>CM073588.1:25092119-26385453 GCA_037074715.1 Magnolia kwangsiensis
GCTGGAAGCCCTATAGAGGGTAGAGAGTTTAGTAAACCAACCGCATTCCTTAATACCATATTTAGTTGTTATAGCTTCCCTCCTTTAATCCAAAGTGCCACAACCATTTCCCCAACAAGTCAGAATTGATGTTTGAAAGGACTCTAATTGCAGCCTCTCCCTCAGTATAAGGTTCACACACCTTGGACCAACTAAGGAGATGAAATTTGTGGTGAGGGGGAACTACCATTCCAAAAAAAGTCTCTTCAAATCTTCTCTATCTTGAGGATAATGGATTTAGGGCAATGAATCTCTCTATCTTGAGAATAATGATTTTAGGGCAATGAATCTTCTCTATCTTGATCAGAGTAAGGCGACCCCCCAGGGAGAGGTATCGTCTCTTCCAGGGGGCAAGCTTCCTTTTCATTCTTTCAATAACAACATCCCAAAGGTGTTTGACAAGCTTGCCTAATGCAAAGGGGAAGGCCTAAATATTTAGAGTAGAAACAGTCAGTTTTGCATCCAAAGATAGTTGCACGGGAAGAAAGATAATCATAAAAAATGTTAATGCCTTTCATTTCAATCTTACAAACTTTTATCTTGAGCTTAGATATGGCTTCAAAACATTTAATGATCATCCTCAAAACTCTTAATAGAAAACTCAGAGGCTTCACGGAATTACAACGTATTGTTTGCGAATTGAATGTGGGAAATTGGAGGGGTGGAGCTGGCCATGTTAAGCCTTTGAAATAGCCACCCAAGACCCCTTTGTATAACATATGGTTAAGGCCATCAGCTACTATGACAAAGAAAAAGGAGGAGAGGGGATCCCTCTGCCTAAGGCCTCTGGTTAGCGAAAAGAAGCCTTTAGGGGAGCCATTAATCAAAACAAAAAGCAGCAAATGAAAGGCAAACTTTGATCCATCTACTCCATTTCTGGCCAAAACCAAATCTACCTAACATATATTGAAGGTAATTCTAATCCACATGGTTGAAGGCCTTTTTGATGTCCAATTTGCATACTAGACCCTCCTCACTAGATATGTAATGGATATCGATGCATTCATGATCTAACAGAGCACAATATAGGATCTACTTATTAGTGAGAAAAGCTCCTTGGGCATCAAATATAATAGAGGATAAAACAGGACCTAGCTTGGAGGCTAGGAATTTAGCCAAAATTTTATAAGGGGCACCCAGAAGTCTAGTGGCATGGAAATCCTTGAGATCAGAGACCTCTTCAATTTTAGGAATGAGGGTTATAAAGGAGGCTCTCACAGCACACGCCGGACATACCTAAGAGAGTGGAATTCAGAGATGGAGGAAATTAAATCCTCTTTAATTAATCCTCAAAAATAAAAAAAGCCTCTTTAATTAAGTTCCAAAAATGTCGAAAAAAGACTAGGGGAAAGCCGCCTGGACCTGGAGATTTGTCACTGTTGAGCGAGAATAATGCCAGTTTAAATTCTTTTAACCTATTCCTTTAAAGATTTTTCTTAGCGAGAATACCAATAATTGATGATATGTTTTTTTACCTATTCCTTTTAAGAAAGGTCCTTGGCAAACACATGGTTCAGTGTTTCTCCATGGACCATGGTCACTTGATAATTGGAAGGTCGTGGGTATGGCATCGAAAAGCAATTTTTGGTGAGAAAAGGCTCCCTCTAAATTTGTGAAAAATAGAAGAAAAATCACATTAACCCGATGCCAGAGGCGATGTGGTCATCCTTGAGGCCTTTAGAAGAAGACAGACAAGAACCTACGAAAGGACATGAGGAAGCGATGTCTAAAGTACTAAAGAAGAGGTTCCTAATGCTGTGGAAAGAGCAACACATGCTCGATGGAGGTAACACATGCCTGAGGGGATGCGACACATGCTTTAAATTTGAGAAGGGGAAAAACTTCTAATGACAAAATACCCATGGCCCAATATTATCATAGAATTTGTAACAACGTGTTGGGCAACCTTATTATCATAGAATAGTGGAGTGGGTTGTGAATGAGGTATGAGGAGATCACGAAGAAGGTATGTGAGCCATGCGAACTCGCAACAGGTGGTAGCCATGGCACAATATTCGGCTTCTGCAGAAGATAGAGAGACTGTAGACTGCTTCTTAGACTTCCATGAAATATGAGAGGTGCCCAACATGATGCAGTAACCCGTGATGGAACGGCAGGGTTCAGGACAACTAACCCAATCAAAATCGCGAAAGGCTTGCAGTTGTAAAGTACTAGGAGGAAGAGAGCAAAATGCCTTGACCAACTGATTGTTTGAAATAACAAAGAATCCTATGAGCCACATCAAGATGTGGTTGAAGAGGTGAGTCCATAAACTGGCTAAGAATGTTCATCGGATAGACAATATTTGGTCTTGTAATGGTGAGATATATTAAGCGACCAATGAGTCAACGATAAATGGTTGGATTTGCAAGGTGGTTCTAGAAGAATTGTCGATCTTCAAGTTTTGTTCCATTGGAAAATTGGAGAAAATTGGTTGGGTGAGAGCCAAGAAAATGACAATTTTCAATAATTTCTAATGTATACTTTCTTTGAGAAAGAAGTATGCCTTGTTTGGAGCGGCTGACCTCTATGCCTAAAAAATATTTCAAACGACCAAGGTCTTTGATTTTGAAATGGTCATGTAGGAAGGCTTTGAGCGTCTTGGTGGAAGAGATATCATTTCCAGCAATAACAATGTCGTCAATATAAACAAGGATGACGATAAAGGAAGTATCTGAATGTGTGAATAATGAATAATCCGCTTTCGATTGAGTGTAGCCAACATCAAGTAAGTTAGTAGAAAATTTAGCAAACCATTATCACGATGCTTGTTTGAGACCGTACAGGGATTTGTTGAGGCAGCATACCCTATTCTCCCCCTTGGTGCAAATCTAGGTGGAAGCATCATATAAACTTCCTCATTGAGGCCTCTATGTAAGAACGCGTTACGAACATCAAGTTGATGAATATGCCAATTGCAGATGGAAGCAATGGCCAATAAATGATGCAAAGCAACCAATTTTGCAACAGGAGCAAATGTTTCATGGTAGACCAATCCCTCTTTTTTATTATATCCTTTTGCGACAAGGCGTGCCTTGTAATGTTCAATAAAACGGTCAGAGTTATGCTGGATTTTGTAAACCCATTCACATCCAATGAGTTTCTTATGGCTAGGCAATGAAGTGAGAGTCCAAGTGTTGTTCTCTTCCAAGGCACGAATTTCGGTAGCGATGGCTTCACACCACTTAGGATCCTTCGCAGCCTGAGTGAAAGTCCGAGGTTTTGTAACGGAAGAAATCAATATAGTAAAGGCACAATGAGAGGATGTATCATATGAAAGAATGTGGGACAAGGAATAAGAACTACTTACTTGACACCTCACACTCACACTATAGTGGGTGCTTAAACCCATGACCTTGTGTTGAAACTCTTGTGAGTCTACCATTGAGGCATGAGTAAGGACCCATGGGAATAGCCTTGACACTGTTCAAGAACTCCCGTCCCAAACACTACTTGGAAATCTTCCATGGGCACTACTGATAAGTCCATCTTCTCAAAGCATTCACCGATGCTTAGGTCAATTCCATGCGCCACACTATGGAAAGGCTTCGCTTTTGATTTAAAAGCCTCAAGCCATCCCTCACCAGTCGGCAGGCGGGCGGCACTGGCGTTGGCAACTGGTGCACTTGTGTAGTAAGTAATGTAGGGAACTTTTCTCGACGATGCCTTGCTCGTCGTGGCACTAGCCCCGCCCGCTTAGCACGACTAATTCGCCCCGACGATGCCTTTCCTGCCATGGCACTAACCCGGCCCGCTTAGCATGGCGTCCTTATATGCCGCCTAATTCACCCCGACGATGCCCTACACGCTTAGCACGGCATCCCTGTCCGCCTCCTAATTCGCCCTTCACTGGCCTAGACCTCATTCTTTCCTTTCATTATGTTCAGGAGCCACATCAATTCCCGTGTAGCTCCGTACAGTCACCCTCCTTGACAATTTGTGTAGCAAGGGCATTAAGAACCTAAGTAGTAACACCCTTCTCATTTTTGGTCCCATCCTTCCTTGCTGCCTTTGCCACTAGCTAGCTTATTGGATCCGTCCTTATGGTTGGAGCCCCTTCTCATGCCCCCCAAACTGTGGCTGCTCCTTGGAAATTTAACTTTGAAGGAGCCATTCCTCTTGAATTTTCAACTTCTGCAGTAGCCAATACAAGGTCCTACAAAGGTATTAAAAAAGGGTTACATAATGGCCATAACAGTAACAGTGAGAACTGTTGTGTTACAGGGTTGAGATGCCTGTTCTGGAAAGAAAAAAAAAAAAAAGGCCCACAACGGTCGTTATGGGGCTGATACAGTTTATTCCTTCAAAAAAATTATATATAAAAAAAAAAATGAATGTTATAGGGTCATAATGGTCTTTACTATTGTAATGACCACCATTACCATTATTGAATACCTTGGGTCCTGCACACCTTAACATTACAGTTCCTTTTTGTGCCCCAGATTGTAGCCTGTATATGAAGTTGAACAAGTCCTTTTTTGGGCATATCTGGGATCTCATGCACGAGGTTGGAGGATTCCTTGACCTAATCCCGAACCAAACCGGTGTCTCAACCACCCAGGAAGGAATTCAATGTTCTTGGGATAGAATTACCTCTTGATCTCCAGTTTGAAATCCTCCCAAGTGTCGATCACACAAGTACTTCATTTGATATCCACATGATGCCTTTGCCACAATAGGTTAATGATGTCAGTGAGATACATCATCATTTGTGATAGGACGTTATCAAACTCCTCGGCGTCCCTCAATCTGTTGAAGGACTTAGGATCCAATGTGTGCATCCTTGGGTATCCCTTGTGGTCACTTCATTGGCCATGGCCCCCTTCCATGGGAAATAGTCACTCCCATCTCCTCCACTTGTTCCTGGAGTGAAGTTGAGTGAAGGTTCCATCCTCCTAGCCTGGCATTTCCCCCTTGAGTTCTACCCCACTTATAACACCTTGCATTTCCCCTTTGAGTTCTTCGAGCACATCTTCGAGGTCCACCATGCTGTTGCCTGTTACATCCATCTTTTCTTTCCCATCTCCCACAACAAGCTCCACCTTTGCAAGCCTTGCCTCCAACAACCCCATCAAGTCACATGATCTCACCCTCCTTGACTTTTTTGGAACCATCATTGCCTTGCATCTGTTGTTCATCACCTGTGACACCATGCTGTTTCTCACATCCCACAAATGTTATTACCCCTTTCTAGCCTTGCTTTGATCCCACTTGCCACAGCCCAAGTGTTTCCCCTAGCATAGACCAGGCGGTACTCATCTTAGCCCCGTAGTAAGCCACTCAACAAACCGCTCAAGTGCTAACCTACCTGCCTGAGAAGAGAGAGCACTGGAGAGCTTGGAAGGAAAGAGAACTTATATTGCTCTAGAACACAAGAGCTTACTGCTTGGCTGGCTGCAAACGAGGGCCCCACCTTAATAGAGCTAAGAAGCTTCTACTCTCCGTACATACTTGGCTAGGATGGTGTCACATGGCGATCATCTAATGGCTAAGAATAATGTAGAAAATTTCTAGAATTCTCTACACTATATAGCTACAAGATGTGACTTGAGAACTCTGTAACTTTCAAAGATCTCCCTGACTTTCTAATCTTCTCTAGAATACTCTACACACACAAGAAAAAAGAGCAGAGTCAAAATGGCTGAGTCAATGTCATGGGGGTGTGCAAATGTTCGGTCCTTGACAACATGCACTAAAAAATTGCATACCATGTCTGAGTGCGATGGAAAAGAATGCATGGTATAATTTAAGCCAATCAATTATGGAAACTGTACACATAGCACACTAACTCAAGTTAAACTGTCCAAATTGTGGGACCCATTGTGGGTTGGCCATTATCAAAATTGATTAACTGGTCCTATGTTGCACAAAGCATGAAGCAAAGTGGCCAAAAATTTGGATGCAGGAGCGGGGAAGTGTCTCTTTTCAAAATGTAAATAAGTAGGAAGTGGAGCGGGAGTGAGATTCTGAAGTGGGGATTCAAAGCCGGAGTGGCACCTAGTTAGAAGGATCCTGCAACTAAGAATGGTCCTAGCTTCTAGCTGGTGGTTTGTTATTTTTTTGGAACATTAACGATATAAACTGGATGGAAGAATGTTGAACTACTGGTAAATTTGATGGGATAGTGTTGAACTACTAGTAAATAGAACTCAGTGAATATGAATGAGTTAGGCAAATTGAGAATGAACTAAATTATCCTACACCAACACTGGAGAATTTTGAGAGTACCAATTGTGAACTATGAATTTGAATACAAACCGCTCGAACTGCAGTTCAGGTAACTATCATGTGGATCATTGGAATGTGGTCCCTACTCGTACAGAATATATGCATCAAGACATGCTCTGTCAGCTCTGCAGAGTTCCTAGAAGATGGGAACTGAAGCGCCTAAGAGGATCAAACTGAGATCCTGCCCAATTTCTCTGGCCTCCATGCTCATCCAACCGGTTCTTGATTCGAGGCAATCCAGCACTGCAGCACCTTAGCAAATGAAAAATAAAAATAAAAATCCTACAATATAACCCTTAAACTAATCAGCAAATCTGTGTGAAGAAAATAAATTAGTAGCATCCAAGTGAAATGACTACCACACAGCAAGTATAACAAATCCCACTTAGTTTAGGAGATCTATGAGATCAAGCTAGTCAGATTTTTCATGGCCATAGGGAGTCTATTAATTTCATGGGCCATTAGCATCCAAAGATGCAACTTTGATGACAGTCTTTCAGCTATTTTTCTTTGGTTGTATTTGTTCGTAGCCAGGTTCAAGCTCCTCACAATCCCCATCCCCCTTGTGTATTATGTAAGGGTGTCAACAGGTCAGGCCAGCGCATCAAGTATTCGGTCTTGGCCCATCATGGTCGGGTTTGGGCCTAGACACACTAGGTGGATTCAGTGTGAACTACAAAAAAAGTTCAGGCCTGATTAGTAGTTGGGTATGCTTCGGTCATGGTAATTTATCCATTGGATCTGGTCGGACTCGGTCAGGTCCAGTTCATGATAATTGTAATGTAGTTTTATGTGAATTATTTCATTTCATTAATGTTCATATAAAAGTTGCATATAAGGTGAGATTAGGACCTAGAAAACTTGGCTGGTCTTAAACTTGGGTCCTGGCCTTGCACTAGTGGGTCGGACCGTGGCTCAGGCTTGGCTTTAGGCTTGCTCTAATCCTGCCCCAGCCGTCCCCACCCTTAGTGTTTTTGTATTCGTTCTCCTAGTCCATGTCAAAACTTATTTCAGAGAAAACTACTGACCATAATGACTATGCTGGTAGTAGGTTTTAGTGTCTAATATCTGCCAAGTGTCTGGAAAGAGTCGTCTCCAAATGCAATCTGTAATTCTGTTCTATTGTATGAATATGCTGAACTACCAATTTTCTTTTGTTTAAGTTACCCACTTACCTAATCTTCTGTTAGAACTTCTACTTGGTCCTTGCTTATGATCATTTGCTCATTTCCCTGTAGGAATTGTCATTAGACAGAACTAAAAAAAAAAAAAAAAAAAAAGAAGTCATTAGATAGAGAATAAAATCCATAGTACCGAGTTGTTAGTTCGAGGGTGGCGTTTATTTTTATTTTTTTTTTAGTATTATGCCTGCATGGTTTTGGTTGATGCTTGAGACCATGCATTTACCTTCTTTTCTCCTTTTGTTAAATTTCTTATTCCCACGAATGTATGTTTAGAATTCTGGTTGGTATCTAATTTGATTGTATTAATGAATCCTGTTATCGTTTGTCAGGTTAATACCTTGCATTGTTGTCCATGCCTGCATGGAATTTGTTGACAGAAATGCCTATGGATTCTTTTATTTGAGCTGTATGTTGATCATATCATGTTAGATTCTACCGTTTCAGTTTTGACAGCCTGTTAGTATGTCATAGAAAATACTAGGAGGAATTATTGGGTCCAGAACTCCAGATGCATCAGGACATGAATAGGTTCCTGATGCATCTGGCCTTTGCAAGGGCGTTGGTGATCCAGACATTGATATGATGGGTCCCTCTATGGTTTGGGGATGCCCCAAATATCTTCCAGGTATTGTTGGTCGCCAGCCAATTTGTCCTTTTCTTCTGGGTTATTGCTGTACTTCTTCTTTTACTGTCTATTTTTAGGCAGGTGATTGTGGAGTTGGGATTTAGGATCTTCCAACCTAGGAGATTTTTGGGCATTCTCCATCTGTGGTGGGACCTGTTGGATCAGCAGTTTTCAAATCACTGAACCACGGGCCCTGCTTTTATGGACTGACACATCAGGACCTTATAATTCTCAAATTTATAATTCCTCATCAGCTAGAACATTGGGATTAAGATCTGATAATTGTCTCTCTAGCCATTGTGCTTTTTCCACGTTTAACTTGTTAACGGCATGGTATTTCAACAATTCCAGTTTCTTAAATTTCCTTCTACTTGCACACTTTTTATTTTTCCTTAAAATTTTTTATTTTTTTTTAAAAAAGCCGAACATTGTAATGCTGTTCTTTCACGTCTTGTTCAGTTCTGTCAATTAACCAAACCCATGCTGCTGCTTACATGAACACTCTGGTGATGATGCAGGGCCCACTTTCATCAACTTTCCCTATCGAGAACAGGATGACTTCAGTTACGATGAGGGCGCTGAAAAACCACCTGGACCGGGCAAAGCACCTCCCGTTTGTAAAGCGCATATCTGATTTTCACCTGCTACTTTTGCTCGCAAGGTTTTTAGATGTCAATGCAGATGTACCCGCATTGGCGGAGTGTGTGCAAACGCAAAGCCCTGTCCCAGAAGGTTATCAGCTCTTGATCGAATCCCTGGCCAGTGCATCCTGAGATCATCACCTTCATGCTCCCTTTTTGGAGAACCAATGCGATTTCTCATGTGGGTCAACATTGAAGAACTCAGGACATGACCGACATGATCGGTCTGTCACGAGTTGAGATCTTCATCACCTTTTGCCACCATACATGACATTGGATTCGCAGCATTCAGTGGCGAGTGATTCCCGTAGGAGTCTGTTTGGATATTAGAATATTAGGTTTATTTAAAAATGTGTAGTGTTTATACAAAAATGCGGTATGGTGTGAGGGATTAAAAACATTGAATGGATTCTATGATTTGGGTTCCTCAGCCATTGTAGAATCATGCAAATGCCCTTCCCCTAGTTTCAAACGCTTCTGTTATATGGGTTCATATTGATAATTTATCATTGCTTTCTGAATGTTGTGGGTTGGGTTTGGACTGTTTGAATTTGTGCATTGTTAAGTTAGTCTTACAATGTATCATGTGATGCTGGATCTGAAGAAACAGTCACTAACCCAACATTGATGTAGTTGATGCCTACATCTGTAATCTAAGCCGTTCATCCTGTGGGACTGTCATTGGATGGGCCATGCTGCAAAAGCTGCACCTAAAGCTTTGAATTACTCATTACAGAACACAACTCATTTTTAACAAAATGAAAATGATTTCTGAGGTTGTCGAGGACTGCTGCTTCAAATACTGGCCAAGTGTATTTTTACCATATTGTGCTGCATCTCTAAAGTACGCCTGTCATGGCAATGTATACATCGTGCCATCCATTTGATGTGCCTCAGAATCGATGTATGATTTTTGAAAAATCACAGCCATTAATCCATTCGATCCGTCATTTTTTGCAATTAATACCACTTAATATTCGATCATTAATTATTTCATTTCCCACTGTTCCTTTGAGAGTCACAAGGGATGTGCTCCAGTGGCATCAGCCAGATCTGGGGCCCGCATGATGCACTCATGCCATCCAACCTGTCCATCAGATGCATTGCCCGAAAAGGAAACCCAGAGGCCCAATGCTCAGTGTAATCCAAAAGTGAAGTATATAAGAGGGAACACACCTTGGTAAAGGGTCTGAAGGTGGACCTACAGTGTTATTAGGGTGATTAATGGGCCAGGTTCGGTTTGGGTGCATGTCCTAGGTCAATTGGGTTTCTTGTCCTTTTGGTCTGGTTTGAGTTTTTAAAGACCTAAACCCAAAACCAATTGGGATTAGGTGAAAGGCCTGGATGGGTGGGCCTAAAGAATCTGATGATATCTACACAATTTTTTGTGACCTTCACAGAATCAAAGATGGAATGTCCTTTTCCAGTGATCCTGTAGAGCTGTACACGAACCGAGTTAGCTCAGTTAACTCACTCAACTCAACTTGGCTTGGAACTTGACTTGGTTCAAATCGATTGATCAGATTCACTTAATATAAATATTTATATATTTAAATAAATAAATAAATTATATATATATATATATATAAATTGATTAAAAATACTAAAACCTAAACTCAAACTTAGCTCATATGTTCGAACTCAGATTGAAAGATTGAGCTCAAGCTTGGCTTGAACTCGGTTTGAACTTGGCTCAAGCTAGCCTAAGCTGTTGACCAAGCCAAGTTCAAGCCAGGTAGTCTGCTTGCCCAGCCGAGCTGGGCCAAGCTCAACTTGGTTTAGCTCTTGTACAGCTCTAGTTGATCCAATCTCACTACTATGGGAGCAGGAGCTAATCACCCCCCTTTTGGGTTAGCTTGTTAGTACACAACACCTTTTAGTACACACTCTACTGTTTGATTTAAAGGATGGCCATCGATACTATCAAAGGTTTAGATCAGTTTCCAGGGAGCCTAATGGACAATCTAATAATTTATAGTTACTCTCAACCAGAGGCAATCAGGAAGAGTTGTTAAAATGTCTTATCCAAGTCCTTAGTTGCGGGTGTGGTCCGATTCCAAAGGTAAAGGCTTCGACAAAGAAAGCATAGGTATAGGTATGTTGTATTCGACCTGCACCTATGAATTTCTTGCGTGTTCTGTTAGGGCTTCGCCCCCCATCATGATATTTCACTCATGATCTGGCCTGACCTGGCCAACCCAATCATAATATTGAAGGATGAGACCTTTTCTCAAAAAACTTCAGATCCCGTTTGACCTAGGTGGAAAAGAGATCTACTGATACCCACCATCAGTTTACCCAGAAGCTGACGGTGGAGGGAACAGGGGGTCTTGCGCCTAGGCCAGTCCCGACCTCATTAGCTATATGCAACTAAAGTTTCTAAAGATGAATCGTCATTCAAATTGAAGACATAGTCAACTGAATTATAATAACGGATGCAGAAAGGAGATGGGGTGGGTTGCTAATTTATAAAAATCTTTCTTCAGTCCAATCTTCTCCAGCGAGTGGAGTGCAGAAGCCCAACAGGGTGGCCTCTACTCATGGCTCGGTGGTAGACCGTGTGCGTTTCAACACTGAGGTCATGGGTTCGAGTACACATGTGGTGTGTGTTGGTGTGAGTGTGTGTTAAAAAAATACGTCCTATCATTATTGTATCCGATCTTTATTTTCTTTTGATGAGTGGGCCACATAGGCCCATATCCAACATCAAGTACTTGTCTGGGACCTTAGTTTGGAGCTGGTTTGTGGATGTATTGGATTGTGGGCACATGTGCCCGTTGACACGTGCATGGTGCCTCACAGACGACCGGGAGGTTAGAATAGGTTCGGCATTGCATTTCGTAAAAATGGGACCCGCAGCTAAGTAAATCCGAAACGTTGATACCATGTGACCCATCTTGGATGTCCCGTGCAAAAATAAATAAATAAATAAATAATCCTTAGACCAGAAGATTGCTGCTACGGAATATTTGGAGTGGAAGATTTTTTATTTTTTTTTCTTCTTATATCGGGGATATTTTCAGCGTATAGCAATTCTCAGTGGGCCCCATAATTTCAACGGTTTGGATCAGTGAACGCAGGACCCTGCCCCAGGGATACCGTAAGATCTCTCAGCCCCGCGCATTGTATAATTACTTACTATACAAAAGGCCGAGAGAGGCATAGCATTCCATGTATGAGCAGGGGCGCACACCAGTGATGTGGGCCCAGTGATGTGTTATGGGAATCCAAACCGTCAATCAGATGCATAACCTCCAAAAACAGCCCATGTCCCAAAAATTAGCATGGTCTAAAACTCAGGAAGGCCATAGCACATGGAATATGTTGATAGGGAATGTCCACCATTGATTAGTGTGGGGTCCCAACGTGTTGTATATATAGAATCCAGTCCGTTCATACCCTTCATCTATGCTAAATGAATGGTGAGGCCAAAAATCATGCTGTTTTACTATTCAGGTGTATCTCTGTGAAAATTAAGGGTGAACAGTCCCTCCCAGCTTGTTTCCTTTCTTGTGGGCCCCTTCAGTTTTGGATTGGGATGATTATTGGGCCTTAGTTATTTTTTAAGGTGATGCATCTAATGGACTGGTTGGATGATGTGAATACATCACATGGGCCCTATATCTCTCCATTCCTCATAATTGCTCATTTTCAAAGGAATAATTTTTAAAAAAAGAAAAAGAAAAAGGATTTTCCTGTGGTGCGGTCCACTAGAGACTTTGATCTCCTTCATTTTTGACTCATGCTGTAAAATAATCCTAAAAATTGGATGGACACTGTGGATTAAAAATATATATATACACATGGAGGGTCACATAGCACTGTCCAATATATTAACGGCCCATAGATACTCTTGCTGAGTGGATGGATGCTACGCGGGCACTTAAAAATTATATCTGTTGCAAACAACCCTTAAATTAAATTAAACTATATAGATATAGCCCCGTTGTAGATTATCATTGACTAAAATGTAAGAGAATGGTTTCCACAGGTATGCTTAGTCAACTAACCTGACTTGCAGACGTAACTTAGAGATAGTAGGCTCCACAGTTTAGTTGGTATGATTCGAGTTAAGATATGCCACGTGTAGAAGTTTTGAGTGTATGTGTATCAATAGTCGTACTCTGGCAGACTATGAAATGACTCCCCCATTCAAAACCATACCCGGTAAGATACTCTCCTAGTCCAAGACATACCCGGTAAGAATTATTTGAAGTGTTTAAAGCGATAAAATAAGAAAACAGGAAAAAAATAATTCAAAAAAAATGAAGTACTTTTATATATCCTCAGCTGTTTCCGTGAGTGTTTAAAGAAGAAAAAACATCATGCATTACTTTTCTTTTCTCCATTTGAATTGGGTGGGGACTCCACGTAGCTTGGTGGTGTTGGGGCCTGGCAGAATTTAGTTACACGCGGATTGAATGCCTGTCTGTCCTGAGGTCATAACAGGCTGGGGCTATAACGGCCCACCATGATTTATGTATTTATATGTGTCATTCATCCATTTTTCCATATTGTTTTAGGGTACAGTTTAAATAATAATAATAAAAAGAGTAGATCCAAGGATTAAGTGGACCCCATCATAGGATGCAACAGTGATCATTCAAAACTTTCCAAGGGCTTATAGTAATGTTTATTTGACATCCAACCTTTTCATAAGGTCACTTAGAAATCTAACGTTCCCAATGTACACTGCTTGGATGAGTGGTTGATCTCCTAGCCTCTAATACATAGAAAACATCTTTCGATCATATTATTTAATGACGCAGGTGATCCACTCATCAATTGTGCAATCAGTTTATATTAATCTTTGAAAATTTTCATTATAACTATTCATCTTCCATGTATAATTTTATCTGATTTACAGACAAGTATATATTTATGCCTAAAATTGTCATGCCATATTATGGTAGGATGGAATGTAGCATAAATGCAAATTTTGAAATTCTAAAATTTAATTTTAAAATACCTATTGAGAGTTTCACCCATAGTAAATTTGTGCACACTGGCTCTTGGTGCACACCATCTCCTTAAAATTTTATACTACAAAAGGTAATTTCTACATATAAAGGTAGCACTTTTCTAGGGGTACAGTGGACTATACTACACCGTTTGGTAGGCTTGCTAGTTTTCATTCGTTGATTGCATTTTATATTGATTTAAACCATTCATATTTTCGATAACATTATACATAAGTTACATTTTTGTATCCTGCTTCATTAATGATCCTAACTGTTGAATCTTAGATTTGAATACGAGTAATCAAATATTCACATAGAATTTCTTATTCAACAAATGTTTCTTACTATATCTCGCAAAATACAGAATATAGAACATGAACTATTCATATCATTATTTACAATGCAATCCAAGAGTAAAAAGTAACCATTGTATTATATCAATGCATAAATTCTCAAACAGTGAGTAACAAAGAAAAAAAGAGATAACTCACTTGCAATAACCACAACAACTTCGGATCTAATTATCTTTTTTTCTCATTTAAAAATTAATATTTTTTTTTAATTTTTTATTATAAGAACTCTTAAGCATGTATATATTTATAATGATACTTATATTTATTCAAAATTTACCTTAAATTTTCTAATTTTACTACCCATACAAATTCTATTTAAGAATTATTAAAAATTTTAATATTTATGGACCTGGATTAGCTACTTACATAGAAGTTAGCCATTGATGCAGAGGTTGATATTTACGACTTGTATTAGCTATTGACACAGAGGTTGATATTTATGGACCTGGATTAGCTGCTGACGCAGAGGTTGATATTTACCAACTCGTATCAACTACTGACATTGGATGTAGATTAGCTATTGACGGGAAGCAAATTGGCTGGTGTACCATACTCCACCAACTTGGCAACTCTGTCAATGTTACCAAGTTCTATGGGTCCCATTATGAGATATGAGTTATATCCAAACCGTTCATCCACTTCGCGAGCTTATCGTAAGGCTTGAGCCGAAAAATAAGACAGATACAAAGATCAAGTGGACCACACTGTAAAAAAACAATGGGAGATGCAATGTCTATCATTGAAATACTTTTGGGGGGTCACAGTATTTTAGGATCAAAATGATTATTATTTTTCCTCTTCATCCGCGTCTTTGTGAAAATATGAACATATTAGATGGAATATAAACATTATGGTGGACCCTACAAATGTTTTAACATGAAAACTATTGTCCCACTTCTATTTGTGGTGTGGTCCACTTAAGCTTTGGATATGACTCATTTTTTAGAATAAATCCAAAACAATCTCACCAAATAGATTAATGGTGTGGATATAAAAAATACATTATTATGGAGTCCACATAGCTTTCATCTCCTTTAAACAGTGTGTATAACTTAGAGCTGGATGAGCATCAACGTTAGTCTTCACATGAGACATATACACACCAATTATTTGGACAATAAATTTATATTTAATCTTTGATAATTTTCTTTGTAACTATTCATCTTTTATGTATAATTTTGTTTGATTAATGGACAAGTACATATTTATGTCCCAAATTGCCACGCCATATTATGGTAAGATGGAATCTATCAGCATTGCAAAATTTGAAATTCTAAAATTCAATTTTAAAATACATAAGAAAATTTTTACCTATAGCAAATTTGTGAACACTGGCTCTTGGTGCACACCATCTCCCTAACATTTTATCTAACAAAAGTCAACTTCCACAAGTAAAAGTAGCATTTTGCTAGCCATACAATGGACCATACTACATCGTTTAGTATGCTTAGTGGTTTCTAATCCTTAATTGCATTTTAGATTAATGTGAACTGTTAATATTTTTAATAACACCATACATAAGCTATATTTTTGAATCCTGCTTCATTGATGATTCTAACAGTTGAATCTTCTATTTGAATATGAGCAATTAAATATTCGCAGAGAATTTGTAGTTCAACAAATGTTTCTTAACATAGCTTGTAGTGCATAGAATATAAAATATGAACGGTTCAAATCATCATTTACAACGCAATCCAAGGGTAAAAAGCAGTCATTGTATTATATTAAAGCATGCATTCTCAAACAAGAAAGTAATAAATAAAGAGAAAAAAAGAGAGAAAGAAAGACAGAGAGCTCACTTGCTACACACATAAATATATATAATAAGATAATGACAACAACTTCGACTCTAACTATCTTTTTTCCTCTTCTATCGATGAATGTTTTTTTGTTTGATTGTAAAAACTCGTAAGTATATATGTATTTATAACGATACTTATAACTATTCAAATTTTACATTAAAATTTCTAATTTTATTACCCATAGAATATAGAAGATGTTAGCCATTGATGCAGAGGTTGATATTTACGACTTGTGTTAGCTATTGACATAGAAGTTGATATTTATGGACCTGAATTAGCTACTGACGCAGAGGTTGATATTTACCGACTCAATTTAGCTACTGACGTTAGATGTGGATTAGTTATTGATGGAAAGTAGATTGGCTGGCGTACTATACACCACCAACTTGACAACTGTGTCATTGTCACCAAGTTCTATGGGTCCCATCATGAGATATGAGTTATATCCAAACCGTTCATCCACCTTGCGAGCTCGTTGTAAGGCTTGAGCTGAAAAATAAGACAAATACAAAGATCAAGTCGACCACACTGTAAAAAAGCAATGGGAGATTGAATGTCTACTATTGAAACACTTTTGGGGGGTCACAATATTTTAAAATTAAATTGATATTTGTTTTTTATCTTCATCCATGTCTCTGTGACCTTATGATCATATTAGATGGAATATAAACATTATGGTGGACCCTACAAATGTTTTAACAGTGAAAATTATTGTCCCACTGCTATTTGTGGCGTGGTCCACTTGAGCTTTGGATATGACTCATTTTTTAGAACAAGATCTAAAAGGATCTCACCTAATGCATTAATGGTGTGGATATAATAAATACATTATTATAGAGTCTACATAGCTTTCATCTCCTTTGAACAGTGTGTATAACTTGGATCTAGATGAGCATCAACGCTAGTCTTTACATGACACAAACACACACCAATTATTTGGGCAACAAATTTATATGTAATATTTGATAATTTTCTTTATAACTATTTATCTTTCATGTACAATTTTGTTTGATTGACGGACAAGTACATATTTATGTCCCAAATTGTCATGTCATATTATGATAGAATGAAATCTATCAACATTGCAAATTTTGAAATTCTAAAATACATGTGGAGATTTTTACCCATAGAAAATTTGTAAACGCTGGCTCTTAGTGCACACCATCTCCCTAATATTTTATCTAACAAAAGCCAACTTCCACAAGTAAAGGTAGCATTTTGCTAGCCATACAATGGACCACACTATATTGTTTAGTATGCTTGGTGGTTTTCAATCCTTAATTGCATTTTAGATTAATATGAACTGTTAATATTTTCAATAACACCATACATAAGCTATATTTTTGAATCATTCTTAATTGATGATCCTAACGGTTGAATCTTCTATTTGAATATGAGCAATTAAATATTCACATAGAATTTGTGGTTCAACAAATATTTCTTACCATATCTTATAGTGCATAGAATATAAAATATGAACGGTTTAAATCATCATTTACAATGCAATCCCAGGGTAAAAAGCAGACATTTTATTATATTAAAGCATGCTTTCTCAAACAATAAAGTAATAATTAAAGAGAGAGAGAGAGAGCTCGCTTAGTACACACATAAATATACATAATAAGATAATGACAACAACTTCGGCTCTAACTATCTTTTTTTCCTCTAATATCGATGAATGTTTTCTTTGTTTGATTGTAAGAACTCGTAAGTATACGTGTATTTATAACGATACTTATATTTATCCAAATTTTACATTAAAATTTCTAATTTTACTACCCATAGAATATAGAAGAGGTTAGCCATTGATGCAGAGGTTGATATTTACGACTTGTATTAACTATTGACACAGAGGTTGATATTTATGGACCTGGATTAGCTGCTGACGCAGAGACTGATATTTACCAACTCGTATTAGGTACTGACATTGGATGTGGATTAGTTATTTGCGGGAAGCAGATTGGCTGGTGTCCACACACCACCAACTTGGCAACTGTGTCATTGTCACCAAGTTTTATGGATCCCATCTTGAGATATGAGTTATATATCCAAACCGTTCATCCACTTCGCGAGCTCGTCGTAAGGCTTGAGCCAAAAAATAAGACAGATAAAAAGATCAAGTGGACCACACTGTAAAAAAGCAATGGGAGATTGAATGTCTACCATTGAAACACTTTTGGGGGGTCACAATATTTTAAGATCAATTTGATATTTATTTTCCCTCTTCATCCACGTCTTTGTGACCTTATGATCATATTAGATGCAATATAAACATTATGGTGAACCCTACAAATGTTTTAACAGTGAAAATTATTGTCCCACTGTTATTTGTGGTGTGGCCAATTGAGCTTTGGATATGACTCATTTTTTAGAACAAGATCTAAAACAATCTCACCAAATAGATTAATGGTGTGGATATAATAAATACATTATTATGGAGTCCACATAGCTTTCATCTTGTCACGCCCCAAACTCGGTAACCGGAATCACAAGGGACCCGTTGGCCGGTTCTGGCCGTAACAGTCTCCATAGTACCTCATTCTCAGCTCCTGAGGCAAGTTTCGATCCTGAGATCCTATAAGCAGGATTTTCATAATAGTATAATCATTACCAATACGAGCATACCCAAGATCACAACAAGTACATCTGAGAATAACAAAGGCACACATCGTAAAATCCACTATAAATTTAAACTTTTACAACTATCCATAAGGTCCAAAAGGACATACATGAGATAAAAAGAAAAGAGAGAAAGGTCAGCAATACTGAAGTCCTCAAATGCTCAGCTCTACTCCACGCTCCGCTGCTACGATGCCTGCCTAGAATCTCCTGCACGCATCAATCGTGCATAAGCTTATAGAAGCTTAGAGGGTGGTGTAAGTGTGTGACGATGGTGCACAGAAGAATAGTAGGAGATGAAAGAAGGGAAACATTCTCAATGAGAATATCACTAGCCTTACCAAGGCTTATCATGAATACAATGTGATGAGTACTGGACGCCATACCATGGTAATGCATGAAGGGGCTTACACAGCCAATGCTAATGCAATGCAAGTAATTTCAGTGCTCATATCCAAACTATAAGTCAAGTACATTTTCAATCATAAGGAAATCACCGGGGTTCATTACACTGCTGAATGACTGCTGCTCTACAGACCCCGCACAGTCAAACCAGCGTAAGAGACCTCACTACCCGCCTGTAGACAACCAATCACCAACAAGGCCTGACGGTAGCGGACCCATTTACGAGCTGGTCAGACTCAGCCTAGCAATGCCCACTACACACCAGGCAGGTAAGGCCACACCTCTATCCAACCGACTACATGACAGTGAGAGTCGCAGCCTAACGGTATAAGGCCCTCGTGCGCTCATGTATTCCGCCTGGTCACGACGTTGGAACAGATCCTTGGTACCATGAAAGTTTTAGAAATTTCACCCATGGGCATCCTATGCACCCAGATGCTCAACTAATATTTTCGATGTCCACACATATGACCATCCACAAATATCCCTGCAGAGATAAGGCCCTGATGAAGTAAGGTCAGATATCCACATGCTATGCAATGCCAGATGCATGAATCACATAATCACTCATGCATCAATCCCAAGCATCCATCTCTCAGGGAGATACCAACATGTCCTACACAATGGCACAACCATGGCCAATCATACCTCAACCAAGTATACATATGATGTGTATGAAAGTGGGCCATGAAGATGAATAGGGGTGTCAATACGGTGGAGATGAACTCTCTACCTAACCATGAAGGGTCTAGGTACTTAACTAATTTCTCATAAGGAATATAACCTCTAGTGGGAGCCCATATACCTGGGGTAGCCCACGAGACTGAGAAGAACAATGGTATGAGACTAAATAGATGAAACGGCCTAACAAGGGTCTATGGTGGGCCTTTAAAAACCCATAGAAGCCCATGGGTATACCTTAGGGCCACCAATGTGGACATCCAACCACAATTGGTCCCTAAGAGGTAGCCCATCTCTAATTGATTATAGATTAAGGCCCAAGGCCCATGCAACATCAAAAATAAGAAATGAGCAGCTATAATCTTACCATAAACACTCATGTTGGGCTTCAGAAAGGGAGGCCCAAGGCCTACCCAAAATATGGGTCCAAGGGGAACACACATAACCCAACCCATATATACCACTATGGGCCCAAAGGAGGAAGCTTAGGGCCCAACATAAAGGCCACTAATCCCATATATTATGGTGGCCTAGTGGGCAGCCCATTGCTCAAATCACATGGGCAAAATGTCATGCTCTTAGTCAAGTAAGTTGGGCCTACAACCTGGCCCAAGTATAAAGTTGATTTGGTGGGTAACCAAGGGCCCATTTACTTGTGTAATCTGGCCCACTAACCCAACACAATAGTATGGCAAAAATGGCCCAATAGTTCAATGGGCCTATCTGGAAAGTTCCAACCCAATTGGGCTTAAAGAGTTTAACAACTATCTACATTCATGGACCCAATTAAATTCAACTATAGTGCGCCTCAAAAGTGCATTTATTAAGCCCAAAATTTAAGAATCTAAAGTTATAAATTATTTCTTCTAAGACCTTCATAAATGTGGTGGGCCCCACTCCTCAAAATTTCAGCAAAGCCAAGCATAATTATAACATGTTGCTGTCCTAAATTTGGACACTCCATTGGAGTGGGTCCAAGGCCTCTAAAACTCTGAAAATTGAGGGTCAAGGTCCCTCATCATGCATACAATGAGAGGAAACAAATGTGGCCCACCATCAGAAGAAATATTTTTGAATTATGGTTTTTATCAAGGCATATTGCTGGACTGCACAGCAGAAAAATCTATGAGTCCAACCATCTTGGCCCATTCTTTTGGATGCCCAAAAGGGGTCATTTGAGGTTGAAATTTTACAGAGTGATACTTCCATAGGTGGGCCACACCCTCACAAAATTTTAGAATTTTTAAATATTTATAAGTATTTTAATTAATTTAAACAAGACAGACTGTCCAGAAAATCGGACAGACCTGAACTTCCCAAAGTGGTGGGCCAGTCATGCCCTCTCCACAGTGTGTATAGGGGTCCATTGGCCCTGAATTTGGTAGGTGGGTTCTACCATAAGTGGATCACACCCCCTACAAAATTTTAAAACTTTTAGACATTTATAAATATTTTAATTCATTTAAAGAAATCAATCTGTCCTGAAAATCGGATTGATCTGGACACCATATTACAATGTGTTGGTTCAGCCACCACCATGGTGTGTACAGGCGTCCATTGGTCCCAAAATTTTGTAGGTGGGTTCTAACATGAGTGGGACACCCCACTGTAAATTTTTATAATTTTTAAACACCCACAGATATTTTAATAAATTCTAGAAATCCAACTGTCCATGGTGAAATGTTGCTGCAACAGTGCAGAAAATCCAGACTGTCTACCTCATTTGGACCACACCTTTGGGACCTCAATCAAGGTCATATGGGGCTGAAATTTGGGGGATATCAAGATGAGATCCCCACCTTTCAGAAAGGTCTATTTAATGGGTATGAATAGTCTCCCAAACAGTCCCAAAATTTGGTCCAAAAACAACCAGAAACTGTCCAGAAAATTCTGCACAGCAACATGTACTTAGATAAAATTTATTATATAAGTTAAATAAAAAGGAAAATTCATTAATGGAGGATGGTGTGGCCTTCCTTAGTGGGCCCCATAAATTTTCATGTCATAATCTAAAGCCGACACACCTTGCATGCATCATTAAGGGAGCAAGTAGGACACCCAAAATCAAATAATGGGCAGTTTGGGCATCCCACCTTGCTGAAATTTCTGGATGTCCTAGGCCCACCTAATGGGCCACACACATCAGGAAATAAAATGAGAAAAAAAAGAGATAGAAAGACAATCCGGGCATAGGGAAAGGGCTCCGCCACTATTGAGCCCTCCCAAGATCAATCACACCCGCACATCATACATAAATTTATATTTACAACATGGATCTTGCACATGCATGGCCTATAATTAAAATGCATGGTGATGATGTCATCCCCACCATGGTTATAAGGTCTAGATGACCCAAACATGATATCATATGAAAGAAAACTGCTATGATGGGGCCCATAGAGAAAGGCCCCATGCATGGATCATGCATACATAAGATAGGCCATTAGGCCACAACCATGGGATTGTGTGGGATTTCTACCATTGATTGGTGGGTCCTTCACTTCCCTCATGAAAAAAAGAAAACATCTAGGCTATAGAAATTAGATTTTTACATCTAGAGGAGCACCCACCTCAAAGATGACCACCAAACTTTCACACTAAGGTCCTTTAGCACCAAGGGAGATGGATCAATGGTGGAGATGGAGTTTCAAGGGTTAGATGGTGGGGGATTAAGGAGGAAGATGGCTAGAAAAATGGAGAAAAATGGGCTGGAGAAATAGAGAAAAATTGCTAGAGAAGAAGAGAAGAGAGAGAGAAATGAGAGGGAAAGAGAGGAAAAAATCTTTTTAAGAAAAGTAATCATTAACCTATGGTGATACAAACAATGTTGTTAGGGTCGGTTAGGTGTGGGTGGTGTGTGTGGTCTTGGTAGTGTGAGTTATGGAGATTTAAGTGGTGTGTATAGTGTGTGCTGGAACTTGTGCAAAAGAGGGAGTGTGGGCCACATGCACCACTCCAAGGTGGGCCACATGATCAAAATCAAGTGTCATAGAATGAAACGTACGCAACTTATAATCCACATATCGGATGGAAGCACAAGACGCGGCGTTTGAACCGCAGAAACAATGCGGTCGCAATGGCATAGGTCTCAGCTCGATCCAAGTCAGGTCTACGTGACCGGACTCTAGGATGACCGCAACACTATCTGAGGGTCGCGGGTCGTCAGAATTCGACCGATAGGACCGTGAGACCACAAGAAATTAAATGCACACTTATACACACACATGCACACATGTGAACTTGGGTCGGGTCTCACAACCCTCCCCACCAATAAAGAAATTTTATCCTCGAAATTGACTAATCCAAGACAGAATAAAAGAGAACACCACCATCATATAGTAATCATCATACAAGAAAGGTAATACAAAGAATCATATATCTATCAATCATCAAACAAATGGGGATAATGCTCTCTAATCTTAGCCTCGCGTTCTCAAGATGCCTCAGCCTCCAAATGATGACCCCATTGCACTTTCACCAAGGGAATGACCTTGGTCCTGAGGACCTGCTCCTTCCGATCAAGAATACGAATCGGCTGCTCAATGTAAGAAACATCCTTAAGGACCTCAACTGGCTGCCAATCAATCACAGGAATAGTGTCCGACCCACATTTTTGTAACATAGAAACATGAAACACGTCGTGGATCGCGGACAACTCAGGAGGTAAGGCAAGCCTATATGCCACAGCGCCCAGACGCTCGGTAATCTCAAAAGGTCCAATAAATCTCGGGGCGAGCTTGCCCTTCACACCAAAGCGAACTACACCTTTCATAGGCGAGACCTTGAGATACACCATGTCCCCGATTGCGAACTCAAGGAGTCGACGCCGACGATCAGCATAACTCTTTTGCCGGCTCTGAGCTGTGCGCATCCTCTGCCTAATAACATCAATAGCCTCTAACATGTGTTGCACAAGCTCAGGACCTAAGAGACGACGCTCTCCAACCTCGGTCCAATAACTAGGAGATCTACACGGTCTACCTTAAAGTACCTCGAAAGGAGTCATGCCGATAGTCGACTGATAACTATTGTTGTATGCAAATTCGGCGAGGTGCATATGATCATCTCAACTGCCCCAAAGTCGATCACACAAGCCCTGAGCATATCCTCAAGGATCTGGTTGACCCTTTCGGTCTGCCCATCCGTCTGTGGATGATAAGTGGTGTTGAGATGCAAAGTGACCCCCAGCGCCTGCTGGAAACTCCTCCAAAACTGAGACATAAACCTAGAGTCTCGGTCTGAAACAATTGAAACTGGGATGCCGTGCAGTCTCACTATCTCCTCAATAAATATCCTCGCCAACCGGTCCATAGACCAGGAAGCACGTACTGGAATGAAATGAGCCGACTTTATCAAACGATCGATGATAACCCAAATGATATCATGACCGCGCTGAGTCCTCAGCAAACCTGCGATGAAATCCATCGATATGTGCTCCCACTTCCACTCTAGAACACTCAACAGCTACAATGGACCAAGGGGTCTCTGATGATTGGCCTTGACACGCTGGCATGTGTCACACTCAGCCACAAAACTAGCAATCTGGCACTTCATCCCCTACCAGAAGTATTGCCTCCTCATATCACGATACATCTTCATAGAGCCTGGGTAGATAGTAAGTCTCGATCTGTGTGCCTCGGTCATCAGATCACGACGCAACTCTGGAACATCCGGGACACACAACCGGCCTCTGAAGCATAACTCACCATCGGAACCAATATGCCAATCTGACTGCTCCACGGAGGTGGCCTCTGCTTGGTACTCCTGAAGTGACTCGTCCGTTTGCTGAGCCTCGATCAACCTAGCCACCAAGGAGGGTTGAATCGACAAGCTCGAAAGCTGAACAATGGAAGACTGCAGACCAAACTCAAAGTCAAACTCTGAAACATCTTCAAGCATCTGCCACTGTCGAACCATCATATGTGCCACCAGGCCTCGTGACTGACGGCTGAGCGCGTCCCCCACCACGTTCGCCTTACCCGGGTAGTACTGAAGGTCAAAATCATAATCCTTTAGCAACTCGTTTAACTCAGACTGCGAAAATAGATACTTCAAGTTCCTATGATCCGAGAAGAGCAGAAATCTGACCCCATATAGATAATGCCTCTACACCTTCAGTGCGAAGACAACTGCTGCAAGCTCTAAATCATGAGTGGGATAGTTCAGCTCATGGACCTTGAGCTGGCGCGAGGCATACACCACTGGCTTCCCGTGCTGCATCAGTACAGCACCCAAGCCAACTCTAGAGGCATCAGTAAAGACAACAAAACCCTCACTCCCATCAGAAATAATGAGGATAGGAGCGGACGTGAGGCAGTCATTCAACTCTGAAAATACCTTCTCGCAAGCGTCACTCCAGACGAACTCGACGCCTTTCCACATCAACCGGGTCAGCGGTGCCGCAATACGGGAGAAACCCTCGATAAATCATCGATAATATCCTGCTAGACCAAGGAAGCTGCGAATCTCGGATGCGTTCGTGGGCTGGCCCCACTGACGCACTGCATCAACCTTTGAGGGGTCCACGGCGACACCCTCCCTCGTCACCACATGACCGAGAAACTTCATCTCTTCCTGCCAAAACTCACACTTCTCTAGCTTTGCATACAGCTGGTGGGCACGGAGGGTCTCAAGTACAATCCGTAGGTGCTCGGCATGGTCTTCACTACTCCTCGAATATACAAGAATATTATCAATGAATACCACCACGAAATGATCGAGGAACGGCCGAAAAACGTCGTTCATCAGCTACATGAATACGGCAGGTGTGTTGGTCAGTCCAAACGACATGACTAGGAACTCGAAGTGACCATAACGTGTCCGAACCATCTTCGGAATGTTCTCCTCTCGAACCCGAATCTGATGGTAACCGGAACGCAAGTCTATCTTGAAAAAATATTGCGCACCCTGCAACTGATCAAACAGATCATCAATACGGGGAAACGGGTATCGGTTCTTGATGGTGACTCTGTTGAGCTCACGATAATCTACACAGAGTCGCAACGAACCATCCTTCTTCTTCACAAACAATACCGGGGCTCCCCAAGGTGAACTGCTGGGACGAATGAAACTTAACTCCCGGAGCTCATTCAATTGCTCTTGCAGTTCTCCCAACTCCAACGGTGCCATCTGGTAGGAGGACCTTTGAGATGGGCGCGGTACCGGGCACCAAATCTATCTGGAACTCTACCTGCCAACGTGGCGGCAAACCTGGAATCTCCTGAAACACATCTGGGTACTCACAAACAACTGATAGCTGCTCAATACTCTCTGCCATAGAATCCTCAGCGATCGAAGCCAAGAAGCTAGATAACGGCTCTCCTCTGGGCTCGGCGACGAACTGGAACACTGGCAAGCCTAGAATATGAAATGTAACTGTCCTCGCAGCACAGTCTAAGGCGGCACGATACTCCGCAAGCCAGTCCATACCCAGAATCACATCAAATCCTGCCATCGACATCACGAATAGATTGGCAGGAAGGAACATCTCGCCCACTAACACCGGAAAAGACGGAAAGCGACGGGTCAATTTCATAGACTTCTCCATGAGAGTCGAAACGGTCAAGGCCTCGGACACGGACTCCGACAGAATACCGGTCGATCGGCAAAACTGTTCGGCCACAAAAGAATGGGAAGCACCAGAATCAAACAAAACATGAGCAATGCAAGCATAAACAAGAAGAATACCCTCAACGACTCCACTGGTCGATGACTGCGGGTCCTGGCCTGTCGCCTGCTGCACAGAATAAAAACGGCCCTGAGCTGGTAAGGGAAGCAAACCGGAAGACTGAGGGTCCTGAGTTTGACCTTGTTGGGCTGCTATACACACTGGACCTAGGGATCGAACAACATACGGATATCCCCTCTGCTGGTGTTGCGGCTGCTGCTGTCGCTGCTGAGGAGGTCTGCCTGACTACCTCTGCTACTGAGGAGGAGCCCTAGGAGCGGTGGGTGGAAGCTGAGCTCTCTGCTGCTGCTGAGGAGGACGAGGAGGAGGCAACTGCGGTGGCCTCTGCTGCTGAATGGGGAGAGGGCACTCACGCCTCCGATGCCCAGCCTATCCACAGCCGAAGCATACACCTGAAAAGGGGCCGGAAGATAAAGTGATTGGCGGTGCTGATGATAAGGAAGAAGCTATTGTCTGAACCACAGGCTCCTGAAATCCTGATCTGCCCCTCCATCTCTGCTGACGATGCTGCCTGGAACTACCAACTGGCGCTCTCCTCTTCCGGTCTCCACCGGAACTCTGCTCTCTCGATCTCTGGGTCATAGCCCAGTCCTCCTCATAAACCAGTGCTCGATGAACAACTTAATCGAACGTCTCTAAACAATGCCCTACCACACGGCTACGAAGTGCAAGACGCAACCCAGTCACAAAACGACGGGTCCTCATCTTCTCATCGCTGGTCAGATGAGGAGAAAATCTAGACAAGGCCAAGAAACGGGCCTCATACTGAGATACAGTCATATCACCCTGTACTAGGGTCTCAAACTCAATCGCCCGCTGGATCTAAACGTGCTTAGGGAAGAACTTCTGGTCAAAACGGATCATGAACTCCTCCCATGTCCACACGACTAAGGCCCGACCATCCTGGATATAGATGACCACCAATGACGGGCCTCACCTTGAAGGAGATAGGTCACAAGGGATACTCTCTGGCCCACAGAACACTGTATAGTGTCAAAAATCCTTACAACCTCAGTGCGCCAAGCTTCGGCGGCAGAAGGGTCAGGATCACCACTAAACCTCGGGGGATCATGTTGTCGAAACTCTCGGGCTATGACACTAGCATGCGGTAAGTCAAACTACCTGGAAACCTCAGCGGTAGCTGGCTGACGGGTCTGCAATGTGGTGGCAACAAGCTGTATCAACTGCTGAAAATGCTCAGCTCCTATAAGTACTGTCGAAAAGGCAGGGGCGGCACTCACCTCGGGCAGAGGCACGGGTGCAACTGATTGGGCAGGAGCCTCAGTAACTGGAACAGTAGGTTGAGGAGGGGGAATAGGTGGGGGAACCGGAGCAACTGGAGGTACATGCGCTACGGGCTCCACTGGAGGAAAAGGCCGGATCGGGACCTCAGGAATCGAATCCTCAACTACTGAATCAGGGCGTGCTCGAGTAGGATGGGTACCTCGGGCGCCTCGTCCACGAGCACCACGACCACGGGCACCACGACCCTGGGTGCCACGACCACGCAACATCGTCTATAAAATAATGATGACACAAGGAATCAGGACAATTACAGGCTCAATACGGAGCAAAAGGAAGAATCTTGGGACACTACTTGCCCCATGTTAATGGCAGACATGCGATGTTCTCCTGAGTCATTCTAGAATTACTTGTTATGCACTGATACTAACTCCTATCACGCTCCAGACTCGGTAACCGGAATCACAAGGGACCCGTTGGCCGGTTCTGGCCGTAACAGCATCCATAGTACCCCATTCTCGGCTCCTGAGGCAGATTCTAATCCTGGGATCCTATAAGTAGGATTTTCATAATAGTATAATCATTACCAATGTTCACTCCCCAAGTGCAGGGTTGTGATGTAGTAATAACTCGGTAAGACCGAGGTCGAATCCCAAGGGACTGAAACTTGTACGTTATCTAAAATTAAATAGAACTAGAACTAGGCTAAGATGAATTCTAAATCAATTAGCAATGGTGAAATACTTGTAGAATAATTAATCTAAATCTTAGGAAAAAAAATCAGAGATAGGAACTAGGGATTCAGAGGATCCACTTGCAAAGATCAGGGAGAACTTATGCTTGCATCAAAAATCATGAAAATTACTGAACTGCCGTTGATCTAGTTTTCAAAGAGATGAAAGGAAGATAAATTAGAATGGATTCCATCACCAAACCATGCCCAAAGACTATGGCAAATAACATAATCAAACTAATTACCACCCAATCACATGTATGTAAGTTAGGAAGGGTACCGTCATCCGACCATGCCCAGGAGACTATGGTGAACAACAGGGCTTCCTGACATCATAAACATTAAAGAGAATGGAAATATTCAAAGCCATTGCAGACCCATTGTAATTTCAGTCACAACAGACCATTAAAAACCTAAAACATTCTCATATTAATTAACTAAAATCAACGTCAATTCATGCATTAAAATTTAACTAAAATCAAATCTCCCATCTCACTACAAGCTTCACCTCTTAGCCCTAGCTAGGAGGATTTAGCTTGCCATGGATGGGCTCAATCCAAATAAATAAAGAGAAAAAGAAAAGGAAAAGAAAAGGGAAAGAAAAAAACCAAGCTCCTCTCTCTCTCCTCTGCCCACGTTGAAACCCAAGCTCGAGCCCTCTGTTCTTCCCCCCAAGACCCTGAATGAATGCTCCCCACGTCTAAAAACCTCCTTTTATAACTGCTGGAAGGCTGGAGTCAGTGACAGAGTTGTAGCAGGACACGGAGTACAATTTTCGCAACCAAGTTCGGTACCATGAAACACGCCACTTTTCTCGCTCAAATTCCAAAGAAACACCGTCCCTTAGTACTTTCTTGGGTCCTCTACATGATAGACGGTTCAGATCTGCCATATGATCAACGATGGTGGGCCAAAACTGTCCGAAAAAGTTGGTTTTCGCGGATGTGCGAAACCTTTCGCACCATTTCACTGTTGTGGTCGGTGGGCCCCACAGAAGCATTTTCTGGAAAATTCACCCCGTCCATTGGATTCAGAACGAAATTTCAGTTAAGAATGAGTGGTTTTAAACGTTCATTGACGTGGCCCAGAGAAGAAATCACAGAAGAATCAGTTTTGAACGTTACCGAGCAGCCCTTTTGTGGCCTCTGTATCTCACACGTGTGCACGCATGGGTGCAAAAGCTCAGCATGGTTTTGTAGTTCTCGAAGCCCTCTACACGGTGGACGGATCAGATCGGCCATACGAGTAATGGGTGGGGCCCACTACCGTCCGCAAAACGGACGCCGGCCGTCCGTTACGCAGCCGTGGTGCGTAAGAAATTTTTTTTTTTTTTTTTTTCCTTTCTTTCGGTCAGAGACGGTCAACCGTCTCTGCCGTTTCCCATGCACGTGTAGTGCACTTGTGCACTATGCACACTTTATTCATGTGGGGTCCACTGTGATGATTTTCAGAAATCTTCACCGTCTAAATTATTTCTCATCTCATTTAAACCGTTAATAATAATTTTGAGGCAGTTCCAGATATCAGGTGGGCCCAGAATCAACGGTTTATGGGCTGATCTGTCAGTTGGGGCACTTCCCGAGATCTTCAATGGCTGAAATTTTATATGTACGGTTAATTTATGGTCCTCAGGCGACGTATGAAGTTTCGAGCCGAACGGATGGTGGGAACCTTGTGATCTTGCATTCTGGACGTCCTTCAAGCCACTTGAGCTTCAATTTCTTACTTTTCTCCGATTTCTGACCGTGTATATTTGTCAATCTTAGTCCCTTGGAGTGTGTCCCTTGCCTTTGGCGTTATCAGATCGTTAAATCTCAACTTTTAACGTCCTTTTTCCATCCATGCTCATAAAATCACCTTGCAACACAAGAATGAGAAAACAAGCCATTAGATAGCATTATATTCATAAATTCAGATAATATCTGGGGTCTAATATGCAATATTTGACCCTCAACACAACCCCTAACTGGCATTTTGCTAGTCTCGAGCAAAATATGCGAAAAATAAGTTGAGAATTATATAAGAACTTTCTATGAAATCGAGTGAGATTTTGAACAAAATATGAGAAATTTCATATCCATGAATGTTAGAAATTGATCTCTCCTGAGCTCAAGCGCACCGTAGACTTCATAATCAAGTGTAAAGCATTAATCCATCAATTAGAAAAAATTTAAACATTGAGATCCATGGATGTATAGTGTAATCTCAGCTAATCACATTAAGATTGAATTTGTTATTTTAGGATCTCATTGGTAACCAGCAAGAGAATTCATGATAACCAAACTTGCCTCATAAATTTCATATTTTGATCTTTTCAACTTTTTATTTTTCCATTAATAGTCATGCCAAAAAGAGGAATCAAATCCTTACCAATAGGGAGCAAACCTATGGCAAAAGACCAATTACTTAATAATTTTTTTTTTTGAATGTTTAACCTTGGGGAATCAAACCTTCACCTGTAGGGAGCAAACCCATGGTGAAGATTAATTGCCCAACCTGTTCAATTTTTATACCCTGATGGCAAGATATTTCAGGCTGGTTCCTTTCATGCTTAGTGATTACCAAATTAACCATTCAATATCAAACTGAAACCTTAATGTGAAAGCGAGATGTGACATGTGAGGCCATGACTCAATCAATGTTTAAAATCTCTAATCATGGATTGATAATTCAAACTCAACTGTGGAATCTATCAAGTAGTTAAATCCAAGAGTCATAAATCCACCATTATGTACCTTGAAAATCTAAATTAGGGATATCTGTCAAAATCACTTCGAATTTGTAGAAATATTCAGAAAAAATTTTTTAAAAAAATTTCATATTGGAAAAAAAAAATAAAAAAAAATAAATAAATAAATAAAAAATAATAATAATAATAAAAAGAATAAAAAAGAATAAAAAAAAATCAAAAAAAAAATAAAATAAAATAAAAAAAATAAAGAAAAAAGAAAAAAATTAAAAAAATTAAAAATAAAAAAAAAACAAATAAAATAAAAAAAATAAAAAAAAAAGAGAAAAAAAAACAAAACAAAAATAAATAAATAATAATAAATAAAAATAAAAATAAATAAATAAAATAAAAAAATAAAAAAATAAAAAAGAAAAAATAAAAAATTTCACAATTTTTGCTCAAGACCAAGAAAATACTGATTAGGAAACCTAATCTCCCACCCCCAACCTAAAATCTACATTGTCCTCAATGTAAAAGATATGAGCATGCAATGCACATGGGATAACGAAAGTAAATGAGAAGTGATGGGAAGATAGTACCTGAATAACGAATCAAGGGAGTTTCCAATAGATCACGGCATGGAAGCTTGTCAGCATGAGAGAGAAAGCAGAACAAAAATAACAAAAATAAAATCCTACCTATACCACTTTCGCAGGTGCCCTCGATTGCATTTAGCGTATGCAACAAGCCTTTAAACCCCTAGGTTACCCCTAGTGGACGAGTTGTAGTCTCGTGAGGGTTTGCAGTAATGTTACCCACAACCATTGAACTAACTAACCTATGAAAGCGACTATCCTAAACCTATGAAAGCGATAAACCTACCTATACCTCCATCAGACTAGGAGATCAGTCCTGGTACACAGGAGCAATCAGAGGCATGGACATGTCCTCTGAATCAAATGTCTCAACAAATGGCTTTAATCGATGTCCATTTACTTTAAACTCCTTGCCATTGTCGGGATCTCTTATCTCAACGGCCCCATGAGGATAAGCAGTGACAACAATGTAAGGGCTGGTCCAACGAGGTCGAAGCTTACCCGGAAAGAGATGTAGTCGAGAGTCATACAAGAGGACTTTCTGACCAGGTGTGAATGATTTTCGTAAAATATGTTGATCATGAAACGCCTTCATCCTGTCCTTGTAAATTCTTGAGTTCTCATATGCATCGTTCCGGATTTATTCAAGTTCATTCAACTGAAGTTTGCGTAGCGAGCCAGCGTTGTCCAGATTGAAATTCAGATTTTTGATCGCCCAGTATGCTTTATGTTCCAATTCCACCAGCAAGTGACAAGCCTTTCCATAGACAAGTCTAAAGGGAGATGTTCCAATAGGAATTTTAAAAGCAGTACGGTACGCCCATAAGGCATCAGTCAATCGAATTGACCAGTCCTTACGATCAGGGTTAACCATTTTCTCTAGGATATGTTTGATCCCTCTATTGGAAATCTCAGCTTGTCCACTTATTTGTGGATGGTATGGGGTGCTCACCTTATGCGAGATACCGTATTTCTTCATTAAACTCTCGAATGGTCTATTACAGAAGTGTGAGCCCCCGTCACTAATGATGGCTCGAGGTGTTCCGAACCGCGACAGGATATTTTCTTTCAAAAATTTAATGACCGTGCGATGGTCATTTTTACGGTACGGAATTGTTTCGACCCATTTAGTGACATAGTTTACGGCGAGCAAAATATACAGATTTCCAAATGATTAGGGGAATGGTCCCATGAAATCAATGCCCCAACAATCAAATGCTTCTATAATAAGGATGGGATTCAAGGGCATCATATTTCGACGGGACAATGCTCCCAATTTCTGACAACGCTCACAAGCCTTGCAAAACTCATGAGTGTCCCTGAACATAGTGGGCCAGTAGAACCACACTGTAAAATCTTGGCCGTGGTCTTTTTAGTAGAAAAGTGACCACCACAGGCCTGTGAATGACAGAAGGAGATGACACTCTGATGCTCATCGTCTGGTACGCATCTCCGTAAGAGTTAGTCTGGAAAATATTTAAACAAATATGGATCGTCCCAGAAAAAGTTACGCACCTTGGTAAAGAATTTCTTTTTATCTTGTGACGTCCAGTGTGTCGGTATGGCACCTGTAGCAAGTAATTAGCAATATCAGTGAACCAAGGTGAATGGGAGACTTTAAACAGTTTTTCATCAGGGAATATGTCATTGATATGGGTCGCCTCAAGAGAATCAGAGGTATTAAGGCGAGAAAGATGATCGGCCACTACGTTCTCTACTCCCTTTTTGTCTTTAATTTCTAAATCAAATTCTTGGAGTAGAAGGATCCATCGTATCAGGCGGGGGTTAGAATCATTCTTAGAAATAAGATACTTAAGTGCCGCGTGATCTGTGTAGACGATGATCTTGGATCCGATCAGGTAGGACCTAAATTTGTCCAAGGCGAACACTACGGTCAAGAGTTCCTTTTCCGTAGTCGAGTAGTTCACTTGTGCAGGATTTAGAGTCCTACTTGCGTAGTGAATAACGTAAAGCCGCTTATCTTTTCTCTGGCCTAGAACCGCTCCAAGAGCATAATCAGAGGCGTCGCACATAAGTTCAAAAGGAAGACTCCAGTCAGGTGGCTGCATGATAGGTGCAGTAGTTAACATGCCCTTAAGCTTAGTGAAAGCTTCTTGGCACTGCTCAGTCCACTCGTATGGTGTATCCTTTTAAAGAAGATTACATAAAGGATGAGAGAGGAGACTAAAATCCTTTATGAATCGTCTGTAAAAGCCTGCGTGTCCTAAGAAGGATCGCACGTCCCTGATATTCTTGGGTGGAGGTAGGTTAGAGATAAGATCGATTTTTGCCTTATCTACCTCGATTCCTTTGGACGAGATGATATGCCCAAGGACAATTCCCTTTTGAACCATAAAATGGCACTTCTCCCAGTTAAGTACCAAATTTTTTTCTTCACATCTTTTCAGCACACATTTAAGACTTGCTAAGCACTCGCTGAAAGATGAACCAAAAACAGAGAAATCGTCCATGAAGACCTCTAGATATTTCCCCACCATGTCAGAAAAGATACTCGTCATGCATCGCTGAAAGGTGGCAGGGGCATTACATAGCCCGAATGGCATCCTTCTGTAAGCAAAGGTGCCATAGGGACATGTAAATGTGGTCTTTTCCTGATCCTCAGGGGCGATTTCAATCTGATTATAACCTGAATACCCGTCAAGGAAACAATAATAGAAATGATCAGCTAGCCTTTCTAGGATTTGATCAATGAAGGGCAAAGGAAAGTGGTCTTTCCTTGTGACGGTATTCAGCTTTCTGTAGTCAATGCACATTCTCCAACCAGTGGTAACTCTAGTCGGCACGAGTTCATTATTGGCATTGGCTACGATGGTGATCCCGGACTTCTTAGGAACCACCTGAGTTGGACTCACCCATTGACTATCGGATATGGGGTATATGATCCCCACATCCAATAATTTGAGAACCTCGGCCTTAACCACTTCCTTCATGTTTGGATTTAATATACGTTGTGATTGCCAAACAGCCTTTGCATTGTCCTCAAGATATATACGGTGAGTACAAATCGATGGGTTAATTCCCTTGAGGTCCGCTATCGTCCATCCAAGAGCTCCCTTATGCTCAATGAGAGTAGATATCAGCATACTCTCCTATTCTTTCTCCAGGTGGGCAGAGATCACCACCGAATATGTCTCATCTTGACCTAAATAGACATATTTTAAATCAGAGGGCAAAGGTTTTAGGTCAAGATTCGGTGGCTTGAGGTTAGACGGTAGAGGCACTACATCAGTTTGGGGCAATTCTTCAATTTGTGGCCTCCACCGGTTAACTTCAAGTACCGGTGCAGTATCAAGCATGGCACACGTCTCCCTAATTATATCATCATCAAGATCATGGTAGTGGGCCAGGCACATCTCTAGAGGATCAGAGGATAAGGTGAGAGGTGTTCTATCTTCCACAAAAGAATCAATCATGTTAACATCGTGGAAATCGTCATCATCATCTGAGTTGCTGCCGTTATTGAAAAAGATATTCGATTCCAATGTCAAATTTCCAAAGGACATAGTCATGACACCATTCCTGCAATTGATAATTGCATTTGAAGTGGACAGGAATGAGCGACCAAGAATGACGCGAATCTGAGTGCTCGTGTCATTGATGGGTTCAGTGTCCAAGATAAAATCAACAGGGTAGTAGAATCTATCCACCTGGACCAACACATCCTCGATGATCCCTCTTGGTATACGAACAGAACGATCAGCAAGTTGTAGTGTGGTTCGGGTGGGTTTTAATTCACCCAAACCTAACTGTTGGTATACCGAATAGGGAATCAGAATGACGCTTGCTCCTAAGTCAAGAAGTGCGTGATCAATTCGATAGTTCCCGATTACACATGATATGGTTGGGCAACCGGGATCTTTGAATTTTTGCGGCACATCTTGTTTCAGGATGGCACTCACTTTCTCAGTCAAGGAGATCTTCTTTTGAACACTTTTCCGTCGTTTGGTAGTGCATAAGTCCTTTAGAAATTTAGCATATGAAGGTATCTGTTTTACAACGTCAAGCAGAGGAATGTTGACTTTCACTTGTTTCAACACCTCTAGGATATCCGGAGAGTTAGATAGACATTTTGGTTCAACCAACCCTTGGGGAAACGGAGCAACTGGCTTTTCTAAAGGTTCCGGTTCAAATTTTTGTGGAGCGCCACTAGATCCATCATTGTTGTCCTCTTCTGGTTCTTGAGGCTTTTCGGGCCTCACCGGAAGGATTTTATCAATAACCTTCCCACTCCTAAGAGTGGTGATGGATTTAGCATGTCCCATTTGATTTGAAGAGATGGGATCACCTGTCTCGTATTGCGGTTTCGGATTAGGGATTGGTTGTGCAGGAAACATCCCTTTTTGCATAGCCGTCATACGTGAATCTATTTTTTGCATAAAATCTGAAATTCCTTGCATGGTCCGAGCCAGCTTTTGTATGGAAATTTGAACCGATTCTTCTTGAGGTTTTCCCTGATTTGGATGTTGATTGAAGAAACCTTGAGGGGTAGTAGTTTGTCCGTTCATCCAACTAAAATTCGGATGATTTTTCCAGCCAGAATTGTACGTATTAGAGGGTGGTCCATTGAAAGGTCTTTGATAGTTATTTACGGCATTAGATTGTTCATTCAATACATCTCGAAAGGCAGGTATTGAAGGACAATTTTCAGTAGTATGAATGTTGCAATCACAGATGCCGCAAACACTTTCATTAACCTTTTTCTTCCTTCCTTCCATGGCCTCAAATTTTCTAGTGAGATTGGCCACCTTAGCGTTAAGATCATTATCCTCTTTCAGGAGATATATTCCTCCTTTTTCCCTTGAATGAGTCGGCCTAGACGTGGTGTTCGTTCTTGGGTAATAGTCCCATGATTGTGTTTTTTCCGCGAGACTATCGAGGTAATCCCATACCTCGTCGACATTTTTATTAATAAAATCTCCGTTACACATTGTCTCGACCATTTGGCGCATGGAAGATGTTAGCCCATCATAGAAAAAATTCGTAATGCGCCATATTTCAAAGCAATGTTGTGGGCATGCATTAACCAGATCCTTGAACCTTTCCCAATATTGGAAGAATATTTCATCTTCCTTTTGGGCAAAGTTCATGATTGCTCTCCTGAGGGTAATTGTCTTATGATGTGGGAAAAATTTCTTTATAAATTCCCTCTGCATATCATTCCATGTGCCAATGGATCTAGGACGCAGTGAATGTAACCACGTCTTGGCTTTTTCTTTCAAGGAAAATGGAAAGAGTTTCAGCCTAATAGTATCCTCAGAAACATTAGGAAAGTATAAGGTGCCTATGATTTCATCGAACACTTTCAAATGCAAGTATGGTTCTTCAGATTCAAGTGCATGGAACTTAGGAAGGAGTTGGATAACCCCTGACTTGATGTCCATATGTTCTGTATTCTCAGGAAAAATCATACATGAGGGCGTACTCACCCCCGCCGGTTGTAAATAATCTCGTAAAGTACGAGGCGGGGGTGCCTGATGCACCTCATTCTCATCATGTACTTCCTCAACCCCTGGTTGGGGTAGTGCTTGAGGTTGATTTTCAGCCATAACGTCTTCTAACTCATGAGAATTCAAGTGGTGTCTAGTCCTGCGATGGACAGTCAACCCCTCAACTAATCCTCCTTCAGTCACGAGACGTCGAGTGTTGTCGCGTGCCCACTGGGGCATAAAATACACTCAGCCCTCAAATTTTAAATTAAACCTAAGAGAAAGGAAGAAGTAGAAATCTAGAAAATAAAAGGGAAAGATGGAAAGAAGTTACCAAAGTTGGAGTCCTAGGTTAAGAATCTGCAAAACAAAACAAAATAAGTTAGTTTCTAAGAATAGAAAGTTCTAATTAAAAGTAAGCTAATTTCTAGAGAAAGGAAAAAAAAAAGAAAAAATTAGAAAGAGCTTACTAAATTAGAAGTTTCCTACAAAGCAGAAAAATTGAGTTAGTTCTAAAAATCAGATAGAAGGAAGAATAGAAAGTTTCTAAAGTTAGGAAAAATTTCTAATAAGAAAAATAACTAAGCTTCTAAACCTAGAATTAAAAATTTCTAAAAAGAAAATCTAATCCTAAAACTAATTAATTTCAAAAAAACGTAGCCGACAGTCCCCGGCAACGGCGCCAAAAAATTATTCACTCCCCAAGTGCAGGGTTGTGATGTAGTAATAACTCGGTTCGACCGAAGTCGAATCCCAAGGGACTGAAACTTGTACGTTATCTAAAATTAAATAGAACTAGAACTAGGCTAAGATGAATTTTAAATCAATTAGCAATGGTGGAATACTTGTAGAATAATTAATCTAAATCTTAGGAAAAAAATCAGAGATAGGAACTAGGGATTCAGAGGATCCACTTGTAAAGATCAAGGAGAACTTATGCTTACATCAAAAATCATGAAAATTACTGAACTGCCGTTGATCTAGTTTTCAAAGAGATGAAATGAAGATAAATTAGAATGGATTCCATCACCAAACCATGCCCAAAGACTATGGCAAACAACAGAATTAAACTAATTACCACCCAATCACATATATGTAAGTTAGGAAGGGTACCGTCATCCGACCATGCCCAGGAGACTATGGTGAACAACAGGGCTTCCTGACATCATAAACATTAAAGAGAACGAAAATATTCAAAGCCATTGCAGACCCATTGTAATTTCAGTCACAACAGACCATTAAAAACCTAAAACATTCCCATATTAATTAACTAAAATCAACGTCAATTCATGCATTAAAATTTAACTAAAATCAAATCTCCCATCTCACTACAAGCTTCACCTCTTAGCCCTAGCTAGGAGGATTTAGCTTGCCATGGATGGGCTCAATCCAAATAAATAAAGAGAAAAAGAAAAGGAAAAGAAAAGGGAAAGAAAAAAACCAAGCTCCTCTCTCTCTCCTCTGCCCACGTCGAAACCCAAGCTCGAGCCCTCTGTTCTTCCTCCCAAGACCCTGAATGAATGCTCCCCACATCCAAAAACCTCCTTTTATAGCTGCTGGAAGGCTGGAGTCAGTGACAGAGTTGTAGCAGGACACGGAGTGCAATTTTCGCAGCCAAGTTCGGTACCATGAAACACGCCACTTTCGTCGCTCAAATTCCAAAGAAACACCGTCCCTTAGTACTTTCTTGGGTCCTCTACATGATAGACGGTTTAGATCTGCCATATGATCAAAGATGGTGGGCCAAAACTGTCCGAAAAAGTCAGTTTTCACGGATGTGCAAAACCTTTCGCACCATTTCGCCGTTGTGATCAGTGGGCCCCACAGAAGCATTTTCTGGAAAATTCACCCCGTCCATTGGATTCAGAATGAAATTTCAATTAAGAATGAGTGGTTTTGAACGTCCATTGACGTGGCCCAGAGAAGAAATCACAGAAGAATCAGTTTTGAACGTTACCGAGCAGCCCTTTTGTGGCCTCTGTATCTCACACGTGTGCACGCATGGGTGCAAAAGGTCAGCATGGTTTTGTAGTTCTCGAAGCCCTCTACACGGTGGACGGATCAGATCGGCCATACGAGCAATGGGTGGGGCCCACTACCGTCCGCAAAACGGACGCCGGCCGTCCGTTATGCAGCCGTGGTGCGTAAGAAAATTTATTTATTTTTTTTTTTTTTTTTCCTCCTTTCTTTCGGTCAGAGACGGTCAACCGTCTCTGCCGTTTCCCATGCACGTGTAGTGCACTTGTGCACTATGCACACTTTATTCATGTGGGGTCCACTGTGATGATTTTCAGAAATCTTCACCGTCTAAATTATTTCTCATCTCATTTAAACCGTCAATAATAGTTTTGAGGCAGTTCCAGATATCAGGTGGGCCCAGAATCAACGGTTTATGGGCTGATATGTCAGTTGGGGCACTTCCCGAGATCTTCAATGGCTGAAATTTTATATGTACGGTTAATTTATGGTCCTCAGGCGACGTATGAAGTTTCGAGCCGAACGGATGGTGGGAACCTCGTGATCTTGAATTCTGGACGTCCTTCAGGCCACTTGAGCTTCAATTTCTTACTTTTCTCCGATTTTTGACCATGTATATTTGTCAATCTTGGTCCCTTGGAGTGTGTCCCTTGCCTTTGGCGTCATCAGATCATTAAATCTCAACTTTTAACGTCCTTTTTCCATCCATGCTCATAAAATCACCTTGCAACACAAGAATGAGAAAACAAGCCATTAGATAGCATTATATTCGTAAATCCAGATAATATCTGGGGTCTAATATGCAATATTTGACCCTCAACAACCAATACGAGCATACCCAAGATCACAGCAAGTACATCTGAGAATAACAAAGGCACACATCGCAAAATCCACTATAAATTTAAACTTTTACAACTATCCATAAGGTCCAAAAGGACATACATGAAATAAAAAGAAAAGAGAGAAAGGTCAGCAATACTGGAGTCCTCAAATGCTCAGCTCTACTCCACGCTCTGCTGCTACGACGCCTGCCTAGAATCTCCTGCACGCATCAATCGTGCATAAGCTTATAGAAGCTTAGAGGGTGGTATAAGTGTGTGACGAAGGTGCATAGAAGAATAGTAGGAGATGCAAGAAGGGAAACATGCTGAATGAGAATATCACTAGCCTTACCAAGGCTTATCATGAATACAATGCGATGAGTACTGGATGCCATACCAAGGTCATGCATGAAAGGGCTTACACAGCCAATGCTAATGCGATGCAAGTAATGTCAGTGCTCATATCCAAACCATAAGTCAAGTACATTTTCAATCATAAAGAAATCACCAGGGTCCATTACACTGCTGAATGACTGCCGCTCTACAGACCTCGCACAGTCAAACGAGCGTAAGAGACCTCACTACCTGCCTGTGGATAGCCAATCACCAACAAGGCCTGAGGGTAGCGGACCCATTTACGAGCTGGTCAGAATCAGCCTAGCAATGCTCACTACACACCAGGAAGGTAAGGCCACACCCCTATACAACTGACTACACGACAGTGGGAGTCGCAGCCTAACGGTATAAGGCCCTCGTGCGCTCATGTATTCCACCCGGTCACGACGTTGGAGCAGATCCTTGGTACCATAAAAGTTTTAGAAATTTCACCCATGGGCATCCTATGCACCCGGTATGCTCAACTAATATTTTCGGTGTCCACACATACGACCATCCACGAATATCCCTGTAAAGATAAGGCCCTGATGAAGCAAGGGCAGATATCCACATGCAATGTAATGCCAGATGCATGAATCACACAATCACCCATGCATCAATCTCAAGCATCCATCTCTCAGGGAGATACCAACATGTCCTACACAATGGCACAACCATGGCCAATCATACCTCAACCAAGCATGTATATGATGTGTATGGGAGTGGGCCATGAAGATGAATACGGGTGCCAATATGGTGGAGATGAACTCTCTACATAACCATGAAGGGTCTAGGTACTTAACTAATTCCTCATAAGCAATACAACCTCTAGTGGGGGCCCATATACCTAGGGTAGCCCACGAGACTGAGGAGAACAATGGTATGAGCCTAAATATATGAAACGGCCTAACAAGGGTCTATGGTGGGCCTTTAACCACCTATAGATGCTCATGGGCATACCTTAGGGCCACCAATGTGGACATCTAACCACAATTGGTCCCTAAGAGGTAGCCCATCTCTAATTGATCATAGATTAAGGCCCAAGGCCCATGCAACATCAGAAATAAGAAATGAGCAGTCATAATCTTACCATAAACACTCATGTTGGGCTTCAGAAAGGGCAGCCCAATGCCTACCCAAAATATGGGTTCAAGGAGAACACACATAACCCAACCCATATATACCACTATAGGCCCAAAGGAGGAAGCTTAGGGCCCAACATAAAGGCCACTAATCCCATATATTATGGTGGCCTAGTGGGCAGCCCATTGCTCAAATCACATTGGCAAAATGTCATGCTCTTAGTCAAGTAAGTTGGGCCTACAACCTGGCCCAAGTATAAAGTTAATTTGGTGGGCAACCAAGGGCCCATTTACTTGTGTAATCTGGCCCACTAACCCAACACAATAGTATGGCAAAAATGGCCCAATAGTTCAATGGGCCTATCTAAAAAGTTTCAACCCAATTGGGCTTAAAGAGTTTAACAACTATCTACATTCATGGACCCAATTAAATTCAACTGTGACGGGCCTCAAAAGTGAATTTATTAAGCCCAAAATTTAAGAATTTAAAGGTATAAATTATTTTTTCTAAGACCTTCATAAATGTGGTGGGCCCCACTCCTCAAAATTTCAGCAAGGCCAAGCATAATTATAACATGTTGCTGTCCTAAATTTGGGCACTCCATTGGAGTGGGTCCAAGGCCTCTAAAACTCTGAAAATTGAGGGCTAAGGTCCCTCATCATGCATACAATGAGAGGAAACCTAAAAATGTGGCCCACCATTAGAAGAAATATTTTTGAATTATGGTTTTTATCAAGGCATATTGCTGGACTGCACAGCAGAAAAATCTGTGAGTCTAATCATCTTGGCCCATTCTTTTGGATGCCCAAAAGGGGTCATTTAAGGCTGAAATTTTACAGAGTGATACTTCCATAGGTGGGCCACACCCTCACAAAATTTTAAAATTTTTAAATATTCATAAGTATTTCAATTAATTTAAACAAAACAGACTGTCTAGAAAATCGGACAGACTTGAACGTCCCAACGTGGTGGGCCAGTCCTGCCCTCTCCACAATGTGTATATGGGTCCATTGGCCGTGAAATTTGGTAGGTGGGTTCTACCATAAGTGTATCACACCCCTATAAAATTTCAAAACTTTTAGACATTTATAAATATTTTAATTCATTTAAAGAAATCAATCTGTCCTGAAAATCGGATTGATCTAGACACCATATTACATTGGGCTGGTCCAGCCACCACCATAGTGTGTACAGGTGTCCATTGGTCTCAAAATTTTGTAGGTGGGTCCTAACATGAGTAAGACACCCCAATGTAAATTTTTATAATTTTTAAACACCCACAGATATTTTAATAAATTCTAGAAATCCAACTGTCCATGGTGAAATGTTGCTGGAACAGTGCAGAAAATTCAGACTGTCCACCTCATTTGGACCACACCTTTGGGACCTCCATCAAGGTCAGATGGGGCTGAAATTTGGGGGATATCAAGATGAGATCCCCACCTTTCAGAAAGGTCTATTTAATGGGTATGAATAGTCTCCCAAACAGTTCCAAAATCTGGTCCAAAAACAACCAGAAACTATCCAGAAAATTCTGCACAGCAACATGTACTTAGATAAAATTTATTATATAAGTTAAATAAAAAGGGAAATTCATTCATGGAGGATGGTTTGGCCTTCCTTAGTGGGCCCCACAAATGTTCATGTCATAATCTAAAGCCGACACACCTTGCATGCATCATTAAGGGAGCAAGTAGGACACCCAAAATCAAACAATGGGCAGTTTGGGCATCCCACCTTGCTGAAATTTCTGGATGTCCTAAGCCCACCAAATGGGCCACACACATCAGAAAATAATATGAGGAAAAAAAAGAGATAGAAAGATAATCCGACCATAGGGAAAGGGCTCTGCCACTATTGAGCCCTCCCAAGATCAATCACACTCGCACATCATACATAAATTTACATTTACAATATGGATCTTACACATGCATGGCCTATAATTAAAATGCATGGTGAAGATGTCATCCCCACCATGGTTATAAGGTCTAGATGACCCAAACATGATATCATATGAAAGAAAACTGCCATGATGGGGCCATAGAGAAAGGCCCCATGCATGGATCATGCATGCATAAGATAGGCCATTAGGCCACAACCATGGGATTGTGTGGGATCTCCACCATTGATTGGTGGGTCCTACACTTCCCTCATGAAAAAAAGAAAACATCTAGGCTATAGAAATTAGATTTTTACATCTAGAGGAGCACCCACCTCAAAAATGACCACCAAACTTTCACACTAAGGTCCTTTAGCACCAAGGGAGATGGATGAATGGTGGAGATGGAGTTTCAAGGGTTTGATGGTGGGGGATTAAGGAGGAAGGTGGCTGGAAAAATGGAGGAAAATGGGCTAGAGAAATGGAGGAAATTTTCTAGAGAAGAAGAGAAGAGAGAGAGAAATGAGAGGAAAAGAGAGAGAAAAATCTTTTTAAGGAAAGTAATCATTAACCTATAGTGATATAAGCAATGTTGTTAGGGTAGGTTAGGTGTAGGTGGTGTGTGTGGTCTTGGTAGTGTGGGTTATGGAGATTTAAGTGGTGTGTGTAGTGTGTGTTGGAACTTGTGCAAAAGAGGGAGTGTGGGCCACATGCACCACTCCAAGGTGGGCCACATGATCAAAATCAAGGGCCATAGAATGAAACGTACACAACTTATGATCCACACATCGGATGGAAGAACAAGACGCGGCGTTGGAACCGCGGCAACAATGCAGTCGCAATGGCATAGGTATCAGCTCAATCCGAGTCGGGTCTACGTAGCCAGACTCTAGGATGATCGCAGTAATATTTGAGGGTCGCGGGTCGCTAGAATTCGACCGGTAGGACCGCGAGACCATAAGAAATGAAATGCACACTTACACACACACATGCACACATGCGAACTTGGGTCGGGTCTTACACATCTCCTTTAAACAGTGTGTATAACTTGGACCTGGATGAGCATCAACGCTAGTCTTCACATGAGACACATACACCAATTATTTGTGCAACAAATTTAGATTTAATCTTTGATAATTTTCTTTATAACTATTTATCTTTCATGTACGATTTTATTTGATTGACGGACAAGTGCATATTTATGTCCCAAATTTTCATGCCATATTTTGGAAGGATGGAATATATCAGCATTGCAAAATTTAAAATTCTAAAATTTAATTTTAAAATACATGTGTAGATTTTTACCCATAGCAAATTTGTGGACACTCGTGTTAGGGATTTTGACCTACGGAATCACACAGATCTAGATCTAGGATAGCAATTCAATGACACCAAGCACACAAGAGAATACAGAAAATACCCAGATTTAACGTGGAAAACCCTTGCGGAAAAAAACCACGGCACAAAGCGACAGATCTCCCCTATGAAAAATAGAAATTACAAAGAGAGAGGACTTACCCGATTCGAACAACCTCGAATCTCACCCTTGCTACACCCTTTAATTTTCCTGGAACCCCTTTAGAAAACTTTCCCATGCCCTAGAAAAGCCCTAGGAACACCTATTTATAGTTTAGACAACTTTCCTTTCGCATCCCGGTTGTGAAATGACTCAAAATCCACAATCCATACAAAATCACAGAACGAATCTGCGTAACCTACAACCGGTCCAGTGGACTGCATGACCGGTCGAGCGTCACCCACGACTGGTCGAGCATGACCCACAACCAGTCGAGCACCTCAGACCACAAAACTTTATGCTTGTTGGACTTTGAGTCGAGCACTACTCGACTGGTCGAACAGGCTCCCACGACCAGTCGAACCTGACCCACGACCAGTCGAGCAACACCAGGAAAAAATAGATTTAAGACTTTTCCTAACAATCTCCACCAAGTCTTCAATCTTCTACTGTGTAGCTCCTTAGCCTCTTCTCTTATTTCGGTATCACATCATAGCTTCTCCTGCACACTTCGTCTTCCTTTTACACCATCGCCAAGCCCAAAGAGGTTTCACAGAACTTGAACTTCTCCGTAGGAATGACCTAGGAGAGCATGTCCGTCAAATCAGAATCAATGTGCCCAACTATCCTTGCTCCTGTCTTCTCAAAAGGAAAAACGTAGTCTTCTTACCATCTCACCGCTACCCAATATTGCTTGTAGGGGTACTTGCTCACAACACTGATAGCCTGTGAAATAACTGGTCTAAACCAGACCATGGCATACACTGTCAACCGCATTTAAATAAGGCTCATGAGATATCCTGCTTTTCCTCATCTGTTTTGGGACAAATCCAGAGGAAAACTTGAGGAGAGATACGTAGGGAACGCTCTCCGGCTTTACCCAGCCCATCACATCCTGGATCAATACCTACACATAAGGTATTCCTCCTGTGATAACCAAAGCCTACTCCTCCTTCAGTCTCAACACCGAGAACCATCTTTGCAACCCCCCGATCCTTCATTCTCAATGTTTCAATTGACCGAGTCTTCAGTACATTAATTTCAGACATGTCACAATTGGTGATCCACACGTCATCAACATACAATACCTGACCCACCATGAAGGAATCAAACCACTACCTAGGCGACAGGTCGAACAACGACCTCTTACAAAGTCTTTTCTCAACCCCTTTCACTTCGAACCACCCTGGTTGCTTCATGTAGATCTGCTCTTCACTTTTCCTTACATAAGTGCAGACTCCACATCCTTCCTTCCAGCTCAAGATCACATTAGCCAACCAGCGTCATTCACTGATCTAATAGACACCTGTTATACCGTTGGCACGAATATCTCTGAGAAGTCAATCTCTTCTCCCTGAGCATAACTCATCGCCACCAACCTCGCTCTGTATCTATGTTGTATTCTCTTAAAGATCCACCTGTATCCAACCGCTTTCCGGCCTACTAGAAGCTCCACCCGCTCCCATATGTCGGTCTGGTACAATAAATCTATCACATTGCCCATAGTCACCTTTCACTTCTCAGCACCAGGCTCACATAGAACCATCTGACTAGAAGATGAATACTCCTGCAATATTGAAGTCGTCCATGTACCTCATCGATATCCTGCGATCATGCCGTGTGATTCTTCTAACAGGTGGCTGCTCCACCTGCTCTGTATCCCTTTTTTCGCATCTCAACCTTCCTACCCTGTCCACTCATGTAGTCATGCCCAACATGCCACACACGTGCAGAGGTGAAATCCGTTACATCCACCGTAGCTCCACCTTTTGAAGTGCTCCTGATCAACTTGTACAAGTTACCGAGTCGTTACGCTTTCATGATTACCTGTGCCCCCTTAGATACTTTAAGAGCACCATCAATACCTGTGTACTTACATCCTTTTACCTCAATACACTAAGAGAAATCAGATTCTGCTTTAAATCAGGAATGTGCCTCACATCTGTCAAGGTACGCTCCACTCCATCAAACATCTTGATGCGCACAGAACCAACGGCCACAACATAACAGGCAATGTCATTATCCATAAATACATATCCACCATCGTACTCCCTGTAGCTGGTGATCCAACTCCGATGAGGAGTCATGTGAAAAGATGCCCCTGTGTCTAGCATCCACTCATCCTTACGTTCATCGTATGATCGTCTGAACAAAAACATAAATAAAACATCACCATCACATCCACTCGATCCATCTGACGTAGCAACATTGGCCTCCCTACATGAAGCCTCAGAATCTTTTCTCTTCGATTTAGAATTTTCACAATCCCTCTTCACATGTCCTTCCTTCCCACAATTCCATCACTTTACCTTTCTTTTGCCCTTACCCCTGAATTTGGATCTAGAACCAGAAGAACCTGTACCTTGTCCAGAATTCCTACCCACTGTAAACAGTGCATCAGAAGATGTCCCCATGTCGCTGTTCAGTTGTCTCATAGCCTTTCCTTGAAGGGCTTCCCCTGAATGCCTCATAGGACGCCGAGAGAAAACTTTCCCTGGAACCCCTTTAGAAAACTTTCTCATGCCTTAAAAAATCCCTAGGAACACCTATTTATAGTTTAGCAACTTTCTTTTCGCATCCCGGTTGCGAAATGACTCAAAATCTGCAATTCGCACAAAATCACGGAACGAATCTACGTAACCTACGACCGGTCCAGTGGACTGCATGACCGGTCGAGCGTCACCCACAACCGGTCGAGCATGGCCCATGACCGGTCAAGCACCTCGGACCACAAAACTTTATGCTTGCTGGACTTTGAGTCGAGCACTGCTCGACTGGTCGAACAGGCTCCCACGACCGGTCGAACCTGACCCACGACTGGTCGAGCAACATTAGAAAAAACAGATTTAAGACTTTTCCTAATAGCTAGCTCTTGGTGTACACCATCTCCCTAACATTTTATCTAACAAAAGCCAACTTCCACAAGTAAAAGTAGTATTTTGCTAGCCGTACAATGGACCATACTACATCATTTAGTATGCTTGGTTGTTTCAAATACTTAATTACATTTTAGATTAATGTGACTGTTAATATTTTCAATAAAACCATACATAAGCTATATTTTTGAATCCTGCTTCATTGATGATCCTAACAGTTGAATCTTCTATTTGAATATGAGCAATTAAATATTCATATAGAATTTGTAGTTCAGCAAATGTTTCTTACCATAGCTTGCAGTGTATAGAATATAAAATATGAACGGTTCAAATCATCATTTACAATGCAATCCAAGGGTAAAAAGCAGCCATTGTATTATATTAGAGCATGCTTTCACAAACAACAAAGTAATAAATAAAGAGAGAGAGAGAGAGAGAGAGAGAGGGAGCTCACTTGCTACACACATAAATATGCATAATAAGATAATGATAACAACTTCGGCTCTAACCATCTTTTTTATTCTTCTATCGATGAATGTTTTTTGGTTTGATTGTAAGAACTCGTAAGTATACACGTATTTATAACGATACTTATAGTTATCCAAATTTTACATTAAAATTTCTAATTTTACTAACCATAGAATATAGAAGTGGTTAGTCATTAATGCAGAGGTTGATATTTTCAACTTGTATTAGCTATAGACACAGTGGTTGATATTTATGGACCTAGATTAGCTGTTGACGCAGAAGTTGATATTTACCAACTCATATTAGGTACTGACGTTGAATGTAGATTAGCTATTTACGGGAAGCAGATTGGCTGGTGTACCACACACCACCAACTTGGCAACTATGTCGAAGTCACCAAGTTCTATGGGTCTCATCATGAGATATGAGTTATATCCAAACCGTTCATCCACTTCGCGAGCTCGTCGCAAGGCTTGAGGCGAAAAATAAGACAAATACAAAGATCTTGTAGACCACACTGTAAAAAACCAATGGAAGATTGAATGTCTACTATTGAAACACTTTTGGGGGGTCACAATATTTTAAGATCAATATAATATTTATTTTTCCTCTTCATCCACGTTTCTGTGACCTTATGATTATATTAGATGGAATATAAACATTATGGTGGACCCTACAAATGTTTTAACAGTGAAAATTATTGTCCCACTTCTATTTGTGGCGTGGTCCACTTGAGCTTCGGATATGACTCATTTTTTAGAACAAGATCTAAAAGGATCTCACCTAATACATTAATGGTGTGGATATAATAAATACATTATTATGGAGTCTACATGGCTTTCATCTCCTTTAAACAGTGTATATAACTTAGAGCTGAATGAGTATCAACGTTAATCTTCACATGACACATATACACACCAATTATTTGGGCATCAAATTTATATTTAATCTTTGATAAAAAATTTTATAACTATTCATCTTTCATGTACAATTTTGTTTGATTGACGGACAAGTACATATTTATGTCTCAAATTATCATGTCATATTATGGTAGGATGGAATATATCAGCATTGCAAAATTTAAAATTCTAAAATTCAATTTTAAAATACATATGAAGATTTTTATCCATAGTAAATTTGTGAACGCTGGCTCTTGGTGCACACCATCTCCCTAACATTTTATCTAACAAAAGCCAACTTCCACAGGTAAAAGTAGCTTTTTGTTAGCCATAAAATGGACCATACTACTTCGTTTAGTATGCTTGGTGGTTTCCAATACTTAATTACATTTTAGATTAATGTGAACTGTTTTTATTTTCAATAACACCATACATAACCTATATTTTTGAATCCTGATTCATTGATGATCCTAATGGTTGAAACTTTTATTTGAACAAGTGTAATTAAACATTCACATAGAATTTGTAGTTCAACAAATGTTTCTTACCATAGCTTACAGTGTATAGAATATAAAATATGAACGGTTAAAATCGTCATTTACAATGCAATCTAAGGGTAAAATGCAGTCATTACATTATATTAAAGCATGCATTCTCAAACAACAAAGTTATAAATAGAGAGAGAGAGAGAGAGAGAGAGAGAGAGAGAGAGCTCACTTGCTACACACATAAATATGCATAATAAGATAATGACAACAACTTCAATTCTAACCATCTTTTTTCTTCTTCTATCGATGAATGTTTTTTTGTTTAATTTTAAGAACTCATAAGTATATATGTATTTATAACAAAACTTATAGTTATCCAAATTTTATATTAAAATTTCTAACTTTACTACCTATAGAATATATAAGAGGTTAGCCATTGATGTAGAGATTGATATTTATGACTTGTATTAGCTATTGACACAAAGGTTGATATTTATGGACCTGGATTAGCTGTTAACACAGAGGTTGATATTTACCGACTTGTATCAGCTACTAACGTTGGATGTGGATTAGCTATTGATGGGAAGCATATTGGATGGTGTACCACACCCCACCAACTTGGCAACTGTGTCGATGTCACCAAGTTCTACGGGTCCCATCATGAGATATGAGTTATATCCAAACCGTTCATCCACTTCGCGAGCTCATCATAAGGCTTGAGCCGAAAAATAAGACAGATACAAAGATCAAGTGGACCTCACTGTAAAAAAGCAATGGGAGATTAAATGTAACATCCCGAAAATCGGGGGGTCGAGCAAAAACCCAACTCCCGAGTTCCAAAATGTTATTTATGCAACATAGATATGTATGATTGAATGTTGTCTGTGATAATGTATTAAACATGAGTGAAATTAAGCCAGAACAACATATCCTACTCCAGAGACAGTTAAATTAACCAGCGGAAGTCTGTAATAGTATGTATAACATATATAAACTGTTGTATGTCTCCAGAGTGTGAACATGTTACCAGGTTATATACATACATGTATACTCCAAAAGTAGATGAAACGAATATACATGAGTGCGCTACAAAATATAAAATGACAAATGTCAAAGTATCTAATCAACCTCCCTGTAATCCCGTCGATCAGAACACGCATAAAGGAGGGATCCTCCTCATCATCATCAAGTCCGGCTCTGCCTCACAGGCCGCGCCATCATCTGCAATCACAAAAAGGTCTGGTGGGTGTCCGGAACACCGTCCCGTAACGTGGGAGTGAGTAGCTAACTCAGTGGAATAATAGAGCAAAGATTAACATGTTATCAAATCAATCATGCGATAATAGTAAAGCAGTAAATCAAACAATCCTAATACTGTTGTTAATGCATTTATGACATGACGTGATGTATGCCCTCACCGACGATCACCCTCATACGGCAACATCTTACGACCGCGGCATGCCACACTCCCTAGAGTGCTCCACATCTTCCAGGCACATGCAATGCTATGGTGATATGATTACCAAGTTGTTATTAATCCATTCAAACAGCAGGATTGGGAAACTAAGGTACTTCCCTTGTATCAATCCCAACACAGATCCTGTCTAGGGTCGTCACTCCTAGTAATCTCATACGATGTATATTTTGTAGGTCGCTGCAAGGGCTGCCAGGGCTGTTGCACGCACTCGTTGCTCCGCTCCCCCATCACCTTATCAATACAGGCCTACTGTACTCTACTGCTACGGAAGGGTCGTCGCCTCCCGTAGACTCAGAATACGCTCGCGGTCACTACAAAGGGCTGCCAGGGCTGTTGCTCGCACTCGTTGCACCGCTCCCCCATCACCTTATCAGTGTAGGCCGACAGCAAGAATATAGTGTCCCATACCACCATAATCTGCTCACGAGTCATAGGTGCTCACTGGTCACTACGGGGAGGTTTGTGGCCCCAGCGTAGGCCGACAGCTCGACCACGGTGTCCCATACCACCATGCCCGGCTCATGAGTCTTCGTGGATCAAGGTACCATGGTTAACAGGGTTTACAATGGTAAGTTCAGTACCCTAGGTTCAAGCAGTTATGATACATACAAGGTGAACAAACATCGGCCAGTCGGGTTACTTGACGGGCTCGACTAGTGCGATCGCATCTCGAATTGAACGACATGAAGTGCGTGAAACACTTCGCGTGGCCTAACCACTGCCGCCAACTCTCAACACGAATCACATTCATCGACGCGTCGTTCGTGGCTATGACCAGTCAGCCACGAATTCGCTCGGTTACCGACTGCCTGGACTAAGTCAAGTCCCACACATCTATGGAATTACATTAACACTATACAAAGGTGTTGGAATTGAAATACATCATGTGAGCATGTTAGCACATGTTATAACATTCAACTTAAGCAAATCTTCAAGGCATACTTCCCATGCATATTCAACTTAAGCAAATCCTCAAGCACATACATTCCATGCATGTAATGAAATCATGCATTTTGTCAACATGTAGAAAATCATTTAGGTCAGCATAATAATTGAAAAATCAATCACAAACTATCAAATAACATCATTTAATTCAATACATACTAATACAAGCATTTATACAAACACATACACTACACACTTAAGTCTACATATAGTATGTCGACCCAAGGTGCGCAACTAGGCGAATCTCTTCGCCAAACTAATTATGCACGCATTCCTAACTTCCTAATGCGACAACAAACCATGTCAATCACATCAGCAAAATATGAATGTAAACGGTACTTCCTACAAATGACTAAAATGCCCTAAATCTCATATTCTTCGTTAATTTACGAAACAGGAAACGGAGAGCATGTTGTACATGTCAAACGGCGTTGCCGTCAAGAATCTACTATTAAACGACATTGAAAGCTTTGAAAACAGTCAATCAAAGCGTCTACTATCCGCACCTTATGTCTTGTAGAGTCGGAAATTGAAACGGAGCGTATACGCTTCGTCTACGGCGAATAAGGAACCTAATACATAAGATCCATAAGCTACATCGCTATGGAAACAAGGAAAACTCAAATCACCAACTATTTAGGGTTTTTACTTACCTAGGATTGCGGTGGAATCGCCGGGAAAGCGGTAGAGGAGTGTTGCTTAAGCATGTGCAACACGTAGCACAAGTGGCGGGAAGAACTCTCCCACTCTCTCACAATCTCTCACTCTTTTTCTCTCTCCCAAGCTAGAGCTTCTCTCAAATTCGGATGGGAGAGAGGAGTGGGGGTTTCAACCCCTTTTATAGCCTAAAACATTCCCAAAATAGGCTTGGGAACAATGTTTACTTGGTGCCTAACCAAATCGGGGCCGTTTCGGTCCAAAAGGGCATTTCTGGAGGTCCCCAGGCCAAATGCGGTCGGACTTAAGCTCATGCATACTGGATCTAGCACACATCCAGTTTTCAGACCGGTTGGGTTCCCAGATCGCACGTGGCGGCCCAGTTTCAGTTTAACGGTCACCGCACCAAGATCAGGCCTATAAGTCTCGTGATATATAATAGATATTTTTCCTGATCCAAGGGTGTAATTTGGCTGTATTCTGACGGTCAGAATGCTTAATACTGATGCGTCAAATTTGTGTGCCAGATTTGAATTTGAAATTCCAACTATGTCCCTATTCACACTCTCTTCAGTCCGGGCTCAATGAAATAGCCTGTGATTATCGGTTTGACTTGATTTTCGGAATGAGTGTCAAGTCCAGCTAGACGGTTCTAACGGTCTAAGATAGGAGGTATCGGACTTTCGACGCGCGGTCTAGATCCAATACAAAGTTTCAAGGAGGTCCCGAGGACAAACCGGCTTAGAGTTTGATCCGAGGCTTTAGAGCATTATAGCACCCTTGGTTCCACTCGCTTTGGGCCTTGTAGAACGTATTTAAAGCGATCAGGGACCATTTCCCAGCTATTCTAACGTTGCACTAGCTAACCTAGTCATATTTTCTAAAGGAATTAATCCTAAGTGATTCCTTTGGCTATGGAATTGGGTTCTAAGCGAATTTTCAGGTGTTTTAATTGACCCATTGCCTAAGGACGTCAAATCCCAGATTGGCCAAAATCCGGGGTGTTACAATCTACCCCCCTTAAAACACAATGTCGTCCCCGACATTGGCAAAGGGCAAGGAGTACCTAGAGAGACTTTAGTATTGACATTCTAAGGAAGGTTCAAATCTTATTTAGCGACCTAACCTTTACGCATAACCTAAATCAAAGGTTTCGATCTTGGGCCAGTGGGGAAAAGCCTAACCACGCTTCCGCTACGCCACTCTGATCGAACGGTAGCGTTGACTAACCTATCTGGATTGGACTAAATTCGTTCTACCCCCCTTAAAACTTGGTTTTTCTTAAATTCAAGAATCTATGCATCGCTCTATATATCGGAACAAGGTGCAACTTAGGGGCTATCTTTGACATGAATTAGGGAACAACCTCTCATTACAGTGGCTTTCCATGCTAATGATGCGTTCTATGGCATTGGTATCTATGGCGATAGAGATGAGCCTAAGCTCTATTGTGGATAGGTTCAGGGGCAGGTATGAGTTGGTGGCAAGACGCCTAATTCCCTACTGGCTTTAAGTCCTCGCCATTTCCCAAAGACACTATGATCCTGTTTAGTTGTAGATGGTCGAGCCAACACGGAAGAAAGGTTGTGTAATGGGTCTGAGTCGGATACATAGACTTTCTGTCTAGCTAGGACAAAAGATTTATTGTATCAATTCTTAATCCGAGTCGATTCCGATCTTCTGCTTGATCAGAGCATTGGATTTATTGGTAACCACTAGGATTAAGAAGTCGATTCAGACCGCGAATACATCGCTTACATGTAGTTCCTTTATTCCGCATTCTCGAATGCAATAAGCCCTTGGGGAAGGCAATTCTAGGGGGCGTGCTAGTACATTCTAAGTTCAATCTGAGGGAGTTATAAATGTTCCCTGAGAGTGTATGGTTCCTTCCTATGGGCAACAACAGGAGTCTATAAGTCATAAGGGGATCTATCCAAGGAAGGGAGTCTCATTCCAATCAAATCTAATCTATCATTCCTTAACATATACAGACTTTACCCTACTCTAGGTAGCTAGTACGCTAGTCTGTAACCCAGTAGCTATAATCTATAGCTTAAGATTATACGGTAAATGGCTTTCCATACCATTTCTACTACAGAGAGTTGTTCTATCGCTTAGGGTCAAGATTGTCTAAATGGAATTGGATTCCTTATGTCGTCAGACTCTTCAACTCTAGAAGTACTAACTCTAGGACCAAAACGCCAAGGGCCTATGTGGCCAGTAGCATTCAGTTGTATTAAATAGAACCGCATTCTTAGTCCCATAGTGGGATCGGAAGTGGCATGCTTGGTAGGAGGGTGGGGTGGGATAAAAACTAATTTGTAGGCCGGATCTCAGGGAGTTATAATACTCCCAATCTAGAAACAATATCTTATAACGAAATGAAACAACATGCATTCCATTCAACAAATTTTGGCTATATTAAGCCCAAACCACAACACAAACACATTTTTCTACCTAAAAATAAAACAACCTAGAAATTTCAAACAGTAATCAAACAAGAAAAAGGGCAACGACATAGATGCCTAATTCTACCAAAGGACTTCTACCAGGGTCCCAACTGACCTTCTTGAATACTATCAAGTTCAGTACTGTCTGTTGCCCATTCGAGCTCTATCGGCCAAGTATTTTCACTACTTCTCACACGGAGAAAGTTGAGAAATGGGATTTGAGGTTAGCACGATTCTAAGACCCAAAAAGAGGGTAAAGTCTCCAATAAAAGGGACATGAGAAGGAGGATGGTGGAAAAGGAGAAAAAGGCTAAAATAGCTTAACAATAGCAATGAAAAATGGGAGAAATGCAAGGAAATGGCTAACCAAAATAGAAAAGGGAGATCTAGGCGTTGTAGAGGGATGCTTCAAGCTCCCCTAGGATGTATTTTCAGAAAGAAATGAAAACGAAAAAGGGGAATGGAGCACCTCACGAATTCGGCTCGATTTGGGGGTTTTAGGAGCTCCAACGGACGAAACCTTCAAGAGGGAGGGCTGCCAACTTCAAAGGAATGATGGAGGGTGGTCTTTTTTGGCCAAAGATGGATCTAGGGGTGGTTTGGAACCACAATTTTTGGTTAGGGCAGCAAGAAAACGAAAATGGGGCTAGGAAAGGGGACTTTTGTGAAGGAAGTACATCTTTTAGGGAGTTTCAAGGTACGGACCGCATACCAGGGGACTACCCTAGCCCCCAAACTCATCCAGCCCAAAGTTTAGACCCATTCGAGGAGTTTTACCGGCGATGCATCGCCGAACCGGCGATGGCATCGCCGATGAAATTGCAAACTGGCCATTAAGGCCATATGGGATGGATTCCTCTTGCCCTAGGGATTCCAAAAAGGTATGGTGCACACTCTAGTTCATTGTAGATTGCCCTAGGGAGGCCAATACATTTTTAACATCCATTCGAGGATTTTTGGGTCCAAAATTCAATCCCGAATACAAAACCCTATCATGCAGCATATGATTTTGGGGTAGAAGGATCTAGTACATCCATCTAAACTATTAGTTGCTAAAGAAAGTGAAGTTAGAATGTCCTTATGGCCATTTTTCATGAAATTTTACTATTCACTGTAAAATTTGGTGAATGTACTAATTTGTGTTATTTTCATATTAGGTTTGATGCCTAACATGAAATGGATAAAAAAAAACTGAAGGTTGAAGTGTTTAGAGGAGGAATTTTGAGAATTTTTGGCAAAACGGGGTTTTCAAGCCCTGGCGATTGATTACTGGAGTCGTGGTCATTCCACGGCCCAAGGATTTTACTTTTGCGGTTTAAAACCGCTCATAGGACATCTCAACCTAACTTCCTATAGCTTAGCAGCGATTCGGGTGGCCTTACGCGACCCGAGATGCGTTACAGAGTCGATCTTGCGATCGATTCTAATAGACTTCGCCTATCGGCGAATCTGCGATCCTGGACGTGTTTCTAGACCCTTCTCGCACCCACCTATGTCAAAGGAAGCGACAACGTGCGTCGCGTGACCATAACCCAGGCCCGGTTTAATCCAAATCATGCTCTGATACCATCTGTAACATCCCGAAAATCGGGGGGTCGAGCAAAAACCCAACTCCCGAGTTCCAAAATGTTATTTATGCAACATAGATATGTATGATTGAATGTTGTCTGTGATAATGTATTAAACATGAGTGAAATTAAGCCAGAACAACATATCCTACTCCAGAGACAGTTAAATTAACCAGCGGAAGTCTGTAATAGTATGTATAACATATATAAACTGTTGTATGTCTCCAGAGTGTGAACATGTTACCAGGTTATATACATACATGTATACTCCAAAAGTAGATGAAACGAATATACATGAGTGCGCTACAAAATATAAAATGACAAATGTCAAAGTATCTAATCAACCTCCCTGTAATCCCGTCGATCAGAACACGCATAAAGGAGGGATCCTCCTCATCATCATCAAGTCCGGCTCTGCCTCACAGGCCGCGCCATCATCTGCAATCACAAAAAGGTCTGGTGGGTGTCCGGAACACCGTCCCGTAACGTGGGAGTGAGTAGCTAACTCAGTGGAATAATAGAGCAAAGATTAACATGTTATCAAATCAATCATGCGATAATAGTAAAGCAGTAAATCAAACAATCCTAATACTGTTGTTAATGCATTTATGACATGACGTGATGTATGCCCTCACCGACGATCACCCTCATACGGCAACATCTTACGACCGCGGCATGCCACACTCCCTAGAGTGCTCCACATCTTCCAGGCACATGCAATGCTATGGTGATATGATTACCAAGTTGTTATTAATCCATTCAAACAGCAGGATTGGGAAACTAAGGTACTTCCCTTGTATCAATCCCAACACAGATCCTGTCTAGGGTCGTCACTCCTAGTAATCTCATACGATGTATATTTTGTAGGTCGCTGCAAGGGCTGCCAGGGCTGTTGCACGCACTCGTTGCTCCGCTCCCCCATCACCTTATCAATACAGGCCTACTGTACTCTACTGCTACGGAAGGGTCGTCGCCTCCCGTAGACTCAGAATACGCTCGCGGTCACTACAAAGGGCTGCCAGGGCTGTTGCTCGCACTCGTTGCACCGCTCCCCCATCACCTTATCAGTGTAGGCCGACAGCAAGAATATAGTGTCCCATACCACCATAATCTGCTCACGAGTCATAGGTGCTCACTGGTCACTACGGGGAGGTTTGTGGCCCCAGCGTAGGCCGACAGCTCGACCACGGTGTCCCATACCACCATGCCCGGCTCATGAGTCTTCGTGGATCAAGGTACCATGGTTAACAGGGTTTACAATGGTAAGTTCAGTACCCTAGGTTCAAGCAGTTATGATACATACAAGGTGAACAAACATCGGCCAGTCGGGTTACTTGACGGGCTCGACTAGTGCGATCGCATCTCGAATTGAACGACATGAAGTGCGTGAAACACTTCGCGTGGCCTAACCACTGCCGCCAACTCTCAACACGAATCACATTCATCGACGCGTCGTTCGTGGCTATGACCAGTCAGCCACGAATTCGCTCGGTTACCGACTGCCTGGACTAAGTCAAGTCCCACACATCTATGGAATTACATTAACACTATACAAAGGTGTTGGAATTGAAATACATCATGTGAGCATGTTAGCACATGTTATAACATTCAACTTAAGCAAATCTTCAAGGCATACTTCCCATGCATATTCAACTTAAGCAAATCCTCAAGCACATACATTCCATGCATGTAATGAAATCATGCATTTTGTCAACATGTAGAAAATCATTTAGGTCAGCATAATAATTGAAAAATCAATCACAAACTATCAAATAACATCATTTAATTCAATACATACTAATACAAGCATTTATACAAACACATACACTACACACTTAAGTCTACATATAGTATGTCGACCCAAGGTGCGCAACTAGGCGAATCTCTTCGCCAAACTAATTATGCACGCATTCCTAACTTCCTAATGCGACAACAAACCATGTCAATCACATCAGCAAAATATGAATGTAAACGGTACTTCCTACAAATGACTAAAATGCCCTAAATCTCATATTCTTCGTTAATTTACGAAACAGGAAACGGAGAGCATGTTGTACATGTCAAACGGCGTTGCCGTCAAGAATCTACTATTAAACGACATTGAAAGCTTTGAAAACAGTCAATCAAAGCGTCTACTATCCGCACCTTATGTCTTGTAGAGTCGGAAATTGAAACGGAGCGTATACGCTTCGTCTACGGCGAATAAGGAACCTAATACATAAGATCCATAAGCTACATCGCTATGGAAACAAGGAAAACTCAAATCACCAACTATTTAGGGTTTTTACTTACCTAGGATTGCGGTGGAATCGCCGGGAAAGCGGTAGAGGAGTGTTGCTTAAGCATGTGCAACACGTAGCACAAGTGGCGGGAAGAACTCTCCCACTCTCTCACAATCTCTCACTCTTTTTCTCTCTCCCAAGCTAGAGCTTCTCTCAAATTCGGATGGGAGAGAGGAGTGGGGGTTTCAACCCCTTTTATAGCCTAAAACATTCCCAAAATAGGCTTGGGAACAATGTTTACTTGGTGCCTAACCAAATCGGGGCCGTTTCGGTCCAAAAGGGCATTTCTGGAGGTCCCCAGGCCAAATGCGGTCGGACTTAAGCTCATGCATACTGGATCTAGCACACATCCAGTTTTCAGACCGGTTGGGTTCCCAGATCGCACGTGGCGGCCCAGTTTCAGTTTAACGGTCACCGCACCAAGATCAGGCCTATAAGTCTCGTGATATATAATAGATATTTTTCCTGATCCAAGGGTGTAATTTGGCTGTATTCTGACGGTCAGAATGCTTAATACTGATGCGTCAAATTTGTGTGCCAGATTTGAATTTGAAATTCCAACTATGTCCCTATTCACACTCTCTTCAGTCCGGGCTCAATGAAATAGCCTGTGATTATCGGTTTGACTTGATTTTCGGAATGAGTGTCAAGTCCAGCTAGACGGTTCTAACGGTCTAAGATAGGAGGTATCGGACTTTCGACGCGCGGTCTAGATCCAATACAAAGTTTCAAGGAGGTCCCGAGGACAAACCGGCTTAGAGTTTGATCCGAGGCTTTAGAGCATTATAGCACCCTTGGTTCCACTCGCTTTGGGCCTTGTAGAACGTATTTAAAGCGATCAGGGACCATTTCCCAGCTATTCTAACGTTGCACTAGCTAACCTAGTCATATTTTCTAAAGGAATTAATCCTAAGTGATTCCTTTGGCTATGGAATTGGGTTCTAAGCGAATTTTCAGGTGTTTTAATTGACCCATTGCCTAAGGACGTCAAATCCCAGATTGGCCAAAATCCGGGGTGTTACATTAAATGTCTACCATTAAAACACTTTTGGGGGGTCACGGTATTTTAGGATCATTATGATATTTGTTTTTCCTCTGCATCCACATCTCTTTGACCTTATAATCATATTAGATGGAATATAAATATTATGGTGGACCCTACAAATGTTTTAACAGTGAAAACTATTATCCCACTGCAATTTATGGTGTGGTCCACTTGAGCTTTGGATATTACTCATTTTTTAAAACAAGATCTAAAACGATCTCACCAAATAGATTAATGATGTTGATATAATAAATACATTATTATGGAGTCCGCATAGCTTTCTTCTCATTTAAACTGTGTATATAACTTGGAACTAGATGAGCATCAATGTTAGTCTTCACATGACACATAGACATACCAATTAGTTGGGCAGCAAATTTATATTTAATCTTTGATAATTTTCTTTATAACTATTCATCTTTCATGTACAATTTTGTTTGATTGACGGACAAGTACATATTTATGTCCCAAATTGTCATGCCATATTATTGTATGATGGAATCTATCGGCATTACAAAATTTAAAATTCTAAAAGTCAATTTAAAAATACATGTGGATATTTTTACCCATGTAAATTTGTGGACGCTGGCTCTTGGTGCACACCATCTCTGTAACATTTTATCTAACAAAAGCCAACTTAAATGTAGCATTTTTCTAACCATACAATGGACCATATTACATCGTTTAGTATGCTTGGTGGTTTCCAATCCTTAATTGCATTTCAGATCAATGTGAACTGTTAATATTTTCAATAACACCATATATAAACTATATTTTTGAATCTTGCTTGATTAATGATCCTAACGGTTGAATCTTATACTTGAATATGAGCAATTAAATATTCACATAGAATTTGTAGTTCAACAAATATTTTTTACCACAGCTTGCAATGCATAGAATATAAAATATGAACGGTTCAAATCATTATTTACAATGCAATCCAAGGGTAAAAAGCAGTCATTGTGTTATATTAAAGCATGTATTCTCAAACAACAAAGTAATAAATAGAGAGAGATAAAGAGAGCACACTTTCTACACACATAAATATGCATAATAGCATAATGATAACAACTTCGGATATAACTATCTTTTTTCTTCTTCTATCGATGAATTTTTTTTGTTTGATTGTAAGAACTCATAAGTATATATGTATTTATAACGATACTTATAATTATCCAAATTTTACATTAAAATTTCTAATTTTACTACCCATAGAATATAGAAGAGGTTAACCATTGATGCAGAGGTTAATATTTACGACTTGTATTAGCTATTGACACAGAGGTTGATATTTATGGACCTGGAGTAGCTGTTGACGCAGAGGTTGATATTTACTGACTTGTATCAGCTACTGACGTTGGATGTGGATTAGCTATTGATGGGAAGCATATTGGATGGTGTACCATACACCACCAACTTGGCAACTGTGTCGATGTCACCAAGTTCTATGGGTCCCATCATGAGATATGAGTTATATCCAAACCGTTCATCCACTTCGCGAGCTCATCGTAAGGCTTGAGCCGAAAAATAAGACTGATACAAAGATTAAGTGGACCACATTGTAAAAAAGCAATGGGAGATTGAATATCTACAATTGAAACACTTTTGGGGGGTTACAGTATTTTAGGATCAATATGATATTTGTTTTTCTCTTCATCCACGTCTCTGTGACCTTATGAACATTTTAGATGGAATTTAAACATTACGGTGGACCCTACAAATGTTTTAACAGTGAAAATTATTGTCCCACTGCTATTTGTGGTGTGGTCCACTTAAGCTTTGGATATGACTCATTTTTTAGAACAAAATCTAAAACTATCTCACCAAATAGATTAATGGTGAGGATATAATAAATACAATATTATGGAATACATGTAGCTTTCATCTCCTCTAAACAGTGTATATAACTTGGAGTTGGATGAGCATCAATGCTAGTCTTTACATGACACATACACACCAATTATTTATACAAAAAATTTATATTTAATCTTTAATAATTTTCTTTATAACTATTCATCTTTCATGTATAATTTTCTTTGATTGACGGACAAGAATTGCCATGCCATATTATGGTATGATGGAATCTATCAGCATTGTAAATTTTAAAATTCTAAAATTTAATTTTAAAATACATGTGGAGATTTTACCCATAGTAAATTTGTGGACGCTGGCTCTTAGTGCACATCATCTTCGTAACATTTTATATAACAAAATTCAACTTCCACAAGTAAAGATAGTATTTTGCTATCCATACAATGGACCATACTACATCGTTTAATATGCTTGGTGATTTTCAATCCTTAATTGCATTTTAGGTTAATGTTAATTGTTAATATTTTCAATAGCACCATACATAAGCTATATTTTTGAATCCTACTTCATTGGCGTTCCTAACGGTTAAATCTTCAATTTGAATATGAGCAATTAAATATTCACATAGAATTTGTAATTCAACAAATGTTTCTTACCATAGCTTGCAGTGTATAGAATATAAAATATGAGCTGTTCAAATCATCATTTACAATGTAATCCAACGATAAAAAGCAGCCATTGTATTATATTAAAGCATGCATTCTTAGACAACAAAGTAATAATTAAAGAGAGAGAGAGAAAGAGCTCACTTGCTACACACATAAATATGCATAATAAGATAATGACAATAACCTCAACTCTAATCATCTTTTTTCCTCTTTTATCGATGAATATTTTTTTTATTTGATTGTAAGAACTCGTAAGTTTATATGTATTTAGAACGATACTTATACTTATCCAATTTTTACATTAAAATTTTTAGTTTTACTACCCATAGAATATAAAAGAGGTTAGTCATTGATGCAAAGGTTGATATTTACGACTTGTATTAGCTATTGACACAGAGGTTAATATTTTTGGACCTGAATTAGCTGTTGATGCAGAGGTTGATATTTACCGACTCGTATCAGCTACTGACGTTGGATGTGGATTAGCTATTGACGGGAAGCGGATTGACTGGTGTACCACACACCACCAACTTGACAACTGTGTCGATGTCACCAAGTTCTGTGGGTCCCATCATAAGAAATGAATTATATCCAAACCGTTCATCCACTTCACGAGCTCATCATAAGGCTTGAGCCGAAAAATAAGACATACAAAGATCAAGTGGACCACACTGTAAAAATGCATTGGGAAATTGGAAGTCTACCATCGAAACACTTTGGGGGGTCACAGTATTTTAAGATCAAAATGATATTCGTTTTTCCTCTTCATCCACGTCTATGAGACCTTATGAACAGATTAGATTTTATATAAACATTATGGTGGACCCTACAAATGTTTTAACAGTGAAAACTATTGTCCCATTGTTATTTGTGGTGTGTTTCACTTGATCTTTGGATATGACTCATTTTTTAAAACAAGATCTAAAAAGATCTCACCAAATAGATTAATGGTGTGGGTATAATAAATACATTATTATGGAGCCCACATAGCTTTCATCTCTTTTAAATAGTGTGTATAACTTGGAGTTAGATTAGCATCAACGATAGTCTTCACATGACACATACACACACCAATTAGTTGGGCAACAAATTTATATTTAATCTTTGATAATTTTCTTTATGACTATTTATCTTTCATGTACAATTTTGTTTGATTGACGGACAAGTACATATTTATGTCCCAAATTGTCATGCCATATTATGGTAGGATGGACTCTATCAGCATTACAAAATTTAAAATTTTAAAATACATGTGGAGATTTTTACCCATAGTAAATTTGTGGATGTTGGCTCTTAGTGCACACCATCTCCCTAACATTTTATCTAATAAAAGCCAACTTCCACAAGTAAAGGTAGCATTTTACTAGCCATACAATGGACCATACTACATCATTTAGCATGCTTGGTGGTTTTCAATCCTTAATTGCATTTTAGATTAGTGTAAACTGTTAATATTTTCAATAACACCATACATAAGCTATATTTTTGAATCGTGCTTCATTGATGATCCTAATGGCTGAATCTTCTATGTGAATATGAGCAATTAAATATTCATGTAGAATTTGTAGTTCAAAAAATATTTCTTACCATAGCTTACAGTGCATAGAATATAAAATATGAACGGTTCAAATCATCATTTACAATGCAATCCAAGGGTAAAAAGCAGTCATTGTATTATATTAAAGTATGCATTCTCAAACAACAAAGTAATAAGTAGAGAGAGAGAGAGCTCACTTGCTACACACATAAATACACATAATAACATAATGACAACAACTTCAGATCGAACCATCATTTTTCTTCTATCGATGAATGTTTTTTTCTTTGATTGTAAGAACTCGTAAGTATATATGTATTTATAACGATACTTATAGTTATCCAACTTTTATATTAAAATTTCTAATTTTACTACTCATAGAATATAAAAGGGGTTAACCATTGATGCAGAGGTTGATATTTATAACTTGTATTAGCTATTGACACAGAGGTTGATATTTATGAACCTGGATTAGCTGCTGATGCACAGGTTGATATTTACCGACTCATATCAGATATTGACATTGGATGTGGATTAGCTATTGATGGGAAGCAGATTGCCTGGTGTACCACACACCACCAACTTGGCAACTATGTCGATGTCACCAAGTTTTATGAGTCCCATCATGAGATATGAGTTATATCTAAACCATTCATCAACTTCGCGAGCTCGTCCTAAGGCTTGAGCCGAAAAATAAGACACATATAAAGATCAAGTGGACCACACTGTAAAAAAGTAATGGGAGATTAAATGTTTACCATTGAAACACTTTTGGGGGGTCACAATATTTTAAGATCAATATGATATTTGCTTTTCCTCTTCATCCAAGTCTCTGTGACCTTATGAACATATTAGATGGAATATAAACATTACGGTGGACCTTACAAATGTTTTAACAGTGAAAATTATTGTCCCACTGCTATTTGTGGTGTGGTCCACCTGAGCTTTGGATATGACTTATTTTTTAAAAAAAGATTTAAAATGATCTCATCAAATAGATTAATGGTGTGGATATAATAAACACATTATTAAGGAGTCCACATAGCTTTCAACTCCTTTAAACAGTGTATATAACTTGGAGCTATATGAGCATCAAAGCTAGTCTTCACATGACACATACACACACCAATTATTTGGGCAACAAAATTATATTTAATCTTTGATAATTTTCTTTATAACTATTCATTTTTCATATACAATTTTGTTTGATTGACGGACAAGTACATATTTATGTCCCAAACTGCCATGCCATATTATGGTAGGATGGAAACTATCAGCATTGTAAAATTTAAAATTCTAAAATTCAATTTTAAAATACATATGGAGATTTTTACCCATAGTAAATTTGTGGACGCTAGCTCTTGGTGCACACCATCTCCCTAACATTTTATCTAACAAAGGCCAACTTTCACATGTAAAGTTACCATTTTGCTAGCCATACAATGGACCATACTATATCGTTTAGTATGCTTGGTGGTTTCCAATCCTTAATTGCATTTTAGATTAATGTGAACCGTTAATATTTTCAATAACACCATACATAAGTTATATTTTTGAATCCAACTTCATTGATGATTCTAACGGTTGAATCTTCTATTTGAATATGAACAATTTAATATTCACATAGAATTTGTAGTTCAATAAATGTTTCTTATCATAGCTTACAGTGCATAAAATATAAAATATGAATGGTTTCAAATCATCATTTACAATGCAATCCAAGGGTAAAAAGCAAACATTGTATTATATTAAAGCATGCATTCTTAAACAACAAAGTAATAAATAAAGAGAGAGAGAGAGAGAGAGCTCACTTGCTACACATATAAATATGCATAATAAGATAATGACAACAACTTTGGCCCTAACCATCTTTTTTCCTCTTCTATCGACTAAATAATTTTTAGTTTAATTGTAAGAACTCGTAAGTATATATGTATTTATAATGATACTTATAGTTATCCAAATTTTACATTAAAATTTCTAATTTTACTATCCATGGAATACAGAAGAGATTAGGCATTGATGTAGAGATTGATATTTATGACTTGTATTAGCTATTGACACAAAGGTTGATCTCTATAAACCTGGATTAACTGCTGACACAGAGGTTGATATTTACCGACTCGTATCAGCTACTGACGTTGAATGTGGATTAGCTATTGATGGGAAGCAAATTGGCTGGTGTAACACACACCACTAACTTGGCAACTGTGTCGATGTCACAAAGTTCTATGGGTCCCATCATGAGATATGAGTTATATCCAAACCGTTCATCCACTTCGCGAGCTCGTCATAAGGCTTGAGCTGAAAAATAAGACAAATACAAAGATCAAGTGGACCACACTGTAAAAACGTAATGGGAGATTGAATGTCTACCACTGAAACACTTTTGGGGGGTCACAGTATTTTAGGATCAATATGATATTTATTTTTCCTCATCATCCACGTCTCTGTGACCTTATGAACAGATTAGATGGAATATAAACACTATGGTGGACCCTACAAATGTTTTAACAATGAAAACTATTGTCCCACTACTATTTGTGGTGTGGTTCACTTGAGATTTGGATATGTCTCAATTTTTAGAATAAGATCTAAAACGGTCTCACCAAATAGATTAATGGTATAAATACATTATTTTGAAATCCACATAGCTTTCATCTCCTTTAAACAGTGTGTATAACTTGGAGCTAGATGAGCATCAACGCTAGTCTTCACATAATACATACACACACCAATTAGTTGGGCAACAAATTTATATTTAATCTTTGATAAAAAAATTTATAACTATTCATCTTTCATGTACAATTTTGTTTGATTGACGGATAAGTACATATTCATGTCACAAATTGTCAAGCCATATTATGGTAGGATGGAATTTATCAGCATTGCAAAATTTGAAATTCTAAAATTCAATTTTAAAATACATGTGGAGATTTTTACCCATAACAAATTTGTGGACGTTGGCTCTTGGTGCACACCATCTCCCTAACATTTTATCTAACAAAAGCCAACTTTCACAAGTAAATATAGCATTTTGCTATCCATACAATAGACCATACAACATCGTTTAGTATGCTTGGCAGTTTTCAATCCTTAATTACATTTTAGATTAATGTTAACTGTTAATATTTTCAATAACACCATACATAAACTATATTTTTGAATCTTGCTTCAGTAATAATTCTAACGGTTGAATCTTATATTTGAATATGAGCAATTAAATATTCAAATAGAATTTGTAGTTTAAAGAATGTTTCTTACCATAGCTTGCAGTGCATAGAATATAAAATATGAACAGTTTAAATCATCATTTACAATGCAATTTAAGGGTAAAAAGCAACCATTGTATTATATTAAAGCATGCATTCTCAAACAACAAAGTAATAAACAGAGAGAGAGAGAGAGAGGTCACTTGATACACACATAAATCTGCATAATAAGATAATGACAACAATTTCGGCTCTAATAATCTTTTTTTATCTTCTATCGATGAATGTTTTTTTTGTTTGATTGTAAGAACTCGTGAGTATATATGTATTTATAACGATACTTATAGTTATCCAACTTTTATATTAAAATTTTTAATTTTACTACCCATACAAATTCTATTTAAGAATTATTAGAAATTTTAATATTTGCATATGTGGATTAGCTATTGACGTAGAGGTTAGCCACTGATACCGAGGTTGATATTTAAGACATAAATTAGCTACTAACATGAGGTTGATATTTATAGACCTGGATTAGCTGCTGACGTAGAAGTTGATATTTAACGAACCGTATTACCTACTGACACAGGACGTGGATTAACTACTAACGAAGGACGTGTATTAGTTACTGACGGGAAGCGGATTGGCTGATGGACCACACACCACCGACTTGGCTGCTGTGTTGACGTCACCAAGTACTGTGGGTCACATCATGAGATAAGAGTTATATCCAAACCGTTCATCCACTTAGCGAGCTCGTCGTAAGGCTTGAGCCGAAAAATAAGATAAATACAATGATCAAGTGGACCACACTATAAAAAGCAGTGGGAGATTGAACATCTACCATTGAAACCCTTTTAGGGGGTTACAGTAATTTTTTGTTTTTCCTCCTCATCTAGGTATGAGTGACCTTATGAATAAATTGGATAGAACATAAACATTATGGTGGGCCCTATAAATGTTTTAATGGTGAAAATTATTATCCCATTACTATTTATGGTGTGGCCCACTTGGGCTTTGGATATGACTAAATTTTGAAATCAAGATCTAAAATGATCTCACCAAATGGATGAATGGTGTGGATATAAGGAATACTTCATTATGGAGCCCATGTAGCTTTGATCTCCTTTAAACCATGTATAACTCAGAACTTGAGGAACGTCAGCGCTTGTCTTCACACGACACGTAACAAATTTATATTTAATCTTTAACAATTTTCTTTATAACTACCCATCTTCCATGTACACTTTTATCTGATTGACGAACAAGTTCATATTTATGTCTAAAATTGTCATGGCATATTATGATAGGATGGAATCTAGCAGCATTTTAAAAATTTGAAGTTCTAAAATTCAATTTTAAAATACATGTTGAGATTTTCACCTATAACAAATTTGTGCATGATGTCTCTTGGTGCCACCATTTTCCTAAAATTTTATCTAACAAAAGGCAACTTCCTCAAGTAAAGGTGGTATTTTGCTAGGGGTACAGTGGATCATACTACACTATTTGGTATGCTTGTTAGTTTCCATTCATTGATTGTATTTTAAGTTGATGTGAACGGTTTATATTTTCAATAACACTATACAAAAGCTATATTTTTGTATCCTGCTTCATTGATGATCGTAATCGTTGAATCTTAGATTCGAATATGAGCAATCAAATATTCACATAAAATTTTGATTTGTTTCAACAAATGTTTCTTACCATAGCTCACAAAACATAATATAGAACATGAACAGTTCAAATCATCATTTACAATGCAATCTAAAAGTAAGAAGCAGATATTGTATTATATTGAGGCATACATTCTCAAATATCAAAGTAACAAAGGAAAAAACAAAAAGATATATATATATATATATATATATATATATATATATATATATATATATATATATATATAACTCACTTGTTGTATACATAAATATGCATAATAAGATAATGACAACAACTTTGGTTCTAACTATCTTTTTTCCTCTTCTATCAATGAATGTTTTTTTGGTTTGATTGCAAGAACTCTTAAGTATGTATGTATTTATAATGACACTTATAATTATCTAAAATTTACCTTAAATTTTCTAATTTTACTACCCAAACAAATTTTATTTAAGAATTATTAAAATTTTGGATATTTACAGACATGAGTTAACTACTAATGTAGAGGTTAGTAACTGATGTAGATGTTGATATTTACTACCTAGATTAACGAGTTATGCAGAGGTTGATATTTATGGACCTATATGAGTCATATTCAAAGCTCAAGAGGACCACCCCATAGGAAGTGAAGCATGGTGAGACGAATTCAACATATTCATTCTGGTCAATGACTTTCTCTAAAGTAACCAATAAATAAAATCACTTTGTATATTTTATGTTGAATATGTTCCAAACTCAGTTTAAAGATGTCCTTTTTTCATGTTAAATGAGTGTTGTATGCTTTAATATGTGCACCATCCCTCACTTCATATCTTTTAGTATTGTCATCAACTTGGCCATATTTGTTATCCACATAACGAAGATCTTATCCATCATTTTATCATAAAGTTGATAATAAACAATCATCCATAGCTTTTTTAAGAGTAGAACGTCACATCCTCCCCAAAATTCAACCATAGGTAAAAAGCATACCCCTCGAACCCTTTTCTTCTTCATCTCTATTGCCCTTGGGCACTAGAGTTTTGAGATGTCTTATCTTTTGGACACTCTTTTGGAAGAGAAAGCCCACAAAGATCAAGGTTACTAATATAAATGGAAGGATCGGTAAAAGTATAGAGTTGGCTACCCGATGGAATATGCCCAACGGAATCTATCTGAAAAGTTTATTATGTGAGAGATCGAGACTCCTTGAGAAATTTAATGCTGACAAACTATGCAGAATAGCATTAGAAAGTTGATTCCAAGACAAGTCAAAAGACTGTAATTGTCGCAAGCCATAAATTTTCTTTGAAATGTTTCCCATCAAATGATTCTCAAACAAATTCAAACCTTGTAGCTCGGATAGTGTCATGCCCCAGACTCGGTAACCGGAATCCTAAGGAACTCCATGGCCGGTTCTGGCCATAACTGTGAGACCTGACATGAGTTCGCATGTGTACATGTATGTGTGAGTATGCATTCCGTCCATCTTGGTCCCGCGGTCCTACCGGTCGAATCCCAACGACCCGTGACCCTTGGATAGTGTTTGCGGTCATCCGTAAGTTCAGTCATGAAAATCTGACTCATATCGATTTGAGACCTATGCCATTACGACCGCATCGTCGTCACAGTTCCAATGACGCTTCGTGTGCGTCTATCCGACCTATGGATCAAAAGTTATGAGCATTTTATCATATAGCCCACTTTTTGTATAAATGCATGTGGACCACCATCACCCTTGGCACAAGTCCCAAGGTACACTACCCACACACTACACAAAGATCCATAACTAACACCACCAACCACAAACACTACCAAGAGACCTACCCTACCCCTAACAACTTTGGTTGTATCTCCCTATAGCAATCATCATTCTTCTCTAACCAAGGCAAGCATGTCTCCATCTTTCTAGAAATCCATCATTACTCTCATGCTACATCTCTCTCCCTTCCCTCTTTTTCTTTTCATTTTCTCTTCTTCCATTGCTAGAACCTTCAAAATATTCTACCTTGCTGAAAATTCCAGCCACATTTCTTCCCTCTCCTTCCTCATCTAACCCTCAAAAACTTATCCCAACCATTGATCCATGTTACTTGGAGCCTCTACATGATGGTGATGTAAATTTCAAGGTTAATCTAGGTGGGTGCTTTTTTCATCAAGTAAATATTTTCTCTCCTCATGTAATCTCTTTCGTCTCTCTCATTTAGATGTGTAGGACCCACCAATTAATGGTGGAGATCTTACACAACCATTTAGATGTGGCCATGAGGCCCACATTGTAAATGCATGTCCATGCATGAAATTCTTCCCTTGATGGACCCCTTGCATGTGTATTTCTCTTAATTTTCTAAGTATGATAGGTCATCTAGGCCCTTGCATGTGGCTGGGATGGCATCCCAACCACTCATTTCAAAGATTTAGGCCATGCATCATAAGATCTAGTTGTACAATGTGTTTATATTATTATTTGTAGTTGTGATTGTGTGGGGACGGCTCAATAGTGGCGGAGCCCTCCCCTGATGGCCGGATACTCTTCCTTCTCTTTCCTTAGTTAGCAATCTGATGATATTATATGGGGTCTACTTAGTGGGCCTGGATTGCCCAAAAGAAAAAGCCCAGGAAGAAAGCGACATCTATACTCAACCTGCACCATGGTCTAGATGCCTCTTTTTGGCACCTTAAATGTTCTTGCAAGGGTGAAAATTTGAGGGTTTGTTTTGAAAAATTGTGGGGCCCACTAGGGTGGGCCATGGCACCCAATTTATGGGCCAATCCCTTCCTTAATAGGCCCATAAATTTGTTTTATTCCATACATGCATTGCTGTTCAGAAATTTCTGGACAGATTTTTTGTTGGACTTGGCCTTGAATTTGGGACTGATTAGGGGACATTTTGTACCCATCAAATATATTTTTCTGAAAGTTGGGGATCTCATCTTGATGTTCCCCAAATTTCAGCCCCATCCAATCTTGATAGAGGTCCCAAAAGTGTGGTCCAAGTGGGGTGGACAGTCTGGATTTTCTGCACTGTTCCAGCAACATTCCACCCTAGACAGGTTGAAAATTAAAAATTTATTAAAATATTTTTGGGTGTCTAAAAATTCTAAAAATTCACAGAGATGTGGTCCACCCATGTTAGGACATACCTGCAAAATTTTATGCCTAATGAATCCCATTTGCGCATCCAAACGGGTGGGCCAACATAGTGGACTGCCAGAAAAATTCTGCAGTGCAGTCCAGCACTATAGTTTCATAAAAAAAAAGTTTTAAAAATATTTTTCTTAGAAGGTTGGCCATATTTCTGAGCTCCATGTTGATTTAGGCTTTATGAGGGACCTTGGGTCTAAATTTCAGGAATTTTGGAGGCCCAGAATCTACCCATTTGGATGGCCTAAATTTAGAACAGTTACATTCCAACAATAGTTCACCCTGGACAGATTACATTCTTAAAATTTATTAAAATACTTTTGAGTGTCTAAAAATTATAAAAAATTTACAGGAATGTGTTAAACTCATGTTATGACCTACTTGAAAAATTTTGGATCCATTGGACGCTTGTACACACTATGGTGATGGCTGGACCGGCCCACTATAATATGGTGTCCAGATCAGTCCGAGTTAAAGGACAGATTGTATTATTTGAATTAATTAAAATATTTTTAGATGTTCAAAAATTATAAAATTTTATGGGGTGGTGGCCCACCCATGGAAGGACCATCTTATAAATTTTAAAGGCCATCAGGCTTCTGTACCGACCGTGGTGTGGCCTGCAATTTGTATCATTTTTGGGCCAAATACCCAGGCACGCCCCTACTTTGGGTTGCTGAGCCTGCATTCTAATGGCATGGCCCACTTGAAGTAAGTGTTGTATATCTCTCTTTTATCTGGTGGGGCCCACTGTAATATATGTGGATCACCATGGGTCAATAACCCATCTAAATTAAATAAATTTCTGGACTCCAGCAGGCCCAGGAAATGGGTGGGCTGAAATTCCAGCAAGGGGTCCAAATTTTGCTACATGGTTGATTGTTTAGGAACTATTGTGGCACATCAGATTTGAGAGAGTGTTGCACACACTCCTTTCTTTTCTTCCTTAGACATTTTGGGCTTAATGAGTGCCCCCTTGAGGCCCACCTTTGTGGTGATTTTGTGGGCTAGCCTTAACCAGAATTTTTAATAGTTTTATAGGCTCAATGGGCTGAGAACTTCTTTCTTAAGCCCAAGATTGTGTAAGGGCTGACCTTATTGATTTACGAACCCAATGGGCTGTCTATAAGCTGACCATGTGTATTAATGGGCCTTGATGCCCTCATGAAGTGTTTAATTATGGGCTGACTTGCAAAGCCCACATAAATACATACTGTGAAGAGCCTTGTTAAGTCTTTGTCTGATGAGGCAAGGCCCACCCTGTCGGTATAGGTCCCACCCTTGTGTATTCATGGACCTATGGACTGACCTCTAGTCTACCATAATGTATGAATTGGATAACTTTTATTTTGGGTCATTTCCTTAGGGCCCATTATGTAATATAGTATATGCATGGCCACCCCTTTTGTGGCAGTGATTAGGCCTTTTGAACTCACTTCTTTTGGATAGGCCCATTGATCTTAGGGCTATACTCTCCCATTTATTGTGATGGGCTTAAGGGAAATAATATGCAAGAAGTTGGGCTCTTGGCTGCCCACTAAATTGACCTTGTGCTTGGGCTAAAAGTGAGGCCCAACTCACTTGTGTTAAATGTAAAACTTGCCTATGTAAATGAATTACTAGGCTGCCCATGAAGCCCACCACAATATGTGGAATTATGACCTTTGTAGGTGGGCCCAAACCTTACTTGAGGGTCCACTATTTGGCCTATAAGTTGGGCTTGGTATATGGCCCAGTAGGCCATGCATTGTGTGGGCTTTAGACTTTATATTATATGAGTAATGGCGGCTACCTCTTGTAGGCCAGTTGAGGTTGAATGTCCTCCTAGATGATCCTAAGGTAGACCCATGGGTTTCTCTATAGATGGTTAAAGGCCCACCATAGACCCTAGGCCGTTTATTTAGGGCTCAATGTATATGTATGTGGAACCTACCTTAACGCATGTTTGGTCCAGGCCATCCAAGCTTTGGATCGCCCGATTATGGATGTATTCTCTGCCTTTGGTTACTGCTGGACTCACAATCCAGTAACAGGCTCACTTGATCTTTTCATGATATATACACACTCTACATTTGGTGGGGTCCCCCAGCGAATATAGTTGACTTTCATGAGATTATTTTCACATAGTTAACTGATTTCTGGACCTTAGCAGGTCTAAGAAGTTAAACTGGCCAAAAGTTTATCAAAGGGCCTTAAATGTAAAATTTTATGGTTAAAACTTTATTTGGCTGTGGGGCCCACCATATCGAGAATTTGTGTGCGTGTTACATGCTTATGTTTCCTTATAATCTTTGGGCCTAATCAGTGCATTCTTTTGGGTCACCTTTAGTGATCAGATGAGGACCCCATCTTAAGATCAGAATTGTAGGACATCCCATGGGCCAGAGTGGGCAGGGTCGTCCCAGCTTGGCCCAACCTTATATTGGGTCAACTTCCACCATTTTGATGGACTTGTGGGCTAAGATAATGATAGTATTGGGCCCTTGATTGCCCACTTAAATTGCTAAGTTATTGGGCTGATGTAGTTGGGCCCATTTCATCCAAATTTAAACTTATTTAGTCAAATGTTATGTACGTGGGCTGCCCACCAAGTCTAACTTAATGCATGAATTATATGACCATTGAAAATTGAACCTTGGGCCTTAATTCCCCTCTTGGGGCCCATATTGTTAAAAGTGGTATTTTATCTTTTTATAACCTATTATGAGGAATATATATATATATATGGTTGGTTACATTTATTTTTATCTTTAATGTAGGCCTTGGGCCTTTTATCCACATCATTCACGGTTGATATGCTTTTTTGGGGAATGGTGGTTAAATGTCCCCATTATAGGCCCCTCTAGGCCTGGTTGTATTTAAGAGTAATTGGATGATCATCTTAGACTCTTGTTAGGCTCATTTCTATATCGCTTAGACCCATAGTTTGTATACTTAGTCTCATGGGTTACCCCAAGTAAATGGGCCCCCCACTAGAGGTGAGTTTCCTTACGGATATTGTCTAAATACCTAGTCTTGGTCCCTTCTTAGATAGGAAGAGTGTACTACTTTTTATAACACCGCATAATGCATCTAGACCCATCTTCATGGCCCACGTACATCATTGTATACTTAGTTGACACTATGTGTGTGTGGTCATATTGTGTCATTGGGCATTGCATGATACTTTCCCCGAGGGACGTAGTATCCTCTCTTGAGCACGTTGGATGCTTGAGATTTATGCATGGTGGATTGCGTGATTCATGCATCTAGCATTGCATAGCATATGAGCAAATCGCCCTTACTTCATCAGGGTTGTAGCCTCCACAGATACATCGTGGATGGCCATGTTTGGACACTGAAAATGTTACTTGAGCATACCAGGTGCATAGGATGCCCATGGGTGAAATTTTTAAAACTTCCATGGTACCAAGGATCTACTCCAGCGCCGTGATTGGATGGTATATATGAGCGCACGAGGGCCTTATACCGTTAGGCCACGACTCCCACTGTCGTGTAGTCGGTTGGATAGGGGTGTGGCCTTACTCGCCTGATATTAGAAGGCATTACTAAGCTGAGTCTGACCAGCTCGTGAATGGGTCCGCTACCTTCAAGCCTTATTGGTGATTGGTTGTCCATAGGCGGATAGTGAGGTCTCTTACGCTCGTTTGACTATGTGGGGTCTGTATAGCGACAGTCATCCAGTAGTGTAATGGACCCCAATGATTTTCTTATGATGGAAATGTACTTGATATGTGGATTGGATATGAGCACTAGCATTACTTCGTATTGCATTTGCATCGGCTGTGTAAGCCTCATATTGCATCGCCTTAGCATGGCACCCAGTACTCATTGTATTACATTACTCATTGCACTATATAGCCTTGGTATGGCTTCCTACATTATCATACTGCCTTGGTATATCTTCTTATGTTCATGATCGCCTTGGTAAGGCTAGTGGTATTAGTATTGATCGTGACTCCTTTCTGCATTCTCCATCTTCTTCTGAGCACCATTGTCACACACTTTCACCACCCTCTAAGCTTTCTATAAGCTTATGCACGATTAATGCGTGCAGGAGATCGTAAGTTGGCATCTTAGCAGCAGAGCTTGGATAGGTGTGCGATCTGAGGACCCAGTGTTGCAGATTCTCTTCCTTCTTTCTTTTGTTATCCTATGTATGTCCTTTTGGACCTGATGTAAGCTTGTAAAATATCAAATTCATAGTAGATTTTGTGATGTGTGCATTTGTTATTCTCAGATTTACTAGCTGTGATCTTGGGTATGCTCGTACTGAAAATGATTATATTGTTGTGAAAATCTTCCTTGTAGGATCCCAAGATCGGAACCTACCTCAGGAGCCGAGAATGGGGTACTACGGAGTCTGTTGCGGACAGAACCGGTCATCGAGTTCCTTGTGAGGTCCGGTTACCGAGTTTGGGGCGTGACAGTAACAGCCTTCATAGTATCCCATTCTCGGCTCCTGAGGCAGGTTTCGATCCTACAATCCTACAAGGAGGATTTTCATAACAGTATAATCATTACCAATACGAGCATATCCAAGATTATAGCAAGTATATCTGAGAATAACAAAGGGCACACATCACAAAATCCACTAAGAATTTGAACTTTTACAACCATCCATAAGGTCCAAAGGACATACATGAGAAAAAAAGAGAAAGAAAGAAAGGTCAGCAACACTAGAGTCCTCAAATGTTCAGCTCTACTCCACGCTCTGCTGCTACGACGCCTGCCTAGAATCTCCTGCACGCATCAATCGTGCTTAAGCTTATAGAAGCTTAGAGGGTGGTGTAAGTGTGTGATAATGGCGTACAGAAGAATAATATGAGGTGCAAGAAGGGAAACATGCTCAATGAAAATATCACTAGCCTTACTAAGACTTATCATGAATACGATGCAATGAATACTGGGAGTCATACCAAGGCAATGCATGAAGGAGCTTACACAGCTAATGCTAATGCAATGTAATTAATGCCAGTGCTCATAACCAAACCATGTGTCAAGTACATTTTCAATCATAAGAAAATCACCGGGGTCCATTACACTGCTGAATGACTGCTACTCTACAGACCCCGCATAGTCAAATGAGCATAAGAGACCTCATTACCCGCCTGTGGACAGCCAATCACCAGCAAGGCCTGACGATAGCGGACCCATTTACAAGCTGGCCAGACTCAGCCTAGCAATGCCCACTACACACCAGGCAGGTAAGGCCACACCCCTATCCAACTGACTACACGACAGTGGGAGACGTAGTCTAACGGTATAAGGCTTTAGTGCGCTCACGTATTCCACCCAGTCATGGCGTTGGAGTAGATTCTTGGTACCATGGAAGTTTTGAAAATTTCACCCATGGGCATCCTATGCACCCGGTATGCTTAACTAATATTTCTTGTGTCCACACATACAGTCATCCACGAATACCCCTGTGAAGGCAAGGCCCTGATGAAGTAAGGGCGGATATCCATAAGCTATGCAATGTCAGATGCATGAATCACACTATTACCCATGCATCAATCCCAAGCATCCATCTCTCAAGGAGATACCAACATGTCCTACACAATAGCACAACCATGGCCAATCATACCTCAACCAAGCATGCATATGATGTGTATGGGAGTGGACCATGAAGATGAATAGGGGTGCCAATAAGGTGAAGATGAACTCTCTACCTAACCATGAAGGGTCTAGGTACTTAACCAATTCCTCATAAGGAATACAACCTCTACTGGGGGCCCATATACCTGGGGTAGCCCACGAGACTGAGGAGAATAATGGTATGGGCCTAAATAGATGAAACGGCCTAGCAAGGGTCTATTGTGGGCCTTTAACCACCCATAAAAGCCCATGTGTCTACCTTAGGGCCATCAATGTGGACATCCAATCACAATTGGTCCCCAAGAGACAGCTCATCTCTAATTGATTATGGATCAAGGCCCAAGGCCCATGCAACATCAGAAATAACAAATGAGCAGCCATAATCATACCACAAACACTCATGTTGGGCTTCAGAAAGGGCGGCCCAAGGCCTACCTAAAATATGGGTCTAAGGGGAACACACATAACCCAACCCATATATACCACTATGGGCCCATATAGGAAAGGTTAGGGCCCAACATAAAGGCTACTAATCCCATATATTATGGTGGCCTAGTGGGCAGCCCATTGCTCAAACCACATGGGCAAATGTCATGCTCTTAGTCAAGTGAGTTGGGCCTACAACTCGGCCCAAGTATAAAGTTGATTTGGTGGGCAACTAAGGGCCCATTTACTTGTGTAATTTGGCCCACTAACCTAACACAATAGTATGGTAAAAATGGCTCAAGAGTTCAATGGGCCTATCTGGAAAGTTTCAGCCCAATTGGGCCTAAAGAGTTCAACAACTAGCTACATTCATGGACCCAATTAAATTCAACTATGGTGGGCCTCAAAAGTGCATTTATTAAGCCCAACATTTAAGGAACTAAAGGTATAAGTCATTTTCTCTAAGATCTTTATAATGTGGTGGGCCCCACTCCTCAAAATTTCAGCCTAAGGCTAAGCATAATTATAACATGTTGCTGTCCTAAATTTGGGCACTCCATTGGAGTGGGTCCAGGGCTTCTACAACTCTGAAAATTGAGGGTTAAGGTCCCTCATCATGCATACAATGAGAGAAAACACAAAAAGGTGGCCCACCATTAGAAGAAATATGTTTGAATTATGGTTTTTATTAAGGCATATTGTTGAACTGCACAGCAGAAAAAGCTGGGAGTCCAACCATCATGGCCCATTCTTTTGGATGACCAAATGGGGTCATTTGGGGCTGAAATTTTACATAGTAACACTTCGATAGGTGGGCCACACCTCCAAAAAATTTTAAAATTTTTAGATATTTTAAAGTATTTTAATTAATTTAAACATGACAGACTATCCAGAAAATCGGACAAACCTGGACGTCTCAACGTGGTGGGCCAATCCGGCCCTCGCCACGGTGTGCATAGGGGTCTACTGGCCTTGTAATTTGGTAGGTGGGTCCTATCATAAGTGGACCATACTTCTAAAAAATTTCAGAATGTTTGAACATGTATAAATATTTTAATTCATTTAAAGAAATCAATCTATCCTGAAAATCGGACTGATCTGGACACCATATTATAATGGACCGGTCCAGCCACAACCATGGTGTATACAGTTGTCCATTAGCTCCAAAATTTTGTAGGTGGGTCCTACCATGAGTGGGTCACCCCGATGTAAATTTTTATAATTTTTAAATACCCACAGATATTTTAATAAATTTCAGAAATTCAACCTGTCCAGGGTGGAATGTTGCTGGAACAGTGCAGAAAATCCAGACTGTCCACCTCACTTGGACCACACCTTTGGGACTCCAATGAAGGTCAGTTGGGGCTGAAATTTGGCACGATTATAGGTGGGGTCCACACCTTCAAGAAACATACATTACATGGGACCACACAACCCTCCAAATGCCCAGAAATCTGGCCTCAAAATGACCCAAAAATCTATCTAGATGGTCCTGGACAGCAACATATAACAGAAAATAAATAAATATAAACACTATTTAAAAGGGGATTTAATCCAAGAAAATTATGGTATGAACCACCCTAGTGGGTCCCACAAACATGCAAATCCTTTCCATTACAAAATACCCCTTGCATGTGCCCCATATAGGTGGATTAGGGGCTCCAACGTCCAAGGGTGGACTGTTATGAACGTCCACCCTCCATGGATGGTTTGAATATTTTTGGTCCACAAGGTGGGCCACACACTCATGATCAGAAGATTATTAACAAAGAAAAATAATGATTCGGCCACAAGGGAAGGGTCTTCGCCAGATTGAGGCCCTTCCCTTCATCACTCATGCATACACATTCCACTATATTGATGGGATTACAAGATCTACTCATGCATGCATCTTCCAATCAAAATCCAATGGTGGAGATGCCATCTTCACCAAGGATCAAGGGTCTAGATGACCTAAGGATCCTTCAAACTAAGAAAAGAAACCATGGTGGGGTCCATGGATAATGGCCCCACCCATGAGTAATACATGCACAAAAAGATGGGCCAATGGCCACATCCAAGAAGAAATGGGGCCTCCACCATCATTTAGCGGACCCCACATGCTTCAAGCATGTGGTGAAGAAGAGAAATAAGAGGAAGGAATGAAGATCCTAAGGTTCTAAGTACAAGCACATCCACCTATAAGGTCTTCAAGCAAACACCTTTAAGATGGTCTTCAAGCTCCAAGGTACATGGATCTATGGTTGAGATCTTATTTCAATGGTTAGATGAGGGGATATATGAGGGAAAGTGGGCTGGAAAAATGGAAAAAAGTTGCTGGAGAAGAAGAGAAGAGAGAGGAAGAGAGAGAGAGAGAGGGAGAGAAATGAGAGGGAAAAAGAGTGGAAGGAGATTTCAAGGCAAGCAATCATCTCTCTCTTGCCTTGGATAGAGAAGAGTAATCATTGTAGTAGGGAGTTAGAAACAATATTGCTAGGGTAGGTTAGGTGTGGGTGGTGCGTGAGGTCTTGGTAGTGTGAGTTATGGAGATTTAGGTGGTGTGTGTAGTGTGTGTTGGAACTTATGCAAAAGAGGGAGTGTGGGCAACATGCACCACTCCAAGGTGGGTCACATGATTAAAATTAAGGGCCATAGAATAAAACGTACACAACTTATGGTCCACACATCAGATGGATGCACAAGATGTGGCGTCGGAATCGCAACGACGAAGCGGTCGCAATGGCATAGGTCTCAGCTCGATTCGAGTCGGGTCTATGTGACCAGACTCAAGGATGACCACAAGCACAATCCGAAGGTCGCAAGTTGTCGAAATTCGATCGGTAGGACCGTGGGACCATAATAAATGAAATGCACACTCACACACACTCATGCACACATACAAACTCAGGTCGGGTCTCACATATCACACTCTCTGTAGCTGAAAAATCAACTCCGATGAGGAGTCATGTGAAAAGATGCCCCTGTGTCTAGCATCCACTCATCCTTACGATCATCGTATGACCGTCTGAGCGAAGACACAGATAAAACATTACCCTCACATCCATCTGACGTGGCAGCGTTGGCCTCCCTGCATGAAGCGTCAGAATCTTCCCTCTTCGATTTAGAATTTTCACAATCCTTCTTCACATGTCCTTCCTTTCCACAGTTCCAGCACTTTACCTTTCCTTTGCCCTTGCCCTGGATTTGGATCTAGAACCTGAAGAACCTGTACCTTGTCCAGAATTCCTACCCACTGTAAACAGTGCATTAGAAGATGTCCTCATGTCACTGTTCAGCTATCTCATGGCCTTCCCTTGAAGGGCTGAGATAACGATGTCGACACTTAGTGTTTTATTTATGCTGCACATAATGTCCTTGAATGATTCATACGATACCAGAAGAGAATTCAGCAACATACATGCTTGTTCTTCATCTTTCATTACTTCCTCTATATCCAGCAATTTGTAAACTAATTTATTAAAGTTACTGATGTGAGCCTCTAGATCTCCACCCTCTGCCATCTTGAAGTTATACCACTGCCGCTTCAAGTGTAGACGATTTTCAGAGAATTTTTTCGCATAGACATCCTCTAACTTCGCCCATAACTTAGCCGTAGTTTTCTTCCTCATAACATTGTAAAGAACCTCATCCGTAAGACATAAACGGATCGATGATAAAGCCTTCTTATCAAGAGTATTCCAATCATCATCTGTCATAGTAGACTTTCACTCCTCAAGAGCACCATATTCGCCTTGCTTGATTAAGAAATTCATCATCTTGATCTTCCATAACTCAAAACTATTTTTTCCTGAGTACTTCTTAATCTCATACCTGGTGCTCGCCATTATTACTAATCCCTCAGATTTAGATCTGTACCCCAATGATAGCTCTAATACCACTTGTTGGAGATTTTGACTTGTGAAATCACACAGATCTAGATCTAGGATAGCAATCTAATAACACCAAGCACACACAAGAGAACACAAATTTAATATGGAAAACCCTTGCGGGAAAAAATCACGGCACAAATCAACAAATCTTCACTATAAAAATATAAATTACAAAGAGAGAGGACTTACTCTATTCGAACAACCTCTAATCTCACCCTTGCTACACCCTTTAAAAACCCTAAAATCCTTTTAGGAACCGTTGGAACTCCTTTAGAAAGCCTTAGCATTCATCCTAAGCCCGCATACACCCCTTTATATAAATTTAGAAAGAAGTATAATCAGAATAGGAAACAAAAATCGCAAAATCTGCGTAACATCTTCGATGTCATCGAAGGTCCATCGATGATATCAATAATAGACCAAAACTGTCCAGCGATTAGGGGTGAAAAATTCCGTGAATTATTGATGGCATCGATCAACCGTCGATGTCATCGACGACTGGCATTGATATCATCGAAACCTTGTCGATATCATCGACAGACCACCAGACAGATTTAAGACATCTGTCTATAACAATTAGGAGTAAATGAAGGTAAACTGGAGTGATTGAAAGTAAATGGGGATGAATGTTATTTGTATTTCAAATGCAATACCTTTATTCCCATCCAAACATAAAAAAGTAAGCCATTTATTCTAATTCATTTACCTCCAATTCAATTTCTCATTTACCTCCATTTACAAGCTTTCAAACGAGCCCTTGCATTGCATCCTTAATATTTTAAAATTTGAAGTTGAAAAAAAAAAAAAAAATCAAAAGAATTTTATTTTGCCAAACATATGATTTGAAAATAGACCATAATTTTCTCAAGAAAATGTTGTTGATAAACAAACATGAGAAATAATATCTCCTTTCACACACTTTCATGGAAATCAGATTTCTCATAAAATACAATTTCCTTTCCCATCCTTTTCGCAAATCCAAACTGGCGCTAAATGAAACTAGTTCGTGAATTTCATGACTTCATGCACATTTGTCCTTTTATATGCTTTGTAGTTGTGGGTCATGAGTCATTTTATTATAGGAAATTTTATAATAAAAAAATACATTATTAATCTATAATTTACATTTCAATACCTTTTTCAAAAAGATTTTCAAAACGCGCCTTCATTAATCAATATAAATATCCTCCCAACTGTTTTCTTTGGTGTGACCCACTTAAATCACAAGTTAGTCTGATGTTTGATCTAGGCCTATATTTATTATGCATATAATGTGGGAGTAAATTTCACATGCACATCAGGGTGGGTGCCACCAAAAATAACATATCTCCAATCATTAGAGAGATTATTTAAGAAAAGAAGATTTGGCCTACCATGATGTGTATAAAAGATTCACTCTCATCATTAGATATTTAGTCCTATATTAGGCCAAGAGACCAAAAATCAAGCTGACGTATGAGTTTGGTGGGCCACATCAAAAGAAAAAGTTGGGAAAGAGACGTCCACCTTTGATTTTTATCGGGCCCACCATGATAATTATATAAAATCCACTCCAACCATTAGATTCCAACAAAAATTTAAGCGAATGGCTCAAAATCATGCCCATCCATGATTCACTTGGGCCACACTAATAGCAATAGTTTGGAGGGTGAGCGTCACCATGTACATTTTTTCAATCATGAGGTCCGCCAAAATCATAGATGGAGCTGATTTTTGGGCCCTGTGCCTAACATGGAGTTATGCATCCGATGGTTAAGGTGGATTTTACATAAACATTACATGGGACCCACCCAAGCCACTGATCACTTAATTATTGGCTGGCACCAGTCATGACTGAAGGTAGTGGAATGATGATAATTCTGTCCATTAATGAGGTAACTATTCAAAAACCAGTTTAAAAAAGGCACCGGAATACTAACTGAATATTAATTAAGTAGATCCTTGCACCAGAATACTAATAGCATATTAATTAAGTAGTTCGTTGCACCGGAATACCTGTTTAAAAAAGGCACCAGTCATGACCAAAGGTAGTGGATGATGATAATTATGTCCATTAATGGGGTGTACATTGAACACACCGATCCCTGCTCAGGAATGTATGGCACTCCAAAATAACCCAATCATGCTGTAATAGTCTGATTTTGCAGTTTGAAATTGGACTGCTGGCCATTTTTTTTTCCATGTCTATTTAATAACCACAATTGGATGGTTAGGATCATTCTGTAACTGTGGTCCAAAAGTTTGACTACTGAGTCACCATGCATGCATGCTAGATAGACAGTCAATAAATTATCACTAGTCGATTCTGCAAATGCATAATGTATTCTAGTCCAAATTACGGTGCATGCATTCACATTGGATTGTACATGGTAGGCAAGCTTCTGGATTGGTTAATTTGCTGTGGTGAAGCTAGCACAACATGTTTTAATTGTGGAACAATTGTAATATATTGTTGGACCATCAAACACAAGATCCAGGGCCCACTTTATGAATGTTTGAGATTTAGGACAGACCACATTGGCAGGTGGTAGTATCCCGTGTGTAGGATAAGAGGCTTCTCTAGACCATTCCTTGTTTCATTCCTTAAAGAAGGAAAAAATGCTTATCCATCACACCATCTGTACCCTCATTTGGTATTGGTCTATTCAGGCGTGGCCACAACATGATCAGATTACAGAAAATGAGACCTGAGTGAAAAAAGGAAACAGTTGCCTCCATCCGAGCATCACATAATTGATTTTTTTTAATTTATAGGAACTTGTACAAACTAACCCTTAATCCGTAAATGCGGCAGCCTATGGATCGGATTTATTAACCTTTGAATCATGGGCCCTATGGGTGGACGATTTTTCAAATTTATCCCAACATGAGGATCCTAACCCTTCTATAGTTGCCTAATAATAGATTGTTGGGTATTCCCGGGGTTTTTTTTTTTTGTTTTTTTTTTTTTTTTGTAAAGAATGGCTCTAAGGTATTGTAAAATCAAGGTTTTGGCCTTAGTTTCGTGACTTCTCTTTTACTCTTTTTTCTTTTTTCTTTTTTCTTTTTTTGGTCTTGGGGTACTTTTTTAAAGATAAAAATGCCCTTCTGTCAGACGACTGCTGGAAGGTATGGTCGTGGCTTGTCCAATTCAAAAGCCTTTCGAAAAAATAGAGAATATGTCCCACTAAATGAGGATTGAGCCCACTTTATGGGAGATCCGATCCATCCATTTTATTCACGACATCTTGAGACCTCAGAACATGTTAATTTTATCCCTATCCAAGCCATGCGAGGTCCCCAAATGGAGATGATGGTGGCCTTTCTTTCCATGCCTTTTCCTCCAGTGTGTTCTATCACTAATGTTTTCTTCCCTCATTCTTGCAGTCATGCCCTAAAATTAATTCCAACTTCGAATGGTCGGAGTAGATTGTGACAGGAAGTCATGGTGGGCCTCACAAAATGAGTTCGAAAACATATATGCGGACCAGAACAAAGCTTGGAACGCATTTGAGTTTTTTATCTAAATTCTTTTTAGAGAGAGGGGACCGCCACTGCGGAAGGTCGTTAGGAACGTTGCTGCCACCTTCGTGGACCCACTTTGGAAAGCTTCTGGAGTGGATCCAGTGTTAAACCCTTCATTTTGGCGAGTTTCTGGCAACTTTTTCCAAAGAATGGGCCCCCCAACCATTTCGAAAGTTTCAACAATTGGAAGGTAGTTGTGTGGGGCACTACACTCCCCGGTCACTCTCCAACGAGCCTCTAGCGAATCATACACTTCGTTGTGGGATCCACATTAACTTTCAGGCAAGATTCAATCCTTGCACTATCAAAAATGCAAAACGGAGATCCATATGCCATGCTTAATGGTGATTCTGTTAGAAAATGTACAATGGAGATCCTTCTACCAAGCTTAATGGGGATCCTGTTGGAAATGCACAATGGAGATCCCTGGACTAATCTCAACGGAGATCCTATTGGAAATGCACAATGGAGATCCTTCGACTAAGCTCAATGGGTATCTTGTTGAAAATGCACACCGTAGGTCCTTGGATCAAGCTCAATAGGGATCCTGTTAAAAATGGATAACGAATATCTTTGAACCAAGATCAATTGGGATCCTGTTGAAAATGGAGATCCTTAGACCCAATCTCAACAGAGATCCTATTAAAAATGGACATCAAATATCTTTGGACTAAGACCAATTGGAATTCTGTTGGAAATGTACAATGGAGATCCTTAGACCCAATCTCAACGGGGATGATCCTGTTGAAAATACAATAGACATCCTCGGACCAATATCAACGGGGATCTTATTGGAAATGTACAATACAGATCCATCGACTAAGCTTGGTTAGGATCCTGTTGGAAATGCACAACGAAGATGTAAGGCCACACTCAGTAAGGATCATGTTGAAAATGTACAATAGAGATCATTGGACTAAGCTCAATGGTGATCCTATCAAAAAATCATAACAGAAATCCTTGGACAAAGGTCATCAGGAATCTTATTAGAAAATGCACAACGGAGATCCTTAGAGGACACTCAATTCGGAACCTATTGGAAGTGCACAACAGAGATCTAAGGCCAATCTCAACAGGGATTTTGTTGAAAATGCACAATGGAGATCCTTTGACTATGCTCAACGGTGATCCTATCAAAATTCCATAACATAGATCTTTCTACAATACGCCCAGAACTAGCATAGAAAGGCTACACATCAAATGGCCCAAATCTCACACATGCCACATTTGCAATGGCTCGTGTCACTGCCCCTCTATGGCATACGCTCCGTTGGTTCAACTTTGGCTTGTCACGTTTTGCCCGTGCCAATTTTTAGCAGCAGCATTTCAATGACTAGCCACAAATTACGACAACACTGCTGTTTTCCGATACATAGCCAATCCCACATGATGGCCTACCAAATCAGTGCACCTGATAACCATAAAGAAGTGCCACATGCACAATCATCCATGGAAATGATTCTACACAAACATCACGAGTACAGTTCCTCAAATTTCAATTGAGGAATCATCCCTATCCACCAGGAATGGTTTCACACAAATCCAACAAGGGGAATGAGCTTGAAATCAGTCTGTTAAATGATCCATGTCCCACGGATTGGCCACTGCCCAATAATCTCACCAAACAGATGATGTTATCCATCCCATCAGTGGCCTAAATTGGCCAGTCTAGAGAATTAGAACCAACTGAACGAAATAGTCCATCCCAGAGAGCTGCAGCCATTGGACCAGTGCAACAGTTACAAGACAGCCAATACATGATGAATTGATTGGACAATACAGATTAATGAGCACTCTGCAACAATGTACTAGTTAGAAGAGGTGGGGCCGACAGGAGCCGATACAATGTACTCCAGGAAGAACAGCAAACCTCTCTCTCTCTCTCTCTCTCTCTCTCATCGGTGCCGATACAATGTACTCCAGGAAGAACAGCAAACCTCTCTCTCTCTCTCTCTCTCTCTCTCTCTCTCTCTCTCTCTAGTTCAGCCAACTGATTGGAAGATGAACCCACAAGCAATTTCCATCTTCAAGTGTTGCTACAAAATGCTTGCATTCCACTGTTAACTTTATTTTGGAATGAAATTCAACAAAAGCTCAGCATAGCGTGAGACCCACGCTTGCAGTTAGACAAATGGAGAAAACCGGGTGGCCGATCCGACAATGCATCGGAATTGCATACAGTATTATCAAAAGCCTATAGAGGTTCTGAAAGTTCATACATAAATCAATAAAAGGAACTCAACCTTTTTAGGAGGAAAGCACCTTCTGGACCTCAGCAGTCACATCCTTTGGGGCTTTGTCAGCATGCAGCTGTGCGACGACACCCTTCTTCGAGTAATAATCAATGACCTGCACGCAGTTCCAGTGAATTGCTTGCAATGTCAGCAATGTTCACCAAAGAAGAAAATAAGAAAATCTATAGCCATTGGACATATATACATGCAAATACCAGAAGCGAGAGAGAGAGAGAGAGAGAGAGAGAGAGAGAGAGAGACGTTATGGACATTCTTTTACCCTTCTTCCTTTTATTAAAGGCCTATTCAGATATTTCCCGTGTATTGGGGCAGGCGGCATGTTTTTCACCCCAAATTTTAAACATTCTTTTTTTATTTTTTTTATGTGACAGAAAAGGTGGAAAAGCTGAATCCCTTGTAATTTGGTTCCAGTTTTCTGCACCGCCCCAAAGGCATAATGGGTCCGAGTCCCATGTCTATTATGGAAAGAATCAGTTTGCATGATTTAGATTTAGAGAAAAATCACCTCCGTAATTTCATTATGGACTCTTGTTAACCTGGAATTTCAGGGGTTCTCTTTCTCAGATTTTATGAAAGATTGAAAGGCAGGTTTCAATGAAGGGTAGGAATGTTCCTCCATCTGATGTAGCATTCTTTTTCTGTTTTGTCATCTTATAGCAAATTTTGCTTCTCCACCATGTTCATCGCCTGTCAAAAACTCGTCACCTTAATGTCATTGTCACTACTTGCTTCACCTGATTGTCCATTTAATTTATGGGGCACACTCCAGTGGTACAGGTACCACTGTCACTAATCATCGCACCAGCTAGATAGGCCCAGTGATGTTTTCATGGAATTCAACCCATCAATCAGATGCTTCACCTCAAAATACCCAGCCCCCAAAACTCAGGTGGGCCATAGGAAACAGAACATGTTAAGAGGGAAGACCTACCATGTTGTATATAAAGAATCCAATCCGTTCAGACCCTTTATCCAGGTCAGATGAAGGATCAGGTCAAAAATCAGGTTGTTTTATGACTCAGGTATGCCCCAGTCAAATTCAAGGGTGGGCGCTTCCTCCCAGCTTATTTCCTTGGCTGCAGCCCACTTCAGTTCTGGATCAGTATGAGTATCGGGTCTTAGGCATTTCTTAAGGTGACACATGTGGGATGGGTTGGATGGTGTGAATACATCATGTGGCCCACATCTAGACAGCAACTGTAAGGCTGTGATTGTACTGGTACCACAGGAGCGTGCCCCCTTAAACCTCTCACCAGTGAGAAAGCAGTGACAGTATGGCGACTACTGGGCCTGGGAGGAGCTCATCAACCCAGCTGTGATTAAGATTGACACCATTCTCATTTAATTATATTCTGTGGCTTTAAATTGTTATCAATCCCATTTGTTAGCCATAACTTAAACAGTGCCTTTTTTTTTTCACATAAGTGCTTTATTCTGTAGTCCAAAACGTGCAGTTTCAGAATATGCATATGCCTAGGACAAGACATTTAAAGGCTCACACTGGACAATACTTGATTGAACACACCCAACCCCATACATTCAAACTTGAACATCCGAGCAAGCACACCATAACATGGCAAAAGCCAACTTTAAAGCCACTAGGACTGCAAAAGCATCTGATGCAGTATCATTTGATCCTTCAGTTCGGGTTGATGTTAGACCCCACTGCTGCCTGAATACAAATCAGACCACAATTTGTGGTTGCAATTGGACTCTGGGGCCCTCAGATCCAATCAGATAGTCCATCTAATAGTCTGAATGACCTGCGGGCCTATGGAGTCTATAAGATAGTCTATCTAATAGTCTGATACACCATTCAACGCGTCTAAAAAAGATGATAGATTCTTGAGGTTTCAATTTACTCCCTTTTCTTTTCTTTTCTTTTCTTTTTTTTTCCTTGTAATTTTTTGGTTTTTTCTTTCAGCAAATGGGTCCAATATGATCGTATCGTGTCTCTATTTAGCAGCTAGGTCTAGGCTGATATTCCTCTTGATAGCGATATTCAGAACCTTGGTGGGGGCCACAACTCCAACTGGATGGTATGGGCTTATATACAAACCAGGTGGTGCTTTGAAGGTTTTGTACAGAGTTCTATAAGATTTGAATTTTGAACTTTATTTAGTTTCACTATTTATTTATTCTATTTTGCATTTCTTATAGACAAGTTACCAAGGCATTTACATGAAGAGATCCTGTGGTGTATAATGGTTGCAGATGACAGTTTTGATTGACGAGAGGGAGCAACTAAATGCAAAGCTAGAACTATGGATGGATGCTTTAAAATCTAATGCTTGTATAATCAGTCGGAGTAAAACACTTAGTAACAATAGTAGTTGAAACAAGAATTTTGTTGAGATCGTTCACCAGGTACCCCAAAATGACCATTTTCAATATCTTGGATCAATAATCCACGAGACCAGAGAAGTTGAGAAGGATGTTGCCCATAGAATTAGAGCTGGATGGATGAAGTGGAGATATGCCTCTGGAGTTTTATGTGATCAGTACGTCAATCGAACTAAAGGGTATATTTTAGGACAGCTACAAGACCAGCCATGCTTTATGGTACTAAATGCTGGCCAGTTAAGGTACAACACGTTCATAGGATGAGTGTAGCTGAAATAAAAATGTTGAGATGGATGACTAGCAAGATAGGTAGCTGAAATAAGGATGTTGAGATGGATGACTAGCAAGATAGGAAGGATAGAATTAGAAAGGAACTTATTCAAGTGAATCTAGGAGTAGCACTAATAGGTAATAAGATGAGGGGAAGTAGACTAGAATCTAGATGGTTTGGTCATGCAATGGAGACCAAGAACTGCACTGGTTAAATGGAGTGAGTTGGTTCAAGTTGAAGGATCTAGAAGGACAGGTGGAGGCGCAAAAGGACGTGGGTAGAGTTAGTATTTAGTAAGAAAAGACTTGATGACCTATGATTTAATTACAGATATGGTCCTTGATAGAGTGGAATGGCAGAACAGGATTCATGCAGCTGACCTCAATTAGTTGGGTAAGGCTTAGATGATGATGATATGATGATTTATTTATTCTACTTTCTCACAAATTTGAGGGGAAAAAATAGCCAAGATTTATATTAGATTGTCAGAATACTATAGGCCTAGGTTCTTTGGTTTTAAGTGGGACTATATACAAAGGCCTATGTAAAGCCATAGGTGAACTTGGGGGATGGCGCCAGGATTTATTTGATTGAAAATTTGTAGTCCTTTTTCTGTTTCCTGTGATTGGTAGCATGGACTAGTGCTGAGATGCTTTAAGCACCCTTCTGCGCTTACGAGTGATTCTCTTAGGTTTTGGCAGTGTGACTCCACTATTTTATACCTTAATTTTCTCTATTTTCTTGTGCAAATGACATTTGTGGGGATTCAGGGTGGATCAAGGCTTTTCATAATTTGATGGGTCAATGGGTTCGTTTACCCTTTAGGAAAAAAAAGGATTGGAATTGATGGGTCTATTGATGTAGGATGATGGAAACTACCCTAAGATGCAAGATGAGAGATCAATTTACACATTAATTTCAGTAATCAACATGTAAAGTCAAACATAACCACATAATATATTCAAAAATTCAGATTTATAATACGAAGGTACTAGGTTATCACATACACAGTGCACAAAAATATAAAATAATTCATGAGTGGCTTACTTTGAAGTAAGGACTTCTAATCTAGCGTGGGTAGTGCCACAACCACGTGAATAAACGATGATGCAATCAAAATTCTGATTTGGGGAAAGTATCACAAAAATTCATATTTTCATTAGGGTTTTGGGTTCATGCATGGAGATGGATGATTTGGGTTTTTTTATGAATTCAAATGATCTAGGGATTAAGGAGGTTTGGAAGAAAATCAAAGACGGAAAACCCCAAACGGGGGCCCACGCACGGCTGCCTATACGGATACACGTGCGTGTGTGGCTAGGTAAAAGGGGAAGAAAGAGAGGGAGGATTGAGTAGGGTTTTGATGGGTTGAGAGGATTGTAATGGAAGGGGAAGGAAGAAGAAAAGCGATTAAGATGAATATCTTTTAAAAAAGAGAAAGAGGAAGGATGCACATTGGGGAATCCACCACCTAACAAGCCTCTACCCTTTCACAATTCAATTGGAATGGAGGGTTTTTCACAAACCCTAAAACACAATAAGGACAATTCCTTCACACAAGAGAGCTTTTTTTTTCTTCTCAATAACTCCACTAGGGTTGGACATCCACCCCCCTATGCTTTTATAATTAAAAATTCAAAATAATTACAATTATGCCACTCACTTAAGTAAAATGGCTCATCATCCAAACTAAGAAAACTAAAATACTTATTATCAATCTCAACCATCAAATAAATCCTTTAAAAAAAAAAAAAAAAAAACTCAAAGCAAGATCAGAGTCCAAGGGGTCCAAATCTGAAAGATTTGGCGGCCCAATAGCCTTATCGACAAGATCCAACGGTTAGATCGACACGAAATAAAAATCTTATGACTAAGATGTTCTCCTAAGCAGGCCACATGCATCATCCCAAAGTGGGATCTTCTTTATGCACGTCTAATGCATGTGGGGTCTTCGGAATGGCCCGGCAGGCCTCATCTGAAACTCGTCTCCCAATATCTAAGAAGGTTGCGCTGATGTGGGTGGTCATCTCTGTCTCTAGTACACCCGAGCAGTGTTCGCAATATCGATAATATCGGTATCGCAGCCCAGCGATACGAAACCTGCAATATTTTGACCGGAAGCCTAAAAAATTTCGCAATTTCAGTTATTGCACGATATATCGGCCGATATCACGCAATATATTGCAGATTTCGTGCGATATCATCAATATCTTCACGATATCCTCAGCTTGACAGAGTCACAGGTTCATTGCAGAGGACTCACGAGTCCACTGTAGCTAACAACCCGCAACGACGATAAAAAGGGGTTGCATGTTTACCTGAAAATCAAAAAAAAAAAAAAAAAAAAAAAAAAAAAAAAAAAAAAATGAAAGAAAATAGAGGAAAAATCGTAAGAGTACCTGTGGCCATAGCGATCGGAGATTCGGAGGTGGGCCATTCCATCGATTGACGGAGGTAAGTTCGATTTCCCTCCTTTTGCCGATTTTCTTCTATTTTTTCTTTGAAATAGGATATCTCGGAGATTCCGACAAGAAATCGAGCCGAACTGAATGCGATAGAGGAATCCTCTTCCTTCTGAAACCCTTCACTTCCAGAACCCTCGCCGAAATCTCGTTGCCATAACCGTCGCGGCCCTCTTTCATTTCGAAAGGGAGGGAGAGGGACGTGGATGAAAGGGAGAGGGACGCGGCTGAGGTTTTGAGTCCTTTAACTATCGAGGAGAAATCGGATGAGAGGGAGAGGGACGCGGATGAGTTACTCAGTACGCACTTATCGCGCTGAGTAAACTCTGTTAGGCCCACTGTAAATGTTTGTGGTTTATCCACATCGTCCATCCGTTTTTCCAGATCAGTTTAGGGGTTGATAAAAAATTTGAAGCTTATCCAGAGCTCAAGTGGGCCATACCAGAGGAAACAGTGGAAATAATTATTTTCACCGTTGAAACATTACTAGGCCAATATATCAGGTTTATTTGTCATCCAAATGGTTCATAAGATCACGTTAAACATGGATGAAGGGGAAAAACAAATATAATGTTGATCCAAAACTTTTATGGGCACCAAGAATTTTTCAATGGTAAGATTCAATTCACACTGTTTCATGTGGTGTGGTCCATTTTTCAACGGTAAGAATATGAATTTTGTTTTTCCATTTCATTCATATATTTTTACCATTATTAATAGATTAGATGGAAATTTAACGTTATGATGGGGCCCATATAACTTTGATCTCATTTGAGCCGTTCGTACAACTCGGAGCTCGAGGCGCGTACGCACGCGTCTTCGCACGACACGTACCTACCACAGCTAGCTGTACAGCTGGCTTGAGTGGGACGGACGTGATTTCCTGTGAAAGCCTTTTGCAAGAAGTTCCTGCGCAAGGATGTTGGGTGGGGCCCACCAATATGTTTGTGTGAAATCTACCCCATCCATCATTTTCAAGAGATAATTTTAGGATGTGCGACAAAAAAATTAGATGTATCAAGCACTCAACTGGGCCACACAAGCAGGGTGGGCCAAATCGGTTACGTATCGGCCGTATCAGCCGATACGTACCGGTAACGGTGGCAACCGTTACGCGATTCGGCCCCGTATCGGCCGAATCGATTTTTTGCCCCATATCGGCCGATACGGGGGGTATCGGCCGTTACGGGGGCGTAACGATCCGCCCGTAACAGTCGAAAAATGGTCATTTTTTTTTGCTTTTTAAGCACCGATTTTGCTATTTTTTCCAAACTTCTTGCTTCCAAACTGTTTTTCACTCCTTCTAATAGTAATTTCGACCAACCTTGGCTGGGTATTTGGGACAAAAACACATTATATTACGGATTTGGTTGAATCAAAGCTCGGTGGGCCATTTTTCAGAAATTCTTCAAAAATAGGTATTTATTTTTCTTAATATGTTTTGTTGTTTTAATCATGCCATATGATGTGTTAATCATAGTAGAACATGATAATGTGCATTTTACAGATTTGGGGTGCCATTTAATATTTTTTTATATTTTTTTCTATTTACGCATGAATTTTGTGCCTTTTTTTAAAATTCGAAAAATCAATTTTTAGTAGTTGTTTTGTTGTTTTAATGATGTCATATGATGTGTTAATCATAGTAGAACAAGTTAATGTGCATTTTACAGATTTGAGGTGCCATTTTATATTTTTTTTATTAACGCATTTATTTTGGCCTTTTTTTTGAAAATTTGAAAAATCAATTTTTAATGGTTGTTTTGTTGTTTTAATGATGTCATATGATGTGTTAATCATAGTAGAACATGTTAATGTGCATTTTACATATTTGGGGTGCCGTTTTATATTTTTTTTATATTTTTTTTAATATACGCATGAATTTTGGCCCCTTTTTTAAAAATTCGAAAAAATAATTTTTAATGGTTGTTTTATTGTTTTAATCATGCCATATGATGTGTTAATCATAGTAGAACATGTTAATGTGCATTTTACATATTTGGGGTGCCATTTTATATTTTTTTCTATTTACGCATGAATTTTGGCTCCTTTTTTTAAAATTCAAAAAAATAATTTTTAATGGTTTTTTTGTTGTTTTAATCATGTCATATGATGTGTTAATCATAGTAGAACATGTTAATGTGCATTTTACATATTTGGGGTGCCATTTTATATTTTTTTCTATTTACGCATGAATTTTGGCCCCTTTTTTAAAAATTCGAAAAATTAGTTTTTAATGGTTGTTTTGTTGTTTTAATCATGCCATATGATGTGTTAATCATAGTAGAACATGTTAATGTGCATTTTATATATTTGGGGTGCCATTTTATATATATATATATATATATATATATATATATATATATATATATATATATATATTCTATTTACGCATGAATTTTGGCCCCTTTTTTTAAAATTCGAAAAATTAATTTTTAATGGTTGTTTTGCTGTTTTAATCATGTCATATGATGTGTTAATCATAGTAGAACATGTTAATGTGCATTTTACATATTTTGGGTGTCATTTTATTAAAAAAAAATTGTATTTTCGAATTAGTGACTTTATATTTTTATTTGCTTATATTGGACAGGTTTTGGAGCTTCTTAGGGTTTAGTTAAAACATAAAATTATCTTTATTAACATAGGTCATACACTCATACTCATATCCTAAACCTAAAGAAATGTCTAGGTCTAGCCAACAAGTGAGGATATTGGATGGCAACATTGTGAGAGGATTGGTGGTACTAGGCACCAAATGAAGTGCAAGTATTGTGATAGGCTAGTGTCTGGTGGAATTACCCGTCTCAAACAACATTTGGCACATCGAAAGGGTCAAGTTGCACCATGTGTCAGAGTACCGAAAGAGATAATGCTTTTAATGCAAGCTAGTCTGGATGAGTCGAAGGGTAAACGTGCTGCTGTACAAAAAAAGAAAGATGATATTTTAGAAGCAGCTCGACAGGAAGTGTTTAGTCCTGAATATATGAGCGTTCATGATAAAGATATTATTGATTGACGAAGATTCAGATCGGGAATTAACTATAGCTAGGATAGAGAGCATGCGTCTAGCTCGTGAAGAAGAAGAACGTCACCACATGTTTGGCATGCATGGGTCAGTACATGATACAAGAGGGGGCAGTGGGAGTGGGAGTGGGAGTGGGACAGGGAGTGCAACTGGAAGTGCAACTGCTTCTGCAGGTGAGACTGAGGGTAGGGCGGGTAGGTTTGGTGAGTTACGACGTGTATTTGGGAGCCGACGACAGACATCTTCACGTGATGCCCCTATATATTTAGATGAAGAAGTAAATGAGCCTAGGAGACCCTTTATTGATCCAATCCTGTTTAGGAAAGAATCAACTAAACAAAAGAAGATAAAACAAATGTGGAGTAGAACTTCCGTTGAGAAATTAGGTATAGCAGCAGCAAAGTTATTTATACATGCCAACATACCTCCTAACGCGGCCAATTCTCCAAATTGGCAGGTGGTAATTGATGCAACAGCAGAAGCAGATGAAGGAATAAAAGCTCCCACGACTAAGGAGATTAGGGAAAAATGGACAGATGCAGAGTATGCGGATGTGAAAACATACGTGGCTACCTTTAAACCTGTATGGCGAGCCAGAGGATGCACGATCATATGCGAAGGTTGGACTGGCCCAACCAGACGTAGCATGATCAACTTCATGGTGTACTGCCACTTGGGAACTATATATCACAAGTCAATTGATGCATCAGAAGTAACAAAAAATTCTGATTATATTACTGGACTAATGGATAAAGTTGTGGATGAGATTAGAGAGGAGAATGTAGTGCAGATTGTGATAGATAATGAAGCATCATATAAGCATGCAGGACATGTTGATGGATAAGAGAAAACATCTTTTTTTGTCACCATGTGCTGCTCATTGTATTGATCTTATATTAGAAGATATTGGGAAGAAGAAAAATATTAAGGAAATAGTCGAAAGGGCAAAGGAAGTAACGACGTTTATTTACAACCATAATCAAGTAGTCGCAATAATGAGAAAGTTCACGAAAGGACGAGAGTTGTTGAGGCCTACGGCAACTAGATTCGCAACAAACTTTATAGCATTAGAGAGTTTATTCCAGCATAGGGGAGAGTTGAGTGAGATGTTCGCTTCCCAACAATGGCTCAACACAAAACATGGGAAGACATCAGGGACACCGGTCAACGTTGAGAACACCATACGGGACAACAAATATTGGAAGAAGGTTAAGGCGATCCTAAAGGCGATGGAGCCACTAATGAGGGTACTCCGTCTTGTTGAAACCGATAAAGCACCTACCATTGGCTTCGTATATGATGCCATGGATAAGGCAAAGCTTGCAATTCAACGTGATTGTAGAAGCTGAGAGACTTATTGGAAGATGATCGACAAGAGATGGACAAAACAACTTCATCACGATCTTCATGTAGCAAGTTATTACTTAAATCCTAGGTATAGATATGCCCAATCATTTGTTGCGGATGATAAAGTTCGTGTCGGGCTAAAAAATATGATAAAGAAATTAGAACCTGACTTAGATTTGCAAATAAAGGCGTTGAATGAATTAGATACATTTGGAAATCGCCTTGGTAGTTTTGAAAATGCTCTTGCACAGCATGCAGTATCTAGGTTACAACCAGCCGAATGGTGGATTAATTTCGGAGAGAGTACGAAGGCTCTCCAAAAAATTGCAGTAAAAGTTTTGAGCCAAACAACATCTTCCTCTAGCTGCGAAAGGAATTAGAGTTGTTTTGCGCTCATTCATTCAAAGAATAGGAATAGATTGCAGACTAGAACATTAGATAGACTTGTCTTCATGTACTACAATATAAAACTAAGAATGCGAAGACATCATAGGAGCATTACAGCTGCCGATGACGGACACTATTGTCCAATAAACTTGGACAATATTTATGATGAGGATGACCCACTTCTACCTTAGTTGGAAATAAGGAAAAAGCAAATTGAAGAGGATAGTGAAGAATTGAAAATTGATGACCCAGAAGTACGCAGAGCACAACAAGAGAGTCGTGCAAATGTGTTGGACCCAATAAGAGGGGCAGCGTTTATGCCACGTACGGAAACGACTCAAGATCAACAAAAGAGTACGAGCAGTGGTAGCGTGTCCATGTCGGATGATGGTGACGATGACCCTCCTGCCTCTGGTGCTGGCACTTCTGGTGTTGCTCAACGCCCTATTCAGTCGTCTACAGATCGCGATGCCAATGAACATCGACGAGGTGGTACGCGAGGTCGGACCTACGAGTATACCGAGTTACGATACAGCCAGCAGGAGAAGGGTACATCTAGTGGTGCACCGCGTCCGGGAGGTCCGGAACATCAGCAGGCTCATGGTCTTGGTTATTATGATGGATATTTTTATGGTCAATTGGATTATGATTATGATAGTTATACTGAGCCTGTTCCATCACATTCATGTTGGAGTAGCCCTCCCGATCAATATCCATATGATTATAGATATCCAGATCCAAATCCAAGTTACTCATCACAGCAGACGCACTCTCAATCTCAAGATTCTCAACAGCCAGAGTATGGTTACCAGTATGGCTATTCGACGGGCACTGGTGGATATCCTTACTCAGGGTCAGAGTCGTTACCTAGTCAGGATCAGTCATCCTCTGGTTTCGTTGATCTAGTATTTCCTTCTGGCACTAGATATTATGGATATGCAGTACCTACACCTATTGGACAGTCTCAGCCTGATGGTGACAATGACGATGATGTGGAGGTCGAGCAACCACAAAAAAGCAGATTTTCATTTTGGTGGTGACTTGTGATTGTGAGTATATATTTGTATTAAGGTAAGTATTTGCATTTTGCAGCAGACAGCTCACAACAGTATTATTGCAAGAAGCCATGCAATTATGCACACACTTGACACTGCCAAACTTGTATTTAAAATAGCTCCCCTGACAACCAATCAAGTAATCCTTAATCAAGTTGCAGGGGAGTATATCAGACTACTAATTTTTTTGTTTTAATATTCTTGACTTGAGGATGACAGGTCATAGACAGGAATCACAATCACGTGCACACTGCACAGGTATGTTCGAGAAATTTCTCAAAAATAATTGCAAACACACCTAATGTAAGATATTTACATATTACATTCATTCTAATATATCTATCATTGGTAGTAGATAGTTAGAAAATTAAATATATGAATTTTGTAGTCAAATTCAGGTTATCTGGTTCATAAATTCATCAGACAGTCCGATACAACTTCTCACCAAAGAGTGGACCGTTATGCCCCCATAAACATGTTCCATTTTATAAATGAATGCATATTTGGAATGCTTAGAATATTCCAAATTTAATCCATATTTTTTTGCAAAAAAAAAAAAAAAATTTGCGCCGTTACGGGCCATTACGCCCCCGTATCCGTATCGGTTTTGAAGGTCACCGTTACACCAACCGATACCAATACGGGACACCTTGCACACGAGAGGAAATAGTTATTCAGTGAGCACTGTTGAAACATTTTTATGGCCATAAAATTTCTGTATCAAGCTATATTTTTAGTGTTTTCACTTCATCCAATTTGGAATGACCTTATAAACGGTTTGGATTACATATAAACATCAAGGTGGGGTCCAGGAAGGTTTCAACGGTGGGAATTTCTTTCCCCAATTTCCCCTCTCGTGTGACCCCTTTGAGTCTTGTATCCACCTCATTTTTGGTATAAAGTCCTAAAATGTGCTCGCAAAACAGATGGACAGAATAAATTTCTCACATACATTGCACTCGGCCCCACTCGGCATCCTTGCGCAGGAACTTCCTGCGAGAGGCTTTCGCAGGAAATCCTCATCTGCGTGGGACGGGAACGGATTGGCTACTCCCCCTGACACCAGCCACGTCGTTGATGGTCGATGCTCTGTGGGCCCCACCATAATGTATATGTTTCATCCTTTCCGTTCATCCATTTTTACAAATCATTTTATGGCTTGATTCCAAAAATGAGAGGTATATAAATCTCAACTGGACCACACCACATGAAAACAATAGTGATTGGACATCTATCATTAAAACCCTCCTAAGGTCCATTGTACTGTTTATTTGACATCCAATAGGTTGATTAGGTCATATAGCCCCAGATGAAGGGAAAAAACAAAAATCAGCTTGATCCAAAACTTCTATGGCCCAAAATTTTTTTTTAATGGTCGACGCTAATTCAACACTGTTTCCTATAATGTGGTCCACTTAAGATTGGGATACAACTCATTTTTGTTATTATACCGTAAAATGATCTATTTAAATAGATGGATGACATGGATGAAACACGTACATCATAGTGGAGCCCACGGCTGGTGTCAGGGGTAGTAGCCAATCCGTTTCCGCGTGGGACACCAATTAGCTACTGGTTGTGACCAATTTCTATGGGACCCACCATGATGTGTTATATCGGCACCGTCCATTCATTTGGAGATATCAATTTAGGGCAGGAGCCAAAGAATGAGTTAGATCTAAAGTTCAAATGGACCCCACCACAAAAAAAATGTGGAGAGAGTGGCGCCCACCGTTAAAATTTTCTAAGGCCCACGGAAGTTTTCGATCAAACTGAAATTTGTTTTTTCCCTTCTTTCATGTATGTATTAACCTGTGAACACGTTGGATCTCAAATAAACATCATAGTGGACCTTAGGAAGGTTTCAATGGTAGGAGTTATTCTTCCCACTGTTTTTTGTGGTGGGGTCCACTCCAAATTTAGATCTGACTCATTCCTTCTATCATGGCCTAAAATGATCTCTACAAATTGATGGAAAGTGTGGATACAACACATAAATCATGGTGGGTCCCACAGAACCTAGTGACGTCACTTCAACTCATTGATATATATATTTTCCAATTTTTACTTCTTATTTTGCTTTTCAATGAATTGATTGTGTTTTCATACATGACTTTGATATATTTTTAAATACCATGCATTCAATTTAAATATAGTTGCATTAGTTCAGTTAAACAACGCATAGCTTAAGACCTTATACAAAGGAAATTTATTATGTGCATTTTTTATTTTTTTTTTGAGATCTTATGATTTAAAAGTGTGTATTAAGGGCTTTTTTAACAATCCCCAAAGTTTCATTAAAAAATTCAACCATTTTCTCAATGTTTCCCCATGTTTCCCAAAAAGTGCAATAAATTATGCGATACAAACGATATATCCCGTGCGATAACCGATACGTATCTGTATCCCAAGGGTGCGATACATGATGCGATACCAATATTTCGAACACTGCACCCGAGTAGGTCTTCTGATGTCCTCATGATCTATACAATTAAATACCAACTTGATGGATCAATTGAACGCTTAAAAGCGAGATTGGTTGCCAAAAGTTAACACTCAAACAGCTAGGTTGGATTATGAGGACACATTTTCTCATGTGGCTAAACTTAACTCTATATGAGTCTTGCTCTCTATTGCAGCCAACAAGTCATGACCGCTTTATCAATTGGACGTCAAGAATGCCTTAATGGCGACCTTGCTGAAGAAGTGTACATGGAGCAACCTCCTGAATTTGTTGCCCAGGGGGAGAATGGAAAAGTATGTGGACACAGGAAAGCCAACTATGGACTTAAATAGTCCAAGTGAGCATGGTTCGAAAAGTTTAGCCGAGTTCTTATAACATTTGGCTTCCATAGATGTCATGTGGACCACTCTGTATTCATGAAAAAGACATCCAAAGGAATGGTAACATTGATTGTATATGTGGATAATACAATCATCATAGGAAATGATGAAGACGACACAACTAAAGTCAAGCAACACATCAAAGAACAATTCCAAACTAAGGATCTTGGCCCTCTAAGATATTTTTTAGGGATTGAAGTTGCTCAGTCAGCTATAGGGATAAACCTGTCCCAAAGAAAATATGTTTTGGATCTATTAAAAGAAATTGGTCTCTTAGGATATTAACCATCTGACACTCCAATGGATCCAAACATTAAGATTTGTGATGATCAAGATAAACCATTTGAAGACTCAGAGCAATATAGAAGACTAGTTGGAAAGCTTATTTATTTAATTGCTACTCAACCAGATATCTCACATGCAATTGGGGTCGTGAGTAGATTCATGCATCAGCCCAAAGATTAGCATTGGGAAGCTATTATTCATATCCTTCAATATTTAAAAAATGCTCCTCAACGAGGTCTTCTCTATAAATCCCATGGTGATGTAGAATGGACCGCGGATCCATTCATGGATAAGATGAGACTGAAGAAAAGAAGCCAAGAAGGATTAAACACACTCAGCGTAGTTCGACCGTCGACAGATTTTGTCGACAGGTCGAAATTCCACCAGAAATCCATGTTGTTTGTTGTCTGGTTTCTGCCAATTTCGACAGGTCGATAGATCTTGTCAACAGGTCGAAATCTGGTTCGACAAGTTGACAGATCGGGTCGACATGTCGAAAGTTCGCCAGAATTCCAGATTACTTAGTCATGTTTCAGATCGGGTCGACATGTCGAAAGTTCGCCAGAATTCCAAATTACTTATTTATTTAATTGTTACTCAACCAGATATCTCACATGCAATTGGGGTCGTGAGTAGATTCATGCATCAGCCCAAAGATTAGCATTGGGAAGCTATTATTCATATCCTTCAATATTTAAAAAATTCTCCTCAACGAGGTCTTCTCTATAAATCCCATGGTGATGTAGAATGGATCGCGGATCCATTCATGGATAAGATGGGACTGAAGAAAAGAAGCCAAGAAGGATTAAACACACTCAGCGTAGTTCGACCGTCGACAGATTTTGTCGACAGGTCGAAATTCCACCAGAAATCCATGTTGTTTGTTGTCTGGTTTCTGCCAATTTCGACAGGTCGATAGATCTTGTCAACAGGTCGAAATCTGGTTAGACAAGTTGACAGATCGGGTCGACATGTCGAAAGTTCGCCAGAATTCCAAATTACTTATTGTCATGTTTCAGATCAGGTCGACATGTCGAAAGTTCGCCAGAATTCCAAATTACTTATTTATTTAATTGTTACTCAACCAGATATCTCACATGCAATTGGGGTCGTGAGTAGATTCATGCATCAGCCCAAAGATTAGCATTAGGAAGCTATTATTCATATCCTTCAATATTTAAAAAATGCTCCTCAACGAGGTCTTCTCTATAAATCCCATGGTGATGTAGAATGGGTCGCGGATCCAATCATGGATAAGATGGGACTGAAGAAAAGAAGCCAAGAAGGATTAAACACACTCAGCGTAATTCGACCATCGACAGATTTTGTCGACAGGTCGAAATTCCACCAGAAATCCATGTTGTTTGCTGTCTGGTTTCTGCCAATTTCGATAGGTCGATAGATCTTGTCAACAGGTCGAAATCTGGTTCGACAAGTTGACAGATTGGGTCGACATGTCGAAAGTTCGCCAAAATTCCAGATTACTTATTGTCATGTTTCTGCCAATTTCAACAGGTCGACAGATCTTGTCGACAAGTCAAAATCCAGTTAGATAGTTCGACAGATCGAAAATCGCAGAATTCCTAACTTAGGTCTGTGGACACTTCTAGGTTGTTTCAACCTATCGAACCGACCGGTCGACAGGCGGCAAGAAGTTGCAAATTTCTCTAAATTTGTTTCTTTATTAATTAGAACTCTTTTGATTATGTTTTAGGGTTTGTTAGGGGTATTTAAAGGGTGTTAAACTTGTTTTTAATTATTCATTAATTCAGTAAAGCAATTCCTTAGAAGTTTCTTCTTTTTTCTCGTGGATTCGAGATTTTCTCGTGGATTCAAGATAATAATCGATTGAGGACAACGGTGATCGACCTCATCACATCCTCCCCTATGTCACCGGTATCAGAGAGAGGCTTTCACCTTGGATCTATGGCTTCTAACGACGTATCAAGCAAACTTCCCATAGACGATGCTTCAGGGAATTTTCCTTTAACAATTGCGGCTTTCGATGCGGCGCAGCGAGAGAATCGGCAAGTCATGCAAAGGTTGTAAGCTGCCATCGATTGCATAACGAAGGCCTTCAGGCAGCTTCGTGTTCGTGGCGGTGATCCACCCCCAATAGGCATTGCAATTCGTAACCACACCAATCGCAAGGCAATGCCAACAGTGAATCGCAGGATAACGCTTGAGGAGGTGGCAATGAGGAGATCAATGACATGATCCTCCAACCAGTGTTTTAAATAGCGGTAGCGTGATGCGTAGTGCTCAACCCTCTATAGCGTGTAGCGTAAATACGTAGCGTGAAGCGTAAGCTACACAATACTTCTATTTTTTAATTTAAAAATAGGACAAGTATAATAAATAGTGGGAAAAAAAAAAAAAAAATATATATATATATATATATATATATATATATATATATATAAATGCCTAAAGGATGATTCATTTTATAAATTATAAGCATGTTCAAAAAAGTTATTAGTTATCATTTATCAAAAGCTAATCCACATATATAAGCCAAATTAAATAATTATCACATCGACAACTTTCTAAGCAAACCACTTTAATTAATAATGTCTAATTGAAACCACAAGTCACAATTATGAAAAGAAATAAAAATCCTATAGGTTAAAAGTATCAAGTACAATACAAGTGTTACATTCCTCAACATTAGAAACAAAGAAAACGTGAAAAGGAAAAAAAATTAAAAAATTAAAAAATTAAAACAGTAAAAAAATACATTTTAGCTTATGCTACGGACGCTATGCGCTACATAGCTATAGTGTACGCTACGACCCCCATAGCGTACACTACAGGGGATTTACGCTATTTGGGACGCTATGTAGCGCTACACTACGTAGCATACGCTACGGGCACTATTTGAAATACTGCCTCCAACATCACAGACGAGGTAGCGATCGGGTAGATTGGACTAATTTACTTTAGGATGAACGTCAATCTCCCTAACTTCAACGACCAACTCCACATCGAGTACTTCCTTGATGGGCTACTTGAAGTCGAACGTTTCTTCGACTACATGGATGTCGCTGAAGAGAAGAAGGTTAAGCTTGTAGCTTATAAATTAAAGGGCGGAGCCTCAGCTTAGTGGGAGCAACTTTAGCTTGCACGAACAAGACAGATGAAAGCACAAATCCACACATGACAATGAATGAAGCAATTACTGTGCGTGTGATTCCTCCCCGATGACTACAATCAAGTATTATTCCAACAATACCAAAACCGTTGGCAGGGTATTCGGTCAGTGAGAGATTATGTAGAAGAATTCTACCGCTTGACAGCACGAAACAATTTGGTCAAAATTGAATTACAACAAGTCGCCCGATTTAACGGCGGATTGCGTGTTGTGAGACGGCTATTGTATGCACCAAGGAATGAGGTACACCCACAGCGATACGACATCTTTCAAAAAATGTGTATGGTGAATCAAAAAGTCTATAATATGATCATCGACCGAGGGAGCAGCGAGAACACCAAGGTTATGGTGGAGAAATTACAATTAAAAATGGAGCGTCATCTCTCCTCGTATACGATCGGTTGGATTAAGAAAGTCAGCAAAACGAAGGTAACTAATCAATACACTATCTTTTTTGATTGGCAAACACTATAAAGACTAAATCGTATGCAACGTTGTTAACATGGAGGCTTGTCATATTCTACTCGGTCGACCATGGCATTCCAACCATGACACCACTCATAGAAGATGAGATAATGTGTACATTTTCGTCAAGGATGGCCGGAAAACCATACTAGCCCCTACGGACCCAAAGGAGCCACTCAAAACTTCTAAAGCGGAGGGGCCATCTCTCCTAACCATACGGGACTTTGTGATAGTGTCCAAGGAGACGAGATAAGTCTATGCATTAATTGTGAAGGGGAAAGAAAACGAACACATTAGCATTCTCGAAAAGCTAAAACCCATATTACATAAATTTAAAGAAATCTGGCCCAACGACCTTCCCAATGGACTACCTCTCATGCGAGATATTCAGCACCACATCGACCTTGTCCCAGGGTCCAACCTACCCAATCATCCTCACTATCGGGTGAGTCCGAAGGAGTATGATATATTGTAAGGACAAAGAAGGAATTGATATGTAAGGGTCTAATCCGAGAAAGCATGAGCTCATGCGTCGTTCTGGCCCTATTAACTCCTAAGAAAGACGGAAGTTGGAATTGGCGCATGTGTGTTGATAGTCGGGTGATCAAAAAGATTACCATATAGTACAAGTTTCCCATACCACGGCTGGATGATATGTTGAGCATGCTAAAGGGTGCAAAATTGTTTTCTAAATTAGACTTCAGAAGCGGCTACCATCATATCCAAATACTGCCATTTGATGAGTGGAAGATAGCTTTTAAGACCAAAGAGGGATTGTATGAATGGTTAGTCATGCTCTTAGGTCTTTCGAACGTGCCTAGTACATTCATGAGATTGATGAACTAAGTTCTAAAATCATTCATTGGGCGATTCGTGGTGGTCTACTTAGATGACATTTTGATACACAGTCAGGACGAAGCAAGTCATATCGAATATCTCAAACAAGTCCTTCAATTACTCACCGAGAACAAGTTGTATCTCAATATTAAAAAATGCAGCTTTTTTACCGACAGCCAATTGTTTTTAGGCTTTGTCGTAATGTCTACGGGCATCCATGTGGACGACAAAAAGGTGAGAGCCATCAAAGAGTGGTTGGTTCCAACGAACATCCATGAAGTGCAAAGTTTTCACGGAGTGACAACATTATATCGTCAGTTCGTGAAGAATTTCAGCATCATTGTGTCATCGATTACAGATTGTATGAAGGGACCATTTCAATGGACTGACGAAGCTTACAGGAACTTCGCTGAAATCAAGCACAAGCTGTTCACAACCCCGGTACTCATACTTCCCATCTTCGACAAATTGTTTGAGATAGAATTCGATGCTTCCTATGTTAGAATTGGGAGAGTTTTGTCACAAGAGGGCAAATCAATAGCCTTCTACAGCGAGAAGCTCAGTGATGCAAGCAAAAAGTGGTCGACGTATGAGCTCGAATTGTACGCAGTAGTCCAGGCATTGCGGCATTGGTGACATTACCTGATTCAGAGGGAATTCATTCATTACACAGACCATCAAGTTCTCAAATTCATAAATAGCCAAACTAACGTGAATCATGTGCATTCTACGTGGATTTCATTCTTGCAAGAATTCACATTTGCAACGAAACATAAGTCCGGTTAATAGAACAAGGTGGCTGACGTGCAACCTTGTTACTGACTATGAGCAATGAAGTTGTCGGATTTGAATGTCTCAAAGATCTATATGACGACGACGACGACGACGACTTTAAGGACAAATGGATTAGACGCCGAGAAGGTCAACTCAGCAACCTCTATATTCAGGATGAATTTCCCTTCAAGGGAAATTAGTTATGCATTCTACAGAGTTCGTTGCAAGACTGCATCATCGAAGAGCTACATGGAAGTGGCCTCGATAGCCATCTAGGGTGAGATAAGACAATAGCTCTCCTGGAATAACATTATTATTGGCCGCAACTGAAGCAAGATGTAGGAAAGGCGGTACAACGGTGCCACACGTGTCAAGCATCTAAGGGAAAGTCACAGAACACTGGCCTATACACTCCATTACTTGTCCCTGGCGACCCCTGGGAGGATTTATCTATGTACTTTGTGTTAGGTCTCCCACAAACCCAACGCCATGTGGACACAGTTTGTCATGGTCGATAGATTTTCCAAGATGGCTCATTTCATACCGTGCAAGAAAACTCTCGACGCTACGCATGTTGCAAATTTGTTTTTCCAATTAGTTCGGCTACATGGGGTCCCAAAATCCATCACCTCAGTTCATGACACTAAGTTCCTCGGTCATTTTTGGAGGACCTCATGGCGGCAATTTGACACCCAGTTACAATTCTGTAGTACATATCATTCGCAAACTGATTGACAAACCAAAATAGTGAACCGTACACTTGAAAACCTGACACGATGCATTTCAGGTGATAAGACCAAACAATGGGACTTGGCCTTAGCTCAATCAGAATTCACCACCAATACCATGTTGAACCGTTCCACCGGTAAGTCCCCATTTGAAATTGTGTACGGGCGAGTAACTCAACACACCCTTGACTTGGTTCTCTTGCCCAAACTTGTGGGCGTGAGCATTGCCGTAGAACATATGGCGGACCGAATCATAAGAGTACACTCTGATGTTCAAGCCCAGTTGAAGGCATCTGACGACAAGTACAAACAGAAGGCTGACACGCATCGACGTTTGAAGATCTTCCATGTGGGCGACAAAGTGATGGTTCATCTACGCAAAGAGAGATTTCTGACCGGGACGTGCAACAAGCTGAAAAACAAGAAGATTGGACCGGTACCCATCCTCCGTAAGATCAATGACAATGCTTATGTTGTTGATCTTTCGAAAGATATGGAGATCTCACACACGTTCAACATGGCGGACCTATACGAGTTTTATGAACCGAATCCGACGAATAACTCGAAGACGAGTTCTTTTGAAGCAGAGGGGACTGACGTAGAACAGGTTGCGGATTCGTTTGTCTAAGATGGATCGAAGAAAAGAAGCCAAGAAGGATCGAACACACTTAACGTAGTTCAACTGGTTGACGGATTTTGTCCACAGGTCGAAATTCCTCCAAATTGTTTGTTGTCTGGTTTTTATCAATTTCGACAGGTCGATAGACCTTGTCAACAAGTCGAAATCTTGCTCAACAGGTCAACGGATTGAGTCGACAGGTCAAAAGTCCGCCAGAATTCCAGATTACTTACTGTCTGGTTTCTGCTAGTTTCGACAGGTCAACAAATCTTGTCAACAAGTCGAAAATCCAGTTCAACGGGTCGACAGGTCGAAAATCACAGAATTACTATAAGTCTCTGGACACTTTTAGGTTGTTTCGACCGGTCGACTATAGTCAACAGGCGGCGGGAAGTTGTGAATTTATTTAAATTCATTTCCTTATTGATTAGAACTCTTTTGATTACATTTTAAGGTCTATTAGGGTTATTTAAAGGGTGTTAAACTCATTTTTAATTATTCATTAATTCAGTAAAGCAATTCTTTAGAAGTTTCTTCTTTTTTCTTGTGGATTCAAGGTAATTATCAATTGAGGAAGATGGTGATCGACCTCATCACATCCTCCCTTGCGTCACATGGACACCTTAAAATTGAATCATGTCTTAGATAGAAAATCGACATCAAGCTATTGTACCTTCGTAGGGGGTAACTTGGTAACAAGGGAAAGTTTTAAATATATATATATAGATAGATAGTTGTCGCCAAATCAAACGTGAAGCAGAATATAGGGCCATGGGATATGCAGTATGTGAGCTACTATGGATTCCATCACTTTTACAGGAACTTCAGCTCTTCAGTGGAGAACTAATAATTCTATATTGAAAGAACCAAGCAACATCACGCATAGCCAATAAACCAGTTTTTCATGAACAGACAGCATATAGAGGCAGACTGCCACTTGATCAGAGAGACGATAGCATCCAAGGAAGTTCTCACCTAGTACGTCCCATCCAAGTCACAGTTAGCCAACATATTCACAAAGCCTCTTCCACATTCCCAAGGATTTCCTATCAGTATCAAGCCAGGCATGTTTAATATATAAGCTATAGCTTGTGGGGGAGTGTTGAAAGATAACTAAGGTTCAATTCAATAGGTCTTTTGTACACAGTTGAATAAATAATGAGTAATGGGCCAAGCCCACTATAAAGGCCCAAATAAGCAAACACGGTTTGTACATGGAAACTTCTATTTATAAATAGGAAAAGAAGGTTAGGGTTGAGGTAACCCAATCTATCTCACTTCCCTTCATTTACAAGTTCTCTTCTTCTCTCTCCTTGCTCCTCCTATTCTATTCTTGCATTACCCTTGAATAGTGATATTATATATAATATCACCGATATAACCAACATCTAGAACTTTAGTCAAAAATATTGTGATACATTAGTGATACTTTGCGATATATCAATGGTACCAGGAATTTCTAATACTCCAGTGTTATTGGTATTGTCGAGCCGGCGATACCGATAATATCAATGATATTATCGATAATATCGTTGATACTCAAAACAATGTTTATAATACAACTTGTTACAATCTCTTATGAAAGGAACCAATCAAAAGACTATGATAACCAAAGGACCAATTGTAAAGAAGATAACAACTAACAAAGAAGAAGGGAACATATAAGGAAAGGCAAATCGGAGAGAGGTCTTCTATTTGGAGTTAACGTGTTGAGTGGGGCCCATGAATCTTGTCCTTGTAATATCCTCTTGGCAAGTGTATGAACATGCCACAAAAAAAATGTGGATTCCTCCCCCTACAAGTCCGCTTCTAATTCAGAGGAAGTGATTTTCAAAAGGGTGCACATGGTGGGACGCACTGACAGGCATAGAAAAACCATTTTTTGGGTCCTAGCAAGATGTCCAATGGACACGAAAAAAATATTTCTGCATCCCAATAGGGTATTTGTTGGACCCACATGCCCACATCCCTCTCCGCCAATTAGAACGTGCCACGTGTCTTGGAAGGGTTGGAAATAACTTGAATTTAAAACCTGAGATCATATGCTCCCACAGACAATACTGAAGTCTCGAATGCATTGTTTGTTGCGTATTTTGTTTTTGGCCAACTTTGCATGGCAAGTGCTTCACATGGGGTCCACCAAATCGTGAGAACAAATCATCTTTTGACAAGTCAATGTGGGACCTACAAAACCATATAGAATATTCTGAAAAAATACATAATCACAGCCAAAAATGCGTTCATGCAACTTCCGAAGTCTGCTTGTCCACGTATTTGTTGGCTTTGGAGCTTCCCCATCACTTCGCAGGACCCACTCATCATGATCTTTAATGGTGTTTCTATTCTTCTTCATAAAATCTCCGCAACGGCACAAAAAACATTGAAAACCAATGTAGAATGGAGGAGATTCAAGGTTCCAAGGTGGCCTGCTTACAACTGCAAGTGCATTGTTCGTGCACCGTTGACGCACTTTTTGTGCATTATCCACAAACTGATCTCGTTGATTGAACAGTCCAGATTTCATGATCCGATACAAGTCTATGCGGCCCAAGGTATTCAATAACGGTAACGTTGACCATAACAACCACCGCCATTACCATTATGATACAGGCCGTAAGGGCCGTTATGATCCCCATAATACGATTATGGCCAAATTAAATAAATAAATAACTGCAACAGCTTAATAATGGAATGTTACGGGTTACAGGGCTATAACGATCATTAAGGGCCATTTTTTCATAACATCTGTTACGGCCCCATAATGCATAAAGGTACCCACAGTTACCCATTACGTACATGGTGTGGCCCACCACAATCTGACAAATACATATGACCCCCAAGTTAATCTGGACATTTGGATCGATTTCCCTATCGATCTGAGCTGGGAGTTACCCATTACGTACATGGTCTGGCCCACCACAATCTAACAAATACATATGAACCCCAAGTTAATATGGACATTTGGATCGATTTCCCTGTCGATCTGAGCTGGGAGTTTATCTTCTTTTAATTAGGTCGGTCCAATTGCTTGTGGATTGCCCAACCACCAGAACTGCCTACAATTAAAATCCCAGCCACCGGAATCATCCAAATAGATTCTCCCGCACTACCAGAATCATCAGCAAGCTTTAGCACATATCATATATATGCCTTAGATTGCAGTTTTAGAGAATACAATTTTTGGTGTGTGCATTTGAGTGTGAGAGTACACATTTAGTTGTCCTGTGGTGCACCATATCCTTGGAGATAATGATGTGTCTTTTAGATTTCATTTGCATTTATTTTGAGCTTATCTTTCATAACAAGTGCTCTGTAAATAGGAGCTAGTTGAGGGGGAGAGATGTGAAGAAAATACTCTCCTCTTTTTATCTCCTCTCCATGTCTTCCACAATGTAGTCTCTTGAGTGTAAGACATAACTATCCTAGATTGTCTCAGACTTCCTAAAAAATGAGGTTTTCTAAATGAAAACCTCATTTTTTTTAAATGGTGAAAATTCAATCACCACCAGTACCGAGTTTGTTACTGTAGGGATCGCTACCAAAGCTGATCAACATAAGGAAACCCTATTTCCGACGAAATTCTGGGAAGTTCGGTGGGCCCAGTGAAACTTCCAACAGTCTCCAGCTTATTTCCAGCACTCTCTCTAGCGATCTCTTGATAATTGAAGGCAGAAGGTGAGTTTAAGAGCTGGGGTTCTTATGCAAGCTTCTTGCTGTTTGAATCTTTGTTACCGTTTAAGTGGCAGGAGGGGGTGTTTATTTTTTTGAGTCCTATTGTAAATACAAGTAATATGTTAGTGTTACTTCCAACCCATGTTTGCAAAGAGATGGGGGAGCAGATTAGCTATTACTAGGGGGTGACAATCACGTCAGCAAAAAGGCACATTGCTCCTGATGTGACACTGGACCCTGACTCATTTCCTCCTGAAGGTAGGTAGTGTACACGACGTTGGCCTTTAGGGGGACCATGAGCTTCACAGCTCGACATACTCACCCAAGGCAGGAAGACCTATGAGTGCATAGATGCCAAGGATGGTGGGACTCATGAATCCTCGAGAAAAAATGAAGCTATTTGTAGAAGAGCTCCAGAAATAGATAGTTGTTGCCAACAGGGTAGGGTGCATGGCTGTCCTAATCCGGGAAAGTTGAATGCAGCTGAAGATCCCGATGTTTCTCCAGCATTCCTCGTATGCGGACTCGACACGGTCCAGCCAAGTGATCAAATCCAGAGTAGGACAAGGCCATAATTGATGGTGAGAACCACCCGGATTCCATCGAGACCAATTTACATGGAGTCGATGCAACAAAGATGCAACTTTATACATACCTACAGATGCAAAAATTCGACCAGATAAACTCTTAATTTTCCTCATGCGGGTTTTAAGTGGCAAGGAAGATAAGATGCGTCAGATTAGGTAGGCACCTTAAATCGGTTTTAAACGTCAGAGTTCATCCATAGCTAAAAAATTGTAACAATACATCAATTATTATTTGTTTTGCAAATAAAGTCAAAATAACTTGCTCAATGCAGTCAATAGTTTCTCTTCATAATCTCTACTGATTGGTATGCATAGCTAACCCATTTATGGTGCAGTTGGTGACAGGTGAGATTGGTTAGGGCTGTTGATGTGCTATGGGCCATGCAGAATTAAAAATCTGATCTGGCCCAGCTTGATCAGTTCAAAGTTTGGGCCCAAGTGAACCTTATATTTGGCCCATTAACAAGCCTACTAGAGGCTGTTGGTCAGCGGCGGTTCAAAGACCATTTTCAATTTATCCCAAGAGCACTTCTTATGCACCATTTTTTTGGCATTATGCAGTTTTCCATTTTTTACTTAATTGCCATGATCTTCGATTTAAAGATGCAGAAATTAGACTGAGGAGAAGGAGACGATGCGGAAGCGGACCATGGCATCTAAGAGGATTGACGAAGATGGAGAAGGAGACGATACGGAAGTAGAAACTAACGTTATCGCTCAAGGGGAACAAAACAATTTAACACAGAGAACTATAGCAAAAGGAAAACTTCCGATAGGTAATGATTCGGAAGGAAAACGGGGAGGATCTTCGTCCCTCATACCCACTGGTGGTAAGGAAGAATGGCTTCTTGTAGCAAAGAAAGCCCACCCCAGGAAGAGACCTAATCCCATACAATGCAAAAGAGACGTAGCCAGCTACCCAACCCTGTTTGTGAAGGGCTTTCCGGAAGGGTAGCTTCCAATCAACTTCGCTAGAGTCTTCGGGAGGGCCGGTACAGTGATGGATGTGGTACTGCCAAGGAATAAGGGAGATGGGTCCCTGCAGGGTTTTGCTCTGGTTAGAATGAGCTCCGAGAGTGAACTCCACGAGGTGATACACACCTTAAATGGTGAGAGTTTCGGGGGTGAGAAGATGTAGGTACACAGGGCGCAGTTTGGGCCGGAACGTAGATTTCGATCGGGCGATACGAGGAGTTTTCCCCTTCCTCCCCAAGTGATGACCGAAAGGAACCTAATCCCAGAGACAAACTTCAGATGGGCTCCTTCAAAGAAGCCCTCCTAAACAAGCGTGTAGACCCCAGCAAGGGGTTCCCAAATGGTAGCGACATGGGCCAGCAGGAAAAGGAAAAGGAGATTATCCAATCAAAGATCAGGGACGAAAATTGCATATGTGTTGCTACATCATCCATAGCTAAAGCTAAGAAAGCCCTCATCAACTCGGTGGTCGCCATCACCAGAGAGGGTGTTTCCATCCCTCAAGTCATTCAATGGCTCGAAGACTACTGCAGTGTCCCAACCGATAGCTATACGATCAAACCTCTCGGTTTTAATGAGTTGTGGATCAAGGCCAACCCGGAGTGCAATATAGATCTATTTATCATGGTGGGAGTTCTTTTAAAGGACGGTCCGATCATCTCTATCCAAAGGTGGGAAGACTTCTCCATGTTTGGTTTTGAAGAAGTGTGGATGTTAATCTGGTCAGTCCCTCTGGAGCTTTGGACCAAGGAGTTTTTTCTTGCCGCTACATCCCAACTCGGTACCCTCATCCAGGTGGACCCCAAATCTCTATCAAGGGAGGAGATGGGTGTCCACGAGGTGTTGGTTTGTAGAAGAAAGGGTTCGCCGTTCCCATCTGCCATTCAGGTTAAGGCAGATGATCATCTCATCTCTCTTCCCATTTAGATGGAACGTAGGGACAATTCGATCCCTAGATGGGGCGATCTCTGGAGGTCCCGAGAAGCGATGAAGAAGCCCCTCGATTTTAGAGCTCATGGAGAAGAAGATGCAGGTGTTCAATCCAGATGCACTCCTGGAGTACCGGTTCAGAGGGCCAACTAGGATTGGTGCTCCTCAGACCCACCAAATCCTAGCAGAGATAGGTGTCGTCTCTCTCTTGAAAATGCAAACCATGTGGACACTGCAGACGAGTTTGGGCAGATGGTAGAAAAAGGCAATCTAGTTTTTTTCTCCTCGGACGCATGTCAAGTCGTCTTTCCAGAAGGGGATTTAGCGATCACGTGTCAGGCTAATAAAGGTGGAAACGTCTCGCCTCCCCCGGACGCATGTCGAGTTGATGATCCGGAGGGGGATCTAGCGTACACATGGACGGCGGAGAATTTTTCTGATAGCGATCGGCCTTGCCTCGATCCTAGCGCTATCACTTTAATCGTTCCACCTGTCGAGAATATCAATCTCCTTGAGACAGATGGCGCTCAACTGGGGCACCGCAACTCTCCCTCTTCTGAAGCCCTCGTTCCAATAGAGAAAGATCTCCCAGCCCCTTCTTCCATCCTTTGAACCTGAATCTCTCGCTCCGATCTTTCCCCCTATCCGAGTGCTGCGCAGCCCATCCCTTACAGGCCGCGAATGGTTCCGAAGCTATGACTCTTCGTCGTGACCCTTTCCCTCTGGCCCTGGGCCCTGCAGATCTCTCTAACTCTCCATCCGAAGCCTCCATCCCTTCTACAAAGTGTGACAACTCAGTTTTCAGCATCTCCCCTCGCTCTTGCTCCGAGTTGAGGTCGAACTCAGCGTTGGTTACGTTGTTCCAAGAAGTATAAGGGGGCCATATAATTGAAGCCGAGCCGTTGCAGATAAGAATGGGAAGCTTGCCTCATGAAGACGATAAGGACATGGATGCCCAGAGAGCCGACTTAGCGGTCTCTATTCAGAGAAAACGTTGGAATAGGGACGCTATGGGCCACATTGGGAGATCTCTAGGACTCTCTTTTGGAGATCACCTAGAAGATTTTCTTGCTCTTTTCCACTGTAATGAATCTCGCAGTCGGCCTATGTTAAGCCCGAAATCTCCTAGGAAAAGCTCCCCTAAGCCTGTCAGGAACGGAGAACTTCAGAATCTTCAATCCAGTCCTTTTCTCATCAAGGAAAATTCAGAGGGAATTTTCGGAGGCAGTCGTCAGGGAAGATCAGTTCCCAGATGAGAATTCTTACTTGGAATGTTAGAGGGGTGGGGTCGAAGCAGAAGTGATGTCTGATCAAAGATATCAAGGGTAGAAGTAAGGCTGAAATCATTTGCCTTCAGGAAACGAAGGTCCAGGACTTTTGGATAAGCTCCTGAGCTCCCTCTAAAAGGTGGGGGACGTGAAGTGGGTGTCTTCTAAAGGGGCAGCGGGCAAGTAGCGCGGGAGGTATTTTTATAGCCTTGAAAGCGGCCCTCTGGAAAATGGAGCGCAGTCGGATTGGCGATTTCTCAGTCTCAGTCGTTCTTCATAAGGTGGGATCCAACTTCTCATGTCTTTTCTCTTCAGTCTACGGCCCTAATTTTGCAGACAGGAGATCTGCCTTCTGGGAGGATTTAAACGTAGCCGGGCAAATTTTTCAAGGCCCGTGGTGTATCGGAGGGGATTTCAATATCACTCGATATGCAAAAGAGAGATCTAATCCAGGAAGAGTCTCTACTACCATGCAGTCTTTCTCCCATTGGATCGACGAGCATGAGCTGGTGGATTTGCCCCTCACTGGTGCCAAATTTACCTGGTCAAGTCAACGATCTGCCCCTTCCCTGGCTAGATTGGATTGTTTTTGTCTCTGGAGATTGGATAGAAGCTTTCCCCCACATATTGCAGTCGGCGCTCCCCCGACAAACGTCTGATCCGGTGCCAATAGTGCTTGCTATGGAGGAGGAAAACTAGGGTCCAAAGTCTTTTCGTTTTGATATATCATGGCTGAAAATCGATGGCTTTGATCAACTTATCTCTGAATGGTGGAATGATTTTAAGATGGAGGGCCATCCAGGCTTCAGACTCAATAAAAAGCTAATTCTTCTAAAGGAGAAGCTCAGAAGCTGGAAATCAGAATTTTTGTGCAAAAGACAGACCGATGCTGAAGCTATTTTGGAAGAAATCCAGGACATTGATGCAGCGGGTGAAGATGGTTCGATCGATAAAGTCACTTGGGTTAGAAGAGTTGAGCTGGTTCAAGAATATTCAGGCAGGGTGGTTGAAGACGAGATCTCTTAGAGGCAGAAGGCGCGATGTAAATGGATAAGATGACAGAAACACTTGCTTTTTCCATGCTATGGCAAGTGCCCAGGCGAGAATCAATAAGATAAATTGTTTGTCGATTAATGGGACACGAACTGAAGATCTTCAGCAGATTTACGATGAAGCTATCAGATTTTTCTCTAATCTTCTCACAGCTGACGACTGTTGCAAACCCAACCTGAACCTCATGCCTGTCAATTGCATCTCTAAGATGGATGTTGCTGCCCTGGAAGTTGCCTTTTCCATCGACGAAGTCAAGAATGTGATTCAGTCCTTGGAAGGTGACAAAGCCCCGGGTCCTGATGGGTTTCCAATTCTATTTTTTCAACACTTCTGGGAGCTATTGCAGGGGGATATTATGGCCTTCATACAAGAATTCTATGACAGGGGAACCTCATACAAAGCGTTAGGGGCTACTTTTAACCCCCTTATTCTGAAAGTCCAAGGGGCTGATGCCCTCCACAATTTCAGACCAATCAACCTTCTCGGAGGCCCATAAAAAATCCTAGCTACGAGTCTTTAGGGGGTGCTGGATAAAATCATATCTCACCGTCTAACTGCGTTCATCCCGGGAAGGCAAATCACTGATAGTGCTCTCATCGCCTCTAAATGTTTGCACTCCAGCCACATGTCCAGGGATAAAGGGATAATATGTAAGCTCGACCTCGAAAAGGCCTACGATCACATTGACTAGAATTTCCTTCTTTACATGCTTAAGAGGATGGGGTTTGGACCCAGATGGTCAGCTTGGAGTAAGACGTGCGTTGGATCAGCTATGTTCTCCATCCTTATAAACAGTTCCCCCAAAGGCTATTTCAGGAGCTCCAGAGGGCTGCGGCAGGGGGACCCGCTCTCCCCCTGCTTATTTCTTATTGTGGCTGAGGCATTCTCCCGTATGCTGATCAAAGGGCAGACCGAAGGAATAATTGGAGGATTCTAGATTAAAGATATGGATCAGCCCATATCCCATATTCAGTATGCAAATGACACGCTCCTATTTTGTGAAGCTGACATGGAAAAAGTAAGCAACCTTCGCACTTTCGTCCAATGTTTCGAAGCGATGTCGGGTCTAAAAGTCAACCTGCGCAAGTCAGTAATGCTCAGCATAAACATTAGCGATGCTGATACTAATAAATTTGTTGATTTCTTCGGATGTGCTTCAGGCTCCCTCCCCACTTTCTTCGTAGGCCTTCCCCTATCTTGGGCAAGCCTTCGGCGGTGCTTTGGGACAAAGTAATTGACCGGTTTGAATCCTATCTTGCAAGGTGGAAGTGCAAGTATCTTTCCTTAGGGGGGCGGCTCACTCTGATCAAAGCAGCACTCTCGAACCTCCCCCTATATTATGTCTTCATTTAAATGTCCAGCGACGATCATATCCACTCTCAAAAGACTCAGACATGATTTCCTTTGGCATGGAAGAAAGGATAGGAAGAAATTTCATCTGGTGGGCTAGCAGGAATTTTGTCAACAGTTTCAAGAGGGGCAGGTGTTAGAGATCTCAAAGTCGTGAATCGGGCTCTCCTCGGCTAGTGGTGGCGGAGACTTGGTTCCGAAAATGGGGCCCTATGGAACAGGTTAATTAAAAGCAAGTACGGGCAGTCTCTTGAAGGCTGGTGGACTAAAAGCACTTCGTCCTACAACATGTCTGTTATCTGGCGTGGTGTTCTTCTTTCCAAGCCGCAGGCGTCTAGTCATATTGGATACTTAATACGAAAAGGAGACAGAATGCAGTTTTGGGAGGACATTTGGGTGGGATCACAGGCTCTTAAAAACATTTTTCCTTTCATATTCAGTTTGGCCCCTAATCCCCTTGTAACAGTGGCGGTCAGTTTTTCTCTCCAAGGTAATGGTGTAGTCTGGATCCCTCCTTGTAAAAGAAACCTGTATGATTGAGAAGTTGCTGATTATGTGGCCCTCCTTCAGCGGATTGACACGTGTCGTCCTAATCCTCAGCAGAAAGATTATCTCATCTGGACTTTAGACAGCAAGGGGTTGTTCTCAGTGAAATCCCTATACCTATGTTTTGAGAGGAAGCCTGAAACGTCAAAGGAAGTATCCACAACGAACATCTAGAAGTATAAGGTCCCCCCCAAGATCGTGGTTCTTGGATGGTTAGTTGGCAAAAGGAAAGTCCTACCAGTTTGATAATTTGAGGAAAAGAGGTATGACCCTCACAAATATCTACGTCTGCTGCATGTCAAATGAGGAATAGTCGGATCACCTATTCATCCATTGCCCCTTCTTCCAGCAAGTCTGGTCTTATATCTTATCCTCTTTTTCCATTTCCAGGATCCCCCTTAGATCCACAAATAGTGTTCTTCAAGCCTGGCATGGTGTTTCCCTCGGCAAAGTCGTTTCTTCGGTTTGGAGAATGGCCTGTTTGGCCGCTTGATGAGCTATCTGGGAAGAGAGAAATAGTCGTCGTTTTAGATATGCTTCTCATCAGGTGGTTTGGGTGATAAACAGAGTTCATCAGCTCGTTATCGAATGGGCCTGTGATTCTATCAATCTCAGTGAGACCCCCTTTGTGTCCGATAAATCTTTCAGGGAGTAGTGGCATTGCTCTTCCTGCGGGCTTTCTATTTTCGCTTTTTGCTTTCTTTTTTTGTTCTGCTTTTCTTTTCTTTTTCGTTGTAGCTGGGGGCTTCAGTTCGCTATCTCAGCGGTCTGATTTCTCCCCTCTTTTTTTTTTTTTTTTTTTTTTTTTTTTTTTTTTTTTTTTTTTTTTTTTTTTTGCTTAATGAATTCTCCTTTTGCCTCTCAAAAAATAAAAAGAAATTTGACCGAATAAAATACGATAGCTTGTATTGAAGGTGTAATTGTCTATATTCATTTTTATTAGTCTATCTATTGGTCTTTTTTACAGGTTCAATTTTAAGCTTATCTTAACAAATGGACAGGAGTTCCTTGATATCATAAAAATTTCTAAGTGACAGGAACTATCTGTTCTTTCCAACAAGCAATCTCTAAAACTGAAGGATGGTTCCTCATCTATCTTCTGTTTTCTACTTGTCATCTTCAAAGAGATCTTTCATATTGTATGACTAACGGATAATTCGCTAAAGAAAGCATCAGGGAGTTGGATGAAAATCGAAGTTCATGCATACCATCCATCATTTGATTCTACCGTTTTGTTGGTTTGGAGGATCCACCTCCACTTAAGGTGAGCAATAACTACTAAAGATGCTACCATTTTGTTAGTTTGGATCAGTGTTTGAGTTGTCGGTATCGCTACAAATTTCGCTGGCTGGAGATGAAGAAACAATATCATTATCGCCAATAACAGGAAAATAAAAAGAAACATGGGGAAAACAGTAGAATTCTTTAGTGAGACTTTAGGAGATGCCTAAATACACATATATATAGTAAAAACAACGCATACATAATAAGTTTTTATTTAACGAGGGCCTAAAAGCACGCACTACGGTAAGAAATCACACCAATAGTAACCAAAATCCTACTATCCATCCAACATCACATCCATCCATCCAACCAACCATCCAATCCATCCATCCATCCAATCATCCCACCCATCCATCCAACGACCATCCATCCATCCATTCTATGTATCCATCCATTCAAAACTTTTGTGGCCCCAAGGAAGTTTTTTAATGGTAGGCATTCAATGACTAATACTTTCTTGTCCCATTATTTGAAATAAGGCATCTAAACAATTGGTCCAATCTAGTGAGTGGCTTAGATCTCACACAAGTATTCCAAGATTCCATGTGTAAAGGGTCGGTATGCAACCTTTTATAAAAATATATAGAGTCATCTACTCATTAAGAATTTTGGATTGAGTTATGAGTTGCGGCCAATCCATTCAAGCTCCAAGATGAAGGACGGATCAGATCATCTAAATATTTCTGCATGTGGGCCCAGTCTGGCGATGCATGATGGTAAACAAGCAATACGAATTCCTCATTATCCAAAAATCTAGCTCAATTAGGCTGCGACCCCAAACCAGTGATGTGGATTAGCCCACCATGGGCCCACCTAGATGCATGCATTGTATATCCACATTGTCCATCTATTTTGCCAACCTATTTTAGGGTGTGGTGCAAAAAATGAAGCATATACAAATTTCAGGCGGACCACACCACATGAAACGGTGAATCATTGAATGGCCACCATTAAAAAGCATTTTTGGGCCACAAAAGTTTTTGATCAAGTTGGCATTTTATTTTATTTTTCCTTTCATCCAGGCATGTGTGACCTTATCAACAGGTTGGATGGTGAGTGTTTTTTCCTTTCATCTAGGCCTGGTGACCTTATCAACAAGCATTACATTGGACCCTAGGAAGTTTTTAAGATAAGCTCAAGATTGAACCTGTAAAAAAGACCAATAGATAAACTAATAAAAAAGAATATAGACAATTACACCTTCTATACAAGCTATCAGATTTTAAATCCCAGACGGTGTAACAAAGAGGATCCAAGCTTATCCAGTCGAATTTCCGCATCTTTAAATCGAAGATGATGACAATTAAGTAAGAAATGGAAAATTGCATAATGCCAAAAACATGGTGCATAAGAAGTGCTCCTGGGATAACTAACTAAACAGTTTGGTCTCCATGGCAGTTCTATGGAATATTTGACGTGCTCAGAAGTCGGAACAGTTCTATGGAACATCCCTTAGTAAGCAAGCATCTTGGGAAGATGTAGTATGGAAATAAATAAATAAACGTTAAAAAAAAAAGGGATGTTTTAGAGTGGGGTATTATGGAAAAAATAAAAATAAAAAGGGATGTATTAGAATGGGTATCTGTGGCTACAAATGTAAGCATTAATGTTAGTATTAGTAGCGCTCATGCTCAGTTTGTGAATTGTATTGAGGATTGTATCCTTTTCTGCTTTTTACCATACCAGCTCATTAATAAAAGTTGTTATCCTTAAATAAAAAAAATTAAAAATTAAAAAAAAAAAAAAAAACAATTTTAATATCACCACAACTCTGTATATACAGACTGTAGGTGGGTGTATGCTCAGCTGTATGGTGTATATAGTCCATAGGATTGTATAAAACCTGTCGAAACTTCATACGGTTCGTACATAAAGCATAAAATTGGCATGTGGATGGACTCATGGGCCTCACATTCCAATCAATTGATATTTTTAACAATCCAACCAGTGTTCGAAATATCGGTATCACGTTATGTATTACACCCTTGGGATACGGATACGTATCGGTTATCACATGGGATATAGCGGTTGTATCGCATAATGTATAGTTGTCGTTGGAAACATGGGGAAACATTGGGAAATTGGTGGAATTTTTCAATGAAACTTCAGTGATTGTTAAAAAAGAAATCAAAACACACTTATGAATCAAAACATTACGAAAAACAAGTGCACATAATAGGTTTTCTTTGTATGGGGTCCTAATCTATGCGTTGTCCAACTGAATTGATGCAAGTATATTCATATAATTTATAAATGTAAGAAGATGTGTGGAAATACAAGCAATACATTCAAAAGCAAAAGAAGAATCACTGGATCAGGTTACATAAATGTTTGATTTTACGATTGGACACAAAGATTGCTACCGATTTGCGAGAATTTGGAATTATTATTTTTTTTCAATTCTCCACAACTCAGCCCATCTCCTCCAAATCTCGAAATCGAAGCTCCCAATCCATAATTTTTCATGTTTTGCATGAAAAATCATGGATTTAATGCTCACCGGATTGAAAATATGGGATATATTTCACTACTTGTGTGTTTCATATTGCACGGATGGGATACAAGATATATTGTGGGATATAGAGGCTGATATCGTCGATACTGAAAACACCGTATCCAACAAACCATGAGCTTCAAAGGTCAACCAGTCCATTGGATGAAGCATTAGAATGCGTGTATAGGTTGCACAGTCTCATGAGAGCATAAATAATTTCGTGATTTGTTATTAGGCATTAGTTGGGTCCACTGTGGACCCTACTTGCTGTTCCCATGGCCCAAAATCATGAAACCACTCAGCTCGAAGGAACTCATCCTCATATTGATGCTTGACCATTTTGCGCTTTGCCTCTTGTCTCGCTCCATCAACTCCAATAGGAGCTTGTAATGAACACCCATGTGTTACATAGGAATTTCCATCATATGTTGGGGTTGTAGTTTACACAACTTCCTTTTTTTGCTGCTTGTATCCCCCATGAAGGTTTCAACTTTTTCTTTGTTAGTGGAGTTGTTTTGCTAGAATATTTGTTTCCCTTGTGGCTCTTTTCTTTAGCACTTGATTGGCTTTCTAAATCTTATTCTAAGTGAGAGTAAAGATGATAAATGATGCCCTCATGGCTTCTTCTATGCAGGACTCTTCATTTTGGTCATTGTTCCGTCCTCTGATTCACGTGTAAGATTCCTCTAATCATCAATGAATTCACCCTTACATTCATCTTGATGCTACCTTCAGTTCATTAAAGGTCTTGTTGTTAATTTCCAGCCAAGTCACCCATAGAATGGCAATAAGAACGAGGCACCATGTAATCCTTTTCTTCCTCACTAAACAAGCGATGAGCCACATGGATAACAGATCCCTGACTTTTTGGGGCAGCACCCAACATATTTCCAACAGCATAAAGAATCTCTCCCAAATTATCCGAGTGAACTCACAATGAATGAATAGATGATCCATCACTTCCTCGCCATGCAAATATATGATGCATCTGTTAGGGAGAATCGTTTGCCTTTTTTCCTCAAGTAATCTAATTGAGGATTTTATTCTTTCCCACAAAGCCACTAACTGAGAAGGCTGCAGATACTTCCAAATGTAACGGATAGGATCCTGAGCTTGAGGTGAGGACAGGTTTTGAAGAACTGAGTAGGACTCTACTGTAAAAGCCCTATTTTTGCTTGAGGTCCAAACCCATCTGTCCCTTTCCACCATTATATTTCCATGGTTATGCAACATCTCCATCAACCTACCAAATTCGTTGATCTCCTCATCAAGGAGGTTTCTTCTGAAGATGAGATTCCACACCAGTTGTTCCCCTTCTCTAGAAACATCTCTAACCATAACCACACTGTATAAACGAGGAGAAAATTCACTGGAACAGTTGTCCTCACACTACCTGTCCTCCCAAAATTGGATACACAACCCATCATCTGGATTAATGAAATATGTTCTTTGAAGGAATTGGTTAACTCCTAGAACTGCTCTCCACGACCTTGAGGCCTTAGTATCTTGACGGTGCAGAAAACGATCACCTACTTTCTTCATCATATTTGCAAGAAATAACCCTGTTCCAAAGGCTTTCCTTTTCCTCACCGAATCTCCAAAGCCACTAAAAATTCATATGGTTATATATAGCCATATGTATGGTTTATATCACCTCCTACAAATCCTTGCAAACCATGGACGTAAAGACAAAAAGAGGGGCTTGCTACACCATATTTCTCATCGCAGATGTTTATCCATTACCTTGCTGGATTTTTCTTCCTTCCCATTTCATTAATGAAATGATTTTGTCGCCAATATTGACTGTTTTAGCTTGACCAATCAAATCTTCAGAATCCCTGTTTCAAATCTTGATTAATGAATCAAGATGGTCAGGCCAACACCCAAATAGCTGGACAAGGCAAGGATGAAATATTGCTATCCCAGGAAGCAAAATAATGAAATGAAATCTTACTATCCCAGCAGGTGTGTATTTCGCATGAGTATGAGGAGATTGTTGATCATCTCTTTCTTCATTGCAGCAAAGCTAGTTTTGTTATGGCATGTACTGGTCAAGGTTGGTCATGCTTTGGACCATAAATGGGCCTATTAAGGAGATCATTGATGGATCGCCGCCTGGGCATTATCATGAAATGAAATATTAATGAAACGAAATATTACTATCCCAACAGGTGTGTACTTCGCATGAGTATGAGGAGATTGTTGATCGTCTCTTTCTTCATCGCAGCGAAGCTAGTTTTGTTGGGGCATTTCCTGGTCATGGTTGGTCATGGTATGGACCATAAACAGGCCTATTAAGGTGATCACTGATGGATGGCCTCCTGGGCATTATCATGCTCGGCAAAGGGTGCTTTGGAAGATGGTTCCCTTCGCAACTTTGTGAGTCATTTGGAAAGAAAGAAATGGAAGAAACATCAAGGACGAGCAATCGTCGATTGAGAAAATGGTATGGAGAATTTCCTTCATGGTTTGTAGGATCGGCTGTGGCTAACCAAATTTGAAGGGATGTTTGTTTTCAATGTAACTAAGGAAATGAGATGGTATCCATGAATTTCTCCATCTCATTTTTCTAGATGCAGTTTTTATGCTTTTTTTTTTTCCAATTTTTCTTTGTTATGTTATTTATGGATGCCTTGGTGGGTTTTGAGGTGGAGCGAAAATGGGCTCACTTGCTCCTGGGCCTTGGTCCCTCTGTATTTTTGTTACCTTCAGTTCAATGAAGATGTAGTCACCTTTAGTGTTGGGGGGGGGGGGGGGGGCGGTGGTATTATGATAATGATAATGATAACTATGGCAAATGAATACACTGGCTCCAAGTAATGCATTGACTTGAGTTAAACTGTGCACTAATTGAAACCTTATGTCAGATAATTGAATTAAGGAATACTAATGCAAAATGGAACCTGATTCCAACACAAATTACGGAATACTCATGCACTTGCCAGCTTGGACATGAGTCTTTATGCGATGGAATCATGGAACAAAAACACCATGGTACACCTCAATAATTCAAATGGAAAACAAAAAGAAACAACCACCAAACGGGTAAGGAATTGTCAGGCTGTGAAGTGCCTTTCGGCCAACTTTGGTCCTGACATTCATATATGCATGCACTGATTGATGAAGCATTTCACTCGGATGAGAAATCCAAACAAGAAAGGATCACAAAAGGAAGAACAGTTGGGTGTTTTTTAAATTAAAAAAAACCAAGAAGCCAAGATAATGATAACTATGGCAATTGAATACACTAGCTCCAAGAAATGCATTGACTTGAGTTAAACTGTGCACTAAATGAAACCTTATGTCAGATAATTGAATTAAGGAATACTAATGCAAAATGGAACCTGATTCCAACACAAATTACAGAATACTCATGCACTTGCCAGCTTGGACATGAGTCATGCGATGGAATCATGGAACAAAAACACCATGGTACACCTAAATAATTCAAATGGAAAACAAAAAGAAACAACCACCAAACGGGTAAGGAATTGTCAGGCTGTGAAGTGCCTTTAGGCCAACTTGGGTCCTGACATTTCATGTATGCATGCACTGATTGATGAAGCATTTCACTCGGATGAGAAATCCAAACAAGAAAGGATCACAAGGGAAGAACAGTTGGATGTTTTTTTTTAAAAAAAAAAAAAAAAAAAACAAAAAAAAACCAAGAAGCCAAGATATAATCTGAAACTGAAAATTATTATCAAAAAAAAAAAAAAAAAAAAAAACTCAGATCGAAACAATTTTAAACAAAAAGGAGACAGTAAGCATACAGGTTCAGTTTGCCTGTGGAAAGCTTCCAGCCTCGACTTGAGAACTGCTGCAGTATCATCTTTCCGCTGAATCAAGGGCTCTCCAGTGAGCTTCAAAGGGGGAAAAAAGGTATATAACCATAAGAACAGACGTGATCATAACTCATAGATTTCATTATATGCATTCATCCTACAACCTGAAAAAGCCGGAGAATTTGATGCAAAATCATATGAGCCTTCTACATGAGGATATGTCCAGAAATTTTCATCAACTGTGTCACAAAAACTTACAGAAGTTGCAACCCGGATAGCAGTCATGCAATAAAGTACAAATGCATCAACTATACCTACACCACCCAGATGCTAAAGCGAATGCCACAGCACTTAATAGTCAATATTGAAGAATCAGACACATAAGACGCAGATGTCTTACCCATTTTAAAGTGTACTGTTTGGTTATGACAGAATGATAAACATGGAGCAGCTTTGCATCCATCAAATTACATGCCATTAATGGAAGGCAACACAAACAAACAATCATTCTCCTTCTTCTTTTTTCATTTCCTTTCCTTTTCTTTCTTTCTTTTTTTTTCTTTTTTTTTTTTTCGCATGGTGCAACTTGCTAGGCAAAATCAACCATGAGATATATATTTCCTATTGACAGTCCTACCCACCCTTCAGCAAGCGAAGTAACAGATATGATGCCTCACACATGACATACAGAGGTCATTTTCAAAATGCTACCATAAACAAGGAAAGTAGTGCACAAGGACATATAGATGGATAACCTAATTCGGTACTTTATGGCATATTGCATTCAAGTATGGTGTCATTTCTGTGGGGTATTCCAGTAATTTCTACATACATGAGGGTATTCTTGTACTAAGAAGGATTGCCACTCTCACCTGCCCATTAGCAAGATATCTGCCTTAAAATTGAAGTAATGAGGACATTTTCTGAAGCACTGTCATAAACATGGAAAGTCGACCACAGGATCTAGAAATGGATAGCCTAAGTAGTTTGTCGCATATCACAACATAGTTCGATCGACGAGTAAATAAAGATTCCTTGCAAACATAGTTTTATCCTTTCAGCATAAAGACATCTGTCAATGGCACATAATTTTATCCTTCAAGGACAAAGACATCTATTAATAGTGTGATCAAAAGGTCGTCTGCTCATTAGAAATATGGATCTCCCCTAATCATGAGAATCTCCAGATTCTCCAGAAAGAATTGCATATTTATAACCCTTCAAAAAAAATTGCATATTTATGCACATGTATTTATTTTCCCTGTTCCCAGCCCAGATAAAAGAGGTCTAATTTCAGGCAGACAGCCAGTAGTCATGCCCTTGCCAAGCAACCAGAAAGAATGGGCTTGCTTATTTATAGGCATGTATCTAATTTTCTGGACCCCAGCCCGGATAAAAGAAAGCTGAAGTCGGATGGATGCCAGTTTTCAATTTTCATACAGTTTCCAAGCAACCATGGGAATTCCAATTTCAAAAGATTGGCATAACAGGATTCATAAAGCCAGACCAAATAGTTGGGACCAGGCTATTATGATGATGATGATGAATACTCTTTGAAGATTGGCAGTTCAAGGAATGAGGGATCCAGAGGATCAAAGCCACTTCATAACTTTATATAATATTTAGTACACTCGCTTACATCATCAACGCCGGGAACTTTTGGAGGTGCAAATTTTGTGTGGTAGGTCCGACCACTAGAAGGATGGATCCAACGACCAGTAATTCTCTCCTCCAAGATGGCATCATCAATAGCAAAGTCAAGGACCTTATCAATTTTAGCCCCCTGCTTCGCAAGCATCTCATCAAGCTGCATCCAAGAAACGATAAAAGCATGAGATGAATACAAGCAAAAGAATGGAAATCTGCTTCAACAGATGTCACTAGAAAGCAACAACCAATATAATGTAATTTGAATCTAATATTCCAAAATAAAATGGTAGAACCTTTTCTGCCTGCACTACTGTCCTTGGGAAACCATCAAGTATGAAACCCTTCTGGCATGAGGGCTTTTTTATTGCCTCATCAATTATCCCAACAACCAAGTCATCGGAGACAAGTTCTCCCTGAAGAAGCACAACAGAACAACAAGAAAAATATGCGATTAAAAGTAAACTCACTCTCCAAAATAAGCTGAGTTGACAGAGAATTATAGAAGGCATTCCACAAATCTCATGACCAAATAATAGATTCAAACAGTCCAGTAAATGAGTGAAGTATTACATTATCCATAGCTTCTTTTGCTTTTATCCCAAGAGGGGTTTTCGCAGCAACGGCAGCTCTCAGCATATCACCAGTGGCCAAGTGGCATAAGCAATATTCATCCTTAATAATGGGAGACTGGGTGCCTTTTCCGGATCCAGGTGGACCTGCCAGTCATCTAATCTTCGTTATTATATAGTGTAACCAGACTCATAACTAAAAATAACCAGATCCAGAACTTTAAAAATAAATTAATTAATTAAATAAAAACCTTTTTTTGAAGATAAAGATGATGATATTTCCCCTTTTTATGAATCATGATATTTCCCATATTATTATTTACTAATTTTATCAATGAAAGAAGGCTCTCATTATGATCCTGCTGAAGTAATAGATGGACACTCAGAATTCGTGAGATTAATAGAAGAAAATAAAAGAGAGGAGAGAAAAGGAGAAGAGTGAAGCACAGCTGCTCTAGTTTTGCCCAAACACGTCCCCATCACTCCATTAATCGGTATCGCATCGGCCGATACAAGTGTATCGTGTCTACATCAGAGCTCGATACGATACGCGATATGGGGCTATATCAGCCGTATCGGAATCAGTTAGACCATATCAACCTAAATGGTGCCAATATGCCCAGTAAACTCAAATTTGAATAAAAAAATAAAAAATTCACTCATTTATCCTCTTTTTCTTTTCATTTAAACCATGGAAAATCTTTAAAACTCATTTTAGGCTAGATTCATCTTGGCCTATTTTGGGATCAAAATAAATGATTTGAATGGGATTCGACTAATCGAAGTGAAGTGGACCATTATGGGAAAAATCGGAAAGAAGGGTAAACCTTCACTTTCTTTTTTATATTTTCATTTTTATTTTTTTTTGTTGTATTTTTAATGTAATGGGCCATTGTTCACTAGATCATGTTTAATTTGTGTTCAATCAAGGCCCATTAGTTTACCTTCAACAAGTCAAATCTACAGACAACATTCGTAACAAAGAATGGTCCAATACACCATTGAATATAAGGTCGAAACAAAAAAAAAAAAAAAAAAACTGATAGATTCGTGAATATCTCCTTTTTTTCTATTTTTTCTTCTTTTTTTACGTCAAAAAAAATAATAATAATAAATAAAATAAAATAAAATCTGACCAAAATGGCCCCAATTCTGATACACAACGCTGTATCGTATCATTTTTCCACGGGGCCGATACGGCGACCGATACCATCATTCAGAAGCATGGCTTACTTGTTTAAGAGATAAAATTATAATAATACCCTCCTTGCTTAAGTAATACATATAAGCAAACCCCCTGTGGGCCTAAATACTACCCAAAACGTACATTTCAGCCCAATATACCAAAGAGCCCACACGTGGGTCCATTTAACATTTAACACTCCTCAAGCTGGAGCATAGATATCGTACATGTCTAGATTGGATATAAGTTTTTTCAACTGAGACTTCCCAGGTGCTTTGGTAAACAAATATGTAATCTGATCATGAGATGGAGTGGAAATTTTTTTGTGAGAGATCGTCCCGAATAAAGTGGCAGTTATGTGCTTTGTTCTCTCGTGAAACACTAGATTGTTGGCAATATGCATAGCAGCTTGATCGTCACAATATAAAAACATTCGAAATTGAACCACAAATCCCATGCCTTTCAAAAGTGATTGCAGCCAGATAAGTTCACAAGTTGTATGGGCCACAGATCTATATTCCACTTCAACATTGGACTTGGCAACAACATTTTGCTTCTTGCTTTTCTAGGTAACCACATTACCATCAAGAAACGTGCAATAACCTATACTCGACCGCCTATAAAATCTCGACCCTACATAATCTACATTTGAATATTCAGCTACCTCAAAATGGTCATGAGTATCTATACAAGATACCTTTCCCAGGTGCACGCTTCAAGTATCTAAGAATCCTCATAAGTGTAGCTAAATGTGGAGCTCTGGGATTTTACATAAACTAGCTAACCATACTTACAAAAAAGGCAATATTGGGTCTAGTAATTGTTAAATAGATGAGTTAACCAATGAATCTTCTATACATCCCAAGATTTGTCAATAACTTTCCTTCCTTTAAATGAAGTTTAAGATAAAGATCCATTGGTGTATCTGCAGGTTTGGCACCTAGGATGCCTGTTTCTTTCAACAAATTACAAACATATTTTCTCTAGCACAAATTTATCCCAACTTCAGATCTCAACACTTCCATACCTAAAAAATACCAAAGAAAACCAAGGTCTTTAATTTGAAACTGGGAGTGAAGATATGACTTCAATTTATCAATACCCTCAAGTCATAACTTGTAGCTACAATATCGTCAATGTCAAGCATAATATGACTAGATGTAATATGTTGCAAGAAAACTGAATGATCCACTTTGCTCCTCTTCAACCCATATGATACTACCACACCGTTGAATTTCTCAAACCAAGCTCTTAATAACTATCAGCCCATAGATAGACTAGTTTAATTCACACACCTTGGAAGACTCCCCTAAGCAACATACTTCAGAGGTTGCTCCATAAACAAATCTTCTTGTAAGTCCCCATGCGGAAACACGTTCTTCACATTTGGCTAAAAGAGAGGCCAATCACAATTAACAGCTATAAAAATAACAACTCGAGCCAAATTGAGTTTAGCCACCACTAAAAAGGATCCAAATAATCCACTCCATAAACTTGGGTGCTTCCCTAAGCTACCAACCTGGCTTTGTAACAATCAATGGATCCATCGGGCAAAAACTGAACGGTGCAAACCCACCTACATCTAACCGATGTCTTCCCTAATGAAAGATCAGCTAACTCCAATGTACCATTGAAATACATGGCGTTCATCACCTCAACCATAGCCTTTTTTCCAATTTTCATCCAATTATGCATCCTGAACTTAGGGATGGAAACATCAAATAAGGTAAGGGTAAACTTTTAACAATTGGTGGATAACTGATTAAAATAGATGTGGAAGACAAGAACGTTTACTTTTACGAACAACAATAGGTAGATCATTAACAACCTCAATTGACATGAAAGAAGTTGGAACCTCGATAGGTGCAGTAGATGACAACGAAGAGTGAGGGGTAAGAGTCCATAATACTTGGTCTTTTTTCTTTTTCATTTAATATGTCTACATGAAATCCTACTAAGGTGACAACTCGGTAACAAAATCCATCAAAAACACATTAGGCAAAGGAACTTCCAAAGGAGTGACTTTTGCAACATGTTTAGTTTTAACATAAAATAGGACATACTCAAAAAAGGTTGCACCCACCGTCATAAAATGCTTTTTTAAGTGAAGGAAAATATCATCGATAACCTTTTTTAGTATGGGAGTACTCCAGAAAAATGCATTTAACAAAATGCGGAGCAAGTTTACCTTGGCCAAGCCCAAATTGGTGAACAAAGTATATACAACCAAAGACTTTGTGAGGAACTAAATAAAAAATAAAAATTGGTCGATCAAAGAACAACAAGGACAAGGGTGTTTTTACGTCCAAAATTGATGAAGGCTTTCAATTTATCAAATGACATGCAATAAGAACTGCATCACCCACATTTCAAGATTCGGCGTCTTCCCTTGCTCGAGTTATTGCTCTGATCTCGAGGGATGTTGCGGATTGGCTAGCTTGCCTCCCTCCTTCGATTTAGGTGCCTCTAGGCCCCGCCTCAGGTTTCTCTATTGATATGTTTTGGGGGTGCGGCCCCTTAATAATATTACAATCTTAAAAAGAAAAAAGAAAAAAGAACTGCATCACCCCAGAAAGACTGTGAAACATTTATTTCCAATAACTAAGCACAAATGACTTCAATTATATCTCGATGCGCTTAGTCACTCCATCTTGCTAAGGTGTATAAGCACAAGAAGTCTGATGAATTATACATGTTCACTGTAAATAGGATTGAAAATCCTAAGATTCCAAAGAATTATTTTTTCTCAGAATTAAAATCTAAAGCATTATCAAATCAAAATATGCAAAGATTTGTACCTGAATTTTTATTTTACTTTGTAAGTTTTAAAATATAGAAAATACTTCTGACATATTTCGTAAGATTAACCAAGTCATTCTAAAATAATTATCAATAAAAAGAATATAATACTTAAAACCTTAGAAACTAGGAACTCTAGCTAGTCCCCAGATGTTACAATGAACTAACTTAAATGGAACATCACTTCTTTCATCAACTCTAAAAGGAAGATGTACTCTTAAGAATTAAATACTTAAAACCTAACAAACTAGAAACTCGAGCTGGTCCCCACACGTCACAATGATTTCAGTTAAATGGAACATCACTTCTTTCATCAACTCTAGAAGGAAAATGTATTGTATGGTGTTTACACAGCCGGCATGTTTCGCACTACAAACTCAACAACCTTGAAACGAATAGAAAAGGAGTTTGTAGTTTCGGGAGAGACGGATGACCCAAAAATTGATGCCACTAGATTGCAGGATCCTCAAGAAGCACCACAATCTACAGCACATACTGATTCTCTCTCCAATTAGTGCAAACCAATGTTTATCATATCGATATCGCGTTACATATCACATCATTGGGATTTAGATATGTATCAGTTATCGCATGGGACATATCGTTTGTATCGAGTAATGCACGTTTTGGGAAACATTAAGAAATTGGTTGAATTTTTCAATGAAAGTTTTGGGATTGTTTAAAAACACATTAATACACACTTTTAAATCATAACATCACAAAAAACAAGTGCACATAATTAGTTTCCTGCATATTAGGGTTCTAAGTTATGAGTTGTTTAACTGAACTAATGCAAAAGAACATTATGTTAGCAAATGCACAGTACTACATCTATAATTTTTAACATTTATTAATTATTTTTAAATTGAATTATTAATTACATTTATAAAAATAATTAACCACTCTTAAATGCTCTAAAAATGCAATCAAATGACCGCTAATAGAAAAGAAGTTTTGAAAAAAATAATAATAACTTTATAGAAATTTTTAATTAAAATTTATTTTTTCAAAAAATCTCCAAAACTACATGACTTAGTAGATAAGACCTCATACATGTTTGATTTCGTGTTTGGATAGTACGATTGCAACCAATTTAGGAGAAATTGTAGAAACTTTGAATTTTCCCAATTTCCCCCAAATTGGACCTCTTACCCCCAAATCCCAAAATTAGAGTGTTTGTGATGATAATTTTATCAAACGCTCCTACATACTCTAAAATCGGGCCCAATTGATTGCTAATAGAAATGGAATTTTGAGGAAAATTTTATTTTTTAACTATTTTTAATTAAAAATATTTTTTACAAAAATTCTTCAAAACTATATGAAGTAGTAGATTAGGCCTCATACATGTTTGATTTCGTGTTTGGACTAAAAGAATGCAACTAATTTAGGAGAAATTGGGGAATTTTCAATTTCTCCCAAATCGGACGACCTACCCTCAAATCTCGAAATCAAAGGTTTAAATCCTTGATTTTTCATGCAAAACATGAAGAATCAAACATGTCTAACCTTTTAGCACTAATTTGGCATGATTTAAACAAATAAGGATCAAATACAAAAATACTCACCTAATCAAAACAGGCCCCAAATCCACTTCGATATTGATTCCGGCTTGAAAACCTTGTTTTTCTCCCAAAAGATTCAAAAGGATGGACCGAAATACACCCTAGAGGCGTTTAGAAGAGGGAAGAAAGAAGGAAATGCAAAAAATTGAGTATTTTACGGTTTTTCTGAAGACAACTACGGTTTCCCTGACGATATCGATAATATCTGTCAATATCAACAGGTATCATCGATACATAAGAAAAATTCAAAGGGAACTGTGACGATATCAAGCAATATATCACGATATTAGAAGATATCCAAGGATACATAGTGCAATATCAAAGATTTTAGATACTCTGGCAAGGTTTCATATCAGACCTGCAATACCGATAATATCGGCCGAAATTATTGATATTGGAATCAATGGCACAGACCATTCTGCTCACAACCTCCACCAATCATCCTGCATGTTGTAAGGTCCTGAAACACTCTTTTATAAGGTCCAATCAACACACTAGGGTTCCTCTAAGACTTGATGTTATAGATTAGGGTTTTAAATGGGAGAGATTTGATATCGAATCACACACAGGTTAGCTCTGATGTCATGTTAAATTTGTGAGATCAATAGAAAGAAGGAAAAGGAGAGAGAGACGGAGAGAAGAAAAGAAAGTAAAAGAGAGGAGAGAAAAGGAGAGAGAGGGATGGCTGCTCTAATTTGCCCAAACACGTCCCCACAGACCCCAACTCTCTATTTTATTAGGGCTTACTTGTTTAAGAGATAAAATTACAATAGTAACCTCCTTGCTTAAGTAATATATAAAGCAAACCACCCATGCTCCTAAATACTACCCAAAACATACATTTAAGCCCAAACAAACCAAAGAGCCCACAAATGGGTCCATTTAACATTTAACATGCACAATTGAAAGATTCAAAAGACAAGAAAAACAAGAATGGAGTCCCATTATAAAAACCAATATCTAATCAAATCAAAACCAAATTCATGTACATTAATGCCTAGAATTTCCTTGTGGTTAAAGGCCGCATTAACATATGCTTGCATTCATTTAAAAATCATGTTCATAAATACAATCCCAAAGTACATATTAAAGGTGGAATTCATCCAAAATCATGAAACTAAAGATTTTTACAGGTCCCACTGGTTTCAACGTACATAAAAATATCCTGTGAAAGGACAGTTGGAAACGACAAAAACTGCCTTCAAATATTAGTCCCTCGAGGGATTATGAGACCTTCAAACCGAGGATATGCATAGAATCTCTGACTTTTCAGTCTCTACTAGTGGGGTCCGTGGTTGAGTGATCCAGACCATTAGTCTGACAAGCCACAACACGGACCATAAGTTGAAGTTGGAAGAGCCTAGCCATTCAATCTGTTTTTTTTTTCAATTGAATGTCGATTGAAACTATATTCCCTTTCTCAAATGTCTACTTGCAGGCTGCTAATCAAAGGGTTAGCATAATCATATTGAGGAGACTTTCAGGGCACACTACCTCCACTACTGGTCCCATTAGACCAACTATAGTACCATCTAGATCACTAATCCGTGAACCCCACTTGCAGAACTACAAATCAAAAGGATGATATGCATATCATCAGGTCAAGGATCGTATAATTCAGCTTAGCTCCAAAAGGGATCCATCTTGTTATAACAGATTGACAAAGCACAGAAAACTCACAAGTGAGGGCTGGTTAACCTAGGACCCTTTGCAACTCAACTGATAGGTGACTAGGTTGGGAAACCTGGGCTGATCTTGGTTCAAGACGGCCATTACAGAAAAAACCAGCCGTAACAGCCCTATAATGCTCCAAAAACATTTTTTTTTCAAGAAAGAAAAAAAAAAGGGGTCATAACGGCCATTACGGCCCATATCATAACAGCAACAACAGTGGCCATTTCAGCCACCATAACCATTATGGAACACCTTGCTGAACATAAAGTCTTTGACAGAGAGGAATAGCAAACATTATTCGTGTAGCTGACCCCAATTAGTTTGGAGAAGGCTTCGATGATGATGATGATGATGATGATGACAAATCAAGTCCTACGACCGCCTGAACCAGTGACTTACCAGTCCCAACCCAATTTCTACTTTGCAAACTATCTATGAGCAAAACCACTAAGCAAATGAGTAATCTCATATAGCTGCAGCTCGCAAACAGATTAAAGCAACCAATACCCAAAAGCAATAAAATACGACCATCAAAGCAACAGATTTCAAAGCATGAGTTCAAAGAATTTTGATGATGAATTTCACCGTAATAAAATAAAATATGGGATGCAAACCCTTGGGACATGCATTAGAAAAACCCACTAAGATATGAGAAATCTCAGCCGGATGTAGATTTCAACCAACGACAAGTCGACAAAAGTTGTCATGATGCCGACGACAACGATAAATAATAACAAGCAGAGGAAACGGCTACTGAATGTATTTGAAATCAATATTAACCAAAAAACTCCATGGCACAAATTAAAAACCAAAAAGCAACCATCAGCACATGTTACAACAGACCCACTAATCAATAGACACCTCATGCAGCTGCAGCTCACAACCATTTTAAGGAAATTACTACAACAACAGCAACAACAACAACAACAAAAATCATGAATGATAGAACCCAGAAAAAAAAAAAGGATATGCATCTAAAGCATTTGATGTCGAAATCAACCCAAAAACTCCATCTTGGTGGGTGAGGCGTTTAAAGGGAGAGATGAGGCGGGGTTTCAGAAGATTACCGACGAGAATGAGGCGTTTGTCGGGCTTGTTGGCGCATTTCATACGGCGGAGGAGCTCCGTCATCAGATCGACGGATGGGATGTCAGCCAAATCTGCGGAGTTCGCCATCTCTCCTTCTCTTCGCTTCTCCTGCAAATCTCTCACTCGCGCGCGCGCTCTCTCTCCAAGTTCGCTCTCAGGGTTTTGGGGCTTTGAAGAGCGGCAGATACCGCGACGGTCCTACGAGGGGGCGAATTAGGTGAGACCGCGGATCCACCGAGGTAGGTGTGAACCCTGTCTGGGGGAATAACGGTGATGTATGTGCCTTAAATCCACACCATCCAATCGTTTTGAAAGCTCATATTAGGTTATGATCCAAAAAAATTTGAAGCAGATCCAAATCTCATATAAATTATACCACTGGAAAACAGTAGTGATTGAATCCTCACCATTAAAACACATCATGGCCCACCGGAATGTTTATTTGCCATCTAACGTGTTCATAAGGTCAGATCAAGAATTTTGTGGCCCACGGTAAGTTTTTAATGGTCAGTTACCACTGTTTCCTGTATTTGGGCCCACCTGAGATTGGATCTGCTTTAGTTTTTTTATCAAGGATTGCTACTTCCCCTGACACCAGCCCCGTGGCTGGTGTTCGGTGCTCTGTGGGCCCCACCATGATGTACGTGTTTCATCCATTCCGTTCATCCATTTTTAAAGATCATTTTAGAGCCTGATACAAAAAATGATAAGGATATAATATTAGGTGGGCCACACCACAGGACAAAAATAATGAATGGATATTCACAATTAAAATCCCCTTAAGGCCCACTGTACTGTTTATTTGACATCCAATATGTTGATTTGGTCATAAAGTCCCAGATGAAGGGAAACAATAAATATCAGCTTGATCCAAAACTTTTATGGCCCCTAAAACATTTTTAATGGTTAAAATTCATTCAACACTATTTCCTTTAATGTGGTCCACTTGATATAGAAATAAAATTCATTTTTTCTATCTATCATAAAATGATATGTAAAAATAAATGGACGGCATGGATGACCCACATTCATCATGGTAGGCCCCACAGAACCGACCATCAGCCAATGGCTGGTGTCAGGGGTAGTAGCCAATCCGTTCCCCCTAAGATGAGCTTTCAATAGAGATATACAGTGCAGATGCAGTCACACACATCACATCAGGCCCCACGTCATTAGATCGGGGTCTCACCGAATCCGGCTGCAATACTTCAAAGCTAAGAGAGTAGAATGACTAAAATGCCCTCTCGCTTTCTTTGAAAGACGTAATAAAGGCTCTGGCCGTGCATGATGGTTGCTATGCACGCTCTTCAACATGTCTGCGGCTTCGGTGGGTCCGTGCCTGCATGGCTTACCTTGAAGTACTTTTTTAATATCCACACCGTACATCCGTTTTTTCGGATCATTGTATGACCTGAATCCAAGAAAGATGATCTTAAACCTCAGGTGGACCACACCACATGAAATAGTGGAGATTAGACACATTACTAAAAGCTTCCTAAGGTCTCATCGCAGCCTTTATTTGCCATCCAACCCCTTGATAAGGTCAGATAGGCATAGATGAAGGGAAAACACAAATATCAGCTTGATCCAAAACTTTTGTGGCCCTCAACAAAATTTTAACGGTGAGTGTTCAATCACCGTTGTTTCACGTCGCCTGAGATTTGGGTCCTCTTCATTTTTGGGCTCGTGTCCTAAAAAGAGCTGAAAAACAGATAAATCAGCGTGGATATAAAACACATGCATGTCGGTGGGTCCCACAGCCACAGAAACCACCCCGGATCGCTGCTGTAAGCGTAGCATACTTCAACTCAAATTAACCGTCCACATTCTAGATGTGAAGGCGCCAACCAGAACCCAAAAATCAGTCTGATCCAATAACGAAGTTGAGCTTGGGAAATACACCATCAGAATCACCCAAATCCGGTTTGAGGCCTACCGTGATGTGCACACGCAATCTACAGATCCCTTGAGTACAGGGATGAGAATGGATTCTCAGAGCCCAAGATTCAAGCAGGCGACAGTCCTACCCCACTTGTCCCTAGCCAAGAACTGGCAGACACGTATGGGGCTCAATGTATCTGCTTATCCACGCTATTCATCCTTTTCTCGGACCATAATTACGGTGTGAGCTAGAAAATGAGGCAGATCTAACATTCATTCAAGTGGACCACATTGCATACGATTCACATTTAATACAACTTGCATTTAAAGCAACTCACACTTATCGGCTGGTGTGTTTTACTTCAGTGTTGGAACTGGCTATTTTTGGGCTCAAATCTTAATATGATTTGAGAAAAGGGATATACTGCGTGGATATATATACACCAGGGTGGGCTCCCACATAGATTTGCGTGTCAGTGTTCCGAGAAGGCAGGGTTACGACACAGTTCACTCCACAAGAATTTAAAGTTCTAGGTATGATTTTACACTGTTTCCGATGTTGTAGGCCACATAAGTATTGGATTGGTTTAAGTTTTAGGATCCATAGTGAAAACATAATGGCACACCCCGGTTGGATCTGATGCGGGGTGTACTTTGTTAGCTATAGACTAACATAGCTCCTCTTGGTAAACTATTGTATTAAAATTAGGCTATATGAATAATTCTAATATCAATTCCAAAGGACAGTTTTTACAGGAATTTATTTATACTACTCACGTAGGTATTGTGTTCTCAATGGTTATCATCTGCATGTAAAGCCCTATTTGAAATAATTTAGAGCTGCTACTTATTGTTTAGTTAATGTTTATATCCATTTTTGGCACACTGACACATACTAATGAGATATTGTCACATGTTGTCATTATGTGTTAAATTATAGACAAAATCTTACTCACATACCGAGAATATTGTTTACACCTGATTTGGTACGCCTATATTAAATAGTTCAAAAAAATGTCGTAGGGCACCCATGTCATATGTGGTGTAAATGACTTCAAGATGAATTATAAATGTGCACATGAGAGAGCATCAAATGCTAGAGTTTTCTAGAAAAATACTCTGCAAAAGTAATAGTCTTGTTAAAACAAGTTTCTATCGGTATTAAATACCATGATCATATCAAAGCATACCTGTGTATAGCATTAAGTGATAAAATTCTATTAAAATTACTATATACCAATGCCAAAGCCAAATGACGTAAGCACCACAATAACTTTTCAATGTGAGAGTCTAAAAATGCAAGTACTTTGGCTGAATATACTTTTTTTACACATGGTCACATGCGATAAGCTATGCCATGTGAAATAATCAAGGAAATTTCCACAGCCACTCACTCAAATCATTCACGATGCTAAGACTATGCAAAGACGCCACAACCCACAAACCTATATAAACAACACTCTACGAAGAGCTTCAAGCCTCACGACACGATAATCAAACCCAGTTTCATTTACCTATTCAGCATGGATATTTATCATTTTATTTTATTTTAGTTTAACCCCAAGCACTAATCATAGCATGTGACCTTACTTTTTAATCATTAGTTTAGCTCTTCACCCTTTATCAACAACATTGTTGGACCATAAGGAAGATCAACCAGTTTTGAATGGAAAGTTGTGGAGGGTTTCCTATTATGCGCCAGGTGATTCTGCTTGCTATCTCGTCACAAAATTTGGTCCTACCAGACGACGAATGAATAGTTGATTCATAATCGTCTCACCATGTGCTCGATTCCCACCAAGACCATGAATAGACAATTACCTCAACAGTCATCTCACAACGAAGCCCGGTTCCGACTGATCAACAAAGAAGTTGTCGAAGATCCACCATCCATCGTTCATCTCGCCACAGACCCGATTTCTAATTAAGCAATGAACATACAATCACCCTACACATTACAACTCTTTCGTTATAAAGCTCAGTCCATGATTGGGTAGACGAATGAATCAATGTACCTTAAACTGATTATGAGTATCAATATTGTAAAATTTATTAATAGAATAATATTTTTCGGCTTTTATATATTTTTTCCGTTATTAAACTAAAGTACCTATCATGCTGAGAGATAAGTCCTCATGTACCAGACGAAAAGAACCCAATAGGAAGGATTAACCACTACTCTTTCACAAAATGCCTAACTACTAATCCCAACCAGTGGTTTTGAGGATAAATGTATTCTTTGTCTAATTTGAAATCAATCAACTCATTGCAAGGGCGCCAACATTCGATCAAATATTGAGTTGATTATCATGCCTACGCATCATAATCATAAATGAAATTTATTGAATTCAGCCAACACTAATGAAAGTGCTATTTTCATTTTACAAGGCAGTTAAATTAAATCAAGCAACTTCGACAATTTGATTGGAGTTTCTTCTATTCAACCTGTAAAATTCCAAGTGCTTGTGCATTTATCCTCGTACCCAATGAGAGCATCAAAGTTTTATTCGTCCCTCTTTTATTTATCTCGCATCTGAGGTAGTAGCGTTTTTATCTCTAGAAATAATGGGGTGATTCGCGCAAAAGGAATAAAGAAGGAGAACCGCGTGTGACACGTGTATGGACGCATATTTAAAGGTTCGAGTTTATTTATTAGGTCATCGGTGGAGATTCTACCACCAGCTATTACCCGTAAAATGAACAGCGAATATCAATCCAATATGCTGGACATCTGATTGGTTGACCATCCTTAGATTTTGTGACCATACATGTTAACTTTATTCCGCTTGTTAATTGGATGGCATCTCTCAAAGGATGTCAAGTTGGCACGCGAGCTGCGACTCACCTCTTAAGTATGAGCCCGCGCGAATTGTTAGGAGTCTCACTGGTTTTATTGGGTCGCGTGCGTGGGACCCCTGACCGTGTGGCCCACCAAAATGTATATGACTGCATCCACGCCGTCCATTTGTACTGAAAACTCATTTTAAGTCATGATACAAAAAATGAAGTAGATCCAAATCTCAAATGGACCATAGTACAGGAAACATGATTAATTGACCATTAAAAACTTTGTGTGGACAACAAAAGTTTGGATCAAGATGATATTTATGTGGTCTTCTTATATAGGTCTTTGTGACCTTATCAACAGGTTGGATGGAAAATAAACATTCTAGTGGACTCTATGAAGTTTTTAATTGTGAAGATTCAATTACGCCCGTTTCCTGTGGTGTTGGGCATGCTTAATTATTGGGATCATGCCCTAAAATGATCTCTGTAAATGTTTGGACGGTGTGGATTTAAGGTACATACATCACTGTGAGCCCCACAATTAAGGTGCCTACCACCTTGGTAGATCCCTCATCTCACCTAAGCCGCTCTCGGTTCACAGCGCGGTTCGCAGCCCATGGGCCCCGGTGAGTCTGTATACATGGAACTGATGCTTCTGCACGCGGCTTCGGTAGATCCCCCGATCCACATAGGATCTGTGACTGTGGAGCCCACTGTGATGTATGTTCCTTACATCGAGGCCGTCCATCCATTTTGACAGCTCATTTTAAGACATGATCCAAAAATAAAGTAGATCGAAATCTCACATGGACCATATCACAAAAAAAAAAATAATGGTGATTGACCATTAAAAACTTCTTATAGACTACAAAAGTTTTGTATCAAGTTGATATTTCGCTTCATCCATGTCTTTGTGACTTTATCAACGGGTTGGATGGCTAATAAACATTCCGATGGGTTAGATGACAAATAAACATTCTGATGGCTCTAAAAAGTTTTTAACGGTGGGTATTTAATCACCACTATTTCATGTGGTATTGTCCACATGTGATTTGAATCTGCTTCATTTTTTCAGATGATGCCCTAAAATGGGCTTCAAAACAGATGAACAACATGGATGGATGCACGATACATACATCACAGTGGGACAAACAATCAAGGATCCACCCCAGAGCAGGTCTGATTCTTCTTCGACCCGGGCAGAACTGGATTCGTTGAGGCAGGGAGGAAAATGAGGGAGGCCTGGCGTAGTGAGATTTGACTGGCCCTGCCCATGTGTGATGTCGGTCGTGTATGTACTGCAAAGAAGTAGATTAGGAACGCCCCAACATACCAAAACAGTATAGCCCTGACCATCAAGTATACCTTAATGTGTGCCTAGTGTATCTATGCCGTCCATTTATTTTGCCAGCTCTTTTTTTTTTCTTTGTGTGAACCCAAAATTGAAGCAGGTACAAATCTCTCCGGACCACGCTACATGAAAGAATGGGGATTGAATGCCTACCTTTAAAAACTTGCTAAGGCCCTGTCGTAATGGTTATTTGCCATTCAATCTGCCGACAGGGTCTCGATGATGGGAAAAATTTTATTATCACTTTGGCTGCCTTGAGTTTTTGTTACATTTCAGAAAAATTCGTACAAAGACCCGAATACCACCTCAGGCAGAAATCGTTAAGGAACAAATCCTTTAGAAATTAAATGAGACTTAATTAGTGCTAAATTAGATTACCTGTAAAATTAGCACTAATCACTTTAAATATGATCTGCAAGATCCAAAACTTATAGAATCGTTAACACTATGTTACCCGAAAATCTAGGATCTATCCCTAAACTCAGTTGCTCTTGGGAGCATCATGAAACTTCGTATCGGACCAGGACCGCACGTCGAAGGTCCGATTTCCACGAAACTATACGATTATGATCGCCTTACTGGACTTGACAACCATCTCAAAAATCAAGTCCTAATAGTACCTAGAAACACACAACTTAAGCTCGGAGCGAAGAGTGTGAGAAGCGTGAATATCTTTAGGAAACGAACTAAAACTTAAGTGAATTGAGTCGGTTAGCTTGCAGGCCAAATCTAAGGATTCAGACCGTCGGAATCTGACCCAATTACACACTCGGATCAAAAAAAATTTTCAACACATGTCAGTGTACTTGTGACCCTAATCGAGCACCGGTGACCGTTGAACTAAAACTGGTTCGCCACGGTTGATCTGTAAACCTGATCAGACTGAAAACTTCGCTTGACCTAGATCCATGGTCAGGGAGCTTAAGTCCGACTGCGTTCAGCAAAGGGGCCTCCAAAAGTGCTCTGTTGGATCGGAATAGACACTATTTGGCTATAACCTAAGTATACCTTGGCCCTAGGGCCATTCCCATCAATTTTGGGCCTATATAAGGGTCTTAAACCCTCTCTCTCTCTCTCTCTCATTTCATACGAATTTGGAAAAACCACAAGGGAGAGAAGAGAGAAGAGAGAAGGAAAGAGAGAGAAAGTATGAGAGAGTTGGAGTTTGTTCCTGAGATTCTTCCCTGCTGCTCCATGTGCCGAATCAGTCCGTTTATATCGTTATCTTGGTGATTCCAACTCCGTACTTGGGTAAGAAATCCTAACCCTAATCTGTTTTAGGGTTTCAAATAGTGTAAGTGGCGAAATAGCTAACCTATTTCATGTTATAAGTGGTCGCCGTGCCGTAGACAAATGCTTGATCTACAAACTGAGTTCGATACTTGTCTATCGACGTAAGGTACGGACTATGAATGTTTAGGTTATGGTTTTCAAGGCATTCAATGTCAGTTGATGATTATGACTAACTTTCTTGTTATCATACGTGCTTGGATACAATGATTTACATATATTACATATGTATGTGAACTATATCTATTAAAATGCATTCCATGTATTTGTTGAAATGCCTCAATGAATATGGAATTATGATTTGTGCTCGCCATGTTTATCGACTGAGAGTACGTGATTGGTGTACGTATAATGAACCCTTTTTGTAAAGGGATTTGCTATAATCTTTGTTATAATTACCTTATGACATGTATATGATATGTGTAGCCTAAGTATTTGATAAAATGCCTAAATATGAAAATGCTTATGTAAATGCATGTAATGAGGCCATTGAGATAGGATTCTCAATGACCTTATCTATGGCTACAGTTTCCTTCATGAAACCTATATTACTATTATGTGCTGTATGGATGAATGCCTATGTATGTTAACATGTTCTCTATGTGTTTGTTAAGATGCTTATATGGAACTTGCATTTAATTTGTTTGCTACGTGCTATCTCCATTACTAAACATGAATGCTTATTGTTGAAGTGTGTTTGGGGCTATGTTGTAGTCCAGGCAATCGGTAATGATATGTGATCGGTGGCCGAATTGTTTAGCCACGACGGACACGCCCGATGAATCCAAGCCGTATGCTGCTTGTCGGTGGTGGTTAGGCCGCACGAAGTTGCTTACGCACTTCATATCGATAGGCTTGACGTATGCTCGTACCAGTCGAGTTTGTTAAGTAATTCAGTTGACCCGATGCATGTTCACCATGTATGGACGTTACTGCTTGAATCTAAGGTATCAAACTCACCAGCGAAAACCCGTTCAACCTTGGTACCTCAATCCGCTAAGACTCATAGCTAGGCATGGTGGTATGGGACACCGTGGTCGTGCTGTTGGCCTACGCCGGGATGACAAGCCCACCCGTAGTGACCAGTGAGCAACCCAGACTCATGAGCCGAATACGGTGGTATGAGACACTTATTCGAGCTGTCAGCCTACACTGATCAGGTGACGAGTCCTTTGTAATGACCTAAAACCGCAACATCGTATAAGATTTATTAGGACTAACGACCCTAGAATGGATCATTGTTTGAGAATTGATATAAGGAAGGTACCTTAGCTTTCTAATCCTACTATATGAATAAACCTAAGTAAGAACCTGGCTAATCATCGTGCATACACCACATTACGTGTGCCTTTGGCATAGCAGGTCAAGCACCGAGGAAGTGTTTCATGCCGCGATCGTGAGATGAAGTCCCTGAGGGAGCGCAAGCGAGGGCATCATCATTATTTTATATTATTCTTGCATTAACAAGAGTACTTAGGACCTGATTACTGTATTGCGTTATCATCGCTGCTTGACTGAATTGATAACATGTTAACCTTTGCTTTATTGTTCCATTGAGTTGATCACTCACTCTCATGTTACGGGACGATATTTTAAACACCAACCAGATTCTGTCTTAGCTGCAGATGGCAACGCAATGTGTGAGGTGTCGTCTGACTTCTTCAACGACGAGGAGGAATTCTCGTACATGTAGCGGATTCACTTAGACCGTCCTGATTGACGGGGGCTATAGGGCTTATCATCTACAGCTGTACTATCTTAACATTTTATTATTTTTGAACTAATACATGTAATTATTCGACCTGATAATGTATTCATACTCTAGAGACTAGCCATGGACCATATGTTCCATATATGCTTATATACATCTTTCAGTCTTCTGCTTGTGTTATTTAACTATCTCTGGAGTATGATATATTGTTTTGGTGTAATCTCACTCATGTTTAATATACTATTACAGACAACATTCAATCATCATTATATATGTTACATAAGAGATGTTTTGAGACTCGCATAAGTGATGTTTTGAGACTCGGGAGTTGGGCTCCTGATCAACTCCCAATTTTCAGGGCGTTATAGTTTTAGACCAGTTTTATTTTTGGTATCTATTAGTGCTCTTTTTTCTTTAGTTTATCTTTTCTCACTCGTGTGAATGCACTGCATGCCCGAAATGATAAAGCTGCTCAATTCAAATCAAATCAACTTTTGACATTAAGCACCAAAATAAGCATATGTTGCTTATATGCCTAAAATGAATGCATATGACTAAAATAGGAGAAGATCAATCACTTATCCAACCCCTCGTATAAATTTTTAATAGTCAAGTGATATTCGGAGGGTGGGGTTATTCTTCTAACGATGAATTACTTCGTGACTTCTGTAAAAAATATATTTTTTTTAAATACTAGTGCAATCAAATAAAATAAAAAACTCACAATCGGTTATTACAAGCAATTGTAAGAATGCGCCTCTTGAAAGAACTACTTAGTATTGAATAAAAGACAAATCCAACATATAAGCGTAGATTTAAATTACGACTAATAACTAAGAACTATTACTATTGGATTATCGTTGCTCATAAGATAGTTGAGATAAAATAATTAAATTAATAAATTAGATTGGATTAGATTGATATTTAATTTGGGTATGTGTTGGTTTACTTTCTCTATAGACTTTATATGTTATTTATAGATTTCTGTTGTATACGTAACTTATTCTTTTATATATTTCTTTCGTTACTTTAGCGGTTATAGTAGTCAAAAAGTTTCTCACTAGATCCTTCCCTTATTACGTTTTTTCCTAATTGTTCCTCTTCTCTTAACCGCACTCTGCTTCTAATTCTATTGGTCGCTTTTCTCTCGACCACTCCCCACACGTTTCTACTCGACATTTCTTCGTACATTTTCACTCGACCAAGCTTCTCGGCCGCATCTCCAAGTCTCCTCAAAGATCATGCTACATATTTCCCTATAGTAACACGTGTCCTTTCTAATCAACTCGACTAAAATCAGGCTACAACAATATCATACTTTAAAATGACCCTGAAAATGGATGGATAGAATGGATATACTAATGATATATCAAGGTGGGCTCACGGCCAAGGCCACACTTAATCCGCTCCATACTGCCCCAAACTAATTTTAAATAGATGTGAATTAGGTAGCGTGGCCCTCGGTACACTTAGCATGGCATGGTGATGTGGCACAATTTGATTGGCTCCATGTGAACTAAGAGTATTTAGATTCATGATAGATGTTAATGAAAGCATGAGTGTATAAAGAAATAATAATAATTAATTAATTAATTACTTCGTTAGATGTATGGTGAATGGTAAGACAACAATTATAGGTGCATTTCATTATCTAGTTTTGATAATTTTTTACTAGATAGCCATTCACACAGCTAGTGACTCGAATTAAGTCATGCCCAGTCATAGAAGTTAAGTGAGCTGTCAAGCCAACTTGATGAGTCTTTTCGAATCATAATCTAGTCTCACCTGTTAGTAAGTTTCCTAGTGACTCAGCCTGTGGAACATGTGTAAAATTATTCATCACTTCTCCTTCTCTCTCTTTTACTTAATTTTTATTTTCGGTTATATTGCTTCATATTTGTGAATGTTGGAAATAGTGTCCATGTGTCTTTCTTGGGGATGAGATAATTTTATTATGAATGCGAAGATATAAAAATAGGACCAGGCAAACTCAAATTTTTTATGTGACAGGATCCAAAAATCTAACAAGACACAAAGCATACGTCCAGAGAGATCTTAAAAAAGAAAGGAAGGCTAAGAAAAGATGTGATGATTCATAGGATGACATGTGAGAGGACTAGGCAACCACGAGTTTCTGATGTGATAGGATCGGGAATTTCGACACATCACAGAGCATGCGCCTAATAGGAACCTGTGAGTGTTGTCTCGCATAAGAGAAGACATGGCGGAATGATGCCTTCAATTTGTTGGTTTTTTCCATCTATTAGTTCTCTTTTGATTGGATTTGATTGGCTTGAATGTGGAGTTAACTCAGAGGAAAAAAATGTGTTTGACTTAGAGTCATTATTAGCCAAATGAAGCTTGGAATCTATAGCCAACTAGAAACTATAACAACACTCAAAGGTCGGGGAATTGTATGATTCCCCAACTCAAGTGACTCCTGCAATTGGTTTGCGACCATAAATTCTGAGTAAGGGCCCCAATTATGAAAAAGGAAGGGGTTAGGCACCCTTTTTCTGTCAGTGCAACATGCAATCTTTACTTTACAGGATTTTATGATTTTTAGCATGATTCAATAGAATTTCGACATTATTACATTTAGTCATGCTTTACGAACTTTAAAACTCTGGATAAGGAAATAAAAAATAAAAAAATAGATAGGAGAGAGGATTGCAAAAGTAAAGTAAAAAAAGGTGAGTATGCGTGTGTGTGTGTATTGGTCATATGCTTGGAATGTATGGATTGGTTGATTTGAGATGTGAGAAAGAAAATGAGAGATTCGACACCATTTTTCTATAAGATGGATGGTCAGATATTCCCAATTCTAACCCTACTCTATTGACTTGGGCTTTATTCATGGCTTTTGACCTCTCAATTGAAAGAGACGGGGATAGAATAGAGGCAGGGAGAAGCTCCTAATAGAGACGAAAATTTCAGTTGAAATGGTTAAAAGCAAAAAGAAAGAAACCCTGCAGAGAATAATCGTATAGAGTTTTCTTCTTGGCTTCTTCTGTCGTTACTGACTCAGAGTAACTATACTCTCTCTCTCTCTCTCTCTCTCTCTCTCTCTCTCTTCTTTCTTTTTTCTAATTGGCTATGCATATGCCCCTCCTCTTTCTTTCACTGTGGGGAACCCTTAAAATAGTCACTGAGGGTGAGCCCAATGGCAAATCTTATTTAACTCTAGTACGAACAAATCAACGAGAGATCGACAAATCGTCACCAGTCAACTGAACGATTGCCATATGTTGCGACTAGAGTGGACTAGCTGGGAATTGATCACCGTATGGCCAGTTATGCCTGAAACCAACCATAGGGTGGCCATTTATGCGTAGAACCGGCCATAGGGTGGCAGGTTCCCATATAATTAGTTTTGCAAAGCTTTCATAAAACTTGGGGTTGTGGAAAGCAGTATTTGAATTTTTTTTCTTTGTTGGTAATAAATGGGCCATGCATAACATTGGGTCCACCTTCTTGTGTGCTTTAGCGGCAGTTGATATGCTCCAATGAGTGTGTTTAGGATGTGTCTTTATCCATACACGTGCCTTGATCAGGGGTCATCCAAAGTCATCTAAAAATGAACCAATCTTGGCATGACGGATATCACACAGAATCGATCATGCGGTGATCGATATCACTCATAACCGGTCATGAAGTGATCGGTTCCCAGGTGGGGTACGTACAGATGTCCCCCTTTTGCAGAGGTTGGATGCAACCGAATGTCAAAGTGAGTGGATACCTCACCTTCCGGGTTAGACATAAATGTGGTCTAGTCTATCCAACCGAAGTGTCATTATCGAAATGTTTGTTTGGATGAAGGATAACCCGTGCGTCTCTCAAGAGTTGAGGAAAATATTGAGATTTGTCCCTGTGCTTTTTGTAGCTTTACGAGGCATCGAATAACAACCCTTTCACACCATAATTAGCATTTGTACATCAAGTGTGTGTACGAGTCTAAATTTTTATGGTTAGAGCCCCCACGCTTTTTATGGCCTTACGAGGATAACCTATTTGGATATGTTAAGGTTGTTCTTGATGATGCACGATCCCCTAAAATTACTTGTAAGATGAGTCGTTTGTAACGGACAATTGCATGCACATTTTGCAGTTTTACAGATCTCCTGCATTACAAGTGTGTTTGGCATATAAGTGTCTGGGACTAGAGTCACCTAAATTATTCTTTTGTCACTCGAGCTCTTTATTTTGACACTTAGGTTTTAATAGACTTTTTTACAACGTTAAGTATGGTTGCACTAACCTAGACATAATCATCTTACATTCCGGGACGATCGAGTTAACATTAGAAGTTAGGTCAGCCATCTTAGGTTCCACTTATGACCTCAGAGAAGACCAATGAGCAAAAAAAACCAAAATCAATTGTTGATATTATATTGACTCCCACCGAAAAGTATGAAAGATTGCCCATTGCCTTGAATGTTGCACACATTGGCGTTTTTGGAAATTTTGAATTTTTCAAAAATTTTAGAAGAATCCTCATCTGTAGAACATTCTTCAATGAGGTTTTTTTATATTGAAAAATGTCTTTGAAAGATTTTTTTTGTGTCATTTGTTTTGAAAATATTTGCTCAATCTTACTAGTGGGCGTCGCTAGGTAGTTTTATTTTGGCCTCTTTTTTTCTAGATTTTCAAATAAGTCTGACTAACTTTCATTTTCACTAGGGATTGCAATGGTCATGATCAGAATCTTTTTTTTTTTTTTTTTTAATAATCTAACTTTTTATCTCATAATCCAATGAATGTGATTTATATAAGCTTTTATTTAGATGGGCTTACTAGTTGGTGTCCAACTTCAGGCACGTTTTGTAGGGATCTGTTCTTTATTATCAATGGTGTGCAACTCGCAGAGAAAAAGAGATCACTTTAGTCGGAGGGTTAAAGAATTAGAGTAGATGGAGCGAGGTAGTCGAGTGAGGTTGTTGCCGGATTGGATGTTTCAGGGAGACGCCATGGCTTGAAGAGATGGATTTTTTTTTTTTTGTATTTATTTATATACATTTATGTGTACCCTTTTTTTTTTGGAAAGGCAAATTTAACATTTTATGGAAGAAATTAAATGAAAAGTCTTTGTGCTAGTCTCTTCTGTACGATCCATGGTTTGAGTTTTAGTGCTTTGGATTACAAGGATCAGACACATTGACTCACTCATGTGTCACCTAACGATTTTTTGGGTGAATTCTTAGGAGTTATGATATCCTTGAAAAGTCTTTAAAAAAACTCTGCCATAAGTTTGAGCATGGTTGAAGGATTTTGAAACATCAAGATAGTCATATCTACCTCGCTTGAAAACTGTCTCCCTATATATGTAAATTTTCTTTCATTTTTCTTTCTTTGATTGTTTTTACATGTAATGCCCTTTTGAGTTTTCGCTACGTCTGATCTGCCTATCATTTTTTCCCATGCCTCGCTTTCAGGTTTTCACCACATCCCGGGTATTTGATCTTACCTGCCCTTTGGTAGTTGTACCTTCTTGCCCATGGCGCTCTTTCGAGTTTTCAACAATTCTAATGTATGTCCGTTGTTTTTACTCGAGACGTCTTTTTGGGTTTTTACCTTGCCCTATTCTGCTTTGGACATACTTTTTTTCTTCAAAAGTTGTGATTGATGGTGAAATTTCCTTCATTTTTGACCTGAATGGTGTCTTCAAGGGAGCAGGAGACCATGGGCAACATAATCTATGGCTTTAGACTAGTCTGAGAAACTTTTATCGCATGGGTGGAGGGTTTTGCCCTCAGGGGTAAATTTTTATCTCTCTCTCTCTCTCTCTCTCTCTCTCTCTCTCTTCATTGTATGCCGTTATTATTCTTGAGAGGTTGGGCTATTTTTTATTTTTCCTCTCATTTTCTTCTTCTTTTTCTTTTGTTATACCCAGGGGACGTTTTGGGGGAAGGATGAAAATTTTCATTCTAATTGCTAACCTTGGATTTCTTTCACAATCTTGCACACTATTTGTGATTGACCTTAACATGATTGGCATTGACCGGCTCAGGAATATCTTTACGAGAAGCGCTTCCTGAAAGAACTTCTTTGACAATTAGTGCGCCATCCCCACATGGGTTTGAACTTGGCCCAAGATTAAGCAGGTGAGCGGACATGACTTTTGAGTATCATGCCCCTTGTTTGATGTCTCGTTCAAATCACTTATCGGGCTTCAAACTCTTACAATTCCTCTTTGGTGGCTCAGAGAGTGTGATGGTGCTCACGTGAAATTCTCGTCAATCCAATGTGTATGATCGTAGTGAGCTAATGGCCACTATGCTTCAAAGAAGTTCTTTTTCTTATAGGACATGAAGGGTGTCCCATTTTCAAATGATGACTTGCATGGTTTTGTGATGGCTAGTGACATTGCTTTTCAGAGATATTGCTATGGTGGCGTGAGGTGTTGTTCCCACCCATTTAGTGAAGTAACTGATTGCCTCAATGATGCAATCACAATCGTTGAATGCTTTCAGGCTCACTTTAGCCAATGATGTCAGGTTGTAAATTTCATAAGTGAGCGCATGGATGTGACTCGCATAATCCTGGTGTTTGAAACATTTCTTGACATGCTAGCAACATTTTGTCTCCATAAACATCCAATGGTATCTTTGTGGCTAGACCTTCTTAGTCATCATGTGTTTATTCATGTTTGTACTTCAACTATGATTTATACTATTTTTATTTTGTCCACGTATTGCAGAAAGACCTGCTTGAGAGATTTGCTTGTATGGAATGTCATTGTGGATCATGTGTTGGGCTGCCTAATGACAAATGGTATGACGATTCAAGGCTTGCCGTTAGTGTATCGAGGGCGGTTGTCATGTGATAGTTTGACTTGTAGGCAAAATGTTGGGTCTTGGTTGAGTCCAGATGTGTCTTCATGGGAAAAGGTAAGATTCTGATAATCGTGATTTCAAGAGTTCGATCTTCCTTAGCTTAGGGGTAGGAATCTTCTAATACGCACTTCCTTAGGAATTTCAGATGCCCCCAAGTTTATGATCTCAAAGTCAATAGGTAAGACATTGGCTTTTGAAGGAGATCCTCTAGTTTGGGATTTGAATCATCATCTTCCATTTCCTTGACTTCATCTAAACCCATGAGTTCCATATCAAATTCTAGATCAAAATCATAAATGTTGACTTTGAATTCACGTGGATTGTCAAACAGGCTTTAGCATTTATTGCTGGATTTTTGAAGTTTTTAAAAAAAATTTGGATTTTGGATTTTTTTTTTTTTGGAAAATATAAAAAAATAGATTTATTATTATTATTTTTATTGTTTTAGAATTTTTTTCTTTGGGTTTTTACAAAATTTGATATTTTTGGATTAAAATTTTTTTTTTTATATAGAGTTATGTAAATGTTCTAATTTTTTTAGCATCTTTTGAAAATTTTCATTTTTTTTTTAATTTTTAAATTTTTTTTCCAATTTTTATGACTTTTGAATTTTTATGTATGGAAGAAGGATGGCAAAGCGAACCAGGGGCTCCCTTTATTGTGAAGGACATCATTAGAGGATTGGTTGACTTATTTCGTCATCATGGGGATTGTGGTTTGATTGATGTCCTGCACTCCTTCCCCTTAGGAGGCAAGGCTAGATAATGTAATAGGCAGATCGTCACCATCGTGCCTAAGCATCATGATGAATTTGGGATTGGGTTCTGTGGTGGTGGATGCAGTAGCGTCTAGGTATTCCAGAGGTATTAGGGCTCCTCGGGTTCTTGTAGCTCAAATGGGATGTGGACAATGGTCCAATCAATAAAATGCAGTTTCTGCACATTGCTCGGGTCTTCATTGATCAACTTAGTCAAGGTTGGCTGCTGCATTTAGGGAGGAGTCTGACTAGTCATTTGGATAGACGATTCCTACACTGATCTGTCTGATTGGTGTGCAAGTGAATGGATCATTTTCCTTTCCATGGACTCATTCTTTTTATAGGACCTTGTTGCACTTTCTTCGTATTTGAAGTAGGTTGATATCTTGATCTGGTCCCGCCTGAATTTTCTCAAACATCAACGACTTGGGTTGAGTCATGTTATTCAATTTGATAATAAAAAATTTGGTGCTTGACGGGAAGGAAGACATAGTTTGATCTGATGGGACATACAGTTGTAATATAGTTGACAATTTCAAGTTAAAATTTGTGGTGTGGAGCGTCCTCTTCAGATTATTGTATGTTTATGACCGGGGATTGAGAAGCTAGGGTTTAAGGACAAATAGAGCTGGAGCATGGCGAATTAGAGTGACTTACCAGGCTCTTTCCTTGGAGAACCAACGACTCATTGCATGTCGGGGGGACCTGAGGAGGAAGTTGGGCTCCAAGCTTAGAAGAAAATTGGTTGGCCGTAGGGGCATTCTGACTTTGTTAAGGTATGCGGCATGAGATTCAACTCAGGAGCCTTTCCTCGGATGACGAGTGGTTGACTTGACCACTTTGGATTATAGTGGGGTGCAGTGGTGAATGTGTTGAGATGCGGAGCCACATCTGGATAGGGCCACTCGACTAGTCGAGTGGGTTGCTCGACCGGTCGAGTGGCCTGTGTCGAGGGTTCACTCGACTAAAAGTCCAGTGAGCTACAATTTTTTGGGTCTGAGGTGCTTGACCGGTCGAGGCCCATGCTCGACCAGTTGAGGGTCCGCTCGACTGGTCGAGTAGCCTGCTCAACCAGTCGAGGTTATCCAAATTTGTTTTGCGAATTTCACACGGACTGCGGAATTTTGAGGCAATTTCACACGAGTGTGAAAGGGAAGTTGCCTAAACTATAAATAGGGGTCTTAGAGTTAGTATAGTGGATGAGAAAGGGTTTTCTAAGCTAGGCCAAGTGTTATCTCTATGCATGGGAGCATCGAGAGGTTAGTATATTGCTTGTAATCTTTATTTTTTCTTTATAGTGGAAGTTTATACCTGTGGTTTTTTTACCCTTTTTAGGGTTTTTCCACGTATATTTTGTCTTGTGGTTTATTTAGAATGCTTTGATTCTTCTTTTAGATTATATTTCTTTTTGTTTATCATTTGTGGGTGAGACCGGAGATTGGATCTCGATTCACTAGCATTGTTGGCGTGTTGCGCAACAACTGGTATCAGAGTTATTAGTTTAGTTCAAGTGGGAGCGACGACGGAAGAAGGAAAAACTAGAATTGAGAAGTTTGATGGCTCATACTTTGTATTCTGGAAGATGCAGATGGAGGATTATCTATATCAGAAGGACCTTTATATTCCTCTAGAAGGAAAAGAGAAGAAACCAGAGAGGATAATAGATGATGAATGGTTTTTATTGGATCAAAAAACTTTAGGAACATTCCGACTCTCTTTGTCTAAGAGCGTAGCCTTCGATATATCCAAGGTGAAAACCATAAAAGAATTAATGGAAGCCATAGCTACGATGTATGAAAAATCCTCAGCGTCCAACAAGGTTCATCTTATGAAACGGCTATTCAGTATGAAGATATTATATGGTGGGAGCGTGACTGAACATCTAAACAAGTTCAATATAGTGACGAGCCAGTTAGAATCCGTTGGCATAGTTTTTGAAGATGAGGTCAGGGCATTATTGATCTTGTCTAGTTTGTCAGACAGTTAGGATGGTTTGGTGATTGCCGCGAGCAATTCTTCAGGTTCGACAAAGCTGAAATTCGATGATATGGCTGGTCTAATTCTCAGTGAAGAATCTAGAAGAAAGACATCAGGAGTTTAAGGGGATTCATGGAATGCTATAAATGTTGAAGGAAGAGAAAGATCATTGAACAAAAGAGACAATAAAAATGGATATTCTAAGTGATGGAAGAAGTCCAAGGGACTGAAAAACAAAGACAAGTGTGAGTATTGCGGGAAGAAGGAGAATATGAAACACGATTGCAGGGCGCTGTTCACTCCCCAAGTGCAGGGTTGTGATGTAGTAATAACTCGGTAAGACCGAGGTCGAATCCCAAGGGACTGAAACTTGTACATTATCTAAAACTAACTAGAACTAGAACTAGGCTAAGATGAAATCTAATCTGATTGAATTTGAAGGAATACTGGTGAATTAATTATCTAAACTTGAGAGAAATCAGGAGAAGGGAACTAGGGATTCAGAGGATCCACTTGTAGAGATCAGGGAGAACTTATACTTGCCTCAAAAATTATGGAATTCACTGAACTGCAGTTGATCTAGTTTTCAAAGAGATGAAAGGTGTATGAATTAGAATGGATTCCATCACCAAACCATGCCCAAAGACTATGGCAAACAATAGAATCAAACTAATTACCACCCAATCACATGTATGAAAGTTAGGAAGGGTACCGTCATCCAACCATGCCCAGGAGACTATGGTGAACAACAGGACGTCCTGACGTCATAAACATGAAAAGAAAATAGAAATATTCAAAGCATCGCAGACCCATTGTAATTTCAGTCACAACAGACCATTAAGAACTAAAAATATTCCCATAATAATCAACTAAAATCAACGTCGATTCATGAATTAAAATTAAAATAAAATAAAATCTCCCATCTCACTACAAGCTTCACCTCTTAGCCCTAGCTAGGAGGATTTAGCCTGCCATGGATGGGCTCAATCCAAATAAATAAAGAGAAAAAGAGAAGGAAAAGAAAAAACCAAGCTCCTCTCTCTCTCCTCTGCCCATGTTGAAACCCAAGCTCGAGCCCTCTGTTCTTCCTCCCAAGACCCTGAATGAATGCTCCCCACGTCCAAAACCTCCTTATATAGCTGCTGGAGTGGTGAAAATCGGATTTGAATCGGATTTGGAAAGCTATGCATGCCTAGTGAAAGCTTTTTCGCAGCCAAGTTTGGTGCCTTGAAACACGCCACTTTTCTCGCTCAAATTCCAAATAAACACTGTCCCTTAAGATTTTATTGGGTCCTCTACATGATAGACGGTTCAGATCTGCCATATGAACAAAGATGGTGGACCAAAACAGCTTGGAAAAGTCGGTTTTCGCGGATGTGCGAAACTTTTCGCACCATTTTGCTTTTGTGATCGGTGGGCCCCATAGAAGCATTTTCTGGAAAACCCACCCCGTCCATTGGATTCAGAACGAAATTTCAGTCAAGAATAGGTGGTTTTGAACGTCCATTGACGTGGCCTAGAGAATAAATCGTAATAAAATTAATTTTGAACGTCCCATGACAGCCCTTTTGTGGCCTCTGTAACGCACACGTGTGCACGTATGGAAGTAAACTTTTAGCAAGGTTTTGTAGTTTTCAGGCCCCTCTACACGATGGACGGATCAGATCTTCCGTACAGGCAATGGGTAGGGCCCACAACCGTCCGCAAAAATGGCCAGCGGCCGTGCGTCCGCTGCCATTGTGAAAGGAGACGGGTCAGCGACGCTGACCCGTTTTTTGGTTTCTGGTGCATCGCGTGTGCACGATCGGTGGTGCACTCTGACATGCAAGGTAGTCCTTATATTGATGTATATGTGAAATCCAGTCCGTCCATCCACTTTGTAATATCCTTTTAGACGTTGAGACCAAAAGTGAAGCAGATCCAGATATCAGGTGGGCCCTAAAATTGAGAATTTATGGGTTGATTTGACTGTTGGGCAACTTTTAGAGAGATCTAACGGCTGAAATTTGACGTGTACGGTTAATTTATGGTCCTCAGGCGACGTATGAAGTTTCGAGCCGAACGGATGGTGGGAACCTCGTGATCTTGCATTCTGGACGTCCTTCAGGCCACTTGAGCTTCAATTTCTTACTTTTCTCAGATTTCTGACCGTGTATATTTGTCAATCTTGGTCCCCTAGAGTGTGTCCCTTACCTTTGGCGTCATCAGATCGTTAAATCTCAACTTTTAACGTCCTTTTTCCATCCATGCTCATAAAATCACCTTGTAACACAAGAATGAGAAAACAAGCCATTAGATAGCATTATATTCGTAAATCCAGATAATATCTGGGGTCTAATATGCAATATTTGACCCTCAACAGGCGCTTAAGAAATAAGAAGGAAGCTCTCAAGGCGGGAAGGATTCAGTGAATCTATTCAAGGAGAGTGACATAGAGGCGTTGATCTTATCTCTTGATGCGAGGAATGAGTCTTGGGTCATAAACTCGGGTGCTTCGTTTCATGCCACTTCGTGTAAGGAAGTTCTGTGTGATTATGTGTTCACTCCCTAAGTGCAGGGTTGTGATGTAGTAATAAACTCGATAAGACCGAGGTCGAATCCCAAGGGACTGAAACTTGTACGTAATCTAAAACTAAGTAGAACTAGAACTAGACTAAGATGAATTCTAAATCAATTAGCAATTGTGGAATAATTAATCTAAAATTTAAGAAAATTCAGAGAAAGGGAACTAGGGATTCAGAGGATCCATTTGTAGAGATCAGGGAGATCTTACGCCTACTTTAAGAATCATGGAAATTAACTGAACTGTCATTGATATAGTTTTTAAGAGATGAAAGGTATATGAATTAGAACGGATTTCATCACCAAACCATGCCCATGAGACAAAGCAAACAACAGAATTAAACTAATTACTAACTAATCACATGTATGAAGGTTAAGAAGGGTACCGTCATCCGACCATGTCCAAGAGATGATGGTGAACAACAGGGCTTCCTGACGTCATAAACATAAAAAAGAAAAGAACATGCTCAAAGCCATCGCAGACCCATTGTAATTTCAGTCACAACAGACTATTAAAGACTAAAAATATTTCCTTAATAATCAAACCAAAATCAAATTCAATTCATACATTAAAATTAACTTTAAAGCATAAAATAGAGTCTCCCATTACGCTACAAGCTTCACCTCTTAGCCCTAGCTAAGAGGTTCAGCCTGTCATGACTAGGCTGAACATCTGAATTACTCTTCTCCTTCTCTGCCCACGTCCCAAGCTTAGATCTCCTCTGATTTTCTCCTCCATTCACATTCTCTCTCTCTCTCTCTCTCTCTCTCTCTCTCTCTCTGCTTCTTATAGGCAGAGGGATTAGCACAAGGTCGGTGGGGAATTTTCGCAGCACAAGTCGGTGGAAAGGCTGCAGTTTTCGACAAGAGAGGCGGTGGAGTCGGTGCGACTTTACGCACAACAACGTGCGTATTTAGAAGTACGCAGCCAAGATGGCAGCATCCCAACTCCCCTCCTTGCTTTCTTTTTAGAAGAAAAACGACACCTGGTGTGTTGTTGGACAAGCGACATGATGGATGGTTTGGATCTCCCAGCTGATCAACGATAGTGGCCCAGCCATGTTCGTACGCAGCTTTGTTTCGCAACAGAGCATCATACGTACGACGCTGTGAAGCTCGTGGGCCCGTGATCATCGTCCGATGAAAAATCCAGTCTGTTCATTGGATTTATCACGTAAAACCGGTCAGGAATGGTGAGATCGGAGCCCACCAGATCTTTGCTCTCGTCGTCCATCTTGCTTTCAATGGACAGGATCTTCCAATAGCTTGCATGAGGTAAAACCGACGCCTAGGTGAGAGTAATACTCACCTCCTGAGACCATTAAACGGTTTGGATCATCGAGACAGAGAATTTGTGGGGCCCACAATGCATAAACGGATGACAATTGTACGTCCGTTGGATGCCTTACGTAGAGAGACGGGTCAGCCCCTTCTTTGACTGCGCTGACCATCCAGTGCACCTCCTTTGCACGTGAGCTGTGCACACTCATGTTGTAAAGTGGGTCCCTTCTTGATGTGTACGGGAAATCTGCTCCGTCCCTCATTCTATCATATCATTTTAAGCGTTGAGTCCAAAATTGAGGTAGATCCAGAGATTAGGCGGGCCCCACTTGTGGATTTAATGGGTAGAACTGTCAGTTTAAGAACTTCCACAGGGATCCAGGAGCTGAAATTTGATGTGTACAGTTAATTTATGGTCCTCAGGCTACGTATGAAGTTTCGAGCCGAACTGATGGTGGAAATCCTGTGATCTTGCACTCTGTACGTCTTTCGGGCCACTTGAGCTTCAGTTTCTCAGTTTTCTTGAGTCTCTGGCATGTAATTCCATCGATCTTGGCCCCCTGGAGTCTATCTCTTACCTTTAGTGTCGTTAGAGCGTTAAATCCATGCTTTTAGCACCTTTTTTACAGTTCATGCTCTCAAATACACCCTGCAACACAAACACGGTTAAATCCGGGCGTTAAATAATATCATGTTCTTAAATCCAGGTAATAAATGGGGTCTGATATGTAATACTTGACCCTCAACATTATATGTTAGGTAAATTCAGGAGAGTCTACCTGGGCGATGATGAGCCATGCAGTATTGTTGGAAAGAGAGACGTTCATATAAGCCAGAAAGATGGAACAACTTTGAAATTGAAGGATGTCAAACATGTACTGAGTTTGAAATGAAACTTGATCTCAGTGGGGCTGTTGGCTGATACTGGATATGTAACGACATTCACTAGTGATTTCTGAAAGATCACAAAAGGTGCCTTTATGATATCTCGAGGCAAGAAGGGAGATACTTTGCATGTGACTTCAGGATCGTATAGTTCACTCGCAGTCGCATCAACTGGAGTGAATGGACAATTATGATATCAAAGGTTGGGACATATGAGTGAGAAGGGGATGAAAATGCTATTGTTAAAAGAGAAGCTACCAGGGCTAAAGTCTATTGACTTAAAATTCTGCGAGGACTACGTGTATGATAAGCAGGAGAGGGTAAGTTTCAAGAAAACAGGACGCGCTCCAAAGAAGCATCTGTTGGAGCTTGTACACACTGATGTGTAGGGACCGACATAGGTATCATCTCTTGGTGGTTCATATTATTTTATTTCCTTTATTGATGATGCTAGTAGAAAACTGCGGGTTTATTTCTTAAAACACAAATCTGATATATTTGATGTATTGAAGAAGTGGAAAGTAATGGTAGAAAATGAGACAGGTAAAACAGTTAAATGTCTCAGATCAGATAATGGGGGAGAGTACTGTGATAAGAGGTTTAAGAAGTATCGTGCAGCAAATGAAATCAAACATCAGAAAATAATTTCAAGGACACCACAGCAGAATTGCGTGGCTGTGCGTATTAACAGGACCATCCTTAAGCACGCTAGGAGCATGAGGTTACATGCATGGTTGCCCAAGACGTTTTGGGCAAATACTGTGAATACTGCCGCATATCTCATCAATAGAAGTCCCTCAGCACCATTGGATGGTGGGCTATCAGAAAAAACATGGATTGAGAGAGAAGTGAACCTTGCACATCTCAAAGTGTTTGGTTGCACTTCATATGTTCACATTGATACAGAGTACAGAAACAAGTTGGATACGAAATTCAAGAGGTGCATGTTTATAGGCTACGAGTAACGTGATTTTGGCTACTGTTTTTGGGATACAAAGAATAGAAAAATCATCAGAAGCAAGGATGTTGTCTTCAATGAAAAAGTGATGCATAAGGATAGTGTGCAGCAAAATAAGGCCAATGAGAAAGAATTCGTAGAGTTGGAAGAGTTACCCGACACGGGTGTTACAGTATCATAGGATAATCATGCATAGGAACATTATGAGGTAGAGTTGTAGACACCGGTTGTGAGAACGTCTACTTAGGAGAGGAGACCCACAGTCCGATACTCACCTTCCTTACATTATTTATCGCTAATAGATAATGGTGAATCAAAGTGTTTTGAAGAGGCATTATAGTCAGATACATGGGTCAAGTGGGAGCAAGCCATGGATGATGAGATGGACTCTCTTAAGTCAAATCGTAAATGAGAGCTAGTCACTCTACCTAAGGTTAAGAAAGCTCTTTATAACAAGTGGATTTACAGACTGAAGGAGGAGCATGTTGGTTTGAAACGGTACAAGGCCAGATTGGTTGTAAAATGATTTCAACAAAAGGAAGTTATCGATTTCATTGAAATATTTTCATCGGTAGCGAAAATGTCTACAATTCATATGGTCTTGAGTACAGTGGCTACAAAGGACTTACATCTAGAGCAGATAGATGTTAAGACAACCTTTCTTCATGGGGACCTTGAAGAAGAGATATACATACATCAACCGACAGGATACATGGCACCAGGAAAGGAGAACAAGGTTTTTAGATTGAAGAATAGTCTACATGGCCTGAAGCAGGCTTTGAGACAGCGATACAAGAAGTTCGACAGTTTCATGTCAAGAAACAATTATATGTCATGCTGACCACTATTGCTATTTGAAGAAGTTTGATACATCATATATCATCCTTCTTCTGTACGTTCATGATATGCTTGTAGCCGGATCAAGTATGAAGGACATCTCAAATCTCAAAAGATAACTGCCTAAAGAATTTGTCATGAAGGATTTAGGAGCTACAAAATAAATCCTAGGCCTGAGGATAAAGCATAACAGGAAAAATAAGAAACTAGTTTTGTCACAGGAAGAGTACATAGCCAAGGTACTTGATAGATTCAGTATGGGAGGTGCTAAGCCAGTTAGCACGTCAAGCTTTCCAATGAGTAAGGTGTGAAGACGTAGGAGGAACGAGACTACATGGCTAAAGTCCCATATGTGTTAGCTATTGGGAGTTTCATGTATGTTATGGTGAGCATGAGGCCAGACATTGCTCAAGCAGTGGGAGTTGTTAACAAGTTCATGAACAACCCCGGGAAGGAACATTGAGAAGCTGTGAAGTGGATCCTTAGATACCGGGTAGGCACTAAGGAAGTAAGGCTATGTTATGGCGAATCAAAAATCAAGCTATAAGACTACGTAGATTCAGATTTGGCAGGAGATATTGACAACAGAAGAAACACTACAGGATATGCCTTAACTCTAGGTAGTGTTGCAGTCAGTTGGGTCTTTCAATTACATAAGATAGTATCTATAAGTACAATGGAAGAAGAATATGTTGCAGCTATAGCAGCATGCAAGGAGATGATATGGATGCAAGGTTTTATGAAATAGTTGGATAAGAAGCAAGCAGATTGCAAGCTATACAGTGTGTAACGCCCAGGAAAAATCAGTACTTGGGCTCGAGTACTAACTCGACCAGAAATCGCGTAGGATTAATTCCTTTAGAAAATAAGTGTAAGTTAGCTAGCGTAATGCTAGAGTAGCTGGAAAATAGTCCTTGATCACTTTAAATACGTTCTACAAGACCCAAAGCGAGTAGAACCAATGACGCTATAAAACTCTAAAACCTCAGATCAAACTCTAAACCGGTTTGTTCTCTGGACCTCTTTGAAACTTTGTATTGGATCTAGACCGCGCGTCGAAAGTCCGATACCTACAATCTTAGATCATTATAACCGCCTAGCTGGACTTGACAATCATTTCGAAAATCAAGTCCAACCGACATTCATAGGCTATTTCATTGAGCTTGGAGTGAAGAGAGTGAGAATAGGGTTAGATTTGGAATTTGAAATTCAAATCTGGCACACGACCTGACGCGTCAGTATTAAGCGTTCTGACAGTCAGAATTCAGTCACATTACACCCTCGGATCAGGAAAAATTTCTATTTCATATCATGAGACTTGTATACCTGATCTACGTGCGGTGATCGCTGAACTGAAACTGGACCGCCACGTGCGATCTACGAACACTACTGGTCTGAAAATGGGATGTGAACGACATCCGACATGCATGAACTTAAGTCCGATCTCGTTCGGCCAGGGGACCACCAAAAATGCCTTTTTGGACCGAAACAGCCCCGATTTGGTTAGGTATCAAGTAAACATTGTTCCCAAGCCTGTTTTGGGCGTGTTTAGGGTTATAAAAGGGGCTTAAACCCTCACTTCTCTCACCCATCCGAATTTGCTAGAAACCCTAGCTGGTGTGAGAGAAAAGGTGAGAGATTGTGAGAGAGAGTGGGAGAGAATTTCCTACTGCTTGTGCTACCTGCTGTACGTGCTTAAGCAACGCGCATCAATCACTTTACCGGTGATTTCGCCGCGTTTATAGGTAAGAAGACACCCTAAACACTTGCTGATTTAAGGTTCCTTTGGTTCCTTAGAATGGTAGCTGATGCATCTTGTAAAATAGGTTCCCGGTTCGCCGTAGACGAAGCGTATACGCTCCGTTCGAACCAATACACTTATAGGAGAAAAGGTGTGGATTTTAGACACTTTGATTGACTTTTTTCAATGCTTTCAATGTCGTTTAATAGTAGATTATCGACGGCAACGCCGTTTGATATGTACAACATGCTGTCCGTTTCCTGTTTCGTAAGCAGACGAAAAATATGAGATTTAGGGCATTTTAGTCATTTGTAGGAAATACTATTTTCATCCATATTTTGCTGATGTGATTGACATGGTTTCTTGTCGCATTAGGATACTAGGAATGCGTGCATAATTAGTTTGGCGAAGAGATTCGCCTAAATGCGCACTTTGAGTCGACATACTATATGTAGACTTAAGTGTGTAGTTTAAGTGTTTGTATAAATGCTTGTATTAGTATGTATTGAATTAAATGGTGTTATGAATTAGTTTGAGATTGAATTCTCAATTAATATGCTGATGTAAATGATTTCCTACATGTTAGCTATATGCATGATTTCATTATATGTATGAAATGCATGTGTTTGATGATTTACTTAAGTTGTATGTTATAACATGTGTTAACATGCTCACATTGTTGTATTTCATTTTCAATACTCTTACATGATTGCTAATGTGGATTCATAATTGTTTGGGACTATACCTAGTCCAGGCCGTCGGCAGCCGAGCAAGTTCGTGGTTGACTTATCTTTGCCACGAGCGACGCGTCGATGAACGCGAGTCGTGTTTTGGAGTTGGCGGCAGTGGTTAGGCCACACGAAGTATTTTACGCACTTCATGTTGTTCGACTTGAGATGCGCTCGTGCTAGTCGAGCCCGTCAAGTAACCCGACTGGCCATTGTATGTTCACCTTGTATGAGTCATAACTGCTTGAACCTAGGGTACTGAACTTACCATTGTAAACCCTTTTAACCATGGTACCTTGATCCATAAAGACTCATGAGCCGGGCATGGTGGTATGGGACACCGTGGTGGAGCTGTCGGCCTACGCTGGGGCCACACACTTTCCTGTAGTGACTAGTGAGCACCTATGACTCGTGAACAGATTATGGTGGTATGAGACACTATATTCTTGCTGTCGGCCTACACTGATCAGGCGACGAGTCCTTTGTAGTGACCGCGAGCGTATTCTGAGTCTACGGGAGGCGACGACCCTTCCGTAGCAGTGAGAGTACAGTAGGCCTGTATTGATAAGGTGATGGGAGAGCGGTGCAACGAGTGCGAGCAACAGCCCTGACAGCCCTTCCAGCCACCTACAAAATATACATCGTATGAGATTACTAGGAGTGACGACCCTAGACAGGATCTGTGTTGAGATTGATATAAGGGAAGTACCTTAGTTTCCCAATATTGCTGTATGAAAAGGACTAATAATAACTCGGTAATCATAACAACATCACATTGCATGTGCCTGAAAGATGTGAAGCACTGAGCAGTACGCAAGCATGCCGCGGACGCAGATGGTGCCGTATGAGGGAGAATGTCGGTGAGGGCATCCATCATGTCATGTCATATTGCATTAACAACAGTATTAGGAATGTTTGATTTACTGCTTTCCTATTATCGCATGATTGATTTGAGAACATGCTAATCCTTGCTCTATTATTTCACTGAGTTAGCTACTCACTTCCACGTTACGGGATGGTGTTTACAACACCCACCAGACCCTATCTTAGATGCAGGTGAGGCGACAATTCAGGAGGCAGAGCTAAACTATGATGAGGACCAGGATGGGTTCTCATATATGCAGTACCACGACGGCTTTGCTTAGGTGGCCTGGATTGGCGGGACTTCTCAGTGGGACTATTTTGACATTTGATTTCTGTTTATTTACATGTATATGAGACTCAGGGATGTATTCATACTTTGGAGATAGTTGAGATCTACTTTGTTTTCCATACTGTGATATATATATTCTTTAGTCTTCCGCTTGCTTTTATCACTGGATCTGGAGTATGAATTGCAGTTTTGGTATACTTTTACTCATGTGAATGCTTTAACTCAGACAACATTGAATCATAATCATTTTTGTTGCATAAGTGACGGTCTGGAACTCGCGAGTTGAGTTTATATACGACCTCCGATTTTCAGGGTGTTACACAGTGATAGTCAGAGTGCAATATACTTGGCTAAGAATTCAGTCTTTCATTCAAGGACCAAGCATATTGACATCAGATATCACTTCATACGTTCGTTACTCGAAGATGGATCGATTACTTTGGAGAAGATTCATACAAATGAGAATCCTGTGGATATGCTAACCAAGACGGTCACACGGGAGAAGCTGAAGCTTTGTTCAGCTTTGATTGGTCTTTAGACTTGAAGATGGGGAGGTGGTGCACTCCAGATGTAGAAGATGAATGTTTATGGTGATGTGTCTCCAAGTGAGAGATTATTAAGATGTGAAGCCACATCTGGACAGGGTTACTCGACTAGTCGAGGGTTCGCTCGACTCAAAGCCAGCGAGCTACAATTTTTTGGGTCCGAGGTGCTCGACTGGTCGAGGTCCATGCTCGACCAGTTGAGGGTCTGCTAGACCGGTCGAGTAGCCTACTCGACCAGTCAAGGTTATGCAAATTCATTTTGCGGATTTCACACGGACTACGAAATTTTCAGGTGGTTTCACAAGGGTGCGATAAGGAAGCTACCTAAACTATAAATATGGGTCCTAGGGTTTATTTAGTGGATGAGAAAGGGTTTTCTAAGCTAAGCTAAGGGTTATCTTTATGCATGGGAGCATCAAGATGTTAATATATTGCTTGTAATCTTCATTTTTTCTTCATAGTGGAAGTTTACACCCGTAGTTTTTTACCCTTGTTGGGGTTTTTTCACATATATATTATCTTATGGTTTGTTCAAAATGCTTTGATTCTTCTTCTAGATTATATTTCTTTCTGTTTATCATTTATGGGTGAGACTGGAGATTGTATCTCGGTTCACTAGCGTTATTAGCATGTTGTGCAACAGAATGTTGGCGGGGGGAGGGGGGATGGGACCAATGGTTGATTGGCCCATGTCTGGTTGATATTCGAAGATGGGGAGTATGCTGACTCTAGGGCCTACCCCTAGAGGACCAATGGTTGATTAGCCCACTACTGGCTAGATCTGGAGGATGACGTGTATGCTAGCTCATGGGCCCTTCGTTGGAGGGCCAAAACTAGAGTGAGGGTCGAAGTGGAGGATAATGCACCTTGCAAGGTGAGTGGTACACACTCCATATGGGATTTAACAACATGGATGGATAGGTTCAGATGGAGAGGAGACCTTTCTTATATGAAATTGATGGTGGGGGTGCCCGAAGTTTTAGGGCTCACTTGGTGCGATAACAGAGGATTCTATAGTATGTTATTAACGGCCATGTCCAAGGTCATGTTCGAAATTTTCTTAAGTCGATTAAATTTTGGACTGTTGAGATATGTCTTAAATTTGAACGTGTATGACTGATCGTGGGTCAGGTTCAATCGGTTGTGGAAGCGGCTCGACTAGTCGTAGCTCGCTCGACTCTTAGTCCAATGAGCATAAAGTTTTGTGGTTCGAGGTGCTCGACTGGTCATAGGCTATGCTCGACCAGTCGTGGGTGACGCTCGACCGGTCGTACAGTCCGCTCGACCAGTCGTAGGTTACGCAGATTCGTTCTGCAATTTTGTGCGGATTGTAAATTTTGAGTCCTTTCGCAACTGGGATGCGAAAGGAAGTTGCCTAAACTATAAGTAGGTGTTCCTAAGGCTTTTCTAGTGAGATGGAAAACTTTTCTAAAGGGGTTCTAGGAAAATTAAAGGGTATAGCAAGGGTGATATTTGAGGTTGTTCGAATCAGGTAAGTCCTCTCTCTTTATAATTTATGTTTTCATAGTGGATATCAGTCGCTTTGTGTTGTAGTTTTTTCCCGCAAGGGTTTTCCACGTTAAATCTGAGTTCTCTTGTGTGTGCTTGGTGCCATTGAATTACTATCCTAGATCTAGATCTGTGTGATTCCGCAGGACCACACATTTTTAACATAAAACAACGATCCGTTGTATGCCCCTTAGACTGAGAAGTGCATAATACTCATTTTCATTATAATTTGAAGGCAAATGGTTTGGAGGGGACCTAGGTTGCAACAGGGCAAGAAATTACCTTTGGACTAGAATAGCTAGCATTTTACTATAAGGTTGAGTCAATGGAGTGAACCTAAGTTCCTAAATTGTACGCATTTGTTGGCTTTAATTGGTGTATTGTGGGTTCCATCTCTTCGATTGTTGTTGTTATCCTTGTTGAGGGGCGAACGATGCACCTTGGGCGAAGTCAACAAGATTGTCATCTTCTAGTGGATAGTGGATAGGAATATCATCATTATCGCTCTCGTATTTGGTAAGCTCTCCATCTACTTTATTCCACTTTTCCAGTGCGCCTTGATGTGGCCAAGGAGAGATTGTCCAACCATTATTCCGACTTTGACTTGTTCCTCAATGCAGATTAGCTGGATGAAATTAGCCTACAGATATGATACGAGGTATCCAGATATGCTCAGGTTTGCTTAGTAGATAATCATATAGATTTATTCTTCCTCATCAATGGGTGTTTTCATTTTAGCACTCACGGCCTACCATCATTTAACATAAGTTGACAAGGACTCGTCATCCTTCTGTTTTAGGGCAGCAAGATCCATCCTTCCAAGTGCTACAATTAAATTGTACGCGAAGCATCTACAAATGCTTGCCCCAATTATTCCTAACTCATGATTTGATGATAATCAACCAATGTGTATCTACCATTCTAATGTGTCACATTTTAGGGACTTTTGAAATAAATGGATTAATGATCTGCCCTTGCCTTCCACAGCATCAAATCCCCCACAAAATGCTTTAAGGAGGGCTACTGGGCATCCCGCATCGTCCTATCATTTGAATTTCGGTACCTCGAAGTTTTGAGGCACCCTAGCATTCGTGAAAGTGTAAAGATCCATAAATTTTGTGGATGGAAGATCCGCCTCATGCTGCTTCTAGAGTTCCCTTTTTTGATGGGCCCTGAGTTGCTCCTTGAAATATTCCTAAAGCCGATTAATTTCAGAGGGACTCGACTGGAGGGGGTTTATCCTCTGTGAAACTTGGCTGGCTTCTTCCTTATAGTGATTGATCTCTTCAGTGTTCATGTAGTCTTTAATGAGGAGATTTTGTTGAAAGGGAACTATCAGTAAAGGGGGTTGGGGAGGAATCCCCACTATGGGGCGAGTTTGCCTATTGGATATATAGATATAGAGAGTAGGGGCTGAGTTGGACTAGAATGCAAATACCATGATTGTTCGAATTAGGATTGAAAGGTTGCTAGAGTTAATTGGATTAAGACTAGCTGAAGTATGCTTGTTAGGGCACTGGTTAGCTCTCGTTAGGGGAAGGTTATGCTGGAGTTTGACATGCTGTGGTTTGAGATTATTAAAAATGGACCTGATTTCGATCGAGGGGAATGAGATGTAACTGATTGATGGTTGGATCGGAAAGACCCATGTAGGCAGTTAGTTGTTGTGCACAATGGATGGATTTAGCAGCCCTTGCCTGGAGGAAGTGGGCCATCAGCTTTTCTAGCCCACTTACGTTGAGGGCTAGGTTGGCTATTTAAGGGTTGGTTGTGGGCCGAATGGCTTGTTTTCTGGGTGGGTCAGGGATGGGTTATGGCAAGTTTCCTTGGACCGACATGTTGGCTTGTACATATGTTTGGATAATACTTTGATATGTGTGTGTTGACTTTTTAGGGCAATGACTCCTAACTAATTTTTGGGTGTAATGATTGCAAAACGATCTACCGCCTTCGGAAGGTTGGTTCACCTCATGTCCCTTTTCCCTTTTCTCTTTTCCCTTTTTCCTTTCTCTCTCCTTGTCTTTGTGTCAGGATGCTTGTAGAAAGTAAAAAGAACCAACGTAGAAGTAAAATTGTTGGATGCTCGCAATAAAGTAAAAAATGACCAATAGATAATCTGAATGTTGTATGCTCACAAGAAAGTAAAAATGTCCGATGCTTGTAAGAAGTAAAAAGGACTAGCGCAAAATTGGAACGTTAGATGCTTGTAAGAAAGTAAAAAATGTTGGATGCTCACAATAAAGTAAAAAATGACTAATATAGATCTGGAATGCTAGATGCTCACAAGAAAGTAAAAAATGTTGGATGCTCGCAAGAAAGTAAAAAAGGACCAATATAAAACTGGAATATTGGATGCATGTAAGAAAACAAAAATATTAGATGATTGTAAGAAAGTAAAAAAGGACCAGTACAAAACTAGAATGTTAGATGCTCATAAGAAAATAAAAATGTTAGATGCTTGCAAGAAAGTAAAAAGATTGAAATTGTGGAATCCCAAAAAACTATAAAATCTCATGTTTTAAGTCGGGCCTTGGCTAGTGGCTAGTCATTAATCCCGAGTGGAGTCGCCATTCTGTGAATGATGGAAATAGTGCCCATGTATCTTTCTAGGGGATAAGATGATTCTATTATGAATGTGAAGATATGAAAATGCGACTAGGCAAACTTACATTTTTAACGCGATAGGATGCGAAATTCTAACTAGCCACAGAGCATGCGTCCGTATAAGCTTAGAAAAGAAGAGGGCCAAGAGAAGATGTGATGATACATAGGATGACATCTAGTAAGATTAGGCGACCATGAGTTTTGATGTGATAGAATCCAAATTTTCGACAAGTAACAGAGCATACACCCAATGGAATCTTGTAAATGCTCTCCCACATGTGTGAAGATGTGGTAGAATGATGAGCTCACTTTCTTGGCTTTTTTCTGTCTGTTAGTTCCGTTCTATTCTGATTTAATTGGTTTGAGTGTGGGTTTGACTTAGAGGTAAAAATATGTTTGACTTAAAGTTGCCACTAGCAAAATGAAGCTATGAATCTATGGCCGACTAAAAATCGTAGAATCGCTCGAAGGTTGACGAGTTGTAAGATTTTCCCAACTCAAGTGACTTATGCGATTAATCTGCAACCGTAGATTCTAAGGGCCTTAGTTATGAAAAATAAAAAGACTAAGCACTCTTCTTTTCGCCCATGTAATGCAGTGTTTATACTTTATAGGATTTTATGGTTTTAGGGGGATTCAACAAAGTTTCGGCATTATTGTATCTAGCCATGCTTCACGGAGTTTAAGATTCCAGATAGACAAAATAAAATAAAAGGGAAATGAATAGGAGAGATGATTGCAGAAGTAAAATAAAAAGGTGAGTGTGTGCACTAGTAATGTGTGGAATAGAATGCAAGTTGATTTGATGTAGGAAGGAAAAGGAGAGATCCGGCACCCTTTTTTTGTAAAATGGATGGTCAGATATCCCCGATTCCAGCCTTACTTTGTTGACTTTGACTTTATTCCTAGCTTTTGACTTCTCAATAGAAAGAGACATGGACAAAATAGAGGCATGGAACAGCTCCTGACAGAAAACTTACAGTTGCTAGATGTTGTTACTGGAGTGGACCAGCTGGGAACCCGCTATCGTATGACTACCTTGTTAGTTTTCTTAATGCAGAATAGTAAGGACCGAGCTATGCATTAGACATGGAGATCAAGAATATTGAATACATGACGTACTTGATTGAGACGTCCTTGTTGTAGATAGGATCACTAGAGTCTTCCTCTCCTTACACCCTTTAGAGAAGCTGTGATGGGGCTGTAACTTCTGTTGGTGGTGTTGGATTGAGGACCCAGCCCTGTTTTATAATGCAGAGGGCAAAGAAGTTTAAAACTCATCAAAACTCCTCTCCTTATGGCTCCACACGAATTTGACAAACCTATTCCTCTATAATACTGTGTATCACAGTTGTATCACTTTACCCCTTATACGAATTTCTGAATGTATCACGACTTAGTGGGGCCCACTGGTATACCCAATCATATTATCCAACCCTTAGGACAATGCAGACCGTTGATCAATAAGGCTTACCTCATAGAATTCTTACATGCCTATGCATGAAACTGGACACAGGTTGGCCAGTTCCCACATGCCTTGCAAATCTGGAGTGAGTCATAGAATGCATTAAAATCCCATCTTTCTTGATCTGGGTCGATGAAGCCCCTAGTAGATTCATCAAACCAAATAGGGGACTTCACTAGGGCCACCCACTATCACCTACTCGTTCATCCTATGTGCATATATAGATAGCCCTTCTCCACATTCTAAAGAGGCTTAAATCTTGCATCTCGTGTTCTGAGATGACATGCATTCTCCTTTTTCAAGTACAAAAAGGTTCTTGACCATAAACACTTATTACATAGAAGTGATCAGTTAATATATTAATTTGGGTAATCCTCAGTACCATACTCACCTGAAGATGCCCGCTGGTGTTTTATCTGAGCTAGAATGTTGTCCGTGAAATTTCTTATGGAACTCAATTCAAGAAAATCACTGGTGCAGCCTTGTCAAATGGGCTAGGTTTACTTTCCCATGCAGATCATTTCATGTTAAAGCCTTTTGCAGAAGTTTCTGTGCTGCCCACGGTATTGTTTGTGAGAAATCCACTGTCCATCCATTTTTTGAGATCATTTTAAGACATGAGATAAAAAAACCATATGCATCTTAAACTCAAGGTCAGCCATCCTAGATTAAAAACTGGGCAAAGAGTTACCTACCAGTGTAACCTTCCTGAGCTGCACCTTGATGTTTATATGCCATCCAAACCGTTTATAAGGTTATTCCCATGAGTATGAAGTGAAAACACAAAACTTAACCTGATATGAAAGTTAATTTTGTGCCCGTACAAATGTTTCAACAGTGGTCATTGAATTCATATGGCCACTTTGAGTTTTGGATCCACCTGATTTTTAGTCTATTATCTTAAAAGGATCCTAAAAAATGGATAGATAATGTAAATTTCTTGCAAACATTTCAATGGCCCCACCTAGCATCCTGGACTAGCAACTTTTTGCGAAAGGCTTTGGCATGAAATTGACTTAATATCTCTAGCAAGTTCTCAGCCAAATCACCACAACATCATACTGCCCAAAATTCATACTAAAGCTAACCCATCCACAATTTCAACTTCTAAGGCATTCTCGATTTAGGTTGTATTGTATTGTTGTGAGTGAAATTTTTCATGATATCATGGGTTTCATAGAGTTCAGCTGGTACTAAGTAATGTATAAGCATTCATTTGGATTAACTAAATATAGTTGTAGTCACCGTATGGAGCAAGAAAGCCGTGTGTTTGGAAATGGAGTAGATTAGGTGGTATGAAGTAACACCTTACCCTTACCATGTGGGGCCCACCTTGATGAATGTGCTGTATATCCACGCCGTCCATCCATTTTTTCAACTACTTTAGGACATTATCCCAAAAATTAAGAAGATCGAAATCTCCGGTGGACCACACAACTAGAAAAAAGTGGTGAGCAATCATTACAAGCTTTTTTATAGGCTACAAAAGGTTTGGATGAAGCTTATCTTTGTATTTTCCTGTCATCCAACTTTGGTTGACATTACCAATGGTTTGGATGACAAATAAACATAATGGATCTACTTACAGTGGGCCCTAAGAAGTTTTCAATTGTAGGCATTCAATCACATTATTACCTGGGGTGTGGTCTGCTTAAGCTATGGATCAGTTTCATTTTTGGCCTCAAGCCTTAAAATTATCTGGCCAAATGAACGGATGAATTAGAAATAACACACACACACATATATATATATATATATATATATATATATATATATATATATATATATATATATATATATATATATATATATATATATATATATATGATGGCCGCACAGAACTTGGTGATGTCAAAACACCACTTGGTCAGTGTGTGGCCCACCATGCAAATTGAGCGTGGCTTTGGTGGATCCACTAAGGTGAGTGGTGGGATCCCTGACTATGAGGCCCGCTGTGATGGATCTGAAGTAGACTGTAATACATGAAAACAGTGAATAGGACATTAACTTCTCGTGAGCTACGAAAATTTAGATATCAAACTGATATTTATGGTCTCTTCATGCAGGCCTTTTGACCTTATCAATGGGTTTGATAGCAAATAAATATTTCGGTGGCCTCCATGAAATTTCTAATGGTGGGAATTCAATCACAATCCTTTCCTATGATAAGGTCCACCTAAGATTTATATCTACTTCATTTTTTGGATCATAGCTTAAAATGAGCTGTCAAAATGGATGGATAATGTGGATTTAAGGCACATACATCACAGTGGACCCATAGGATCCACCAATGTGACCCCAAAATTCCTTAGAAAGCCTTTGGTTGGAAGATCCTACGCTGGGAACCTTGGTGGAGCCCACTGTTATGCTTGTGAGAAATCCACCCGGCCATCCATTTTGATAGCTCATTTTAAGACACTCAGCCAAAAATGAGCCGAATCCAAGACTCATGTGGGCCAGACGGGAGGAAACATTGGGAATTGAACAACCACCATTAAAGCATTCAAATGCCACGCATGTTTTGTATCAAGAAATTTTTTTTGTGTTTTAAGATAATCCCAATGGAGATGACCTTATAAATAGTTTGGATGACATATAAGCATCAAGATAAAGCCTGGGAAGGTTTCAACAATACATATTTCTTTTTTTAAATTTTCCTGTCATGTGCTTATTTTAGTCTTGAATTTGGTTCAATTTTTTAATCATGTCTTAAAATAAACTTACAGGACGGATCGCGAGGGTAGATTTCTCACAAACATCACAGTGGTCCCCCACCTTGGTTTGCAAGCCAAAGGCATCGGCAAGAAATCACCATATGCTCTCCGAACCAATTTAGCTTGCGCTAGAAAACCAACCCAATATGCCAGTTTAACACTAAGATTTAAGGGCGGAAATCTAGCTCACTTTTGGATATAATTCAAACAACAACTTTGCCTCATTATACATTTAATATCATGCAATACGACTTAAATCATACCATCCAAATTTGCCATAAAACATTATATAGAAATACCTTATTTGACTTTTAACTGGATTGTTGTTTTAGTTTAGGCCTTAATGGGCCTGTTACTTTAAATGATTTTCAACCAAACAACTTTCAAACATAATTCTAAACATTCACATGCTGGTGTTAGAAATGTTTCTAATCCATAAACGAGAGAACAACTTGCAGACATGCTTCGTACATTCCGCATCTTTAGTGTGACACATTTAAAGCTGCTTACATTGGCTCACAAGTACATCTCTTGTGATTTGGTCACCAGGCAAACCGTGTCTCATGGGAAGGGATCAGCAAGATAAAACTACAAAGGATTTTAGGTATTTAATGCAACGTTAAGGGTGTTTATGTCAATCTAACTTTCAATGGTCAAACAGTAATTTTAGTAAAAGGCTAAGGTATTTAGGCCATTTAGACCCCACCCACCAAACCCAGGTTCGTTGTCTGAGATCACCTGTCAGGTCTGGTAGACACATCGGTTGTTGGGTCAATACCTATTTCATTGATATGTACGCCCTCTTTCTTTATTTCAAACCTATCAATTTTTTAATTTGGGCATCCAACGACTAAGCTCTAAAATGATGAAAAAAAAAAAGAAAAAAGTAAGTGCATGAGCAAATCTAAAGCGGTTCTTGTGCATGTATATATATATATATATATATATATATATATATATATATATATTATTAGTTTTCGTCATGTGGACGCCTAAGTTTTGGGTCATTGTCAAAAGCCCGCTTGCTTATAAACTCTTCTAAGTAGTCGTTAAACATTTGAATATATGGCCAAAAACCTGCTTTGTTTGACTTTGACCAACAAATTGCTAACGCATTATTCCATTGTCTTAAAAAAAGATGAATTTACTCCTTTTTACTAAAGGAATTCAACTGGTACATCTCCCGGTGACCAAAGCATAATCCACAGTACGTGTGACCGTGCCTAGGCCCCACAATGATGTATTTGTTTGATCCACACCGTTCATATTTTATGAATAATTTTTTTAGTGAATACGTAAAAAAAAAATGAGGAAGATCCACTTATCAGGTAGACTCCAAAACTGGAAAATATTGGCAATTGAATAATTGCCATTCAAAACTACTTGGGCCCATAGGTAATATTTATTTGCTATCTAACCTGCTGATTATGTCATGCAGACGTAGATGAAGGGAAAGCATAAACATCTGACCTAAAAAAATTAGGACTGGTGAGCCTTAGAAAATTTGTAACTATGGGTGTTCAATGACCAATATTTCCTTCTCCAATGTGGTCCACTTAAGTATTGAATCTACCTCATGTTTAGGCTCATTAGCTAAAATAATGATCCAAAATGAATAGATGGCGTGGATAGAAGATATACACCTTGATGAGACCGTAGATTTTACAACTGCCTCAAAATTGAGACCTGCCCTGCAGGATTGCAAGAAGTGTCCACGTTCACCCCATCAAATTTTGAGGTGGCCCATGTGATATGAATGTCAAATCCAACCGGCCCACCACTTTGTTACCCCACATTACGCCTAGGGACCAAATTCACCATCCATTGGTGATTCCAGTGGAAGACACCATCGAAAAGAGTACAGGACAACGTTCCATGTTAAAACGATTTGTTAGGGTAGCCCATCTAAAAATTTTTGAGCTTGATTTTTTGTATTTATATATAAATCTTAGTGGGTTACTCACGGTTGAATTGGATTTTTTATAATCATCACTATGGGCCTAGTAAAAAATCAGTGGTTGTGTCTTAATTCCAAGCACCGAGACTTGCATGTTCTAGTAAGAAGCATTGGAATACGTGCGCACACACTTGCACGGGCTCGGGCTCGATCATGGTCATAGTCTTGGTTTTGGTCTCAGTGTCGAGCTCAGGGCTTAGATCAATGACGTAGGCATATGAGGCAGTGTGGTTGTAAAGGCTCTAGTAGTGAACTTTGCACTTCACACGTGCGCATCGTGTAATAGATGGGTTGCTCCCTCGTAAATCAGCGTGATAATAGTTATAGGTCAGGTAGTTGGAATGTTGTGGGTAATAAGTATGAGAGAGACCTGTCGACCTTATACAGGACTTGGAACCAGTTGTTTAAGAGGTGGTGTAACTACTCATGCAGTATAATACCGAACCATGTAGAAAATGTTGCATGTGGCTAGTCCAACAGTAAAAAAACGGCTAGCCATTAAGTCTAAACAGCTAGTATGTAGCTAGTTTTTCCACATGTAAAACGGTTAGAAACTGCCAAATAACGATTAATTTCTCGCCAACTGTCAGAAATAGTCATTTGAAGTTTTGACCTCGGACCAAAACATCTAGTAACCCTAACCTATATAAACAGGGCTTGAGTGGTTCATTCGACCATCACCAACCACTCGAACCATTCTCTCATACGAACTAACTAATAACAACTTAGTGTTCTTTGATGAGCTAGTAAGGTTCAATATGAACCTTAGCCATTAGCAAGCAAGTCCTCAAGAAATAGACCAGTGTACTGGTATAAGCCAGCAATTTCTTCTCTGACTTTCTCCCTGATTTGGGATTTTTTTCTTTAAATTTTTTATATGGCAGCAAACTGTGTACATAAAGTTCCATTATTGGTTTTTTCATGTTTGTTGAACGTAGAAGCACATATTGGTTTGTCGTATCCTATAAATTATTTGCCTACAATCTATCAGCAATCTCAATTACTATGAGAAGAGGTGAATAATGCTTTAAGGATGACGTAATCACACGTGCTTTAGCCTGTCCTTATTATATTTGGTTTCTTTTATTATTTATACAAATTACAAATCTATATTTTGAGAATATCAAGTTCATAACAAGGTTGAAAGAGGAAGGTGTGCACTGAGTTATTCTCGATGAGTGTTAAGGAAGAGAGAGTTTTGAAATTTTAATTTAAGAAAGCCTTAAGATGAAAGAGTATTTCTATTATTTAGAAAATATATTATATTATATTTAATGTTAGAAGACAACAGGCACCGAAATTTCTATGAAAATGTTAAGTTGATATTTGGAGAAAAGTTTAAAAGCACTTTGGAGGATGAATTACAAAAACCTCTTATTGTTATTATTTGCTGTTCTACGATGTGCCTTTGGCACCATGGATAAGTCTGTGGTATTCCATTTGTGGTGCCGGCGGCATATATGCACTTCAATCCAAACTAACTTAACCATGCTCCCATTAATGGATTGATCTTAGCCCCACGAATCACACTGATCAAACATTTCTAAATGACAAATAAGTGGCTTTTTTTTTTTTTCACACACACTCACGCTGTAGTGGGATTTCACCACCTATGGATACTCGAACCCTCGACCGACTGTTAAACTCCTTAGAATCTATCACCGGAGCAAGAGTGAGGATCTGAAATAAGTGGCTATTAAATTGATAGCCAGTGGTTTGAGTTGTCCACCAAATTCAAAAGCTAAGGGCTTATTTGGGAGCGTGGATTAGGAACTCCCGAATTTAGAACACCCCCCCCCCCCCCCCCCCCCCCTCCCACGTTGTGTTGTGTTTGGTACCTTAAATTGAAAATCACCCGTAATACAAAAGTATCTATTCACAGGGATTTGAATTTAATTACCAAATCAATTTTAATATCTCTAATTAGTGTACATGCGTAATGTTTGATACAATACTTGAATAAGCATGTTCATATATATGACAATGTTGCTAATATGATAGTTTTGAGATATCATTAGTGGGCCATGTGTTGGGGGCCTTGCACAAAACCTTAGGATCTAGCCTCCCGAACAAATCAGAATTATGAGATAATAATAGCAATGAAATAAATCAAAGCAACAATCACACACCACACAAGAGATTTTTACGTGGAAAACCCTCAAAGAGGTAAAAACCACGGGACCTCGTCCAGATCAACAATCTACTATGAAGTAGAACGTTTACAACCTTTGTCACTCACGCAGGAGCGGATAAACAATAAGAGAATAAAAGAAAACAGAGGGATCTTACCGATCACGAGGACGTAGAAGCACTGAGACGACGGCTCCCTTCCACAATCTTCCTCTCTCTCTCACCCTTGAAAACCCTCTTGTGTTTTTCACATTCCTAAAAAAACCCTAGAGAACACTTTTTATAGTTTTAGGAAACTCCTTTCCGCATCCCTGTTGCGAAAGGACTCAAATCCACAGTTTCGCACAAAATCGCGGAACAAACTGCGTAACCTACGACTAGTCGTAGCTCTCCCACGACTGGTCGTAGACCACCTACGACTAGTCGTAGCTCTCCTACAACTACTCCTAGACCCCGGGGAAAAAACAGCACAACTCGCTGGACTTCGAGTCGTGCTAGGGCTCGATCCTACGACCGGTCGAGCGCCTCTCACGACCAGTCGTGGCTCCCCCACGACCAGTCGAGCAACGCGGTGAATTACTTCGATTTTTCACCCGTTGCTCCATCTCTCCTCTGATATGAGGAGAAAAATCTCATCAAATCTTCCCCTTTTCGACTCAGGAGGAATTCACCTTCTTTAAGACAGCCTGATTTCTGTAAACCTCGAATTTGCCCTTGAGGAAAGCCTTAGTCATCATGTCTGACCCATTATCATCCGTGTTGACTTTCTCAAGCTGTAACACTTTCTATTCCAAAGTATCCCTGATCCAGTGATACCGAATCTCTATGTGTTTCGACTTGGAATGCTGACTTGGATTCTTGCTCAAGTGTATAATACTCTGACTATCGCAATAGACCACGTGCTCCTCCTGCTTCAGGAGAAGTTTATGTAGGAACCTCTTCATCCAAAGCATCTCTTTACATGCCTTTGTGACTGTAATGTACTCGGCCCCTGTCGTCGACAATGCTACGACCCTGTGTAGCTTGCTCTGCCAAGAAACCGCTCCCCCTGCAAACGTAAACATGAATCCCGATATAGACTTCCTGGAGTCTGTGTCGCCTGTCATAACTGCATTTGTATAGCCATCTAGCACGGGTTTACCGTCACCATAGCATAGGCTCAACCTAGATGAGCCTCTTAGATACCGCAGTATCCACTTCACCGCTACCCAATGTTCTTTGCCAGGATTGACAAGATATCGACTGACAACACCAACCGCATATGCTATGTCTGGGCGTGTACGCACCATAGCATACATCAAACTTTCTACAGCTGACGCGTAGGGTATCTTCTGCATCTCTTTCACCTCTGCCTTCGTCTTGGGACACTGCCTGTCGCTCAATCTAAAGTGACAATCCAGTGGAGTACTGACCGACTTCGCTGCATTCATATTGAACCGCTATAGGATTTTCTCAATATACCGCTCTTGTGATAGCCAAAGCTTTCTTCTGCTTCTGTCACGGGTTATCTCCATTCCTAGGATCTGTTTAGCCGGGCCCAAGTCTTTCATCGCAAAAGACTTGCCCAACTCCTGTTTCAGCCTATCGATCTTCTTGATGTCCTTTCCCATGATGAGCATGTCATCAACATATAAGAGAAGAACTATGAAATCACCATCTGAGAACTTGCGCGTGAACACACAGTAGTCCAACTCCGTTCTGTCATACCCATGCTGTAACATGAACGAATCGAACTTCTTGTACCATTGTCGTGGAGCTTGTTTCAGCCCATACAAGCTCTTCCTCAGCCTACACACTATATGTTCCTTGCCCTTGACTTCAAACTCTTTTAGTTGGTGCATGTAGATCTCTTCTTCCAGGTCACCGTGGAGAAAAGCAGTTTTAACGTCCAACTGCTCTATCTCCAGATCCATACTAGCTGTCAACCCAAGCAACACCCGTATGGATGTCATCTTCACCACTGGTGAGAATTTCTCCTCGAAGTCTATACCTTTCCTCTGATCGAACCCTTTTACTACAAGTCTGGCCTTGAATCTCGTCTGTGAATTCTTCTGCTCAACCTTCTTTCTGAACACCCACTTGTTGCTCAGAGCTTTCTTGCCCTTAGACAGTTTCACCATGTCATAGGTGTGATTCTTATACAAGGATTCCATCTCCTCTTGCATAGCTTTCAACCACTCTTCCTTATGCTTATCGGCTAGGGCCTCAGAATAATCTTCTGGCTCTCCCCCATCAATCAGCATAATGTACTCATGCGGGGAGTACCTCTTGGACGACTGTCTGTCCCTAGATAACCTCCTCACCCGTGGCTCAACAGGTGGATCAAGTGGGGGCTGCTCCCCCAGTCCATCTTCTATAGGAACCCCCTCATCCTCTGCACCTGGCTGTACTCCTCAGTCATCAGGCACCATGGGAGGAATAACTGGATCCATGTCCTCTAGCTCACCTGAACTAGGCTGGTTCTTCTTTGGCTTACCAATGCCTTCAATGAGCTGATCTTCAAAGAAAACCACATCTCTGCTCCTGACGAGTTTTTTTTCGGTCGGATCCCACAATCTGTAACCGAACTTTTCATCACCGTACCCTAGGAACACACACTGCCTGATCTTCATATCGAGCTTGGACCTCTCGTCCCTTGGTACGTGAACGGATGCCCTGCACCAAACACCCTGAGATAACTGTACGATGGATCCTGTCCAGTCCACATCTTCTCAGGTACTTATCCATTCAATGGGGCTGATGGAGACCTGTTTATCAGATACACCACCGTGTGCATTGCTTCTCCCCAGAACGTCTTGAGTAACTTCGCATGGGATATCATGCATCTGATTCTCTCAACAATGGTGCGATTCATTTACTCAGCTACACCATTATGCTGGGAGGTCTTGAGAACCGTCTGTTCATGCCGTATACCCAAGGACTTGCAGTACTCATGAAAGTCGCCGATGTATTCACCACCATTATCAGTGTGGATGCACTTCAATGATCTACCTGTCTCTCTCTCGACCATAGCATGAAACAACTTAAACACACCAAAGACCTCGTCCTTGGATTTCAAAGCATAAGCTCAAACCCTCCTAGATGCATCATCTATAAAAGTAACAAAATATAATGCCTCACCTAAGGTTTTTGTCCTCATAGGACCACACACATCAGCATAAACCAAATCTAATGCATGCACTTTATTAATATGAGAAGCAGTTTTAACAAATAAAACTCTATGTTGTTTCTCTGATAAACAATCAAGACAGGTTTTGAGAGGTATACCTGTCACGTCTGGAAGGAGCCGCTTCCTCGCTAGTAGCTGAAGCCCTTTTTTCACTCATGTGGCCTAGACGCATGTGCCACATGTCAATAGCTGAATCTTCTGTTGTGTTCAACTCACCCTTGCATACACTAACACTTGCCTTATACAGGGTGCAACACTTCTTTCCTTTGGCTGCGATCAACGAACCCTTGATGAGCTTCCAGCGCCCACCAGCAAACTGGCTTTCATAGCCATCATCATCCAACCTTCCTGTCGACATCAAGTTGAGGCGAAGGTCTGGGATATGTCTCACATCCCTAAGAACCAATGTGCAGCCCACATCGGTCTTCACACAAATATCACCAACTCCCACGATCTTCGATACACCAGAATTTTCCATCTTCACGATCCCATAGTCACCTGACTTGTAGCTTCTGAAGAAATCCCAGCGTGGAGTCGCATAAAAAGAAGCTCCTGAGTCAGTCACCGAATCGGTGTCCTGACCAGTAGCCGTGAGATAAACATCATGATCTGTGGAAATAATAATAACAACATCGCCATCTGAAGCGACCGTATTAGAATCAGATTCATCTTCATTCTCCTTTCCTTTTCCTTTCTTGTCGTTTTTAGCCATACGACATTCATGCTTATAGTGGCCCTTCTTGCCAGAATTCCAGCATTCAACATCTTTTCTGTTACTCAACTTTCCTCTTGATTTATCTCGGACCTTCCCGCCCTTCCTGTTCTTTCTTCTCCCCCGTTCCTGTGTCACAAGTGCCTCTTGCTGAGTAGATCTGTGAGACTTCCTTCTTGTCTCTTCATTGAAGAGACAGCTAGTAACCTGTTCCATGGATATCTTTCCATCTAGCGCGAAGTTACTTAGAGACACCACCGATGTCTCCCAACTGTCAGATAATGAACTAAGCAATAATAAAGCCTGCAATTCATCATCCAGGACCATCTTCATAGAGGAGAGTTGGTTCACTATATTATTGACCTCATTCATGTGCTCGGTCACAGAACTACCATCTTTGAACTTGAGATTCACAAGTCGCCTTATCAGAAAAAACTTATTACTGGTTGTCTTCCTCTCATACAGCCCTTGTAATTTCAGCCATAGGCTAGCGGCTGAGGTTTCCGTAGACACATGGTGGAATACAGAATCATCCAACCATTGTCTAATAAACCCCACCGCCTTCCGGTCCAACTTCTTCCAATCATCATCAGACATATCCTTAGATTTTGCTGATATGCCTAAAATTGAAGAATATAGATCCTTGTAATAAAGCAAGTCCTCCATCTTAGCCTTCTATATGGTCCAGTTAGAACCATTGAGGCTGATCATCCTTGATGAGCCACCTTCCATAATTCCAAACCGATCCTACCCGTTCAATGAACTTAGCGCTCTGATACCACTTTGTTGGGGGCTTTGCACAAAACCTTAGGATCTAGACTCCCGAACAAACCAGAATTATGGGATAATAATAGCAATGAAATAAATCAAAGCAACAATCACACATCACACAAGAGATTTTTACGTGGAAAACCCTCAAAGAGGTAAAAACCACGGGACCTCGTCTAGATCAACAATCCACTATGAAGTAGAACGTTTACAACCTTTGTCACTCACGCAGGAGTGGATAAACAATAAGAGAATAAAAGAAAACAGAGGGATCTCACCGATCACGAGGACGTAGAAGCGCTGAGACGACGGCTCCCTTCCACAAGCTTCCTCTCTCTCTTTTCTCTCTCTCTCTCTCTCTCTCTCACCCTTGAAAACTCTCTTGTGTTTTTCTTATTCCTAGAAAAATCCTAGAGAACCTTTTTTATAGTTTTAGGAAACTCTTTTTCGCATCTCTGTTGCGAAAGGACTCAAATCCGCAGTTTCGCACAAAATCGAGGAACAAACTGCGTAACCTACGACTAGTCGTATCTCTCCCACGACTGGTCGTAGACCACCTACAACTAGTCGTAGCTCTCCTACGACTAGTCTTAGACCTCGAAAAAAAAACAGCACAACTCGCTAGACTTGGAGTTGTGCCAGGGCTCGAACCTACGACCGGTCAAGCGCCTCCCACGATCAGTCGTGACTCCCCCACGATCAGTCGAGCAACGCGGTGAATTACTTCAATTTTGCACCCGTTGCTCCGTCTCTCCTCTGATCTGAGGAGGAAAATCTCATCACCATGTTCTCAATAGATTAATAGCTTTGGGACACACATGTTGTTACACATGCCACTTTTGAAAGGATTTTAGATGTAATCAAGCTTCAACCTGGAATTTCAAACTCCTCTTTGAGAGGATTTGAAACCCCCCCCCCCCCCCCCCCATATATATATATATATATATAGAACTTGCACCATTCCACTGATACAACTATCATTACCTTTAACTCCATGCAATCCACTCTAATACCATCCAATCTCATCCAATCTGCCTGGCCAAACAAGCCCTTAGAGGAGTCGAAATCCCTCAAATCTCTCCAATCCAGGGTGGCAAACAACCTTAAAATTATCCATTCAATGTGGTGGACAATTTGGAACGGTCTCGATTTTCTCCTACTTAAGGTAACACTATGAGCAGGTTTGTGCCGCTCAAGGACTTGTTGCAAACGCACACATTTAAGATACGACGGTTATATGCATTTCATGCTAGTAAACGGGTACACGGTTCATGCAGTTCACGACGGAGTGAGGCGACAGAGACAGGGCCAAGATTAGAAGCGTCCGTGACTTCTGCCACCATCACAAATTCTAACCATCCGTACTTTGCTCCCGGTGGGGCCCACCTTTAATTAGAAAAGTAGCCTGGGTCAGATAAACGAGGATTAGGTGCGACGCCGGATCCGGCCAGGTGGGCGTGGCCCTGACTGTGGGGCCCACCTGGAAGTATGTGTTGTATATCCACGCCGTCCATCAGTTTTGCCAGATCATTTTAGGGCACGTTCCTAAAAGTGAAGCAGATACAAATCTAAGGTGGAACATATAGCTGGGATTGAATTCTCACCATTAAAAACTTTTTTAAGAATACAAAAGTTTTGGATCAAGCGGACATTTGTGTTTTCCTTTCATCCAGGTCTGATTGAACCTATCAAAAGGTTGAATGAAAAATAAACATCACGTTGGAATCTAGAATGTTTTCAATGGTGGGCATTCAATGACCACTCTTTCCTCTGGTGTGGTCCGCCTGATATTTGTATCTGCTTCATTTTTGGGATCATCTCCTAAAATGGGCTTTAAAAACTGATGGACGGCGTTGATATACAACACAGACATCCATGTTGGACCCACGGTCAGAGCCTCACCAACCCGGCTAGATCCGGGGTCGCACCTAATCCGCGTTCCGGACGGATTTGGGCGGACACTCGATATCCAACCGTTGGATTCGCACCTAAACTCGGTTTTCGGCTTGATACTTCCTAAAGGCCCAACAATGCCCGTCCATTTATTATGATACTGTTTGATCGGTGGCCCGCAAAAGGCGCGGTTTAAAAGGAGTTGGTGCCTTTATTTATTTATTCCACGGATGCAAATTTCCCTGTGCATCGAAAAGCTTTGTCGGCTACATCGTGATGTATGTTCGACATCTATCCGTCTATCATTTGGACCAGCCCATGTTAGTATGTGAGTCCAAATAAAATTCGGATCCAGAACTCAAATGAGCCACACCACACGAAAAAGGGGGATGGGTTACATTTTTGGGCCCACCGAAGTTTTGGATCGGGCTGATATTTTCTTTTTCCCTTCATCGGATGAGAATCACCTCATGAATGGATGGGATGGAATATAAACGTCACAGTGGGCCCCAAGGAGCTTCAATGATGGGTCCCTGTGCTGTGGTTCAGTTGAATTTCGGATCAGCCTTATTTTTGGAACTGACCAGGTGCAAATGGTCAGCAGACTGGATGTCGGACACACGTCAGGGTGGGCCCCACAGTTTTTTTTTTTGCACGCGCCAGCTGTAGAAAATGCACTTCCTTCGTCCTCAGGAGCAATTATTTATGGAGACGGATTGGCTACTCGCACTGACACCAGCCCCGGCGCTGGTGGTCGGTGCTCTATGGGCCTCACCATGATGTACGTGTTTCATCCATTACGTTCATCCATTTTTACAGATTATTTTATAGGTCGATATTAAAAATTATAGGGATATAAATCTTAGGTGGGCCACACCATAGGGGAAAAATAATTAAAATCCTTCTAAGGCCCACTGTACTGTTTATTTGACATCCAATCTATTGATTTGGTCATAAAGACCCAGATGAAGGGGAACAATAAATATCAGCTTAATCCAAAACTTTTATTGGCTCCCAAAACGTTTTTAATGGTCAAAATTCATTCACCACTATTTCCTGTAATGTGGTCCACTTGAGATTGAGATATACTTCATTTTTTTTCTCATGTCATGAAATGATATATAAAAATAGATGGAAAGAATGGATGACACACATACATCATGGTGGGCCCCACAGAACACCGACCACCAGCCAATGGCTGGTATTGGCTGGTGTCCATTGGCTGGTGTTAGAGGGAGTAGCCAATCCGTTTCCATTACTTATGAAAAAATTCCCTACTGTACGACCCGTTTATGGCCACGAACCTTTTTAAGAACCCTTATTTTTAGGTCTCAAAATAAGCCCAGGCTGTACGGTTGCATACGCCAAAAATGCCACTGCTTCTGCAGAAGTGTGATATTTGAAAGCTGGGGTTCCATATAACTACGTTATTATAACTATAGCCATGCTCGTAGCCATTGAAAAAAATATACGGACCTTTGGGAAAGTATCGCTGTACTGGCGGTAGTGTCCCTGTAGTTTGTATAAATTTTTTTTTTTTAACATAGATAACTTTATTTTACTTACATTTTTCTCTAATATATATTTATATAAATATATATATATAAGTATATAAATCTTTTTCATCCTTTTTTTCATTTCTTTTTTTATTCATTTAATAAGAATGTCTTTTAAACCAAAAGTAGTTACTTGACATACCCTATATGATTTTGGGGTAGGAGAAGCTACTTTAGCTAGCCAACCTTCCATCAGGTCGGTGGTCAGAGATCTATTTCATTCACTTTGTGGTTAATCTTAATCAGTTCATGGTCAATTTCATTAATTTCACGATCAATTCCATGCATTTCATAGTCAATTCCCTTAACTTCATGGTCAATTCCGTGCATTTCATGGTCAATTCCCTTCATTTCACGGTCAATTCAATGCATTTTACAATCAATTCCAACGATTCCCCTTCACTTCACGGTCAATTCAATTCATTTCACGGTCAGTTCCGTGCATATCACGGTCAATTCCCTTCACTTCACGGTCAATTCCATGCATTTCACTCCATTCACTCCCTTACACTCAAATACACATCCGAACTTATCTCTACCATCCCTATTCCCTCAAATTCACGTCCGAACCTATCTCTTCTATCCTTATTTCTTCATTTCACCCATTCTCTTCATTAAATCTTCATCCTACTATCACATTACATATTCTATGTTCCATTCTACTCAAGGTTACCTGCATTTGTTTTCTGAGAGGACGTAAATCCATTGATAAATGTGAAACGTTGTAGGCTTTTCTCCGAAGAACATGTTTCACATCAATATCGAGATTGACTGTGAAATGCATAGAATTGACTGTGAAGTGAAGGTAATTTACCGTGAAATGCATGGAATTGACTATGAAGTGAAGGGAATTGACTGTGAAATGCATAGAATTGATCATGAAGTGAAGGGGAATTGCTGGGATTAACTGTGAAATGCATGCATGAAGTGAAGGGAATTGACTATGAAATGCATGGAATTGACCATGAAGTGAAGGGGAATTGCCGGGATTGACCGTGAAATGCTTGAAATTAACCGTTAAGTGAAGGGAATTGACCGTGAAATGCATGAAATTAGCTGTGAAGTGAAGAGGAATCGCTAGGATTGACCATGAAATGCATGGAATTAATCATGAAGTGAAGGAAATTGACTGTCCAGTTGGGGTCGACCCCGACTTGCCGCCTGTCTGTCAAACCTTAAAACAGTCATATGTTGCAAATCGGAATGAGATTTTCGACATATCATTTATCATATAGTTCGATTAGGATGCTCTGACATTCTTTTCAACTCAAACTTGAAAACTTTAAACTCATGTAGTTAATTACTATAAAAGATGTTAATACTGTGAATTTCATGTTCGACTTAGTGAATTTCATGTTAAGCTCGTTGAATTTCATGTTTGGCTCGATGAATTTCATGTTAAGCTCGTTGAATTTCATGTTAAGCTCGCTCAATTTCACATTAGGCTCGTTGAATTTGACGTTATGCTCATTGAATTGTAGTGACAGATGCAAAAGCTTAGGAAATTATTGCAAAAGAGAGTGAGGACAACAAAGATTTCAAAAGCCAAATAGGATGGGACAGCGAGTCAAGGTCAACCTTGAATTAGTGCCAGCAACACGGGGTCGACCGGGTCCAGATGGGGTCGATCTCATTCTCCCTCAAAGCTTTTTGGGCAATACCTGAGTTATAAATTTATCCTACGATTTTGGTTTCCACCTAAACTTATTGAGGAAACTATACATTCTTCATATACGGCAATTCTAAGAATTTAACATCAGACCTTTCGAAATTATCTCACATACATCCCCTACATTGACCTTCACGCCAATTTCATTCAATGGGTCCCGATATAAAGAAGAAGTGGAGCCCAAACAACTTCCAGTCGAATGGGGTCGACCCCATCTAGACCCGGTCGACCCCGTGAAATGCATGGAATTAATCGTGAAGTGAAGCGAATTGACCGTGAAATGAATAGAAATGACAGTGAAGTGAAGGGAATTGACTGTGAAATGCATGGAAATGACCGTGAAGTGAAGGGAGTTTATCGTGAAATGCATGGAATTGACTGTGAAGTGAAGGGAATTAACCGTGAAATGCATGGAATTGACCGTGAAGTGAAGGGAATTAACCGTGAAATGCATGGAATTAACCGTGAAGTGAAGGGAAATCACCAGAATTGATAGTGAAATGCATGGAATTGATCGTGAAGGGAAGGGAATTGATCGTGAAAAACATGGAATTGACCGTGAAGTGAAGGGAATTGACCGTGAAATGCATGGAAATGACCGTGAAGTGAAGCGAATTGACTGTGAAATGCATTAAATTGACTGTAAAGTAAAGGGAATTGACCGGGAAATGCATGGAATTGACCGTGAAGTGAAGGGAATTGACTATGAAATGCATATAATTGACCGTGAAGTGAAGGTAATTGACCGTGAAATGCATGATCGTGAAGTGAAGGGAATTGACCGAGAAGTGAAGGGGAATCGCCGGAATTGACCGTGAAATGCATGGAATTGACAGTAAAGTGAAGGGAATTGACTATAAAAAGCATGGAATTGACCGTGAAATGAAAGGAATTAACCGTGAAATGCATGGAAATGACCGTGAAGTGAAGCGAATTGACCATTGAATTGACCGTGAAGTAAAGGGAATTGACCGTGAAATGCATGAAATTGACCGTAAAGTGAAGGGGAATCGCCGGAATTGACCGTGAAATGCATGGAATTGACCATGAAGTGATGGGAATTGATCGTGAAATGCATGGAATTGACCGTGAAGTGAAGGGAATTGACAATGAAATGCATGGATATGAGCATGAAGTGAAGCAAATTAACCGTGAAACGCATTGAATTGATCGTGAAGTAAAGGGAATTGTCCGTGAAGTGAAGGAGAATCACCGAAATTGATTGTGAAATGCATGGAATTGACCATGAAGTGAAGGGAATTAATCATGAACTGTATGAAATTGACCATGAAGTGAAGGGGATTTACTGTGAAATGAATGAAAATGACCGTGAAGTGAAGGGAATTGACCGTGAAATGCATGGAATTGACCATGAAGTGAAGGGAATCGACCGTGAAATGCATGAAATTAATCGTGAAGTGAAGGGGATGGACCGTGAAATGCATGAAATTGACCCACTTCGTCGGAATTGACCACGAAATGCATGGAATTAACCGCGAAGTGAAGGGAATTGACCATGAAGAAGGGAATTGACCGCGAAATGAATGAAATTGACCGTGAAGTGAAGGGAATTCACCGCGAAATGCATGGAATTGACCATGGAGTGAAGGGAATTGACCACGAAATGTAAGGAATTGATCGTAAAGTGAGGGTGATTAATTGAAATTCACAGCGAAATACATGAAATTGATCGCGAAGTTATTGAAATTGACCGTGAAGTAAATGAAATTGACCGCGAAGTGAATGAACTTGACCACGAACTGATTGAAATTGATCGTGAAGTGAATGAAATGAATTTTCGACCATCGACTTGATGGAATGTCATGCCCCAGACTCGGTAACCGAACCTCATAAGGAACCCGATGTAAGACCCGTATCCTAGACCGTACCGTTCCGTTGGCTTCCGCGATCCTTCCGGTCGAATTCCGACAATCTTCGACCTGTATTTGACGTTTACGCTCGAACCTAAGCCGAGTCCCGCATATCAGAGTCGACTCGACCCGAAACCTATACCTTAGCGACCGCGCCGTCGCCGCGGTTCTAACGTCGCGACTCGCGCACCGACCCGATACCCAGGGTAGAAGATGTAGACCCGCGTTCAATTCGAAGAAAACACCGCGCGTTGCAAATTAGGAGGGAATCTATACGAGATGTCCCATCAATCAAGTACACATCACACATCAAGTCAAGTACAACTAACCCATGCCATGCCCATACCTCTCTCTTACACAAGCAACCCAAAGTCAACTCTTTCTCACCCTCTCTCTTACACACCCATATCATGTCAAGTACACTTCACATCCATCACTCATCCCTTTAACCCATCATCTCACTCCTTCTCTCTCATTTCCCAAGCAACCCAAAAAATTTCACACGTCCAAGCTCCTTCTCCCAATTCCCAAGTGTGGCCCACCTTCTCATCTTCCATCTTCACCTCTCATCTCTCATCCACACCATCAAAGGTCTATCATCCACTGTCCAAAGTGAAGGCAATGAGCTAAGGAGGCTAGGGGAGCAAGAAGGAAGCCAAGAGGTGGGTGATCCACCGTTAATTCATGTTTTTAGGACCACTTGTTGTAGGACTCAAATTGATGTATACAATGTAGAGAGGGGCCTATAGTGGCGGGGTCCCTGTATCTCAGCGTATATCTCTCTCTACCTCCCTCTTTTCTCTCCCTTGAATGTGGTGGGCCCCACCAAATTGTGCTAAATCAACTCCATCTATCAAATGGGTGGCCCATCACATTTTAGGTGAGATGACCTAAATTGTATGGTGTATTGTATTTATATATATATATATATATATATATATATATATATATATATATATATATATATATATATATACATATGTATACACGTGTACATACATCAGGTGGGCCATGTCCCCGTGAGACCCACCGTATTGTATCTGTTTTAGCACGCCGTCCAGCGTCTCTGGACGCTGGACTAGCAGCGTTAACACACTGCATGGTTAAAAAAAAAGAAAAAAAGAAAAAGTATTCTTTTAGAGTGGGCCACTCATGCAAGCCCCACATTGATGTTTATACATGATCCAAGCCGTCCATCCCAACCCTTGCATCATTTTAGGCGTTGAGCCGAAGAATGAGATCGATCCAATTATCTGGTGGGCCGTGGCATTGAGAATTCTACTATTTTTCGTTAAAACTTGGATAAATGATTGTTGGGGTCCACAAGAAGCTTGGACCCACCTGAAACTTGGTTTGAACGCCTAATTTTGTAGGACACATACAATGGATAGGGTAGATCTAGTTAATGTGGGTCCCACGTAGGATAAAAAAATAATTTACATTGGCATGCCTTGGCTGCCATAACGTCCAGAGACGTCCAACGTTAAAAAGGAGGCCCCATTAGCCCCACTTGTAGACTCTACCATGATGTATGTTCTACATCCATACCGTTCATTTAATATGTTCCCTTGAATGATGCGTTGACTCCAAAAATCAACCACAAACTGAACTCAGGTGGGCCATACCATCCAAATCATGTGAAGACATGCCTAAATCATATAAAAACACTTGGTGGGGCCTACCTGAATTTTGAATATGGCTGAAACTTGGTCTGAACCCTCAAACAGGTGGGACACATGTAATGGGCGGGCTAGATTTGTGAAACATATTTCGGTGGGCCCCGCACCCACCCTAGGTCTAATTGACCTTATAAATAGGTTGGCTGACAGATAAACAACACGGCGGGCCCTGGTCCTTGTGACCTTTGAAAAGATTGGATGTAAATAAACGTTATGGTGGGCCCTAGTCCTTGTGACCTTTGAACAGATTAGATGTAAATAAACATTTTGGTGGGCCCCTTGCTACATGGCCTTATCAACAGGTGGGATGTAAAATAAACATTTTGGTGGGCCCCTTGCCACATGGCCTTATCAACAGGTCGGATGTAAAATAAACATTTTGGTGGGCCCCTTGCCACATGGCCTTATCAACAGGTGGGATGTAAAATAAACATTTTGGTGGGCCCCTTGCCACATGGCCTTATCAACGGGTGGGTTGTAAAATAAATATTTTGGTGGGCCCCTTGCCACATGGCCTCATCAACAGGTTGGATGTAAAATAAACATTATAGTGGAGCCCTTGCTCACGTGGTCTTACCAACAGGTTGGGTGGCAAATAAGCATTTCAATGGGCCCAGGATTGGATGGAAAATAAATGTTATGGTGGGCCCACATGGGAGTCTACCATGATGCATGAGTTTCATCGAAAACGTCCAACCATTTTGAGATTATTTTAAGGCCATTGTTGAGGCCCATCTTAATGTATTTGTGGCCCGCCCACTAAGGTCCACTTTGTTATATATGGGCCCATGTGTGTAGGCCCATTTGATGTATTTATGACCCATTGTTGAGGCCCACTTTGGTATATAAGGCATATGTGATTAGGCCCATTTGATGTACATAAAGCTTATGTGATTGGGCTCATTTTTAATGCATACTAAGACCCATGGGTGATGGCCCATTGTAAAGTACCTAAGACCTATTAGTGAGGCTCATTCAGGTGGCTCACTTAATGAATATAAGGCCCATATGATACGGCCCAATTGATGTACTTAAGGCTCAATTGGGTGCAATTAGGTTCATTGCAATGCGTGATCCCTCCATGACATATAATGATAGCAAGTAATGCCTTGGGAGCAATGATGGTTAGATGCCCACATTGTCAGGATGATGTCGGTTAAATGTCCGCATTGTCACTCTCCCTAAGGCCCATTGGTAGGCCCATACTTGTAGTAAGTAGGCCGTCTAGGCCCATCTTTGTTATACACAAAGTCCATCTTTATATACATGTATAGTGTAGATCCATGATTCATGATCATACGCATCATATGTATGACTGATATGTGGAGTGACTGATCATAGCATATACCTTCGGCAGAATGTTTATGGGCTCCCTGATAGGCGGAGTTGCCCTGCATGAGTGCATAGTACACGTAGGACTGTTGCATGACTGGTAGTGTGACTCATGCACTTACATTTGTATGATTGTGATTATTGTATGCCCTACCGACATTAGGGCCATAGCCTCCATAGACACATCGTGGGTGGCTGGGTTGGATACCGAAAATGTTTGGTTCTAGCATACGGGCGCCATAGATGTCCCTAGGTGAAAATTCCTAAACCCGATGGTACCAGAGGATGACTCCAACGTCGAGACCGAGTGGATACCGAGCGAGCGGGGGCCATATACCAGTAGGCCGCATCTCCCACTGTATCATGGTCGGTTGGAAAGGGCTGTGACCTTACCCGCCTGAGTGAGGGGGCATTTGCTAGGTCGAGTATGACCAACTTAAGGAATCGGTCCGCTATCGACGAGCCGGGCCCGATATTGGCAGACAGATAGTGAGGTCTCTTCCACTCTCCCAGTTGTGCATTCGGATAGGGGCGGCAAGCTGGCGTAGAGTGTACTTGACCCGGTGATTATCCAGACTGAGAATTGTACTGATATTGATGACCTGTATGAGGATCGGTATGCTTGAGTTGCACCACGCATCGCATGGTCGTGACATGACTAATAACATTCATATCTCGCACCGCATAACCTTAGTACGGCCGATTGCATTTATTTACTCATCAGCATGTTCCCGCATTACTCTGACCTTGCCTTCTGAGCATGCTTACATTGCGCACACACTTCCACCACCCTCTAAGTTTTCTATAAGCTTATGCACGATTGATGCGTGCAGGTGACGCCAGGACGCAGCCGTAGTCTCGCCGCCGTTGGAGCGTGCAGCCGAGCTTTTGGAGTTTTTTGTTATTGTCACTATCTTATATTTCCCTTTCTTACGCATTGTACCTAAAGTTTTTGATCATAGTGGATTTTGTGATGGTGCTCTTGTGGTTATTGTTCGTGGGTTATACTTGTGGTTATGCTCATTACAATTATCCATTACAATTAAATGGATATTAAAAATCTTCCTTAGAGCATCCCAAGATTGAAACTTAGTATATGGGTGCCGGGAGCCGAGAATGGGATACTACGAGGCTGTCGGCGCCAGATTAGGCGATCGAAAATTTTGTGAGCCCGATTTCTGAGTTTGGGGCGTGACACCCGATGATCGGCTTTGGCCGCAACAGCTTCCGTAGTACCCCATTCTCGGCTCCTGAGATAGGTTCCGATCTTGGAATCCTAAAAAGAGGATTTCCATAATAATGTAATCATCTCTAATATGAACATACCCAAGATCACAGTAAGTAAATCTGAGAATAACAAAGGCACACATCACAAAATCCACTATGAATTTGAACTTTTACAAGCTTACATCAGGTCCAAAAGGATAAACATAAGACAACAGAAGAAAGAAGGAAGAGAATCTGCAACACTGGGTCCTCAGATCGCACACCTATCCAAGCTCCGCTGCTAAGACCCCAACTTACGATCTCCTGCACGCATCAATCGTGCATAAGCTTATAGAAAGCTTAGAGGGTAGTGAAAGTGTGTGACAATAGTGCTCAGAAAAAGATAGAGAATGCAAAAAGGAGTCACGATCAATACTAATACCATAGTCTTACCAAGGCGATCATGAACATAAGAAGCTATACCAAGGCAGTATGATAATGTAGAAAGCCATACCAAGGCCATATAGTGCAATGAGTAATTAATGTAATGAGTACTCGGTGCCATGCCAAGGCGGTACATTATGAGGCTTACACAGCTGACGCAAATGCAATGCGAAGTAATGCCAGTACTCAAATCCAACCCACATTTCGAGTACATTTCCATTATAAGAAAATCACAGGGGTCCATTACACTACTGGATGACTGCCGCTCTACAGACCCCGCACAGTCAAACGAGCGTAAGAGACCTCACTACCCGCCTGTGGACAGCCAATCACCAGCAAGGCCTGAAGGTAGCTGACCCATTCACGAGTTGGTCAGACTCAGCCTAGCAATGCCCTCTTACATCAGGCGAGTAAGGCCACACCCCTATCCAACCGACTACACAACAGTGAGAGTCGCGGCCTAACGGTATAAGGCCCTCGTGCGCTCATATATTCCACCCAGTCACGGCGCTAGAGCAGATCCTTGGTACTATAGAAGTTTTAAAAATTTCACCCATGAGCATCCTATGCACCTGGTATGCTCAAGTAACATTTTCGGTGTCCAAACATGGCCATCCATGATGTATCTGTGGAAACTACAACCCTGATGAAGCAAGGGCAATAATGCTCATATGTTATGCAATGTCAGATGCATGAATCACACAATCAACCATGCATCAATCCCAAGCATCCAATGTGCTCGAGAGGGGATACTACGTCCCTCGGGAAAAGTATCATGCAATGTCCAATGACACAATATGACCACACACATATAGTGTCAACCAAGCATACAATGATGTACATGGTCATGAGGATAAATTCAGTCACATTACAGGGTGATATGAAATGTATATTACATTCCTCCTATCCAAGAAGGAAGCAAGTAGATAATATCTTTAAGGAATCCAACTTCTAGTGGGGGCCCTTTTTGCCTGGGGTAGCCCACGAAACTAAGTGTACGAGCTGCGGATCTAAGTAATATAGAAATGAGTCTAGCAAGAGTCTAAGATGAGTATCCAATCACTCTTAAATACAACCGGACCTAGAGGGGTCTATAATGGGGACATTTAACTACCATTCCCCAAAAAGGCATATCAACCATGAATGATGTGGATAGAAGGCCCAAGGCTTACATTAAAGATAAAAATAAATGTAACCAACCATATACATATATATTCCTCATAATATGTCATAAAAAGATAAAATACCACTTTTAACAACATGGGCCCCAAGAGAAAAATTAAGGCCCAAGGCTCAATTCCCAATAGTCATAGAATCCATGCATTGAGTCAGACTTGGTGGGCAGCCCGCGTACACAATATACGACTAAATAAGTTTAAGTTTGGATGAAATGAGCCTAACTACATCAGCCCAATAACTTAGCAATTTAAGTGGGCAATTAAGGGCCCAATACTATCATTATCTTAGCCTACAAGTCCATCAAAATGGTGAAAGTTGGCCCAATATATGGTTGTGCCAATCTAGGATGACCCTGCTCACTCTGAGCCTATGGGATGCCCCAAAAAAATCTGATCTAAGATGGGGTCCTCATCTGATTACTAAAGGTGACCCAAAAGAATACACTGATTAAGTCAAAAAATTATAAGAAAATATAAGCACGTAACATGTACACAAGTTCTCAATATGGTGGGCCCCACAGCCAAATAAAGTTTTAGCCATAAAATTTTACATTTAAGACCCTTTGATAAACTTTTGGCCGGTTTAACTTCCTAGACCTGCTAAGGTCCAGAAATCAGTTAACTATATAAAAATAATCTCATGAAAGCCAACTATATTCGCTGAGGGACGCCACCAGATGGAAAGTGCGTATATATCATGAAAGATCAAGTCGGCCTGTTACTGGATTGTGAATCCACCAGTAACCTAAGCCAGAGAGTACATCCATAATCGGGTAATCTAAGGCTTGGATGGCCTGGACCAAACATGTGTTAAGGTAGGTTCCACATACATACACATTAAGCCCTAAACAAATTGCCTAGGGTCTATAGTGGGCCTTTAACCATTCATAAAGAAACTCATGGGCCTACCTTAGGATCACCTAGGAGGACGTTCAACCTCAACTAGCTTCCAAGAGGTAACCCGCCACTACTCATATAATATAAGGTCTAAAGCCCAAGTAATGCATGGCCTAATGGGCCATATACCAAGCCCAACTCATACGCCATATAGTAGGCCCTCAAGTAAGGTTTGGGCCCAACCACAAAGGTCATAATTTCACATATTGTGGTGGGCTTCATGGGCAGCCCAGTAATTCATTTACATGGGCAAGTTTTAGATTTAACATAAGTGAGTTAGGCCTCACTTTTGGCCCAAGTACAGGGTTAATTTAGTGGGTAGCCAAGAGCCCAACTTCTTGTATATTATTGCCCTTAAGTCTATCACAATAAATAGGAGAGTATAGCCTCAAGATCAATAGGCCTATCCAAAAGAAGTGAGTCCAAAAGACCTAATCACTACCACAAAAGGGGCCATGCATATACTATATTACATAATGGGCTCTAAAGAAATGACCCAAAACAAAAGTTATCAAATTCCTACATTATGATAGATTTAAGGGCAGCCCATAAGTCTAAGAATACACAAGGACGAGACCTATACCGACAGAGTGGGCCTTGCCTCATCAGACAAAGACTTAACAAGGCCCTCCACAATATGCATTTATGTGGGCTTTGCAAGTTAGCCTATAATTAAGCATTTCATGAGGGCATCGAGGCTAAAGGATGCATATGATCAGCTTGTAAACGGCCCATTGGGCATGTAAAATAATAGGGTCAGGCCCTGCACAATCTTGGGCTTAAGGAATAGATTTTCAGCCCAAACGTCCCATAAAACTACCAAAAATCTAGTTAAGGCTAGCCCATATTATCACCTCAAAGATGGGTCTTAAGAGGCACTAACTATACCCAAAAAAATGTCTAAGGAAGGAAAGCAAGGAGTGTGTGCAACACTCTCTCAAATCTGATGTGCCACAATAGTTCCTAAACAATCAGTCATGTAGTAAATTTTGGGCCCCTTGCTGGAATTCCTGCCCACCCATTTCTTGGGCCTGCTGGAGTCCAAAAATTTATTTAAATTGGATGGGTTACTGACCCATGGTGATCCATATATATCATAGTCAGCCCCACCAGATAAAAGAGAGATATACAACACTTACTTCAAGTGGGCCATGCCATTAGAATGCAGGCCCAGCAACCCAAAGTAGGGGTGTGCCTGGGTATTTGGCCCAAAACTAATACAAATTGGAGGTCACACGACGGTCGGTACAGAGGCCCAATGGCCCTAAAAATTTATAAGGTGGTCCTTACATGGGTACGCCACACCCCTATAAAATTTTATAATTTTTGGACATCTAAAAATATTTTAATTAATTCAAATAAAATAATCTGTCCTGAAACTCAGACTGATCTGGACATCATATTATAGTGGGCCGGTCCAGCCACCACCATGGTGTGTACAGGCTTCCAATGGCTCCAAAATTTTGTAGGTAGGTCCTAACATGAGTTTAACACATCTCTGTAAATTTTTACAATTTTTAGATACTCAAAAGTATTTTAATAAATTTTAAGAATTTAATCTGTCCAGGGTGAACTATTTCTGGAATGTAATTGTCCTGAATTTGGGCCATTCGATGGGTGGGTTCTGAGCCTCTTAAATTCATGAAATTTGGACCCAAGGTCCCTCATCAAGCCTACATCAAGATGGGACCTAGAAATATAGCCCACCTTCTGAGAAAAATATTTTTAAAACTTTGTTTTTATGAATCTATACTGCTGGACTGCACAACAGAATTTTTCTGGCAGTCTACTATTTGGCCCACCCGTTTGGATGCCCAAATAGGGTCTATTGGCCCTAAAATTTTTCAGGTAGGTTCTACCATGGGTGGGCTACCTCACTACAAAATTTTAATATTTTTGAGGTAGTATAAATATTTTATTTATTTCATACAAATTATGGATAACAAGGTTCAGATTTTATTTTTCTGCTGCAGCAATGCTGTTGTCCCTGACTTGTGTACCCCATTAGAGAGGGCCTAGGTCTGCCAAAATTTAGAGAAATGCAAGGCCAACATCCCTGTCCAAGTATACAACAAGGTGGGGTCCGCAAAGTTAGCCCACTATTTCAACAACTGGCTGACATTTATGTTTTTCCATCAAGCAGAGTAGCTAGACAGTCCAGAAAATTTGGACTGTCCAACCTCCTTGGCCCACCCTTTTGGGTGATCAAACATGGATGGATGAGGGTGAGGTTTAACATACTTTTAGGTGGGATCCACACTTCAAAGAAAAGTCTAAGAAATCAGAAAAAAAAGGAGCCATAAACAATGACTACAACCCATACATTACAACATAAAAGAAACAATTCCAGCAACCTGGACAGTAGCATGTAATAGAAAGAATTAAAATATAAACATTATTTCCATGGGATTTAACCCCAGGAATTTATATGGTGGACTACACCAGTGGGCCCCACAGATGTCCAGACCTTTCCCATCATCAAATACCCCTTGCATGTGCCCCATTTTGGTAAATTTTAGGGTCACATGTCTAAGGATGGACCGCTATGGGCGTCCAAGCTCCATGGTTGGTTTGGATTTTTGTTGGCCTATAAGGTGGGCCACACATACAAGATCAGAATTCTATCATAAAGAAAAATAAAGAATCGAGCACAAGAAGAGGGGCTCCATCACATTGAGGCCCTTCCCTTCATCAATCACACCATACATTCCTTCTATTCATATACTACAATAAAGATCCACCACATGCATGTCTTAGATTCAAGATCAATGGTTTGGATGTCATCCCACCCATGATTCTAAGGTCTAGATGACCTATCATGCCATGGAATCCAAGTAATCCTCCATGATGGGGGCCTATAGAGGGAAAATCCCATGCATGGGCATACATGCATCAAATAGACTACTTGGCCACAACTAATGGATGATGTAAGATCTCCATCATTGATTGGTGGATCCTAAACATCTTATATAGAAAGAAAAGAGGTTTAAGAACATGAAAATAGAAATCCTAGATCATAAGATACACCCACCTTAGATTGCTCCAAACTTGGACCTCCTAGCTTCTAGTGCACCAGGGGATCCATATCAATGGGTGAGATTGAATTTATATGGTTAGATTTAAAGGATTAGAGGGGAAATGAGGCTGGAACTCTTGCTTGGAGAAAATGGGAATGAGAAGGAGAGAAGAGAGAGGGAGAGGAGAGTAGAGAAAATGAGAGAGAAACCTTTTTTAAGCTAAGTAATCATTTCTCTCTTGCCTTGGTTAGAGAAGAATGATGATTGCTATAGGGGGATACAACTAAAGTTATAGGGTTGGTAGGTTTTTTAGGCTTGTGGGTAGTGCTTAGAGGCAGGTGGTGTAGGAATAGGGCTTAGGTAGTGTGTGTGTGTGTAGCGTATGTTGAAAATAGTACTAAGAGATGAAACTTACCTAGAAATCTATGCACATTATCCCTAGGTGGACCATATGACCATGATCAAGGGTCAAAAATTGCTCAGCCTACATCTTTTGATGGATACGTCGGATTTACACATGAGACGTGACGTTGGAACCGTGGCGACGATGTGGTCGCAATAACATACGTTTCAACTCGATCCAATCGGGTCTTCATGACTGGACTTACGGATGACCGCAAACACTATCCAAGGGTCACGGGTCACCGGAATTCGACCGGTAGGACTGTGGGACCAAGATGGACGGAATGCATACTCACACACACATGCACACATGCGAACTCGGGTCGAGTCTCACATGGAATCTTGAAAAATAACCAAGTTAGTTGGGTAAATTAGCTTCTCATACCTCAAAATCATATATGATATCAAGTAACTCATTCTAATTTAGGAGATTTACTTGTGAAATAAATAAAGAAAATAATGAATTAAAAGATAGAAAAATATTTCTATATACTCATGTATACATGTTTAGATAAATATATTACTCTATATACTCATGTATACGTATTTAGATAAATATATATTCGAGAAAAATGTAAAGGGAAAAAGTTCTCGTTTTGGAAAAATACCGCGGTAGTAGTGCCGCGACAGTGCCGTATTTGTTTTTTCCCTGGTGGAATCCCTATTGCTTTTGTAGGTCCTACCATGAGGTCTTTGTTATATCCAAACCATCCATCTATTTGACTAGCTCATATTAAGGCTTGAGATGAAAAATAAGACACATCTAACAATCAAGTGGACCACACTGTAAAAGGCAACAGGGAATGAAACGTCTACCATTGAAACCCTTTTAGGGGTTACAGAAGTTTTGGATCAATAGGAAATTTGTTTTTCCTCTTCATCCAGGTCTTCGTGACCTTATGAATAGATTTGATGGAAAGTAAATGTTATGGTGGGCCCTATGAAATTTTTAACGTTGAAAATTAATTTACCCGCTGCTATTTGTGGTGTGATCTAACTGATCGTTGGATATAATTTTCTTATTTTTGATAATGCTCTAAAATGATTTCGAAATATGGATGAACGTTGTGTATTTAATAAATACATAACTGTGGGTCCATGTAACTTTGACCTCTTTTGAACCGTTCGTACAACCCAGAGTTCGAGGAGCGTCAGCGATCGTCTTCGCACACCAGCCCCTCCGCTTTCGGAAGAAATGGCGGGGTATTTAGGTCCGGTGAAAAGTCGTCCGCATAGAGAGGTTTATTCATGGGAGCTAAAAATAAGTGGTTAATATTAAGGTTCGTAGGCCATAAGCGGATCGTACAGTAGTAAATTTCTCATTTTTCACGTGGAATGTAGGGAAGGAGTAGGTGAGATTTTATGTCCTCTATGGGAGAGGATTTCTGAAAATCGGACTGCGCACCGACTCAGTTGAGCTCACTGCCATTGTATGTAGTTTATCCACACCGTTCATCCATTTTTCCCACTAATTTTAGTGGTTAAGCACAAAATTAAAGTATATCCAATGCCCGAGTGAAACATACTATAGGAAACAGTGTGGTATAATAATTTTCTATTGTTGAAACCTTCCTAAGGTCTACAGTGATGTTTATTTACCATCAAACCTGTTCATGAGATCATAAAGGTACGAAGAGAAAGCCTCCAGTAAATTTTCAATGGTAGACGTTTAATCACACAGTTTCCTGCGATGTGGTCCACTTGAGATTTGAATATACTTTTTTTCTTTGCTCAAGCACTAAATTTATCTGTTAAAATGGATGATCGGAGTGGATAAAATAAATAAATAATGATGAACCCCACAGAGTTTACCCGTATGCTAGAGGTACTGAATTACTCAGTACTCAATCCGCTTCCGGATTTCGGGTGAGCTTTACACCAACGAAAATGGATCCACACTGTGGTTGGTGTGGATTGAGGTAAACGCACGCATGGTTCATGCCTTTTGGTCGCATTTGTTTAATAAACGGTCAACAAACGCCTGCGTGGTAATAAATGCTGACGAGCCGACGCGCGTGAGAGACACGGGCATGTTCCTTCATATCACACATGCGAGGTACTATCACACTTGTGCCCATTATGGCATAGAAGAAAAATATCCGAGAGGTGTATCAGGTGGACCGACTTCCACGATGACCCAGGCCTAGAATCCAAACTTGCATTTTTTTTGAACCATTGATTGTTTTCTCACGTGTGGCCCATGGGATGAGTTGATCGGCCTGATTAGGGATGTAAATGGGCCGGGCTCGGCTCGGCCTGTTAATCAAATTTTTGAATAGGCCCTGTCAGACGGCCCGGCCTGAAACAATTCAAAATTCAGCCCAACCTGGCCCGGCTCGTTGACTGTCTTGGACTTTGAAGGTGCGGATTCGGTGTTACCCGGGTAACAGCTGAGTACCGTGGGGTCTACCTTGATCAAGTGTTATATGTCAACTCCGTCCATCTGTTTTTTTAGCCCATGCTAGGATGTGGTCCCAAAATTTAAGCAGATCCAAATCTCAAGTGGACCACACCATGATTCTAATAATCCTAGTTTCGGTAGTCCATGCATATAAATTTACAGTTTTGAAAATTAATAAATGCTTAAAAATATTACAAAATGTATTGTTGCCATTCTTATTTATTATAAAAGTGTTGAATTTTGGGGATGAAATTCTTTTTATAGGGATAGATTATAACACCTCCTGTGGTTTTGTACTTGGGTGTTATTATTAGGAGCTAATTTAATTTAATATGTAAGGAAAAATATATAATCTAAAACACATGACATACCATTGCTCCATAATTCAAAAAAGACCATCTTTGTTATGCATGAATAATGCTAGATAATTATATTAGTTTCCAACTCCCACCGGGTCAAGTCTAATGCCATTTTAAGCCTCCATTGACATCTAAGAAATATCTTACTCATCAACTACTATCTAAAACAAAAAAAAAAACACAATGATCTCGTGGGGGAATTTTACTCATCAACCACTTTCTAAAACAAAAACCAATACAATAATCTCATGTATATACTGTATGGTATACATCAACATAGCAAGATCACAATCCAACCATTAATTTGACAAATGCATAACATGTGTCAAGAAGTCATGTGGGCCATCAAATCATAAATTGAAGGCTCTCCAACCCTTATCTTTGAATCAAAATGAATCTAAACCACCGATTTAGATCAATAAGTCGAGGACATCTTGTAATAATCTAAACTGTCCAACTAGTGGGCCATTTGACCTTAGATTATCTTAAAATCGAGATCCAAATAATCATATCCACTATTTATTAGACTTACAACATTCAACTTAATAGTTCACCACTTGATCATCACCATTGAGTCATATGATCACTAAATTTACTGTTGATTTTCACTCAAAATGGAGCCCAGGACATTTGCACTGTTGATGTTCAAATTGAAAGTTGATTCGATTGTTGGATCACTGAAATCGTAAAACAAATTCAAAATTTATTAGGTGTGGCCCACCTGACTTTTTGATTGGCCTCATCATTGAGTTGAGGCCCTAGCAGGATCAATAGAAGCGTATGATCGCCGTTGATCTTGCAGAACTTTGTTGCAGAAAGCACAATAAAGCAGCGTGTGCACACTTGCTGAACATTGAATTAAACTCCCAATCAAACAAGGTTTGACCCGAAACCTTTTGGCAGAAGAGGAATTCTCACCTTCTTTTCCCACCTGGTCAGGATTCGAACGGACAACGTTCGTTGCCGTGATCTGTGGCCCACCATCATTGACTATGTGACCGATTCAAGCCTTTCATCCGATGCCACATTTAATTCCAACCAAAACCCAAGGAAATCCTCACGCTAGTTAGTGCATGCATGCTTCCTAAATGAGACCAAAAACAATGTGCGTGTGAGGGATTTGGCTCGAACAAGTTTCGTTTAATCCAGGCATGGGCCACCACCATCAAAAGTTTAAATAATATGAACCATCCATCTTTTTCATATCAAAATTTCAACTAAAACCCTAGGTATTTCCCATGATATGGCACACATATGAGATTGCAGTTTTGAGCATAAGCAGCTGGCTCGCGAGCGAGATGAGTTACGACAAAAGAATTTTGAAAATGAAAATCCCATTTTAAGCTATGTTAGCTGGAAATCCGTGTGCCTCCATCTTTATCCATTTTAATCGTTTATTCAGAGCATAATCGCCCTCCGTGTTAGGGCTTCTTTCACAACAAAAGGAAGGAACTAGCATTAGATTCTTTCGGTTAGAAGTTGCCCTAGACCGGATCTTGGCCATTCATTATCCATCCAACAGTTTAGGAGAGCTAAGTTTTGATATAAAAGAAGAAGAAGATCAAACAGTAATGCTTTCCCCTCTTATTCTTGCGGATGCACTTAAAAACAGACTAAAGCCTCCTTTCGGTCAAACCTATCACATAAATCGATCCTAACCTTCGATTTCAGGGTCCCTTAAGCTTCCTCAGGCCCATCTACACCATCCAATGGAATCGGCTTGAAGAAATATCCCATCGTTTGGAATCTCCCATTGGAGCTTGAGTTTCTTCCTTAAGAGTGCCACCACCATAGAAACAACTATATACTTTATTTTCAAATCCAAAACATTCATTGTTTGGGTGTAACGCCTCAAAAATCGGCACCCGAGTATCTAGACTTCGATCCCGAGTTTCCAGGTGTTAACTTAATAAAATACACATACATCTTCATTCTAATTCATATTAAATCCGCACATGAATAATCAGATTAGTTGCACAATTCAACTTAGCGGAACCAAAGCGAGGCAAAGATTACAAAATTTAATAAATATAGGGCAAACAGTAAAAGTACAATTGAAAAGTAGTGTCCGCCTTAATGAGGATTATACAAGCCACAATATATATACCGAAGATGGTTAAAGTGTAAAGTTTTCAGTTTATTCCAAATCTTCTACAACATAATGATGGTGGCGTAAACTGATCTAAGCCTACCCGCCAGAGGCCTTGATAGAACATGCATCAATAATATGCTTAGTTGGTGTTTTAAAACACCATCCCAGGTGGGAGTGAGTAGCTAGCTCAGTGGTTCCATTAGTTCTAAGTTACACATGTTATTGACACAATTAGTGTAGTTAATGATAAATAAGAAATCAAACAATTCCTAAATACTCTTATTAAATGTAAATATGGAGATATGACATAATGCATACCCTTTCCAAACAACACTTCCTCACACGCAACTCTGACCACCTGGTTCATAAATGACAACACTTCTTCAACATGCGACTTCAACGCCTGTTTTGTCATATTTTAAACTAATGCGATGCGATGAATGATCATGTTAGTCAAATAATTATTAAGTTCCATTCATCCAGCATATTGGTGAAGCTATGATGCCGACGTTATATCATGAGTCCTTATCCGGATCATGTGGCTCGTTGCCGCAGGTAGTGACTTCTTACCAGTGTCCATTGATCCTACTTTAGGTATCACCCATTTATCTCACAAATCGATAATTTCATAGGTACGGTATAATACCTAAATGTATGAGGATCAACCCGGGATGAATCGTTACTCAATACTGGGTATGATCACTCAGTTCTGAGGCGCGGGCTTGTCACATAAAGCTCGTCAGCCAATTCCATTCACACCCGAGTCATTTGAACGGTACTCTGGTGCGGAACCATCAGCTGAGTAATTTGACAAGAGCCGTTCGAACTATGATATATCATCTCCATTAGTTCTCACTGGTCATTATGGGGAGGCTCATCACCCCAGTATAGGCCGACAACTTGGACACTATGTCCCATACCACCATTCCTGACTCATGAGTCTTAGTTGTGCACTGGTCACTATGAGGAGGCTCATCGCCCTAGCGTAGGTCGACAGCTCAGACATGGTGTCCCATACCACTATGCCCAGCTCATTAGTCTTAGTGGGATGATATCGCACTAATGGTTATGAATGGATACATCCATTGGGAACATGGTATCCTAGATTCCATTTAGTTGTGTTATACATTTTGAACATACATGATCAATCGGCTAGTGGACTCATTTAATTGACCTAGGAGAACCACGATACAACCGGCATTGGGTGTAAGTAGCCTGTATAGTCTAGTTACTGTCGATCGTTCGTGTTCAACTCGGGTCAATCGAACAAGCTTAATGTAGCCGCCTTAACTTGGGCAACCCTTTTAGTTCAGGCGGTTAGCTAACTGACCCAGCATTATAGCAATCTTAAGTATCACTATGGACTAAACACTATATCACACAATTATAACATAGGTTCTACTACACAACCACTTATGATTTCATCGAACATGTAGGTATATATACGACTACATTCGCTAAGGCATTAAATCAAACATGTGAGCATGCATAAAGTAATATAATGACTTAAGTATTAAATCAAGCACATGAGCATTGACAAAGCAGTACGTTCTACCATTCAAGCATTTCATTAAACATGTGAGCATCCATATCTAACAAATAACATATATTGCAGACAAATCAAAACATTTATATATTAGCATGTACAAATTCATCTACAAATATCTAATCATTAACTAAGACCCTCAAGGGTCGATAAATGATAACTTAGAGATAATAGTCCGCACCTTAAGAAGGAATATTCGATTTTGAGCTCTTAAGGTTAGGAATTTGGGAAAAATCATAAATTTCTATATAAATACCAAGAACTAAATGAGATTCATGCAATTCATTTTAGAAAAACCTAAGTTAGGAAGTAGGATTTGTTTCTTACCACCCAATCGTAAGTAAGGTGGATTCGGTGGAGGAAAATGATCAAGGACAGAGCCTTGGTTGGTGAAGACCGATGAAAGGAAGTACTAAAACTTTTAACTCCTACTCTCACTCTTCTTCTTCTTCTTATACTTTCTCTCTCTCTCTCTCTCTCTCTCTCTCTCTCTCTCCTTTAGAAGATGTAAATTCGTATGGAGAGGGGGGGTGCCCAAATGAAGCCCTTATATAGTGCGAGATTTGGTGTAAATGGCCCAAATGTTGGGTTTTTACTATACTTGTCCTATGGGAGGATTTTTTCTAACCTCTAGGGCCCACTATGGGGTAAACAAATTGATATACATCGTAGGATATTTATCCCTAATGATGATCTGCGTATGGATATGATCGGCCTGCCATTTAATTGCACTGATGGACAGATATGAGTACAAGTTTGTTCAATGGTCACCGATAGTTGATCAGGGCCGCGGGTATACGGATATGTTTGGAGAAATATCTTTAGTCGGTACCTTGACTTTAACCATGAATTGACAGTCCGAAAGCTACAAATTTGTGAAAGAACAAATGGACTTATTTCACTTAAGTTTCAGGCTTTAGCTTAGTTTATTTGCACATTTCAAGCACTCAGCCTTTGGCCGAAGTTGTGCAGTTTTGGTTACTATCTTGATTCTCCACCTGCAATGACGTCAAGCCTAGCAAGAAGAACATTATTTTAAAGTTTCAAAACTAATGGCCTACTAAGGAGCGATTTAGAGCTTGTTCGAAAAATTGAGGCATTTCTAGAATGAATTAGGTATCAAGATTTCTTGTACGCAATTATTAGGGTTTAGATTAAATACATTCATATTGTGGCATATTTATAATTAGCAAAAATAACCATTCTGTCTTAATAACCCTAAACGATTGATTTTTATGCTAAAGGAGTAACTAGATTGATTTGGTTTGTTAATTAAGATCCCCTTACTTGTCTTGGCTCTGGGTAGATCTTTCTTTAGTTATGGTTGTCTCAATTAGTTAGTGATAGGTTGGCTAGATTTGAACCCTACGTGAACAAATCTCGAGGCTAAGCTCGATGTTTAAGCGATCAGGTAGGTTCGTTGGCTTCATGCGGTTAATTGATTGGATTTTTGTTGTCCTTTACTGGTACTATCTATGTATAGGCTCACTTCGAGCATTAAGGGCCAATAAGCAACAACGTAGGCTAGTCATATTGAAGATTTTCAAGGGTTTTTAGAAATTTAAAATAACGAAAATCTAGGACGTTACATTGGGCCATAAGATTGCCATCCAATCGACGAGAATCATATATAAGAGAAAGAAAGTAGAGAGAGAGTCTTTGGAGGTTTAGTTACTTCATATCAGATTTTCTATTTGCCGGTGAAGCTCGAATTCAGAATTGAGCTATCAAATTGGCGTCCCCTTGTTGACGAGTTGACTTAGTGAGTCTTCACTAGGTACTTTAACTTATCAATTATTCCAGCCACACTAGCTGGTTCAGGTGGATTCTAAGCCTTGAGTTTTCGAATGAGCTGCAATACGAGTTGCCTTCGAGTCATAGCCGAGTTGGTGACTGAGTCAAGGCGAGTTAACCCCTGAAGGTAGGTTAATTCATTGGGATTTTAGTCGGGATGAGTTGTAAGTTATTTTCAATTCATATGAAATTAAAGTTCATTAATTTTCTATTAGATTCACTATGTGGAGCCTGAGTTTGGACCTAGTTTGGGGTTGAGTCATTAAGGCGAGTACCCTCCAAAGATTTTCATTGGTAGATTAATTTGAGTTTAATCTAGGAAATTTGATATTTATTTTTTTATTTAATGTAGGAAATCAGTTTTCTCAAATCTACCACATTGGAATCTATATCCAATTGAGTGCATCTAAATTGAGTCAGTTCGAGTCGACTCATACAATCTTAAGTTAAAAAGTAAGCGATCTCTATGCCTCTTGTGTGGAAATTCAGATTTAATTATTTAATTAGATGTTGTAATTATAAAACTCAAATTTTCCAAAACCCTATCTTAGGCTTAGATTGTAAATTAAACTTTATTAGATTCCTAATTAAGACTTAATTAATGGTCCTCCTAACCATTCATTGGTGGCTAATTTAGGTTAGGATTTATGCCTTGGACATATATTTGCATTCTAGTTAAGCTATAAGAAAATCCATACTCCAAGGTGAGGATCACTCTTAAAGCTTTCCAACATTATGATAGTTAGTTTAGTTTATTTATTTCTATTATTTACTTAATATAGTATTCATTGGAATGAATGATAAATGTTAGTTTCTATTTAAATAATTCTTTATAAACGATTGATGTTTATATATTAATTCAAGTATTCTAATATATTATGGATCCCAAATTTCTCTATTATGACCTAAGATTAGTACTTTACAAATATATTTACCATTGATGATATATGTTTAATTGATGTTGTGGCAGCATATACCTTTTCTTGAGGTATTTTCGATGGCTCTTAGAGCACTGTCGACCACCCAATTTGTGTGAGCTAGTCACTTAAGCTCATACTTGTTGTACTTTCGCTAGTGAGTAGCCACGTCAGATTGCATGTATTTTACCCCACTCATAGGTTTTTGCTCAAAGCCAAGATGGATGTACATCCCCAGGTTGATGTGCATGTGTATGCATTTAATCAAGAGCATCAATCTATATTGTTTAAAAAGAGGTATGATTATCTTATAAATTTACCTTATTATTATAATGGTCATTATGAATTGGTTATTATATACTTCTTCTGAAAACTATTAACTGTTATGATGGCATGGTAAATCTTTGGGGTATACCTTACTGGGATAGCCATTGACGCTATCGAGCCATATTCAGTTGGTGTAGGAGATGTAGATGATATGTAGGTTGGTGCTCATGTGAAGCATGAAGAGCTGAATGATCTTGTGGCTCTAGATTCTAATTTTCTTTATATTGATTTTGTACTTTCCTGTATTTGTAAGATTCAAGTCATTGGTTTGTATAAGTCGTGTGGAAAACCACTTGTATATCTTGAGTATTTAAATGTATATTCAGACTTTTCATTTATGGTTGATTTGTTTATCTTCTGCTGCAATACTCATTCAAAAAAAATTATATTGTGAAACATGGGCTATCTTTAAAGGTTAACACTTAGGATTTTGAAAAATGAGTACTTAACTTGAGTAATGAAATCTATGGCATTATAATAGTAAACATGAGTGATTGAACCTTGCCATTAAAAACTCTTTAAGTCCACTGCAAGAAAATTTGTAACGTTCATTTGATATTAAACCCATTAATAAGGTCACATAAACTTGGATGAAGGGAAAATACAAATATCAACTTGATTAAAAAAGCTTTTATTGGCCATTCACTACTTTACATAGTGGCATAGATTTGCCTTATGCTTCTACTACTTTTACTATTTTACTTTGTTAGTATTGCATGTTGTATAACTACGTATTGTTGGTCTATTAGTGCTACATGTTGGTACTTTTAGGGCATGTTTGTTAACATTGGAAAAAATCACAAAATGTGTAATTCAGGAAGCGTTTCGCGTTAAGTGATGTTTGTTAACGTAAAACTTGGAAATCAATCCGTGATTTTTTCAAAATTTTTTTAGCAAAGGAGGTCTTGCTTAATGGTGAATATGGAATGCACTCCATGAATTCTTTTGGAAAAAAATTTGCTTCCAAATTTAATCATAGGCATGATGCCAAAGAGATTTTCTCTCTTCAGATTACTTAATACGGAACCCAACTTTTAACTTATATAACTTTTTTGGCCCCACCAGGATTTAGGTGTTAGATCCACACCGTCCGTCAAAATTTTCAGATTATTCTAGAGCATGAGCCCAAAAATGAGGCAAATGCAAACCTCAAGCAAACCACAAAATAGAAAGTTATGGGAATTGAACGACTACCATTGACTCCTTCCTATGGTCTACTGTCGGATTTATTTGCTATCTAATTCATAAGGTCACACAGACCTAGATGAAGGGAAAACACAAATATCAGCTTATTTAGAGCCTTTTGTGGCCCCAAGAAGTTTTCAAGAGTAGGTGCTCAATTCCCACTGTGTTTTCTATAGTGTAGCGGACTTGAGTTTTGGATTCATCTTATTTTTGCTTTCTTGTCTTAAAATGAGCTTTCAAAACGAATGGACGAGGTGGATTTCCCATAAACATCACAATGGGCTTCACCTAGCATCCCAACACATGAAGTTTCTTGGAAAGACTTTAGCAAGAAATCCGGACGTCGCTAGCAGTGAAAGTAGATTGCATGGTGTGCCACACACCACTAACTCAACATCACCAAGTTATGTGGGCTCCACCATGACGTATGTGTTATATCAAAACTGTCCATCCATTTTGTGAAATCATTTTCGTGTAATAGACAAAAAAGTGGCAGATCCAAGTGTCAAGTGGACCACACCATAAGAAAATAGTGGTGATTAAACACTCACTATTAAAAACTTCCTATGGCCCACTATAATATTTATTTACCATCCAACCTGTTGATTAGGTTGCACAGACCTGGATGAAGGGAAAACACAAATATTAGCTTGATCAGAGCCTTTTGTGAGGCCATGAAGTCTTCAACATAAACATCCAATTCCCATTGTTTCGGTCATTATTGAATCCCCGCCATAAAAACTTCAAAGGGGGCCATCAGAATATTTATTTGTCATCCAACCTGTTAATAAGGTCACTAAGACTTGGATGAAGATACCAGACAAATATCAGCTTGATCCAAAACTTTTGTGGCTCAGGAGAAGTTTTTAATGGTCTATTACCATTGTTTCCTGTATTATGGTCCACTTGAGATTTGGATATAAGGTACCTAAATCATGGTGGGCCTTACAATCACAAATCTCACCCACATCTTCAAACAGGAGGCTGGGGCAAATGTGTCAAAGTAACAAATTTCAGGCATTTCAGACGTTTGTTAACAAACAAATTGTTTCATATTCCCTACTTAATTTTCAAACTCGACACTCTTTTAGACAATTATTGAACAAGTTTTTGGACTTCTGATTCAAATTTCAGATTTCATATTCAGGCTTCAGACTTTAGATTTAACAAACAGGCCCTTACTCTATTACTTTGTTAGTGCTACATGTTATTTTATTTCATGCTACTAGTTTGTTAGTAATTAATACTACTCACTTAATACTGTCAATACTTAGCTGTTTATGAATTTAATTTGGTTAACTAGTGGTGCAAAATATTTGCATTTAATTAGGCCAATTAGTGGTGTAGATTCTCACATAATAATCCATTCATCTATTGTAAATTCATGTGGAATAACATATATTATCCAATCTCTATGGCAAGCTTGTGCCACTTAAATAAATACTTTGTTGTAAGTACGTGTTATTATATTTATTAGATAGAAAAAACTTTATATATATATATATATATATATATATATATATATATATATATATATATATATATATATATAGTTAAATTGTTCAAATTGTGGACATGTTGGTACCATATCATGTATATAAGTTGTTCTTTATATAATTTTTATGTTGTTTGAGATTCAACGTACCACCTCTTATATTCTCTAGATATATTATTCTTTACTGATTGATTACTTCCTCAATGAATAATAAATTATTTGGATGATAAGTAATCAATAGGTAATTATCCATATATCTGGAGAATAATGGGAATGTGCTGCTAATTTTTTGACTTGCGTGAAAATTTCTTAAGAATAATGTATGGTATGCTATTTGTTGATAGAGTGCCTTTAATTTGGTGTAGTGTTGTTCAGTCGAGCAAGGAATTCTTGAGTTTATCGAAGCATGCTATGATGTTCCCGGTCGACCGAGATCTGTTTCGATTGACTGAGAGACTTTGTTGATGTCTCGATCGACTAAAGGTGCGACCAAGTGGACTGCATAAGTGCGCAATTTTGTTTTTAATTCTGTACGAGGGGTTATAAAAACCTTGCTAATACGGGATTAAGATTAATGTGAGAGAGAAAAATCATGACAACTTAGAGCCAAAGGGTTTTGAGAGGGAGAACGCTATGGTTTTCACATCTATAAGTTGTTCTATCCATTGTAATTTTCTAATTATAGTGGATCGTTTGTCGCTTGATGCCGTGGTTTTTTTTCCGTAAGGGTTTTTCCACATAAAATCTCCATGTTCTCCGTGGATGCTCTTATTTTTCATTTGTCTATCGCGTGTTCAATTCATTCTAAGTTTGCTTATGCACCTAACGCGTGGCGGCTGCTCACAACAAGTTGTATCAGATCATAGGCTTTTACATTGGATTATTTAGATCAAATATGAGACATGGCTTCAAAGGATCAAATGTAAGGTACGAGACTAAGAAGTTTATGAATAAAAGTAATTTTGAATTATTAAGCTTGAAGATGAAAGCCCTTATAATTCAATAAGGGCTGCAACAAGCACTTCTTAGCAAAATAAAATATCCAGAATCAATGAAAGAAGATAATTGAGATGAACTTGATCAGAGGATGATTATCGTAATTCAATTGTGCTTGGCCAATGAAGTCCTTTATAGTGCCATCAATGAGATGATTACCACGGGCATATGAGCAAAGTTGGAGACCATTTACATGATGAAGTTACTCTCCAATCATCTATATCTGAAGAGATAGTTGTACAATCTGAAGATGGCAGAAGTTCTGATCTCTTTGTGCATGTTGACGTTTTCAACAAATTAATTTGCAACTAAGAAGCATAGAGGTGAAGATCGATGAGTAAGACAAAACTCTAATTTTATTTACGTCTCTTTCGGATTCCTACGAGTATCTGGTGGATACTATGTGCCATGATAGGGATACCTTGGACCTTGATTGTCGAGCCTCAAACTCAGAAATCGGGCTCACAAAATTTCTGATCGCGAATCCGGTGCCGACAGTCTCTGTAGTACCACATTCTTGGCTTCTAGCACTCATAAGCTAGATTTTGATCCTGGGATCTTACAAGGAGGATTTTTCAATGTATATTTACCTCATAAGAAGCATAACCACAAGTTTACCCAAATCACAAAGGCAACATCATCATCACATATCCACTAATATAAACATTTGAATACAATGCTGAAAGGGAAATACATATGTCTAAATCAAAGCTCTAGAAGACCGCTGCACGCTCCATGCTCAACACTGCTGCAACTTAACGTCACCTGTACGCATCTATCGTGCATAAGCTTATAGAAAGCTTAGTGGGTGATGAAAGTGTGTGCATAAGGTAAGTGCCAAGTAAGCAATATAAGATAAATCAGAGTAAGTAGAAATACTGACAAGCTCATAAATCATACAATATCAGAAATACTAGAAGTTTATAAAAATTATACAAAATCAGAGTAATACGAAAACATACTGATATGCCCATAAATACCATCAGCCTTATCCAGGTTATGTGATGCAAAAATATAATAAAAATAATATCATATACTGATGAAGCAATGTAGATCAGCTATGCAATGCGAAAACAATAAGCTAAATATCAGATGTCAATGATGCAATGCAATCTGTAAATCCTGATGAGTCTACGAATACCATCAGTCGTATCTAGGCTGTATAAATGAAGAAACATAGTAACTCAAAATGCCATATATTGTGGATGTAATGCATTATGCGGTGCGAATGGAATGACCATGCTGGAGTACTGTGAAGTCGGGATGATAGTACGTAGTATCGCAGGCTATGGGGTCTATCACAAGAAACTTCTATCTAAACCAGTTCCATACCTAAATTTGGAAAGTCAGACTCAATGTGGTAAACTCTTGATCTCAAGTTAGTTGCATGTCTCAACTGAAATCCTGACCATTGTGAAGGTACACGTAATAAATCGTTGGACACCACCAGCCCGAGTGGATAGTAAATGAATGAATGAATGAGTATGCAACTTCTACTTAATAAGTTCACATATTAGTACAGTTCCTCTCTAGGATCATCACCGAGGTCTAGTACACTCTATGCCAGCTTGCCGCTACATCAAGTACACAACTGGGTAAGTGGAAGAGACCTCACTATCTGCCTAGTAAATAGTCAACCAATATCTACCTGGCACATCGATAGCAGACCCATTCACGAAATGGTCAAACTCAACCTAGCTATGCCTACTCACTCAGGCGGGTAAGGCCACACTCCTCCCAACCGACCATGACACAATGGGAGACGCAGCCTACTGGTATATGGCCCTTATGCGATCATATACATCCACTCGGTCTCGACGTTGAGGCGTCCTCTGATACCAAGAGGGTTTAGAAATTTTTACCCAGGGCCATCTATAGCAGCTCGATGCTCGAACTAAATATTTTTGATGTCCTATTTGGCCATCCATGATATGCGTATGGAGGTTACAACCCTGATGTTGCTAGGGCGTATAGTAATCACAACACATAATGCAAGATGCATGAGTTATACAATTTAGTCATGCATCAATCCTACGCATATAGTGCGCTCATATGAGATAACCTCCACCTATCAGGGAGTCTCATAATAATTCATCCAATGATATATGCAATAGTCAACAACATCTCATAACAACCATGCAGATGATGCGTATGGGCATATATCATGATGCTATGTTCTCACATACTCATAATCGGTATCAATAATCAACATCAACAATCGACCTTGACAATGCGGTATTTAACCAACATTGCCCCAAAGAATGGCCCACATAGAGCCTAACATATAGTGGACCTATGACTTCGCACAAGGGCCTAATATACAACACCATGGACCTTACTTAAGAGCTCAATACACATCACGATGGGCTCGTACATAGGTCTAAGATACATCACAATGGGCTCCATCGCCCGTCCCTCAAATGCACCATAATGGGCCTCATCACATAGGCCTAATATACATCAATTGGGCCTTAAACACAGGCTAAATATACATCATATTAGGCCTCGACAAACGGCCTCGATATTCAACCTCAACAATAGGCCTCGACAATTGACCTCGATATTCAGCCTCGACAATCAGAATCGGCCTAGACCTCGACAATCGGAATCGGCCTTGACAATCGGAATCGTCCTCATCAATCAGACTTGGCCTCAACAATCGAACTTGGCCTCGACAATCAGAATCGGCATCGACAATCGGAATCGGCCTCTTCAATCAGACTCAGCCTCGACAATCGACCTTAACAATCACAATCGGACTCGGTCTCGACAATCAGAATCAGCCTTGACAATCGGAATCGACCTCGACAATCGGACTTAGCCTCAATAATCGAAATCAGCCTCAACAATCGGAATCGACCTCGATGATGGGCCGAATAAGGCTTAAGTGAAGGTCACAATGTGGACATTAAACCATAATCTCCCATCAATATGGTCATTTAACCAACATTGCTACCAAGGGGTAGCCCTCATAGTGCCAAACATATATTGGGCTCATAGCCTTACACAATGGCTCAATACACATCCTATTGGCCGCACACAAAGGCCTCATGCATAATATAATAGGTCTCGTGCAAGAGTTTACTATACATCACAATGGGTCTCACTCAAGAGCTTAATACAATCACGATGGGTCTCACTTATGGACCACATATACATCTCATTGGACCTCATCATATGGGCCTCACATACATTAAATGGGCTGCAATACATGGGCCTTAGACACATCACAATGGGCTCCGACACATGGGCCGATTATACATCATATTGGGCCTCGAACATGGGTCATATATACATCACATTGGGCCGCACATATGCGCCTCATATACATCACCATAGGCCATGACCCATGGGCCTCGAATACATCACAATGGGCCTCATATACATCAAATGGCCCGCACTATATGGGCATTATATACATCAAACAGGCCGCATCACATGACCCTCATAAAAATCAAATGGATCACATCACATGGGCCGCACCAACGGGCCGTACCATCTACACCATTCATCTATTATTAGAGATCATTCTAGAACATTACCCAATCATATCAAAAGATCATCTGGACCACACTCCAAATAGCGGCAGAGATGATGATTGGAAGGTCATCTGGACCATACCACAAATACTAGTGGAGATAATGATTTTCACCATTTAAATTTGTAGGGCCCACCACTTTATTTTTCGTCTAACCTGATCATAAGGTCATAAAGACCTAGATTAAGAGGAAAAATAAATTTCATATTGATCTAAACTTCCGTGACCCCAAAAAAAGTTTCACTGGCGGATGTTCACTCAACACTGTTTTCTGCAGTGTGGTCCACCTGACCATCAGATCTGCTTCATTTTATGTTATTTTATTTTATTTTTTGTCTCAAGCCTGAACTTGCCAAATGGATGGACAGTGAGGCATATACAACACATGCAGCAAGGGGCCCACCGTCCATAGCAGATGGACGGCGGGTGATATAATACATATATCGAGGTGGAACACACATCCAACTTGATGGACGGCTGGATGTAGGACACATACATGATCAGCAAGGTGGGCCCATATCCAATACAGATGGATAACTTGGCTTAAAACACATACATCATGGTGCAATCCCACCATCCCAATCAAATGGACGGTGGGGGTAGAAAATACGTCAAGGTGGCTCCCATCCCACACGTGTGGATGGGCCCCATGAGCTGCCAGGTGAATGGACGGGGGTGGAGAAATGCATACATCGTGGTGGAATCCCACAGACTTGCTGACGATAAACACATCAGTTATGTGCTGCTGAGGTCCCCCAAATGGACGGTTTGGATGTAATATGTACAACATATGGGACCCATAGAGCTTGATGATGTCATCAGTAGAGTCCCCACCGTCCAGATAGACGGTTGGGATATAACATATACATCATGAGGGACCCACGGACCTGCTGTCCGGATACAACACCTATACAGCTGGTGCGTGGGATGTTGGCCCACCTTCCAGATGATGGATGGCTGGGATTACATTAGAGGTGGACGTTTGGATATATATATATATATATATATATATATATATATATATATATATATATATATATATATATAAATTATTATTATTATTATTATTATTATATATAAGATCTAGTCCAGCGCCCAGTGTCCAGATGCTGGACGTTTAGATGTACGGTTGATATAGCAAAACTATCATGGTGGGGTCCACACACGTGGCCACCTCACATGCGTCACATGAATCATGATGGGGTCCATATAACTGGACGGTAGGGATATAATACATACCACATGATAGGGCCCACCATCCTGATGACGTCAATACAACAACTATTTAGCTGTTGTAGGTACACCGACTCCATCTACCTTCCCACATTAAGATATGCCCCACATGTAGGGTGTGTCCCACCCAGATGGTTGGACGGATGAACACGTGCATCAATGGTGGCCCATGACCACGTCCGGCTGGACGGTCAGGATAAAACCCATACATCTTGGTGTCCCTCACAACGCCGTCCAACAATGGATAGTGTGGATGCAAATACACATCAGGTGGGCTCCACCGTGCCAGTTAGGCGGCTGGATGAAACACATAAATCAGGTAGGCCACTTGGTCATCACAAAAAAAGAGGGAGAGAAAGAAAGAGAGAGAGACGGATAGAGGAGGGGCCCTGCCTCTATAGGCCCCTTTATACAATACATACATCAAGTTGGGTCCCACCATGTGGGCTCTAAATCCACAAAACACCCACAAACAATGAATATTCACCCACTTCAAGATCTCTTATTCATTCTTCCATCAACACGTTCTATAGCTCTAAAGAATATGATCTAACGGTTGAGATGATGCTTGGAGGGTGGGATTGAGAGATAAGAAGGTGGGCCACACTAGCTTTTCCATGGAAGATTGAGAAGCTTGAATGTTGGGACTTAGATTACTTGGGAGAGTGAGAGAGAGAGAGGTGATGGGAGAGAAGTGATGGGAGAGAGGGATGGTGAGTGATGGAAGGGTGTACTTTGTTGTAAGAGAAGTTAACTTTTGAGGAGGGTGGTTGTACTTGGGGATAGGTGTGAGTGATGTGATTAATGTGTACTTGATTGATGTGATGTGTTGTAGAGATTCCCTTGGTATTTGTAACGCGCGACGTTTTTTTCAAACTGAACGCGGGTCCACATCTCCTGGCCCGAATATCGCCTCGGCACCCGAGATGCGGCATCAGAACCGCGACGACGGCGCGGCGCAAGAGTACAAGTCTCGGGTCGAGCCGACTCTGTAATATAGGACACGACTTAGGGCCATGTGCAAATACCGATTACAGGTCACAGGTTATTGGAATTCGACTGGGAGGACCGCAGAAGCATACAAAACAGTACGGGCTAGGATACGGGTCTCACGTTGATATTGTTATCTCACCTCTTCAATCGAAGCAATTGAAAAGGAATAACGGTGGGGAATGTACTTCTATGGGTCAACTGGTTGCTAGGAGAAGATTGTTTAGCAAAAGAAGAAGAAGTCGCGATCGAGTCGAAGGGCAAAGGGAAATTGAAGTGTGAATTATGGTAGGACGAGACATATGAAGAAGGATTGTACAAATCCCATAACATAGGATGAGAAATTAGATGATTCGCTGAAGGAAGCCAATTCAACGGAATTTAACAAGGGTACAAGTGATTGTGACATGTTATTTGCGTCCAAGATCGGATATATGTATAACAAGTGGAGTTAGTTCACCACGTACAACGATTATGATGGTGGCATAGTTCTTATGGGCAATGATCATGCCAATAAGATGATATAAATTGGTTCAGCTTGCATCAAAGTGTATGATGGAGTGGAGCATACTCTGAAAAATGTGAGACACATTCTGAATTTAAAGAAGAATATGATATCTCTTGGAGCTCTTAAGACACTTAAATGTAAATTTTTCAGCTACAAAGGTGTTCTGAAAGGTTCAAAATAGGCACTCACTATTATGAAGGCATAACTAAGCGGAAATCTTTACAGGTTGATCATGAACATAATATTGGGTGAAGCTGCAACGTCTATAGTAGAATCCATGTTAGCACGTGCATGACATGTGCGCCTAGGCCACATGAGCGAGCACGTTATGAAGGTACTTCTTGATCGTGATTTGATTTATAACTTTAAAAGTTTTGATTTAGATATATGTGAGCATTACATATACGGAAAAAAATCAATGTTATCTTTTAAAACTGAAAAATATATTAGTAAAGGCCAGCTTGATTATGTGCATGAAGATGTGTAGAGGTTGTTGCCTATTGTTTCTGAAGGAGGGTCATCATTATTTGTCACATTCATTGATGACTTCTTTAGAAAGGTGTAGGTTTATTTCATGAAATATAAATTCGATGTTTTCGCCACTTTCAAGGCATGGATGGAAATAGTAAAAAAAACAGACATGGTGAAAGTTTAAATTTTGAGGACCAATAACGACAGAGAGTTTACTTCTAAGGAATTTAATCAATTTTGTAAGAACGAGAGGATCATGAGACATAATAGAGTGAGGCACACACCAGAGCAGAATGGTGTGGATGAACATATGAATTAGACTGTTTTGGTAAGAGTCCAACATATATTGAGTAATGCTGGGTTAGGTAAGGAGTTATGGGTTGAGGCTGTAAACATGGTTTGCTATTTACTGAATCGATCTCCATCTACACCAATTGATTGTAAAATTTCAGAAGGGGTATGGAGTGGTCAGGAAGTTGACTACTCGGGGTTGTATATTTTTTGTTGTGATGCTTACTTTCATGTACCATAGTTGAGAGAGAAAAACTGGACCAAAGGGCTAAAAAGTGTACTTATGGCGGCTATGTTGATGAAGTAAAAGGGTACAGGCTGTACGACTGGGTTTCACAAAAAATCATATTTTGAAGGTTCATTTTATCAGATGGATGAACATAAGAAAACTGAAAAATCAATTGTTGGTGTTAAAATAGACAGAGGTAAAAAACTTGAAGAAGCTGAGCCGTGGGAAGTGGTGGTTGCGCTACTTGTTAAAAGAAATCCACTAAAAAATCGTAGAGTATCATTAAGATATAGAGATAACTATAATATTACATTTTCCCTCGTTATGAATGAGGAGGATCTGTCCACCTTCCAGGAAGTATTAGATTACATAAGCGCCGAGAAGTAGATGGCGGTGATGCATGACGAGATGGATTATTTGTATAAGAATAAAATGTAGGAGTTGGTAGAGCTACCCATTGAGAGGAAAGTGATTGGGTGTAAGTGGATCTTTCGCAAGAAACTGGATAGATATAAGGCGAGATTGGTAGCGAAGGGCTATGCTCAGAAAGAAGTCGTCGACTTCGATAAGATATCCGTACTAGTTATGAAGCATGTATCTATTAGATTTGTATTGACGTTGGTTGCCCAATATAATTTGAAACTAGAACAGTTGGATGTGAAGACAATTTTTCTAAATGAGAAACTAAAAGAGCAAATTTACATGAAACAACCTAAAGAGTTTGAGGTAAAGGGAGCAGAGAATAAGGTTTGTAGGTTGAAAAGTTAGTTGTATGACCTGAAATAGTCGCCTAGGAAGTAGTATTAAAAGTTTGATTATTTAATATTGAGTCAACAATTTATCAGAAGTGAGTTCGATCATTGTGTCTATTTCAGATCACTGAGCAATGAGAAATTTATTATTCTAGTATTATATATTGATAATATGTTTATCACCAACTGTAACATGTCTACAATTAACATATTGAAGGCTCAATTATCTAAGAAATTAAGGATAAAAGATGCGGGTGTCATGCCCCAAACCCGAAAATTGGATTCACAGGAATTCCGATTGCCGAATCCGGTGCCGATAGCCTCGTATTACCCCATTCTCGGCTCCCATGGCCCATATGCCAGGTTCTGATCCTGGGATCCTACAAGAAGAATTTTTTAAAGTATATTTATCTCGTAAGAAGCATAACCGCAAGTTTACCTAAATCATAAAGGTAACATCTTCATCACATATCCACTAATATAACATTTGAATACAATGCTGAAAGGAAAATACATATGTCAAAATCAAAACTCCAGAAGTCAGCTACATGCTTCAAGCTCCACGCTGCTGCAACTTAACATCACCTGCACGCATCTATCGTGCATAAACTTATAGAAAGCTTAGAGAGTGGTGTAAGTGTGTGTACAAGGTAAATGCCAAGTATTCAATATAATGTTATAATCATACAATATCAAAAATACTAGTAAGATCATGAATTATATGATATCAAAGTAAGCGAAAATACTGACAAGTCCATGAGTTAAACCATATGAGAGTACGCAATACAGATCAGTTATGCAAATGAGGAGTCATAAAGAACTAAATATCAGATGCCAATGATGCAATGCAATATATAATTTCTGATGAATTCACGTATAGCGTCAGCCGTTCCTAGACCATATAAATGCAGAATTAAAATAATCCAAAATGTTATATGTCGTGGATGTAATGTAATATGTGGTGTGAATGGAATGACCATATTGGAGTATGAAATCCGGATGATAGTACGTAATATCGCAGGCTGTGGGGTCCATCACAAGGGACTTCTATCCAAACCAATCTCATACTTAATTTGGATAGTTAGACTCAATGTGGTAAACTCCTGATCTCAGGTTAGTTGCGCGTCCCAACGAAAATTCTGGCCATTGCGAAGATACACGTAACAAATAGTTGCGCACTACTAGCCCGAGTGGATAGTAAATGAATGAATGAATGAATGAGTATACAACTCCTACTTAATAAGTTCACATATAAGTACTGTTCATCTCTAGGATCATCACTGGGGTGTAGTACACTTTACATGTAAATTGCCACCCACTGACGTGTGACTATGTAAGTGGAAGAGACCTCACTATCCTCTTGACCAGTAGTCAGCCAATATCTACTCGGCATGTCAATAGCGAACCCATTTACGAGCTTGTCAAACTCAGCCTAGCTATGGATAAGGCCACACTCTCTCCCAACCGACCACGACACAGTGGGAGATATGACCTCCTGGTATTTGGCACTCGGGCGCTCATATATCCACTCGATCTTGACGTTGGGGCATCTCCTGGCCTCGGAGGTTTAGGAGTTTTCACCTAGGGCCATCTACGGCAGCCCGATGCTAAAATTTTTGGTGTCCTATCTGGCCATCCACGATGTACCTGTGGAGGCTACGACCCTGATGTCGCTAGGGCGTACAGTAATCACAACATACAATGCAAGATGCATGAGTCATACAATCCAGTCATGCATCAATCTTCCGCATACTGTGCACTCATGTGAGATAACTCCGCCTATTAGGGAGTCTCATAACAACCTGCTTAAGGACATATGCAATAGTTAACCACATTTCATAATAAACATGCAAATAATGCTTATGGCATGTCTTATGATGCTATGAAGTCACATACTCAGAATCGGTATCAATAACCGGCATCGATAATCGACCTCGACAATGTAGATTTTTAACCAACATCGCTCTCAAGGAATGACCCACATAGAGCCTAACATATAATGGACCCATGGCCTCACACAAGGGCCAAATATACAATACCATGGGCCTCACTCAAGAGCTTAATACATATCACGATGGGCCTAACACACATCACAATGGGCTCGATCGCCTGGCCCTCAAATGTATCACAATGGACCTCATCCATAGGCCTCATATACATCACATTGGGTCTTAAGCACGGGTTGAATATATATCACAACGGGCCTCAAATATGGGGCCACAGATACATCACATTAGGCCTCAAAACACGGGTTGAATGCACACCATAATGAGCCTTAAATACGGGTCGCATATATATTACATTCGGCCTCGACAATCGGCCTTGATATCCGGCCTCGATAATTGACCTTGACAATCGGCCTCAACAATCAGAATTGGCCTCAATAACGAAATCAGAATCGGCCTTAACAATCGGAATCGGAATCGACCTCAATAACTGGATGTATGTTAGGCCCATCGTGATATGTATTAGGCCTTAAAAATTAGAATCGGAATCGGCCTCAACAATCGGCATCTACAATCGGAATTGGTATCGACAATCAAAATTGACCACAACAATTAGCCTTGACAATCTGAATCGACGTCGATAATTGACCTTGGTAATCAGAATTGGAATTGGCCTCAACAATCGGTCTCGACAATCGGAATCGGCCTTGACAATTGGAATCAGCCTCGACAATTGATATCTGAATCGGCCTCAACAATTGGCCTCGACAATCGGAATCGGTGTCGATAATTAGCCTTGGTAATCAGAATTGAAATTGGCCTCAACAATCGGCCTTGAAAAATCGGAATCGGCCTCGACAATCGGAATCGGCCTCAATAATTAGAATAAGAATCGGCCTCGACAATCGGAATCGGAATCGGTCCCAACGTAAGGCGGGATCCCTGGATGGACAGCCGATGATGGACCAAACAATATTAATGAGCCCCAATTATTTGGGATAACCCACTAGAGAATAACGAGAATGTGCTTAACTAGGCCTAATGGAAGGTCACAATGTAGACATTCAACCATCATTGGCCATCAATGTGGATATTTAACCAACATTGCTCCTAAGGAGTGACCCACATAAACATCATTATGTACATCATGGTAAAATCACATATCACATCGGGCCTTGAATACACAACAGGTGGGCCCTACACCTGGGCCTCAAATACATCACAGGTGGGCCTCATAGATGGGCCACAAGTATATCAAAGTGGGCCTGACAGATGGGAGCTTGGAATATTGCATCAAAAATCATTTAAATAGTTACAGATGCAACATGTGTATCGCTGTATACATCATTCTATGGGACATATGGCCCACTAATGATGATCAGTGCTGTCCGAACATTGTCTAAGTAAATCAGCACCATCCAAACGTTGTCCAAATAAATTAGCACCATCCAAACATTGTCCAGCACCGTCTAACACCATTTGGAGGGTGTGGATACAAATACATCATGGCGTGGCCCCACAAGATTGTTGACGTTAATCCAGCAGCCATCTGCTGCTGGATGAATGACAGAGATAAACACATATATCAGGGCAGGGCCCCCACCAGCAAAATCGATGGGCAATAGTGTATATACAATACATCATGCTGTGGGGTCCACGTGTGTGACCCATAAGCCTAAGATGAGCTCGTCAAATGAATGGACGCTATGGATACAAATTGTATAGCAAGGTGAGTCCCGCCCGTCTAGAACGGACGGACGACAGGATATAGAATACATATATAAGGGTGGACCCCACACCCACACGTGTGGGGTGGGTCCATGTCCAGAGAGAGATGGATGGTAGGGAATTTGACCCATACATCATGCTGTGGTCCACCGTCTAGACATCTGGACGGTGTGATTGTCACATACACCATGGTTGGTCCGTTGGACATGCTGACCTCTCATGTACCAGCAGTTTAGCTGGTGGGACCCACTGATCCTACTACTGTGTATACAGCAGCAACACACACACACACACACACACACACACACACACACACACACACACACACATATATATATATAATATTGTATCATATATTAAGTATCTGTTATATATATATTATTTATTTATTATTATTATTTTGTCATAAAACGTGCCAGCATCCAGTCCAGGCCTTGGATGGCCTGGACAACGTGCTTGGCCCATGGATGGACAGGTTGAATGTGTCGTGCATCAAGGTGGGGTCCACGTTAGTGTGGATCAAGTGGGCCACACCCATCACGAGAGAGAGAGAGAGAGAGAGAGAGAGAGAGAGAGAGAGAGAGAGAGAGAGAGGGATGGAGGAGGGGCCCTGCCACTATGGACCCCTTAATACAATACATACATCATGATGGGTCCCACTATATGTGGGCCCTCAAATCATCAAATCTCACAATCAAATCATAAAATACATCCACAGTTAGATCTCCACTTCCTTGTTCCGCCAATGCATGCTAAAGCTCCAATGAATGAATTTCAACAGTTGAGATAGATCATAGATGGTGGGATTGGGTGGTAGGGAGTGGGCCACACTGGCCTCTCTCATAGAGAGTCATGGACGTTGGGTGCTTGAAAATGGAGAATGGGTAGAGAAATGAGAAAGAGAGGGATGGTGAGGTATGGGTTTGTTTGAATTTTGGGTAAAAGAGGAATGGGTGGGGAGAGAGAGAGTTGACTTATGAGGGGTGAGGTGGCATGGGGCATAGGTGGTGTACTTGATTGATTGATGTGACGGGTCGTAGAGATTTTCTCAGAATTTGCAACGCGCGACGTTTTTTTAGAATGAACACAGGCACACATCTCTTGGCCCGGGTATCGGATCGATGTGCGAGTCACGGCATTGGAACCGCAGCGACGGCGTAATCACTAGAGTACAAGTTTTGAGTCGAGCTGACTCTGGTATACCAGACTCCGTTTAGGATCATGCGTAATTGTCGGATACAGGTTGAGGGTTGCTGAAATTTGACTAGTAGGACCGCAGAAGCCTATGGAATGGTACGGTCTAGGGTATGAGTTTTACAGTGGGGGCTGTGAAAAGGATTCTAGGCATCAACTTATACAGAGATAAGGAAATGAGCATGTTATAATTGTTTCAGAAGGGGGTATCTTGAGAAGGTTTTAGTCAAGTTTGAACTTGATAAGGCTAAACCGGTTAGTACACCCCACGCTACTCACTTTCGGCTTTTTTCGGAGCAATGTTTTGTATCAAATAAAGAAAAACAGTATATGTCTCGTGTGCCCTACTCGAGTGTGCTTGGCAGTCTTATGTACACAATGGTTTGTACTGGACCAGATATTTCACATGCGTTAGGTGTTATGAGCAGTTACATGTCAAACCTCGATAAGCAACACTAAGAGGCAGTGAAATGGCTACTTTTTTACATACGAGGTAAGACGGAATACGTCTTGACATTTAAAAAATATAAGGAGAGATTGACAGGCTATGTGGATAAGGATTATGCTGGTAATGTGGATAATAGAAGGTCAACTTTTAGTTACTCATTCGTGTTAGCGAGTGGAGTGATCAATTGGATGTCGAAGTTTCAGTCTGTGATTTTTGTTTTCATGACCGATGCAGAATATATGGCAATGATGGAAACATTCAAGAAATTTATGTGGTTGAAAGGAATGATGAATGAGTTGAGGCTTCAGCAAGAATTTGTGCCCGTATATTGTAATAGCAAAAGCATGATAAGAACTCAGTGTAACATTCCCAGACAAGAACATTGATATTCATCATCATTTTATCTGGCAAATGCTAGTGGAAGGTATTCTTGAGAAGATTCACACCAATGAAAATGCAGCTATATGCTTATAAAAGTGGTTGCTGCAGAGAAGTTTAGGTTCTGCTCGACTTCTTTAGGCTTAAAAAAGATGAGATGAAGACGGAGTGTACACAAAAAGCGATGATGATGGTGCTACTATGAAGAAAGTTAGAGATGGTGATAACAATTTAAAGTAGTGGAGTTTGAGGATTAAACTCATGGTGGGTATTGTTGATCAAGTGCCTTTAATATAGTGTAGTATTGTTTTGTAACACCCCATACTTTCTAGTACTCAAGTGTCACTGTGTAACGTAATTTATTATAAATACAAACCTAGCTTAAGTGAACATTCACGTTCATTCTAGCCTAAATCTTACCATCAAAAGTAATCCCCATTCATATATCAAACTATCCATTGGATTGATTCTCAAAATGGTCCATCACGACTTTAGAGACACCTACTTTAGGACTTCAATCACTTGGATAGACCAATCAAATCGTTCATTTTACTATCGGGACCTGTATCATCCGATCCACCGTCCATCATGCCCATGACATCCTATAAAGTGATTCGCCACTTGATCTCGCTAATCAAACAATCCAAGTGTTAAATCAAGCATCAATGCCCACTTAGATGGCTCTCAGGACTACTAAGACCGTTGATGAGTGGTTTTGAATCAATCTGCCCATTGAATTATAGAGCAAACATTTTAATTGACTACAAAATGCGTGTTTGCTTGAAATAACCTAACTGAATGGTTGGATGGAGATATTTGTGAACTAAGGGACTTAAAGATTATGTGGAGTCATTCAGATCAACATCCGAAGTCAATCTGACTGTTAAATTTTCGATAAACATTATTAAAACTCCAAAAATCAAGTAGTGTGGCCCACCTTAGTTTTAGATCAACCCCTATATCATGCCTGAACATTCCTTAAGATTTTTATGACCCTTTTAACCGTTGATGTTTAAATCGGGATGGTCAGACCGTCAGATCAGCCAGAATCCATAAATAGGGCTCAAATCAAGTTGTGTGCCCCACCTAGGCATTAGATCTGCATGATCTTTGATCAAGAGCCCTGCTTGGGAACCTCCAAATGGAATGGACGGTGTCGATTTATCCAAACATCTCTGTGGGCCCCACTCTAGGGCAGCACATGTACACAGTGAGTGTGCACCCAATGTGCCCCAGACCTGTCAACACGGTCAAACCGTGTTGACCCGACGAATTTCCAAAAAAGAGGAAACCTCTTCTTCTTCTTCTTTCGTTTTCCTGCCAACGACAAACGGAGATCGTTCGTTTGAAATGAGGCCCGCCCTCATCACCTGGAATGATGATCAGAACCGTCCATCATGTGAACGACGTGGGACCGAATAAAATTATTCCATCCGTAAGAGATCATGCACACGTGCATGCCCACAACGACGACCGCAAGTGGGTTGTGCGCTCGGATGGTTTCCAAAAACAGAAACTCTGTTTTCGCCTTAGCTAGCAATCCACATGCGCACGTCCCCTTCAATATTAGCCGTCCAGCTGTTGGAAAATATCATCCCTCCATTTAAGGCAATGCGGTTTAGGTTCCCTCAATACCAGAGAGAGAAAACAACGGCCGGTTTGGCTCTGACGGGCTGCGCACGAAAACTGTTGCAAGCAATGCAATCATGGCCGTTCCTTGTCCATCCGAGAGTTTTGAAAAAGTTGGGGTCCCTATAAGAAGAGAGAGAAAGCGCCTCTTTCCCCTCTCTTGTAAGGACCCGAGAAAACGGCCGAACTCTTCTTCGTTCGAACCCACCAACAAAACCTTCTCAAAACTTCGAAAAGCCTTATCTGTAAGCTTCATAGGGTCCATACGGACTGTCCTCAAGGACCGGATTGGAGGAAGGAGTAGGGAGGTCGAAGACGCCATTAATGGCCGTCTTCTTCTCCACCGAGGAATGGTTCGAGTGCGGGTGGATTTCTTTTGCATCTGGCCTTGTCTAGACCTTGTGGAGCATGCTCGGAAAAGAAGAAAGAGAATGTGAGGGGAGAGAAAGGAATAGATGCTGCATCCGAGTCCCGCAACTGCACCACGTTGCGCTGTGCGAGTCGGATGAACTCACTGGCTCGATTCGGTCGACTCTTTAGCAGAGTTGAGGCTCTGGCGTGGTCCAAGAAAGGTTGCTGGACACCCCAGTAGCCTTTTGAATGAGAGTGGAGAAGAGAAAGTGGAAGAAGAGAGAAGAGAGAATGAGAGAGAGAGAGAGAGAGAGAGGGCTCGAGCTGGTGCCGCACCAGGCACCTCGGGCCGACTTCGGACTGAGTTGGGTCCGGTCCAGGCCAACAACCCTGCTGCCGTATGGGTCCGGGTCATTCCAAAATGAGAGAGAGGGAGAGAAACGAAGAAGAGAGGAGGGGATGCGTTGCGACACCGACTCCACTAGGATCGAGTTGCTGACTCTCTCGAACCCAGTCGAAATGGAGTTCAAGCTGGTTGGACTCATCAGAAATAAAGAGAAGGAAGAGAGCAGAGGAGAAGAAATGAGAGAGGAAGAGTGGACTCGGGTGCTGCCGCAGCCATTGCAACAGCTACTGCGGTCTTTAGGCCGAGTTAACTCTGGTGGCCAACGAGTTGTGGCTGAACTACTACATTTCTTAGCAACACCCCAAAGATCGTTAGAATCCAGTGCAACTCAGCTTAGTGCCAAGTTGGGTCAAGTCTCACAGGGTAAGGTACGTCCAACTAACTTGGCGAGTTTTCATAAATATGTTAAATGAAGAAATAGAGCTATAAGATCGTTTTCCTCCTCGGCGAAATCTTTGTTTTTCCTATTTTTTCTTCTGTTCTCTTCCTCTTCTTTATATATATATATATATATATATATATATATATATATATATATATATATATCTCGTTATCTTTCAAAAAAAAAAAAATGACTAATATATTAATTTCACATCCCTTTCAGTCCTTGATCTCTCCGAGAATTATCTTGGCCCGAGAATTCCAGATTGGTTGTTCAATCTCATAAGCCTAGAGTATTTAATCTCAAATGGAGTCGTTTTCAAGATCCAATTCCAAGTTCTCTTGGCAAGCTTTGCAACTTGTGTACTTTAGATTTCTGAGGCAACTTAAACAAATAGGGGAGAGATAACTGGATGCATTCAGGGAAGTATGGAGACACTGAATTTGGCATGGAATGGACTTAGTGGGTATTTTCCTGATTAGTTATTGCATCATAAAAATCTTAAAACTCTTGATCTCAGTTAGAACAACTTGAATGGGTCTTTGCCCCAAAGTCTTGGACAACTTTCAGAGCTAATTAAACTCAGGATATCTTCTAATTCATTAGAGGGAAATGTGTCAGAAGCACACTTTACCACTCTCACCAAATTGGAATCGTTAGGTAGCTCCAATTAGATTCTTCCTTTTCACTTCAACACATCAGAGTGAGTTCCAGTCGAGTAGGGCCCCACTTTCCTGCATGACTTCATGAGCAAAGAGACATTTACGAACTTGACATGTCCAATGCGCAAATTTCAGATTCCATATCATATTGGTTTTGGAACTTGACTTCCCAAATCTCCTACTTGAATCATTCTCACAACCAAATCAATGACGATCGAGATTCCAAATTCATTGCAGTTTGCTCTTCTGGCAGGAATCGATTATTTAAGTTTCAACCGCTTTAGAGGTTCATTGCCACACTCGTTTCTTAATGCAGGATTTTTGGATCTCTTAGACGATTCATTTTCTGGACCCATCCCCATAACCTTTGGTGAAACATATCTTTTTTTCTTATCTCTTTCTCATAACTATTTAAATGGTAGCATTACCCTATCTTTATGTCAAATGGTGGATTTAGTGGTCCTTGATCTCTCATACCATAAATTAACTGCAGAACTTAGTGTTTGGGAAATTTGACTAGCTTGTTTGCAATGGATTTTGCAAACAATAATATGTATGGACGTATTCCTGAATCTTTAGGTTTTATGCTTGAGCTGGAATGGTTGGGGTTGCATAGAAATAATTTTTCAGGTGAGCTTCCTACGTCATTGAGAAATTGCACCATTTTGAGAGCTATCGATCTTAGTGAGAACAAATTCTTTGGAAACATACCAACATGGATAGGGGAAAGCCTATCAAATGTCTATATTCTCAACCTTTTGTCAAATATATTTTCTGGAACTATTCCTCCACGTCTGTGTTGTCTTACTTATCTTCAGATCTTGGATCTCACACATAACAAGCTATTACGAGCCAAGGTGTTTAAGCAATTTCATTGCCTTTGTTACAAAGAAGCATAAAAGTGAAACGATTGTGGGGATGAAATATCATGATGAAGATGAAGATGATTTGTTAGGTTATATGGAGAATATAACAGTGGTTACTAAAGGAATGAAGCTTGATTATACTAAGATTCTTTACCTTCTAACTATGATAGATCTCTCAAGCAATAATTTATCTGGAGATATCCCTAAAGAATTAGCACGTCTATCCGAGCTACAAGGTTTGAATTTGTTAGGGAATCATTTAACGAGAAACATTCTAAAGAAAATTTATGTCTTGAGACAATTACAGTCTTTTGACCTGTTGTGGAATCAACTTTCTAGTACTATTCTGTAGAGCTTGCCAACATTAAATTTCTCAAGTAATCTCGATCTCTCACATAATAAACTATTCAGGTAAATTCTGTCAGACATATTTCATCCGGCAGCTAATTATAGACTTTTACTAATCCTTTCATTTATATTGACAACCTTGATCTTTGTAGGCTTGTGCTTCCAAAAGATTGTCCAAAAGATAAGATGTCTTAGAACTCTAGTGCCCATGGGCAATGGAGTTGAAGAAGAGGAGAAAGGGTTCGAGTAGGTATGGTTTTTCACTAGCATGACACCAGGATTTGTGGTTGAATTTTGGGGAGTACACGGCGTTCTACTCTTCAAAAAGTCATGGAGGATTGCATATTATCAACTTTACGATAAAATGATGGATAAGATATTTGTTCTGTGGGTAACAAATGTGGCTAACTTGAGGACAATGCTACAAGATAGGAAGTGAAGGATGGTGCACATATTAAAGCTAAAGGCCCATACAACACTTATTTAACATGGAAAAAGGACATCTTTAAACTGAGTTTGGAACATGTTCAACATAAAATATACAAAATGATTTTATTTATTAGTTATTTTAGAGAAAGTCATTGACATGGGAATATGTCGAATTTGTCAACTTAAGAATTTAGAGAATTTTCCTTGAGTATTTTCTGTATTGCTTCAACCCAAATGTGGGTTTAAATAACCATTCTACAAGACTAAACAAGGAAGTTTTTATAGAACTTCTCCATAGTATATTACAACTAATGATAATCCATGACAACTTATGTACACAATATTCTCACCCCCCCTCAAATTGATATAAGATTATGAATCAACATCAGTTTGCCACGAAGAAACTAATGACAGGATGAGGTCATAGTTTTGGTAAATAAATCAGCAAGTTGTAGCTCTGATGTCACATGAGGAAGAGAAATAATTCCAATTTTATATTTTTCTCTCTCAAAGTGGCAGTCAACTTCAATGTGTTTAGTGCGCTTGTGAAATACGGGATTGGAAGCCAACTGAATAACACTGAGGTTGTCAGCATATAATAGAGTCGACAAAGATAAATGAATCCCAAGATCTGTCAACATCTCCGTAACTAAGTAATTTCACTACATGCTTCTGCCATTGCACGGTATTTGGCTTCTATGATGTATTTAGATACTGTGGTTTGCTTCTTACACTTCCAACGTAACTAACCAATGATTGTCCCAAGAAAACACAATAGCCAGTAGTGGATCATCATGAAATGGGACATCCTGTCCAATCTGTGTCAGAATAAGCAGATAATTGTAGATCGTGCGATGATGGAAAGAGAAGCGTCTGATTAAGGGTACCTCGAAGGTATCAAATAATGTGATGAACTGCCGTCATATGTAATTTGCAAGGTGCCTCAACGAACTAGCTAACAACATGAACTGCATATGAGATATCAAGACGAGACATAGTGAGATAGACTAAGCTCCCAACCAGCTACCTATAGGATGTAACATTTGAGAGAATGTCTCCATCATCTTTCCCATACTTGACATTTAATTTCATTCGTGGGTATTGTTATCTGTAAGGTTCGCTAGCTTGATCAAATCACAGGTATACTTCCGTTGACTCATAAGATAACCTTGAGTATTACGAAAAATTTCAAGACCCAAAAAAATATATTAATGGCCCCATATCCTTCATATGAAATGAGAAGTGAAGTAATGATTTGAGATCGGCAATTCCTTGAATGTCATTGCCTGTGATGAGAATATCATCAACATAGATCAATAAAGTAACAAGGCATGAATTAGACTTGAGAATAAATAGTGATGAGTCATATTGGCTTTGAGAATAGCCTACTGTGGTTAACACCCCATGAAAAATTTGAAACCATACTCTTGGTGCTTGTTTGAGTCCATATAAAGCTTTAGATAGCTTGCAAATTAAGCACGGATCCTTAGACTTATAACCGAGAGGTTGCTTTAAGAAAACTTCTTCCTTAAGATTCCCATGAAGGAAAGCATTCTTGACATCGAGTTGACTGAGTTACCAACCTTTATAAGAACTTATAGCAATCAAGGAAAGGCCGTTTTTATTTTTTCCACCGGAGTGAATGTCTCATCATAATCAATTCCATACTCTTGTTTATAGCCCTGGGCCACTAGCCGAGCTTTGTATTGATCTAAGCTCTCATCATATTTTAATTTCATAGTATATACCCATTTGCTGCCTATCACTTGCTTCTCCTCAGGTAATGGAACCAGTGTCCAAGTAGCATTCTCTTCAAGTGCCTGAATCTCATCATCCATGGCCTTTACTCAACATGGTTGTGTATATGCTTGAGAATTAAAAGTAGGGATAACTAAATAATCTAATCCAGAAAACAAGGTATGATGAGAGGCAAAAAGATTTAATCGACAAAGAGGAACAAACGGACGACTGGAACGACGTAATTGGATATCAGTGGAAGGCGGGATAGTTACCTACACTATAGGAGAAGAGGACACCTGATCGGAAGTAAGAGCAGTTGTGGAAGATGACCCAAGAGAGATACTATGTACAAGACCTTACAAGGAAGCTTATTTAGAGCTTCTTCATACATAGTATATTACAACTAATGATAACTCATGACAACTCATATACACAATATTCTCACAAAATTTGCCTAACCATGCTTCACTTCCTGTCTTGTAGCATTGTCCTCAACTTAGCTACCTTTGTTACCCACAGAACGAAGATCTTATCCATCATTTTATCAGAAAGTTGATAATAAACAATCCTCCATGGCTTCTTGAAGGGTAGAATGCCACATACTCCCCAAAATCCGACCACAAATCTTGGTGCCATGCTAGTGAAAAACCATACCCACTTGAATCCTTATTCCTCTTCTTCAACTCCATTGCCCATGGGCACTAAACTTTGAGATGTTACCTTTTAGACACTCTTTTGGAAGCAAAGGCCCACAAAGCTTAAGGTTGTTAATATAAATGGAAGGATCAATAAAAGACCAAAGCTAGTTGCCCGATGGAATCTGCCTGAACAACTTAGTATGTAAGAGATTGAGGCTACTTATGAAATTTAATGTTGACAAACTCTACGAAATATTACCATAAAGTTGATTCCACGACAGGTTAAAAGACTATAATTGTCGCAAGTTATTGATTTTCTTTGGAATGTTTCCCATCAAATGATTTTCAGATAAATTCAAACATTCCAGCCTGGATAGACATGTTAATTCTTCAGGGATCTCCGGATAAATGATTGCTTGAGAGATTTATCATGGTTACAAGGAAAAGAGTCTTAGTATAATGAAGTTTCATTCCTTTAGTAACCACCGCATGTTCTCCTTATAACTACCAAATCATCTTCATCTTCATCATGATAGTCCACCCTCATAATCGTTCCACTTTCATGCTCCTTTGTAACCATGGTACTAAAATTGCTAAAACACCTTGGTATGGCTCCTAATAGCTTGGTATGTGCGAGATCCAAGGTCGAAAGTAAAACAACACAACTATGGAGGTAGTTCCAGAAAACATATATGACCGAAGGTTGAGAATATAGAGATACGATAGGCTTTCCCCTACAACATAGTCTAAGACTAGGTTGGACTAGATGGCCAAACCTAACCTAGCTCAAAACCCAAAATAATTTAATAAACCATAAATATGGTACGTGTTGCTACCAATTCAATCAAACAATGCCACTTATGTGATCAAGAGCTTGGATTGGATTTTTGTGAGGACGTGCTAGAGTCCACTCGACAAAAAAAAGGGGGTCAAACTCAACATATGAAAAAAGTGAAATAAACGACGGATTTGGGTCGTTGCAAAAAAGGCTTGGTTTAAATGACCCAGTTAAACAGTTGTTATCATAACAGTCTTAACCCTAATTAAGGTTTGAAGCGGGTTGACTATAGGTACAGGCAAAATCCGTCATTAATTGCCGATAGCTTATCAACAACGGTTTTGGTCCGTCACACATTCAGATTTAAGTTGAGCCCTAAAAGCCACTAGAACGCCAAAAATGCCCTAAAATCCATTTCCCTCTTACTTCTCAATCTCCCTTTCTCACTCTCGTTCTCCCTCTCCCTCTTGCGTGAAAAGAGTTGGAAATGAGGTTTTTGGGTTAACAGGGCTAGTCTAAAATAATGGCACGATAGGGTCTGTGACAGGAATTGGTAGTGGCATTGGCAACGATCGTAAAAAATTAGGAAGACAATCATAGTGACGGTGGTTGGTGCGGCTGGTGATGATGTTTGGTGGTGGTGGGTGTGGCCGACCACCGAAAACAAGGAAAACAACTGTAGTATGGTGTTTTTGTGTTGTTGGACCGATAGAGGGAGAGGCGTCTAGACAGTTTTGCACTAACGATGGGATGGGTGGTGATTGACAATAGGGGATGGGTAACCAGATGGGTTGGGTTCATGGACGAGGAGCTACCGAACAAGGAGAAGGTTGCCGGAAAGGGATTGTGGGTCAGAGGGTTGCGGCGGGATGAATTTGGATCGAGAATGGTTATGACAGTTAGGCGGCTATGAGGTGTGATAATGGCAAATTCGAGGTTGATTTTGGTGATGGGTTGGGGTGTGGGCAGGGTTTGGGTTTGGAAGAAGATAATGCCAGTGATGGGTTGTGGTACCTACAGGATTCAAATTGAAAAAAGTTGTTGCAGATAGGGTTAGTTTTGTTTGTTTTTTATTTTTTATTTTTAAAAATTTCTTATGCCGTAGACAAGCAACTGGAGAAATCATTACCGTTGAACTCCAAGGGATTGAATAGCAAGGACAAGGAGAGGTTGTTCGTGCCGTCCACCTCCATCGGGAAGCTTCATGGATCCCTTCTCTCTCTCTCTCTCTCTCTCTCTCTCTCTCTCTCTCTCTCTCTATTTCAGTGGATATATATTCTTACTTTCTTCTTTCAGATGATTCCAGAGAAAAAAAGCACGAAAATCTCCAAATACCTCTTTTAAGGTTAGTATTATCACTATCATTTTCTTTTCATCTATCTTGGTGCTTTGTTTTCCGTACTTACATAATTGTCTTCTAACTGTTCGATGAAATTCCTTAGAGGGCATCTGCTACCCAAAGAAAGACTACAACCTTGCGAAACATCCAATATAGATGTCCACAAATTGGAGTTCTTGTTTGGGCTCTTCTATTGTATTGGCTACTGCTAATTTATATTTTCATTCTTATATGAAAATTTTTCCTTACAATGAAGGCAGCAAAGGGAAAGGGGGCTACAGAGAAGGAAACCAAGGAAGCTTTGAAGCCAGTTGAAGACAGGTTAATTGAAAGTTCATGTTTATTGGTTTTAATCCTTTTTATTTCGTATGCTTCGAGACAGCCAGTGTTGTTTCATTTTTTACAATCAGCATTTATCTTTTGGATTTGTAGTTGAGGGGCATTGTTTCATGTTTCTTTCTCATATGATTGCATGTAACATGGATATAGACATGAGATCTTTGAAGCCTGTGACAGTGACATGCAGTAATAGATGATGTTGAGAAAAGAGGCTAGGTTCTGTATTAGTGTTTGATATAGAACATTCACTGTGTTTGGTCATGTGGTGTCCATGGTTTGGTGATCTTGACCATTAAAGCATTGAGCTGATGGTCCCCATCATGCACCATACCCTCAAAATCTCTTCAATCAGATAATCCCAAACCTTTTAAGTCATTGGCCTGTAAGTAGATGGTTAAGAAGAAGTACACCAACAGTCCATACTTGAATGGTCAATGGTAAGAAGGCTAGAGATTGATGGCTAGGATATTCCAATTTGTGATATTTTGGGGGCATGGATTTTACGATGGGATGGATAACCCCACCATGGCTCCATGCCAAATCACCAACTTCATGTGCAATGGGGAAGTTTACTGTCGGTTACTAATAGAGAACTCAGACTATTGAAAATTCATTATTCTAGAGATACTGGTCTTTAGAAGGATAAGATATGGAACATCTTTAAATCTTAGCAGTCACTTGTGTTTCAGCTGAAATGTTTCATTTTGGTCCCTATTCCAGAAGAAAAATACCCCCATTTTTTTATTTTGCTGAAATTGCATTCCATTTTGGTCCAATCTGGTAAAAATAACATAAACAGGCAGTTTCAGTTGAAATGGGCCCTCAAGGACAAGATCAAGGAACTTTTTTCCAGCCATTTTGACCACTAATTCCAGAGTTAAACTCACTACACAGTATTTGGTGATGGACATGTACCTTTCTTCATTTTAGAAAGGTTGGGAAGAGCAAGCTGCTATTAAAGGTGAAGAGTAGTAAAAAAAAAGGGGCAAGAAAGAAAAACAGCCAAAAAGGATCCTAACAAACTGAAAAGGCCCTGAAGCCCACCGCGCCGCCCCCCGCCCCCCCTCACTCTGTGTGTGTGTGTGTTTGCGTTTAAGATGGTGAATTATGTAAGCAGTGTTGCATTTTTATGATTTTATCTTATACTTCTCTTTTTAATATTGTATCATATAGAGAAGAGTTTAGAAAGATTTGCAAACAAGAGCATCCTAATGTGAAGTCTGTCTTAGCTGCAAGTATTTAAGGGGTTTTAAGGTGATTTCCTATTGTGATTCAATTGATTTGGGTTTTGGATTAACCAATAATTTGGAGGTTGGATGCTGCAACTGAAGGTTAGGAAGGCTGGGGTAGAGAAGTGGAAGTCAATGTCTGATGTTGTAAGTGTTTTGACGTTAGCTGGATGTAATTAAATCCTTGAAATGTGTTAAGGTAATGGAAGATTAAATGACAGGCCTTCAAAATCTGATGATGTAATTTAACTTAGAAAATTAAAGTGATCTATCATTTTTGTAAAGGCAACAGTCTGTGCAAATGACTTGTATTGTGATTTTGAATATCTAGTTGTCTGCCCAAGCCAGGCGAGGGTAAAAAATTGGGCCTCGACTTTAAAGTTTAAAACCTTCGAGCATGAGTTGGACTTGACGAGGGCCCATCTCAAGTTAGCAGAAAATCCTATTGAGTACTTGAGAAGTTTTCTTGTTTAGATACTTGTGTTGTAGCCTGGTTTAAAATGTTGTGGTTCTTGATCCTAAATATGTTCTTTGCATGATGTGTGCAGTGTAAATACAGAAGCTGTCACGTTCATGTTTACTTATGGTTTCAGTGCTATTGTTAGGTAAGTTGGAATAGATAGACAAATTTCATATCTAAGATGCTATTTTTTTCTCCTATATTTCCTCAGTTACTGATAAGAATACTTCCATGATAGCACTCGCATGTGGAATGAGCTGGGTGCTGGGCATGTTGATCAAGCTAAGAATGTTGTGGCAGTGACACTAAAGCTCTCCATTATTCTTGCAATAGTGATTGTCTTTTCTCTTGCCTTTGGTCATAATATTTGGGCAAGTTCTTTCAGTAACAGCCCCATAATAATAAAAGAATTTGCTTCAATGACCCCACTACTTGCGGTTTCCATGTTATTGGATTCAGCACGAGGCGTTTTGTCAGGTTATTATTACTACTTTGCAGAATTTCCTCATTTACTTTTAGTGTTAACTGAGTCAAATCATCATCATCCAAGCATTATCCCAATTAATTTTGGTATCATTGTCGTGTCCTGTTCGATTGGTGATTTCCAGGGGCAGCATGTGGCAGCATGGACCAACTCGGCAGCCTTCTATGTTATCGGCATGCCAATAGCTATCCTCCTTGCATTCAAGTCATCACTGTATGAAAAGGTAGGTTGTTTTCGTAGGAACAAGAACTGTACAGACATTTTAGACTTCATATTCAATGTGATTTGCTAGATATTATTGTTGGAAGACAGCATCAAATCAGTGAATATTCTATTACTTTTGGATGAGGATCCCTGTAAAACCTGAATAATGGGGAAAACACCCCCATGAAGCCTTAGGGCTCATTTGGTTGCTACTTAAAAATGAGTTCATCTCACTTTATTTAATTGTAATTATAAGTTAGAGATTAAAAAAAAAAAAAAAAAAAAAATCTAGTATTGGCTAAAAATATAACCAACAATTTGTATAAACTATGATTTTAATACGTAATTGATATTAATTAAAATGAGACGATGTCACTTTTAAGTGGCAACTAAACAAGCCCATTTGAAATGTAACTGATTTATATCTAAGCATGTGACATGCTGGGAATCCAAGTACCCTTTACAATTCACATGACTTGCACATACTTATTGAAGTAATGAGAAGATTGTATTCTAGTTTTAAAATTCTTGCCTAATTAAAACAATTTACCAATTGAGCTAATAAGGCAATTAACACTTTGTAAGTCTAATCAAATAGACTACACTAGATGTAACACTAAACAAATAGTTTATAAGGTAAGATAGTGATCTATTGTGTTAGATGTGCTAACTATTCAACACCTAACATACATCTAATTATGCATTCATATAATTCAACAAATTAAGCTTACAAGCATAAATAGAAATGTGTACAAATAATAATCCCAAACACAAGCATGTATACTAGTTCGACTACTTGCCTAGTCCACTCCTGGCGAACGCACTCTCCTCGAGTGTACCAGACTTTACTATCTCGGAGGTTTTAAATCAGGTTCACCTCTAACCTTTACAAGCATACACTCCTGTTGGAGGCCTACACAAGGACTTAACGCACGTACCTGTGTCGGTGACAGTCCTACACAAGAACCTACACGTACTCTCCCGTGTTGGAGAAAAACATTTCCACCTGTGTTAGTGGCTCCTGCGGAAACTTGATTTTCTATCAGCTAACCAACAACCAATTGCAGTCCTAATTCAAGGCCCTAAGTACACTCCCACTGGAGGCTCCCCATGAAGACTAATACGTACGCACCCGTGTCCAGTGAATTCAGTCCAAAACAAGAACCTATACACTCAATCCTACACAAGGAAAATGTGTGTGGACTCTTATAATTGATAATCTTATTAGATTGAGCCCATGTTGATGTGTCTTCTTGAGATGCTTCTTCAATGCTCTCCCGTGCTTGAATCAGTTTCTCATTTACTCTCACGATCATTGATGCAGATGTTTCAACTCCTACAATCTATCGCCTTGTATATAATGCTCCAATAAGGTTACCAAGGCAATGAGAGTTGAGCTGAATCTCCTACAACTAATAGTTTTAATTGGTTCCTAGCAGGGATTCACCTAAATGGGTGTTCTAGAGAATTTAGACAAGGATTTACCTATAATTTAGTATCTAGTCTCTAGAAAGGAAAGAGTTCATCCGCATATTCATAATGGATCATAGAATGCTTGTTAGAGTGATTAATCATAAGAAGATTGGCATGAAACTCTTTGGTATATAGGTTATAAGATAGATTAAGAGTGGAGAATCACTTAGGTTTTATTTGCACAAAAAAACCATCAATTTGCCCAGAGCCCGAATGCCTTCTATAAAGAAATTGATTTGCAACGGATATAAAATAGGCAGAAAACGACTTCTTTGATCAATCGACCAACCGAGGGCCTTCGATTGATCGAACTTTATTGAAATAGGCCAGAGAACTCACTGAACAATTTTGGCCATCTTCGAGCAATTGAGCTCGACTTGATCAATCGAGATCGATCAAGTTTTGACCAAGGGTCTACTGTTTTTGGTAGTTTATTTTACAACAACTCTAAACCTCTTTTAGCCAATTTATCATGTGATCAAACAAAGCTTTACCTATTTAGAAACAATTATCTATAGGTTGGGTTGTTTTAGGTCTAAGGTTTGGGTCACTAAGGCACATCATGATTTACATGTTCCTCACTCCTTGATGTATAATGTCCTCTTGTGTCTTTCGTCTTCAGCTTCCAAAGGCTCAAGCTACTAACCAACACATGGACTCATGTGATTGCCAAATAGGTACACTAATAAACATATCTATAAAAATATTACTTCATAAAACTAAAAAAAAAAAAAACAGAGAAAAAGCACAACCTTTTTGTTTTTAATCTATGACAAACTGTATTGCAAGAAAAGTACAACAAAATACAAACAAGGCTGATGGCAATATAAGAGTACAATGATAAAATGCCGGAGTTGAACCTTTACGAGCATACCATCAACCAGCTCAAAACAATCAAGCGACTTCAATTAGCAAGTAAATCATCCCCAATCATGCCTTTAAACTCTTTGCAAGAGATTACGCATGTTAGTCTCTCTGGCATGTGTTGGGCGCCAAATTTTAAAGAGTAGTGCTCTTATTACATAGCTCCAAACATGTTTTGGTGTGTGGTATGCCTTGGTTTTTGTTAAAAATATTTCCTGAGCATACATTATCTTTTGTTAAAGTGTTCAAATTATATAAATTCCCTGGAGTATGTACAACCAAATCCACTCACTCTGAGGAAGACGTAACCTAAATCCTTTGTTTCTGCCTTGGTGAAAAGTCCCGAATAAACTAAATTGTAGGGAATGCAAAATCTTATGGATACATACACAAATTATTCAAAGCTCTTGGACACTTGTTGCACTATTTTTTAGAGTTATTTGGTACTTTGGCAGTGCATGATACTTGGTGCAAGCCCTCAAAAGTTGTACACATGGCATAAACCAACTCAGAGAAACAGTCTAAATTGTGGAAGCCCCTGTCACTAAGTCACAATCCCAAAATAAGATTAGTTGAGCAATCCTAATATTTGATTCATTGACACTTGTTTGTTGAAGTAAGACTACTGGATTTTATTTTTTTCATTTTTAACTGTAAAATAAATGTCCAGTAATCCAATAGTCAGATAATTGTATTCATCTAACTTGAGATCTAGTAATCAAGTGCCTGCAATTTTAGATCTGAAGACTCGACAATTGTATTCATCCATCAAATAAAAAAAATAATCAATAATAAAACAGCCTCATAGAAGACACTTGCATTTACAGTGCTGAAAGTAGAAACAGGGACTAATGATCCGTGTATTTGCATGTGGGAAGTGTTGCTACCCATGCGGGCACAAAAAAAAGTTCCCTGCTGTCCTTTCCTCCCCACCCCATTTAAGCCAACACATTCGTCTTCTTTGTGTTCTCTCTCCTATTTCCAGCCTCTCTTTCAGTCTTCTATTGCACAAAGGCTCAATACATCTTCAGGTGTTCATGAAAGTTTCCTGCATTCTGGGCTTTCATTTGCTGCCAAAATTTCTTGTCTACCTTTTTGACTTTGGTTATGGATTTGTTCAGGGGCAGACATCAGGAGCATATGCACTGGGGTGGGGATGTTTGCCATCCGGGCGAGGAGGAAGACGGTGACGGAGAAAGATTTCCTTGATGTGGTCAACAAGGTCATCAAAGGCTATCAGAAATTCAGTGCAACTCCCTAGTACATGGTCTACAACTGACTATGACCATTTACTGCCTTTCCCTGGCAGGGGAAAACCATTTTACGCTCGTTTTATCCTTTCTGCAGGTACTATGAAGGGAAATTGACTCGTATCACTGAGGTAGATGTTGAGAAGAAGCCCCCTGTTAAAGTCATGGAAGCTGTCAAGAAGTTTTGTTTTGAAATATGGTCGATGACATGATAAGTTTCATTTTAGGCCATAAAAATTAATCTTAATTCACAGTAGAGCAAGCTCTCATCTAAAGGTAGAATACTTGGCTAATGTGCTTGAATGTTTGGATTTTCTCATCATTTTGTTCATTTATATCCATAGTTCCACTATTTTGTTTGATTAAATGAATAGAGATGGGTGCAATTCTGCATATTAGTTTACTACTCTAGAAGAATACCACGGAGAACTGAGAAGGATGTGAAGGTAATGGCTTGGTAGCCCATCACTTTTAAGTTTCTTAGATAATGATTGATCAGTTCTCATTTTTTTTCTTGCTGCTTTTAATTGTTTTTATCAACTGCAAGAAATTCACAAAAGCCCCCTTTGCTCTTATATGGAATTATGGAAGGAAAGAACCAAGAGGAGTTTTTAAAGGAGAACCACCAAGTTCTTAGCGCTCAGCAAAGAAACAACTCTATTGCTGCAGTAAAAGTAGGAGACGTGGTGCTCTGCAACAAAGAAGAGGTATGTTGGCATTTCGTTAATTACTATTGAAAGCATTTTCCAAGATTTTCCTTCATGCCCAAGGCTCAGTGACTGGTGTTTGATTCCATCTCTTTTGAGCAAGTGGCCAAGTTGGAAGCTACCTACAGCATTGAGGGAGGTAGTGAAGCTAATTTTGAATCTTCTGGGACAAAGCTTACTGCTTTTTTTGTTCTTTCCCTCTTTTTTTTCCCCATTATTCAGGACCCTAAGGAAGTTTTCAGGCAGTGTGATGAGAATCCAAGCTATAGCAAAACAATGGGTGTTTCCTTAACTGTGTTGATTCCAGAGAGGGTGTTGAGTAGATCTCCGATTATTGTCATATCCGTTTGATCATATAAGGTTTAGCTGGGAGTTTAGAATGGGTGGTCAACCAAAAGGCACATTTAAACACTTAACTTGGAAAGATGTCGAGGTAATGGCTTGGTAGCCCATTACTGTTTTTTCAAAAAAAATTGTGCTATTAATTGTTTTTATCAAGTGCAAGAAATTCAAAATGCAACAAATACTGCTGATTTTGTTATACCTCCACTTTTCTTTTCTTTTTTGTTTGTATAATTGAAAATTAGTGACAGACCTAAACCATTGCTATTTTTAATGGGAAATTATTGTATTAGCCCTCATACCGATGGTTATAGACAGTCATTTATTGGCAATGGACGAAAACCATCACATTTTAGAACCCAGTGAATTTTGGTTCATTTTTTCATTGTTTGGGTGTAGTGAATTGCTGGTGTTGGTGTCCCCCAGGTCGAGACGGACAGATCGGAGACTCGACCAGAACCCAGAGTCCTCTCGAACATCGGTATTGTGCTCCATTTCCAACGATTTGTGAAAGGGTAGGGGTTAGCCTTATTTGATGAGTTCTTTTTGCCTTGGCATGAATCTATGAACTTAAGACTTTCTTCTTACACCAACATCTTAGTATGACATTTCTCAATCGGAATAGGAATATATAGATAAAAAGAAAAAATAAAAATAAAAAAACTGAAAAAAATAGTCGATTTTATTAATATATTTTTTGCCCTTTTTACAATTGACAATGTCTTACAACCAGCTAAATAAATAAATGAAAAACAAAGATAAATACTTGATGCGCCTATCAGAATAGACAATCAAGGCAAGGTGGAGAACAAGATGTGACCGGAATAATATAAATAATTGAATAAAAAAATCAGATGATCATGATCCAACAACTTAATGTTGTGGATATTTAATCTACTTCTAAGATAAATATATTGCAGTGGGAGCTGTTGGTCCAGTAGCACATTAAACTAAGGAAAGATAAATGTGTTTGGCATAAGGCCCTGAGCTTTTCTTTGATTGCTCATTTTATACCTTGTCAAGGCAGTGAAACCCCACACAAGGTTTCCTTCTCGGTCTCAGATCCTTCACAGCTATGGTGTGCTTCTGGATAAAGATATCTCTGGAAGCTTTCGGTTTGCATTGGAAAGAAATGACTCCAGTTATATCCGGGCTCGTTAGCTTCTCGATTCTTCTTCTCGCAGTTGATTCTTCCATGGGAATCTCCATAGCTTATTAAAGATCAGGCCTGAGAACACAAAAGTTCCTCTGATGAATACAACCAGACCGAGATCCGAGAACCTCAGGGGTTGATCATGAACCCATCATGGGCACTCAACATCCCTTGATGGTTTGTAGTACTAGAAGGGATAGATGGATAGGATTCACCATATCCTGATCTCCTGATGTCTTCGATCCCAGTCGAACCATAACCCCTGGATGAGATCATCAGATGGGATGATTGGTCGATCTCCCTCTCTTCCGATCTTCGTGGTATTGGGCGGATTGGATCCACTCGATACTGATATGTTATTGAATAGATCGTCCTTCATCTACAGATCTCCCATTCTCTTAATTCCGATCGTTATATGGAACAGGACTTGATCTGTTCATGTGTCTGTTTCTCTTGAATCGGCTCCAAAGTGAATTCGGATTTGCCTGGACATCAACCCGATCATCAAATATTCAAAACCCTTTTGATATTTGTGAGCTCTTTGAACATCTTTGGGAAAATCTCTCATTTTGGTAGGATTGTAAGAGATGGCGTCGCCAATGAGATTATAGATAGTTGTATGATAAGATGCTTTCTCTCGATGAGTGTTTTATAGACATGGTATGCCATTCTCTAATGGCTTAAGCTTTTATAGCAACTGGTTGTTTAACATGGTATTAGAGAGGAATATCTTGTATTCGAATCCTGAGGCTATTTATGGTGTGAGTGTCTCTCCACCCTTGCCCAGTATATTTTCATACGGAGTTCCACTCCACACATGCTAGACAGTTTTCCAGTACCTACATATTGACCATCATGGGGTCCTTACTCTTGCTCGGGTGGTAGACTCTCAGGAGTTTCAACATCGGGTCAAGGGTTCGAGTACCCATAGGTGGTGAAATCCCACACACTCACCGCCAAGGCATGAGTGTGTGGGGTGTGTGTGTGCGTGCGTAAAAAAATTAATATATATATATATATATATATATATTGACCATCATACTCTGCTAGAGTATCAAATCTCTCCTCCATTTCTAAGTTAGATTTCCATCCACTCAATACAATATCCCAATATCACACTAATGCACACTTCTTCTTCTTCTTTTTCAGACTTTTGTTAACCCCGTTAGGTTGTCGGGCCATTCTCAGGTGTGGATTAGGCGAGTCCAAATAACTGCTTAGTGGGTCAGTCCCTGATCGTGGGTTCAACTTGATATGCGTTGTACATCCATGCCATGCATCCGCTTTGCCAGCTTATTTTAGGGCATGGGCCCAAAAATGAATCAAATACAAATCTCAAGCCGACAACACCACATGAAATGGAGGTCATTGAACACCCACCATTAAAAACTTCATAGGGTCCACCATAATGTTTAATTGCCATCTAACCTATTAATAAGGTCGCACAGACCTGGATGAAGACAAGGCACAAATATCAGCCTGATACAAAACTTTTGTGGCCCACAAAAAGTTTTTACTGGTCAAACACTCTTGTTTCTTGTGGTGTGGTCCACCTGAGATTTGAATAGGCTTCATTGTTTTGGCCATGCCCATAAAAGAGCTAGAAAAATGGATGACCAGTGTGGATATAGGACACATAAATCAAGGTGGGCTCCACAGTCAATGTCTCGCCTGTCATGATGTTACCCAAACTCACCTACTCGCCTTATTTCCACAAGTCTTTGAAGACGATGGCTTCAGGGTATAACGGAGTCAGGATTTTAGCTTTCCCTTTTACAAAACTTAGTTTTATAACCGTAAGGGTACTTTTTTGCTTTTCTTCGGACAAAACGCCCTTCTCGCAGCTGCTCTGCTCCCTCGTACGTGGAAGCTTGCTTCGGAAGATGAAAGTACTTTTTGAAATGAGGGATTGTGGGCCATGAATGGGCAGACTGGATCTGATCTATTTATTTTAATTGGACAACCATGGACCACAAGATAGTATTTTTCAGTTTTCGAAGAGAAGTTCTCTGTGGCCCATAATGGCATTAACGTTGTTCGTTAATTCTGAACTATTTCCTCTAGTACAGTTCATTGTGATATTTTTTGTCCTCAAACTTGAGCCAATGACATGAAATTAAAACAATTTTCATGTGGACAAGTTAGATTTGCTTCATGATAATAAACCAATGGGCCCCATATAAGATGTGGGATGGGTTATTATGATGAGGACTTATCATGGGAAGGCTATTTAGTCATTTCATTCTTTTTTCTTCAAATTTTTTTTTTTTCACGGGAGGAGACCATTTAGCCGTTAGGTCCGTTGCTACCTCTGCGGGACTCACTCCAGCGTGCATCCAACGCCATTCCCTCCATTTCAACAAGCTTCTGAGTTTGATATATATATATATATCGACGTACAATTTATGACGGGCAAATGTATGTTTAGCTTGGGATAATAGTGACTTTTGTGTGTTGTTATTTTTAAAATTTTTATTAATGGATATCAATTATAGGAGTTTGTAAAAGGAAAGGTGTGGTGGTTCCCTTTATAATTGTTTTCTTTTTGTTAGGTATAAATAGTAAGAGTTTGTGAAATTGATGAATTTTGTAATGAAAAAAGTTATAATGGACGAATGTTGAAATGGATAAATGTTGTAATTGATGAATATTGAGATGAAAGAATATTGTAATGGATGAATTTTATACTGTGGAACGCTAATACTCACTGTGGGTCATTGTTCCCACGAAAATGGTCATAACTCCTTTGTTACATGTTCGATTAAGGTGATCTTATACTCATTGAAAAAAATAACTTGATGAACTTTCAAATGTTTGTAGAATTATCTCATTTGGATACCATTTGATCGCCCAAAAGTAGACCCAAAGTTCATAATGGCATATATCACCGATATTCACTGTGGGTCGCCGATTGCATGAAAATAATCATAACTCCCTTGTTATAGGTTTGATTGGGGTGATATTATACTCATTGGAAGATAATTTGATGAACTTTCAAATGATTTTGGAATTATCTCATTTGGACACCATTTAATTCCTGAAAGTAAGCCCAAAGTCCATCATTACATGAATCACAAATGTTCACAGTGAATACTTTTTAATGCACACGCCTTTTTTTTTTTTTTAATTTTCAATTATAATATTGATATAGTTAAAATATATATTTTACTTTCAAGAGCCAAAAACTAGAAAAAGAGTTTGTATGCATCAAACGGAGAGGATTTGCATATCATTTCCCAAATACTATCCATGTCATTAAAGAGAAATCAAACAATAATTGTACAAGGAGAGCTATTCGCAATAACTCAAACTTGAATAATTATACTCATAACCAAACATTCACATTAAAAAAGAAGAAGCAAACAAACAAACAAAACATTTATAAATGAGCATAACTTGTAAAAAGATGGTCTCTCTTTCTTTGGAGGCACTGACTAGTTTGAATTGTAAAAAGATAGTCTTTGTTGATTGATGTCTTAAATATGTAAATCAATCAATCTGTTGATGACAATTCGATGCCATCAAAGGTTGCTAGATGCCATTGGAAAAATTTAAAAATTACACGATTGGTTGTTGGACACTTTTGGTGTCCCGCTCGATGCCATCGACGAACCGTCGATGACATCGAAGTCCCATCGAGAAAATCCGGAAAATACGTGTTTAGTTGCTGGAACGTTTTGGTGGTTCGTTCGATGAAATCGAAGAGGCCATTGAAATAACATCGAAGGTGTCATCAAATGATCGCACAGTGTGGTGCAGAATTGCATGAGTATAGAATTTGTTTCCTATTTCAATTGTGATTCATCTAGATGCTATATATATATGGGTGTAATCGAGAATAGGGGGTATCAAGAGCTTTCTAATTCATTCCTAGGGTTTCGAAGGTGCAGCTTAAGTGATTCGAGACTTGTTCGAATCGGGTAATAACTATCGCTTGTAATCTTTTGCTTTCATAGTACATATCTGTCACTTTGTGCCGTAATTTTTTTTATTTTTTTTTGGAGTATTTGTAATTGGGCTTGATTGTGTAATTGGAATACTTTGCTTGATTCATCTCAGTGTGCTTTTGCGGTCCCCCAACAATCTCTCCTTTGGAGGCATCCCGACATCTTGCTTGGTTCTTGTTGGAGCTAGTCAAGCCTGTTGAATTACTTTTGCTTTGGTTGCAGTTGGGCGACTTTAGTCACGATGGGGCAGAGCCCAATTTCATCAACTTCCCCAATCACGAACATGATGAATCCAATGATGATGAGGGCGCTGAAAACACACCAGGACCAGACAAGTCATCTCCCATTCGTAAAAGCGAATGTCTGATTTTTCATTTGCTAGTCTTGTTAGCCAGGTATTTAGATGTCAATGAGTCGACAGACTGCAAATGCAAAACTGTCCCAGAAGTTTATCGTCTCCTTATTGAACCGCTGGTTAATTCCATCATGCTTTTGGCGAACCATACGATTTCTCATGTGGTTCTAATTTGATTAACGCAAGTACGTGATTCAAAAGAGATTTCTCAGGAGTGGAAATGTTCATCGCCTTTTGCCACCATACATGATGTTGGATCAGCAGCATGCAGCGACAGTCCGTAGAAGTCATTTTATGGATTGCATCAATCATTCTGGATATTGGAATATTGGGTTTATTTGAAATGTTGAAGTGTTTATAAAATCCAGTATGGTGAGAAGGATTAAAAATAGTCAATGGATTCTATGATGTGGATTCATCAGCCATTGCTTGAAAAATCAAATGCCCTTTCAAATTTCAACAGCTTCTGTCATATGGGTTAATTATCGTTCTTCCGCAATTTTGGGAGTTTGGAGAGCTTGAATTTAGACATTGCTCCTGGTATTACAATGGACGACTATGTGATGATGGATCCAAAGAGACGGTGACTAACCCAATATTGATGTAGGTGGTGCCCACCTTTCTGCAACCTAAGCCGTTCATCCTGCAGTCCTGTAATGGGATGGGCCACGCCCCAATATCTACACTAACACTTTCAATTACTTGTTACAGAATACAGACTGATATTTACCAAGTGAGAAATGATCCCTCAGCTGTTGAGGAAGTCTTGTTCTGATTTTCTTTACATTGGAGGAAAAAGCTTCCCACTTTTCTTTCTTATCTACACCTCTATGACATGATCTTAAGAGCCTCTCTGGTTTGTCCGAGGACATTGAATACAGTCGCTGCGATGTGAGATGGTGTCAAACCGGCTTCGCCCATCTGATAGGCTGCTGATCCATGGTCAATGTACCTATCTGGAAGAACCAATGGCCGCCACTGCACAGGAATTTTCATTCCACAAAGTATTCCATTAGCTATGTTCTGGCTTCTATAATCTGTCATTGAAATGGACGGACGACGTTTGCTAATTTGACGTGCATGCATGGCCCAGTTTCTCATGTCATACTAGATCATCTAAGCTGTCCATAAGGCCAGCCTCACTTGTAGATGCACTGGGCCAAAAATAAGGCAGATCTACTCATCGAGCGGGCCAGTATACAGAACAATCAGATGGCCTAGTTTTCTAAGCTGCCATTTTTATTTTATTTTTTTTGTGGCCCACCTGATGAGGGGACCAGCTTGATGAGTGGGCCAGAACACCTGCACTCCAAGTATGCACTCACAGAATTAGCAAACTAGTAATGAGATGTCAGCATATATAGTCGTACCTTTGTACTGCCATCAAGAAGGCCGTCGAGGGCCATGAACTGAGCAACATGAGATCCAAAACCTCCTATAGATCCTTCTTCAACAGTGATCAGGACCTCGTGTGATTTAGCTAAACCTCGAACAAGAGCATGATCCAACGGTTTGCAGAAGCGTGCATCTGCAACTGTTATCTGCAAACCATGCTGTTTAACTAGAGAAGCTGCAGCCAAGCAGCTTTGAACCGCTGTTCCATAGCCCAAAAGCACTACTCTCTCCCCCTCAATCAAAATCCGACCTTTTCCAACCTGTCGAGGAAAAATAATCAGCAATGATATCGAGTGTTAGCATGTCCAAATGTGATCTCAATCAGAGAAGAGTGCTGCTATGGCCTACTTACAATAGTAGCCATCCAAATCCTACCCTCCCCACCCATCCAGCATCTGATCATCCGGTGCTCCACATGCACCAAAAGCGGATGGTTAATAAATTTTCTGAACTACTGATTTTTGGTACCAGCATTGGCCACCTAACAACTGGGCTGGCCTTATTCTGGACCACCTCATAGACCCACTGAGGCCCACTAGATGAGTGTCCTAGATATCGCACAAACAGGGAGAATATGATTTGGATGGCACATTCCTCAGCCATGTTTTTACCTCGAGTGGGATACCCTTGTTCCCTGGAGGCAGCGGAACGCCGATACCATTCCCTCTCGGATACCGGAAACAGCTGGGCCGATCGTTGATGGCTGCAGCAGTGGCGACCATGTGAAAAAGCTCTGCCTCATCCGAAGGGGCCATGACCACCATGTTTGGCAGGCATGCCATGTAAGTGACATCAAATGAGCCAGAATGCGTGGGTCCATCAGCTCCTACCAATCCTGCTCTGTCCATAGCAAACCTCACCGGCAGTTTCTGTAGATCGACATCATGGATCACCTGCAATGGAAAATAAGAACTGTGAAATCAGCTGATCATGATATCTCCACCAAACTGTAATTACAGTCGGTAGCAAATTAGCTGCACAATGGTTTTTAGACTCAGCAATTCAGATTGCCTCGTTTGGTCTCAAGTCAAGTTGTGACTTGCCCAAAGTCGGGGGTGTATCGAACCAACCCCTATAACTCGGGGGGTGACAGGGGGATGACTGGTGGTATCAACCCAGACATGGTAGTACTGAATCGAGTCGCTTGAACAAGTGTCAAACTCATCTGACCCTTGAAACCATGAGCTGGACATAACAAAGCCAAATTGCAATATAGTATGTTTGATAAAATGGATCGAAGTTAAGTATATCTGGGCAAATGCAGATTAGTGAGGAGATTCATTGCAATCTAGTCCATTCATCATCACATGGTAATGGGACCCAACATGAACATGACTTTGCCCACAAATCAGGCTCATCAATTCACAGGTGGTGACATGTGTCCATTCAATGTAGATCATGGCTCTGAATGTCGGTATTGGTCACCGTATCAGCCTAGTGGAAAAATGATACGATGCGGCGTCACGTATCAGTCTTGGGGCCGTATCAGGCCCGTATTAGTCAGAAATTTTTTTAAAAACAAAAAATATAGAAAATATTAGAAAAATAGGAAAAAATGAAATATCCAAGAATCCATCTTCTTCTTCTTCTTCTTCTTCTTCTTTTTTTCTTCTTTTTTTTTTTTTTTTATATATAACCATGTATTCAATGGTGTATTAGACCATTTCTTTGATGAGAATGTTGCATGTCAATTTGATTTGTTGAAGGTCAACTAAATGGGCCCTAATTGAATACAAATCAAGCATGATTTGGTGAATTATGGCCCATTACATTGAAATACAACAAAAAGAAGATGAAAATATAAATAAGGAAAGTGATGGTTTACCCTTCTTTCCGATTTTTCCAACAACAGTCCACTTCACTTCAATTTTTCAAAACCCATTCAAATCATTTGTTTTGATCCTAAAATAGGTCTACATCTAGCCCAAAATGAATTTTTAATCCTCTTCCATGGTTTAAATGAAATAAAGAAGAGGAGACATGAGTGAAATTTTGAAAAAAAAAATAAAATCAAAATCAAAATTAGGCTTTTATGGGTGTATCAGCTATATTGGCACCGTATCAGCTTATATAGGCCGATGCAGGCTGATACAAATCAACATTTTTGTATCGGGCCAATACGACCCCATTTCGCGTATCGTCTCGTGCCGATACAAATAAGATATGACCGTATCGACCGATACAATACCGAAATTCATATCCATGATGTAGACCCTTAGTTGTTCGTTTCTAACCATCCAATTTTCTAATTGGTAAAGCATGTCCAAGAAGAGACCTGCCTGATGAACGTTCTGGTTATTGCATGAATGGTAATGGTGAAGCTGTGACTTGCCTGATCATATGCCCGCTGCAAGAATGATGAGTAGATAGCACAGAAGGGCTTTAAACCTTCACAGGCTAGGCCGGCAGCAAATGTGACTGCATGCTGCTCCGCAATCCCAACATCAAAGCAACGTGTTGGAAATCGGCGAAGAAAGAGATTCATGCCAGTTCCTCCTCCCATTGCTGCATGGATCGCAACAATGTCTTTATCCTGCTCCGCTTCAGCTATCAACGCCTCTGCAAAATAGGTGGTGTAGGACTGAGTTGGAGTGCTGCTTTTGAATTGCTTTCCGGTTGCTGGATCGAACTTAACGACACCTGTGAACAAAGCGCGGAAAAAACCATTCAGTGATTATCTACTCAAGTTCACCTGTAGGAGTCTATGGAGTGATTCTCTTCCTCCAGACGAAAAACTATATCAGAAGTATGCTTTGTTATATGATGTTGTGCTGAAAGAAAGCATTCTTGAGTTTGCAGGTGGGCCCCACCTTCCATGTAACCCAAGACGCTAATCCGGTGGAACCCATCATTATATGGGCAATGAAGGCCTAGTATCTTCCCTATCAGATGATCTCGGCATCTTCCCTATCAGATGATCTCGGCCACCCAAAGAAACGGACAATCAGAATAATGGCCACATTTAACATGAGCCTAGTCATATGGTTAGGATCTCCCATCCATCATGGGATCCACCATTCAGATGAGATGACAGGTTGTTTATTAGGCCAAACAAATGCTTAATAAGATGTTGTGTGTTTCATGGAAAATGTATAGTTCTGTGTTTACCATGATACTTGTCGGAGGCCCTTTCTGCATACGGATAACCCCGGCCTTTCTCAGTCACAACATGGATGAGGACGGGACCCGTTGTGTTGGTGCTCTTTACCTCTCTAAGAATAGTGATGAGATCATCCATGTTGTGGCCATCGACTGGGCCAATATAGTAGAGGCCGAGCTCCTCAAACAGGGTTGAACCAGACCCACTGATCATTCCACGAGCATACTCGTCGACTTTTGCAGCTAGTTCATGCATTGTCCCGCCAATCTGTTTTGTAACTCCCTGTAGAAGTTCCAGACACATCAAATTGTTAGCTAAGATGGAACACTGAATATTGGTAAGAAATGGAAAAGGTATAGAGCTAGTTTTGGTTTTGGCCATTTAAAATGTATGTTATAGTTTCATTTTGTCAATTAGTCAAGGGCGCGTATGGATGTTCAATTGAAATGAATTGCCTCTTTGGTTAGGCATTGAAGCAACATTACTTATTGCTAAATCTCTAATTTTAGGTCTTTTTCATGTTGATTTAACTGTAAAATACCACGCCGTATGTATCCTCACTAGATACATCTCTTAAATTTCATTACGGATCCATTCCGAATAATACAGATTACGCTAAAGACTCAAAACCGTATGATTTTCTTTCTTTTTGTATAAAGATAAAATAAATCAAATGGAATTCAAACTTATTCTTAGATAAATCAAATGCGAAATGCTTCTCGAATGTCAAATATCTGTTTTCCACTTTCTATGCGAAAATGTTCAATTCTCATAAGATTTCTCTACTGTTACTGTTCAAGTCAAATAATGTATGTATATTGGACCTTTTGAGACAAGTACAGGACTAGGAAGGCAATTCTGATTGGTCAATAAAAATACGTCTCAATACAATTCCTTTTTTTGTTTTTCCTTATATTAGCTAATCTATCATAAAAGGTGAAAAGGGGTACCGTCAAGGCTAGCACCACTCCATTCATATAGATGGACAACCCCAAAAATTTATTTAGGGACATGGTTTTCTGACTTGGCAACTCATCCCAACACATTTGGGTTCAAGTCAGGACTTAGCCGAGTAAGGGGTGACTCGTGATACTGACCCACACCAGTTCCGACTGAGTCCGAGTCAACTTGGACAAGTCAGATACAACTCAGGCTCAGCAATCCTTGATTAGGGGTGTCCTTTGGCTACCTGGAAAAGTACACTGCTGGAAATTGAATCCATTGGAAGGGCAAATTCTTGCATCCTGCAAGCTGGAATGTAAGAAATGGATTGTGGTTGGAACTCCAATTCCAGTACAAGGCTGGATTGTGGTTGGAACTCCAATTCCAGTACAAGGCCAGTTTCTTAACTCCTGGCCATAGCTTGCAAATTCTAAAGGGAATGAGTTCCCTCCCATTGGTTTCTTTTTTTTTTTCTTTTTTCTTTTTTCTTTTCTTTTCTTCTTCTTCTTCTTCTTTTTTTTTTTGTTAAAAGTTTGTTTTATAGATAGAAATTCCTAGGAATGAATTTCAGTACTCTAACATGGTTTCCAGACTACACAGAATTACATTCCCAGTTGCCACGCATGACCGACAGAACCAGTTTCTGAAGAACTCCTGTCAATTTTCTATTTAGTTAGTTACAAATTCCATTTTTCCAAATGACCCTTTTTGATTGTTTGAAGTGCAACATGAAAAACATGGGATTGTGATTAGTTGGCCGATCCACTTTTATAATTTCCTCTTCATTGAATTGGATTATTGCAATTTGATTTAATTGAGCATCCAAACACACCATTCAACAGTTTTTAGCATGAAAATTATTTTCTAAATGTTCTACTATCGCATATTTTGGTGCAGAACTGACCTTGGCAACTTCCCTTAGTTCTCGGAGAGGCCTGCTAGATTGTAGCCTACTGAGAGCACTGCTCAAAGCTCCAACAGGTGGTATAGGCCCATCGAGAGTTGCAGTCGGTAAGGAAACTTGCTTGTTGTCATTAAGGATAACGATCATGTCCGAATCAAGATACCCAGCATTGTTCATGGCTTCGTATGCTTGCCCAGCAGTCATAGCACCATCACCTATCACAGCAACCACACGGTTCTTCCGGCCCTTGAGATCTCTCCCCACCGCCATCCCTGTTCACCAAAAACATCCCAAAGTTGGCAAAAGGGAAAATTTGAAATTTTGGAACCATATATGCAGGTCCAAGTGCTAGAAGATTTCAGGTGCGTTTGGAAGCAGTAGAGGTTTTTATTGCAATAACTAGTCCGATAAAGTAGCAGTAACCAGATTATGATTTCCACCCACTTGATTCCTATTGTGGGTTTGGCTTCCAGATTGTAATTAGGTTGCTTTCAAGTCAGACCCAAATGGACTTTAACTGCAAGTTTTAGGATTCTTCGCTATTAATACTGCTGAAGAGAAACTTGGATACTCTAGCTGAGGTGATGGATGGCACTTAGAAATTGCATTAAGCGGCATGCACGTAATTCAAATTAAACTGTCCAAATTATGGGTCTCATTTTAGACATGTCATGCACCAATAATTAAGCTTATTTGATTATCTAACTATTGGATTGGTGGACATTTATTGAACAGTTAAAAATGAAAAATTCCATATGGTCCTATTTCAAGAAACAAGTGTCCATGACTTGGAGGTTAGAATTGTTTGACCAATCTGATTTTGGTACTGTGACTGAGCGACACAGCAGGTTCGGTAATTTTCTCAATACAATTTTGATGTAGAGTGGGTCGCAGACACTTTCATGGCAAAGATGGACTACAGAAGGCCCAATCGGAGGCGGAAATGATCTGGACCGTCAAAACCTTAAATCAGTCGTATCTCGCAAACCGGGATGAGTTTTTCAACATATTATATATGATTTTGGGTTAGGAGAACCTACTTAAGCCAACCAACCCCGCTACACCAGGTTGCCCATGCCAGATTTACGAGATTCCATCAGGTTGATGGTCAAAAGTCCCATTTAGTTGCGTTTTTACTATAAATAGTTAGTTTTAGTTTGAGCATAACTTTTGATTCTTTGAGTTGTAAAAGTCGTGCCCAACATGAAAAGGGCTTAGAAAAGTAAGGAGAATAGCGTGGTTCGGCCAAATTGGACACTTACTATTTTTGACTGAAAACCACGAAGTCTAGTAGGAATAGTGGTAATATATAAACAGTAAGTTTACTATTTATAGTAAGTCACGTTTTTAGGGTGTTTGAGTTGGTGTCTAAGTCTAAAACTCCGTCCTAGGTTTGAGTTCCTTATTTAACGAGTGGTAATTTCGCTTTTTATCAATCAAATTATTTTGAATTTCCTAGGAATTATTATTGCTTTTATCACCCATGGATTCGAGGAAGCTCTGTGAGTCCAGAGAGCTTCGTGGATTCGGAGTAGTTATCCCCTGAGGAAGACGGTGATCAACCTCAACACATCCCTCCCTACGCCAGATTTGAGTTAATGTATGCCACATGTATAGTTTTTGAGTACCTGATTATCAAGCATCATACTCTGCCATAGTATCAAATAACTCCCCACTACCAAAACATCACTAATTATTTTGAAATTTCCGCTGACCTAAACTGGATCTCATCTTTCAGAAAGAAAAAAAAAAAAAAAAAAAAAAAACTGGATCTTGAAAATTCAGTTTGTGTATGCACCCGACTGCAAAATTGAAGCTCAATAATTATTTCAATGAAGTAGAAATAGCCACATCATAATTAGATTCCTTAGTATTAATATCAAAGTGACATGGCTCCAATTGCAATCACATTTTGGTTGAGTTGGACATGAAAGTAATGGAACTGCAATATGAGGGCTACTTCATCGTTGTGAATACTCAGAAACATCGCTACAAAACATGATTATTTTCTATTTACTGAAACTGACCTTTTTCCATTCAGTTTACTTTTGCATCGAAACACAGCTAATTCACTTCCTATAGACATAAGATAAGCCAATCAGGCTAGTAGATCTGATTCAATGCTCAGATTCATGTAAACTTCTTGTAAAAGAAGCGAGAACTGTTGAAGCACTTCTCTTCTCTGCAGCTTTGAGGTTTATACATGAACAAGTAACAAAAATTCAGAAAAATAAAAACTGTGGTGCATGTATGAAGTCCTTAGTATTCTTCCTCTTGACAAAATTTCATTTTCATGATGAACAAAATGTTATATTTTGTTTTAAAATAATAATAAAATTTGAATTTTTAAATTTTCGGTGTTTTCCCTCCACACTTGAAAAGTTGAAGTACTTTTAAGTTGTGGGTTTTGTCCCACATCGGATTTGACAAAGTAAACTATCTTGTATATAAGATAGTATTTTTGCCTAGGACTTGAGCCCCTTTCAGGGGGCATGTGAATTTGGTCCTATGGGGGAGAGGGGGTTATGCCAATAGTTTTAATCTATGTCATTGACCACACACGCGCACGCGCGCCGAGCCGAGCCGAGCCGAGTACGTGTCCGTGTGTACGTGCGCGCCACGACGAGACGGGACGGGCTGGGCTGGGCTGGGCGCAGGTGCGGGTGCGGTGTGAGTGTACTCGCGTAGGTGTGTGTATGGGTACTCGCAGGACTTTATGTGCGAGAGTGTACTCGCACTTGCGCCTTTTCGTTTTAAACCAGAGAGATGCATCCCTTCCGGTTGGTCGCCCCTGTTGGGTTTAAACCCAATGGACCTAATCTTTTGTAAAGGGTGCTTATGCACCACTTCGGAGTCTATATAAAGACTTCCGATTCTAGTTTCAAAATACGAAAAATACTCTCTTATAAAAACTCTCTCTGATACAGTTTTAAGCATTTCACTGAGTTCATTGCTAAGTCAACTCAGAACTTTCAGATTAAACTGCAAGTGGTTCGAGCCCGTGTACAGTGAGTGCACCGCTGGGACCAGGTCATAGTCGTTGTATCCTGGAGGTCGATTGCTCTGGAAACCTGTTGCACTTGGGACGCTGTCCAAGGGAAGCAATTCGATTTCTAGCCGAGTGACTCAGTCACGCCTCGACTCAATTCAATAAGTTTTTCTATCTCAAAATTTTATTTTCCTTTTTTAGTTCTCGATTTTAATAATCTATTTAATTCAACCAATTTTCCAACACAAAATAGTGGAAATGTAAGCAAGATGCTAGACTAAGTCGGATAGAGAGGTACCCAAGGCTGCTGAGATACTGGTAGAACTATGACCAGTGCCAAAACAATCGTATTCACTCTCTGAGCGTTTGGTGAATCCGGATAATCCATTTGTCTGTCTCATCGTCGACATCTTGTCTCTTCTTCCCGTCAGGATTTTATGTGGGTAAGCCTGCGAAACCAATACATTGTTAGTGATCTTCACAATCTACTTCCTGTTTGTTGGTAAATTGAAATGAGAAAAATTCGGGGAATGGAATTCTTTTTTGATTCAAATCATAGCCTCTTGATGCATAGTTGAGGGTAATCATATCCATTCTATATGAGGGGAATGCTATTACAGTTCACACTTTGTAGAAGTTTGATGATGTGTAGTTCCTACTGTACACATAGAAACATTTATGGTGATCAGGATAGTTAATCCGGTGAGGCAACATAGAAGACATATAAAAAACAACGGACTTGGGACAACTCCTACCATCTGATTATTTCACAAGTTTTGACCATTGAATGGGGACCATTGTTCAATTTTTGAGCCAACCGTCCATTTTTAAGGCCATTACTTCAGATGGCTACCAATTCAATTGTATTGCTTTTTGGGATATGGACCAAGCACCATGGCCCACCGAAATGATGATTCTGATCACCATACACAAGTGCCACCTGCACGGTAGAGAAGGTTTGGCATGCACAGGAAGTGGAAAGAAAAGAGGGGTACCTGATGACCAACATCCCACAGTATCTTATCTTGTGGAGCATTGAAGACATAATGGAGGGCCACTGTTAGCTCGACCACACCAAGGCTTGAACCAAGGTGGCCTCCCGTCTTAGAAACATTGAAGATTACATCCGAGCGTAGCTCATCCGCAAGCTGTTTCAGCTCCTACATAGAAGGGAAGAAGAAGGAAAATAGGATTTTGATATATTAGATTGCTTTCAGTTTTTCGCCAAGGAAAAGTTCAAATGATCAAACCCATCAAAATATCATCAATTAAAGATACCCACATTCGTAGAGAGATTTTTCATGTGAATGGGATAGTTGATGGTGTCCAAGAGTGGAGTCGGCGGTCTTTGTGAATGATATTCTCCACTTTCTGATAGGGATGCACAAACACATGACCTTTTTCTTCCCTGTAAATCAGAACAAAACATCCCCATCTCTTTTACTGGATTTGTCAAGATTTGAAGCTTGAAAACAACTTAAAATAAAAGGCCAAGGTGGGTTTTTCTCGATTTCAAATTATTATGAAAAATACGTCATTTCGAATACCGCCAAAATAACACAACAAGAAAAGAAAAAAAATAAAAATCATGAGACTAATCAGCGAAAAAAATTGAAAAATACTCAAGGGACAAAAGCCAATGTTGAAACATCATTACAAGCATCGTTCGGGTGCATTTGGATGCAAAACGAATTGGATAGCAAATTGCAATTATGTCACTTTGTAAGTTGGACTTGAAAGAAACATAAAGGCTATTTGGGGGCTGCTTCCTTATTCTGAGTACTGGGAAAAAACATCTATCTTTTTTTTCTTCTTCTTTCTTTTTCATTTCCTCTTTTAAACAGAATGTTTGCAATCCAATTCATTTGTCCATCCAAACCTCCACCTTGCTGTAAACAATCATACAACTGCTTATGCATATTCAACTCTCTACTCTCAATCTAAAAACATGGTTAATACTCGTCTTCTTCAAAAGGGTTTCTCCTATATTGATTAAACCAAATGTCCGCAATCCTTTCACTTGTGTCCAAACACAGCCTTATTGATTAAACCAACACTGTATTCTAAACTGGATGTCCACAATCCAATTCACTCGTGCATCCAAAACAGCCTAAGGGGTCGTTTGGATGCCCGTAAGTTCTGTGTCAGAAGTGACTTACAGGTGGTGCTTGAGGGAGGAAATTCACCTATAAGTCACGTGCAGGCAAAACTGCCAGGAAACTTCATGGGACTGAGGTGAGAAGCACTTGCCTGTGAGTGACTTACAGTTGAAAGTCACTTTCATGTGAAAGTCGCAACTTAAAAACTTGCAGGCATCCAAACGACCCCTTAATAACGAAATCAATCATACAAACTGCTTATGCATATTCAACACATCAGTTTCAATCTGAAAACATGGTTAGAACCTGTTTTCTCACATGCGGTTTCTCCTATACACCGCATTGCGGAGAAATCAACCATTATAACTGGGCTTCTTCTGACAGTTAGGATCAAACAAAAAACCCCATTACCCATTTCAAATTTTAGAAGAAAAACAAATGGGTAATTCATACATGCATAGGTGAATTGATAGGAATTGATAGATACCAAACCTTAGGGAGCTTATGCTGAAATGGGTATTGAAGATTGATACACATAGACACATACATGCATAAAAACATACATAGATACATACATGTATACAGAGGAAGATTGATAGACATGTATGGATACCAAACCTTCGGGAGCTTATGGTGAAATGGGTGTTGAAGATCTACTGCTCCAAGCAAGTGAGAAGAGAGAAGAGAGCTCTTTGGGAGATTTGAAGCTGCTACTCCAATCAAGAGACTAGAAAAGGAGAATGTGGCAAGGGCCATGTCTATGAGAGATGCAGCTCAAAATGCTTTGAGCAATAGAAAATCAAATGTGCAAGGAAAAGAAAAGCCGAAGGATATGAACTTGTAAGTGGTAGTGGAGGAGTTATTGGGGTTGAATAAAAAGAAGAGAAAAGATGAGACTGATGTGTGGCTGATATTGATTGGGCCACGACAATAACTGTACAAGGGCCCACTAGGTACTGCTGTCTCCTTTCGGTCCATGATCCCCATCGGACCAATGCACGTGTTCGGGACTCTTGGTCCTCCGCCATTGGGCCACGTCACTAGAAATCACCCAATGGATAATGGGATGCGGTGGATTGCATAATCCAGATGTGCCATCTTGAAGCGCCAGATATAGACGGGCCAGGCTCGCCGACGTGCTATGCGTGTGGGATCTGGGACATTCATTGGGTGGTTGCCTCAGTGAATGTGTACTGGCCAAAAGATCCGGCCACCCCACTTATTGGGAGAGTAATGCACACACTTTGAATATGGACCGTTGGTTTTCATATTTCTTTTTGTTCATTGTTTGTTCATGCATGTGTGGCCCACACGATAAATGGATATTCACTATGATCCATGAGTTCCACCTTATGAACGATCTGGATTCGTGCACACGTGTGACATTAGGACGTACAAGCCATTTGTGTTTTGCACTTGGAAATGAGTAAGGGATTAGCATTTCTCTATAGATGATGGCAAAGTCACGGGCGAATGCTGTTTGGAGCGAGTGATTTGTCATTTTATTTTATTTAGGCAGAAATCATTAATTATTTCGGCAAATAACATTTTAAGGTATTTTTAGCCAATGATGTTGCGCCAACCAAACAAGGTTTTTAAATATTATTTAGGTTAAATACTACCCAGGTTGCGTAAAGACCCAAACGGGGTGTTTTGCACGAGGGATTAGTCCGCATTAATGGGTATGGAATTGCTTTTCTTTCAGATGAATTCACTTGTCGGTGGATCGTACGATGGGATTGAGCTTTGGTAACTTTGATGCTTGGGTCCTAAATGCTTAACTACATGTTTTGATCCCATATATTGTTTGGTTTGTATGTGAAAAACAACTTAAATGTTTGAAAACCCACACTAACTCACATTGGTAAGTAAGGTGGGGTCCACCTTGATGTTTGTGAGAAATCCACTCCTGTCCATTCATTTTGTGAGATCATTTTATCACAAGCTACCAAAAGTCAGGCAAAAACTCAAGTGGATCACACGAGAGGAAACAGCGGGGAAAGAAATTCCTACCGTTGAAACCTTCCCGAGCTCTACCTTGATGTTCATGTCATCCCAACAGTTTATAAAGTCATTCCTGCTGGGATGAAAGGACAACACATAAAATCTTACCATGATACAAAACTTTTATGCCCATATGAATGTTTCAACGGTGGTCACTCAATCCTCACTGTTTTCTCTTGTGTGGCCCACTTGAGTTTTGAATCTACCTCAATTTTTTGTCACATGCCTAAAATAATCACATAAAACAAATGGACAGGGTGGATTCCTCACAAACATCAAGGTGGGCCCCACCTCCCTTCCGTAAGACCTTCTTACTTAAAAGCTGCGAATGATTCCAAAAATCCTGCCGACAACGGAAAGGATTATGGAAAGTCATCCTTACTCCATTGTAAGACTCGACCCGAGTGCATGTGTGTGTGCATTTCATTCTCTTGGTCCTGCGGTCCTACCGGTCAAATCTTTGCAACTCGCGACCCTTGAATAGTGTTTGCGGTCATCCTTAAGTCCGGTCACATTAACCCAACCCAGATTGACCCGAAACCTATGTCATCTTATTTACATCGTCGTTGCGGTTCCAATGTCGTGTCCCGTGCGTCTATCAAATGCGTAGATCATAAGTTGTGGGCATTTCATTTTTAGCCCTTTGATCATGATTATGTGGCTCACCTAGAGAGATATGCACTTTTTCCCCAGATGGTCTACTCATTTGCTCAATTTCCAACACACACTACCCACACCATCTAAGATTTCATCTCCACCCTACCCACATCCTTAACACTAACCATCCCTAGTCCATAGCTATCATTTAGGTCTTCTTTTACTAGTTCATGATGAGCTCTCTATCCAAGCCACCCTTCCCTAGAGAGAAACCATCATGGTTGCTCTTTTCTAGCCATTTGCAATGATGGTTTTCCTACACCTCTCCCCTCTCTCTTCTCACCCTTTCACTTTTTCTCTTCTCATTTCCATCTCTCCCTAGCAAGAGAGGGTGGGATGTCCCCACCAGCCCCTTCCATTCCAGCCCTCTTCTCCTCTAATTCCTCTCAAACCATCCATCCATATCATATCTCACCCATTGATATAGCTTCCTTAAAGCACTAAGAGCTAGGTGATATAGTTTTGGTAGAGATCCAAGGTGGGTACTCCTCTAGATGTGTAATTTCATTTCACTAGTATAGATCTCCTTATTCCTTTCATTTGGGAAGTGTATGACCCACCAATCAATGGTGGAGATCCTAAACAATCCCTTAGATGTGGCCAAATAGCCTATCTTATGCATGCATATCCCATGCATGCGGTTTTCCCTCTATGGGCCCTATCATGAAAGTTTCTTTGAATTTCATGGCATAAAGAGTCATCTAGACCTTAGAATCAAGATTGGGATGTCATCTGAACCATTTATCTTAATTATAGAACATACATAATGTAGATGTATGTTGTAATCCTATATTAATGAAGAAGTGTGGTGTAATTGTTCTTGGGAAGGCTCAATAATGGCGGAGCCCTTTTCCCTATGGGCGGAATCTTCTTCTTCTCTCTCTCTTTTTTCTAATTTTTGATAATAATACGTGTGGTCCACTTGGTGGGCCTGGGACATCCAAAAAATCTAGTAATGGTGGAACGCCCCTACCACCCATTTCTTGATTTGGGGTGTCCTATTTGCTGCATATTTGATGCATGTGAAGTGTTTTGGCTTAAGGCCTTGATCTAGACATTTGTGGGGCCCACTAAGGAAGGCCACACCACCCTTAATTTGATGCATATGTCGAGATATGGGTTGACATGTCCAGCCATATATGGCTGCCCAAAAATTTTGGACAGATTTATCGGACTGTTGTTTTTTTTTTTTTAGCTTGAGATTTGCCCATGTATTTCTACCATTTTCTCCTTATGTAGGGTGCCCTTTGGGGAAGTGAACCTCATCTTGAAGTACTCTGGAACCTACCTCCATTTGTCCATGCAATGAGACCTAAAAAGGCAAGCCCATAGGGGTGGACGGTCCACCTTGCTGGACCGTCTAGCTACATTGATGAGGGGGAAACACTAATATCAGCTTAATTTCCTTGAGTGATGGGCCACTTTCGTGGACCCCACCTTGTTGTATTTTATGGGAAAAATATTAATCACACACCCCTTCCCTTCTAGATAAATCTAGGCCCCACATTATTGGGTGAACATTGTGTGGACAGCAGCATTTTTTTATACAGCAGAATTTCTGTTTCAACCTTGTTGCCTATATTATAATTTCATGTTTTGCTTGGGTTTAAGACTTCCTTATTGGCCCATCATGTTGAGACCCATCTTGGGGGTGTGGGTCACCATCCTTCCACCCAAATTTGGGGGTTTTGTTGCTGGACTGGCAGCCATAGCTGGACGTTCCAGCTGGGCTGGCGTCCAGCCATGGCTAGCCATCCCAACCCCAAATGGCCCACCTTGATGTATGGTTCTATCCACGTCTTCCCTTCATTGAGTGGCCCCTATTGACATAGCCCAATCCCCAGTAAGACGTCCACGAGTGGGACCCACTTTATTGATGTTTTGGGGCTACCGTCCTAGCCCCATGGACCGCCCAGCTAGGACGCCCAAGCCTATTGAGCTGTTGTTGAACATCTCGTCCTGCAACATGGCCCGCCTGGTATGTGTTGTATGCACCTCCTACCTTTGGTGGGACCCATTGTGACATGTATGGGTCACCGGGAAGTAAGAATTTCACTTAAAATAAATTATTGCTGGACTCCAGCAGGCCTAGAAAGTGGGTGGGCTGGAATTTCAGCGATAGGCCCAAACTTGCTGCTCATAAGTGTTTGTTTTGGGGCAGCATGGCCCATCAGATTTGGAGATGTTTACACACACTTTTTGTCCTATTTCCTATCATGCTTTGGGCTTAATTAGTGCACATTTGAGGCCCACCCCAGTTAGATTTTATTGGGTCCATATTCTAAGCTAATTGTTGGACTTTTAGACTTTATTGGGCTGGAACTTTCTAGATAGGCCCATTGGACCTCTGGGCCTATATTTACCATATTATTGTGATGGGTTTGTGGGCCAAATTACACAAGTAGTCGGGCTTTTAGTTGCACCATAACATGTGGATTTATGACTCTTATGTATGGGCCCAAACCTTGCTTGTGGGCCCACAATATTACTTATGAGTTGGGCTTTGTATGATTGCCCACTAGGCCCATGTATAGGTATGCACCTAGGGCCTTAATTCGCATTTGATTTTAGGCGGGCTACCTCTTGGAACCAGTTGAGGTTGGATGTCCCCCTTGGTGATCTTAAGGTAGGCTCATGAGTTCTCTATAGGTGGTTAAAGGTCCACCATAAACCCTTGTTGATACCCTTTATCCCTTCAGGCTTATGACTTGTTCTCCTTAGCTTTGTGGGCTAACCCAAACTATTGGGCCCCCCACTAGAGGATGTCTCCTTAGAGGTTCTATCTAAGTGCCTAGACTTGATCCCTCATTAGGAAAGAGGAGTGTATTCCACATCATCATCGCCGTATGGCACACATATTCACCCTCATGACCCATGTGCATCATTATGTGGTTGGATTTCATTAGTGTGGGGTCATTGGGTTAGTATGATAAAGGGATGGAGTTTTCCCCTCTTGTGCATATTGAGTGCTTAAAGCTGGTGCATGATTGGTATGTGTGATTCATGTATCTAGCATCGCATCTCATGGATATTATCGCCCTTGCTTCATTAGGGCCTTGCCTCCACAGGTATACTCGTGGATAGTTATATGTAGACACTGGAAATATATTATTTAAGCATTTGGAGTGCATAGGACATCCCTAGGTGAAAGCTCCTAAACCTTTAAGGTACCTAGAAGACGCCTCAATGTTGTGACTGAGTGAAAATTATGAGCGCCCGAGTGCCTTACACCATTAGGCCGCGTATCCCACTATCATGTAGTCGGTTGAGATAGGATGTAGCCTTATCCACCTGAGTGAGTGGGCATTACTAGGCTGAATCTGACCAACTCGTGAGTGGGTCCGCTACCGTCTAGCCTCGCTGGTGATTGGCTATTCATAGGCAGGTTGTGAGGTCTCATACGCTCGTTTGACTGTGCGGGTCTGTAAAGCGGTAGTCGTCTTGCAGTGTATTTGACCCTGGTGGATTCCTTATTATGTAACTGTACTTGATATGTGGATTGGATAAGAAGACCGACATTACTTCGCATTGCGTTAGCATTGGCTCTACAAGCCTCATGTTGCAGCGCCTTGGCATGGCGTCCAGTACTCATGTATTACATTGCATAGCCTTGGTATGGCTTACTACATTTATAGTTAGCCTCGGTACGGCTAGTGGCATTGGTATCATTCTTGTTTCCTTCTGCATTCTCCGCTATCTTCTTCTAAGCACCATTATCACACACCTTCATTGTTGAGGGTCAAATATTGCATATCAGACCTCATTTATTGCCTGGATTTATGAACATGATACTCTTTAACGCCCAGTTTTAACCGTGTTTGTGATGCAGAGTGTATTTACGAGCATTGACTAAAAAATGGTGCTTAAAACAAGGACTTAACGCTCTGATGACACCAAAGGCAAGGGACGGCCCCAGGGGACCAATATCAACAGAATTATACGGTCAAAGATCCGAGAAATCTGAGAAACTGAAGCTTAAGTGGCCTGAAATACATCCAGAATGCAAGATCACAGGATTTCCACCATCTGTTCGGCCCGAAACTTCATACACGGCCTGAGGACGTTAAATTAACCGTACACGTCGAATTTCAGCTCCTGGATCCTAGTAAAAGTGGCCTAACAGACAGATCAACCCATTAAATCCTTAAGTGGGGCGCACCTGATCTCTAAATACTCTTCAATTTTGGACTCAACGCCTTAAACAAGGCGACAAAATGGATGGAGGGTACGGATTTCACAAGATCATCATGATGGACCCCACACTACACTGTGCGTATATGGGGTGCACATGCAGTTGCAGTGCACCGAATTGTCAAAGTCGATCAACAGACTTTTGACCAAAAAAATTCAAAAGAAATTACATTCCTTCTCCTTCTCGTCTACGAATGCTCAAATAGAGCTTGCGGACGATTTTTCATGGGCCACCATGATCAATCGTACGGATGATCGGGACCGTCCATTAGACTAATATGGCCCATATTACCACTGCCTAGGTGGCATTATTTCAAATGACAGTGAAGATCTGGTTTTGACCATCCAAACAGAGGATGGACGATAGTGAGAAAACTCTGGTGGGCCGCGCCGAAATCAATCTAAAACAGTTCCTTCCCAAAAGGTTTTTCGAAGCCAATCCATTGAACGGGGTGGATTTCTCTGAAAAAATCACTGTAGGGTCCACCGAGCTTCACAGCGCAAGAACATTAGCAAGGAACATGCGTCCAAACGTCCGGCCTCCGTGGGCCACTGTGTGATCAAGGGAGTGGTCGGATCAATGATCTGGACCGACTAAAAGCTCGGGAAGAGGGTCTCAAACCCCACCAAGAAGTCGGATCAAGAAAGTAGGAAAATCCTTGGCCCAGATTCACGTCAAGTGCAACAGGTTGCATGTGCTTTTGCTACATAAAACAGAGTACACAAATCTGGTTCTATGCGGGAGTTGGACTGCGTAAGGAAGGTCGACGACCGACCTAGCTACCTCTTGGCTGCTTATAAAACGTGAAGAAAGAGAGAAGAGGGGGGATTATTCATCGAGTGGAGGACGTGCAACTTGGCTTGGGTTGGAACGTAAGACAGAGAAGGAGAGAATTATTTTAGAGTTTATTTTATTTACTGTTTTTCTTTTATTTAAGGATGTTTAGCCTATTTATGAGTGGTTAAACCTCTTAGCTAGGGCTAAGAGGTGAAGCTTGTAGTGTGATGGGAGACCTGTAGCTATGTCTTTTGTTTAAAACTTATCTGATGTTGATTTTAGTTTATTAATGAGAATGTTTTTAGTTTTTAATGGTCTGTTGTGACTAAAATTACAATGGGTCTGCGATAGCTTTGGGCATCTTCCTTTCTTTTATGTTTATGATGTCAGGAAACCCTGTTGTTCACCATAGTCTCCAGGGCATGGTCGGATGACGGTACCCTTCCTAACCTTCATACATGTGATTGGCTGGTAATTAGTTTAATTCTGTTATTTGCTTTGTCTCCTGGGCATGGTTTGGTGATAGAATCCATTCTAATTCATATACCTTTCATCTCTTGAAAATTAGATCAAAGTAAGTTCAGTTTAATTTCCATAAAGTAGGCGTAAGATCTCCCCGATCTCTACAAGTGGATCCTCTAAATCCCTAGTTTCTTTTCTCTGATTTCTCCCAAGTTTTAGATAATAATTTCACAATTATTCCTTAAATTCTATTTTATTTAGATTTCATCTCATTCTAGTTCTAATTCTAGTTAGTTTTAGACAACGTACAGGTTTCAGTCCCTTGGAATTCGACTTCGGTCTTACCGAGTTTATTACTACATCACAACCCTGCACTTGGGGAGTGAACAAGTTTTTGGCGCCGTTGCCGGGGACTGACGGTTGCGTTTCTGAAATTAACTAGTTTTAAGATTAGTTTAAGATTAGGATTTTTCTAACTATAGGTTTAGGTTTTTCTGATTTATAGGAACTAACCTGTCTTTCCTGTTTTATAGGCTTCTGAGATAGTCTCTAAATTGGTAACTTCTTTCTTAACTTCTTCCCTTCTATTTCTAGATTAGGGTTGTTTCCTTTTTAGCAAGTTTCTAATTCTAATTCTTTTAAGAATCCTAACTTTGTTTCTTATTTTATTTTTAGAATTTTTCTATAGACTTTTTGTTTAGGAACTAACTTATTTGTTTTATAGGTTTTTAAGATAGAAACTTCTAATTTAGTAAGCTCTTTCTAATTTCTACTTTCTATTTTCCATATCTCTTCTATTAACTTACTTTCTAGTTTAAGACTTTCCTAATTTGTTTTCGACTTTCTTTAGAAATTTCTTATTGTTATTAGTTTACTTCTAATTAGAAATTTTCTAACCTTAGACTTTCTATTTTTAAAGACTAACTTATTTTGTTTTGTTTTGCAGGTTGTTAACCTAGGACTTCAAAACTGGTAACTTCTTTCCTTTTTTCCTTTTTATTTTTTAGATTTCTACTTCTTCCTTTATCTTAGGTCTAGGTTTAGAATTTAAATCAAGGACTACAAGTGTTTCATGCCCAAGTGGGCCCGTGACAATACTCGACGTCTCTTAACCGAAGGAGGATTAGTTGAGGAGCTGACTGTCCATCGCAGGACTAGACTCCACTTGAATTTTCCTGAGTTAATTGAGGTTATGACTGAAAATCAACCTCAAGCACTATCATAACCGAGGGTTGAGGAAGTACAAGCTGAGAATGAGGTGCATCAAGCACCCCCGCCTTGTACTTTACGAGACTATTTACAACTGGTGGGGGTGAGTACGCCCTCATGCATGATTTTTTCTAAAAATACAAGACAGATGGACATCAAGTCAGGGGTTATCCAACTCCTTCCTAAGTTTCATAGGCTTGAGTCTAAAGAACCGTACCTGCATCTAAAAGAGTTCGACGAGATTATAGCCACCTTATACATTCCTAATGTATCTGAGGATACAATTTGGCTGAAACTCTTCACATTTTTCTTGAAAGAGAAGGCCAAGACGTGGTTACATTCATTGCGTCCTAGATCCATTGGCACATGGAATGATATGCAGAGGGAATTTATAAAAAAAAATTTCCCACATCATGAAACGATTACCCTTAGAAAAGCAATCATAAACTTTGCCCAAAAGGAAGATTAAACATTCTTCCAACATTGGAAAAGGTTTAAGGATTTGGTCAGTTCATGCCCACAACACGGCTTTGAAATGTGGCGCATTATAAATTTTTTCTACGATAGGCTGACATCTTCCATGAGCCAAATGGTCGAGACAATGTGTAATGGAGAATTCATTAATAAAAATGTTAACGAGGTGTGAGATTACCTCGATAGTCTTGCTAAAAAAACTCAATCATGGGACTATTACCCAAGTTCGAACACCACGTCTAAGCCGAATCAATCTAAGGAGAAATGTGGATTATATCTCTTGAAAGAAGAGGATGACCTCAAGTATAAAGTGACTACACTTATAAGAAAATTCGAGGCCATGGAAGGAAAGAAGGATACGGTTAATGAAAGTGTTTGCGGCATCTATGATTGCAACATTCATACAACTGAAAATTGTCCTACAATACCTGCCTTTCGAGAAGTGTTGAATGAACAATCCAATGCCGTAAATAACTATTAAAGACCTTTCAATGGACCGACCTCTAACACATATAATCCTGGTTGGAAAAATCATCCCAATTTTAGTTGGAGGAATGGACAAACTGTTACCCCTCAAGGTTTCTTCAATCAAAATTCAAATCAGGGGAGACCTCAAGAAGAACCGGTTCAAAATTCCATGCAAGAGCTGACTCAGACAATGCGAGATTTTATGCAAAAGATGGATTCACGTATGACGGCTATAGAAAAGGGGATGCTTCCTGCACAACCACTCCTCAATCCTAAACTGCAGTACGAGATAAGTGATCCCAGCTCTTCAAATCAGATGGGGCACGCTAAATCCATCAGCACTCTTAAGAGTGGGAAAGTTATTGATAAAACTCTTCCAGTTAGGCCCGAAAAGCCTCAAGAACTAGAAGAGGACAACAATGATGGATCTAGTGATTCTCCACAAAAATTATAACTGGAACTTCTAGAGAAGTCAGTTGCTTTGTTCCCCCAACGGTTGGTTGTACCAAAATGTCTCTCTAACTCTCAGGATATTCTAGAGGTGTTGAAACAAGTGAAAGTCAACATTCCTTTACTTGATGTCGTAAAATAGATACCTTCATATGCCAAATTCCTGAAGGACCTATGCACGACCAAAAGATGGCAAGGTATTCAAAAGAAGATTTTATTGATTGAGAAAGTGAGTGTCATCCTGAAGCAAGACGTATCGCAGAAATTCAAAGATCTCAGTAGCCCAACCATATCATATGTAATCAAGAACTATCGAATTGATCATGCGCTTCTTGACTTAGGAGCAAGTGTTAATTTGATTCCTTACTTGGTATACAAACAGTTAAGATTGGGTGAATTAAAACCCACCCTAACCACACTACAATTTACTGATTGCACTATTCGTGTACCAAGAGGAGTAATCGAGGATGTGTTGGTCCAGGTCAATAGATTTTACTATCCTGTAGATTTTATCATCCTGGATACCGAACCCATCAATAACATGAGCACTCAGATTCCCGTCATTCTTGATCGCCCATTCCTGGCCACTTAAAATGTAATTATCAATTGCAGGAATGGTGTCATGACTATGTCTTTCAAAAATTTGACGTTGGAGTCAAACATTTTTTTTAATAACGGCAGCAATTCAAAGGATGATGACGATTTCCAGGACATTAACATGATTGATTCTTTTGTGGAAGATAGAACGCCTCTTACCTTATCATCTGATCCTCTAGAGACGTGCCTGGCCCACTCCCACGATTTTGATGATGACATGATTAGGGAGACGTGTGCCATGCTTGATATTGCACTGGCACTTGAAGTTAATCGGTGGAGGCCACAATTTGAAGAGTTGCCCCAAACCGATGTAGTGCCTCTACCGTCTAACCTCAAGCCAATGAAGCTTGACCTAAAACATTTGCCCTCTGATTTAAAATATATCTATTTAGGTCAAGATGAGACATATCCGGTGGTGATCTCTGCCCACCTAGAGAAAGAGCAAGAGAGTATGCTCATAGGTACCCTTCTTGAGCATAAGGGAGCCCTGGGATGGACGATAGCGGACCTCAAAAGAATTGACCCAGCGATTTGTACTCACCACATATATCTTGAGGATAATGCGAAGACCGTTCGACAATCACAACGTAGACTAAATCCAAATATGAAGGAAGTGGTTAAAGCCGAGGTTCTCAAACTATTGAATGAAGGTATCATATACCTTATATCCGATAGTCAATAGGTGAGTCCAACTCAGGTAGTTTCTAAGAAGTCCGGGATCACCATCGTAACCAATGTCAATAATGAACTCGTGTCAACCAGAGTTACTACTAGTTGGAGAATGTGCATTGACTACAGGAAGTTGAATACGTCATGAGGAAAGACCACTTTCCTTTGCCCTTCATTGATCAAATCTTGGAAAGGCTAGCTGGTCATTCCTATTATTATTTCCTTGATGGGTATTTGGGCTACCATCAAATTGAAATCGCCCCTGATGACTAGGAAAAGATCACATTTACATGTCCCTACGGCACCTTTGCTTACAGAAGGATGTCGTTTGGGTTATGTAATGCCCCTGCCAGCTTTCAGCGATATATGATGAGTATCTTTTCTGACATGGTGGGAAAATATTTAGAGGTCTTCATGGACGATTTCTCTGTTTTTGGTTCATCTTTCAACAAATACTTAGAGAGGCTTAAATGTGTGCTAAAAAGACATGAAGAAAAGAATTTAGTACTTAATTGGGAGAAGTGTCATTTCATAGTTCAAAAGGAAATTGTCCTTCGGCATATCATCTCGTCCAAGGGAATCGAGGTAGATAAGGAAAAAATTGATCTTATCTCTAACTTACCTCCACCTAAGAACATCAGAGATGTGCGATCCTTCTTAGGACACGCAGGATTTTACAGACGATTTATAAAGGACTTTAGTCTCCTCTCTCGTCCTTTATGTAATCTTCTGCAAAAGGATGTACCATATGAATGGACTGAGCAATGCCAGGAAGCTTTCACCAAGCTTAAGGGCATGTTAATCACTGCACTTATCATACAGCCACCCGATTGGAGCCTGCCTTTTAAGCTTATGTGCGACGCTTCTGATTATGCTATTGGAGCGGTTCTAGGCCAGAGAAAAGATAAGCGGCCTTACATCATTCATTATGCAAGTAGGACTCTAAATCCTACCCAAGTGAACTACTCGACTACGGAAAAGGAACTCTTAGCCGTAGTGTTTGCCTTGCATAAATTTAGGTCCTACCTGATCGGATCCAAAATCATTATCCACACAGATCATGCGGCACTTAAGTATCTTCTTTCTAAGAATGATTCTAAGTCCCGCCTGATACGATGAATCCTTCTACTTCATGAATTTGATTTGAAAATTAAAGATAAAAAGGGAGTAGAGAACGTAGTGGTCGATCACCTTTGTCACCTTAATACATCTGAATCCCTTGAGGCGACCCATATTAATGACATGTTCCCTGATGAGCAACTGTTCAGAGTCTCTCATTCACCTTGGTTCGCTGTATTGCTAATTATCTTACTACAAATTTCATACCGACACACTAGACGACACAAGATAAGAAGAAATTCTTTACCAAAGTGCACAACTTTTTCTGGGACGATCCATATTTGTTTAAATATTGTCCAGACCAAATCCTAAGGAGATGTGGGCTAAACGATGAGCATCAGAGTGTCATCTCCTTCTGTCACTCACAGGCCTGTGGTGGTCACTTTTCTGCTAAAAAGACCACGACCAAGATTCTACAGTGTGGCTTTTATTGGCCCACTATGTTCGGGGATACTCATGAGTTTTGCAAGGCATGTGAGCATTGTCAAAATTTGAGAGCATTGTCCCGTCGAAATACGATGCCCTTGAATCTCATCCTTATCATAGAAGCATTTGATTGCTGGGGCATTGATTTCATGGGACCTTTCCCCCAATCCTTTGAAAATTTGTATATTTTGCTCACTGTAGATTACGTCACTAAATGGGTCGAAGCAATCCCTTGCCACAACAATGACCATCACATAGTCATTAAATTTTTAAAAGAGAACATCTTGTCGCGGTTCGAAACACCTCGAGCCATCATCAGTGACGGGGGCTCACACTTTTGTAATAGACCATTCGAGAGCTTAATGAAGAAATACAGTATCTCTTATAAGGTGAGCAACCCATACCATCCATAGACAAATGGAGAAGCTGAGATTTTCAATAGAGAGATAAAACATATTCTGGAGAAAACAGTTAACCCTGATCATAAGGATTGGTCAACCCGATTGACCGATGCCTTATGGGCATACCATACTGCTTTTAAAACCCCTATTGGAACATCTTCCTTTAGACTTGTCTATGGGAAGGTATGTCACTTGCCTGTGGAGTTGGAACATAAAGCGTACTGGGCGATCAAAAATCTGAATTTCAATCTGGACAACGCTGACTCGCCTCGCAAACTTCAATTAAATGAACTTGAAGAAATCCGGAACGACGTGTACGAGAACTCGAGAATTAATAAGGATAAGATGAAGGCGTTTCATGACCAACATATTCTATGGAAATCATTCACGCCAGGTCAGAAAGTCCTTTTGTACGACTCTCGACTACATCTCTTTCCGGATAAGCTTCGATCTCGTTAGACCGACCCTTACATTGTTGTTACTACTTATCCTCACGAGGCTGTTGAGATAAGAGATCCCGACAATGGTAAGGAGTTTAAAGTAAATGGACATCGATTAAAATTATTTGTCAAGAAATTTGATTCAAAGGACATGTCCATGCCTCTGACTGCTCCTGTTTACTAGAACTGATCTCCTAGTCTGATGGAGGTATAGGTAAGTTTATCACTTTCATAGGACTAGGGTAGTTTACCTTATTTGTCTGGCTAAAGACGGTAAACTTTACGTTCTTGGGAAGCAACCCAGTTTTTTATTCCATTTCATTTTTCTAATTAGTTAGTTCAATGTTTGTGGGTATCATTGCTGCAAACCCTCATGAGACTACAACTCGTTCACTAGGGGCAACCTAGGGGTTTAAAGGCTTGTTGCATATGCTAAATGTAATCGAGAGCACCTGCGAAAGTAGTATAGGTAGGATTTTATTTTTATTGGTTTCTCTCTTGCGCTGACTCACTCTTACGTATATATCTTTGGAAAGTATCTCTCTCGATTCATTATCCAGGTACTATCTTCCCATCACTTTTCCTTTACTTTCGTTGTCCCATGTGCATTGCATGTTTATATCTTTTACATTGAGGACAATGTAGATTTTAGGTTGGGGGTGGGAGATTAGATAACATATACCTAATCAGTATTTTCTTAGCCTTGAACAAAAATTATGAAAATTTTTAATTTTTCTAAAATTTTTTGTGAATTCGAAGTGATTTTGACGGCTATCTAGGGCACTTAGAATTTCAACATACGTGATGTTGGTAATATATAACTCTTGGATTCAGTATCTGTCAGATTTTGCAGTTAAGATCGAGTTATTAATCCATGATTAGAAGTTATAAACATTGATTGAATCATGATTTCACATGTCACATCTCGCTTTCACATTAAGGATTCAGTTTGATATTGAAGGGTTAACTTGGTAATCATTAAGCATGAAAGGAACTATCTTGGAAAATTTTCCCGTAATGATCAATTAAAGAAAAAAAAATAGTTACCTTTGGAAAAAGTTAGGCGAATAATTTTCACCGTAGGTTTGCTCCCTATAGGTGATGATTTGATTCCCTATGGATGATATATGAAAAAAAAAAAAAAAAGGATTTGGGTGTAAGGTCTTCATCATAGGTTTGCTCCCTATAGGTGAGGATTTGAGTCCCCTCCTTGACGTTACTCTTAATAGAAAAATTAAGGCTAAAAGAAAGAAAAAGAATGATCGATGACGCACATTTTAGTTAGGTTTTAGGTGTCCTGAATGCTCTTATGGTTACCAATATTATCATGAAATAACGAATTGAATTTTAATGATGATAAGCCAAGATTTCACTATACATTTATGAAACTCATTATTTAGAATTATTCTAATTGATAGATTAATATTTTTAACTTAATTATGAAGTCTATCGAGCGCTTGAGTCCAGGAGAAAGTAATATCCAACATTCATGACTCCTAGAATTTTCGTATTTGGATTGTTTTCCAAAAATCACTCGAGTTCATATAAATCGTCCTATAATTCTCAACTTATTTTTCGCATACCTTGCTCGGAATTAGCAAGATGCTGGTTGGAGGTTGTGTTGAGGGTCAAATATTACATATTAGACTCTATTTATTGCCTGGATTTACGAGCATGATACTCTTTAATGCCCAGTTTTAACCGTAATTGTGATGCAGAATGTATTTACGAGCATTGACTGAAAAATGGTGCTTAAAATAAGGAATTAACACTATAATGACACCAAAGGCAAGGGACGGACCCCAGGGGATCAAGATCGATGGAATTATACGGTCAGAGATCCGAGAAATCCAAGAAACTGAAGCTCAAGTGGCCTGAAAGACGTCCAGAATATAAGATCACAGGGTTTTCACTATCCGTTCGGCCCGAACCTTCATACACGGCCTAAGGACGTTAAATTAACCGTACACGTCGAATTTCAACTCCTGGATCCTAGTAAAAGTGGCCCAACGGACAGATCAGCCCCTTAAATCCTTAAGTGGGGCGCACCTGATCTCTGAATACTCTTCAATTTTGGACTCAATGCCTTAAACAAGGCGATAAAATGGATGGACGATATGAATTTCACAAGATCATCATGATGGACCCCACACTACACTGTGCGTATATGGGGTGCACATGCAGTTGCAGTGCACAGAATTGTCAAAGTCGGTCAACAGACTTTTGACTGAAAAAATTCAAAAGGAATTACGTTCCTTCTCCTTCTCGTCTATGAATGCTCAAACAGAGCTTGCGGATGATTTTTCATGGGCCACCATGATCAATCGTACGTATGATCGGGACCGTCCATTAGACTAATATGACCCATATTACCACTGCCTAGGTGGCATTATTTCAAATGACAGTGAAGATCTGGTTTTCACCGTCCAAACAGAGGATGGACGGCAGTGAGAAAACTCCGGTGGGTCGAGCCGAAATCAATCCAAAACGGTTTCTTTCCAAATGGTTTTTCGACGCCAATCCATTGAACGGGGTGGATTTCTCTGAAAAAATCACTGTAGGGCCCATCGAGCTTCACAGCGCAAGAACATTAGCAAGGAACATGCGTCCAAACGTCCAGCCTCCGTGGGCCACTGTGTGATCAAGGGAGTGGTCGGATCAATGATCTGGACCGACTAAAAGCTCGGGAAGCGGGTCTCGAACCCCACCAAGAAGTCGGATCAGGAAAGTAGGAAAATCCTTGGCCCAGATTCACTTCAAGTGCAACAGGTTGCATGTGCTTTTGCTGCGTAAAACAGAGTACACAAATTTGGTTCTATGCGGGAGTTGGACTGCGTAAGGAAGGTCGACGACCGACCTAGCTACCTCTTGGCTGCTTATAAAACGTGAAGAAAGAGAGAGGAGGGGGGATTATTCATCGAGTGGAGGACGTGCAACTTGGCTTGGGTTGGAACGTAAGACAGAGAAGGAGAAGGAGAGAATTATTTTAGAGTTTATTTTATTTACTGTTTTGCTTTTATTTAAGGATGTTTAGCCTATTCATGAGTAGTTAAACCTCTTAGCTAGGGCTAAGAGGTGAAGCTTGTAGTGTGATGGGAGACCTGTAGCTATGTCTTTTGTTTAAAACTTATCTGATGTTGATTTTAGTTTATTAATGGGAATGTTTTTAGTTTTTAATGGTCTGTTGTGATTAAAATTACAATGGGTCTGCGATAGCTTTGGGCATATTCCTTTCTTTTATGTTTATAACGTCAGGAAGCCCTGTTGTTCACCATAGTCTCCTGGGCATAATTGGATGACAGTACCCTTCCTAACCTTCATACATGTGATTGGTTGGTAATTAGTTTAATTTTATTGTTTGCTTTGTCTCCTAGGCATGGTTTGGTGATGGAATCCATTCTAATTCATATACCTTTCATCTCTTGAATATTAGATCAAAGTAAGTTCAGTTTAATTTCCATAAAGCAGGCGTAAGATTTTCCGGATCTTTACAAGTGGATCCTCTGAATCCCTAGTTTCCTATCTCTGATTTCTCCTAAGTTATAGATAATAATTTTACAATTATTCCTTAAATTCTATTTTATTTAGATTTCATCTCATTCTAGTTCTAGTTCTAGTTAGTTTTAGATAACGTACAGGTTTCAGTCCCTTCGGATTCGACCTCGGTCTTACCGAGTTTATTACTACATCACAACCCTGCACTTGGGGAGTGAACATTCATCGCCCTCTAAGATTTTTATATGCTTATGTATAATTGATGCGTGTAGGTGGTTCTAGGTCAGCACAGTAGCGGTCAGGGCATCAGATTCGGGTTAGAGAGGAGGACATTCCGAAGACAACATTCCGAATGTACTACGGTCACTTTGAGTTCTTAGTCATGTCATTCGGATTGACCAATGTGCTCGCCGTATTTATGCAACTAATGAACGAGGTCTTTCGGCCCTTCCTCAATCAGTTCGTGGTGGTGTTTATTTATGATATTCTTGTATATTCAAGGACCCGAGAGGACCATATAGAGCACTTATAGATTATGTCAGAAACCCTCCGTGCCCACCATCTGTATGCGAAGCTGGAGAAGTGTGAGTTCTAACAGGATGAGGTAAAGTTTCTCGATCACGTGGTGACGAGGGAGGGTGTTGCGGTGGACCCTTCGAAGGTTGATGCAGTGCTTCAGTGGGGCCAGCCCACGAATGTGTCTGAGATCCGTAGCTTTCTTAGTCTGGTGGGATATTATTGTCGATTTATCGAGCGTTTTTCCCGTATTGCAGCATCGCTGACCCGGTTGACGCGAAAGGGCGCCAAGTTTGTCTGGAGTGATGCCTGCGAGGAGGCATTTATAGAGTTGAAGGACCGCCTCACGTCTGCTCCTATTCTCACTCTTCCTGATGGGAATGACGATTTTTTTGTATTTACCGATGCCTCTAGAGTTGGCTTAGGTGTTGTCCTGATGCAGCACGGGAAGCCAGTGGCATATGCCTCGCACCAACTCAAGGTCCACGAGCTGAACTACCCCACCCATGATTTGGAGTTAGCAATAGTTATCTTCGCACTGAAGGTGTAGAGACATTATCTCTATGGGGTTAGGTTTGAGCTCTTCTCGGATCATAAGAGACTGAAGTATCTATTTTCACAGTCCAAGTTGAACATGCGACATAGGCGATGGATGAAGTTGTTAAAGGATTATGACTTCGACCTTCAGTACCACCCGGGTAAGGCGAACGTGGTGACGGATGCGCTCAGTCATCAGCAACGAAGCCTGTTGGCACAGATGATGGTTCGACAGTGACAAATGCTGGAGGATGTTTCAGAGTTTAACTTTAAGTTCAGTCTGCACTCTTTTATTGTTCATATTTGAGCTTGTCGATTTAACCCTCTTTGGTTGCTAAGGTGATCGAGGCTCAGCAGACGGATAAGTTACTTCAGGAGTACCGAGCAGAGGCAGCATCTGTGGAATAGTCAAACTGACAGCTTAGTTCTGATGGTGGATTATGCTTCAGAGGCCGATTATGTGTCCCGGACGTGTCAAAGTTGCATCGTGATCTGATGACCGAGGCACACCGATCAAAAATTACTATTCACCCGGGCTCCACGAAGACGTATAGAGATATAAGGAGGAAGTATTTTTAGTCGGGGATGAAATGCCAAATTGCTAGCTTTGTGGTCAAGTGTAACACTTGTCAGCGTATCACCGGAGACCCCCCGGTCCCTTGCAGTCGTTGAGCATTCCAGTGTGGAAGTGGGAGCATTTGTCGATGGATTTCATCACGGGTTTACCGAGGACTCAACGTGATCACGATACCATATGGGTTGTCGTCAATTATCTGATGAAGTCGGCTTATTTCATTCTGATGCATGCTTCTTGGTCTATGGACCAGTTAGCGAGGATCTTCATGAAGAGATAGTGAGATTGAATGACATTCCGATTTCGATCGTATCTGACCAAGACTCCAGGTTTACATCTGAGTTTTGGAGGAGTTTCCAGCAGGCGACAGGGTCTACTTTGTATCTCAACACCGCTTATCATCCGCAGACAGATGGGCTAACCAAAAGGGTCAACTAGATCCTTGAAGATATTTTCAGAGCCTATGTGATCGACTTTGCAGGCAGTTGGGACAAGCATTTGCGTCTCACCGAGTTCACGTACAATAATAGCTATCAAACGACTATCGGCATGACTCCTTTTGAGGCACTCTATGGTAGACCGTGCAGATCTCCTAGTTGTTGGACCGAGGTTAGAGAGCGTTGTCTCTTACGTCTCGAGCTTATGCAGCAGACGTCGGAGATTATAAATATTATCAGGCAGAGGATGCGCATAACTTAGAGCCGACAGAAGAGTTTTGTTGATCGTCGGCGTCGACCCATTGAGTTTGCAGTTGGGGACATGGTGTATCTTAAGGTCTCGCCTATGAAAGGCATGATTCGATTTGTGTGAAGGAAAAGCTTACCCCGAGATTTATTAGACCTTTCGAGATTACCGAGCACGTGGACGCTGTGGCTTACAGGCTTGCCTTACCTTCTGAGTTGTCCGTGATCCACAATGTGTTCCATGTTTCTATATTGCGGAAGTATGGGTTAGACATCATTCCTTTGATTAATTGGCAGCCCCTCGAGGTCCATGAGGATATTTCTAATATTGAGCAACCGATTTGTATTCTTGATCGGAATGAGCAGGTTCTCAGGACCAAGGTCATTTCCTTGGTGAAGGTCTAAAGCGGTCATCATTTGAAGGCCGAGGTGTCTTGGGAACGCGAGACTGATATTAGAGAGCGTTATCCCTATTTGTTTGATGATTAATTGATATATGATTGTATGCATTCCCTTCTCTTTGATGATTGTTATATGATGGTGGTGTTTTGTCATTCATTTGACCTGGATTTGGTAAATTTTAAGTACAAAATTTCTTTATTGGTGGAGAGGGTAGTAAGACCCGACCCGAGTGCATATGTGTATGTGTGCATTTCATTTCTCTTAGTCTCATGGTTTTACCGGTCAAATCCCGATGACCAGTGACCCTCGGATAGTATTTGCGGCCATCCTCAAGTTCGATCACGTTGACCCGACCCGGATCGACCCGAAACCTATGCCATCTTGTTTACATCGTCGTTGCGGTTTCGATGCCTCATCCCATGCGTCTATCCGATGTGTAGGGCATTTCATTTCTAGCCCTTTGATCATAATCATGTGGCTCACCTAGAGAGATATACACGTTTTCCCAAGATGGCCTACCCATTTGCTCAGTTTCCAACACATACCACCTAAGATTTCATCTCCACCCTACCCGCATCCTTAACACTACCCATCCCTAGTCTATAGCTACCATTTAGGTCTTCTTTTACTAGCTCATGATGAGCTCTTTATCCAAGCCACCCTTTCCTAGAGAGAAACTATCATGGTTGCTCTTTTCTAGCTATTTACAATGATGGTTTTCCTACACCTCTCCCCTCTCTCTTCTCTCCCTCTCATTTTCTATCTTCTCATTTCCATTTCTCCCTAGCAAGAGAGGGTGGGACGTCCCCACCAGCCCCTTCCATTCTAGCCCCCTTCTCCTCTAATTCCTCTCAAACCATCCATCCATATCCCATCTCACCCATTGATATAGCTTCCTTAGAGCACTAGGAGCTAGGTGATATAGTTTTGGTGGAGATCCAAGGTGGGTGCTCCTCTAGATGTGTAATTTCATTTCTCCAGTATAGATCTCCTTATTCCTTTCATTTGAGAAGTGTAGGACCCACCAATCAATGGTGGAGATCCTACACAATTCCTTGGATGTGGCCAAATGGCATATCTTATGCATGTATATCCCATGCATAGGGTTTTCCCTCTATGGGCCCCATCATGGAGGTTTCTTTGGATTTCATAGCATAGAGGGTCATCTAGACCTTAGAATCAAGGTTGGAATGTCATCCCAACCATTCATCTTGATTATAGGACATGCATGATGTAGATCTATATTGTAATCCTATATTAATGAAGAAATGTGGTGTGATTGTTCTTGGGAGGGCTCAATAATGAAGGAGCCCTTTTCCCTATAGTTGGAATCTTCTTCTTCTCTCTCTCTTTTTTCTTATTTTTTATAATGATACGTGTAGCCCACATGGTGGGCCTGGGACGTCTAGAAAATCCAGCAATGGTGGGATGCCCCTACCACTCATTTCTGGATTTGGGGTGTCCTATTTACTGCATGTTTGATGTATGCGAAGTGTTTTGGCTTGAGGCCTTGATCTGGACATTAGTGGGGCCCACTAAGGAAGGCCTCACCACCCTTGATTTGATGCATATGTCAAGATATGGGTTTACATGTCCAGCCATATATGGCTGCCTAGAAAATTTGGACAGATTTATTGGATTGTTGTTGACTTTTTTTAGTTTGGGATTTGCACATGTATTTCAGTCCTTTTCTCCCTGATGTGGGGTGCCCTTTGGGGGAGTAGACCCCATCTTGAAGTACTCTGGAACCTACCTCCATTTGTCCATGCAATGTGACCCAAAAAGGGAAGGCCCATAGGGGTGGACAGTCCACCTTGCTGGACCATCCAGCCACATTGATGAGGGGGAAAAACTAATATCAGCTTGATTTCCTTGAGTGATGGGACACTTTCGTGGACCCCACCTTGTTGTATTTTATGGAAAAAATATTAATCACACACCCCTTCCCTTCTAGATAAATCTAGGCTCCGCTTAATTAGGTGAACATTGTTTGGACAGCGGCATTTTTTTTTTATGCAACAGAATTTCTACTTCAAACTTGTTGTCCATATTGTAATTCCATGTTTTGCTTGGGTTTGAGACTTCCTTATTGACCAACGTTGTGGCCCATCATGTTAAGACCCATCTTAGGGGTGTTGGCCACCATCCTTCCACCCAAATTTGGGGCTTTTGTTACTAGACTGGTAGCCATAGCTGGACGTTCTAGCTGGGCTGGCGTCTAGCCATGGCTGGCCGTCCTAACCCCAAAGGCTCACCTTGATGTATGGTTCTATCTATGTCGTCCCTCCATTGAGTGGTCCTCATTGACGTGGCCCAATCCCCAATACGACATCCACGTGTTGGGGTCACTTTATTGATGTTTTCGGGCTACCATCCCAACCCCATGGACCGCCCAGCTAGGATGCCCAAGCCTATTGGGCTGCTGATGGACGTCCCGTCCTGCAGCATGGCCCACTTGGTATATGTGTTGTATGCACCTCCTACCTCTGGTAGAACCCATTGTAACATGTATGGGTCACCAAGCAGCAAGAATTTCACTTAAAATAAATTATTGCTAGACTCCAGCAAGCCCAGAAAGTGGGTGGGCTGGAATGTCAATGATAGGCCCAAACTTGCTGCCCATAAGTGTTTATTTTGGGGCAACATGGCCCATCAGATTTGGGGATGTTTGCACACACATCTTTCTCTATTTCCTATCATGCTTTGGGCTTAATTAGTGCACATTTGAGGCCCACCCCAGTTGAGTTTTATTGGGTCCATATTCTTAGCTAATTGTTGGACTTTTAGACCTTATTGGGCTGGAACTTTCTAAATAGGCCCATTGGACCTTTGGGCCTATATTTACCATATTATTGTGATGGGTTTGTGGGCCAAATTACACAAGTAGTTGGGCCTTTGGTTGCCCACTAAATTAACCTTGTACTTGGGCCAAGTTGTAAGGCCCGATTCACTTAATTTAAGCTTAAGAATCTGCCCATATGGTAGGAATAATGGGTTGCCCATTAGGCCCACCACAACATGTGGGTTTATGACCCTTATGTTTGGGCCCAAACCTTGTTTATAGGCCCATAATATTGCTTATAAGTTAGGCTTTATATGATTGCCCATTAGGCCCATGTATTGGTATGGGCCTTGGGCCTTGATTTGCGTTTGATTTTAGGTGGGCTACCTCTTGGAACCAGTTGAGGTTGGATGTTCTCCTTGATGATCCTAAGGTAGGCCCATGGGTTCTCTATAGGTGGTTAAAGATCCACCATAGACCCTTGTTAGGACCGTTTATTCTTTCAGGCTTATGTTTTGTTCTCCTTAGCTTTGTAGGTTAACCCAAACTATTGGGCCCCCACTAGAGGATATCTACTTAGATGATCTATCTAAGTGCCTAGACTTGATCCCTCCTTGTGGAGGAGTGTATTCCACGTCATCATCGCCGTATGACACACCTATTTCACCCTTATGGCCCATGTGCATCATCGGGTGGTCGGATTTCATTAGTGTGGGGTCATTGGGTTAGTATGATAAAGGGATGGAGTTTTTCCCTCTTATGCACATTGAGTGCTTGGAGCTGGTGCATGATTGGTATGTGTGATTCTTGCATCTGGCATCGCATCTCATAGATATTATCGTCGTTGTTTCACCAGGGTCTTGCCTCCACAGGTATACTCGTGGATGACTATATGTGGATACCAGAAATATATTATTTGAGCATTTGGGGTGCATAGGACATCCCTAGGTGAAAGCCTCTAAACCTTTAAGGTACCTAGAAGATGCCTCAACACCATAACCGAGTGAAAATTATGAGCGTCCGAGTGCCTTACACCGTTAGGCAGCATCTTCCACTGTCATGTAATCGGTTGAGATGGGATGTGGCCTTATCCGCCTGAGTGAGTGGGCGTTACTAGGTTGAGTTTGACTAGCTCATGAGTGGGTCCGCTATCATCGAGTCTCATGATGATTGATTGTCCACAGGCGGGTCTCCTACGCTCGTTTGATTATGTGGGTCTGTAAAGCGACAGTCGTCCTATAGTGTATTTAACCCCGGTGGATTTCTTATTATAGAACTGTACTTGATATGTGGATTGAATATGAGGAAGGACATTACTTCGCATTACATTGGCATTGGCTCTGCAAGCCTTATGTTGCATCGCCTTGGCATGGCGCCCAGTACTCATGTGTTACATTGCATATCTTTAGTAAGGCTTACTGCATTTATAGTTAGCCTCAGTACGACTAGTTGCATTAGGACCATTCATGTTTCCTTCTACATTCTCCCCTATCTTCTTCTGAGCACCATTGCTTATGCATGATTGATACGTGCAGGTGGTTCTAGGTCACTGCAGTAGCGGTCGGGGCATTAGATTGGAGCGTGTTGAGGTCTCGTTATAGATTTTTCTCCTTCTTATCTTCTGTATGTCCTTTTGAACCTTATGTAAATGTAAAAGCTTAAATTCTTAGTGGATTTTACAGTGTGTTCCTTAGTTATTTTTTGACATTTAGTTGTTATAATCTTGGGTTTGGTCTATTAGATTGGAATTGTGATATGAAAATCCTCCTTATAGGATCCCAAGATTGGAATCCTGTCTCAGGAGCTGAGAATGGGGTTCTATAGAGGCTGTTACGACTAGAGCCGACTATCGGATTCCTTGTGAGTCCGATCACCTAGTCTGGGGCGTGACATCCATCATCTGAACCAATGCGAGACTATGTTAGAAACCCTAACTTTGATATAATGAATCAATAAGGGATTAATTTTCTTATGAGAGATTTAAAGTTCTATACCACTTAATACCAGTTGATCTCTTACGCCAAACAGAACCTAAGGGTGTGTTTGGATTTGTGTATAGTGTTGTATTACATTGCATATCAATATTGTTTAAGTATACGCCCGAAAAAATCTGACATCCTTGTGATTTTGTAAAGGAGAGGCGATCGTTTGGATCAGATTATCCCAGGAAAAGTATGCAACCCTGAAGTACTAATGAAAGTTTGGCTAAAAAGTACATAGGATACGTTGTGTAAGTTTTTGTTTGGTAGTTACGTTGTCTAGAACCATTATACTATAGTGGACCCATAATGAATAGCATGTTTATATTATGACCATGAGCAATAACACACGCTCCAAACTACTTTCGATTGACGAAAGAATGTAAAAAGAAAAAGAAATATTTCAAGTGTTGGAAGAAGACAATTTTACAAGAACAGGATCACAAACTATAATAATCAGAAGAAAGTTACCAACAAAATAACATCATCCAACATTCCATTGCCAAAAAAAAAAAAAAAAAAAAAAAACTTCAACTCCTAAACATAACATACTCTATGCATTTCAACAAGGTCAAAAGGCCAAAAAACCCCAAAGCCACATTCACATATAACCTACAACTATTATAATTCCATTATAAACTATCCTTGCTTACTTTTTCAATAACTAAATAAACCATGTAATTGCAACATATATCATTAACACACCAAATAGAATACATGGTAAGGCATTCATCTTTCCATATGGTAGAATTTCATCATTTCCTTCTACTCTTATTGTATCACCTTCACGAATCTTTCTACTCATAATCTGAACTAGAACATCTTTCTCGACACGATGAATATGGCCACCCATGCACATTACAATGCCTTTAAAGGGCTTGTCAGGTGAACTGTTACTCTAGTTCATCACCCTCTCTGATCACCGATCAACGATGACATAAATCGTGAACGTTGTGATGTCAGTAATCAAAGATATTTATAACCGTTATGACAAAGCGTATATCATATTCTAAATATTCTACTACTCACCCTATACTTGTTCCATTCATTATGTGCCTCGTCGTATGACTTGAAAGATTGGTGTCTACAGTCACTGAATCGATTTACCTATGCATCACAATCCTCCCAATTGTCATAAATCATTGGAACTCTTCCCATGAAGATCACGTAAAACTTTCTCATTGGTACATGAAACTAAAATTTGGATATTATATTATAGATTACCATGTGAAAGAGAAGTACTAATGTTCCCGCTAAGTTATCAGGCTCACGTAAGTGTAAGATTTACTAATAAAAAATCAAAATTCAACAGAGAATAGAAAGATAATTATGTTGCCGCACAATTCAGCGTGTTATAGACAATTTGGTTCAAAACAAATTCTCCGTTTACGATCAAGTTCTATATATTATTAGCTTGCATAAGAATTTTATGTCTGCCAGAAAATTTCATAAAATCAAATGATACAAGGGATCAATCTTATCATGAAACAATCCTTATTACATTAGTCTTCACAGTAGTAATAAAGCTTCATTGTTCAGGTGAATATAAAGCATAAGTATAATACAAAATATGAACTACTCATAACCACACAATATATCATGACTATATGCTCAAAATATAATAAGCAGGATATATAAAAATGTATGCCCTAATTCGATTAGGATGATAATTCATTGTCACGCATGTATAGCATGTAAACCAACCCATACAAAAAGGAAATTCAGATGAAGTTCAACTATCCCTTTTCAAAGCCCCCATGCTTGTTCTTTCAGGTAGTTGTACCTATTCTGCATCTACATGCGAACATATCACAACAACTACCTTCTATATCCTAAGATGAGAAAATAAAAGGCACTTCAGTTTCTAATGGTATAACCATCATCCCAAAAAGAACATGTATCATCAACATCTTATAAGGTGCACATAAAGCACACTAAGTTCCAACTCTTAAAACCAAATAAATCTAAAAAATAAAAAGTATCATCATCATCGAGTGAGGAGACAAAAGGCACTCTAGGTTTAGTTGGGACCACTCCATTCGAGGACATATTTATGTATGTACTCCTTTCTCCTCTTGTGGCCCATTTTCAGGAAAAAAAAAACTTGCACTAAGTAGATCAATTTGTAAAACCCACGCAGACCAAAGTTGGTCTTCATGACTAAGTCCTTTAAACTCTTTGAGAATCCCCAACAAGCGTTACAGATGGCTCATGTTTTTTTCCTCATGGCATTCTAATCGTCGAGGACCTAACCACTTTGGCCATCTTCCCCATCTTGTTACCAATATGATCACTCGGCTTACCATTCTTCTGTTGGGTCATGTTTCTCATTGTTGAGAGAGTGTTTCTAAATCCAGTTGTTATCCCCAAAAGGCTCTTGTTATAAGTCTTTGATAGATGACTGGAGTCTTCACCCCAACGAATCCGATGAACACTTTGCTCACCATCATCATCATCCAATAATAGCTGAATAATTTTAGATCCCTGTTCTTCTAAGTCCTCATCCGAATCTAGTTCATGTAGTGGGCGTCGTCTTCCCGAGATGGGTAACGAGTACACCATATTAGAAAATGAGTCATGAGCACATTCATTGCCAATAATGAATGCCAAATCATCATATCTTTCAATGTGTTTCCGCGAACTCTCTCAACACATGGGTGAGATTGTAAAGATGGAGAAAATATTAAGTTTTTCAGTAGGACTAATTTCAAAACAAAATAACATACTAGAATACTTGTACGTATGGGAATAAAAAATTTTGAATTTTCTTACCACATTGTAACCATCCTAAACTTCGTTTAAAGTAATGACTATTTTCTCATCGGGGTCTTATCCAAAACCACTTGCTTTCAACATATCTTTAATTGCCTACTACATCTTTTTTAAAGTGCGCAAACGGTTAGAAATGATACAATTTTTCAAGAGTATTCCACATCTATCATAGCTCTCCATGACTATTGCCTTGTAAGCTTCTGGTTTAAAATCAATATCACTCTTGCGACCAATATTTACTTGTTTCACCATTATATCGACAAAAGCATTATCCATTAGATCAATCCACTAAATTCAAGAATTTTTTTCACTACCATATTTCTTTGGATTCAGCTTCATTTGACTCATAGGTGATAGACTTTTATGTGAGGGAGATAAACATTTCTTTATTAGTTTAACCACTTTGCAATTTAGTGATGTTGGGCTCTTACTTGGTGAATTTGTACCCTTCGCAGGTGATGACATTTCATTCTTACGATTAAATACCTTCAAACTGCTCCATTGAAAATTTATGCAACTTATGCATCATTAATAGTAAATGGAAACAGGATATTAGTTAAAATAGAGGCAGCAATAGATGACTAAACCAACTCAAGTTGTAATGTTACGTAGAAGATATTAAATGATACAACTTAATCACCATAATAATTTCACATAAGTATCTCAAACATATCTAGCTAGCAAAATTAAGAAAAAAGTTTGAAAACACTCATGTCGATGTAATCATTATCTTATTACAATAATAATATTTCTCTTTAAAAACGTTGATGTATATGTGGAAGACCATCATTCCACATCCTCTCTACAATCCCATCCATCTTCCTCACTCAATCATCTCTTGGCCGGTCTATTACACGTGATAATGTACGCCCTTCCTTAGCATTAGTCACCTCTACAAGAGACGGTGTAATGTCCTCAGTACTATCTCCATCTTCACTGCAAACATGGATGAAATTATGTATCATACAACAAGCTATAACAATCCTCACATGAACAATAAACTTGAACTGTGGTATTGTGCATAGAATAGAAAATCGGCCCTTCAAAAGACCGAAACAATACTTGATGGCATTCCTTAATTGGGCATGACGATAGTTGAACAATTCTTAGCAAGCTTCATTCCTTTACGAAAATTATTCAAGTGATATCGAACCCATAATATTTCCTACACAGTGCAGCACATCATTAAGTTATGATAACATGACAATCTCTTATCTTAGAAATATTCGTGACATTGAATGTTTACCATTAAGAATAAGAAAATAATCTGGCTAATGAAATAATATATTTTGCAACACACACACACATCAAACGCAGAACCATCCCATCTAGGGAAGACATAAATAAATTTCATATCAATGTACAACCTGCCATAATATTTTGTGAAAGAAAAAAATTTTATTATGGAATGTTGCGCTTGCTTTCTTGGAAAAATAGGTTGTGATGTGGGTACCATCTAGGGCCCCAATGTAATCGCACAATAAAATATTTTTCAGTTTAATTATTACTCTGAGAAAGAGTGGCATGATTCATAATAATAAGTTTAGCAAAATATATTACCTAGAAGTATGGACTTCACATTGGATTGTCAAATATTCTTTTTGGAGTATGTAGCCCAATGAACTTCACGTATTCTGGATAATAACCAATTACAACATCGAGCACACTATTGAAATGTTGTCTCATTGTCACTCCATATCGAGAAAAGTGATGACCAATGACACGGTTACGTACATTATGACAGATAGTATGTATGAACATCACCACTTATTCTTCTAAACTACACTTCCTTGTATCAGATAGAATATTTCGATCCCTAATCAACAAACGTAATTCGAAGAAGTTACCTCTACACATTCTGAATTGTGCGAGACAGTCGGTATCTCTCTTCTTTATGATTTTATTAATGAATATATTCTTTTCAATCTCATCAACCGTTGGTGATGCCTTCATACAATACCACTGATAATATTCAACATCTCTTATTACATGTGCAAATGTTATAATTATGGTGATTGCAGCAACTATTTCATTATCACTTTAATCACCACTCAATGATTTTTTCCTGCTACTTTCACTGCTATCAGAAGCCATTTCTATAAGACAACTGTACTATTTAAATACCAATTATTTCATTTAGTGACGAGTCTTTAGGAATAATTATAGTATTATAATTGAAAACTATCCACATTGACCATTAAGTTCATATTCTGAAGATGTATATAATGTGCAATTCTACTAGGCTTGCGTAAGAGATGAGAGTGAGAAAGTAAACACTACCAAGAAAATCATATTTTCATAGGTTATCCCATTTATATGGCAAATCGACTAAGAAGTAGCATCTACTTTATAGAAAATATAGCAAAGTATAAAATAGATTTTAAATTTAGCAGTAATGTCTTCTATAGCCACATTAACAAAAAACCATGGCATGGTGAGATTGAACCATTCATACACCCATAAAATAAATGAAGTTGTGGAATGGATTGATTTTTTCCTTGATTCTGTAAAGCAGTGAGTGATGTCTGCATCCTGGTATCATCTGACCTCTTGTTAAGAAGTATATTGAATATGTACAAAATTAAGGTAAAATTACAAATCTAAGATATGGTGGGATATGTTATGTATCATACATTATGCATCCTGTAATCCAATGTGTGGTTATCCATGCCAATAATGAGGAGGATGCATTTCATATTTTAAGCCTTCTTATAATCAGGATTCTGACAATTACAACCATTATATTCACTTTCTAACACAAACAATAATCCTTGAGTCATTTTCTTTTGACTATATGGTATGGAAAGCCTCATTCCTAAAGTCGTATATGTTTTTTCAACATAAACAAGATGAGGACGCATGTCATCCAGGGAGAGTTTATAGAAAACATTCACATTAGGACAAACTGAAAAAAGCTTGGTATGGAGGATCTTCTTTGCTTCCCTAATAGGGAACTTCTTCTAACCTATAGTAAATATGTAAATAATCAACAACATGTATAATATAATGGAAAAATCTTAGGGAGAATACATCTCACAAGAAATAAGAAAGGAACTACATCAGTAAAATATATTATCTCTAAAAAAGATGAAGCCTACTTGTATATCTTATTATAGAGAATTACTCTATGAAGAATGGTGTACATCTTCACCACCAAGGAGGGTATTTATAAGATCCATTTAATGGCAACAAAGGGAAGTCAGAAGCAGTACTTACCATAGGATAGACATGCATTGGTCATGTCTGGTGCCGACAATGAGCAGTAGCAAGATTTGGAGTGAATACGACGATATATCCATGGGATTCACCCGCAACATAGCTAGATATGGTGGTAAACTATAACAACCCGTACTTTTCAGTACTCGAGTATTAGCATGTAAATTAATTTAATATAAATATATAAATAATGCAACCTAAATATATACACTATGAAATATATATACTTTGTAAAGATTTAAAATTTCATGCTAAAACGATATGTACGTATTTAATGTATATAAGATATTATGAAAATAATATTATATTAAATCAACATAATGAATAATAATTTCACAACATAAAATCAAATTACAAATAATAATGTAACATTGAATATCTTTTATAAGTATGTATACAAAAATCATTAGATACTTTAATGGAATTGTATATTATTTAATAATATTATCAAATACAAATATAATTTTAATTAAATATGATATTGTACAATCTTTAATTCATTTATACGTATAATATGATATTGTATATTATGAATTATGTATATTAATGAATGTGTGAATAGCAGCACATAATTAGTAGTATGTTAATATTAAATATTTATTTATATATATGTATGAGACTTTAAACATTTTAATTATAAGTAATATACAAAAATAATAAAAATTATATTAATATTAGTATCGGTTAGTAATATGTGATAAAAGCCTTACAAATGGCCCATTAGGATCTTTTAACAGTTGACATCTAACTTCAGAATCATCCGACCACTAGATTGACGAGAAACCACCATACGACTACAAATCATGTTGTGGGCCCCACCTAGGCATTTCATCAGCTTGATCTTTGGTCAAGGCCCCTGTATGAGGCCTTCCAAGATGAATGGATGGTGTGGATTAGTCACAAACATCACGGTGGGCTCCCACGTGAAGTGCGAGTGCACTAAATGCACTGTGCACGCAGTGCACGAAATCGGGTAGTAGGTTTGACCAGCGTTGACCCGCAGTTTCCATAAACAGAGAGGCATTCTCTCTCTCCCACTCAATTTCATTTGAAACGGACACCGTTCATGTGTTAATCGGTGGCCCACCACCAAGACCCGCTTGGGCAATCAGAACTGTCCATCATGTGCACGACTAAAGGATGACCAAAACCCTAGCCATTTCACACAGAGATGTGCACGTGTGTGGCCACAAATCCAGTCACAAATGGACTGTAGAAAACCAAGTTTCCAAAAATGGAAACTGATTCCATGTGCCACGCTGGCGATCTGCATGAAGTGGAGCCTCTCAATCTTAGTCATACATTCGGCAAGATCTCAGCCACCCAGATCTGTGGTTTAGGGCTTCCTTGCAAACGAAAATCATGGCCGATTTTGGTCCTACCCATTGTTTTGGAAGTGGTTTTGAGCTGAAAAAATCTCGATCGTTTAATGCTTATCTGACGGTTTGAGATGTTAGGGTGAATGGATAAAAGGGAGATGATCGGACGTTAGGGCATTCTCCTTCGTATTCTAACTGCACTCAAGCAACGGCTGTTTCTTTCAAAACTTAAACTCACCACCCAAATCTCTCCTGAGCTTCGAAAACCCCTACCTATAAGCATTCTAAGATCTATACAAACCTTCCTAAAGGGGTGGATTGGAGGAAGGAGAGGAGGTTTTCAATACGTCATTAACAGCAGGTCTTCTTCCACGTTTGAAGTAGAGTCGCACCACACCGAGCCGCACTAAATCGACACAACTCAGATCGGTTTGATCTCAGTCTTCTAGTACTATTGCTGGACTGAGTCCAACCTTTTCCATAAGTTAAAAGGGAGAAAGAAATGAGGAGAGAAGAAGAGAAATGAGAGGGAGAGGTGCGACCGTGCTACCGCACCATGGGCTGGGGAGAAGTTGCTATTAAGCTCGAGCTAGGGTCGAGCCAACAAGATTTGGTTGGGTCTAGCAGCTACTGGGAGGTGAAAACAAAGAAAGAGAAGAAAAGAAAATGAGAAGGGGAATATGAAGGAAGAGGGAAAACAGGGGGATCTGAGTGGTGCGTTGCTGCACCAGTTCGGGCCGAGCCGACTCGCTGGGCCAAATCAGTCCAAGTTTCGGGCTGAGTCAGGCCAAATTTTGGGTTTGACCAGATCCAAATATTGTCTAGTTTGAAGGGAAGAAAGGAAGAGGAGAAGCTAAAAGAGAGAAGAGAGAGAGAGAGAGAGAGAGAGAGAGAGAGAGAGAGAGAGGTGGACTTGCTGCCACTCAAGTTGGATCTAAGGCATGTAACTCACCACTGAGTTGGGGATACAAAAATTAATAGTTTAACAGTGCTTTTTGCGTGGGTTATACTTTTATGTGGACAAACAACAAATAAATTTTTAAATTTTTGTTGACCGGCGTGCATACTATATATGTACGCATGTACACGTGTGCGCGCGCGTGTATAATTGGGAAGCGCCTTTGGTGGACTGAGCTACAGAACCAGCCTGCCGGAGAGGTTTTATTTAAAACCCGGAGGCAGTCAAATATTCTATTCGAAATTAAATGATATCAATGACTAACAACTTCAGGAGAAAAATCTCCTGGTAAAAAAACCTTCAACACTCGACTCTATTGAAGGATTGTAGGGTTTCAGTTCCTGACCTCTTTCAAATCAAAAGAGCTTCTGCTCCGCATCCCAGTAGATCGTGTGATTTCGCCAGGAGCTTCTTAGTAGATACTTGCTGTTCACTCCCCAAACTCAAAAATCGGGCTCATAAAATTTTCGATCGCCGAATCTGGCGCCGACAGCCTCCGTAAAACTCCATTTTCGGCTCTCAGCGCACATTCGCCAGGTTCCGATCCTGGGATGCTACAATAAGGGTTTTCAATGTCAGTTTGATTTGTAATAAGCATAACCAAATGCAAAATCCACAAACAACAACTAAAAACTTCATTACATTTCCACTATGATCAAAAACTTTACAAGTACAATGAGCATAAAAGGAAATACAATGATAGTGGACGATAACTCCAAAATGATCTGCAAAGCGCTCTTGCCTCAGCGCTGCTATGCTCTAACGTCACCTGCACGCAACGGTCGTGCATAAGCTTATAGAAAGCTTAGAGGGTGGTGAAAGGTAGTAATATGATCATGCAATATCAGAGTAATGCGGAATATGCAGATAGATTCATAAATACCATTAGCCGTACCAAGGCTATGCGATGTAAGACATAAATGATATCGGTCATACTAAGGCCATGCGATGTGAGATGTAATTCAAGCATACGAATCCTCATCTAAGTCCACATATCAATACAGCTCAAATCTGGAATATCACTGGGGTCTAGTACACTCTAAACCAGATCGTCGCCCCATCACGCGTAATAAGGTAAGTGGAAGAGACCTCACTATCCGTTTGTCAATATCGGGCTCGACTCGTCAATAGCGGACCCATTCCTCGAGCTGATCAAACTCAGCCTAGCTTTATCTCCTACTCTCGGGGGGGTAAGGCCGCACCCCCTTTCAATCGACCACAACACAGTGAAAAGCGCGACCGTCTCGTAATCAGCACTCTGCGCTCATGCACCCACTGGGTCTAGACGTTGGAGTAACCTCTTGGTACTATAAGGGTTTAGAAACTTTCACCCAGGGATATCTATAGCACCCCATGTAGAACAAGATTTTCGCTATCCAATCCTGCCAACCACGATACGCCTGTGGAGGCTACGGCCCTGATGTCGCTAGGGCATACAGTAACCATGTCACACAATGTAAAATGCATGAATCACACTATCCAGTCATGCAGCAATCTTGTACATATCGTGCGCTCATGTAGGGCAATACCGCCTAACCGGGAGCCCATAAACAATCTACCCGAAGGCATATGCTATGATCAGTTACTTCTCATATTAAGCATACATATGATGCGTATGATCATGAATCATGAAACTATACTAAACATGTTATACGGTGATGAATGTTGTTCATAATGAAGATAGGCCTAGACGGCCTATGAGTATGGGCCTAACAATGAGCCATAGGAAGAATCGTAATGTGGACATTTAACCAACATTATTCTTACAATGTGGACGTCAAACCAACATTGCTCCCAAGGCATAGCTCGTCGTGAAACATCCTTACACAAACCATGTTGGGATCACACATTACAATGGACCTTAGGTACATTCCATTGGGACTTAAATACATCAAATGGGCCATATCATATGGGCCTTTTATTCATCAAGTGGGCCACATCAATAGGCCGCACCAATGGGCCTTATGTGCATTGCAATGGGTCATAACCCGTTGGGTCTCAAATACATCAAATGGGCCTAATCACATGGGTCTTATGTGTATCAATTGGGTCACACCAATTGGGCCCCATATGTACCTCAAATGGGCCTTAACCCATAGGCCCTAACACAGCTCAATGGGCCTTAACCCATGGGCACCTACTACATCAAATGGGCCTCAATCCATGGGCCTTACATATAACAAGGTGGGCCTCATACATATATCAATGTGGGGTGTCAATGGACGGCCACAAATAACTCAAAATGAGCCCCATACATATACCAAAGTGGGGTCCATTTGAACTATAGATCTGACTCATTCTTTTAGCTTAAGCCATAAAATGAGCTTTCCAAGTGGATGGACGGTTTGGATGCAGCACACGCATCATGGTGGGTCCCACTATCGTTAGACAGTGTGAATGAAACACATTCATTACCGTGGACTCCACCGTCCGCTGGACGGTGTGAATAAACAGATATATCATGGTGGGTTCCACCGTCCACAGCCGTGGACGGTGTGGTAAACACATACATCAATGGTGGGTTCCACATGTGTGGCTCACCATAATGTTTGTCTGCCATCCAAGCTGTTGGTAAGGTCGCACGGACCTGGATGAACAGGAAAAAAAAATTTCATCTTGATCCAAAACTTCTGTGGACACAAAATAGATTTCAAGGGCAGCCACTCAATCCCACTGTTTCCACTGATGTGGGCCACCTGAGCTGTGGATGGAGTTGAAATTTGGAGGGGGCTCACTGTTGGGGGTGGCCCACCTCATGAACGGTGTGGATATAAGATATACATCATGGTGGGGCCCACGTGTTGGGCCGTAGCCCCTGGCCTGTCTGCCCATACGCAGCAGCATGCTGCTGCTGTTGTCAAGGGCAGCGGGTGCTGCCACCCTTATGTATTTTATTTTTTTTGAAAAAATCAATTTACCTGTGGTTTTTACAGGGGGGGCCACCTTCAGAAAATTCATCCCGGCCATGAGATTCTACAGCTCATGACAGGCTAAATGAGTCCAATGTTTGAGATTTTTGGGTGTATAGAAACATCAGGAGAGGTTTCAAGGGTAGAAAACACTGTTCTCTATGCTATGACCCACTAAATAATCGGGTTCACCTCATTTTTTGGCTCAACGCCTAAAATGAGCCGTGGAATAAGATGGACGGCGTGGATTGAATACATACATCAAGGTGGGGCCTACACGATTGGTTCACCCCCAAGGCTTGAACCAAGCTCATATTTATGTTTTATCTCACGTCCAACATCCCCAGACACTGGACGGTTTGGGCATGGCACATGCATTGAGGTGGGCCCTGCTTAGGTGGGCCACCAAATGGTAGATGGTGTGGGTACAACACATACATAAGGTGGGATCCATATCCAAGTGGGCCACACAACCATATCATCACATAAAGGGAAAGAGAGAGAGAGAGAGAGAGAGAGAGAGAGAGAGAGAGAGAGAGAGAGAGAGAGAGAGAGTGGGACGCGTGTGATTGAGGGACCCCGACACTATGGGCCCTCCCTTGCAATCAATCATACATCAAGTGAGCCCCAATACATATGGGCCCACCAAATCAAAGATCAACGGTGGAGGTCCCTTCTCCACCAAAATAGAAGGTCTAAATGACCTTTATCAACTAGAAAGTAAACATTATGATGGGGTCCATGGAGATTGGTCCCATCATGGTATGATCATGATGATCAAAGTGGGCCATTGGCCACATCTTAGGGTGCCAAGTGAGATCCATACCATCGATTGGTAGGTCTCACTTGGCCCATGTTAAAAAAATATGAAAACTACCCTATCAAAGCACCTACCGTTCAATCTTCTTACTCCTTTGGGTTCCTTAGCTCCTTAACTTCGATTTCAACGGAGGAGATGAGGTTTAGATGGTTGAGATGAGAGATCTTAGGATGGAAAGGTTGGTCACACTTGTTGCTTGGAAGAGTTGGAGAGGCTTGGGACGTGTGAGGCTTTCTCTTGCTTAGGAATGAGTTTGAAAATGAGAGAGAGAGACTTGTAAAGGGAGAGAGAGAGAGAGAGAGTGATGGGTGATGGAGTGATGGATGTGGTGAGTGATGGGTGTGTAAGAAATTTTTGACTTTTCTGGCAAATGGTGTAAGAAAAGTATGGGCTGTGTAAGAAATTTTTGACTTTTGGGGCTTGTTTGGGAAAAGGTGAAAGGTGATGTGCACTTGACATGTTGAGATTGATGGATTGATAGAGTGATGTAACAAGTCGTAGAGATTCTCTTGGATTTTACAACGTGCGACATTTTTCTCGCACCGAATGCTCGCCCACATCTCCTGACCAGGGTATCGCCTAGGCGCGCGAGTCGCGGCATCGAAACCGAGGTGATGGCACGGTCGCTATGGTAAAGGTCTTGGGTTGAGTCGACTCGGGTTGACGACGTGTGAATCAAAGTCGCGTGCAAATACCGGTTAAGGGTCAAAAGTTATCGAAATTCGACCGAAAAGACCGTAGAAGTCTACGGAACGGTACGGTCTAGGATACGGGGCTTACACTTGCCCAAGCAATTCGGCCGGCCGAGATGCCGCAGGCTCGGAGGGAGGGAACGTGAGGCAAGGTGATTGATGGCTTTCAAACAGGAGTTGGAACTAGTGCAAGGGATGTGAACTCAGCCAGGGACTCAAGACCAGGGCTATGGTTAAGCTAATGAATTTTGTCAGTTATAGAAGAAAAGGAGGAAAAGAAAGGAGAAGAAGAAAGGGAGAGAATAGATGGGTGGCGGAGTTGAGTCCTGAGTTGACTCGAGTAGAACCCACCGAGTCTAGCTGGACTTTGGTCTAGTCCAGGTGGGGCTAGACTTTCCAGCAAAATAAAGAGAAAAAGAAAAGAAAGGAAGAAAAGAAAGGAAGAACGAAGGAGAAGGTGAGGTCGTGAGGGTTGAGCCAAGTTAACTCGGATGTTAAGCTAAGTTGATTCAAGTCGAATCAATCATAAGTGCGCTTTCTCTCAGACATTTTACATTGTAATTCTAATTAGAACATTAGTAGATTATTTAGGCTATAACTACCTATTATAAATAAGATTGTATTTACCAAATAATAGTAGTCTTAAGGATCATCATTAATAATAAATCTTAATATTTAGTTATCATCATTAGTATTTGTAATTATATAACATGATTTACTATTAAAAGATTATCCATGCTTATATTAGTTATTATAAATAAATAAAAAGTTTTACAGTTATTGGATATTAACATTCTATTCATTATGCTCAAACATTATCATTGATAGTAGATTGTACAATTTGATATCATCATAATGGTTATCATTGTTGCGATAGCTAGCATTAATGATAACAGGGATGCTAATAAATATTTTATAACTATTAATTTAACACTAAAATTAATTGCACACCAACTAGGGTTCAAACTCTAAAAATCTAGCCTGGCCTAAACCCTAGGTCAAAACTTTAAACATAGATGGTGTGCTGAGCTTGGATCTAGGTATAGAATCTAATGTTGGTATATTTAAATGTAAACTTATAAACCATCATTATTAACATATTAACTAATATAAGTTATAACACTAACGTCAATAGTATTCTTATAATTATTAAGATTTAATTTTAACTAATACACTAAGTATAGTTCAAATCCTAGAATCTAAGTTTAAGACTAAACCCTAAGATGAAAACTCTAATTCTACACTAAAACCTTAAAAGATAACTCTAGGCTATGATCTTAAGCCCTAGGTAGTGATTAGAACTTGGACCTAATTGTACAAGTTCATGATTTGTGGTAGGGTACAATTCTAAGGGCGCAAGCACTTAGCGACACTAGAAGGTGATTCAAAGTATAAGGTGATGATTTCTCCCCTTGAGCTTTCCATCTTCTCATTAGCCTAAGTTATAATTTTTATTTTAATTTATAATTAATATCTTCATTTCATAGCCACATGTGTTAATTGTTGGAATTGAATTGCTGCATCACATGCTTAATGTTTATCCTGTATATTTTATTCATGTTATTGAAATTACTTGTGGATTGCATCTAGGATTTAAACTGGTACATTAGTGAAAAACCTCCACTTATAAATGTACACCCATATGTGATTGCAATGGACCTTCGATTTAGTGGTTATTGAGTGGTGGTCTAGATGGATCATTGATGTAGGCCTGCTATACAGGGTTGTTGTGTCTAAGTGATTTTCAAGGATAGTCTTTTATCGCATGGTTTAGATACTCGCCCTATGTGGCTTATTTTGATATTTGTCTTATATGTCTTGTTTTGATATTGCCCTATGTGGCTTTGTTTTAGCTATTTTCTCTATATGGGTTTGATATTATATACCGTACAATCATGCGATGGTAAGCCCCATATATTGTAATATGATTGGTCATTAGTCGACGGGTTTCCATTAAACATCCTAAGATGGGTAGTCTCATAAGCTAGGGGTGGTGGTATGGGACCTATGCCTGAGCTGTCGGCCTACACTGGTGACGAGCTCCCGTAGTGACCTTTGAGCTTATTTAAATTGGTTGGTTGTAATTGGACTAATAATGAGTTGGCTAAGCATGCATACATGGCACAGACCAACATCTATTGTTATCGTATATGATGTACATATTTGTCCGACTGGATGCTTTTCCCGGGTCGATGATGTCCGACTGGATGCTTTTCCCAATTTGATGATGTCTGACTGGATGTTTTTTCCAGTTCGATGATGTCCGACTGGATGTTTTTCCCAAGTCGATAATTGCATGGGTGACGAGCCCACTGTCCGCACGAATGAGCATCCCCGGGGCGATGACTGCATTCATGCATCCATGCACATAATAAAGACTTGCATCATGTATTATTTTGTATGCTTTGTTTTACAACTATACTTACCTAATGTAACGGTGTGTAATCTTGAGAAAAATTCACACTGAGTTGGCCACTCATCCATCAAATATATAACCGTACAGGTAGCACAGGTGATTTAAGTGGTTTTCATGTTCAGGCTAATGAGGAGCCGACTACAAGTAGCAGGGTTGCATGGTTGTATCTACCTCGAGAAGTTGAGGGGTCTTGCGACTCAAATTTACTTGCATTCTTCTATTTCTCATATATTGAATCATGTAATTCTTATATTTATAAATTTTGGAGACATTGGTTTGTATAAGTCATTATAGGCAACCTCTTGTGTATTCTACATAAAAGACAAATTTTTCTTTATGCTGACTTGTTCATTCTACCTTATCCGTTAATTTTGATGAAGAAAAATAATAATAATTTATATATGGGATTTTGCTCTTTATAGGTTAACACTAGATTTTTGAAAAATGGGTCGTATACTTGGGTCCTGAAAAGTCGGGGCGTTACATAAACCCTACAAGATATAAACTTTAGGGCTTTGAAGAAACCAAAGGACTACCACCTTACTGTATAGACCCTCTTGGAGAAGATGGCGTGGAGTGATGTTAAAAATGACTTGAAAGGAGGAAGATCAATATATTGTTGTGATCATCTCGCATGAAAGATATCCCCTACTAGTGTGGTCATAGAGATCTTTCTGCAATGATGGACTTTACATGCATCTCTCTATTAGGTAAATGCAACTCTACTACCAAAGCCAAAACTGTGATGGAGGTGAAGACAAAACAAACCAGTTGTGGTGAAGGAGTTAACATATGACAATACGAGAAATGGGGAACTGGGCGTTCCTCTTCCATATTAGAAGTTCCATCGCCGATGACGATGGCTTGGATGGAGAGATTTCTCTCTCTGAGTAGGGAAATGAGGGATGACTTGAGAAAAACAGAGCAATGCGAGAGTATGAACGGAACGTCATCCACAAAAACAAAACAAAAATGGTATAGTCTTTTCTAATACAGTGTAATGAGAGCTTCATACTATTTGAGGCTTTTCTCGCCGACTATACTGACGCATTGAATATTTTGTTTTATTCGGTGATGTACTTGAGGGGACAACAAACATCAAATTTCAATTTCAATTCAAATGAGTTAAATGCACTAATTTAACAATTAAGACAATACAAAACAATCCTCTATGTAAATCCAAACAGGCTCTTAGGGCTTGTTAGTTTATAAAAACATTTACATTTCGTAACTAGTGGTAAATAAGCCATCATATATCACATCTTCCATATGTTGGATAGGTGGCATTGCCTTCATTAATCTCAATGAGATTTGCATCTGCGTTTGGATGAGCCATGCAACCTTCATCAATTTCACTGGAATCTCTCTCCTATGATTTTCAAAGTTAGATATCAAAGGATTCGTTGCACTTTTGAGTATTCTTACCTCAGTGGTAGACTCACAAGAGTTTCAACCCAGGTCATGGCTACGAGTATTTGTTCAGGTAAAATTCCATTGTGGTGTGAGTACGTGGGTGCGTGCTAAAACAAACGAGAGAGAGAGAGAGAGAGAGAGAGAGAGAGAGAGAGAGAGAGAGAGAGAGAGAGATATTGATGGATACTATGTTCTTAGCTTTGGGCTAATTGCCTTTAGCTGACTCTTGGTAAAGCCTGTAATTACAATGAGTCAAATTGCATTGGATTACATTGACTCATTAATTGTCAATGAGAGTGTCAAGTCCTTAGCCATTCATGCTACAACCTAACAAAGTTTTGGAATAATGTCATTTTTATGTAATTCTTTCATACTGATGAACCACGTTGGATGATTGGATTGGGAGGCACGTACACACTATAATAGGCTCTACACAAAACTAAATGTAACCGTTCATTTCCAATTGTTTCTTATGGTGCGGCTTATTAAGTTTTGGGTGATCATTGTTTTTTAGTCTAATGGTTGAAATATATAATTTACATAATCTCAAAAAAATTCAATTCACATGTTTTTCTTTTATTTGTCAAAGTAATCTTAATGGATACCCAAGTACGAATTATCTAGCGCGGTTGGGAAAGGTTAGCTATGGTGAGAGAAAAAGTCCACTTGCGTTATATTTTTAACCTTTTAAAAAATAAATAAAGTGTGGAATGGTATTTGATGGTGAAATATTAATTGCATGTTATCTAATATATATATAGTCATGCTCCCCTGCGCACCTACGCACATGCGCACCTTTGCACACGTGCTATGGGTGTTTAATCTGAACGGTCCATGTGATGCGGAATCACATGAAACTCCATGTCACAAATTTTCACCTCGATCTAAAATTCTGGTGGGCCATAGCATAGAGAAATGCAAATCAAGGGAGGAAACTATTTTCATTTTTCATGGCCCATCAAAGTTTTAGATCAAAGTAAAGCTTGCGCCCGGGGGGTTTCACGAGGTGCTGCTTCACATGAAAGGTTCAGATTTTGGATCCACATCACGTATGATGAGTTCTCAAAAACGTTCGTACGTACGAACTGATTCGTGGATGAGCATTTCCGTGTGTGTGTGTGTGTGTATTCCTATAGTATTCATAATTTTATTTAAAATGCCTTTTATGTTCTTTAGTTACACAAAATTATCCACCATTGTAAACTAATTGTGAGGACAAAATATCCCTCCTTGTTTTAGAATATAGATTTAGCTAAACCGTATCTAATTACAATTAAAGAGTCATCCAAATGCACCCTATACGTACACAAAATGAGGTGCTAGCTTGAAACCCCCCATTAATGGAAAGGATTTGATTAATTGATGTATTATATCATCAGCAGACTTTTGGTAGATTTTCAAACCCACCAATCCATGGGCCTCACATTGATGCATGTGTTCTATCCACATCATCCATCCATATACATGGCATTCGAGTTGCATATGTTTACATGAGACTACTGTCAGTTGTGAAATTCAGTCCATTAATTACAATTCCATAAACCACCAATCATAGGTTTCACTAATTTTTCCCAAAGAAGAATTTAATCCCAAGTGCGGAATTAGATGGTCAAAATGTCATGGTAATCCAGACATTATTATGCAATAGCGGTGCTAATTCCATCTAATAGAATTCTATACCATTTAATCCTGCATTCCAAATAGTTGAACTCTCCACTGAGCAAGCATCAGGTAGTGAATCAATTAGGTCCGTCCATCTAGTTGCCCCTACTTTGTGTGGATAGTGGCTCCAAATACACAAATGCTCAGTTATCCTATCTGTTAGCAACTTAGTTTATTTTATGTCATGTGTAATGTGCACGGGTATGTTGGAATTGATAAAGCGGCTCAATCCAAACTAATCAACTTCGACCCCAAGTACCGAAATAAGTAGATAAGTCTAATACGAACGTATATGATCAGATTATGAGAAGATTAGTCGCTTACTTAACCACTTACAGAATTTTATAACAATCAGGCGATAATTGAATGGTGGGGTTCTTCCTCCAAGGATGGGTTGTTTTATGCCTTCAATGCATCTTTTGAAAGAACCGCGTGATATTGGATAGAAATTAAATCCAATGTATGAGTGTATATTTGAATTACAACTAAAGATTATAACTAAGAATTAACGTTGCTCCTAGTATAAGCTAAGATAAAGTAGATTGATAGATTTGTTTATTTTGATTTATAGATATTTTATGGGTTTTTAAAATTTGTGAGATGATTTGATATGTTGAATTCCTCCATTATTCATAAAGTGCTATTGCAATTTATTCTTCCACTATTACAATGGTTACAACAGTCAAAATGCCTTTTCTTTATAACCTTCTTTTTGTTATATTTATCTTTTGTGATTATTCCTCTTCTGTCAATCAAGCTTTATTTCCTTTGGTCATCACTCATCCTTCAACCACACATTGGTTGCATCTTTTTTGTTAGTTGCTTGTCCATGCTCCGCTCGATCACTCTCCACATCTTTTCATTTTGACCACTCAACCGAGCTTCTCCGTCATTCTTTCCGTTTTCAGACACCTCTTGATTATTTAATTTATTTGTAAACACCTCTCGATAGCCTCTTGAATGTCTCTCGACTACTTGATTTGCTTTTAAATACCTCTTAACTACTCCAAGTCTTATCATCCTGTCAACTGTGATTCTATAAAAAGTATTCGAAGTATTTTCGAAGATCTTTAGTATGCTATATTGTTTCCTTTCTATAACACATGTCCGTTATAATTAGATTTACCAAGAACGATCATAAATAGGGTACAATACTATCTATCTTTTTAAAAAGTAGCCTTTAAAGTGATGGTCCTAGATGTCTAAACATTTGTAAAAGGAACTTGGAGAAACTCGATGGATATAATAGTCTAATTTCTATGCTTTTTTTTAATGATCCATCCATTCTAAGGGCGATAAGCTAACTGCCTAAATCAGATCATCTCGCCACATTCAGGGACTTGTTGGGATGCAAGTTGCTTATGTGCAACGTCTATGGGCAGTTCTTGTACAAGGAAGCTAAATGGGGCCCATTGATACGTCCATGTGAATCCACTATGTCCATCAGTTTAGACAACTAATCAAGTACATAAACCCAAAAATGAGGTAGAAATGGGCCACACAACAGGAAAATGTGGAGATAGAAACACCCACCGTTAAAAACTTCCTGAGCCCACCGTGTTGTCTATATGCCATCCAAACTGCTCATACGGTTATTCAAAGTAGGATGAACTCAAAAATTAGCTTGATTCAAAACTTTTGTGGCCGCGAAGGTTTCAACAGTAGGCGTTCAATCCCCATCATTTTCTGTGGCGTGCTCGTCTTTAAGTTTTGAATCTCTCTTCTTGTCCTCATGTTAGGACATGAGCTGGTCAGACATGTATATAGTGATGTCACACAAACATCTTCATGGGCCCCACATATCTGCCACCTAAAACTGATCACTAGTGAAAAGTGCAAAGATTTAAGGACGTGGTTGTCTAATAGGTGTGGCTCATGAACTATGTGACACCTACGAATAGGCCCACTAGGTGGACGGTTTGGTTAGCATCTCAAACTTTGGTGGAGAGATGGTTGCACTATAATCCAGTTCTTCTCAGTGATAGGGACATCAGAGGACCTACTCGAGTGTACCAAAGACGGAGACGACCACCCACATCAGCGCAACTTTCTTTGTGAATAGGAGACGAGTTCCAAATGGGGCTTGCCGGGCCATTTTGAAGACCTCACATGCATTAGACGTGCATCAGGAAGACCCCACTTTGGGATGATGTCTGTGGGCTACCTAAGATATCATTTTAGTCATAAGATTTCTATTTCATGTTGATCTGACCGTTAGATATTTTCAATCAAGCCATCGGGACATAAGATCTTTTAGATCCAGGCCCCTTAGACTCTGATCTTGTTTTCTTTATATTTTTTGTTATTTTTAGGAGTTATTTGATGGTTGAGGTTGATAATATGTGTTTTAGTTTTCTTATGTTGGATGATGGGCCACTTCATTTAAGTGAGTGACATAGTTGTAATTATGCTGAATTTTTAATTATGAATTTTTAATAATAAAAGCATATAGGGGGTGGAGTTCCAACCGTATTAGATTTTGTAATAAAAAAGAAGAGAAAAGCTCTTACTTTTTTCTCCTTTCTTCATGCGATTTGAAGATACTTCTATGCGATTTGGAAAGAAAATTAGTGTGAGGCTAATCTTCATCAACGGAAGTGCGGGGTCTCCATCTATCCTCATATCATCTTCTCTTTTCTCCCTCATCCACGTATTTTCTTCATGTTCTTCATTCTCCCCATCTCAAATCTTCGTATTCTCCCAAACCTAACTTTTTCATACCCATCCACAATTCAAACCCTAATCAACCTAAACTCATCCATCCCACGCCACGCGTGATTGTACCGCCACGTGTGTGAATCCCACCTAGTCCCTTTTGGCTTTCTATTATCCTTATATCAAAATCAATTTCTTCAATTCCCAAAACTCTGACCCTAAACCTAAAATCCCTAACTTTCCTAGATTTTCCCCAATTTCTTTTATATATAAAAATTTTTTTTCCAAAATTCTCAATTCCTATGAACCTTAATTTTTCAAATTTCATATTTTCCCCATCATGACCCTAATTATAAAACCTACAAATCTGTCTCTTGAGTGTGGAATGTACCTATGCTGAATTAGAAGTTCCATCTTTCCATCGGTCCTAATTTTAATTGATTTATGTGATTTCTTACTATGCGGGCATGTGATTTAGGTTAAATCAGATTTTATTTCATATTACTTCTTCTTAATTACCTAGTAAGTTAGCATTTTTTGTTAATTGAATTACTTTATAGATTTTTTCATAATATCCACGATACATGCTAGCATTAAATCATGTGTCCTGCATCACTCAGCTTCTCTACGTAATCCATGTGCAGACCAATGCAAAAAAAAAAAAAAAAAAACTTGTGTTTGAAGTGGACTGCACATTAAGCCTTGATTTTTATAGGACAGACTATAGTAATTATACAAAATCCACTCCAACTATTAAATGTCAGGCTAAAATCTAAACCTAAGGCTCAAGAAGCAAGGCCATCCATAATTTAAATAGTCCACACCAAGTAAAATAGTTTGAAGGGTGATCTTTTCCCTATACATTGTTTTCAATCCTTTGGTCCACCTGAATAACTTAGAGGAGTTAGTTTTAGAGCTATGTGTCTAATGGCCTGTTTGATCTGTGGGATTAAATGTTATGAAATCGTATTAGATGGGATTAACACCGTTATTAGACAATGTTGCATGTATGGAAATACCATGGTATTTTGGCCATCCAATCTATGTTAGGGTAAAATTCTTGCTATAGGAAAAACACTGGATTAAGTAAAACTCTATTTAGTGGACCATGGAATTATAATCAACAAACCAAATTCAGAATGAATGTTCGTCACTCGTACATGTATATAATCAAAATGTCAGGTGTAAAAGGCATACATGAATGTACGACATGCATAAAACATGTGCATCAATATGGGCTCTACATGTATGATAGATTTCAAAATCCACAAAAATCATAAGGAGACCAAATGCAATTCCATCCCAACTAATTCAAACCCTTCCCATCCTCTCCAAACAATGGATGAAATTTATACGGAACCAAATGCAATTCCATCCCACCTAATCCCATCTAATACCATGCACCAAATGTCCCTAACATGGGTGATTTAGGTATTTAACATTAACACCATGGGTGAGGCAATCGAAGCCGTCACTCTTATTTTTCAAAAAAAAAATATTAAATAACTTTATCCACACCATTTATTAATATTAATATTAGAGAAACTAGTCGGATGTACAACTACTTGTGTGTAAGCATTTCTTACGCACACACGGAGCTTGTCATTATATCGATGTCATGGTTCTACATATTCTAGTTCTTCCTACCCTATATTAAAGTAGGAGTCTAACTCAAGTGGTTTGATTTGGGTTAAGGGTTAACTTGTGCCCAACCTTAGCTCTAGATGACTTAAAATTTGCTCGACTCAAACTAGCCCCTACAATCAGGTCAAGTCAATAGGTTTGGATCAACGCTTATAACGGCTCTTGTGCAAGCCCATCAATCACATGACTTGTACAAACAGAGCCCCTGTGAGGGAAACAAATATGGCTTGTATTTCATGCATCCCATGTCCCACTTTGGTCCTGTCATTTTGTCCGATTCAAAACTTAAACGGTCCACATTATAGAAATTAATCAAAAATAATGCCTAAAGACTTTTTTCATGTGGTGTCGATTGGAGATTCCCTTTGTCCCACCGACGTACGAATGATTGGGTGCCATATAAACACCAGGCTGACCACAACACAATTTAGACACGCTTTCATTATAGCTTATCCCTTGAGTAGTTTTAAACATTACATGAGATAAAAAAGTATATTGTATTTTCAAAAAATTGGAGATATCTAATGCACTAAAGGAAGGTGGTTATTGGATTGTGCTGCCGATGCAATCTCCTTTTTCTTTTTTCTTTTTCCCAATCTTCTCTTCTTCTTTTTTCAATTTTTATAGTTAGAAGAGTTTACTAAAGCATACACCCCAAAGCATTGGTATGCTCTATATTTGAATTTTAGTTAATGGGTTTGAATCATCTTTAATTTCTAAATCATTTATATTAAGAACCTCAATTTTGATCAATGAAAGCCAAAAATAAAGACCTAAAACTCATTTTGGAAAGTAGGATTAAATAGAATGGAATTGCATCACGTGAAATTAGTACTATTATTGCACAATGATTATATTTTTGGAAATGCATGATATTTTGACAATTCCACCTTATGTTTGGGATTGAATTCCTCCTTTGAAAAAAAAAAATATTGTATTAAGTGAAACCTTCATTTAGGGGACCATGGAATTGTAATCAATGGACCAGAGATCACTACTAATGCTGGTCACATGTATGTATGTGCAACTCAATTGTCACTTATAAAAGATGCATATGGATGGATAGTGTTGATTTTGAAATTTACCGAAAATTCCGTCATATCTCAGGTTGAGATTGTATGATATGATACTTGGATTAATAGAAATCCTTCTCATCGTTTCTAAACATAAGATGAAATTTACATTGGACTGAATGCAATTCCATGTCACTTAATCCCACGTCCTAAACAGACTTAGGTTAAAATATTTTAACTATTTGATTAGATGGATCTTTTTCTTTAACCTTTAAATGATCAAAAGCTTGATATATTTTATTCTAGGCAAATTTTTCATTATTCCCATCCATACTGGACCAATAATTCAAACAATTTTGATCATCAAAAAGGACCATGTTTCAATGAGTAAAGTCCACATATAGTACAAAAATACATTTGAAATTATTCAGTGGTGAATATGTATGTTTATGCACCAATCAGATTCATACATATACATATAAAAATTACAACTATTAGATATTCATATTCATTAATTAGAGGCCACCAAAACAAAGGTATGTATGTATATATATATATATATATATATATATATGTGTGTGTGTGTGTGTGTGTGTGTGTGTGTGTGTGTGTGTGGAAAATAGTCCTATGCGGTTCACCCCATTGGAACTTCCCATGAGGTAGAGCTTTTTGGGCCCCACCATGATGTGTGTCGAACATCAACACCGTGCATTTGACGGGTCCCCTTTAAATTATGAGATGTCCCAAAAATCAGCCGTATGCGAAACTCAAGTGGTCCATATCATCTAACATCATGTAAAGGCATGCCTAAAACATATAGAAGCACTTGGTGAAGCCCACCTGAAACTTGGATGCATGTTAAATTCGATCTGATCCCTCATTCAAGTGGGACACAGATAATGGATGAGCTCAATTTGTGAACCATATCTCGGTGGGCTCAAAAAATGATCATGAATGTTTTAATGGGAGGGTAACCCCTATCAACTTTTGTATATAGTGTGGCCCACACAAGTCATGAATCGACTTGATTTTTAAGCCCGAGGCCCACCATGGAATGGTGCATCTGACTACTAGTGTTAATGTTCAACACATATCAAGGTGGACAGCTCGACCACATGGGAAATTCTCATGAGGTTGACTGCATAGAACCATTTCATACACACACACACCATTTCATACTAAACTCGTGCAAACTTTTTGAGAACTCATCATACGTTGTGTGAGTCCAAAATTTGAACGGTCCACGTGACGTAGCACCCCATGAAACCCTAGGGCCCAACTTTTACTTTGATCCAAAACTTTGGTAGGCCATGAAAAAAAAAAGAAAACATTTTATCCCTTGATTTGCATCTCTCTTTGCTATGGCCCACCAAAGTTTTAGATCATGGTGAAAATTGGTCCCATGGGGTTTCATGGGATGCCCCATCACATATGGACCATTTGGATTAGATGCCCACTATATGCATGCAAAGGTGCACACGTGCAGGTGAGCATACCTATATATGTGATATCAAAGAAATGGGATGAATAGAATTGCTCACTAAATTTAATTTTAATTGTTCATCCTTCCAGATTTTTTAATTATGCTGTTCTAATTATCTATGCATAGTATTTTGACGTAAGACATCAATTTTTCTCTATATTAGTAATACCATATTGTCCTGTGAAACTAAAGTCCAACATATGAAATAAAACAAACCAGTGAATAGACCCTAATAATTGAACCATCATCATGATGGACCCATTGTTTCCAATAATTATCCGAATAAGACGCCACGTTACAGAGACCCCGGTAACCCACAGCTCTATGAACCCTCTGCGACCAACTGGCATCCAACCATCCGTTTATTTTCCGACATAAAAAATGAAGGAGATAGGAAAATAAAGCCACACCAAGCAAAATAGTGGTATAGAAACCTCAGCCGATGAAACTTTCCTTGGCCCACCTTTGATCTTCATATGCCATCGAAACATATTGACAAGGTAACTCCTGATTTAGAACTGCTATGGCCCAATAAGGTTTCAATGGTATGTGATCAATCCCCAGTCTCCTCTAGAGTGGCTTGTTTGAGTAATGGATCTGTCTAAATTTTTGGGCTTACGTCCTAAAATGGTCTGCTAAAAATGATGAACGGAGTAGATGTCGTATGGACGTCCCAGTGGGCCCCAAAGGGCTTTGGGTTGCACGGATTGCATGTAACGGGAGTTGCACACAATTGGGCGTCTGAAAATGAGCTGAAAAGAGAAGGCGTGGCCGCATGAGTGCAGGACACTTGGCAGGAGACTAGGACTCGGCCACGGGTCACCCAACCTCCTGCTGCCGCCACATTGCATGTTCCCTTAGGTGGGGGCCACTGCTCTCATTGAACTCTTCCTCCGTCCGGACATGACTCCACTAAAATGGGACGCGGATTGCGTGGAGAGGAGCCTATGGCGTGGTGATCAGATTCTCCATGGGGCTCACCGTACGTGATGCATGACTTTTGTTCATGCTATCTGTTCGATTTTTTTAACTCATTTTCAGGTATTGATGTCGAGCACGTCACAGACAGTTTGATGGTAAAGATGGGCCAAAGAAGGGCCGAGCAAAGGCAGAAATGATCTAGACTGTAAACCTTAAAATAGCCTATGTGATTTTGGGTGGAAGAAGCTACTTTAGCCAGCCAACTCCGTCATGCCAGGTTGCCCACACAAAATTTTCAAAATTTCATCAAATCAATGGTAAAAAGTTCCATATAATTTCATTTTTACTATAAATAATAAGTTTTAGTTAAAGTATAATTTTTAATACTTTGAGTTGTAGGATTTAGGCCCAACATAAAAGGAGCTTAAAAAGGTTAGGAAAACAACATGATTAGGCAAAATTAGACACTTATTATTTTTGGCGAAAAACAATGAAGTCTAATAAGAATGAAGACCATTTATAAATAGTAACTAAAGTCCCGTCTTTCAGGGTATTTGAGTTGGAGTTTGAGTCTAAAACACCATCCTAAGAGGTTATTATTTAAACGATTATAATTTTATTTTTTAAATCATCAATTAATATATTTTAAATTTATTAAAAATTATTTTTATTTTTTATCCCTAGTGGATTAGAGAAAACCCTATGAGGAGTCTAGAGAACTCCATAAATTCAGAGTAGTTATTCCCTGAGGAAGGTGGTAATCAACCTCATAACGTCCCTCCCTGCATCAGGTATGAGCCGAAAATCAAAGCATATCTAAAATTCAAGTGGACTACTACACAGGAAACAGTGAGAATTGAACACATTCTCTTGAAAACTTCTTAGAAGCTAAAGAAAGTTTTGGATTAAGCCGATGTTTGTATTTTTATTTTATTTATACCAGTGTAACCTTATGAACAGGTTAAATAGACAAAGAAACATCACTATAGGCCTTAGGAAGGTTTCAACAGTAGAAGATATTATCTCCATTGTTTTATGTGTTGTGGCCTATTTAAGCCTTTTACCTGCTTCAATTTTAGTCTAATGCCCTAAAATGAACTAGAAAAACTTATCCAAATTTGCTCAACTCAAACCCAAGCTAACCTGACTGAATTTGCTCAACTAAAATTGGACAACCCAACCCAAACTCGGGTTACGTTAATGAGGTCTGGGCTGACCCAAATGAGAGTTGCAGCTCTACTGTAAACCAATCAAATACATGCATCAACACTTTCCATGCATCATGGTCCTAAAATTTAGGCCAATTCAAAACCTAAGCGAGCCACACTTTAGGAAATAAGTGCAAAATCATTCCCCAAAACCTTAAATTCATGTGGTATGGCTGACATGCGTCTCCAAAGATTCCCTATTCCAGTCCAATGATTGGATGCCATATGGACACTTGAGTGGATTAGGTGAGGCCCCGGCTCACCAAAGACAGTGCGGCCTTTACCGTGGGCCCACATTGATGCATGTATCCTGTGTTCATGATGTTGTCCATCCATTTTTCCATATCATTTGCGGGAATTATGCCAAAAATGAAGCAGATGGAATAATCAGGTGGACCACACAATAGGAAACAATGGTGATTGAATGCCCTGTCATTAAAAACTTCTTAGGGCATTTGCCATCCAATCTGTTGATTAGGTCACATAAGCCTGGGTGATGGAAAAAAATAAATATCAACTTCATCTAAAACTTTTGCAGCCCATTATTGGCCAATCACCACTGTTTCCTATGGTATGATCCACTTAATAATTGGATCTAATTCATTTTTAGAATAATGCCCTAAAATAATTTGAAAAAAAAAAAAAGATGAATAGTGTGGATACAAAATACATACATCAAGGTGGACCCCACAGTGTGGGCTGCACCATCTTGAGTGAGTTTGTGGTCTCACCTAACCCCCTACCATAGACACTATGCTGATTATAACACAATTTGGATGTATCGTAGCTTTTCCCTCAAGTAATTTTAAATATTGAGATAAATAAATAAAAAACATTATATTTTCAAAATATTAGAGATATGTAATACACTAAATAAAGACAATTTTCGGATTGTGTTGTCGATGCAATCTCCTTTCCCTTTTATTTATTTTTCTCATTTTTTCTCCCAATTTTTATAAATAGAAGAGTTTACTAAAGCATACATCCCAAAGTATTGGATTACCATATATTTAGATTTTAATTAGTGGGTCCAAGTCATCTTCAATATCCCAAACCATTTATATCATAGGTCTCACCTTGAATGAAGGATAACTGGAAAAACAAAAACTCTTAGACTAAAATAATTTTACCTATTTGATCAAATATGAATGTTTTCTTTAACCTTTAAATAATCAATGGATTGATATATTTTATTTTTGTCATTTTTTTTTTTGTTTATTATTCCCATCCATACAGGGCTTATAATCCAAATGATTTTGATCATTGAAAAGGACTAATATTCGATTGGTAGTTTGTGTTAAACAGCTCACATACCTTGTATATCTTGTATACCTTGTATAGTTTATTTCAATAGGTAGAGGATTCTGAGTTTATTGTTTTCCTTATATAGATGGTTGTAAACTCTATATATTCAACCCCTTTGAGTTCTCTCAAATACAGAAAACCCTTCTCCAAATCCATGTGTTTACATGGTATCAGAGTTTTCTTGATTCAAATCCGGCACCACCTATCACATCCGGCCCCATCTTCATCCGACCGCCCCTCTGCATCTGCGTCTGCATCTGCATCTGCGTTCGACCGCATCTGCATCTACCTCTGCATCTGCATTTGCGTCGTCTAGATCCGGCCCCATCCACGTCGTCCAGATCCGGCGCCATCTGCATCTGCGTCCGGCCCTATCTCTGAACGCACCTAATCTCTGAGTGTATCTCTGACCCTATCTCTGAGCGCATTTGCACCTAAGCTCGTCCACCCTCTCTGCATCGTCCAGATCCGGCGCCATCCAGTGCACCTGCCCTTCTGCTCTTCTGCTCGTCCAGATCCAACGCCCATCTGATCCAGATTCATCACTCTCTATTTCACATTGTTGTTATTCCGCCAGATCCAGATCCAGCTCCAGATTCAGATCCTAATTCAGATCTAGATCCAGAACCTGTTGTTGTTGCTGTACGGTACCATCTAAAAGTTTCCTCTGTTACAACTCCTTGGGTGTTTTTTTTTAATACTTCATCTCGATGGACAAGAACTCATCACGACAAGAGGCCCCCTGTTGTAGTTTTGATGATACCAACTATTCTCTATGGGCCATCCATTTTCAGCACTTCCTTAAGGGTCGTGGTTTGTGGGGACTAATTGATGGATCTATTCGTATCCACCCTTCCACCGATGCCGACAAATTAGCTGATTGGAAAATAAACAATGGACGGATTATTACCTGGATTCTTGATTCAGTCGATCGTTCCATTGTTGTGGGTCTCACAACTCATCGCACTGCTAAGGCGATGTGGGAACATCTCCAGACGATTTATCAACAGAGTAATGCGGTCCGGTTATACCGCCTAGAACAGGATCTCGTTAACCTTACTCAGGGTGACGACAATATTCAATCATTTTACTCCAAAATTGTCACGATTTGGACCGAGATGGCTATGATGGATCCAACATTTCCTCATAACTTTAAAATATATCAAACTATGCGCGAGAGTGCGCAAGTTCGTCAGTTTTTTATGAAGTTACGTCTAAAATTTTAGCATTGTCGGGCTGCTCTCTTGAACCGTAGTCCTACACCTTCATTGAATTCGGTTATTAATGATTTATTGGCTGAGGAACAGCGACTGAAAGTTCTCTCTCTTCCTTCCTCAACTCTGGGATCATCTGATATGGTGCTTGCTGTATCCACCACTACAAAGACACGTGGTTCCAATCCTTTGACTTGTCGCGGCTGCAACAAGGTGGGTCATGTTGTCGCTCAATGCAAAGAATGGTGAGCTTATTGTCGACGGACTGGCCATGGTATTCAGGACTGCCGTACATGTGCCTATGCATCTTCTTTTGACCGTGGACGTGGCGGTCGTGGTCGTGCTCTTTCTGCTACTGCTGCCACTATTTCTTCCGAGCCATCTGTTAGTGATTCTACATTTACTGTTTCTGCTGAAGGTATTTCATCTCCGTTGACTCCTACAATGCTCCAACAAATCATTCAGGCCCTTTCTGCGGCTGGTATGTCAGGTATATCCCCATCTTTTATATGGTTCTTCGATTCGGGTGCTTCCAATCATATGACCGGTGCTATATCTCATCTTCATGACATTCGTCCCTACACCGGCAATCAGACTATTTCTACGGCGGATGACACTAGACTACCTATTCAGTCTATTGGATCATTGATTTTCTCTCCTTCTGCTCATCACCAGTTCACCCTTCGTGATGTGTTTCATGTCCCTAACCTCTCTTCCAATTTAATTTCAGTTAGTCAACTCACATCTAATAACTGCTTAGTCATATTTCTTCCCAACTATTGTTTTGTGCAGGATCTGGTAACGAGGAAGGTACTTGGGAAGGGTAGGAGGCATGGTCGTCTGTATGTGTTGGATTTTAATCCATCAGTCACTCCGGCTCATTGTTTCTTTTCTCCATCTTCATCAGATATTTTTTCGGCAAATAAATTGTGCAAACTGTGGCACTTTCGCCTGGGTCATCCACATTTCGATCGGTTAATTCAGTTAATTTCGTCTGGCATGTTAGGAAATATTTCTCTTAATAAAAATGATTTGAATTATTCTTGTTCTTCCTGTTGTCTTTCAAAAAGTAAGTGTGTTCCATTTTCCCTAAGTACTACAAAATCATCTTATATGTTTGAACTTGTGCATACGGATGTCTGGGGTCTTTCACCAATTATGTCTCTCTCCGGGTTACGATACTATGTTATATTCATTGATGATTTCACACGTTACACTTGGATTTACTTTCTGCAATCGAAGTCACAGGTTTTTGAAAAATTCAAGTTATTTCACTCTATGGTGGAGACTCAATTTCGAGTTCCAATTCAAACTCTGCGCTTTGATTCAGGGAGGGAATATCTCTCAACCGATTTTCATACATTTCTTCAAGGACATGGGATTATTCATCAAACCACCTGTTTTGATACTCCACAACAGAACGGGGTGGCTGAACGAAAAAACCTTCATATTGTTGAAACTGACAACACCCTGATGACAGCTATGAGTGTTCCTCGTTCTTTCTGGGTGGAAGCAATGTTACATTCCGTCTACTTAATTAACCGGATGCCAACCAAGGTTCTAAACAGTAAATCTTCCTACTTTGTTCTCATCGGTTTATCTCCTGCATATTCCACATTTCGTGTTTTTGGATGTATCTGTTATGTACACCTAGCTTCATATGAACGTAACAAACTATCTCCAAAATCAGTCAAATGTATGTACTTGGGATTTGGGGAAACTCAGAAGGATTTTCGATGTTACGATCCAGTTTCTCGTCGTGTTCGGGTTTCACGACATGTTATTTTTCTTGAACACATTCCCTTTCATTCATCTATTCCTCCTCCACACACTCCAAAATCTCCTGGTCTAACTGCCTTTCCAGAAATTTCGTTTGCCTCAAGTACTCTCTCTCATCCGTTGCAGGTTTACTCACGTCGACCACGTACAGATCCACCACCTCTTACTCAACCCGAACCTACTGTACCTGTTGCAGATGCTGAACCTATCTCGATACGTCGTTCCACTCGTGAACATCGAGCTCCTGATTGATTGATATGCTCTATGTCTGTCATGAATGCTACTCTGGATACTGTTTCTATTCCTACTTTATACTCTCAGGCAGCCACTCATGATTGTTGGAAGAAGGCTATGGTAGAAGAACTTGCGGCATTGGATAATAATCATACGTGGGACGTTGTCACTCGACCTGCTGACCAACAGCTAATTGGTAACAAATGGATTTATTCTGTCAAGCTCAAGTCTGATGGATCATTGGATCGATATAAGGCTCGACTTGTCGCTCAGGGATACAAACAGGAATACGGAATTGATTATGATGAGACTTTTGCTCCCGTGGCCAAGATGAAAACTATCCGTACTCTTCTGGCTATATCTGTTGTTCGCTCATGGCCACTCGCTCAGATGGATGTGAAAAATGCCTTTCTTCATGGAGACCTTCAAGAAACCGTATATTTGAAACCTCCACCTGGATCTTTAACCCCTAACAATAAGGTATGTCGCCTAAAGAAAGCCCTGTATGGCCTCAAACAGGCACCTCGGATATGGTTCCAATGCTTTCACGATGTTGTTACAGGTGTTGGCTTTACTCAAAGTGGTCATGACCCATCCTTATTTTTGCGCACCACTACTCACGGAATTGTCATTGTTCTGGTCTATGTTGATGACCTCCTCCTGACTGGTAGCGATGTTATTAGTATTTCGGCTTTAAAGGAAGTTCTGCAATCATCCTTCAAGATGAAAGACCTCGGCCATCTAACATACTTTCTTGGACTTGAATTTTCACATTCCAACCGTGGGATCCTGGTAAGCCAGCGTAAATATACCAAGGATCCTCTTGCCTTGGCATCATTGACGGATCAGAAGACAGTTCAGACTCCATTAGAACTTAACGTTCACTATAGCCGTGACGATGGTGATCTACTTGCACAGCCTGATTTATACTGTCGTTTAGTTAGGAGTCTGGTTTAATTAACTATGACTCGTCCAGATATTGTCTACGCTGTTCAAGTCGTTAGTCAGTTTGTTTCTGCTCCTCGGACTCTTCATATGACTGCGGTGTTACTCATCCTACAGTATCTTCGTGGAACTCTAGATCGATGCATGTTCTTCTCCTCCACGGTGACTTTGGACCTTCGTACTTATTCAGATGTTGATTGGGCCGGTTGCGCCCTCACACGAAGATCTACCACTGGCTATTGTGTCTTTCTCGGCACTTCTCTCATCTCTTGGAAGTATAAGAAGCAGGCCACTATTTCCAAATCGAGCACAGAAGCCGAGTATTGAGCGATGTCCGTTGCGTGTAGTGAGCTCGTCTGGTTACGTGGACTTCTTTCAGACTTAGGCGTTCCTCTAAAGAGTCCTACTCCACTCCATGTCAATAATCTCAGTGCCATTCAGATTGCCTCTAACCCAGTTTTTCATGAATGGACGAAGCATATTGAAGTTGACTGTCACTTTATCCGCGAGAAATTTCAGTCTGAGCTCATTTCTCTTCCATATGTTGCATCCCATGATTAGATTGCCGATATTCTCACCAAGACCCTCACTTCTATACGTCACTCTTTTCTAGTTGGCAAACTATTACTTGTCGATGACCAGCATTAGTTTGAGGGGGGATGTTAGACAACTCACATACCTTGTATATCACATACCTTGTATATCTTGTATACCTTGTATAGTTTATTTTCATAGGTAGAGGATTCTGAGTTTATTGTTTTCCTTGTATAGATGGTTGTAAACTCTATATATTCAACCCCTTTGGGTTGTCTCAAATACAGAAAATCATTCTCTAAATCCGTGTGTTTACAGTTTGTTGGGGGTTTATTTTCTCGATAGAAAACAAAAACTGAAAATTACAAAAATAAAAAAGAAATTTGTTAAAAAAAATACAAATTGACAAGGTTGAAGCACGTATTAGATACACTTAAGCGTTATTTGCCCTCTCCTTTTGTGAAGTGAGATAGCTAACGGGCTACTGGCAAATCATTTCAAGGATACGACAAGCCTAGTGGTTATACGTGCAGTAATAATGAAGAAATCACAACAGGAATCAGCTAAAGCAGTCACTTTCTTTGACAGGCTTAATGATTATTCAAACTTAGAAAATCAGTGAGTTTAAGAACTCTGTGTTATAAAAATTAAATTAGTAAAAAAGAAAAGGAGAGAACTCTTTTTGTAGACTGGATCAATTGGATTCTAGATGCTCTGGACTTGGAGAGGCTTGGTTTATATAGAGGGTGTAGAATTGGTCCTAATAACCGTTTTGCACTTAAGTGGCTAGTGTTTTTGGACATTTTTTACCATTCACACTACTGAAAGATTAGCCGTTTTTGTACCATTGACATTAACCAGCATATGTTTCCAGCCGTTCTTTATAATGGTTGTCTACTACCGATTGACCAATTAAACCATTTCTAACAATCTATATAAGCTTGCCTTCTCTAACACTTTGCACCTCTCGCATTATCTCGTGACGATGAACTGCTCAAGGCCTATGCTAAACACAATCTCTATATATAGTATACAGCGCAATGTTGCTTATTTTAGTTCTAACTTTTAATTTCTCCACTTCTGTTCAGCCCCACTACAAAGCGTCCGGAGTTTAGGGTAGCTTAGATCATTATTGTCCAGCATTATCGTTGCGGTATACTTAGGAGTAGTATAAATATCCATGACCTATTGTCGTTAGATTCTCGATCATCTGAGTCCTTACTTGGAATATCCCACCCTGTTTATATCCTACTAACCATCCACTTAATTTTTTTTTGTCCACACAGGTGATCACAACTATTTATTTTATATTTATTTCTCTACTTATTTCGTTTTCTTATTCTATTGAGCTCCAACTACAAATCTATAAAATCGGCAATTCCACCTTTAGTTTTTATTCCATTTATCATTACATTATTAAAAAACATAAGGTTTACGATCACCGTTGAAAGAAAAGTCTTTGGTTTAAGCGAAAAAGTTTCCATTAAAGATTAACCCTCCCCTTCTATATCATCTTATTGCCACCAACATTGGTGGCTATACAGACAAGTCCAGTCAACCTTCATAGGTTTGATCCTGCAACTGATTTGGCACTGGAGGTCACAAGCGTTCAATCGAACTTAAGTTGAGTACGACTCTAGCATACTCACACTATTCTAATTACATACGTTTAACTAAACACAAGCCTTTCATTAACACATGTGGCCTCGTGTTTGATTGAATGTCAACAATATCCAATAAAGTACTAAAGAAGGCAATTTTCTGACTATGCTGCTGATACAATATTTACCCTTTCTAATTTTCCCATTTTCTCATGTTTCGATTTTTGTAGTTAGAAGAGTTTTCCAAAGCATGCATTCCAAAGTTTTGGTACACCATATATTTGGATTTTAGTTAATTGGCTTGGGTCATCTTCATTATCCAAACCATTTATATCATGGGCTTAGATTAAGGAGAGGAAAGAAAAAACAGAAACTCTTACGGCCAAAATAATCTAACGATTTGATTAGTTGACTCTCTTTGTTTGAATATGATTTGTTTTAACCTTTAAATGATCAAAGGGTTAGTATATTTTATTCATGCTATTTAAGGCAAAGGCTTAGAGCTAGACACCAAGTTAAGCTTGGCACAACTTGGCTCGGTTCGGCTAGCAGCCTACTTCAACTCGAGTCCGGCTGGACTCAGTGCTCAAGCCATAGTGGCCATCTCAACTCGATTTAGTTAGCAACTTAGGCCAGCTCAAGTTGAGTTCTTTTGAGTTGAATTCAAGTTCGAGGTTAGAGCTATTTAGTAAAACAAGTTGAAATGGAAGTTACTAAGGATGCTCAAGTTATAAAAAGATAGATGTTTTTAAGAAATTTGTTTTAAATTTGGCTAAAATAGCATTTTTTGAGTTCTTCTATTTAAAGGGGAGATAGTTTTTATTGAAAAAGATCCAATGAAAGCTCGGAGAATCCTTTGGAGCTAAAAAATCTCACAAAAGGTGAAAAGAGTTTTGAAAGAGAAGATACTAAAACAACAAAACTATAGATTGAGATGCTAATTTTTTAGGAAATGTGAGTTGAGAGATGGACGGAAGCAATCCGTCCATTTTTCTTAAAATAGGGGGAGCTTTTTGAAACGGTGCCATTGAAGAGTATTAATTCCAAATGCAATTTTATTTAAGCACCAAACATGGCGTACTGCACATGTTGACATGTAGCACATGTACTGAATCCAAGACGCTCCGTCATGTCATCTGGAGAGAACAGTGAGGAAAACATGCAAGCGGAGTGTAGCTTGTGAGTGGTTGTTGCTTTCTTGGTAGTCTATATCTCATACTCGTGTGACACACTTTACTAGTATGCATGTGGAAATTTACACACAGGGAGCTGTAACAGCTGGGATCATCTCGTAAATGTATTGGGCGGGCATTTTATATATATATATATATATATATATATATATATATATATATATATATATATATATATATATATATATATTATAAATGGAACCAAGATAAACCGAATCAAGCTCAACCCACTTTTGAGTCTATTTGAGCTTGGCTCGAATTTTTTTCAAGCTTAAAAAAATAGTTCTCGGTTTGACCCCAACTTTCAAGTCGAACTGAGTCAGGAGCGATCTCAGTTTGTGTCCAACTCCACAAACTGTTTTGTTTTGTTTTTTTTTTTTTTTTGGCTCAAATTCAATAATTCTCATTCACGGAAGGACAATAATTCAAACCATTTTGTTCATGGAAAAGGACCCGATTCAATGACTAAAGTTCACATATAATGCAAAATGCATATAAATTTATTCAGTGGTGAATACAGTGTGTTCATGAACCAATCTATATATATACACACGCACCTAATACCTATTAAATATTCATATTCAAGCGCAACTTGGCTGCGAGAACACTCGAGCTAGTGATGTGGGTCCCACGCTGGCCGTAGGTCTCACCTCAATGTATGAGCTGCATATCCACCCCATTCATTTGTTTTTTTTATACTATTTTAGGGCATGATCTCAAAAAACGAAGCAAATATAAATTTCAGATGGACCACACAACAGGAATCAATGGTCATTGATCTCCTACCATTTAAAAACTTTCTAAGGCCCACTGTAATGTTTATTGACCATCCAACCTGTTGATAAGGTCAAAAGAACTGGATAAAAGGGAAAAAAATCAGCTTGATTCAAAACTTTTATGGCCCACAACGGATTTTTAAAAGTCAATAATGATTATTTCCTGTGACGTGGTACACCTAAAATTTTATCTACTTTAGTTTTCGGTACAATGCTCTAAAATAAGCTGGAAAAATAAATGGACGGCATGGATATACAATTCATACATCAAGGTGGGCCCTATGTTTAGGGTCACACCCTCACCGCTAGTTTGGGGTGGCGCCCTTTATATTCACTAATCAGTGGCCACCAAAACAAAGATAAACAATAATTATTGTGAATGGTCAAGGAAAGATTGATGAATCGGATTGTCTAGTTTAATTTTTAAAGCAAATAGATGGACGGACCCTATTGATTCGATCAGCATGATGGGCCCATGGTTTCCACTAATTTCGAAGAATAGAGGGCCCAACCCAGGTAAACCAAAGCTCAGTAAAGCCATCGTGGTGTTCTTGTGGCATCCACTCCATTTATTTCTTCATATGAAAAATGAGACCATTCCAAGAATCAAGTGAACCCCACCGTGGGAAATAGTCGGATGAAACCTCGACCAGTGAAACTATCCTAGGGCCACCTTTGATCGTTATATTCCATCCAGCCCGTTGATAAGGTAACTACCACCGCGATGCAGGGAAAACACAAATATCATTATGATTCAAAACTTCTATAACCCTAATAAGGTTTCAATGGAATGCAATCAATCCTTAATGTCCTTTGGTGTGTGGCTCACTTGAGTTTTGCATCTACCCCATTTTTGGGCTCGTGTCCTAAAATGGTTCCATAAATCTGATGGATGGAGTGGATATCAGACGGACATCCCGGTGGGACCCACAGAGCTTTGGGTTAAAGGGCTGCGTGTGACAGGTGTTACACGCAACTGGCGTTCCAGAATGAGCTGAGAAAGGAAGGCAAGAGTGCAGGACACTTGGCGGGAGATGAGAGCTCGGCCAGATCACCCAATCTCTTGCTGCTGCTGCCACCACATTGCACTTTCCTCCTAGGTGGGGCCCACCGATTTCATTGACCTCTTCCACCATCGTGACGTGACTCCACTAAAATGGGACGCGGATTGTGCCGAGAGGAGCACATGGCAAGGTGTGGATCCTCTATGGGGCTTACCGTGATGTATATGTTTTATCCACACCGTTCATCTATTTTTCCAGTACATTCTGGAGGACGATTCGAAAATTGAAACATATTCGAAGATCAAGTGGACCACACTACAGGAAACACTGGGAATTAAATGACTACCGTTGAAAACTTCTTGGAAGCCAAAGAAGTTTTGAATCAAGCTGAGATTTGCGTTTTCCCTTCATCCAGGTCTGTGTGACCTTATGAACAGCTTAGATGATACATAATCGTTACTATGGGCCATAGAAAGGTTTTAACGGTGGACATGATCATCCCCACCGTTTCATGCGATGACGTTACTTTTAGCTTTGGATATTCTTAAGTTTTGGTCTACTGAACCAGTATGAGTTGACAAAATTGCTGAACGGAGTGGATAAAACACAAGCCCATCACAGTGGGCTCCACAGGAAATCCACAACACGCTAGCGTGGCGAGTTACTTACTTACCACACGAACGGCGTCCACTAAAATGGAAGAAATATTCTGTCCACTCATTCAGTGGACCTCCCGCCAATCACTCCTCTAGTCCTCTGTTTGCTTTCTCCACGCCTGAGTTCTTATGGGCTAACGTTCGGTACGGTGTCACTAAGGGCGAAGCTCCTCAGTTTGTTTATCACCGTCTAAAGTATGGTGCTGAAAGGAGTTAGACGCGGCCAGCCTCACCCAACACCTTAGACCGTTGGGCTCACCTTGATGTATGTACTGTATTTACGTTGTCTACATGTTTTTTGATCATTTTAGGGCATAAGCACATAATGAAGCAGAACAAGATCTCAAGTGGACCATATTATAGGAAATACTGGTAATTAAATGCCCACCATTAAAAACTTCCAAAGGCCCACTGTACCATCTACCATGTTGACAAGGCCACAAAGACATGAATGAAGAGAAAAATAAATAAATATCAGCCCGATTCAAAAATTTTGTAGCCATCAAAAATTTTTAATAGTTAGTCTTCTTGTGGTGTGATCCACCGAGATTTGGATATGTTTCATGATTTAGAGCGTGGACAATTTCATGGCTAAGATGGATCGAAAAAGGCTTGATCAGAAATGGAGATGATCTGTTAGAACTTAAAATGAATATATTTTGCAAACTGAAATGAGTTATCCGATGTACCATATGTGATTCTGAGGTAAGAGGAGCTAGTTTAGCCACCCAACCCTATTATGCCGAGTTGCCCATGCCAAATTTGTGAAGTACACCGATGCTATTTTAATTTTGATTTTGTTGTTTATCCTAAGTTTTAGTTTGAGTATAAATTTTCATCAGTTAGGCTTTATACAGGAGTTGCGCTCAACATAAAAAGTGCTTAGAATAATTAAGATAACATCATGGCGAGCCTAAATAGGACACTTACTATTTTTGGCTATAAACAATGCACACTTGGAGGAATCATGTCCATTTATAAATAGTAAGTTTACTATTTATAATAAGTCACAAATTATAAGAGTTTTAGTTGTAGTTTAATTCCGAAAATTCTTCCAAGGCTTAATATCTCTATTTAAATAAATGTAAACCCATTTATTCATTCATCAATTAAATTACAAAATTTATTTTCTATTTTCGGATTTGAGAAGTCTCTGAAAAGAATATAGAGAAGCTTCATAGATTTAAAATAGTCATCCTTAAGTAAGACCGTGATTAACCCCACTATGTTCATCCTTGCGTCATTTCATTTTTAAGACATACAATGAATACATCAAGGTGGGCCCGCCATACTAAGTGGGGTAAGGCCGGCGCCGCACCTAATCAGTTCCCAGTCATCCAACATGTGAGTCACGTCGTCCATGGAATATATCTAAATCATACTGATCAGCCAATCCTAATAAGTGTTGCAGAACTAACAAAGGAGTCTAACACGCGTCCAGCATTAAATAAGATATTGAACCGTGCACGATCTTGATGTATGCGTAAGCTTTCAATTGCCTGGTGTGGCCCACCTGTGACAGATTCAAGCTTATCCAAGCTTCTAACCAAGTGCATCCCCCCATATGGATGCCTTCTAAAAACTCAATTTGACTTTACTATCAACTGAACAACAAAGGGAGGAACGGATGTTAAAGAGAAAAATCGATCAATGGTCTAGATTCATTTTACACGTGTGCCCCATCTAATGATCATATCAGCTTTATTTTGAGATATGGAATCTGGACAGTGGGACCCACAAGGGGCCTGATTGCTCTAATAAACCTCGGAACTCCACGGTTGAAAAAGGTCTTTCAAGATGCATCTTGAAGGCACTTCACATCATTTCTTTCTTCCCAGCAGGTCGCATGTGCCGAATACCTAATCTATGCAACAAATGGACACACCAAGATAATCTGGTAATACAAAATTAAAGCTGATCCAATTACAAAGCCGGATGTGACCACAAAATTAATAGGCAGCCGTTGGATCGAGGTCCTCTTCAATGGCCCAAATAATAATTTTCCCAATGGCAACTCAAACACTTTTCAATTCCTAGTTCTTTGATGGATCAGTATGGTATATTGGAAATCTAAAAGCCATTCGATAACATGGTTATGAAAATATTTATAGCATTTAAAATACATGTTTTTCTTGTGTTTTGAAATCTCTCTCAAATTTTAAGATTAATTCCTTTTTTAGTCATTTATAAATTTAAGGGAATCACATGTGTAACAAAACTATTATTAGAGTACTGTCTAACAACTAGCCCCAAAGTCTACCAATGAGGTAAGCACTGGGACCTAAAGAAGAGTTCAAATATTGGCTATGTAAATCGATAGCTAAAAACATTGACAAGTCACTTGTTTTTAATTCTATATGATATGGAGCGGGTCACGGACAGTTTTATAGCAAAGATGGATCAGAAAAGGTTCGATTGACAATAGAAGTGATTCGGATCGTCCGACCTTAGATCGGGCGTATCTCGTAATCCGGAATAAGTTATTTGACGTAAAATGTATGATTTTGGGGTAGAACAAGCTACTTTAGCCAACCAACCCCGCTATGTCAGGTTGCGCAGCCCGGATTTGCGAAATACCTCTTGATCGACAATCGTTTTCCTATTTTATTTTTGTTTTTACTATAATAGTAAGTTTTAATTTGATTATAACTCTTCATCCGTTGGGCTTTAGGAGTTGTGTCCAACATGAAAAGAGCTTAGAAAAATAGGAGAATGGTTTGGTGAAGCCCAATAAGACACTTACTATTTTTGGCTGAAAACCTTGCGCACTAATAGACATCACGACTGTCTATAAATAGTAAGTTTACTATTTATAGTAAGTCGTGAATTCTAGGAGTTTTAGTTGTAGTTTTATTCTGATTTCTTTCTCATTGCTTGGTACCCTTATTTAAAGGGTTGTGAACTCATTTTTAGGCATTCATTAATCAATTTCAAATTTATTATAAATTATTTTTATTTTCCGCTTTCTTTCCTCGTGGATTAATCGAGAAGTCTCTGTGAGGAGTCTAGAGAAGTTCCATGGATTCGGAATAGTTATCCTCTTGAGAAAGACGGTGCTCGACCTCACATCCTTCCCTGCGTCACTATGCTAGTGGTCTACATGGGGTTTCAAATTTTATCTTTTTTTATTTTTATTATTTTTTCGAATTACATATTTCAATAGGCTGATTATAATATTCTATCAAAGATTACAAATGTACAATAATTTGGAATATTAAAGTTAATTTAGTCATCAAATTCAAATTCCATTAAATATATTATTAATGTATTTTTATTTTTGAATTCCAATTTATTCCTAATACAAGCTGCCAAATATAATTAAGGATTCAGAATCATCTTGATTTATTCTTTAAATTCCCATGTAACCCAAATACAAGCTCCCAAATGACCCTTAAGTTTAAAGAGGACAGACCATCAAAGTGCGTGGTATGCTTGAGAATGGTAGAGTTCCAACTTGATATTTTAAAAAATATTTAAGGCTAACATTTAAACATGAGTTTTGAGTTATGGCTCGTTCAGGATGGACATGATGATTTGAATGGTTAGGATTAGGATGCACATGTGCCAATGGACCCTGGTTGTACACGTGAGTGCAGATGGTCATCCCCTCACAAAACACAACGGTCAAATATCTCCCGTAATCTTCCGTTCTGTGTAGAGAAAAACTTCAATAATACGGTTTAGTGTACTAGATGTTCCGCAAGCACTTGAAAATTACCGAGAAATTGCATAGAATACAATAAATGAGGCAGCCTTGTTGAGAATCGAACCCACAGTTTCTAATTTACTTCAAGTGACTGTCATCCGTAAGATATGTACATTTTAAAAACATTAACCTATTCGTAAGAGCATATGTAATTAGAAAGCTGGCACACGGATCATGAATCGCGGCTTAGATGTGTCATGTATAGAAAATAATCGTTATTTGATTATCTTATTACTAAATCATTGATATATATTGGACAGTCAAAAATGAAAAATATTTAATAGTCCAATTTCAATAAATAAGATCCCATGAATTAGACGTTAGGATTGTTTTAATAATTTGATTTTTGGATCACGATTCACCTACAACTTTCTCAATCTAATCAGCTGGTTCATTTGAGTTAAAGCCTAGAATGTGCATAATTATTTAGTGCCTACGTATAAATCATCATAACTTGCCAGAGTATCAAATACCTCACTTTCGGTAAAGTTCATTGTCACAAAAAAGCTTTGATACTCTAAGATTGGGATGGATGATATTAGTTATGAGAAATTGCACATGTGACGTATAGATAAATTATTAATCTATCCGAATCTGGGGGTTGAACTTAGATGTTGCCGTCGAAATACTTATTATATTTTCATACTAGATAGTTGGTAGGCATTTAATGGACGGCTGAAATGAGAATCATTCAACTGTCCAAATTCAACAAGCAAATTCCCCTTAATCAAAGCTGACAGTAGTGTATAAACCATCACAGCCGTTGATAATTGATGCTTCTATAATGTTGGCTTTCGCCATCATCAAATCCAGACGTATCAATTTGGGAATGAGATTGAATATCAATATCGAAATTGGCTGAATGATTTGAGGTGAATCGAATTGTATAGTTGTTAGATCGAACCATTTCGTGAACCTCGTGAACTATTGCATGTTGAATGTAGACCGTTGATTTCTCTCTCTTAAGTGTCTATTTGTTTGTAGATGTGTGGCCCACTTGATCAATGGATAAAATAGGAATATTTCAAGTGGGAAACAAGGATTTTGTCAATTGTCGGGTTGGGCCTACTGGAATTTTTTTACTCTACTTGGACTTACCGTACTAGGCCCATGCAGGGCTAAGGCCTAGTTTGGCCGGGCCAAACCCAGCCCATTTCCAACTCCTGTTTGCACCCTCTTTACATGCAATCCACTGGCTAACCTGCACATTCTCAAGACATCTTAGCTGTGCACAAGATGGACCCTGCCGTGAAGATGACCACATGGAAACATCAAGTGGGACCACTCATCAGGTGGGGCCACTCATCAAGTGGATCATTCCTACTTAAGGCTGAAAGTCGAGCAGGTTGGGTTGGTTGGTGCTCAACCCTAGCCCAACCCAAGGTTCCTATACCCCAATTCTAACCCAAGTCAACCCAACCTCCGGTTGGGAATTCTCAACCTAAGTCCAACCCAAGTGGGCTCCGTCGGGTGGATACATGCTAATTTTTCATTATTAAATTAGTTTATTATATTTTAATACATGTCGGATTTTTTGTACCTATAATTTTATTAATTATATATGTAATTATTTATCATAAAAAAATTCTTTTTTTCTAAATAACAAGCTAAAATACAGGACAACCACTCCTTTAAAAGTCATGTCGAGTAGCGCACAATTTATTTGGGAGAGATCTTGCGTATTTTTGTTAGCTCAAGTCATAAAAAATAACGTGGACTAATGAGACCCGACGACACTGGAATTTTCTGTTTCGTCAATACAGACGATCCACACTCAATTATATATCGATTGGGTTCAAGTTCGGTCAGGTAACCCAGACCTCAACCCAAGCCTAACCCAAGTTTTATCAGGTTGGTGTTTGTATAGCCCAAGCTCGAGACTAAACCTGATACATCCTGCCCAAGCCCAATCCAAGTTTTATCAGGTTGGTGTTTGTATAGCCCAAGCTCCAGACCAAACTTGATACATCCTGCCCAAGCCCAACCCAATGTCGGGTCGGTTGGCTTGAACCCTTTACCCTCTTGCACGGTTTGCACGTGTTGTGTGTAAAGGTGAATATCAAGCGTGTGGGGGATTAACAAATCTATGTAGCGTTGTCAGTTGGTTGGGTTCTAATTGGTGTATTACAATACTCATACCTGGGCTAACCGGGTTTGGATCTTGCCACATCTAGGTCTAGTTCTTAAAAACCCGGACTCGGATATGTTTGGGTTTGGATACCCACCGGGTCTTTAAATCTAGGTTTCAAACTGGTCTAAGGATAAATGAGCATGTGAATGGATGTATTAGATTGCACATACATGTGCCACTTTAAGATATAGATGGAGCAAGTACATGGACATGTGTGTTTTAGGAAACCCTATTTCTTATTGCATTTGAATATGGTAAGTCTTTTAGTTTTTTCAACAAATATGTTTTCTTAATCTCTACTATATACAATGGGAGTAGCTTTTGACAACTTAAACTCACACAATTATTCATATAAATAGTTAAAAGCTTCAAATTCTAAAGGAGAATTCAATGTACTTGTGTCTAACCAAGAGTATTTTTGTCATTTTATTTTTATAGGAGTAGCCTACAGCCTCTTTCGTGTGTAATCACTGTTGGGGGACCGCGAAAACAAACATAGATGAATCAAGCGAAGTACTTCAATCGCAACAATCAAGCACAATGTAAACACACCGATTTTAACGTGGAAAAACCCTTTTGAGAAAGAATCATAGCACAAAGTGACAAATAATCAATATGAAAGCAAAAATTACAAGAGTTTAATAATTGTGCATCATAATCCCTCTTACACCCTTGAAACCCTAGGAATGAATTGGAAAAGCTCTGAAATGCATCATAATCCCGATTACACCCATATATATATATATATATATATATATATATATATATATAGCTTTAGGAATAATCACAATCGAAATTAGAAACTAATCTTACAGATATGTAAATCTGCATAAAATCTATGCAATATGTTTGATGGGACCTTCAATGGGTCTTGATGGCATGAACAAACCGTCGATGGCATCAAACGTCACTTTGATGGCATCGAATAAGCACCGAAACAATCCAAAGACAAAACATGAAAATTTAAATTTTCTCGATTGCACTTTAATGGGTCTCGATGACATCGAACTTAAGTTTTGATGGCATCGAACAAGTACCCAAATAGTCTAGCAAGTAACTGGAGAAATTTTGAATTTCTTCAATGGGATCAAGCAACTATTCGATGGCATCAAACAGTGCTTGATGACATTAATTGGTTTGTCAATTGCATTAACAGACCCTGTTGTTGAATTGATTTAAGATATCCAACAACAATCTCCATATTTCTTCAATCTTCAATCACGTAACTTCTTATCATTTTCTCTTATCTTTGCCTTGTAATATAGCTCCTTTATTGCTTCTTGTGTATACTCTATTTTTCTTTTATGCCTTCGACAAGCACAAATAAGTTACATAAAACTTAAACTTTTATAAAGAAATCACTTTAGTAAGCATGTCTGTCAGATTCATGCTTGTGTGAATCTTTTCTGCCATTATGCCTCCTTCCTCAAGCACTTGTCGGATAAAATGATGACGAACATTAATATGTTTAGTACATAAGTGATAAACAGAGTTTTTAGCCAAATTAATAGCGCTCTAATTGCCATAATTAACCGGCACATCCTCCTGCTAAGTCTCAATTGATTTATCATCACTTTCAATTAAACACCTTCCTTGAATACCTCTGTCACTACCATATACTCAGTTTCGGTTGTGAAAAGTCACCACAGACTGAAGCTTCAATATCTAATTAATCGCTCTACCTGCTAGTACAAACGTATAACCTGAAGTCGACTTTCTATAATCCACACTGCCTTTGTAATCTGAATCCACATACCCAACTAAGTTGGGCTTTGGTTTATCAAAAGATAAAATTCAGTTCTACGTGCCTCGAATGTATCGAAGTAGTCATTTTGCAGTTTTTAAGTGTTACTTTTTGGGGTTAGACATATACTTGCTAACAACACCAACTGCATGTGAAATATCCGGTCTAGTATATACCATGACATACATCAAACTGTCAATTGCATTCAAATAAGACACACAAGACATCTTTTGCTTTTCTTCATTGCTTTTAGGATACTATTCTAAAAATAGCTTGAAGTGAGCCACGTGAGGAAGCCTAACTAGCTTTATCTTGTCCATCTCATACTTAATCAATACCTTCTCAAGGTAATCCTTTTAAGATAATCAAACTCTGCTCTTTTTTTTGTCTTTGTATATATCAATATCGAGAATCTTTTTTGCAGCCCCTGGATATTTTTTTCGAATATTCCTGATAACTGAGTCTTCAGTACATTAATTTCAGACATGTTATGATTAACGATCAATATGTCATCAACATATAATACTAGGAGGATGAATTGACAATAACTCAATGTCTTAAAATATACACTAACGATCATACTCACTCCTAATAAACTTCTGGCTCAACATGAAATAATCAAATCTTTTGTACCACTGCCTAGGCAACTGTTTCAAGCCGTATAACAACCTTTTAAACTTATAAACATTGTTCTTTGCCCCTTTTACTTCGAAGCCTTCTGGTAGCTTCGTGTAGATCTACTCTTCTCATTCCTCATGTAGGAATGCATTCTTTACAACTATTTGTTTCAATTCAAGATCGCATTGGGCAAGCAACGCCAACACGAATTTGATAGATGCTTAACAATCGATGAATATCTCAGTGAAGTCGACACCTTCCCTCTGAGCATATCCCTTCGCTACCAACCCTGCCTTGTATATATCTTGTTTCTTCTTGAAAATTCACTTCCACCTGATCGCTTTGTGACTGACGAAAAGCTCAACCAGCTCTCACGTCTCATTCTTGTAGCAGTCCATCTCACCATCTATCGTTGTTTTTCACTTTTTTACATCAGGTTCTTCAAGAAACTCCTGAAGAGTAGACGGGTCCCCCTTATCTGTAATGATGACATATGCGATATTTGAGTCATTCTTGTATCTCGCTGATAACCTACGAGCCTCGACGAATTCCTTCTCACAGGTGGTTGCTCCAGCTGCTCATGTATCTTTGTTTGTGTTTTTGTCTCTTCTTAAATATCACTTACGTGAACCTGATCGTTTATAATCAACCTTTTCGGTTCCTCTTGCTCTTTCTGCTCATTCAGGACTCTTCGTCAAATTTGACATCACAGCTAAATATGATTTTCTGTGTGACCCCATCATACAGCTTGTACGCTTTCACACTACCATCATAGCCAATAAAGATGTACTTTTCGACTCTTTGATTTAGCTTATCTCTCTCAACTAATGATATATGAGAGTAAGCTTCACAACCAAACACATGCAAGCCTGAGTAGTATATTTTCTGAGTACTCCATACTTCTTCTGGAATCTTGCAATCAATCATTGTAGAATGTGACTGATTCACCAAATAGCAGGCTATATTAATGGCCTCAGTCCATAGGTTATTGCCCAACCCAGCATTACAAATCATACATCGGGCCCTCTCCAAAAGAGTCTGATTTGTTCGTTCAACCACACTGTGTTGCTTGGGCGTGTAGTGCACTATATTGTGCCTTATGATCCATTCATCCTTGCATAATTGATAAAATTCAATTGAAGTAAATTCACCGCTATTATTTGTCCTTATAACTTTTACCTTCCACCGTAGCTGCTTTTTCACTATCACTTTCTATTGCTTGAAGTTTGTGAAAACATCAGATTTATTTTTCATTAAATATATCCATATTTTTCTGAAGTAGTCATCAATGAATGTGACAAACCATAGCGCGACCCTCCAGCAGAAACCACGGGCGACGACTCTATATATTAGAATACACATAATTAAGCATACTCTTACATGCATGTTTTTCAAATTTAAAAGATAACCTAAATTGTTTACCATATATACAATGCTCGCATATATTTAAATAAAAACTTTTAAAACTTGAAATTAAACAACGATAAAAAAGTACCTTAATGCTTCACCTGCTTGTGTGGCCTAGACATATATGCCACATACGTGCAAACGTGGAATCCGTTATAATTGTTGTAGCTCCACCTGTTGAAGTACTCTTGGTCAACCTGTCAATATTTTCGTGCCTCTGTGGTTTTATAGATATAAGTGTCCATTTTGAAACCTTAATGACACTATTAAAATTGGTAAATTTACACCCAATCACCTCGAGTGCACCAAGAGATATCAAACTCTTCTTCGTATCAGGAATGTGCCTCACTTCAGTTAAGATACGCTCCATCCCATCAAACATCCTGATGCACACCGTACCAACACCGATAACATTACAAGCATTATCATTGCCCATAAATACATGACCATCGCACTCTCTGTAATTGATGAACCAACTCCGATGAGGAGTCATGTGATATAAAACCCCATTGTCCAAAATCCACCCGTCTCTACAATCATCATATAAGTATCCGATTATAAACACTAATGCAGATCACTTCCGCTTGTACCTTTATCAAACGTGGCAATGTTGGCCTCCTTGAAAGAAGCCTTCGAGCTCTTTTTTTAAAAAAATTATTTAGGATTTGTGTAATCTTTCTTCATGTGTCCCATCATTTCACAGTTCCATCACTTCAATTTACCTTTGTCATTACCTTTGGATTTGGATCTCAATCAAAAAGATCCCGCGTCTTGCTTAGAATTTCACCCCATCGTAAACAATGCATCGGTAGAGGCCCTCATGTTACCGTTTTTCATTATCATCGTTTTTCCTTTAAGGGTTGAGATAACGGTATCAACACTAAGAGGTGTTTTAGGGGCGTACAAGGTGTCTTTTAAAGACTCATGCGAAATCAAGAGAGAATTCAACAAAATACATGCTTGATCTTCATTATTAACCATTTCCTCCACGTCCATCAATTTACAAATCATCTTATTAAAGTTATTAATGTGGGTTTCGACATCTCCTCCCCTTGTTATCTTAAGATTAAATAACTGCAGTTTGAAGTATAGACGATTTTCAAGGGATTTCTTTGCATAGATATCCTCTAACTTTGCCCATAGACTCGCTACAGTTTTCTCTCTCATGATATTGTAGAGAACCTCACCAGTTAGACACAATTGAATGAAGATTCTCGCTTTCTTATACAGTTTGTTCCATTCATCGTCATTCATAGATTCTGGTCACTTATTGAGGATCTCGTCTAATCCTTGCTGAACTAATATGCCAATCATCTTGACATTCTATAATTCAAAATTATTTTTCCCGGAATACTTTTCAACATCATACTTAAGATTGATAGCCATTGATACTTGCTTTCAAATTCAAGCCTGCGCCCCCAATGTCCCACTCTGATACCGCTTGATGGGGGACCGTTGAAGCACATAAAGATGAATCAAGTGAAGTAATCCAATTACACCAATCAAACACAATGAAAACACACAGATTTTAATGTAGAAAAATTCTTTCAGAAAAAAAAAAAACATGGCATAAAGGGACCTATAATCACTATGAAAGAAGAAATTACAAGAGTTTAGAGAATACCCAATTCAAACAAACCTTGAATCACCTTAAGCTACACCCTTGAAACCTAAGAATGAATTGAAAAAGTTATGAGATGTACCCCAATTCCGATTACACCTATATATATATATATATATATATATATATATATATATATATATATATATATATATATATATATATATATATATATATATATATAGGAAGAATCACAATCGAAATCAGAAACAAATCCCGCATATATGCAGATTTGCGTAAAATTTGCATGATACATTCGACAGGACTTTTGATGGGTCTCGATGGCATCGAACCCCACTTTGATAGTATCGAACAAGTACTAAAACAGTCCAGAGACAAAATATGGAAATTCAGATTTTCTTGATTGTACTTCGATAACTTTTGATGGCAATGAACTTAAGTTTCAATGGCATTGAACCAAATTTCGATGGCATCGAACAAATACCTAAATAATCCAATAACCAACTAGAGAAATTATGAATTTCTTCGATGGGATCAAATAGCTGTTCAATGGCATCGACAAATCCTATTGTTGAATTAATTTAAGACATCCAACAACAATCACAAGCTCTATGAGGCCTATCATATATGTGTGGCATCCACCATGTTTATCAAGTACGCCAGCTTATGTTAGGACATGGTCTAAAAAAAGGATAAAGATCAAAACTCTAAGCAGATTATATCATAAGAAATAGTAAGGATGGAGACGCCAACCATTATAACCTTCAGGCTCACTCTAATGTTTATTTGACATCCAACCCATTCATAATGTGAGTCCCAACGGGATGGAGGGTAAATAGATATATCAACTTAATCCAACATTTTGGTGCTTCCATAATAAGGTTTCAATGGTAAGCATCCTCACTATAATTTCTTATGGTATGGCTCACTTGAGTTTTGGATCAGCCTAGTGTTTTTACTCACTTCCTAAAATGACATGGCCTGGCTAATGGATGAAGTGGATAATACATGGAGTGGATAATACACAAATGTCATAATGAGCCCACAAACCTCTCTCTGTGCATGTAACTGCATATACGTTACATGTGCCAATATGATAATGTGTACAAGCTGTAACTTTAAGTGCTCATATATGTCAAATGTGTCAATATCTCTCTCATGTCATCGTGCTGCCATACAACTTAAAAAATGTGTGCATGTTCTTCTAACTTTAAGTTCTCGTATATGCCAAATGTGTCAATATATCTTTCATGCCATTGTGCTGCCATGCAACTTCAAAGACCTCGCATGTGCCATGCGTGCCACAATTCAACCCTCATATATCATCTTGCCAAATATATTATTATACATTTTCAAGCATGCCACACATGCCATGTGTGCTAATTGGACACATTTCAATAACTATTAGGAACTTTTTTTTTTTTCTTTCTAAAAAATAAATTTATAATTTAGTTCTAAAAGTCCAGTAAAATGTTGCCAAACAAATAAAGAAAATAATGTTTCTTTTTCCACAATTTCTTGAAACTAAAGTCTTATAAGAAGTGCTTTCCTTTGCTATGCTTTTCACATATATATCTAAAATGACTATTGGAAAATGTTACTGTGAAATCTCTTTGAAGTGGATTAGTCAAAACAAAATCTTGAATAGGTTTGGCCTCACCAGTTCCAAATTTGAGCCACATAGACAACACCCAACCTGACTTACTAACAACCCTAATTTGCACAGGAAAGGGCTGTAAATGACTGGGTTCAGCTGAATCAAAACTTCGAGGATTGGCCTAACAATCCAGCTCAACTAGTTCCACTTCGGCCTGAACACGAACTAGGACTGGGCCATTGACAACCCTAACATGAGTCATTACATGATCTTTGATATGTGGATATGCATTAGGGCTGTCAACGGGTGGGTAGAGGTGTGTCTAAGCCCAACCAGGAAAGTTGAATCTAGGCCCAAGCCTGCCTTGGGCCTGTGATGTGGCAAAACAAAATGGCCTGGTCCCACCCATGATGGCCCGAGGTCGAGCCCAATAGCTACTGTTCGTGTTAGATGTGCATCGTGCACTAGGAGCATGTTTGGATACTACTTTTTTAATGTATGTTAAGTAATTTACTTTTTTTAAATTTTTTTTTTTTTTTTTACACTTAAGTTAGTTTTGAAAGTATTGTTATAAAAGTAACTTACATGGCAATTTTAAAAAAAAACTTTTTAACTTATGACCTTTCAACTACTTTCTCTCATGGTCCATATCAGAAGAGGCCGTCGTGGACAGTTCACATTGAAAGTGGGGCTCACTTGGTAAACGGTCCACATAAAAGGTGGGCTCCACTTATGGAGACGCCATATTATGTGGGCCCACATATGGATAATCCACATCAAAGGTCAACTTAAAATGATAAAAAACTAGCATAGAGCTGGCCTGTTTGATGGACAACCCACTTCAAAGGTGGAGCCTACATAATGAATGGTCCATATTAAACGTAGGCTCCATATGATGGGCAATGAACATTGAAGCTAGGCCTCACATGATAGATGACTCATATTGAGGTGGTCTAATATGATGGACAGTCCACGTCAAAGGTCAACTCTTAATGATTAATGACTCACATCTAAGGTGGGCCCTACATAATAGGCAATCCACATTGACAGTGGGGGTCTATGTAATGGATAGTCCACATCAAGGGTGGGCCCAACATGATGGGCAATGTGGCCCATATGATGGATAATCCACATCAAAGGTCGGTTTCATATGATGGGCAATTAATAATGGTGACATCACATGATGGATGTTCCACATCAAGGTAAGCCTCATGTGATGGACGATCCACATCAAAGGTCAGCCCTAATGATGTGTGGTCCATGTCCAAGGTGGGTCCTACATCATGGACGAACTACATTAAAGGTGGGGCCCACATGATGCACTGTAAACATCAAAGGTGGGCTTCACATGATCGACGGTGGATATTAAAGATGGGCCTCATATGATAGACAATACTATTAACGGTGGCTCCACTTAATGAATGACCAACATCAAAGGTGGCCCTACATGATGAATGGTGCACATTAAAGGTCAATCCATAGTAATAAAAGGCTCACATCCAAGGTGGGCCTTATATGATGGATGACCCACATCAAAGGTGGGTTCAACATAAATGAATGACCAACATCAGAGGTTGGCTCCACATAATAGATGATGGTGGATATGAGAGGGGACCAAAGAAATTTGAGGATTGCTTGCTTATGGTGTTGGAAGAGAAACATGTTTTTCTACTTTTTGGTTGATAAATATATTAGTTACTAGAAATGCTTAATATTGAATAATTAGAAATCAATATAAGCTACTTATATTTAAAGTAATTTACCATTTAAATACTTCCTAAGTGTCCCAATCATGCATGATATTAATAAAAATGCCAGGTTAACAGGTCTCATATGCAGTCGTCTTACTTGATAAATAAGCGGGCTCTTAAATTTGAGCCGGACCATGGTCTTTGGGCCGAGTATTTCAGCGCATGCCCAGATCGAAAGACCAAACCCAAGGCCCAACAGGCGAGCCCCCACCACTGACACTCCGTAGGCATAGTATTCTCTTGGAGGCCTCAGTTTATGAAGTGGGGTACACAGTATGGGCTCCACTATGTAGGAACTATGCCTCTTGAAAATCTTTCAAACCAGAAGATCCTGGCCGTCCCATTTTTAGCTACTTTCCCATTGCATGCGGGGGAGGGGTCCAGTCATCCAGCCGCAACTGGGCCACCCGAAGGGACCGAACGAGGGTAGCAAATTTCCTAAAACTGTTTGGAGGGAGTCCGTTCAACAAAAAGCTCTGCGGGGACCACCGTGATGTGTGCGCAAAATCCAATCCGTTCATCATCTACGCCAGCTCGTATTAGGATTAAGTAGGCGGCACTGCTGGGAAAAGAAGGGATGGGGATTCCTCCCACTGAAACCATGTTTAGTCCATCAAAATCTTCATCCTGCAGGAGATCACCTCATGAACGGATTGGATGTCATGCAAATATCTAAGTAGGCCTCAGGAAGGTCCAATGGCGCGTGTCCCATCTTCCCTGTGGTGTGTGGCCCACCGAGTTTTCAATTGGCCTGATTTTCGAACTTATATCCCATCATAATCCAGCGCATATGATGGACGGAGCGGATGTGGCACACACGCCTCAGAGTTTTTGGTCGCGCCGTTGTAGGAAGTTCTCATCCGTTGACGAGTTGATAGATGTGGGGCCCATGTATCCCGTATCCAGACCGTCAATCTGACTCGCTCCATCGGGAAAACGACCACATCCCAGCCGTTGCCTTGAGAATAAAAACCCAACCGAGCCTTTAAAACAATGCCGATTCGACTCGCAACACAATTCTTCCATCTCCAGCTATAAAAATTCATTGGCGGGGAAATTCCTCGTATTTTTCAGTTTCATTCGTAATAATAATTCGGCGCTCTTGCAAATCCGAAAGCAGGTACGATACTCCCTCCATTTCCTTATCCTACGCACCCTTCCCGCATTTCTCCTCCTTATCGTACGCACCCTCCCATCTCCTCATCTCTACTCTCTCTCTCTAGAACATCTAGGGTTACTTCATTTTCAGAAAATCGAAAAAGGAAAAACGAAAATTCCCTCATTTTATGAAATTTCAGGTATGGAAGATGCAGCTGCAGCTTCAGAGACGTCGATCCGCCCTCCGGTCTGCCACAATTGACCTAAAATGTCTCATTTTCTCTTGCTTTGATTATTTTGGTAGTCTGTTAATTTTCTTACTTGATTTCTCTATAAAACTGACGTTTACAGAAGAGGGGTAGGGATTTGGATCCTTCCGATGGCGGTCCTAGCACATCTACCCATTTGATCGGAGAAAAGCCTGACCAGGTCATCAATGGCAGTGATCAGGTCCCAGACGAGCTGGATCAAGGATCAGGCGATGGATTGTTTGATGATCTCGATGAGTTGGAGCCGAGAACAAAGAAGAAACGGACTACTGATGCGATTGTGGTACATAAAGAGATTGACCAGAGCTTGATTGGTAAGTTCACATTTCCTTTCCTGACTGTGGATGTATATATGCAAGAATTCATCTGAAAAAAATAATACTAATGTTTTACATTTTCTCTCCTGACTAACTATGTATTTAAGATTTCATCTGAAGAAAAGAACAATGCTGCTATAGGGAGGCAGATATTGTTGTTTTTTATGTGGTTCTGTTGTAAATTAAGATGATAGTGGGGGCTAATTGTGATGTCACCATGTTTGTCATTGCAAAGCTTTTAGATTTGTGTTTGTTTTAGTCTGCATTTGGATGCCCCCATGAAATGCGGTTTTGGAGGAAATAGGGATCCGTGTGTAGTTCCTAAAATTGAGGCGTTTGGGTAGCCTCCTAAAAAAATGATTTGGGGAGGAAGTGGTGCAGGATCAATGCTATTCCATCTAACATGCAACTTGGGCAGAAAAAAAACATTTGTTCCATTGTAAAACACAAGGACATCTGAATGCATCCTTATTGTTTGGAGATCTGAAATCAAAACTGGAATTATGTACTTGGTTGGCAAAGGAAATTGGTAATTAACTCAGAAATGTAATAGCATTTGGATGTAAGGGGAATTTAATTTACAATGATTAGGATGCAACAAAGTGTAAGTGGACCATCACATTGTCTTTCCCTTTATAGAAGTTAGCTTCTTTGATAATATTATGTTTTGCAACCGTTTTGTTTCAAGTCCAGCTTAAAATGAAACCGATCACAGTTTAGGGTTTATTATTCACTTTAAGTAAGGTGGTACAATTCCAACGAGACATTTACGTTTGTTGCAACGGAATTATGGCAATCAAAATCAATTGACATCCAAAAAAAGCTGAAGCCATTTTTATTTTTTTTTAATAGTCAAATTGGGGATCAAAGAACAAGTTGAGAGGGTATAATTTTCATGTAAGTGGGAGTAATTGTATTACTATTGTGTAAAGAGGCATCATATAAGATACCCAACAATCTTCGCAGGAGTGAATGATGCATCATTATTCCAAGTTTTGCATTGTTGCTCCAATGATGTGTTGTTTTATAGTCTGTTTAAGATTTGGCTTCCCATATAGATTTTGCCATCCACTTCAAAAAACACAGCCCTGAAAATTGCAATTAGTAGAAAAGGAGAATAAGCCCTAGGAAGAGAGATAGAAAGAAGAAGTAGTGTGTCAAGAAAAGAAGAAAAAGAGAGGAAGTTGGAGGAGTAAGACTCCCCCTTTTTACTTATATACAAGAACTTAATAGATACAAATAAGCCCTTCCAAGAACCCATGTAACATAAATCTCTTTGAAACACATCTCAACGCTCCCTCTCAAGCTACGCATAAATATCTATCATGCCCAGCTTGCTAAGAACATATTCTAACTTTGTCTTAATTACTCCTTTAGCGAGAATGTCAGCTAGTTGATTCTTAGTTGTTATAAATGGTAAGGAAAGATTGTTAGAGATAACTTGCTCATGAATAAAGTGTTTGTCAACTTCATTGTGCTTGGCACGGTCGTGCTAAACTGAAATTTGTGCAATGCTAATGGATGCCTTGTTATCACATAGTTACTTCACAGGCGCATTCGCCTTGATTTCCAAATCATGTAACAGAATTTTCAGCCACAGTAACTTTGCTACATTGTGTGGCATAGCCCTCTACTCTATTTTAGTGCTAGACTTAGCCACCACAATTTGTTTTTTGCTTCTCCAAGTGATCAAATTTCCTCATTACAAATTACAATACGTTGTATTCGACTTTCTGTCATTTACACCATCAACCCAATTTGCATATATGTAGGCCTCTATTTGTAGATGACCATGATTTGCAAATAAAATGCTTTTCCTAGGAGATACCTTCAAGTATCCCAAGATTTTTTCAACTGCCTTCAAGTGAGGAACTCGTGGAGCCTCTGCATAAAATGACTCACTACACTTACTGCATATGCTTTGTCAGGTTAGGTGAGAGAAATAGTAGTCGGCCAATCAACATTTGATACATATCTTTATTTGATAACAACTCCCTCTCACCTCGGCTCAGCTATGATTAGGATAAATACTAGTGTCTGCTTGTCAAGAATCGGCCGTTACCGATTTTTGTAACCGTATCGGCCGATACGGGCCGATACGGGGGCGTATCGGACCGTTACGGGGGCGTAACGGTCACCCGTAACGGTCAGAAAATGGCTACTTTTTTTTCTCTTTTTAAGCACTTTTTTTGCTGTTTTTTCCAAACTTCTTACTTCCAAACTGTTTTTCACTCCTTCTAATAGTAATTTCGACCAACCTTGGCTAGTTTTTTGGGACAAAAACACATTATATTACGGATTTGGTTGAATCAAAGCTCGGTGGGCCATTTTTCAGAAATTCTTCAAAAATAGGTATTTACTTTCTTTAATATTTTTTTCTGTTTTAATCATGCCATATGATGTGTTAATCATAGTAGAACATGATAATGTGCATTTTACAGATTTGGGGTGCCATTTAATATTTTTTTTATATTTTTTTCTATTTACGCATGAATTTTGGGCCCTTTTTTTAAAATTCGAAAAATCAATTTTTAATAGTTGTTTTGCTGTTTTAATGATGCCATATGATGTGTTAATCATAGTAGAACAGCTTAATGTGCATTTTACAGATTTGGGGTGCCATTTTATATTTTTTTTATATTTTTTTCTATTTACGCATGATTTTTGGGCCCTTTTTTTAAAATTCGAAAAATCAATATTTAATGGTTGTTTTGCTGTTTTAATGATGCCATATGATATGTTAATCATAGTAGAACATGTTAACGTGCATTTTACAGATTTGGGGTGCCATTTAATAATTTTTTTTATATTTTTTTCTATTTACGCATGATTTTTGGGCCCTTTTTTTAAAATTTGAAAAAACAGTTTTTAATGGTTGTTTTGCTGTTTTAATGATGCCACCTTTTTTTAAAATTCGAAAAATCAATTTTTAATGGTTTTTTTGCTGTTTTAATGATGCCATATGATGTGTTAATCATAGTAGAACAGCTTAATGTGCATTTTACAGATTTGGGGTGCCATTTTATATATTTTTTTATATTTTTTTCTATTTACGCATGAATTTTGGGCCCTTTTTTTAAAATTCGAAAAATCAATTTTTAATGGTTGTTTTGCTGTTTTAATGATGCCATATGATATGATATGTTAATCATAGTAGAACATGTTAACATGCATTTTACAGATTTGGGGTGCCATTTAATATTTTTTTTTATATTTTTTTCTATTTACGCATGATTTTTGGGCCCTTTTTTTAAAATTCGAAAAATCAATTTTTAATAGTTGTTTTGCTGTTTTAATGATGCCATATGATGTGTTAATCATAGTAGAACAGCTTAATGTGCATTTTACAGATTTGGGGTGCCATTTTATATTTTTTTTATTTACGCATGAATTTTGGGCCCTTTTTTTAAAATTCGAAAAATCAATTTTTAATGGTTGTTTTGCTGTTTTAATGATGCCATATGATATGTTAATCATAGTAGGACATGTTAACATGCATTTTACAGATTTGGGGTGCCATTTAATATTTTTTTTAATATTTTTTTCTATTTACGCATGATTTTTGGGCCCTTTTTTTAAAATTCGAAAAAACAGTTTTTAATGGTTGTTTCGCTGTTTTAATCATGCCATATGATGTGTTAATCATAGTAGAACATTTTAATGTGCATTTTACATATTTGGGGTGCCATTTTATATATTTTTTATATTTTTTTCTATTTACGCATGAATTTTGGGCCCTTTTTTTAAAATTCGAAAAATTAATTTTTAATAGTTGTTTTGCTGTTTTAATCATTCCATATGATATGTTAATCATAGTAGAATATGTTAATGTGCATTTTACATATTTGGGGTGTCATTTTATAAATTTTTCTTTGTATTTTCGAATTAGTGACTTTATATTTTTATTTGCTTATATTGGACAGGTTTTGGAGCTTCTTAGGGTTTAGTTAGAACATAAAATTATCTTTATTAACATAGGTCATACACTCATACTCATATCCTAAACCTAAAGAAATGTCTGGGTCTGGCCAACAACAAGTGGGGATATTGGATGGCAACATTGTGAGAGGGTTGGTGGTACTAGGCACCAAATAAAGTGCAAGTATTGTGATAGGATAGTGTCTGGTGGACTTACCCGTCTCAAACAACATTTGGCACATCGAAAGGGTCAAGTTGCGCCATGTGTCAGAGTACCGAGAGAGATAATACTATTAATGCAAGATAGTCTGGATGAGTCGAAGGGTAAACGTGCTGCTGTACAAAAGAAGAGAGATGATACTTTAGAAGCAGCTCGACAGGAGGTGTTTGGTCCTGAATATATGACCGTTTGTGATGAAGATATTATTGATTCTGACGAAGATTCAGATCGGGAATTAACCATAGCTAGGAGAGAGAGCGTGCGTCTAGCTCGTGAAGAGGAAGAACGTCACTGCATGTTTGGCACGCATGGGTCAGTGCGTGATACAGGAGGAGGCAGTGGGAGTGGGAGTGGGACAGGGAGTGCAACTGGAAGTGCAACTGCTTCTGCAGCTGGGACTGAGGGTAGGGGGGGTAGGTTTGGTGGGTTACGACGTGTATTTGGGAGCCGACGACAGACATCTTCACGTGATGCCCATATACATTTGGATGAAGAAGTAAATGAGTCTAGGAGACCCTCTATTGATCCAATTCTGTTTAGGAAAGAATCAACTAAACAAAAGAAGATAAAACAAATGTGGAGTAGAACTTCCGTTGAGAAATTAGGTAGAGCAGCAGCAAAGTTATTTATACATGCTAACATACCTCCTAACGCGGCCAATTCTCCATATTGGCAGGTGGTAATTGATGCAGCAGCAGAAGCAGGTGAAGGAATAAAAGCTCCCACGGCTAAGGAGATTAGGGGGAAATGGACAGATGCAGAGTATGTGGATGTGAAAACATACGTGGCTACCTTTAAACCTGTATGGCAAGCCAGAGGATGCACGATCATGTGCGATGGTTGGACTGGCCCAACCAGACGCAGCATGATCAACTTCATGGTGTACTGCCACTTGGGAACTATATATCACAAGTCAATTGATGCCTCAAAAGTAACAAAAAATTCTGATTATATTACTGGACTAATGGATAAAGTTGTGGATGAGATTGGAGAGGAGAACGTAGTTCAGATTGTGACAGATAATGAAGCATCATATAAGCTTGCAGGACATCTGTTGATGAATAAGAGAAAACATCTTTTTTGGTCACCATGTGCTGCCCATTGTATTGATCTTATATTGGAAGATATTGGGAAGAAGAAGAATGTTAAGGAAATGGTCGAAAGGGCAAGGGAAGTAACGACGTTTATTTACAATCATAATCAAGTAGTCGCAATAATGAGAAAGTTCACGAAAGGACGAGAATTGTTGAGGCCTGCGGCGACTAGATTCGCAACAAACTTTATACCATTAGAGAGTTTATTCTAGCATAGGAGAGAGTTGAGTGAAATGTTCGCTTCCTGACAATGGCTCAACACAAAACATGGGAAGAAGACATCAGGGACACCGGTCGACGTTGTGAACACCATACGGGACAACAAATATTGGAAGAAGGTTAAGGTGATCCTAAAGGTGATGGAGCCACTAATGAGGGTACTCCGTCTTGTTGAAATCGATGAAGCACCTACCATGGGCTTCCTATATGATGCCATGGATAAGGCAAAGCTTGCAATTCAACGTGATTGTAGAAGCTGGGAGACTTATTGGAAGATGATCGACAGGAGATGGACAAAACAACTCCATCACGATCTTCATGCAGCAGGTTATTACTTAAATCCTAGGTATAGATATGCCCAATCATTTGTTGCGGATGATGAAGTTCGTGTCGGGCTAAAAAATGTGATAAAAAGATTAGAACCTGACTTAGATCTGCAAATAAAGGCGTTGAATGAATTAGATACATTTAGAAATCGCCTTGGTAGTTTTGGAGATGTTCTTGCACAGCATGCAGTATCTAGGTTGCAACCGGCCGAATGGTGGATTAATTTCGGAGAGAGTACGAAGGCTCTCCAAAAAATTGCAGTAAAAGTTTTGAGCCAGACAACATCTTCCTCTAGCTGCGAAAGGAATTGGAGTTGTTTTGCGCTCATTCATTCAAAGAATAGGAATAGATTGCAGACTAGAACATTAGATAGACTTGTCTTCATGCACTACAATATAAAATTAAGAATGCGACGACATCATAGGAGCATTACAGCTGCCAATGACGGAGACTACTGTCCAATAAACTTGGACAATATTTATGATGAGGATGACCCACTTCTACCTTGGTTGGAAATAAGGGAAAAGCAAATTGAAGAGGATAGTGAAGAATTGGAAATTGATGACCCAGAAATACGCAAAGCACAACAAGAGAGTCGTGCAGATGTGTTGGACCCAGTAAGAGGGGCAGCGTTTATGCCACGTACGGAAACGGCTCGAGATCAACAAAAGAGTACGAGTAGTGGTAGCGTGTCCGTGTCGGATGATGATGACGATGACCCCCCTGCCTCTGGTGCTGGCACTTCTGGTGTTGCTCAACGCCCTATTCAGCCGTCTACAGATCGCGATGCCGATGAACATCGACGAGGTGGTACACGAGGTCGAACCTACGAGTGTACCGAGTCACGATACAGCCAGCAGGAGGGTACATCTAGTGGTGCACCACGTCCGGGAGGTCCGGAACATCAGCAGGCTCATGGTCTTGGTTATTATGATGGATATTCTTATGGTCAATTGGATTATAATTAGGATGGTTATACTGAGCCCGTTCCATCACATTCATGTTGGAGTAGCCCTCCCGATCAATATTCATATGATTATAGATATCCAGATTCAAATCCAAGTTACTCATTACAGCAGACGCACTCTCAATCTCAAGATTCTCAACAGCCTGAGTATGGTTACCAGTATGGCTATTTGACGGGCACTGGTGGATATCCTTACTCAGGGTCAGAGTCGTTACCTAGTCAGGATCAGTCATCCTTTGGTTTCGTTGATCTAGTATTTTCTTCTGGCACTGGATATTATGGATATGCAGAACCTGCACTTATTGGACAGCCTCAGCCTGATGGTGACGATGACGATGATGTGGAGGTCGAGCAACCACAAAAAAGCAGATTTTCATTTTGGTGGTGACTTGTGATTGTGAGTATATATTTGTATTAAGGTAAGTATTTGCATTTTGCAGCAGACAGCTCACAAGTATTATTGCAAGAAGTCATGCAATTATGCACACACTTGACACTGCCGAACTTGTATTTAAAATAGCTCCCCTGACAACCAATCAAGTAATCCTTAATCAAGTTGCAGGGGAGTATATCAGACACTACTAATTTTATTTTTTTTAATATTCTTGACTTGAGGATGACAGGTCATAGACATGAATCACAGTCACCTGCACACTGCACAGGTATGTTCGAGAAATTCCTCAAAAATAATTGCAAACACACACCTAATGTAAGATATTTACATATTACATTCATTCTAATATATCTATCATTAGTAGTAGATAGTTAGAAAATTAAATATATGAATTTTGTAGTCAAATTCAGGTTATCTGGTTCATAAATTCATCAGACAGTCCGATACAACTTCTCACCAAAGAGTGGACCGTTACGCCCCCATAAACATGTTCCATTTTATAAATGAATGCATATTTGGAATGCTTAGAATATTCCGGATTTAATCCATATTTTTTCATATTTTTTTGGCAAAAAAAAAAATTTGCGCCGTTACGCTCCCGTATCGCCGTTACGCTCCCGTATCGCCGTTACGCCCCCGTATACGTATCGGTTTTGGAGGTCATCGTTACGCCAACCGATACCGATACGGGACACCTTGGCCGTAGTCAACTATCCCCATCGCCTAAAAAAGAGAGTATGGTCACTGTAACTCTAGAATAACCAACATCTTCACTGCCTGACTGAACCTGACTGAACCTCTCAAACCAAGCCCAAGGAGATTGCTGGAGTCCATAAATAGACTTCTTCAATCTACAAACCTTTCCTTCATCATTGGGGAACCTAAAACTAGGTGGAGTCATATATACTTCCACCAAGTCTCCATGGATAAACACATTCTTCACATCTAGCTGATATAGTGGTAAATAAAAATTGGTTGTAGTTTGAAGTGATAATAGAACCTGTATGCATTTCATCTTGCTTGCAAGTCCAAATGTTTTTTGCAGTCAATCCCATATGTTTGAGTGTACTACTTAGTGACAAGTCTAGCTTTATACCTTTTAAGAGGCCCATCGAACTTGTGTTTTGCTATGAAGATCCATTTGCAACCCATTGGCTCCTTTACTTTGGGTAAATCTACCAGTTCCCATGTGCCATTCCTTATTAATGCTTCCACCAGACCCTCATGCCGCTTTGAATCGGAGACCACCTCTTGGAATTTGGAAGGCAAAGAAATAGAAGAAATAAAAAGTATGAAAGAATAATTAGGTGACAAGGCTGCATATGAAATAAACTTTGTTATAGGATGCAAAGTACACTGACGTTCCTTTTGTGTAAGACAATGGGAGCACTACCCTTATCGGAAGAGGAATAGACAAAGAATAGGAATTATAGGGTTCCAAGGAATCATAACTATTGGCTAGGCACGTCTCAGCATCACCATTTTTGGTGTAATGTCTATACTATTAGTTAATTCGCTCATAAGTGTTGGGCTGCATCAGTATTAGTATTAGTAGGATCCAAGAACAATAGTCGATGGACCACAAAGAATATGAACAAGAAGGGGATAAACTAGAGAAGGATGCCTTTCTTCCTACTCACTAAGCTCCCTATGAAGAGAAGTAGGATTACAGGAAAAGAAAGGCGTGAACTCAAAAAGGTGACATCCATAGTAATAAAATGTTTCCTAGACATAGGATTAGAACACTTGTATCCCTTTTATGTGGATACGCTTCGAATGACTTTTGAATATAAATTGGTCTGATTCGGACTCAAGACATGAATAAAACACACCCAAAGTCATGAGGTGGAACAATGGAAGAAGGTTGATATGGACAAATGACCTAATGTGGGGACTTTAACTTCAATTCCATGGATGGCATACTATTACTAAGATAGGTGGTTGCAAGCATTTCATCAATCTAAAAACACTTTAAAATGTGCATCCTTGTCGAAAGACTTCCAGTAACTTAAAGTATATGACAATTATTCTATTCTCTCACTCAATTCTACTGAGTGTACCAATAAGAGCTTTAATTTATCATCCCATACTCTTTTAATTATTCCTGCAATTGACCTTCAAAGTTTTCTCGGACATTGTCTGACAAAAATATTTTTATGTTCTTATCACATTGGATGAATATCATTTTTAATAATGTGGTACTTCATCACGAGTCTTGATATAACTAGGTATAGTGAGAGAAATCATCTACAAAAGAAATGAAATATCGGTAGCCATCTATGGATATAATGGCAGTAGGTCCCCCTCATCAGAATGAACAATGTGAATGGAAACAAACTTTTATTTGAACTTGGGGAGATAGTTGATCTACAATGTTTGGGCAACTCACAAACTTCACATTATAGATTATGACTTACAAATGCCTTAAATAAGTCTGGAAATAACTTCAATGACTGAAAAGGCAAATGTCCTAAGGGCCTGTTTGTCACCAATTACCACGTTATTGTAAAGAAAATTGACAATGATTACAAATTACTTTACCTATCTCCTGACAACAACATTTGCATTTGATCATTGATTTTCGTGTTTGGTTTATCAGTAGTAAAATTGTAATGATAGCATTTTTACATTAATGTCAAATCATCACCAAGAATGCACTGATGTCGTTGTTTAGATTCTTTTTTTTAAAAAAAAATTATTTTTTAATTAATTTTTTTATTTTTTAAATTTTAAGATTCAAAATTTTCACGGCAATTTTCACCGGCCATTCTCGTGTTTTATTTGGCAATGACAATATCTTAATGATGACACATTTTCTTTACATTACTGAGGATATCGTCCAAACAAATATGTCGTAAATGATCGTGCCATAGTTTAACCTAGGAAGCATTATTATCTCAACTAAGCAAGGTGTTCCAAAACAGTAACGGTGGCCGTAACGGCCATCACCGTTACCGTTATGATACAGGTCGTAACGGCCGTTATAACCCCTATATCAGCCGTTACGGCCATTTTTTATTTTTTGAAAAATGCTGTTACGGGACCGTTACGGGGCCTTTTCGAGGCTGTTATGACCCATTTTTCTATAACGGCCGTTATGGCCGTTTTGACCCTGTAATGCGTAACGGTTATGATTGTTACCGTTACGTAATGGCCGTTACGTAACCAATTTTGAATACCTTGCTACTAAGACTACTACTTGATTGTAAGGCTGAAGGAGAATCGACAATATCCAGAGGTAGAGACCATCCGCTTCACGACCACTCCCTATAATTTTCCTTGTCTCCAAGTCTTAGAAACCACAATGGAAAGTTACACAACAATTCAAATTTTTTGTGGGATTAGCAAGAGAAAATAAATTTGTGAACAAATTTGGAACATGAAGAATAGAGGACAGAGACAAGTGATCATTACAATTAATATCAACCTTCCTTAAAACGGAGGATAGGGATCCATCAGCAATTCTCACTTCATCTCTTTCAAACGATAGACTATGTGAGGAAAGAAATGGATGACAAGCTTGTTATGTGATCAGATGCACCTGAATCAATGATCCAAGCTGGGCTAGATGAGGAATGACATGCAAGGTTAGCAAATGCATGTAACCTACTGTATAAATGAAGTAAAAGCAGATGAGGAACTTGCAAAACACAGAAAGAAAAGCAGATGGACCTTCTAGTTAGGAAAGTAGACAGCAAGGTGTTCCAAATCCGTAATAGATAAACTGTCCAAGGCCAATGAAGACTGCCCAGAGGTAGGGGCAGGTGTGGCAAAAGTACCCGAGGAAGGAGAAACATAGGCAGCGACCAGGCCATTGGAGGAAGCTGTCCAAAGCAGTTTAATTTCGCTGGTCTATCATGGAGATCCCAATAAGTCTCCCTTGTATGGCGGATTTTCCTACAATGATCATATCTCAACTTATCATTTTCATTAGACACTTTATTCTTTCGATAACTTCCTTTTCACCCTTAGAGGGATCGGAAGATATTGCAAGAGCTGAATGAGAGCTGGAAGAAATTGGCTACATGGCTTTCTTCTGTTTTACCTCACTTTAAACTAGGGAATACATTTGGTCTAATGAAGGAAGCTCATCTTTGCTCAAAATCTGCACACGGGTCAACTAATACTCAGAGTTCTAACATCCTAAGAGATCGAATAGTGTATTATGTTCAATGTATTTTTTGATCTCTCCCTATCAGCATTAGTATCCCATTGTAATAAATCATAATGATCAAACTCTTCCCATGGACTCTGAAGATTGGAATGATAAGTGGCCAAACTCTTCTCTCCTTGAAAATAGTAGCGATCTCCTGGTGTAGCTAATAGGCCAGAACAATACTATGCTGCTAGGAACAAGTTTTGGAAACTTTATCCCAGATTTCTTTGGTTGGCCGCCGGAACAAGAATCCTCTACAAATATGAGGCTGCATAGAGTTAAGTAGCCAAGACATTGGCGTCAAGTTCTCTTGCTCCCACTTATCATACGAAGAATCATCTGTAGTTGTTTCTTTCACCCGACCATTCACATAACCTAGTTTTCCTCGTCTGCGAATATACATCTTGGCAGATTGAGAATGCCATCCAACTTCACAGTTGTGAATCTGTGATCTGCATACGAGGATTGTCACCATAAACACCTATGGGTGATATGGAACTTGCACGTCTGGAAACATTAGAAGTATCCTTTGAACCACTGGTAGTTGACATTTTCCCAAAGAAAACAGCTCTTAATACTCTCCAAAGTATAGCAAAAGTACTACCTAGACTCTCAAGGAGGCTCAACAGAATCAGATAAAAAATATGACCAAAATGGTCATACGGCACGTTGGCACCATTCCTTCACGGATTTTGGAGTGAGATGATTTTTGTTTCTAGAGGTGGCAATTGGTCAGCCGTACGAAATCAATGTGGAAATTTTCAACAAAAAACCCCCAAGAAAAAGGCACACACAAACAACTGAATCAGCCCCATTTTCTGAGGCTTCACCACCAAATGCTCACCCAAAAATCATTCAAAAATCACCATAATTCTTATAAAATAATTCTCTTCTAAATTTCGTACTTTGTTCTTCATGGGACCATCTGATAGCACACTGCTAACATCACCCGCAAGTGGTCCCACCCAAGAAACCACCAATCAACTTAGGAACGTGTGCTCTGATGCCAAATAGAAAAGGATAATAAACTAGGAAGATAGATGAACAAAAGAAGTAGGAAGTAAGGAAAAGAAGAAAAAAGAGAGGGATGGAGGAGAAAAACTTGGGTGTGTTTCTGCCTCCTTTTACTCGTATAAAAGATATTTTAGAAAAAATGCAAATAAACCCTTATAAGAACCCAGATTACATAAAAGCCCTTCTATACACATATCTCAACACAATCTCTGCTGCATCTATGAACGGATAGAGTACAGGTGATCAGAACCTTCAATATGCACCCTTTTAATCACCTGAAAACAAATTTCATATGGTTACTATGTGGTCTGTGTGTAACTGTTTTCATATTCAAAGCAAAGACAATTGTTTGTTTTTGGCACTCATCTTCCATCATATTGGATGTAGAAGATGCTGCCTATCAGATTTCTTTTGTTTTATATGCTCATTTATGCTAGCTGTTAAGTTTTTGAACCCTTTCAGTATATTTCACCTTTGTGCTTGCAAAGCCTTTCTGTTTGTCTGTGACCTTCTGAATCCAACTGTTTTGAACTGAACTTGCTGTTTATTGTGCTCATTTATACCCAATGTATGTGATATTCTTTGTTGAATACCCATCTTTGAGGTTGTGCTTGTTGACAATGGTGTTTTGCACATCCTCCCGCAGATGTAATCAAAAGTAATGGGAAGCTCATTCCACATGCTGTCAAAAACTGGGTTGAGCGATACGAGAACAATCCAAAATCCGCAATTGTTGAACTCCTGATGATGCTATTTGAGGTAATTGGCTGCATCTACTTACTAACATCGCCATCACTGTTACTTAACCTATTGGGATTGCTGAAAATGACAATACTTACCCAGGCATGTGGAGCTAAATATCATCTTGATGAAGGTTCCCTGGACGAGACTGATGTGGATGATGTGGTTGTTTCTCTGGTGAATTATGCTAGGAATGTATCCTCCTGAAATTATTTATTAAGGTCATTGCATAAAAAGGTTTTTTGTTGCTGCTAATTCTTGCTTCATCTAAAACACATACTTATTCTATTAATAACATGCCATAGTTACTTTCGGCTTCAATACTTCATTATCATCATCTAAGCCTCATCCCCACTAATTGGGGTTGGCTACACAAATCCTTTTCCTCCGTTCCACTCTATTAAGGATCATAGCCTCTGTTAAATAGGTCACCAAATATTTTCTTACTATCTCCACTCACATCCTTTTGGGTCTTCCTTGCCCTTTCAGAACCTTCAACTTGAACCATCTCGCTCCTAATTGGTGTGGTTCTTGTTCTTCGTTGCACATGACCAACCATCTAAGTCTACTTTCCCCCATTTATTACCTGTTAAAGTCCCTTGACATACATTGATACACGATCCTCTAACAGCTTGAGCTTTTAGAGCAAGTGGTTATTGGACATGGTATTAGAGAGGAAGGTCAAGTGTTGTATTTTCCCATTGGGGGGGGGGGGGGGGGAAGGAAAATGAAGTCTAGCCCGTGGATTGGGAAAATCAAACCCGGCCTGTTTATGGTGTGAGCGTCCCTCCACGCTTGCCTAGTATGTTCCCGTGTGGAGTTCCGCCCCACACGTGCGGGGGATTGTTAAAGTCCCTTGATATACATTTATACACCATCCTCTAATGGCTCGAGCTTTTAGAGCAAGTGGTTGTTGGACTAAGGGGTTGGGTTTGAAATCCATGGTGAGAGCTTGGTTTACACCTAAAATCTTTTCAATAGTTGCACGTGTAAAATGTGCATCACCATGCTATTATTCTATCAGGCACATGACCCACTAATGATATCAAAAAACAATTAGATTATCAATTGCATCACTATAATTATTTTAATATGATGATCAACACCGTCCAAACATTGTCCATGTAAATCAACGGCTAAAAATCATTGGTTGGTCACTCGGACATGATCTTGTACTTGTGGCCCATCCGAGACTTGAAATTTCATCATTTTTGGGCAAAGCATATATTTCAGCAGGCTTATTACAACCATTGTGTCAAACATTACATACGTCACTAATTAGAGATATTAAAGTTGATTTAGTAATCAAATTCACACCCTTGTAAATATACCATACATAGCTACTTTTGGATTAAAGTTGATTCCCAATCTAGGGTGCCAAACACAATGGGAGGATTTCAAATCCAGGGGGTTCCAAATCTACGCTCCCAAACAGGCCCTAATAGTCCTACTCCTAAGTTCCCTTGAATACATTCATTTCTAGTTATATCCTTCCTTGCCTTGCTACTCATCCATCTCAAAGTCCTCATTTCAAATATACTCATTCTATGAACATATTGTTGTGTCCCATAAAGCATGGCTGGTCTTAGAGCTAACCTGTAAAATCTCTCTTTTAGTTTGATTGATATGCGATGATCACATAAACTTTAGAGGTTCACTCCACTTCATCCATCGAGCTCTAATTCTATGTGTGGCATCCTTTGCCATCTCTGTTCTCATGCATTATCTATCCAAGATAGCGAAAATTGTCATTTTAGTGTACGTCCTTGTATATATTGATCTATGCTTAACTCCTTTCGGATCCTTAGGGGGATGTTGAAGATTATTACAGTTCCAAACGCAAGGAACTTAAAAATTTCAAGGAAAACCTGGCTTCATTCTGGGACAATTTGGTCATTGAATGTCAAAATGGGCCATTGTTTGATCAGGTTTTGTTCGAGAAATGCATGGATTATGTGATTGCCCTGTCATGGTAAGCTATTACTACTTGTCACTTTGTGATTAATTGAAGAGAGTTCAGTATGTGTAACATTGCTCCATTTGTATTCTCTTGTTTCACACACTCAGCACTCCTCCAAGAGTTTATCGTCAGGTGGCTTCATTGGTGGGTCTCCAGCTTGTGACGTCTTTTATAACTGTTGCAAAAATGCTTGGTGGGCAGCGTGAAACTACTCAGAGACAGTTGAATGCTGAAAAAAAGAAACGCAATGATGGTCCTCGTGTGGAGTCATTAAATAGAAGGCTGTCCACAACCCACGAGAAGATAACTGTGACAGAAGAGATGATGCGAAAAATATTTACAGGGTGAGGACTACCTTTGTCAAGAAATCTATGCTTGGTTACATGTGTAGTTTCAGTTCCTGATTGGAATTTAGTGTTTTCTTATTGAACTGATTCAAATCCACTGCTTTTGAAGGTTGTTTATGCATCGGTATCGGGATATTGACCCTGACATCCGAATGTCATGCATCAAATCTCTTGGTATTTGGATTGTATCCTATCCAGTGCTGTTCTTGCAGGATTTGTACTTGAAATACCTTGGCTGGACACTAAATGACAAAGTAAGTTTGTTTTTTTTCCAAGTGAATTCTGGAACATATTTGCTCATCACCTCCTGTATTTTATCTAATGAATTTGTAATTACATCTGAAGAGTGCTGCTGTCAGAAAAACTTCTGTCCTGGCCTTGCAAAATCTTTATGAAGTGGATGATAACGTGCCATCACTTGGTCTTTTCACGGAAAGATTTTGCAACCGAATGATTGATCTTGCAGATGACATTGATGTTTCTGTGGCTGTATCTGCCATAGGACTTCTTAAGCAACTACTAAGGTAAGTGCTTTGTCTAGCTTTCAGCCTTTCTTCTGTTCATTTATAGTAGAGTGCAACATACACTGTTCTCATGCTTTTGCAGACATCAGCTGCTAGCGGATGATGAATTGGGCCCTTTGTATGATTTGCTCATTGATGAACCACCGATGATCAGGCGTGCTATAGGAGAACTGGTGTATGATCACTTGATTGCTCAAAAGTTTAGCAGCTCCTCATCGGGGTCCAGAGGTAATACTTTTTCAGAATTTTGGCCATGCTGTTTGACTTGTTGATCTGGTCTAGGTATCCAGCCATCCATGATGCTCGTTGACAAGTTGAAATTATGTCCAGGGGAAGACACTGGATCATCTGAGGTTCATTTGGGAAGAATGTTGCAAATACTGAGAGAATTCTCAACAGATCCAATTCTTAGTGCCTATGTTATTGATGATGTTTGGGATGACATGAAGGCCATGAAAGTGAGTGAATAGATATTTGTCCTAATATATTTTGCTTTCAGACATCTGAAAACAATGGGATATTATATTCGTTTTAAAAGATCTTATTCTGCTATAATTGTTTCTTCTTCTTCAGTATAAATGTTGGTCCATATACAGTGAGTCCAGTCTATCTTGCAGGATTGGAAGTGTATTATCTCTATGCTCCTGGATGAGAATCCAATGATTGAGCTAACTGATGTTGATGCAACAAACTTGGTTCGATTGCTTTATCAATCTGCCAAGAAGGCTGTTGGAGAAAAGATTGTCCCTGCTACAGATAACCGTAAACAATATTACAATAAAGCTCAAAAGGTATGCAATGATGGGTTTATTTGCTTTGTCTTAGCTAAGATATATTTGCCATCTAAAACTTGATTACTATTCATGCATAATTTTTTGTTGTTACTTGCACCAATTTTATGAAATACTATTCTAGGCATGGCTGCACAGCTATTCATAAATGAATAATTATTAGCTTCCATCCATGTTGGTCTAGAAGTTCTGTGCATGCATATGTGTGCGTGTGTGTGTGTGTGTGTGTGTGTGTGTGTGTGTGTGTGTTACGATAGCAAAATTTTGCTACATAAAATAAAAGAGAGGGCAGAGTCCCGATGCAAAGAACCCTATGGTTAGCACCCTTTGTAGCAAAGATTCAGAGGCCTAACGGGTACAAAGTAACAACTGTTACATAATGGTAATGATGGGAGCTGTTATGCGATACGGTGTTGTAACACCTATTCTGAATAAAAAGTGGGGCCAATACATTTTCTTCCTTTTAAAAAAAATCTGACCGTTATAGGGCTGTAATGGCCATTACGGCCTGTATCCTAATGGCCATAAGGTTGGCCATTATGGCCACTGTAATGTTTATTGAATACCTTGATTGTTATCCTCTTTTCCAACATTGCTAAACAAAATGTTTAGGCTAGAAGCAAGGTCCCAATTTCATTAAGTTCACTATTCAACTTCCAAGGCTTGGAGTTTGGCAAAGTTGCTCATGGGACCCAATATTCATTGAATCTCCTCCAACAGTCATGGGCATGGAGAATCTTTTCAAAAAGATTCTCAAAGCTTCCCTTAGAGATCTAACTTTGGTCTCAAAAAGTCTCCCGTGGTCCCACCTACCTAGACCAAGGAGATAGCTGTCACCCCATCTTTAAGGACACCAACCATACCACAAATGCTTGGGTTTCTAATAAAGCAACCATATTTCACGTCAGGAATGGGGCCAGTTCCTATGGACCTAAACTGTTCATTTAGCAGCATGCTTTCAGCTTAAAGACTCTTCATCCTAGCTTCTAAGCACATGTAATGCAAATATACCATGGAACTCCTTGTCAAACCAAATGTGTACCAATTTCTACAAACTCCAAGTGATTATGAATCAATTGGCACAATTTGACAATGAACTATTTCCTGTCGATGAAGTTGGCTTTCAAGGACCCTGTCTTATTAGGTACCCCATCTTATTCGATGAAGTTGGCTATTTCAACCTCTTTGTTCTATTCACATCGAGGGTGGGAGAAGCGAAGGTGCCAGATGGTGCGGCCATCCTCTTCTTTCAGTGGATCTCGGTTGGGCTTCTCATATCTCATGCACTGGAAGGCCTCTTCTTCCTACAATCTCAGAGGAGATGCAATCTGCAAGCTGAAGCTCTTGCTTGAGATTCATTGGGTGTCAACACTAAAGATCGTGCTTTAGTGGCTCAAGTTCAAGCTTTGGAGAATGAAGTGGGAAAGAGGAGATGCAATCTGCAAGCTGAAGCTCTTGCTTGAGATTCATTGGGTGTCAACACTAAAGATTAGGCTTTAGTGGCTCAAGTTCAAGCTTCGGAGAATGAAGTGGGAAAGAATGCATGGCTTTGCCTTTGGGGAGCATTTAGTGAAGCGGCAAGACTCTTCCAGAGGTACTGGATGTTACTCCATTACCAGTGATTGAGGTTCAAGGTATTCAAAATCGGTTACGTAACAGCTGTTACGTAACGATAACAGTCATAACTGTTATGCATTATGGGGTCGAAACATCCATAATGGCTGTAATAGAAAAAACAGGCCGTAACGGCACCGTAATGGTCCTGTAACAGTTTTTTCAAAACATAAAAAAAGGACCGTAATGGCTGTTACGACCCATATCATAACGGTAACGGTGGTGGCCGTTCTGGCCACCGTTACCGTTATGGAACACCTTGTTGAGGTTGTGACAAAGGGCAAACAACAACTTCGCCCCTCCAATGAGCACCAATGGACCTCTAGGTTGGAAGGGAGGAGGGCTCACTTTGATGGTCAAGGGCATGCAATGGATCAAGAATGCAATTGAGCACATGGGCAAGGTGGGAGTCTCCTTCGACAACTATGAGGAAGACTAGATTGTGCTTTTCCAATATGTGAAGAAGCGTGGGGCCTAGAACCAACTACGATGGGGTAACCAACTCCAAGAGGTCTCCAAAGGGGTGGAGAGAGTTAGTCTCGAGTTGTCCATCAACTATGATAGGGAACCAACTCCAAAAGTGCAAAGTTAAGAGGGGCAAATGCGTTTACCCAATGAAGTTTCTTAGCTAGAATGTTAGAGGTTGAGATGCGGGCAAAAAAGGATCTAGATAAAGGATCCATGTTGTAGAGCCAAGGGATAGTTAATCTCACCACATGAAACTTAACTTCAGTCTGTTGATCAGAAGGTGATGGATTCGATTTGGGGGGTTACGACCAAAGACTAGGTAGTGCTTGATCCTTGATGTTGTTGGTTATGCGGGAGGCATTTCAGTGGCTTGAGACCAGTGCTCGAGTTGTCGGTATCGCTACAAGTTTCACTGGCTGGAGATAAAGATATAATATTGTTATCGTCGATAACCGGAAATGCAGGGAAAAAATGGGGAAACATGGAGAAATTGGTGGAATTATTCAGTGAAACTTCAGGACATGCCTAAATACACATATTTACATATTCAGGAAAGAAAAAATTGCAAAAAATAAAATAAAATGCATTAAATAATAAGTTTCCATTTAACGGGGGCCAAAAGACATGCATTGTCGTAAGAAATCACTCAAATAGTAATCAAAATGAGTTTATATAATACAAATGCAAGCTTACAAGAATGCTAAAGGGCTAGGATGTTAAATCAAATCAAAATTTCATGTAACTTGCAATTGAGGAAAGAGTCTGCAAATTGCGTATTGAGTAAATTCTGTGGGCCCAAGGTGATTTATGTACTTTATCTGCTAACTACATATCAAGGTTATCTTACTATGGAAACATTGGAACGAGTGGCAAGAAAATGAATCAATCTTGTCCGTCCATCTAGTTTTCCTTACTTTGGATGGTTGGTTTATCCAAATTTAAAAATATCTAGTTATCATATCCATCTGAAGGATGGACTTCAAGCGATGGTGTGAGATGAAAATCGTTAATAGACAAACATTCATCCAATTAAATTAATGAAATGTGATAGACAAGATTTTCTAATTGTTGTGATATTTTTCAAAAATATCCATCCATGATATATCCCACTATATGGACGGCCCCAATCAATACATGTCCCTGCTACCAGTAGGGTAGAGATACGGATCTACCACATTCGGGTTCTCCGGGTTCTACCGTATCATCTCCATGCAATGGGGTGTTTGAGAGAGGCCGCGCAAACGACGGACTCGGCTCTTGCACAAGTGATGTAGGTGGGCAATGGCCCATGATGCAAGCAGTTGATTATGGACGTGTGGATAATCAAACAATCGATCTGAATCGTCGATTTCTATCATCATCTTCATCACATGGCATTTAGAAAAAAAAAAAAAAGAGTAATAGGATAATCCTAACGATCAGATCAATGACGTGCAAAACAGGTAGAGACATCATTGGGCCACATGATAATTTCGGTGTACTTCATTACATTGCCACTGCCTAATGGTTTATGTGCATCTACGACATCCCATCCAAACCTTACAGTGATGCCTATTTGTCATCCAAACTTCAATAAGATCAAAAAGCATGGTGTCCCGTATCCGTTACGATACGGCCGTATCGGCCAATATGTAACGGTAACGGCTGACATCGTTACATGATATTGGGTCGAAACGGCCGTTATGGAATTCTGTGACCGTTACAGGGCCGTTACGGCCCATAACGGCTGTTACGGGCCTTGAAAGCAAAAAGAAAAAAAACTTACCTTTTTTGTTTCTTTTTTTTTTCTTCTTCTCTTTCTTCTTCTTCTTTTTCTTCTTACAATGGAGCTGCGGCACTGCTGCGGTGCTGCGGTTGCAGCTGTGGCACTGCTATGGCTGCAGCGACAACCTTCTCTCTCTCTCTCTCTCTCTCTCTCTCTCTCTCTCTCTCTCTTTCTCTCTCGGTTCGGTCCGCTCTGCTTTCCATCTTCTTTTTTTTTCATTTCCCTCTCTTTTCTTTTCTTTTTCCAACAAAACCGAACGGAATGGCATGGCTGTTTCACAGCCACGCAGTTTTCTTTTTTTCTTTTTTTGTATAATCTGCAGTGCACGCTGCATAGTGCACACTCACTATTTTATTGCATGCGGTGGGGCCCACCTTGATTTATGTATGGTAAATCCATGCCATTCATAATTTTTCTAGTTCATTTTAAAGCGTGATCCTTGAAATGAAGAGATCAAAATCTCAATTGGACCACGCAGTTGGGATTGAATGCCCGCCGTTAAAATCTTCTTAAGGCCCATTTTGTGATCCACCTAAGATTTGGATCAGCCTCATTTTTTGGTCCATGCCTTGAAATAAGTGGGCAAAAAGGATGGACCACATGGATATACAACAAATGACATTTTATATATATTTTATGTTTTTTTCTATTTACGCATTAAATCTGACCATTTTTTTTTAAATTCGAAAAATCATTTTTTAATGATTGTTTTGCTGTTTTAATCATGCCATGTGATGTGTTAATCATAGCAGAACATGTTAATATGAATTTTACAGATTTGGGGTGCCATTTTATATTTTATTTTATATATTTTTTCTATTTACGCATTAATTATGACCCTTTTTTTAAAATTCAAAAAATCATTTTTTAATAATTGTTTTGCTGTTTTAATCATGCCATGTGATGTGTTAATCATAGGAGAACATGTTGATGTGCATTTTACAGATTTGGGGTGCCATTTTATATTTTTTATATATTTTTTTCGCTTTACGCATTAATTATGGCCCTTTTTTTAAAAATTCAAAAAATCATTTTTTAATGATTGTTTTGATGTTTTAGTCATGCCATGTGATGTGTTAATCATAATAGAACATGTTAATGTGCATTTTACAGATTTGGGGTGCCATTTTATATTTTTTTATATATTTTTTTCTATTTACGCATTAATTAGGGCCCTTTTTTGAAAAATTTGAAAAATTATTTTTTAATGTTTGTTTTGCTGTTTTAATCATTCCATGTGATGTGTTAATCATAGTAGAACATGTTAATGTGCATTTTATAGATCTGGGGTGCCATTTTATATATTTTTTTATTTTTTTATTTACGCATTAATTATGACCCTTTTTTAAAAAATTCAAAAAATCATTTTTTAATGATTGTTTTGATGTTTTAATCATGCCATGTGATGTGTGAATCATAATAGAACGTGTTAATGTGCATTTTACAGATTTGGGGTGCCATTTTATATTTTTTTAATATTTTTTTCTATTTACGCATTAATTATGGCCTTTTTTGAAAAATTTGAAAAATCATTTTTTAATGATTGTTTTGCTGTTTTAAACATGCCATGTGATGTGTTAATCATAGTAGTACATGTTAATGTGCATTTTATAGATTTGGGGTATCATTTTATATTTTTTAATATTTTTTTCTATTTACGCATGTTCGAGAAATTCCTCAAAAATAATTGCAAATACCTAATGTAAGATATTTTCATATTACATTCATTCTAATATATCTATCATTGATAGTAGATAGTTAGAAAATTAAATATATGAATTTTGTAGTCAAATTCAGGTTATCTAGTTCATAAATTCATCAGACAGTCTGATACAACTTCTCACCAAAGAGTGGACCGTTACACCACCATAAACATGTTTCAATTTATAAATGAATGCATATTGGGAATGCTTAGAATATTCTGGATTTAATCCATATTTTTTCATATTTTTTTAGCAAAAAATAAATTTTGTGCCGTTACGAGCCGTTACACCCCCGTATCGCTGGTACGCTCCCGTATCCGTATCGGTTTTGGAGGTCACCGTTACGCCAACTGATACCGATACGGGACACCTTGTTAAAAAGACATGATTGAAGGGGGGAAAATAAATATAAGCTCAGTACAAAAATTTTGTGACACTCAAGAACTTTTCAACAGTATAAGTTCAATTCACACTTTCATGTGGTGTGGTGCATTTGAGCTTTGGATATTCTTCACTTTTTGACCCACCGTGAATGCATGTGGTTTATCCATGCCGTTCATCTAGGACTATATGACTTAATTTACAGGTTAGATGTCAAATAAATATTACAGTGGGCCCTAGCCCTTAGGAGGTTGTTAATGGTAGAAATTCAATCACTACTGTTTTCCCATGGTGTGGTCCACCTGAGTTTTTGATCTAGCTATTTTATTACATTTAATATTAAAATGATGTATAAAAATGGATGGATGGTATGACTTAAAGACAGAGATCATAATGGGCCCACGGAGCAGCGATCAGCGTCACTAGCTAAACTGCGTCCCTGCGTACTCAGCAGGCAATCCGATTTTTATAAAAAGTAGACGTGGATTGCGTCCTGCCCCCGCCGGGACGGATCCGTCCGGGCAGGGCTCTGTGGGGCCCACCATGATGTAAGTATTTTATCCACACCGTTCATCACTTTTCTAATATCGTTTTAAGATATTATACAAAAAATGAAGCAGATACACATCTCCAGTGGACCACATCAAAGGAAGCTACAGTGATTATGACACCCACCGTTGAAACCTTTCTAAAGGTCACTGTGATGTTTTTTTACCACCCAACCTATCAATAAGTTCATGCAGACTTGGATGAAGTGAATGAGATAGATCTAAAGTTCAAGAGGACCCCACCATTAAAAATAGTGGGGACAGTGACATCCACCGTTCAAAATTTCTTGGGGGCCACAGTAGTTTCCAATCAAGCTGATATTTTTGTTTTCACTTCATCTATCTTTATGTTAACTTATGAATAGGTTGGATCTCAAAAACACATCACGATGGGCCCTTTAAAATGTTTCAACGGTGGGTGTGATTGCTCAGTATGCTAAGCGCCGCTTAAAATGGAAGCGGATCGCGTAGTGAGTAACTCACTACGCTAAGCGTACTGAGTAAACTCTGTGGGGTCCACCATGACTTATATATTATATCCACTCCTTCCATCCATTTTACTAGATAAATTTAGGACTTGAACCCAAAAATGAAGAATATCCATGTCTTAAATGGACCACACCACCTGAAACAGTGTGAATTGAACATCTACCGTTGAAATTTCTTGAGGGCCACTAAAGTTTTGGATCAAACTTATATTGGTGTTTTCCCTTCATCCATGTTTTTGTGATCTTATGAACAGGCTGGATGACAAATAAACATCACCGTGGGGCCTATCAAGTTTCAACAGCGGAAATCATTATTCCCATTGTTTCCTGTGGTACGGTCGACTTGAGCTTTGTATATACTTCAATTTTGGTCTCAACCCTTAAATGAGATGGAAAAACGGATGGACGCTGTGGATTAACCACATACATTCACTGTGAGCCCAACAAAGTTTAATCAGTACGATAAGAGCATGCGTATCGAGTAACACAGAACGCAATCCGATTTTCCTAAAATCTGATATCCGATCCCCAAAATGCACAGAAACCCCGCAAATCCCTCTCCCTCATCCCAAATTTTCAAAAATTCCTCTCCTTCCCACCAAAATCTCCGGATTTTCATCCCGAAAATCCTTCTCCCTCATCCCAAAATTTAAAAAAAACCTCTATTTTCCAACCAGATATCGAGACGACGGAAAAATCGATTTTTTTGGGGTTGAATCTTACCGAAAAGGTTGCCGATCTGCACTCAACAACCATGAAGCTCTTAAAATTTGCCTTTCAAACAGATCCGGGCGAAACAGGTATTTTCTTGTGTTTTTTGTTTTTGATTTTGACGATTTTACATCCCCTTTTATCGTGGGAACAGTGAAATTTCGGCGAGATTTCGAAAATATCGACGATACTGAAATTATCGGCGAAACCTGGCACCGAAACGAATAAATGGGGTTTCGGTATCACTGAGCCAGCGATACCGATATTATCAGCGGCAATTCGATATTGTCGCTTATAATTTAAACACTGCTTGGGACACAAGGATATTGGTGAGGGAGGAGTGGTGGATCAACTTGTTCTCTATTTCCGTCATCCTGAGGGAGGTGTTGTTGAGTTTTTAAGTGGTTGTTCATGGCTATCTACGAGCCAAACTAGGCAATGCCAAGACACCTTTTGTGGCTTAAGCTCAACTCAATTAGGGATATTTGGATGATGCCATGGTGCCTAGAAGGGGACTTCAATGTAATCAGATTCACCTGTGAGAAATTAAATGGAGGGCAAATCACTCGCAGGATGAAGGACTTCTCAGATTGGGTAGTTAGGAATGACCTAGTGGACTTGCCTCTTAGCAATGTAAAATTCACATGGATGAATGGTTAGGAAAGGGTTGTCGTGTCTCACCTTAACATATTCTCGGTCTCATCGGATTTGGTAGAGAAATATCCTCTTGCGCTGCAAAGGGGACTTTGTGGCAAGTGGTTGACCATTGCTCGATCTTTGCAGAAGTTGACGAAGAGAATTGGGGCCCAAAACTATTTAAATTTGAACTCATGTTGCTAGAGGTGTAAGGCTTTCTAAGCTGTTAAAGGATTGGTGGGAGTCTTTTGAGGTGGAAGGGTATGTAGGGTTTATTTTAGGTAAACAACTTTTTAACTCCTAAAATGAAAGATAAATGTTTGGAAGAAGATGGTACTTGAGAGCAAGTGAGTTTGAAGTTGAATGCATTCTAAGGGATATCCAAGCTCTTGATGTTGAGGAAGGGGGTGTATTGTTGGGGGAGGAAAAAACTATGAGGTTAAAACTCTTGAATACATGAATTGGCTTAAGGAGGAAATTAAATGGAGGTAGTGTTTGAGGTTTGTTTGACTTAAAGAAGGAGGTGAGAACACACACTTCTTTCACAACATCGCCGGTTCTTGGGAAAGTATAACATGATCAATGGTGTCATTGTGGATGGCAAAAGGGTTGAAGACAAATCCCAAGTTTGTAACTCGATCGTTTAATTCTACAAGAATTTTCTATTGGGCGAGGGGTGGTCTCGACCCTAGTTGGATAATTTGGCCTTTTATCAAATCTCTATTGAGGAAGCAAAATCTCTTGAAAAGCAAATCTTTGAGGAGGAAATTAAAGTTATACTGGATTCGTTGGAGAGGAATATGGCTTTGGGCCCAGACTGCTTCCCTATGGCTTTCTTTCAGGACCCTTTTAATGGTGAGTAATTCCTCATTGTCAAAAGAAATTGTCATCATTATGTTTTTACCACAACCAAATCAAACAAGGGAATGACTAATCAAATGTAGATGCATTAAGGAGAGAAAAAAAAAAAAAGTAATTTGTAATCATTGCTCTTTTTCATGTAATTACGGTAAAAACTCAAATCAAACAACACATTAGTTCATTTTGAACATGATGTGACATTGAAGTAATGTAAGAAGGCCATCGTTACAATTTTCCTATGGATAAATCGAACAATGGAAAAATACCATTGTTGCCGTCAAATGCAGGCTATGCAGCCAATGTAAGAAGACATGTAATTTGTAATAGCTACTCATTTCCTTTTGACTACAAGGAATTACTCACTACCAAACAGGCTCTCAGGTTTTCTGGGATAATGAAGGTTGATTTGGTAATTTCATATGAATTTTTTGAAGTGGTCGCTTGTCGTTGGGAGCTTCTTTAATCACCATCCTTCCAAAAGTTGAGGGTGTGGGATCTTAAAAGACTTTTGGCCTCCAGGTTTCAAGTGGTCCTAGAGAATGTTATCTCTAAAGCCCAAGGTGTTTTTGTAGCAGACAGACATATTAATGCAGGGGCATTTTCTCATCGGGTTTGAGTGGGGTTGCTTGTGGGATGCAGCGGCACACTCGGGGTGGGCGGTCCGTGTGAGGTGGGCCCCACCTATGTGAGATGAGTGGCTCGTGTGAGGCGATACCCATGTGATTTGGGGCCCACGAGGGGGGGTTCGGCTGAGGTCCTAACCCGTGAGAGGCTTGGGCTATGAGATAAAGGAATTGATTCGTCGTGCTCTAACAGTTTGAGCTTTTAGAGCAAGTGGTTAATTGTCCTGCATCAAATTGGTATCAGAGCGGGAGGTCTCGTGTTCGAGACTCCTCACCGGGGGTAATTAATGCATGGATATTTTCACACTGGGCTCAAGTGGGGTTGCCTGTGGGATGCAGGGGCACACTCGGGGTAGTGGCCTGTGTGAGGTTGGCCCCACCCGTGTGAGATGGGTGGCTCGTGTGAGGAGGTACCCATGTGATTTAGGGCGCACGAGGAGGGTCTTGCCGAGGTCCTAACCCATGAGATGTGGGGCCTAGGCTATGAGATAAAAGGGATTAATTGCCATGCTCTAACAGTTTGAGCTTTTAGACCAAGTGGTTAATTGTCCTGTATCACATATCTTAGATTGCATGCTCATAGTTCACGAGTTCATTGACTCTAGGCATAGGAAAACCAAAAAAGGGCATAGTTTTCAAGTTGGGTGAGAAGGCCTTTGATCATGTCAACTGGGGATTTCTTGATTACATGTCAGTGTGGTTGGATTGTGGGTAAAAGTGGAGACGATGGATTTAGGAGTGCATCCAATCAACTAAATTCTCCGTTTTGGTAAATGAGTCCCCCAAAGGCTTCTTCAAACCAACAAGGTCTCCTGTATTGGCATGTAATCCATAGCTTATTCGAGATTTGGTGAAAAAAGAAATATCATTTGGGGTCAAGGATGCGAGGCTGGAACAGTGGAAGATCAAGAGGGAGCTTATGAAGATCCTCAAGAGGTCAGTTGGTCTATGGGCAAAGGGAGACCCGAGAGGAGATATTCCTAGCCCTCATTAAAGGAGATCGGAGGATTGAGGGGGAGTAGAGGAGGACAAAGGGGGTGAGGGAGGGGGATTATGGGAATTGAGGGGTTCATTAGTGAAAGGACCCAGTTGAAGGAAGGCAAGTAGGTTTGGGTGGAGAAGATGGAAAAGGGTATGGAGGTCCGTATTCATTCGAGGGTTGTGGAGAATTCTTGGTGGACTCTTCAATGGAACCTCATTGCGACCAGTGTTTTAAATATCAACGATATCAGCCGATATATCCCACGATATGTCTTGTATCCCACCTCTGTGATACGTAATGCACCAGTAGTGTGATATATCTCACATGTTCGATCCTTTTGTTCTATAAATCATGTTAAGTTAGTGTCAAATTGTTACAAATTAATGATTTTTCATGCAAAAGCATGAAAAATCATGGATTGAGAGCTTCGATTTTGAGATTTGGAGAAGGACCCAGTTGCGAAAAATTGAAAAAAAATCAAAATCAAACATGTATGTAACCTAATCTAGTGATTCCTCTTTTGCTTTTGAATGTATTCCTTGTGTTTCTACGTCTTCTTACATTTATAAATTATATGAACAGACTTTGAATATACTTGCAAAGTTGCATCAATTCAGTTACCCAATGCATAGATTAGGACCTCATACAAAGAAAACCTATTATGTGCGCTTGTTTTTATTTTTTTATTTTTTGTAATGTTTTGATTTGCGTGTATTTATGTCTTTTTTAACAATCATTGAAATTTCATTGAAAAATTCGACCAATTTTCAATGTTTCCAACAACAACGATACATTACGTGATACAACTGATGTATCCCATGCGATAATCGATAAGTATTTGTATCCCAAGGGTGCGATACATAACACGATACCGATATTTCGAACACTGGTTGCGACTTTGAAGGAGAGGGCGTCAATGGTTGAGATGGGGGGAATGGTTGTCAGCAAGTTGCGGTTTGGAGAAGGCCGATTGTCATTAAACCCCTAATGACCTAGAGATCTGGATCTCTTCAAGGACAACAAAGAATTTGGATAGGGTTATTCTTGTCGGATATTTGTTTCATGTGGGATCGAGGGAAGCCTTGAATAGTAGGTTTGACAAGTAAGTGTTTGGGTTGGAAGAGGTTTAAGTTTAGGTCATTAAACCCCTAATGACCTAGAGATTTGGATCTCTTTAAGGACAACAAAGAATTTGGATAGGGTTATTCTTGTCGGATATTTGTTTCATGTGGGATCGAGGGAAGCCTTGAATAGTAGGTTTGACAAGTAAGTGTTTGGGTTGGAAGAGGTTTAAGTTTAGGTTATGGGATTTGCCCTTGGAACTCTAGTTCTTCGAAGTTTTTGTTGCAATTGGTGTTTGGTTTGGGGAGACAATGACCATTGATTTGGTGATGGAAGATTTTTCGAAGCTTCAGATGGTGAGAATTTGTGTTAATAAGAAGAATAAATCTTTCATTCCTTACAAAGTGGTGCTTGATGTAGGGGAGAGACTCTATGTTAGGACTGAGCAGTAAGGGATATGGGGTGCTAATCTACAGTTAGTGGTTGGCCAAAGTTGTGATTTCGCTAGTAGAAGAAGGGATGTAAGCGGAATTGTTGTTGAGAGGGATGAAGGTGCACCGGATGGTTGCTCTGGCGGAGTACTGAATCCTAGAAGGATACTCATGACAGCCACTGAGTGGCGTTCATGTGGTTGGTGGCATAGTAGGGCCTCCTTGCTTGACACATAGCCACTTGTCAAGAAAGGGAGAGGTGGAAGTGATATGGTTGTTGGGCATCGAGGTGTTATAGATAGAGATACGTGACTAGATAGCTAGCAATTATTATTATTTTTTTTTTTGGGGGGGGGGGGGGGGGGGGTATTGAGGGGAGGGAAGTGGCTCCAGAGTCAATGACCTAAGAGGACACATGAAGATCAGTACCTAACTGGGCTACAGAAGCTCTGAAAGTAGAAGTTGCATCTTGAACATGAAGGCATCATATGTATATTGGCATATAGAACCAGAATTACCTAAGGTAGGTATTACCTGGGCATTATGGGCGTGGCTTGAGTAGGATGAGAAGTCCTAGACTTAGGAGTAATACTAGTCTGATAGGCTTGTACCCATGAAAGGCGACCAATAATATCCTAACATCGATCAATGGTATGATTTATGCTACCATAATGAGTACAGACACGAGTATAATTATCACGACCATGACCACCATGGATCCCACCATCACGACCTCTATTAGTATCTTGGCCCCTGTCACAACCACCATGACCAGAACCACCACCACTACCATGAGACACTCAACCCGGGGCTCAAGTGCTAGAGCTTTAAGAAGATTGACTCCCAACCATGTAAGCAAATCTATCTGAAGTTATAGGAGAAGCAGATGATGAAGTAGCAACCTGTTGAACAAGAGCATAAACAACAATAAGAGATGAGAACATCTCCATAACAATAATCTAATCACAAACACCTTGATACTCATAATTGAACCCGAAATAAACTGCATGGTCCGAGTTTCTTCTCGTTGCTGCTAGATGAGATCATAATCACGAGTGTAATGAGATTGAAAAGTATGATAAAGGTCTAACTCATCCCACATACCTCATAGTGTAGTGAATATTTTATCAGCCTTTTGGAATCCTATTGGAATCTACAAATATCTAAAATCAACTTAGACACTAGGGATATATTATGAGCCTTGGAATACATGTCACGAATAGTATCCCATATCTTCTTAGTTGACGTTAGAAACATAACTGAGTTGCTCATAGAAGGCTGCATATTGTTGAGCAACCAAGCCATTACCTGATAATTCTCCTTAGTCTATGTCTTAAATTTTGCTCATCTTCGGGGCTAGGAGCTTCATCCAAAATATAGGTGAACCTCTTTATCACTCACAAACAACTTGATTGATTGAACCCGTTGCAAGTAATTGTTGTCATTCAACTTCATTGTCATGATTGATAATGTATGTGAATCAGAAGCAACATATTTTGTAACAGTTATCTTTATGATACGGGCCATAACGACTGTTATGACCCCTGTAGCGGTCGTTAAGGTCTCTGTTTTTTTTTTTTTTAATTGAAAAAAAATCTAAAAACCCTATATCTGTCCTGTTACGGACCGTTACGGGGATGTTTTGGCCTTTACGAGGGGCATAACAGGCCGTTGCGGTGATTATGGGTGCCATTTTTCTCCATAACGATTGTTACAGCTGTTACGACCTTGTAACATGCAACGGTTGCTGTCGTTGCCTTTATATAATGGCCTTTTCAACCGTTATAGCACACCATGATCAGAAGACCCCATAACAGAGAATGTCTTCCATATTATTACCCAGATGCATGACCAATCATGCACAACACCTTGCTAGAATAAAAATTTGTCTACAAGATAACTATAGGCCCCAAAGCAGATTACACAAAATTTGCACATATACCACGGATAGGGTGTGTGTCTGTTCACCTCAAAATAGCTCCTCAACAACAAACATGTGCACACCAACTCAACATGCAGTCCATACGACAGAAAAAGGAAGCAATTACAACCAGTAGTGCATCAATTAAGGCTAAAAGAGATCAAATACTACTAAAAACAGATATACACATATAACATGGTCTAAATTGTGAAAATAGAAGGAAACCACAAAGAGAATCAATCTAGCACAGACTAGGATCAATCTCCATAATACTTCTTCAAATCACTAGAAAAGAGACTAGGATCAATCTCCATAATATTCCTTCAAATCACTAGAAAAGATACTGAAAGGATTCTCAGATATTTGTTGGACACACCAAAAAAGATTGTAGGGCATGGTTTTGATAGTGCAAAAACAACAACCAAATTCCAACTGAGAGGAAAAAGCTCAAATCCCCAAAAATGAAGTAGCAAAAGGATATGGATAACTATCTAGGGCAAAAATCGATCCACCGTGTTGGATTTATTACAAATTATCAATTGATTTAGGAGAAATCTTGAAAAATCATGATTTGGGGCCTTTTTCCATGGATGCAAAGATTGGCACAAAACTTAACTTAAATCAACCCAAAAAATTCTACAAAAATCACCATAATTCATCTAAAATCAAGATTGATCAGATCATACCCTTCTTACTATACTTTGTCCGTATTGACAGTACAATTGTTAGTGTCAACTGTATAGCTATTGTTGTCAATGAGGCCTTGCAGTAGTGATCAATGAAGAAATCTGAAGAACCACAGTCTAATATCAAATTGAGATTCATGAACCAAAAACGGGAGATAATAAAGAAGAAAGATTAAGAAGGGAAAAATGGAAGAGAGGAAACATCAAATGAGAAGAGTGTTTGATTAGTCTATCATTGATCTATTTATATTAATTAGAATAAATCACAATAATTCCACCAAAAGGTAGAAGGACTAAAATACTCCTTAAAAAAGAAACTCTCTATAAAATAAAAAACCTCTATAGATCCCCCAAGGGATGATAACGCGGTATTGTGCTACAACCAGGACTAGTTAGTAAGGGTCATCGGCTTAATCACAAAGGGTAATGAGAAGTTTGTCTCAAAGTTAAGAGGCAAGAGGTGGACTAAGAAGGAGATTAATGATGTTGGCTGGTGTATCGATGTGTCTTTTTGTGATTGTGATGAAGACTACATGGCCTTATTCAAGTTTGTGGAGGAAAGGATTGCTCAGAAATGATGGTGAAGGAAAAATCAGTAATTCTCCCAAGGGCAGCAGGGAGCTTGTGAGATTAGAGTCGTCAATCAATTTCGACTTTGGTGCTTCATAAAGAGTGGGAAGAAGGGTAAGGGGTTTCAATAAGTGTCTAGATGAAGTTGTTGCTCAATTGGAATGTTAGAGGGTTGGGTGTAAGGATTAGAGGATCCAAATTAGAGACCTGTCTTGGCGGGCGAAAGTTCAGTTGATGGTGTTGCCAGAAACCAAGCTTCAAGCAGTGGACGTGAAGATTGTTGAATCTGTTTGGTAAGGAAAAGAGAAGGATTGGGTGGCTCTTGATGCGGTGGGAGCAATTGGGGTTATCCTAGATTTGGTCATCTAGGACACTAAATTTTGAAAAAAGGAGGATGCATGGTCCGAAAATCTCTTTGTTTCTATGCAATTGAAAGGGGCTATGTCGGGATGTGGGTGGGTTTTTTTTTACCTATGTGTATGGGTTGAACCAATCAACTCTTTGGGAGGCCTTTTGGGTTGAGCTTGATTTGATCCGGGTTAAGAGGTAGTTCCCATGGTGCTTGGTAAGGGTCCTTTATCTTGGTCAAATTTATGTTTGAAATGTCACGTGGCAACCGTATCACGTGCAATAATCGGGATACTCATACTTTGTGGAAGGGAATGAGCTCATGGACATTCTAATGGGCGATGTCAAAAGGGCTATAATTTCGAAACTTGATAGGTTTTTGGTATCCTTGGATTGGGTGAGTGATCACCATCTAGTGTAGCAAAGAGGTCTTCTGAAGTCAGGTTCTAATCATTATTCAATTGTTTCAGATGTGGTTGAAGAGAACTGAGGTCCAAAGCCTTCTAGGTTTGAGCTAATGTTGGCTTAAAGTTGAAGGATTTTTGAATTTGTTGAAGGAATGGTGGGCCTCCTTCCAAGTTGAGGGCTTTGTGGGGTTCAAGTTACATGAGAAATTAAAGCTTCTCAAGGGTAGGATTATTTAATGGAAAAGTGATGTTCTGGGGTGAGGGAAGCGGAGGTTGATGATATTTTGTGGGAAATCCAAGCCATTGATGTAAGGAAGAAGGAGGTGAACTTTCGATAGAAGAAAGAGCCTCAAGAGTTAAATTTCCTCATGACTACTTGAGCCATCGTTTGGGAGAAGAGATTAAATGGAAACAATGGTCTCATGCAACATGGCTGAAGGAAGGGTATAAGAACACGGAATCCTTTCATAACATTGCTAATGCCTGTGCTGGAAATAATGGTTTGCATTGTCTGATGGTGAAGGTGAGAGCGTAGAGGAGAAATCTCAGGAATGCAATGTCATTATGCAGTACTATGAGAACCCGTTATTTGGTGAGGACCGGGAGAGGCCCTGTTTGGATAACCTTCCTTTCAATAAACTATCATTAGCTCAGGCGGATGGTCTCGAGAAACCTTTCTCTAAGGAGGAGGTTAAGGAGGTGGTTTCATTAGGAGGGGATGAGGCCCCTGGTCTGCATGACTTTCCCTTAGCCTTTATCGAACTTTTTGGGATTTTGTGAAGGAGGATTCGCTTGATTTCCTAGCCAAATATTGGGAGAGGGAGTGACTTTTGTCAAAATTGGGATATTCTTCCATAGCATCATGTTGACAATTGAAGGGACAGAATGCATGCGAGATTCTTGGCCTATTCGCTTGATCTGTGGGCCTTTTAAATTCTAGCAAAAAAAATATTGCCACTCGGTTTTGTGCAGGTCTTAGATAAGGTCATCTCAAAATCTTAAGGGGTGTTTGTGGCAGGTTGACAAATTTTGGATATGCTCTCATAGCTCATGAATGTTTGAATTTGAGGCATAGAGAAGTGAAGAAAGGGATTATCTGCAAGTTGGACATAAAAAAAGGTTTACGATCACGTATATTGGGGCTTTCTTGTCTACATGTTAGCTAGGCTGGGTTGTGGGCAAAAGTGGAGAAGGTGGATGCAAGAGTGAGTCTAGTCAGCTAGGCTTTCAATGCTTGTGAATGGCTCGCCAAAAAGGCTTTTTCGAGCATTAAGAGGCCATGGACAGGGGAACCTGCTCTCTCCGTTCCTTTTCACGGTAGTGGTTGAGGCTCTAAGCAGGATGTTGGATTGAAGGCGGGCAGTCAGTCTGTTTAGAGGTTTTAAAGTGGGGATTAGTTTGGCTCTGATGTCTTCCGCTTCAGTTGTGGGCACCCTCATTGTCGGGAATCTTTAGGACTGGTCGATCAGTCTAAATCTCTAAAACATATCTTCCATTTCCCTCACTCCCGATTGACCTGTCTGCTTCCGGCTTCATCTCCAATGTTGGTCTATTCGTCTCGTGTGGTATGGTTAGGTTTTTGCTTCCTCCTGTTTTTTTTTTTTCCCTGGTGTCGAGTTGTATAGTTAGGTTTTGCTTTCTTTGTTTTTCTTTTGTTTTGTCTTTTTTTCCCTTGTTTTTTAGCTTGCTTCTTTAATATATTTCAGTTCATTCTTCAGAAAAAAGTGGAGGATTAGTTTGGCTCCAACCTCCCACTTGCAGTTTGCAGAGAAGGCTATCCTTTTATGTGATGCAAAAGTTGGAATGGTGGATAATTTAATAAAGTTAATGACATGCTTTGAGGTGGTTTTAAGGCTAGAAGTTGGATGTATTGAAGAGTGAATTGATCTGGGTTGTGCTCCACAAGTGCCGAGGTGGCTGAGGTTTTTGGGTGCAAGGCTGGCTCTTTCCCATTGACGTTTCGTGGGCTCCCTTTGTGTATTGGCAAGCCTGCCAAACACTTGTGGGATAAAAGTCATTGAAATGGTTGAAAGGAGGCTATCTAACTAGAACAACAAGCATCTCTCACTAGGCGGAAGGTTAACGCTAATTGAAGTAGCGATGTTGAATCTCCTAGTCTACTACACGTTGCTCAGGAAGTTTAAGATGTAATTTCTTGTGGCAAGGAGCCGAACTAAAACATAAATTCCACCTCTTGAAGTGGGATGAGGTGTGCCAGCCTTAAAAGGAAGGGGGAACGGGAGTTAGAAACCTAGAGCAGATGAATCTTGCGTTGCTCGGTAAATGGCTGCCAAGGTTTGGTTTGAAGGAAGGTAGTCTTTGGCCCGTGACATGCCAAATACCCCACATGCACCAATGGGCCACATACCACGTCTGATATGTCCCACATGTACCAATCTGACACCGTTCATCTTGAAGTGCCTTACATGTGCCAATTTGTTGATGTGCTACTGTCCATCTTCAAGAACCCCACATGCCACATGTACCAATGCCCATATTTTCTTACTTGCACATGCGTCATTGCAACATGTGTTCTAGTGTCCATCTTCAAGCACCCCACATATGCCATGCATCAATGTTCCATATTTGCCACCATCCTTTTTCAAGAGTCTCATAGTGCTACATGTGTCATTGTCCATCTTCAAGCACCCCACATGCCTCAAGTGCCCATCCATCTTTGAGGATCCCATGTGTGCTGCATGCACCGCCTTCCATCTTTAGGCACCACATGTGCTACGCATCAATGTTCCACTGTCCATCTTCAAGCATCCCACATGTGCTAATGTGGCACATGTCACCTATTACCTAGTAAATTTCCCATGAAAAAAATTTGTTTTGCCAAACAACAAGTTTGATAATGGGCCCCAATTTTGCAACTTCAATGGAAAATTTTATTGAAAACTAACAGCGGAGACTTATTTTCCTTTCCACTAGTTTCTTTTCCTCTCCTTGAATCCAAACAGGTCATAAGGACATGCTTTATGGGTTTTTTTTTCTTTTTATTTTTATTTTTGGGGGGGTGGACTTTATAAAAATTCTCTGATGCATGCATTTTCATAATGTTGTACTTTTTAATGAGGTTGTTTGTTATGCCAATTGTCAGGAAGCACTGGAAAATAGCAGACGTGAAATAACTGTTGCCATGATGAAGAGCTACCCGCAGCTTTTACGCAAATTCTTGGCTGATAAAACGAAGGTTTCATCACTGGTTGAGATAATTTTGTATCTGAAACTTGAGCTTTACTCACTGAAGAGACAGGAACAGGTGAGTGCCAGAAATTTCTTCACATGAATGTCCCCCTAGAATTTTCTTTTCTGATATCCTAACACTGGCCATACCTACTCGCTTGCCTTTCAGAATTTCAAAACTGTTCTTCAACTAATAAAAGATGCATTTTTCAAGCACGGCGAGAAGACCACTTTGAGGTCGTGTGTCAAGGCCATCACCTTTTGTTCTGCTGAAAGCAAAGCAGAACTGCAAGATTTTGCTCAAAATAAACTGAAGGAACTTGAGAATGAGCTGATAGTTAAGCTTAAGTTTGCCATGAAAGATGCAGTGGTAAATCTCTTTGCCCCATCTTTCTTAGTATTGATTATTTATCAATCAGAGAAATATAACATGTTTAGGTTGTAGGTGGGTGATGATGAATATTCCCTTCTAGTGAATTTGAAACGGTTATACGAGCTTCAATTGGAAAAATGTGTTCCAAATGAAAGTGTATATGACGATCTGGTTAGCACCCTTCAAAATCTCAAAAATGCAGATGATGAGGTATGCAATTTATTACCTGCTATGATTAAAAAAAAAAGAAGAAGAAGAAGTGAAGGATTCTTTTCTTCTTTCTAATATCTGCTCTTGATGCTGTCAACACCCTTACAGGTTGTTGGTTTTCTGCTTCTGAACATGTACTTGCATGTAGCGTGGAGTCTCCATTCTGTTGACAGTGAAAATCCTTCAGAAGCATCTGTATCTTCTCTTTTGTCCAAGCGCACTACCCTGTTTGAGAAACTAGAGTACTTTTTGCACACCCTTCTTGAAGTTGGGGAGGAGAGAAAAAGTGGAGGTCTTCTTTCTTCAAGAGTAAGCCTTAATTTAGTTTTATATTTAATTCCTTCAATCGTCATGTATAGCCATGAAACGGTCAATTGAAATAACTTATCATTAGTTGTCCCAAAATGCTTAAATATTGGTCTTATAAAATCTCTGTTGTGCCCAAGGTCTGTATCATACTTGCAGAAATGTGGTGCTTGTTCAGAAAGTCAAGGTTTTCCTCAACAAAGCTGGAAGGAGTTGGATTTTGTCCAGACAATTCAATTATTCAAAAGTTTTGGAAGCTTTGTGAGCAACGGCTCAACATTTCAGGTAAGTTTAAACCCATTGACCATTATATGCAGTTATTGTGATTACTGCTAAGCAGAAAGTGTTCAGTAATGCTCCTATGTGCATAGTAACCCGCGCTAAAGGAGTGTCAGTTTGGGTCGGTTGTAATCTGATAGATATCAATGAGTTGTCGGGCTCCAATGAGTGATTTGTAAGGGCTGATGATTCCTTGTTATCACCCTTCGTTTCCTTTTGGTCGCTTGTGTGTTGTCTTTTCTATTCTGTTCTCCTCTTTCTTAATAAATTTTGTTGCCATTGTTAAGGAAAAAGAAATGATCATATTATATGTTTGGGCTCCAGCGTAGCCTCATATGTAGCAGCAGCAGATCATGTCTCCTTTAGAAGAATTCTTAACTCACTGTTCAACCTGTAATAATATCACAGATGAGACGGAAGATGAAGATGTGAATGAAGAATATATAGAAGAGACAAATCCAGATACAGTCATGATTGCTGCAGCAAAATTAGTGGCTAGTGATACAGTTCCAAAGGTGAACAATTTGTTTTCTTATATACCGAATGTATTAATTACTAAGATTTTCATTATTGCTGCAGCAAAATTAGTGGCTAGTGATACAGTTCCAAAGGTGAACAATTTGTTTTCTGATACACTGAATGTATTAATTACTAAGATTTTCTTGTAGATTGGTCTGACTGCTTCCTTGTAGAGGGATAAAATGGTTACTAGCTTAGCTTGTATACATTGTGTTTGCGTGTACTCAGGCAATTCCAATGCATTGCATATACATCCAGTATTATTTTCGATGGTTATATATATATATATATATATATATATATATATATATATATATATATATCCAGAAGTCCTTACTCGTTATCTACTTGGTTCTTCTCATTCCATCAGCAGTATCGTCTTTGTTTGTGTTCTACTTCCACTAAATTAATTCCTTTGTTCTAGCACATGTTATAGTCATCATCTGGATGACGGTTATCATGATTCTCTATTTTTATGCTATCATGTTTCCATGCTGGCTTTAGTGTGTGGGCTGCTATTCCCTTGATGGTATAGTTTGATTGTTGTATACCATATGCAGTGTTTTAAATGGCAAATAGCGTGTAGCGTAGCGTTTACCCTTTGAAGCGTGAGGCATAAGTGTGAGCTACATGCTACTTCTATATTTTTAATCAAGGTTGCACTTGGTTGCACCAATTTCATGATATAATGCACCAAATTAGACTGATTAATAATGAAAGAGCACAGTGTAAAGGTAAAGAAAGAGCAATGAATCAACGGATTTTTATTAAAAATACAAAAATGTAACAAATCATTGCAAACATTAATTGATTTTTAATGTTGTAGTAAAAAATAGCTTGTAAAGTGAGCTACGTAGCGTGTAGTGTAGTCTATGGAGCATGTAGCCTATGCAAATTATCATGTGGTGTAAGCACTAAATTGCTATTTAAGCTATTTTCATGAGCTATATAGCATTAGGGCTAAGCTACACTTCGTATTGTAAGCTACATGCTATATAGCGTAGCTATTTAAAACACTGACTATATGTTTATTGATGAACAGCCGTGATATAGAATGCATCTCCATTTCTTCCCATTTGGTGGTTTTGATTTTCTCAGCAGCAGCAGTTGGGACTGTTCTCTCGCACTCCCTTTCCTGCTTGTAATGTTTGCTGTTTCTATTATCGGTGTAGCAGTCATGGTCATGGAAGTCTTATTTGTGTATATGTAAATTTTACACATGGCAACAATGATAATGGAAGTCTTATATTAATTTGTTAAACAATCATATGCCGTGGTCGACTGATTGATTCTTTTTCTTAAATACTTGTCTTAGTGAATCCCACTTGTAGAAGAGGGGGAGGATTCCCCTGAATGCAATAACGAATCTTTAGAACGAATCTTTGTAAAGATCTTAACTGGACACTTTTCTGACTAGAAAAAAGGTTACTGCTCATGCTTCACTGTAGCTGAACTTATTATCATCATCTTAGACTTGCCCAAAGCTATTTGGGTCTGGCTTTACTAATCCTGTTTCACAACAGGAATTCTGAAGATGGCTTGGACAAGTTTGATAACAGGTGGATTTTTAAAAAAAAAAGAATCGTAGTCAAGATAGTTCATCTTTGGAGGCATTGTGAGGGATCAAAACTAGTTGGGAAAGTCTACAAGGAAAGATGGGGATGTGGGAGCCTGTGAGCCCTACGTTGGTTGATCTTGCATAATAAATTAATAATGAAGGGACTTTTTCTATTTCCCTTCCAAGTATTAAAACTGCACATGCATTACACGAGGACACAAGGAAGAATATGGGTGCTTGAAGGGTTAGGCCACAGTGTTTGTCACTTGTTTTTTGCTTAAGGTACTGTAGACACCCCACTCAACAAACTGCTTGGCCTAATTAACCCATTCATCGTGGAGGGAAAATCTTGCATTGTATCAAGGTGAGAGGCTTGCAGAATTTTCGTCAACTATGGAAGTCCAAACTATGCTCAACCCCAAACCTAAGCCCAAATGTGACCCAAAACCTCACCGAAACCCTCTCAAACTCAACGAAAAGACCTGAAAAGATTCAAGAGGTGTGGGACCCAGCCTAACCTAGGGTCAGGGCCCACTCCCTTCTATTTTTTGTATGATTTTCTTGGACAGAGAAAAACCTTTTAAACTTTTCAGGTTTATCTTCATTTCAATGATTATCCATTTTCAGGCCCCAATTTCTCACTCCATCTTGTAGCCCATCAAGTTACCTTTCCTATGAGACTGGTTTCAGCTCAATCCAATATGCGGGCATGAAGTTATGATCAAAATATTGGATAGAGATGAGTTGACTGTTACAGAACCAAAATTCGACCTAAGTTGTGGACCCCACATCTCCCCAACTCTTAGGAAATTTTTTCATTAAACTAGAAGTATTAGTTAGCCCATCAAGTCCCCTTTGCAACATGTGAAGTGATAGATTACCTAAATCTGACACTTGAGCACCAAACTATGACTGAAAAGCCAAAGGGTGTGTGTATTGGACTGTGCCAAAAAATAAATAAATAAATAAATAAAAATGTATGAAATTTCCATCGCGTCCTTACCTGGAAATCCAGAAATCAATTTCCATTTCCTTTGACCTACTTTGTACCAAAATACTACTAGGAGCCTTAATTTGACCCCAATCTATCATCTTTTTACCAAATTACCCCTTATTTAGTGAAATCCCAAAACTACCCCTCCTTCAAGCTACAAGATTCTCCCGAGTGTTTTAATCCCCACCACTCATTTTCCAACATCTAGAAGTCTTCTAGAACCTTCCTTATATCCTAACAACCACTGGAATTCCCTCAATTTACACCCAAGCTACCCAATTAATATCCAGGATTAAGCCACTTGTCAACCATCCCCAATCTTCCTATCCTTTAGAAAACCCCTAACCTCTCCTCAAATTACAACCTTGCCACCCCTTTCCTTTGTAAATAGAGGCCTCCTGCTACAAGAAGGCGGTCTTGCCTCTTGAAAATCCCAAGTCCCAAAGCCTCTCTAAGAGTTCCTACTCTTCCCTCTGGCCATACTTACCCAATTCTGTAGGAGAGAAGATACTATGGGGAGAGCAAGAGAAGATGAGCTGTGGTTTAAGAGCTTGGGAAGCTCTTCTTGTTAAGGGTTGAGTACAACTCCACTCTTAAGAGTGGTTGAGTGATGGTTTAGTAACCTCTTGGGGAGAAGTATTCCCTTGTTCTTCTACTTCTTTGAATTCCCTTTGAAGATTAAGTTCCGAGTCAAGATCCTCCTTCACAAACCAAATTTACATTATTAAGGAGTTGCAACCTCAAGATTGATCCTTGCCAAGTTCATGCTAGTGAGCACCGTGAGAGAAGACATTAGAAGACTTCACCACAATCCCTACCCCTCTAACTTCTTTCTCTAACCCTCCAACATTCTCATTTTCTTCTTTCCTTTTATCTTTTCTTTTGCCTTTGGGACGCAAGTCAACTGTTTATTGAAATTCCAATCATTGGAATGTTGTTCTCCTTAGATAAAGACTGCTATATTGCGGATAGAGTAGGGTGCCTAACTCCTTCCTACACTATAACGTGGCCCTTACCCAAGATTTTGGTGTGAAGACCTTTGTTGAGTCTATTTCTTGGAAATTGGATGGTTTCTTACAATTCGATTTCCGGGCAACAAACAAGGATTCTAGCCGTCGTTGAGTTATACAAAGATAAGGCTGGTGGCAACTCTGAAATTGACACCATGGGATCTATCACACTCTGTAAGCCTTTTGTCACTACATTTATGGGTACCAATGACTGTATTCTTGTACGCATGGCAAACATGCATACGATCCTAGTTGGTCACTAGGTACACCATACCTTGGATGGACCATATCCTAAAAATCATTCCCATTGATCCTAACCAATCTATTTGAGAACTCATATGAAAAGAACATTGGTGTTTCCATAAAGAGCCTAAATTTCTACTGACTATCAATTTCATGATTCTAATTATTGTCGAATACAACTTAGTATCATCCAAGTCGTATTGATTTCAGTTCGAAACGAGATGAACCACCAAAACAATCATCATCATCGTCTAAGCCTTATTCCAATTAATTGGGGTTAGCCACATGAATCTTGTTCCGCCATTCAATCCATACAGGAACCACAATGGACAAGTTAGGGTGAGATCTACTGATTTTGGTCCCTGGGCAAGTCTCACTCAAAAACAACAATTAAATCCTTGGACTCCATTTTTTCAATAAAAATTCCAGTTGAGTTAGGAATGTTTTATTAGTGTGTTTCTTAAGTTATATCCCTCCCAAGTTGAGGCTTGCTTGATATCATCTTGGATATCGTACACACTTGTCATGTGCATGTGAATTGAAGCGAGTGGTTAGTAACTTTAATGAAAGAAAATGACAAACACTTAATGTTTATCATTTTGGAATATCCTATAAGCAATGTTTTAAACAGCGAATAGCATGTAATGTAGCATTCACCCCTGTGAAACACGAGGCATAATCTACAGTGTATCACGTAAGCTACACCCTACTAGATTTTTAATCAAGGTTGCACTTGGTTACATCCATTTCATCATATTTTCCACCAAATTAGACTGATTAACAATTGAATTTAATAAAATTACATGATATTTGGCGCAACCAAAGGCAACCTGAAGTAATAGGAAACGACAATGATTAAGTACAAAGGTAAAGAAAGAGCAACAAAACTTATTTAATATTGTTACTTGTATTATTTTAAAGCATCGAAATGTAATGCGGGAGCATTTTCACACTGGGCTTGAGTATGTAGGGGCACACTCGGGGTGGGTGGCTCACGAAACCCATGGATTTGGGGTCCGCGTGAGGTGGGTGGCTCGTATGAGGCGGAACCCATGGATTTGGGGCCCACGAGGGGGCAAAACCCATGGATTTGGGCCCCATGAGGAGGGTTCGGCCAAGGACCTAACCTATGGATTTGGGGTCTAAGCTATGAGATAAAGGGATTAATTCGTCATGCTCTATCAGTTTGAGCTTTTAGAGCAAGTGGCTAATTATCTTGCATCAAATTGGTATCAGAGCGGGAGGTCTCATGTTCGAGACTCCTCACCGAGGGTGATTAATGTGGGGGCAAGTGGGGTGGCTTGTGGGATGCAGAGGCACATTCGGGGTGGGTGGCCTACGGAACCTATGGATTTGGGGCCTGTGTGAGGCGGAACCCATGGACCTGGGGCCTAGGCTTTGAGATAAAATGATTAATTCGTCATGCTCTATCAGTTTGAGCTTTTCGAGAAAGTGGTTAATTATCCAACATCAAAAAGATTAATTAATTTTTATTGAAAATAGAAAAAATGTAACAAATCATTTAAAACATTAACGACCTGTTTGGAAAGATGCATTGCATTAGATAGAATTAACACCATTATTACTTAACGAATGTACGTCTGGAAATACCATGGTATTTTGACCATCCAATCCCACGTTTGGGATGAAATTCTTCCTTCGGGAAAAAGACTATATTGCGTAAAACCAATATTTGGTGGATGTTGGAATTCTAATCAACAGACTAGATTTCATAATTGATGCTGGTCACTTATATTCATAAGTAACTTGAGTGTCATGTGTAAAGGGCACATATGGATAGACAACGTGGTTAAAACCCGTGTTTTCGGTAGCACTCGTAGCGTAGCTAAAATGCTACATGGTGTATGCAGGTAGCGAAAGCTACGGAGCATGTAGCATAGCGTAGGTAGCATGTGCTACTTGAAATCTCCTCTCTCTCTCTTTTTTTTTTTTTTTTCCAAGTGTTTCTTCTATGCTACTTCACTACTTATTTTAAACTGGTGGTGACTCATCCCCATCACATGTGGAACTACATTAGATTAATCTGGACCATATAAATTGTGGTCCATATCGTGGATAGAGCACTTGGATCAATCTAGACCATCCAAATCGTGGTCCATATTGTGAATTTATGATGTTTCAATAAATAAAAAAAGAGGTCACACTTAGAGATGTCTGAATGCAAAGAGATAGATTTTGCATGAAAATATGTGGTTGATGATTCAAATTTGCAATAAAAAAATAGGAATTATGCATTATGTAAAATTTATGACATTTTCTATTATTTTAATTAAAAAAATATTAAGTATAGTATAGCTTATGCTATACACTATGTAGCTTACGCTACACGCTATAGAGGGTCAAATGCTACGCTATATACTGCTTGCTATTTAAAACACTAGTTAAAACATATGCATCAATGTGGGACCCACATATGTAGTGGATTTCAAAATCCATTAGAAATCTTTTTGTATCTCTGCTGGGACTGGAAGGTCAAATCCTTGGATTAATCCAATCCTTCTCAGGGATTCCAAATGCTGAATGGACTTAATATCCCACCTAATGCAATGCAATACCACCTAATCCCATGTTCCAAACAATCCCTAATTGAACTTAATGTTGTAGTGAAAAATAACTTGTAATGTGATCTATGTTATGTCTAACGTAGGCTACATGTGACTTACCGCTATTTTCATGAGCTACATAAGGCTAAGCAATGAAATGATACGTTGTGTAGGCTACATGTGACTTATGCTATTTTCATGAGCTACATAACACAAGGCTAAGCAATGAAACGATACGTAGCGTAGGCTTCCCACTACATACCATAAGCTATTTAAAACACTCCTTATAGGTTACATCATTATGATATTAAAAATCTGTAGAGCTCAAGTATGTGTATAGCCCTGCCTATGTACACACTGGCACACATGCCAATTGTCACTCATGCACAAGATCCAAGCATTTACATCAGTTGATCAATACTACATAGATCTTTGGCCCAAAAATCACTTCACTCAAGTGGGCCGGTGTATCTAAGAAATGAGCAGATAAGACAATTTTCTTGCCATCTATTTAAGTGGGCCATCTATTGTGGTTCACCTGATTGAATTGGCCTAATTTGGCCAATTTAATCTGCATTCATTGGCACATATGCTTATGTTTAGATGGGGTACCAATTTAATTGGCCTAGGCATAGAATTGGCATTCATTAATGCATGCGGATCAAAATTTGGCAAACTTGGATGTGGAGAACAGAAATCATTAGATTTGCGATACATTATTTTGATAGGTTGGTAAATGTAATTAGTGTATCTGTAACTTTAGATTATTAAGTAACACTGTGTTAGAGTTCAAAAAACATGATGTTTGTTGATTCGGAACACTAACTAGTTTTCATTTAGATGTCCATCAATCTGCCAGCTAGGGTCATATTCTCAGTATAAATTTGGCTTACGACCACCTATAGTGGGCACAGGATCTGAGCAAGTAATTTGAAATGCAAGCATGGCCCTTGTATGATTTTTGTTCGCAGGCTTATTACTCATCATAGCATCATTTTTTCCCCCTCTAAACAGTGACATTGTCAAAAACAGAACCAAGTAAGCATGAACTGAATATCTTAGTAAGGTTATACATTTGGAAATTTATGGAGTTTTGCTTATTGCTGAGCTCTTAGTTTTGCAATGTTGAATTATGAGTGGGATTTATAATAGTGGTCTATGAGATGACTAATGCAATTTGTATTCTCACCTCTAAAAGCCAAAGGGAAGAACTTCACATATGCCATCTTGGTGCACGTGCCCAAGATCCATAGAATTTATTAGGACCTCTGTCCAATTTTTGGGTCCCCTTGGTTTTAAAAAATGAGGAAGTTACAACCATAACAGCCTTTACGGATCTGTAACGGACTGATATGGGTCTGTAACAGGCCCATATGGAACTGATTCATTTTTTCCTTTACAAAAATTTCAACCATTAGGGGGCCGTAACAGCCATGAGGCTGGCCATGGCAGCCACTGTTACTGTTATTGAATGCCTTGGTGGGCCCACTATTGGCAGTGCATCATTTGAATATTATGGGTATAGGATAATTCTAGCCATGCAGACATGCCACATGTATGCAGAAACTAAATGAGTTAATAGGGGTAGTTTCGTCATGTGAAGTATAGAAAGTATACATGATTTTGAAAAATAGAGGTATGACATTTTATTTTGACTTTGATAGTAGTAAAGGTCACCTCTTCCTCATTGTTTCTAGTTCAAAATTCCAACGACTGTATTACTTCTCTTTGAGATCTGAGGTTTCTGGTATCAGGCACTATCTACAATTCCTGCAGCTGAAGTAGGAGAGTATCTTGTTGAAACAACATGAATGTTTTCATTGATCCTGCTAAACCCCATGCATATCCATGAGTCTTATTTAATTGCAATTCATGCAGGACTATCTTGGTCCAGAGATCATTTCTCACTTTGTAATGCACGGAGCAAGTGTGGCAGAGATAGTCAAGCATCTGATCTCGGCTTTGAAGAAAACAGCAAATGATGATGTCCCCGATATGTTTCTGGAAGCATTGAAAAGGGTATGGATTCAAATTTTCAGCACACTTTCACATGATTTGCAAGGATTTGTTGCAAAGAATGATATGTGGTCTTATTCAAGACATCATCCTTAGTTACAGGGATGAGAGACCACAGTTGTACACTCTAGGTTGTTGCTTATGAATCATCATGTATGGGCAGTCCCCTGAGCCACTCAGGGCTGGTTAATTTGTTTCTAGCGACATCTCCACCTGCAAGCCGTTTGTGAGTCATCATGTGCAGTTTCAAGATTTCTGAATTTGCAAGAAGAGCTATTGCTCTTGTATGAATTATAGAAGCTTAATCATCATTGTCTTTTAAGCATTATCCCAATTAACTGGGGTCAGCTACACATACTGTTTTGCCATTCCACTCTATCACGGATCCATTGTTCGGAGTATCCCCGATATATATCCCTGATATTATCCGTTATGATACCAATAACAGTGGTAGTGATCTGATAATACTAGTAGTATCAGAAATTCCAAGTATCGGCGATATAACGTTAAATATCACCAATGAATGTCCAATATTTATAGTTGTGTAAATTCTAGGTGCCACTTGTATCACCAATATTTTAGACTGTGTAAATTGCAAGTGTCGCTTGTATTGCTAGTGTATCGGTGATATTTTGGTAATATTGCCAATATATCGATATCGCAAAAAATCCATTGACTAAAAAATGATTCCATTTCATTTTATTTTATTTTTTAAATTTTTTTTACAAGCGCATGGTTGTATGATGAAATGCATGTTTGTATGCGTGTATGAGTGTGTATTCATGGATGGATGGATGGATAGATCATGGATGGATGGATGTATAGTACCTGCATTTGTATTATATAGATTATGGATGGATGCATGTTTGAGTTCATTTACTTTTACATGTTGTAGTTATTGTATGATACTTGCATTTGTATTATATAAATTCATTTTGGTTACTATTGGACTGATTTCTTGCAACAAAATATGCTTTTAGACCCCTGTTAAATGGAAACTTATTATGTATGCATTCTTTTTGCAATTTTTTTATTCTTAAATATACAAATATATGTATTTTAGCATCCCCTGAAGTTTCACTAAAAAATTCCACTATTTTTCCCATGTTTCCCTGCATTTCTGATTATCGGCAATAACGATATTGTTTTTGTGTATCTGACCTGCGAAACTTGTAGAGTTACCAATAACTCAAACACTGCACGGACCATATCCTTACCTAAGCCATGGGTCCTCAAGTCTTTTCTTACTATCTCCACCCACTTGCAGCTAATCATAGAAACTTATAAATTGTTTGAAATAATGAAGTCTGTTGGTGTTGAGAAGTTCATACAGTTGCTGGCAGAATATGCACTTCATCCCATGGCAACATGTTCTGGGCATATATGTAGGACCTTAATGCATAAGCTGTTTCTTCATCTTATACGAAAGTGAAATTGGAGTAAATGGTTAACCTTTATGTCCAACAACAAATTGGACTGAAAATCGAATCAGTCAATATATGATCATTATTAAGAAGTATTTGCATTGTCATAATAAATTCCTAAAAAATATTTATTTTAATGAATGCATATTAGAATCATTCTGTAAACTGTAAATGTAATTATATGCGACTGTAATGTATCTATGTTAAAAGGCCATTACACTTTTCTAAGATTGTGTCGTCTATACATGTATCTGTTTGCGTAAAAGAACTATTACGTCCTAAATCTAAATGGGCCTAAGAACGGGCCATATGTAGCCCGCATTCACATTCGATAACACTCCCCCTCAAGTTGGACCAACCCCCTCCTAAAAACACACACACACACCCCATGAATGCGCAGCTTGATAAAGAGACGATCCAGTTGAGTACAATTCATGACCTTCTTAAATATATCTGTCAGTTGATATTGAGACTTGATGAACGACATGCAAATTTCCTTAGCTTAATTAAGTGGCAATCAACTTCGATGTGCTTGGTCCTCTCATGATAGATAGGGTTATTGGCAATATGAGAAGCTGCTTGATTATCATAGTACAACTTCATCAGAACCTTAATTATAAACCAAAGTTCATCTATTAAGTTTTTAGCCAAATAAGCTCACATGTCGCATGGGCCATTGCTTTGTAATTCACCTTGTCACTTTGCTTCTTACTCTTCCATGTAACAAGATTACTACCTGCAAAAGTATAATAGTCAGATGTAGATCACCCATCAAATTGAGAACTGGCCTAATCTTCATTCGAATATCCTTTCACTCGAACATGACTATTTTGCTTGTAAAGGATATCATGACTAGGAGCTCCCTTTAAATACTTGAGGATTGAAGCAAGGCTTCCACATGTGAAACTCGGGAAGCCTGCATAAAGTGACTACGGTAATAGGATATGTAATATTAGGTTGGATAAGATCTATTAATTTTCCCAAAAGTCGACAATATCTCTTTGGATCATAAATTAATTCACCTTGATGACATGAAGTTTCTAATTTGTATCCGTGGGAGTTTCAGCAGGCTTAGCTTTTAGACGACTATCTCATCCTTGGTAAATTCATCACATTTTCGTTGTGACAAGTTGATACCCACCTTGGGCCTTGCCACATCAATGCCTAAGAAATATCAAAGATGACAAGTCCTTCGTATAGAAATGCTACTATGTCAACTTGTTAACACGTATACCATCACTGCTTGTGACAATGGATGCCATGAAGTTTTTGGATCACAGGTTTGTTAAGGTGAAGAGAAAGTAACTTCATGGGAAAAGATAAAAAAGAAATTAATAAGGAAGTTCCTACATATGAATTGTGGCCATGGATCTAAAAAACAGTTATGTAATGGCCGTTACGTAACGACAAGTGTAGGTACCATTATGCATTACAAAGGCATAATGACCATTATGAAAAATGAGTCGTAACGGCCGCTATGGCCTCATAATGGATCATTACCGTAACGCCCGTTACGGCTCATATCATAACAGTAACGACAATGGCCGTTATGGCCATTGGTACCATTATTAAAAACCTTGCTTGTTCCTTGCGACTTTTATCAAATACGTCAAAATCTATGTCAAGGGAATAAATTGATGAATGAATACATTGAGGAATTCCATACATTGACATCACGGGTGGGGTTCTATGATTGAAGACCCGAAGATGTTTAGATATCTTAACGGTCTTTACCTAGACACAAGGAATGAATTGGTTTTCAAAGATTTATTTAAAATGTTTGATGGATGCACACTTATGTTAAAAGCCAATGCGATGATTAGTTGGGGACTTGAAAGATGATTTGGTGCCCCACAAGGACTATCATCAATTATGGGGCACTAAGCTAACTTCCTAGATAAGGCGATCACAAGACCTCTCATAGGTCAAGGGATGGCAGGCTAAAATTCAACGTTCAAGCCAAACCTCAACCCAAGGGGAGGGGGTTTGTGAACGAGGGAGTACTGTAGCCAAGACGGGACAAAATAATTCACCTTTCACATACTTTTAAGTGTAAGCAGTCGGAATATCGTTCTTTACAATGTCTTGAACATTGGGCCATTAGTGATATAGGCTGCATTTGGGCCACACTAATCTCCATTGTTGATCTTCATACAGTATGTGATCAAACAGTTCAAAGCCCCATATTTTCAAAGAATCATGCATGGATCGTCATTTTTTTACCTTGGAGCCTGGAGGACCATGATCCTGTAAAGAGTGAGCCACCATTGTGGATCTCAAATGAAGAATTTTCTACTTGAATGGCTCCCAACTCATGCTAACTTCTTTTTACAAAGATTTTCTCCTACTTCTTAGTTATTTAGATAGAGTTAAAGTTTTAATTACTTTTTTTTTTAATCACTTTTCTTGTGTCCCACTTTTGGGGTACCAAATGATGTTAAAACAGTGGGAAACCAGCCCCGTTTGAAAGCTTATTAAGTTAGTTTTCTGATAATCCTAAGATCATGCAATTTTTATGTCATTCAAGTAAGTTATGGTGGATATTTTCCAACGACGTGTATCGTTCTGGCTGGATTAAGGGGTACTTTTGTCATATGCAATATTTTGTTGAAATAAATTGTTAGGATTAGAAGTTAGGAAGTGGAATAAATGGTCTAAGTTAAATAGGGTTAGGAGTTGTTATAAATGCTCTCATTGCATTATAATTATATAGTTGATTGATTTTATGAAATTTCTTTATATATATATATATATATATATATATATATATATATATATATATATCCCACTCTTTGTGAAGGAGGAGAGAGTGGGCTTTATATCCCTTGGATTTTTCAGTTTCCCTTATCCTTAACACCTACACTCGTTATTACAAAGATATGCATGGTCATCATCAATTGTTAAAGTGAATTTGGGTAAGGAAGGAGAATGTGTTGAACACACTCATGACCATATGTGAATGGAAGTCGAGGATGGCGTAGTATAAAGAACATGCAATGATGCAAATAATGATGGGGTGAGTGTTGGGGAGGATGCAAAGACATATATGGAGATAAGGACAAGACATTGGTTATCCATCAGACGACTTTATCGGCACCTTAGGTGATTCTTAAGGGACAATGGTTGTGACACAATATCTTCTGCACCACCTTGCCCTTTTGATGGGAAGAAATGCACAATTCTAATAGATGGAGGAAGCAGCGTGAACATTGTCTCATAAAAAATGGTGGAGAAATTAAAACTTGAAGAACATATGCATCCACGTCCACGCCAAATTTGTTGGTTCAAGAAAGGGGGTGGAGTCTCTGTTAACTTCACTGTTTAGCTTCCTTCCCTATTAGAATTATTTATAAATACATAAGTGTGTATGTAACGTGGTTGCTGAGGTTGCATGCCACATTTTGTTGGGGAAATCATGGTTGTCGGACTGAATATGGTGCATTTGACTCGTCCTAACATTACTCTTTTGTCAAGGATGGTATTAAAATTATTCATTGCATCCAATGAAACAGCATCCAATGCCTAAATTTATAAAGAGGAGGTTAAGAGTGTTTGTGTAGAAAAGTTTGAAGAGGAAAGCAAGGGGACCAGCATCATTTATGTCTTAGTTGCTAAAGAAGATACAAAATAGTTAGATGTTCCACCTCCTATACAAACACTCCTTGTGAATGTGAAGACTTTGTGCTCGAAGAATTCTAAGTTGAACTTCCTCTTATGAGGTTCATTCAACACCATATTGATTTGGTGCTAGGTTTGAGCTTACCAAATCTTGTGCACTACCAAATGAGTCCAGCTGAATATGTTGAGCTTCACCATTAGGTTACTGGGTTGCTACAAAAGGGATTGATATGGAAAAGTATGTCACTATGTGTTGTTCCTATATTGTTTACTCGTAAGTAATATGGATCTTGGAGGATGTGTGGACCAAGGTATTCAATAACAGTAATGGTGGTTGTAACAGCCACTATCTTTACAGCCAAACTCTATTTTTAAAAAATAGTAATAAAAATAAAAATAACAGCCTATTATGAGGCCATTTTTTATTTAATGGCCTGGCCATTTTTTTTTATGTAACAGCCATTATAGACCCGTAACATGTAAATGCACCCACCGTTACCATTACGTAGAAGCCATACATAACCATTTTTGGATTCCATGGTGTGGATAGTTAGGCGATTAATCAAATTACGGTTAAGTACCAATTTCTATTCCATTCTTGGATAATATGCTGGACATGATGCATGGAACAAAGGCCTTTTCAAAGATCTACCTCAGTAGTGGATATCATCGTATTCGTATCTGGCTCAGGGACGAGTGGAATACCTGTTTAAGTCTTGAGATGATTATACAAGTAGCTTGTCATGCCATTCAGGTTTTCAAATGCACCATGTACTTTCAGGAAGCTGATGGCAGAGGTACCCTATGTCAGTACCCCTTTATTAGGAAGTTAGTTGTTTATTTTGATGAATAGGTAGAGCATGTTTGAAGATGAGATCGCTTATGCAGCATGGGTATAACATGCTCTACTACTTACTGTACAGTTACAGAGGAGATGTGTCAAGCTGACTTGAGAGTTTTTACTGGGGGGTGTATTCGATACTCCGACTGCATGCAACACTTGATAGAAACGGTACATGTGGGCTATATTCACTCTAACTAAACCCAGTAAATTATGGAACCCAATGTTGCTAAGTTACCTCCAAAAATCAGATTGGTTGAACGATCTTAACCTCTAATTCCTGGACACTTGCTAAAATAACACCCTACGATACTTTTTATTTTGAACTGTCCACTAAACATCCACCAATCTGATTGTCAGATAATCAAATAAACTTAGTTTTTTTTATTCATGATACACCCAAGTTGGAAACTTGGAATTGAAAATTTGGATGGTTTAATCTGAATTACTTGTGTGCCGTGTATCCAACTTATAGATATTTTAATGCATGTGTATCATCCATGACACTCCTCCTGAGTATCAAAGTATTTCTTTTAGAAACTGCTTGAATTTCACAATGTAGTGTGTATCCCACTGTACAAAGGCAAGAATGATTATGCATTTGGATACATTCAAGTTGTGTGGGGCACACTCATGATATGTATCTAAAATCCAAACCCTGACTTTATTGAGCTTCCTCATTTGATCCATGCATATCAATAATCATACTTGTCCAAACTCCTGTGGGATACCATAGGGAACAATATACAATCAATGCCTAAAATCTATTATGCAAGTGGCTTAGCCCACCTGAGTTATGTCTCTTCATCCTTGTGGGGCTCACCTGATGAATGGGTGGGATGGAATATAAACAACATGGTGACCCACATTCCATTTCAAAGTTTCTATGGTGGGCATTACCCTCCGAATGTTGGGGCATATCTATTGGACGGTTTAGTTCCACTCACACTTCCTGGTGGGACCATTAAGATCTTGCACGTTTACAAGTACCCCACACACATGTAGCATTATCAAACCTTATACGCATGAGTCCAACTCATGAGAAAAAAAGTCCAAAACTCGTTGAAATGCCAAAATTGTCCTCCATTGTTTTTTTTAAAAGGATAAAAATTGACCTCCATTGCTACTTTAGAAAATATGCGTAGGCCATTTTGGTCATTGCACATACACTTACCTTTCTCCTATTCTACCCAACATTCTCTACTCTCTATAGTCAACCCCTGTAGTTGTTGTGAAAAGAAAAAAAGAAAAAAGAAAAGCATTAGCAACAACCATAGTTTGCATCTCTCCACGGTCAATTTGAATTCCTTTTGCCTCCTTTTCCCTCTCTACTCACCACCAACCATGGATTTGCCAATGTCGATCAAGCTCGTGCTCAAGGACAAACAGAAAGAGATTTGAGGTTTTTTTTTTTTCTTCTTCTTCATATTTATCTTACAAAACTCAGTAATTTTCTCTTCTTTTCCAACTTTATTAGTTATTTAACTTGCTTTTTAATTTTAGTTTTTTAATTAGGCATTAGTTGGATATCTGATTACTCGACTCGCAGTTGGATATCCAATCAATTACCAGATAAGATACGGATTTGAATACTTTTAAAAGAAGTCAGATATGAGTCACATATAAATATTTGTATCCAAGTCAAATATCAAATAAAATATTGCAATATCCAACCTGTTTACAACCCTTACCATGAAGCTTAAAGGTATCTCAACTTGCAGAAGTGCTCGTTGTGCTAAGTTGACGACTTTTCTACATGATATACTTGTCTTTAGCATCACAAAGTTGGAAGTTAGAATAAGGTGGTGGATGCTTTTGAGTAGTTGTGCAAGCATGTGGAAGTCCCAAAAAATTGAACTAATTAGAAGGGTGATGCTATTAGGAACCATTGTCATGGGGGTCATGGGATTCGAAGCATTAAAAGACCAATACGAGGACCCCATCTCCGGCAAAGTGCTCAACTATTGTGTGAATGGTCAAGATTCCAGAAATGAATTCATCTCATGCTATGGGTATTTATTCAAGGGTTCATGCTTATACATTTCCGAATGATCGTAGTGAGAAAAGATCCTCTCTAAGTTGTTGTGGTGGTGGAGTGGAGATTTGGAGACATCTCCTATTAGGAAACAGTCTCTCTCTATCATCTTATGTTTTATGTTGGGGAATCCTAGTTCGTCTAGAATTTTGCCACTTACTCTCTCCTCTTGTGTTTTCTAAATAAGGGAAACGTGTGTATAAAGAGGTATTCTATTCCATTAGTTCATCTTCAAGGGTATTCCTTGTATGGGTGGGAGAGAGATGAGCCTTGTATTTTGTGTTGCTAGTGAAGTAGAAAGTCTTATGTTGCTGCCCTATGGATTAGGTATATTGCCGAACCATGTAAATATTTGTGCCTCCTGTCACTTGCTTTTGTTTAGCCCTTTTTTTTTTGTGTTTTGGCATCTCTTACACTAATCTCATGTGGGTGTTTTTCCACAACAATTGGTATCAAAGCCAAAGGTAGAGAAACCTTTTAGCACAAGATCGGTGTTAGCGTTTGTTTGACAATTGTGTTTCAAATGGTTGGATCGAGTTTTACCAGATTCAAGGTGCCGAAGTTCAATGGATCCAATTAGGTGTTGTGGAAACTCAAGATGAACATGACGTTGGTGAAGGAAGGATGTGCAATTGCGATTCAAGGAAAATAAAAGAAGGCTGTAGAGATGAAAGACGAGATATTTGAGGAGAATCAATTAGCCATGGTGGACCTTCTTGCATTGGATGTTTCGGTTTTGTTCAACGTGTCCGATTAAACCGCTATAAAAGGGTTGTGGGACAAATTACAATACCTATATGAAGGGAATCGATGTCGAACAAGATATTTCTTCGACAGCAATTGTACTACTTGAAGATGAAGTGTCCTCTTTGCCAAAACACTTTAATGGGTTTAACACCCTGATTAGTAGATTGCTAGCAGTTGATGTGAAAATTAACAATAAAGAAAAGGTCGCACTTCTACTCTATTCGATGCCAGATTCATGGGATGGTTTGATTTTGAATCTTAGCAACGGTCTAAATCTCACTATGGAGTTAGCCATGTCTACATTGCTTATTGAAGTCTCGTAGAAAAACACATGAAGAATTTGTTGGTGATGTTATGATGGTCAGAGGAAGATCAACTGAGAAGGGTACCGGTGGGAGAAATCAGATGAGATCCAAGTCGAAAGGGCATAAAACATGCAAGTGTTGGAATTGTAGAAAGAATGGTCACTTGCGCAAAAAATTTACACTAAAAAAAACAAATTAGGAAAATTATTAATCTGATTTGCATGATCAATCATTAGATTGAAAGGGTTCTCAAGGAAATCTAGTTAAGAAAGACAATTCGTCTGAGGATGCGGAAGTGTTGTCTGTAGTGATTCCACAAGAGAATCTGAGCCATCAATGGATTTTGATTCATGTGCTTTGTTCCATGATTCCACACAAATTGTTTCTACACATATCAGTCATGTGATGGTGACACAATTTACATGGGTGATGATAGCACGTGTAAAATTATGGGGATTAGAGATGTCAAAATTACTATGTTTGATTGGATCACTCGTACATTTTCTGGTGTAGGGCAAACACTGAACCTTCGGAAGAGTCTCCTGTCATTGGAAAAGTTCGATGAAGATGACTATAAATTTTTTGTTGAAAAGAATCGATTAACGATTGTGAAAGAAGTGATGGTGGTGGTAAAAGGAGAATTAATATGCAGTTTATATCATTTAATCGAAGATACTGTGGTTGGCGATACTATTGTTACCAATGCTGTGAGCCTGTGACAGACTCTGCTGCTATCTGGCACAGGCGGTTGAGCCACATGAGCAAGTAAGAAAAACACTTGGTCAAAATTTACTTCATAGTTTAAAGTCTGTTAATTTAGATTTTTGTGAGGATTGCCTGTTTAGAAAGCTCCATAAAGCTCGTTTTCCTTCATCCACTACTAAAAGTAAGGATGTTTTAAATTTAATTTATTCTGATACTTAGGAGGCTCCAGTTGAATCCTCGAGAGGTTTGAAGTAATTTGTTTCCTTTATTGGCGATTTCTCTTGGAAGGTGTGTGTTTACATGTTGAAACGGAAGAGTGGTGTTTCTACTTATTTTATCAAGTTTAAAGCATTAGTTGAAAATTAAAAGAGAGAAAATTAAGTGTTTAAGAACTAATAACGGAGGAGAATACACTTCGAAAGAATTTAATGATTTTTGCAGTGAGCATGACATTGAGAGGCACTACACGGTCCATGGTACTCCATAACAGAACAGAGTTGCAAAACAGATGAATTGTACACTTATGGATCGTTTTTAGGAGCATGTTGAGTTAGGCTATGCTCGAGTAGTGTTTTTGGGCAGAAGTCCTTAAATACAACTTGTTACTTGGTAAATCATTCTCGTACTACTGCACTAGATTGTTAGATCCTTAAAGAGGTATGGTCTGAAAAGCCTATTAATTATTCGTTCCTTCGTTCTATTGACTACGACACGTATGTGTAGATTCCTAAAGAGCATATGACTAAGTTGGATGTGAGGTACATAAAGTGTATTTTTCTTGGCTATGCAGTGGAAAAATGGGTATAGATTGTGGTACCCTGCTGCCCGCAAGTTAGTGATTAGCCGAGATGTTGTTTTTAATGAAGTTTCATTGCAAAAAGATAGAATTGTTGAGCTCGGGGCAAAGATAATTGAATTGGTATCTTTAAACGATGTTCAAAATCAGCCTGTTGATTTAGAAGGTCAGCAAGTTGATAATATCGTTAAAGATGAAGCTGATGAAGAGCATGTAGATGAGATACCAGGTGTTGAAACTCAAAGTGATCAAGGTAGACCAAAGAGAGCTACAAAATCTTATGTTTGGCTCAAGGATTATGTTACAACTTATGCTTGCATGACAGAAGAACACAGGCATTGTTCATACCAAGAAGCATGTGAATTTGTGGATGCTAACTAATAGAGAATGTCCATAGAGGAGGAGATGGAAGCTCTACATAAGAACAAGACTTGAGAATTGGCTGAATTACCCAAAGGGCAGAAGGCTATTGGTTGTAAACAGTGTTTTGAATATCGTTGTAGCGTAGCGTGTATTGCACACTACTTAGCGTTTGCAAATGGCGTATTGCCCCTGTAATGTACGTTATAGGTTACATACGCTACATCCTAGTTTTTTTTTTTTTTTTTTTTTTTAAAATACAGTTTGTTTCGTTGTGAGTTTAATCAATTTATTTTAAACAGTGGTGGCCCCCATCCCTCTCACACATGGCAATCTGTAGAGTTATCCAAACCATCCTTTGCACACATGGCAATGTATAGATGATTAATATATATTTACTTGATTATTTTAAACAACTGTAACCATTTAGAAATGGGCCTCCACATGTATGATTGAGAGCTTATCTCATGTAGTAAATGGTATAGAACTCATATTATTAATAATAAAAAACTCTCAACTTAAAAAGGGTTTCGAAGAGGGCTTCTTTCAAAAGCCCCAAGTCTTCTGTCATCAACGCAACTTCTGTCTTGGCCCCAAAGAGAGGTTGACTCTCTTGATCCAAAGAGCTGTTGAAGACAAGATTTATGCTGCAGAATCGACCCTACAAGAAGATCAAACTATTGCATTTTCAATGGCATTAAAGCCCAAACAAAGGAAAAATCAAGTTTCCTCCGTTTTCACATACATATGGATACAAAGCTCAAAAAAATCAGTGTTTCGTTTGATTGAATCTCTAATCAAGGTATGTTCTTGCCTCTTAATCTCTCTTAACGAATTCTTTTTCATTTCAATGAAGATTTGTACTTTTCTTTTCTTTTTTCCTTATAAGAGGTCAGTTCCTGCAGAAGATTTGATTTTTTTTCGACATTGTTATCTGTGAGGCCTGTTGTGGTGTGTATGGCATGTGTGTGACCTATCCAACCATCACATGGGCTACCATGCTGTCTTTAGTTGGTTTTACATTGTGTTCTATGCCATGGCCCATGTGCGTGGGGTCTATTGTGGTGTGTGTATTGCATGGAATCCAACCGTTTGGTCCATCATGTGGGCCACCACTCCACAACGTGTATTGTCAACTGTGTAGTGTAGTGTGTATTGTGTGTAGTGTCCAACTGTCAATTGTGTAGTGTAGTGTAGTTTGTATTGGTTGTTTACCATGTGGGATTTTATAATGTAGTTTACACTTGTGAGTTGTGACTCGTGGTTTTAATTAGACATCATTAATTAAAGTAGTTTGCTTATAATGTTATTGATGTGATAGTGGTTTGATTTGGTTTAAATATGTGGATTGGCGTGCTTTTACTTGAAAAATGTAGGATTGTAGGCATTTTTCAATTTTCAGTTTTGCTTTTTTTTTTTTAGTATTTATTCTTACTAATTAAAAATAAATAAATAAATCTATTTTTAATTTTAAAAAATAAAATAAAAAGTATCATGTAGCTTATGCTACACGCTATAGGGGTTCAAACGCTATGCAATATGCTACGCGCTATTTAAAACACCAGTTGTAGATGTGTTTACAAGTTGAAAAAGGATACTAACGAGAATGTTGAAAGATATAAAGCCCAATTAGTAGTAAAATGATATACTCAGAAATCAAGTATGACCTTAATGAAATTTTCTCTAGTTGTCCGTTTGAGCACTCTTCGTATTGTGTTGAATATGGCAGTGATGCTTGACTTGGAGCTAGAACAGTTGGATGTAAAAACTGCCTGTTCTGCATGAGAATCTTGATGAAGAAATTTATATGACTCAACTTGAAGGCTTTATTGAAGAAAACACGAATAATCTTTTGTCGACTGAACAAGTCACTTAATGATTTAAAGCAGGCACCGAAGTGTTAATTTAAGCGGTTTGATTCCTTCATTATGAGCTTGGGATTTCAGAGATATGAGGCAGACCATTGATCTTATGTTTGTAGTTTTGGTAATAGATGTTTTATTATCTTGTTATTGTATGTGGATGACATGCTGATTGCAGGTATTAATATAGATACTATTACAACATTAAAAGCTTATTTGACTAGGAAATTTGATATGAAGGATTTGTGGTACCGTTAATAAGATTCTTGGGATGATCATACTTCAAGGTGTACCATTGTGGTAACGGTGTGCATAATGGTGCCCACAGTTACTGATATGGTTATGGGCCGTATCGGCCGTTACGGCCTCGTAACGGTCAATGCCCCCTGCAACGGTAATAAATTTTTTTAGTTCTAAAAAAGGTATGAAAAAATATCAATTGAATAAAAAAAAATAAATTCAAATATGCATTCATTTATAATTTTGAACGTGTTTATGGTGGTGTAATGGTCCACTCTTTGGTGAGAAAGTTGTATTGGTGGTTTGATGAATTTATGAACCTGACAGCCTGAAATTGATTGTAAAACTCAGATTTAATTTTTTAACTATCTAATACCAATGATAAATATATTAGAATGAATTTAATATCAAAATATCTCACATGTGTAGGTGTTTCATATTTTTTAAAAAAATCATTGAAATAACTTGTTTTGATCCTCAAATTCAAGCTAAGCGGTTGGAATTTGTAGTAGAATAATTTAGGAAAGAAAAGAGAAAAGTGTCAAAACATGAGAAAATCACAACTTAAAAAGACAACAAAAAACTAGTCATTTATGACCGTTACGGGGTAGTAAGTTGGTAACAATCGGTACAGCTCCCATAACGGCCAATTCGAGCCAAAAATTGGGGGGTCACCATTTCATCCCCCCATATCAAGTAACAGGCTTGGCCATTATTGTTACATATCAGCTGTTACGTAACCGATTTGGTACACCTTGTCGTACTTATAGATAGGAAGAACAAGAAAGCCTGCGTAACCCAAATGGGTTATGTTGAAAGAGTTTTGCGTTGCTTCAACATGCATAATTCTAACCTAGCTAGTATACCATTCCCTGTTGGTTGCAAGCTGTCTTCAAATCAGTGTCAAAGCATAGAAGTGAATAAGGCAAATGTCTCAAGTACCATATTCATCGGTGGTAAGGAGTCTTATATTTGTCATGGTGAGCACCAAACTAGATATTGTGCAAGTAGTGAGAGCAGTCAGTAAATACATGAAGAACCAGGGAAGAAATCATCGGATTGTTGTGAAGTGGATCCTTCGTTACTTGAAGACTACTTTTGAGGTGGCTATTTGTTATAACGGTCAAAATTTAAAGTTGGTTGGATTTGTGGATGCAGATTATTTAGGAAATCATGATAAAAGAAGATCTACCATAAGTTATATTTTTTCTTTGGTAGGCAATGCGGTTAGTTGGATATTAAGATTGAAGTCATTGGTGGCCTTGTCTACTACAAGCAGAGTACATGTCAGCCACACAAGCATGCAAGGAAGCTATTTGGTTGAAGAGGTTTCTAGGAGAGTTAAAATTCAAGAAAAAAGTGGTGGTGATTCATTGTGACAGTTAGAGTGCGTTACACTTGGCTAAGAATTCGGTATTTCATGCTCGGACCAAGTACATCTATGTTCAGTATCATTTTGTTCGTGATGTGGTGGAAGATGGTCGGATCTCATTGCAGAAGATTCACACCGACGACAACATAGCAGACACATTGATGAAGTCTATTGCCAGGGAGAAGCTTGTTTTGTGCAAGACTTCTCTTGAGCTTGTTATTAGCTAGTGATTGGTGACATTTGCGTTACTATATTATGAGTGTTTTTTTTTTTTTTTTTTTTTTTTTTGTGCTATTAGAGAAACTAGTTTTCAAGTGGAAGAATGTTGTGGTAGTAGAGTGAAGACGTGGAGATGTCTCCTACTAGGAAACCGTCTCTCTCTATCATCTTATGTTTTGTGTTGGTAAATCCTAGTTCCTTTAGGATTTTGCCACCTGCTCTCTCTTCTCGTGTTTTCTAAATAATAGAAATGTGTAGAGATGTATTTTGTTCCATTAGTTCATCTTCTAGAGTATTCCTTGGTGTAGGATTTCTTGTACAAGTGGGAGAGAGATGAGCCTTGTATTTTTTGTTTCTCCTGTTTCTAGTGAAGAAAAAAGCCCCCGTGTTGTTGTCCCATGGAGTAGGCATATTGCCGAACCACGTAAATTCTTATCCCTCTTGTCTCTTGCTTTTGCTTGGTCCTTTTCTTTTTGTGTTTTGGCCTTGCCTACACTGACCATGCGTGAGCATTTTTTTGCATCATAAGCAATATGGAGGAGGTCCTGGTGGACATTTCAAAAGAGATAGGACAATGGTTATGGTGGAGGAAAAATACTACTGACCTTGTTTGCATCGTGATGTTAAATCGTTTGTAGCATGATGCACATATGTCAAGTCTCCAAGGGTCATGTGTAGAACATTAGCGTTATACGCATTTTCCAATCACACAGTGAGGTGGATATTTTCATGTTCTTATGAATCTTCTTAACATGGGAGCATATTCTGTTGTTGTTGTAGTGGATGGTTTCTCGAAAATTACCCATTCATGCAAACAGATGATAGACCAACATATGCTTTGTGGAAATTTTGCAACTTCACAAGGTACCGAAAACAATAACTTAAGACTGTGGGGTGCGTTTGCAAGACACTTATGATGCGCTCTATGGAAGCGTCTAGGAACTAAACTTCAATTATCTAGTATATATCATCCTCAAACAAACAATCAAACTGAGATAGTCAACAAGAGCCTTGGTAACCTTTGAAGGAGTATCATGGGTGATAATGTATCTCAGTGGGATTTAGCGTTATCCCAACCTGAGTTTGTCAAGCACATCTTAGACTTTAACCTGTTGAAACGAGGTATCTTTCACTCAGTCTACCATTTGAGCTATGGATCAAGGTGTTCTTAGACTTTAACCTTCTGTACTGTTACTGGTAAAAGATCAAGTGAGCGAAGATTATGATGCGTTTGCCAAGAACAACTAAGACTTGCAAGCTCAAATGAAGTAGATTGAAGAGAGTAACCAAATACCGTGAAGCTACAAATGGACATTGTCAGGTGAGGATATGAAGAATATGACTTGGTTATGTTTTATCTCTACAATGAACGGTTTCTAATGAGAAATTTATAACGAGTTCATGTTTAAGAAGATTGGGTCATGCCGAGTGAAGATGAAGTTGGGTGGATATACCTATGGGATCCAGTTGCCATGTGACTCTTGACAACTTACAACGTGGCAAATTTATTTGAGTACCATGGTGAGGTGCATGGCATGCAAGATGAAGTTATAGTTGATGTGGATGAACAGCTTTCGAAGAAAAAGAAGGACGAGGTTGAACAATTGTTCTACATGAGGACCATTGACACTTGACTCGACAAGGCCAATACAAGCAGCACTTGGCAAGTTTTTAAATCGGTGCATCAGTTGTATTGGTCTAAACCAGCTCAATGCAAGGGCGATTTGGGCAATTGGTCATGGGCGATATCGATTTTGGACGATACTTCAAAACCTTGGTACTTGGTAAAGTGGAAGAACAAGTAATGAATTGAAAGATTGCAAGTGATGATAAAACAGACAGGGACATCTGCACTCCTTTGGGAGGATGTTGACTCGTCTTTGGGAATCTCTCCGATGCAAATAAAGAGGAAAGAGAATAAAATAAAATAATTTTTTTTAAAAAATAAAAAATAATAATAATAATAAACGAATTGAAAGATTATATCTGGACCTCTACTACTTGTTTGAAGTGTCTAACTTACTGGAGTTGGAATTCTCTCCAACCCATGGGACATAATGCAAGCCCAAGGCCTGCCATAAGGGTAGCATATGCTAAAATTTAGGCCGTTCATTGCTTGTTTGGGTGCTAAATGCCATAGACTGCATTTACTATTTTTGGAAGGTAGGGGGCTGATTTTGAAGATATGGTTGATTGATTCTCTGAAGATTTTGGGGATTATTTAGTATATTTGCCTTTACTAATTTTAAGACCAAATCTTCTTCTTTTTTCCTAGGTGATTTGTTGCTAACTTAGATTAGACTGATTTGAAATCAGTCTAATAGTTTGTGTAGGGAATTGACTTTTAGGGTCTATAGAAAGGAAAATGGTCTAGGAGGTAAGGCATTTCAATTTTCTAAGGTTCGTGAGTTTCTACATATGTAGTTGTAAGAAGTTTCAATTTGCAATTAAGTTGTTCATCCCTCAAACATTCTTGTGGGTATGTTCTTCATCCATTCTTGTGACTCGGGTATCAAAATCTCATTGATTTGATAATTGAATTACTGACCCCTTTTTCCTTGTCCGTCATCGGCACACTTGTCAATGTCCAACTTACATAGATTACATACGGCAAGGTTCAATACTGCCATACAACATAAATTAATTTGTAATAAAATACATGTCTGATTTACAACAATAAAATACAAATATTGCCACTATTTCGTAAAACATCCAATATGAGATGATTGATGCCTCAAAAAGTGGCCAAATAAATGGGGTCTGATCTTCCTTCTCATTGGACCTGGGAGTCTCGGAGTTATTGGTTATTCAACATCCATTCTTTATTTTCTGTAATGAACTAAGGTATTCCCTTTTATCATAGATATAAGATTACATGTAGTTTTGAGATTCATCCAAATGCATACTGAACAAATAATGGTACCTTCATATGAAGTTTGATTGTTTGTTTGTCTATAACTTGTGCTTTCTTATTTCCTGGTTTGAGAATGTTAGTTCCTTAATTAGAGCTTCCCAACTTTTAATTGTCTTTACACTTGGAACTTTTTTCTCAATTGAATATGTAAAGTAAATAACATAATGTGAGCAAAGCAAGTGCTAAACATGGCAAGTGAATCCAAGTTATAGTCCTTGCCAGTCGGGCTGGGACAAGTTTAGATGAGGTTGGGAAGTATGGAGTAACATTCTTATGACAGTTTGGATGATCATCTATATCTACTGCTGCCACAAAAATCACTTAGCATTTCTCAGTGGGTTTTTTTTTTTTTTTTAACTTGAATTAGGCCTACCAGCGACATGTGGTGGAACTTTCCAAAAGTGATGATGAATCCATGTCTGGCAAGTCCCTTCAAGAGTTCAAGGATCTAGCTACACGGCTTTCTGGAACATTTGTCGGTGCAGCTCGCAACAAGCATAGATCACACATTTTAAAAATTTGCAAGGATGGTATTTCTTTTGCCTTTGTGGATGCTCCGAAGCAGTTAGCTTTTCTAGAGGGAGCTGTGCTTCAATTTGTATCCAAACTTCCCACATCAGATGTCCTAGAAATGTATGATACCAATTTTTTAACTAGCATTTTGTTCTATTAAGTTCTATTCTAGAGTGCATGCTTTGATCCCTAAATTACTTTGCATGCAGTCTAAAAGACGTCCAGAAAAGATCGGAGAATGTGAACACGGATGAAGATCCTAGTGGCTGGCGCCCCTATTACACATTCGTTGAGCACTTGCGTGAGAAGTACGCAAAGAATGAGGGATTCCAAGGTACATCTGTTGACTACCACTTTATTTGTGAAACAGTGCTCTCCTCTCTGTTAAATTGGATGTTTTCAGTAGTAGCTATTCCTGTTTCTTTAATCTTGCGATTCCTTGTCCTTCTCTTTTAATTGCAATTTGTTTGAAATTATGCTTGAAAGGTACTGATTAGCGGATATGTTGAGCTCGAAATCTTTTATGGCCTATACATACCATTCAAATAAAATACCTATATATTGTTGGTTCAGTTTTGATTTTTTTTTTTTAAATGTTGGTTTTGTTGGTTCAGTTTTTGGAATTAAATTTTGAATCTTATATCTCTGTCTCAATATATAAGCATCAGTACATAGAGCTATAGTTAGGTTATAATGGCTCATTTGGAGTCTTCCACAGAATCCACACAGGTTTTACCAATGTTTTAAAATCTGGACCAGCCTAGACAATCAGACCAGTTTGGACTGTAATTGACCGGAACAACAAATTGGATCACTTATAAACTTGTTTTTGGCCAGGAACAATTCGGTCTGTGCAGGTCAAGTGGTCCAACTGTCCAGGTCAACCATTTTCATCCAGTTGGCCATATGGTTGAACTGGCAACCCTTTTCAATGGCTAAGCAATTTTAATGCATTCAGCAGCACCTGAGCCTATTACATCTTCCTTACAGGGTAGGTGTCCTATCCACTTTACCTCAGGGATTTTGGTCCATGGTCTGCCATTATAATTCCTTACATAGACATCACTGCATTTGACCCTGTGGTTGGACCAGTCTGGATCTTAAGGCTGACCAGTGTTTAAATAGTTTATGCTATGTAGCGCATAGCTTACATTACATAATGTAGCTTAGCCTTAACTTTACATAGCCCATGAAAATAGCTTAAGTCATGTGCAGCATTACGTTACATGATAATTTGCATACACTACATGCTATGTAGCTCACATTACAAGTTATTCTTCACTACAACATTAAAATCAATTAATGTTTTCAATGATATGTTAGATTTTTCTATTTTGAATAAAAATTTGTTAAAATTTTCAATGCTTTTAGTAAAATAATACAAGTAACGGTATTAAATCAGTTTTGTTGCCCTTTCTTTACCTTTATATTTAACCAGTGCCCATACCTATTTCTTTAGGTTGCGTTTGGTTGCACCAAATATCATGAAATTTTGTTATTACTCAGTCTAATTTGGTGGAAAATATCATGAAATTGGTGCAACCAAGCGCAACCTTGATTATAAATCTAGAAGTAGGGTGTAGTTTACACGACATGATGTAGCTTATGCCTCACGCTTTAGAGGGGTGAACGTTATGCTACACGGTGTTCACTATTTACAGCACTGTTGCAGCCTTGCAGGCAAAAAATGGATGGGGGTCCGGTCCAAGTTTTAAGATGTTTTTTTTTTCTAAATATTTTCTTCTATATCCTTTGGTTCCTTTTTTCCATGAGCATCCTTTTACCTGTTCCTTGAAAGTAGGTTCAAATTGCTCATGAACATACAACACATTGTGGTGCTTATAGATATACCCATGTCCTTTTTAGGATCTTCTGGTTCGTGTTTTGAATGTTTGAAATGAAAGACTTGTGAGGCACAACCAGTGTTGTTAAAATCCTATAATTCACCATTCAAATCTTACCATTTTATTGGATATTAATAGAAAGTGATTTGGGATTATCTAGTAAGGAAAGGAAGGAAAAAAAAAAAAAGGCACTCATGATTCCATGTGCTGTAATACAGACATTTCACATCATAAAGTTAGTTTTAGCTCATGGTATATGGATTGCAAGGAGTCGAAGTTGAATGGCTTGTAACATTCTAAAGACTGACCTTTTGCCATTTCTGATTGGTTTGCATGCTGCATTTAGTTCATTACAGTAGAAATACCATGGACCGAGGGTTTGAATATATGGTTGATTTGGTCATAAATCTTTATGTAACTACTTTCTGAATGAGGTTTTTTATTTGACGCAGTGTGCACTGGGGTGGCAATGGACCAGGTTTGAGCCTGGCCATGCAAAGGCCCTGCCTGACACTATGGAATTGAGGCCCAAGTCTAGCATGGGCCTAGTGTAGCTGGCCCAAGCCCAAGCCCAGGAGAAATTTGGTTGGGCACGGGCCTAGTCCTGTTCAAGCTCCAATGACTATATAAAAAATAAAATAAAAAACATCATATAGACGTCAGTCCAAGCCTGGCCTGAAAATTGATTGGGCAATGCAAATTAGGCCCAAGCCCAGCCCACCGGCCAAGATAATGAGTCCACGCCTGTACCAAAACTGGGCCGGGCGGCCACCCTTAGTGTGCATCGGTTCTCCTTATTTTGAGCTCTTATGAATTGTATGCATAGCACAACAGGCCATGCTGGACTGTCATTGGGTGTCTCATCATGGATCAGCAACAGCAGAGAATCTACCTGATTGGATGATCCTAACTATCCGAGTGGTGACTAGAAATGAATATTTGAAAAGAATAGTGGGTCATTATGGAAGTGGGATGTTCAAATCCTATGGTGGGATCATCCAATCTGTGTAATTCATAGGCAGTCGTCGTTCCATGGTGGGATGCACCCGATGAACAATAAGCATCCAGAAGAGTTGTCTAATTTGGATGCAGGGTGCTTGATAAGTTATTATGCTGCACTCAGGTTACATTTCCACTTTCAATTGATTTATAGTTTCATTAAATATTATTTTAAAAAAAGTTCCATTAATATTTATGAACTTTTTAAATAACTTCACTATTTACATTTCCTTCCATCCCTCTCGCATTTCTATGGTTCTATACTCCTTATTTATGGAAAGTCTAAAAAATCCCCACTTGATCATGTACTTGTATAGCATGCTCTTTAAATTCAAGGCTGTTAGTAGAAAACTAATGCAGGGGCATTTTCACACTGGGCTCAAGCGGGGTTGCCTGTGGGATGCAGGGACACACTCGAGCTGGGTGGCCCATTTGAGGCGGGTGTCTCATGTGAGATGGTACCCATGTGATATGGGGCCCACAAGGGGGGTTTAGCCGAGGTCCTAACCCATGTGATGTGGGGCTTGAGCTATGGGATAAAAGAATTAATTCGCCATGCTCTATCAGTTCGAGCTTTTAGAGCAAGTGGTTAATTGTCCCGCATTAAAGTAGTATCAGAGCAGGAGGTCTCGTGTTCAAGACTCCTCACCGGGGATGATTAATGCAAGGACATTTTCACACCGGGCTCAAGTGGGGTTGCCTATGGGATGTATGGGCACACTCGGGGTGGGTAGCTCGTGTGAGGCGGTATCCATGTGATATGGGGCCCACGAGGGGGTTCGGCCAAGGTCTTAATCCATGCGATGTAGGGCCTAGGCTATGAGATAAATGGATTAATTTACCATGCTCTATCAGTTCGAGCTTTTTGAGCAAGTGGCTAATTGTCTTGCATCAAGAACTTGCATTGCTATTTCAGTTACCACCCATGTTAAACTTTTGTTTTTTGTTTTATTTGTTTTTTATATGCTTGTTTATTATGTATGTGCATTGAGAAATGAGAACTAATGTGAAAAACATTTCATTTGCAAAAGTTTCTGCTATTACTAGCGACTAGAAATGGTAATTTGAAGCTGTTTGCTTGCGTTTCTTCCTCGTGGTCTCTTTCTTTTGCTTGATTTTGTTATCATGATTGGAAGATGCTGTGCAAATGATAGTGGTCTATCTGCAGATGAGAAGGAAGGAAATGCATCAAAACGCCGCCGCCGTCGAGGTCGTCCACGAAAGGCGAGGAATTTGCGGGGAAGGAAGCTTTTTGATGAGGAAGGTTCGAGTGAAGAAGAAGATTTTATTAGTGCATCAGAGCCGGAGGAACAAGATGAAGAGGAAGAAATGGAAGACGGTGAAGAGGAGCTTCCTCTGATACATTCCTTTAGATCATCTGCAAAGTTGAGGTCAATGAGAGTTTCACAGTCAGAAAGCAGAGGTCGAGCAGAGACTGCGGATTCTGTTAAAGCTCCTCATAGGGATAATAATGCTTCTTAATTAACAGGTATGGTCGTTGTGTAGGCATGTCTTCACACTTCATTGGCTGGAGTTTGAAATTATAGTTTTAAGTGTGTTTTAGAAATGCGTGTGTGGGACCCAACTTTCCTGGTAAATGAGCCATCTGGACTTGCCCAACTTGACAGTTTGACGTAGAACCACCACACGGGTTGCTGACTTTCTCAAGTTTTTCTGATTTTCAGCTGACCCTGGCAAATGAATCCTGTTTCAGCTGGCTTGTTTGTCCTAGTTTTAGCAAGTGGTTTGGTTAGAACTTGGATTGCTGAATTTCTAAAAGGAGACTATTTGTGCCCTTACCTGTATGCATACAGCCATACACCCTATTTTACTTTTCAGTATTATTAGAGCAGTACACTTGTGTGCTACTTTAATACAAACATGTAGGGTGTTGGCATCATAAATTTGGGGTGTAACTATCATTCCCCTTTCTAAATTGCATGATTAGAAGAATGGAGGCATGGCTCATTCTTTAGCAGAAAGGCGCCTGTACCACTGTGGTACAAGGTGGTTTCAGCCACAGGATGCAAAAAAATAATGAGAAAGGGAGGGAGGCCCCTATACCAGCATTTGTGGTACAGGGTGTTTTCAGCCACAAGATTAAATAATAATGATGATGATGATGATGGTGAAAGATAGGGAGGTGCCTGTACCACAATTTGTGGTACATGGCGTTTCCGGCCAGAAGATGCAAAATAAATAAATAATGAGAGAGAGGGAGGTACATGTAGAGGGCAGTTTCAGCCACAAGTTGCAGGAATAATAATTATTTTGCATGTTGTGGCTAAGAACACCTTGTGGTGCTCGTACCCGTAGGTTATAAGTTCGCAGAAGAAAAATAGCATATGGTCCTTTTTTTCCACTCCCAGATTTGCACTTCCAACCTATATGTTTGCGGAAAGGCTACTGTTTGTAAGGATATATAAAAATTGCAGTCACTTCGTGAATCCATTTGCCATTTACTTTCTGCAATCTGTGCATGGATTGATGGGATATCCTTTAAATCCTTTTTAGGCTACATCGCTATTTAATTCATGTCGTTTGATTGCACAGGGAGAAGCAGGCAGTTGGACTGTTTTTTCCTCAACGAATGCACGTGGTGCATGTGTTTGTATTCATGTTCAGGTACAATGTACGGTTCGGTGTAGCTTCTAGGCGGCGACACGTGTATGTTATTAGGAAGGGGAGTTGTATGTCCTCCGTGTGTACTCTTATCTGTCAGTTATGTTTCCCAGTGTTTCTGTATTCTTCAGGCATTTAAATAGAATCTCCCATGTTCCATGTTACTGACACACATTTCCTTGCAAAATTAATGTTTTTCATTTTGTCTTTATTTGGTTCGCCTGTCTTGTTTATTCGTTTATTGCATTCTAAGCTGCACGCACCCAAAATATGCAATCACACTGAGCTGCGACATCTTCAATGTGACTTTATTTTTCTTCTTCGAAGCTTGCTGAGATCCATATCGTCTCTGTGTGACCATCCAGGTAAGGTGCCAACCTGGCACTTGTGGGATATGCAATCTGTGAATAAGGTTGGCCATATCATGTATATAGATTGCATGGCCCAAAAACGAGCTGTCCAATTCATCAGGTGTGCTATGCATTTAAAGAAATGTCAATGATCTTCATTCAATCATAAATTTGGGGCTGGCCTGATGAGCAGAGTGGCTGGAGTTTCTTGCTCGGCCATCTACATGGTGGGGCCTACCAGGTTTGCATGTGTGACCACAACTCTTTGGGTTTATACTCCCATGGAAGGATCCCAGAGGGATATTTGATAATCTCCCTCAAGAGTTTCCAGTCTTTTAAGATTCGGATGATTGTATACACCCCCTTGTTCAGTTTTGGGTTACTGCAAGTGAGGCCGTCTACATGCTGGGGTTTGGCCAGGCTGAGTGAGGTCTGTTCACTGCTGGCGCACAAAGTAATACCTAGACCTAAATCTGGGCTGGGCCTGTGACATGCTAAAACAAACAGGTGTGATCCCATCTGACCACTTTTGTGTTTGACCCATCATGCATGATATATGATATATGATAAAAATACCCATGAAGTCCTAATGGGCCAGACCAGGGTGGACCAATGGGCTGAACTTTGGGCTCAGTATTCTAGCCCAAACTTGGCAGGGAAGCAAGCACCCATTGACAGCCATAACCGGATGAGATAAACCAAATTGACAACAATACCTTCCATGAGTTTGGTTTGCCGTGGGGTCCATTGTTGCATATAAATGGTATCTAATCCCTCCAGCAGCGTCACTCCATAAACATTAATATTGGACGCAGGAAAAATCAGGCCAATGCAATCATCATGTGGGCCACAACATAGAAAACTAGACAAACCTCCAAATTCATGTGGGCCACTTGATGCTTGAATTGCCTGATCTTTCAGGTACCCCACTTTCACGGAGCAACCACACTCAACAGGTTGGATAATGTACATGCTCCACGACTAGTTTATGAGATGGGTAAACTGGTCGATTGCTCAAAGATAGCGTTAATAAACAGTGCCGGGAACCTGCAACACATGTAAAACAGGGGAGTTGTTAATAGTTGCCCCTAAAGCATTTCCAATTCTCTTACTGTTCTCTGTAGCATAGGAAGGGCTGCCAACGGTCAGGTCACGCCAGGTGGGATTAGTTTCACCAGTGGAGAACAGGCCGCCGGAGCAGCCATAATCATCAAATTTTCAATGTTTGCTTGGCCCAGGCACAGCCCATCGACAGCCCTAAGTGACCCCACCAGGGTAATAGCAATCGCTGGAATAAGGATGTGAAGATCTCAGCCTTTTCATCTTTAGTTTCAAAACCATGTTGGTTGTTGCAATATTGGTCCGTTCATCATCATGTGGGCCCCGCCATTAGTGTTCCCAAGCCCAGAAATATGCAATACACACACCAGATCAGATGGTTGTAAGCGTGATGGCAGTTGCCTGTAGGTTGCCCTTTCAGTGACCTTTTTTTTAACAGGTGTGACCCACCTGGTACGTGGACCAGTTTGCAGCAGGGCAGCATGAAGGCTGCCTGATGAACAGGTGCTGCATTGGCATGCACAGGGCACAGTTGCATATGCACCTTTTGACTAAAACATCTGGTTATAAAGTTGCCATCAGTTCAGAAAGCACCTTTTCAGTGATCAAAATACCTAACCGGTGGGCAGATGTGCACTGTCAGTCAGCCATCGGCTGTCCCTATGAATCCATTTTCACCATTGCTGTCTATTCCAAGGTCACTGATTCACAGGGATAGAATCAGTCTTTCATCGCAACTTTCAACAGCCATGTATAGATGGACAGTCTGAATCCAGAACAACTGGAAATACCTACTCATTTACAAATTCAGATAGTTCAGAATCCATTTTGATTAATCATATGCTGCCTTGGTGACTGAGAGAGAGGCAACCAGACATCACAAAAAGGAGCTTTTCATAACCATTGATGTAAACTGTAAAATGACTCGAAACAGGGTCGAACCGATGGAATTCAAAACAGTGATAAAATGGAACCGGCTGAAAGAAATCTGTTTGGAGGCAGATTGAAAAGGGAGTTCATGAAGGAGCTTTCATTTCATCTTTTGCTCTGTAAACAGGACATGGCGATTCACCCGAGGGTCATATTTCCGGAACTCGAGCTTTTCCGTCATCTTCCGAGGATTCTTCTTCTTAACATAAAAGAACCCAGTACCAGCGGCCGAAACAAGCCTGATGAATATGGAACCGCCCTTTGCCTTACCCATCCCCTTTCACAAAATATCCTGCGAAAAGGAACCAATCAGATCTTCTTTTTTAAATATCACAATCAGATCACAACTGCATTTCATTTGTGTGATACTAATTTCATCAATTTAGTGGGAGGGTTGAACAAGAATCAAACTGTAAAGAACTTGCTATCGTGTTTAGGTGCACTATCCATTTGCATTGAAATCATTATTCTGATAAAGGACCAACTCGCGATTCTCTTTAGCATTGGGAGTGTTAGGATTTGGATGCACCTTTTGAGTTTAATCAAAATCACTAGCCTTAAAAGAGTGGAAATAACCAAATTGTGATTTCATTCCCTGGCATTGAAATTGAGTATTCCAAATTGCAACTATATCACTTTCAACCAAAAAGGAATTCAACTTCCATCTAAGGGCTTCTTCCTCGTTATGAATATGTGCTAGGAAACATCATGAAGTTCCCAAAGTTTGCAATTCAATTCACTTCTACATCCAACAACATCCATTCATATTGATGGTGGGTGATCTCACTTCTTTGATCCATACTAATGGATGCAAAGAAAGTGCCCCTCATAAACACCAGGATCAACTTCCCACACCTTCCATAAAGCAGTCTCAACCAATCACTGTTCTTGAGTTCATATGATTAGATGAAATGGGACCTCTTGGTTCTGAAGCAGCAGATACATTATTGCACACAAAGTTGTGAAAACCAGCTTGGAAATTGTCGTATGCTTTGTACATGACATATAGCCTAACTTCTCAGGTGCTTTTTGCATAATGTGGCAACAGTGTTAGGGAATTGCTGCCTGCATAATGAGGTCTTGACGCAGGGATGAACGTGATGAGGTCGATCACCGTCTTCCTCAAGGATAACTACTCCGAATCCACGGAGCTTCTCTGGACTCCTCACAGAGACTTCTCGAATCCACGAGGAAAGAAAGCAAGAGAATAGAAATATATTCTAATAAAATTCGAAATTAATTGATGAATGAATAAAAACGAGTTTACACCCCTTTAAATAAGGGAACCAAGCAATAGGAAAGAAATCAGACTCAAACTACAACTAAAACTCTTAGAATCCGCGACTTACTAAAATAGTAAACTTACTATTTATAGACGGTCGTGATGTCTACTAGTACGCAAGGTTTTCGCCAAAAATAGTAAGTGTCCTATTTGGCTCCACCAAACTGTTCTCCTAATTATTCTAAGCACTTTTCATGTTGGACACAACTCCTAAAGCCCAACGGATGAAGAGCTATAAGCAAACTAAAACTTACCATTTATAGTAAAAACGAAATTAAAACGGGGAAAACGACCGTTGATCAGGGGGTTTCTCGCAAATCCGGGCTGCGCAACCCGGCGTAGCGGGGTTGGTTGGCTAAAGTAGCTCGTTCTACCCCATAATCATATATTTTATGTCATAACTCATTCCGGATTGCGAGATACACCCGATCTAAGGTCCAACGGTCCGGATCACTTATGTCGTCGACCGTGCCTTTTCTGATCCATCTTGGCCATGAAATTGTCCGCGACCCGCTCTACATCAGGACTTGATCTGTAATTATTCTGAATGGAGCTTGACCACCCATTGTTTCCAAGAATCTTTCAAACAAGCATATGAAAGATTCTTTTGTTTTGTCTGTCAAAAGTTCACAGCCAAATAAGACCTTTAGCTTGTGATGATCGACCCCAATGAATGGATGGAATGGCATCATATACCTGTTAGTTCTGTAAGTCATATCAAAGCAGGATACAGTCTGGAGAGCAGTGTGCCCAAAACACTGATGCAAGCTGAGATTGGCTGTTCTTTTGAATTGAATGGCAAAAGGTTAGTTCTGCCATCCCTGCAAGTACTTGAGTGCTGACACGAGTTTGGCATTGACCTACAATCCTCCAGCCTTTCCAAAATCCATTATAAATGTCTATGCTCACAAAACCTACTTTGTCATGCCCGCTGCTGCTTTTCACAGTGAGAGTGTGAGCTAATGACAATTGAATACCCACATCTCTATTAACCAAGAAAGTTATGTGACCCTTCATCAAGCTGACAATGTGACCTTAAGAATGTCCTTTTATCTGGGCTCATCATTTTAGGTCGATGTACCTCAACAATTTTTTTATGACATCACATTTATTTATTGCACTTTGGGTTATGTGCGTTAGTGCATCTTAGCCTCACATCCAAATCTCGTTAATGGTTGATTCCTCTTTCCATGCTTACATTCTCCATTCTCCATTGGAACAAATGTTTCGTACATTGCTTCCCTTCTTTTGAACAAGCTAATACTTGCCAGACTGTCTCTCCACTACTAGCTAATGTACTTAACTGATTCTTATGGATACTAAATCCAGCTGGCTTTTTGCATATTAGTATAATATCATCACCTCCTCACTACAGAATTCCTTTCCCATGTAACGCTTATATTCTTCTGGTACGTCTGGAACAAACTCATCTGTCCCAAAATTACCTGGGTTAGGCTCATTTCAATATTCCATTAGTAGAGTATAACATTCTTGTTGAAGGTTATTTTCATTCGGCGATATAAATGGTTGAGAGGGTCCCGTTGCATTAAATTCACAGCAACTAGATATGGGTACAAAGACAATTCTTTTCCAACAAAAAAGGCTTATGATTGTTCAAAGTTTCTACTTCCAAAAATGAAGAGCATGATACCATTCTTCACACTTGGTTTGATTTATAATGTTGGAATGTAATACGATAATGATCTTAAATATTGGAATAGTTTATCTGACAGGCCCAATATAGAAGGCATTCCATAAAATGAAAATATACAACCAAGGAAAAAAAAAAAAAAAAAAAGAACAGCCAAGAGTAATGTTGAAATACTAGTTTTGTTTACATCATCAAAGCATGGTCTTGATCATACATGTTGAAAGGCAGTGTGGAAGTGTGAGCCCTAAATATCTGACAGTCTACACGATATGGAACCGTCACAAAGCCGAAGATGAACAGCCCAAATCCAGCAGTCCACCTAACCACTACTGGAGCAGATGGGTCTAATCACCCCTCTAATTCTACGGTATAGATGGCCCCGGATTGCGATATATGGCTTAGATCATCCCAAGGACAAGCTAAATGGACAAATTTCTATATACCACTATTCCTCTTTTTACTCTCGTTATTTCTTAATATATTTTCACGAGAGAGCCTTATCCTATTTATGGGAAAGGATAGGGAGTTTGGATAAGACCAGAAATTATCTGGTTTTATCCCTATCTCCTCTTTTTAAATCTAAATTCAAACTTGAATTTGAAATTCATCTGCTAACGGAAGAGGCCGGAAGAGGCCTAAACTCATGGGACCCACCCACTAGTGATTGCCCACCAATGGGCCCCACTGGCCTATGTCCAACATCTCCCACTCAATCACATTGTGGGATAGACACAAAAATTTGTCCATCTAACTCGTCTAATAACAACCAAAACCAAACATCACGATCAAAAGAATCAGAGACGTGGGACCGGCTGGATCACCGTTATCTTCTCACAGGTGTTAAAGTACCAAGTGACCACCTAACTAGTACTTAATAACCTCAGCTTTGCAATGTCTGTCCTAATCGGCATGACCACACCGGATGGAGTTAACTCTCGATCTGGAGTACTCGGCCAACATACGCACTTATCCAACTTACCGAGTTATTCTGAAAACTCGATTTTTCACAAACTTTGACTAAAATTAATTTAAAGCAATACACACACACACACACACACACACACACACTTTTAAGAAAGAATATTGTTTACAAAAGGCTAATAAAAATAACTCGATACTACTGGCAGATAAGTCTTCAAGTGCGTATTTATAGTTCTAGAAATTTGGTGTAGCTGTCACGGGATCTTCCCCACGCAGATGTGTAATTTGGAATCAATCGAGTTGCTTTCCTAGCGTAACTGAGTCTGGCCAATCAAAGACCTTTCATCATAGTACACTAAAGTAACGACACTCAATCTCATCCTCCTATACACAAGAGGAGGGTAGCTAAGGACATAAAGAGTCACCTATGAAACTGATTACTTGAACATTGCAATAATTAGATCGAATCGAAGCAATCTGTAGGTAAAAGGTCCCAGCACATGGCTACAATCCACGTCGTAAAGAAAACAATACTAGATATATCTCGGGTCTACAATCCGCAGGTTATTCTACATGAGGTATGACTCATCTCGTAATCTCACAACCTGGCCATTAATTCGGGCCATGACATTGATCGCATGAAAATGAATGGTGCGATTATGTTATTCGACTTGATCAGTCTCATCTTCAATCATTTAATATTGTAGCCAGATACGACTCACTCGTATCTTTATCCTTTATTATTCACAATAAAGAGAAGTCCATACCTCAGTGTATGAACATCGCCCTAAATGTACTTCTCTTGTACATTCAAGGTTGGTCAACCCATGCGAGTGGGTGACCGGCCTGCCGACAAAAAAATACAAATCCTACATGATCTCATAGTAAATGTTGATGATCTACTTACCTAGTTAATATAAGTACTCAATACCGAATAAATGGAATGTGTTATTCATTAATGAAAAATCAAAGGTACTAGATACAAGCTTATCACTCAAGCTTTCCTTAATCTCATCTGTCTAACGTGAACCTAAAATAGGTCTCTAGCTATAGGTTTCGTCATGGGATCAGTCATCGTCTCCTTAGTAGAAATGAAGCTGAGAGCAACCTTCTTATCTCTCACTTGATCATGGACATAATGATACTTGATCTCAATATGCTTGGACTTCTGATGGTATTTAGAGTCCTTTGCCAAGTCAATGGTAAAAGTATTGTCTATCTTCAGCAATATAGGCTGACGAACGCTCGGTACAACAACCAGACCCAGTAAAAATTTGCGAACCCACACACACTCATGAACTACAGCACAACATGCAATTTACTCGGCCTCCATAGATGAAAGAGTTGTGGATGTATATTTCTTACTCGAGCATGAGATAGCTCCTCCTCTGAGTAAGAATACACATCCTGAAGTAGACTTTCCCCCGTCGGCGTCATTACCCCAAGCAGCATCAGAATGTCCTTTGAGCTCGAGGCTTGTGCCTTCATAACACAACATTAGGTCTTTTATTCCTCTGAGATAACGGAATATATGTTTGACGGCTTGCCAATGAGACTGTCCCGAGTTACTCTAATAATAACTAACCATGCCAACTGCATAGCTAATATCTGGTCTGGTGTAAAGCATAGCATACATTAAGCTCCCTACTGTGCTTGCATAAGGTAGTGAGGACATGACCAATTTCTCAGCTTCAGTCTGGGGACACGATTTTCTGTCTAACTTGGGTAGATTTATCCATAGGGGTTTTAAAAGCTTTTGAATTTTCTATTCTGAACCGCTCCAAGATCTTTTGTATATAAGTGGCTTGAGACAAGCCTAAAAATTTCTTAAGGCGATCCTTGATGATTTTTACTCCAAGAATAAAGTTGGCTTCACCGAGATCTTTCATCTTAAAGTTCTAGAATAGTCAATCTTTAATCAATATCAACAATTGTATGTCATTACCAGCTAGCAGGATACCGTCTACATATAGAGATAGTATCAGAAAAGATCTTCCAGACCGTTTCATGTATACACAATGATCTTCTTCACTCATTGTGAATCCAAAAGTAGTGATGGCTAAGTGGAACCTCATGTACCACTGTCTTGAAGATTGCTTCAGCCCATAGATAAATTTCAACAACTTGCAGACTTTCTTTGGATGTTTTTTGTCCACATTAACCCATAGGTTGTTGCATGTATATCTCTTAATCCAAGTCACTATTTAAGAATGCGGTCTTTACATCCATTTGATATAACTCTAAGTTTAAATTTGCGACAATGGACAAGATCATGCAGATTGAGGAGAACTTTGCAACAGGTGAAAAAGTTTCCTCGTAATCAATGCTTTCTTTCTGTGTGAAACCTTTAGCAGCTAATCGTGTTTTATACTTATCCACTGTACCATCTGCCTTTCTTTTAATCGTTAGTACCCACTTATTACTTATCGCTTTATGATTGGAAGACAGATCAACAAGTTTCTAAACTTTATTCTTCTTCGTAGAAGCGATCTCTTCGTTCATAGCAGTCACCCAATCAGCCGAGTTAGAAGATAATAATGCATCCTGATACGAATCAGGTTCATCATCATCAACCGCAACGTAAGATAATGTCTACCCCTCAATATCGAAGTATCTTCGGAGAATTAATCCTCTTTCGCTTCGATGTAACTCAGGAGCCTGCTGAAATGTTTCCCACTGTCCTGACGAACTATACGAGTAACATCATCATTTTGAAAAGCAGAACTCCCACTCTCCTGAGATACATCGGGTATTTCAAAAAATTTTATTGGAACCTTTTTCTACATTCAGTTGGGGTATCTATCTTTGACGAAGGTTACCTCCCGAGATTATATCTCAATCTATCATCAATGGTCCTCATAAACTAGAACGTATCCCTTTGAATGCATAGGGTACCTTATGAACACGCGTTTAATGGTTTTACCATCAAGTTTACATCTATACGGAGTAGGCAACAAAACATATCCCAAAGATCCCCAAGGGCGTAGGTTGGCTAGAGAAGGAATCCTCCCAGACCACATCTCATATGGGGTCTTAGGCATAGATTTGCATGGGACTCTATTAAGGACGTAGACGGCTGTTAGCAGTGTGTCTCCCTAAAATGTGGTAGAGAGATTGGCTTATACCATCATTAATCTAACCATGTCCAATAATGTCCTATCCCTTCTCTCTGCAACACCATTTTGTTGTGGAGTGTAAGCCGTTGTGTACTGGCGAACAATGCCAACGTTTTCACAATATGATTTGAACGTTTCAAATGTATACTCGCTACCTCTATCAGATCGAAGGATTTTAATCTTTTTCTCAAGCTGATTTTCCACCTCAGCTTTATATTTAAGAAAACAATCAAAAGCCTCAGATTTGTGTGAGATGAGATGCACATATCCATAGCACAAGTAATCTTCAATGAAATTGACAAAGTATTGACATCAATTTCTGGCATGTACATTGAAGGGTCTGCAGATATCTGAATGGATTATTACTAGTGGGCCCTTGGACCTAGCCACTTTAGGAAATGGTTTCTTCGAAGTCTTCCCAAACACACAATGTTCACAAAGTGACAAATCAACCTTGGATAAGGAATCTAACAGACTAGAACGTACTAGTTTTGTCAGATGATCCTTTCCAATGTGACCTAACCTCGCATGCCATTTTAGATATTCAGATACTACAGTTTTATTCGACATAGCAGATAAAGCAAGAGGTGCATTATTACTATCTATGTCCACAATAAATAAATCTGAAATTAAATTTTTTCATGCAAAGATGAGGTTATTTAGTCTTAAAGAAACTCATGTCCCGAAAAAACAAATGTCAAAACCATCATTTAACAACCTAGAAACAAAAATTAAATTCAGACGCATGCCCGGTGCATAAAGAGTACCACGAAGGATTATTGTTTGCCCTATGCGCATACGGAGATGGTAAACGTCAATCCCTAGTACGTCTTCAACAGCATTATTTCCCATATACGCCTTGTAATTTCCCTTGGCTACAAGTCAGAATTCCTCGAGTCCTCGACGAATTCGTGTCACGTGTTTTGTTGCGCCTAAATTCAAAATCCACTCGTTGAATATAGTATCAACGGAAACGATTTAAGAACAAACACCTACATACAAAGTATCTAGTGACCTAGAAATTACCGTCTTTTTATGGGCACACTACCGGGCATAATGGCCGGAATTTCCGCAGACGAAGCAGATTATGTTGGTCTTTTTTTGCTTCTTCTTTCCATTCCCCTTCTTGAGATTTGGAGGTGCTGTGGACTTCTGTTCTTAGTCATTCTTTTTCGCCTTCTTGCAAGCTTTGAACCGCTTCTTGTTAGCTTTCCGCTTATAAGTCTTTGCTGCAAAGGCCTTGGTCGAACCTAGCTGAATTGCATTCATTTCAACCTCTTGTACCAAATGGCCACAAAAGCATCTAAACATAGTGATGGAATCAGTATGGTTTAGAATTCTTTTGATTGGGGCCCAAGATTCGGGTAAGGAACGGTGCATTACTATTATCTTTTTATTTTTAGTCAATTTGTACCCAGCATTCCTAAGAGCACCTATTATCAACTCCATCTTTCGGATATGATCTTTGATGGGGCAGTCGGCTAGCATCCTATATTCCTAGAATTCTAATTTCATTGGCCAAACTTTTGCATCTAACTTATGCGCATAGACATGTGTCAGTGCTTCCCAGATTTCTTTAGCGGTGTCATGCACTTCATACGTTGGTATGAATTTTTTGTGCATAGTGCTAATTAGGACATTATGGGCAGAACGATTCTGTTTACGCCACTTATTGTAGCGGTTCATTGCAACCCTATGTTCTCCTAAATTTCCGTTTTCAGCCCATATAGGTTCCTCTTGAACCTCATCGAGTGTATGTGATATGTCGTCCTCGTCTAGATGGCTTCGCACCGCGCGGAACCAGTCTTTGTAGTTGTTACCATTGAATTGTTGACCTTTGAACTATTCAATGATTAATGCTGTGGTAGCCATCTCTACATTTCATTAAGTAACACTACTTAGTTATAATCTATGGTATTGATACTAATAGCATTTCTACGTGTTAATCGAATTTTCAAAGTATAAAAGTAGTCAACACATCTTAACGATTTCTGAAAGTCTACATACCCGAATGGGCGGTGTAGATCAATCAAGTTCTCTTTTTAAGATGAAATTGATACTTTTATAAGATAAAATAGATCAATCAAGTTAATTCTCCTCCACCAAATGATATGCTTCCATTACAGGTTGCATGCATCATTTGTTGGAGGAGAATTAACTCCCACTCAGGTCATGCACAACCTTTATATTTAGGAAGCATTCTAGGACTAAGTTTTCTAATTTCCAATGAAAAATGGGCTTAGATCTAATCACATCAAGCCTAATTATGTCTCACATATAAACATTATCATCAGATTTTTTTTTTAAAAAAAATAAAGTGCTTAGCCATAAAGAGGGTACTTTCATCACCAGTAATCATGACCATTAGCGATGGATCCGATCATTACCGTTAATGATCATTGTTGATGATAGATCCTATCATTAACATTGATAATCATGGTTGATGATCATTTTGATCACTAATGATCTCTAGATCACTAATTCTCAAAGCAGATTTTATCTACACCATCCATTCGATTTGCTAGCTCATTTTAGGCATGAGCCCAAGAATGAAGCATATCAAAAGCTTGAGGAGACCATACAACAGAAAACAATGGGAAAATGGCATTCACTTTTGAAAACCTCCCAGGACCCACAGTGATATAAGGGCCCATTTAAAGCAAGGTATCTCGTATCGGTATTAGTTGGCGTAACGGTGCCCTCTGATACCGATACGGATACGGGGGTGTAACAGCGATACGGGAGCGTAACGGCCCATAATGGTACATTTTTTTTTTCCAAAAAAACATAAACAATATTGATTAAATCCAGAATATTCTAAGCATTCCAAATATGCATTCATTTATAAATTAGAACATGTTTATGGTGATGTAACGGTTCACTCTTTGGTGGAAGTATCGTACTGTCAGATTAATTTTTGAACCAGGTAACTTGAATTTGACTACAAAATTTATATATTTAAATTTCTAAATATCTAATTTATATACTTAACAATTTGATATCATTTCTCCCACTAGTTCTTTAAAAAAATGAAATTAAATTCAAGTAGATGGCATTGCCAATTTGGGCCTGACTTGGAGGACCAATCCATTGGATAGTGAATCATGCAATTTATTGTCATTATCAGCCTCAAATTCATACAATTTATTGCCATTATCCCACTTATGAATTGGTGGACATTTATTGGATAGTGAATCATGAAAAAAATCAAAAGGCCCTATTTTAAAAAATAAAAGTCTACAAATTAACAATTAAAACTATTCAAACAATTTAATTTTGGCATCGTGAGTTAGGAATTGCAGTACATAATTTAATTGGTAAATTTTAAGTTAATATATGTCTCGTGTACAATTTTTTAAGGGCCCTAATTAGGCGGGACTCGAATTGTGAAGTGTAGCACACGTGTGAAAGTTTTTTGGGCCCCACCCATGATGAATGTGTTATATCCACACCGTCCATTCATTTTGCCAAATAATTTTAGGGCATGAGCCCAAAAATGAGGCACATCCAAAGCTTAGGTGGACTTTACCATAAGAAACAACAATAATTAAACGTTCACCATTAAAATTTTATTGGGGGCTACAAAAGTTTTAGATCAAGCTGACATGTGTGTTTTCCCTTCATCCACGTCAGTGTAACCCAATTAATAGGTTATATTGAAAATAAACATTATAGTAGACCCTAAGAAATTTTTAATGGTGAGCATTCTATAACCACTGTTTCCTATGGTGTGGTCCACCTGAGATTTGGATATTACTAATTTTTTGGATCCTGACCTAAAATGATGTGGCAAAATGGATGTACGACATGGTTAAAATATATACATCATGGTGGGGCCGACTCGGGTCTAATCATGAGGTATGTGTCTAAACCATCCATTCATTTGACGAGCTCGTCTTAAGACTTGACACGAACAATAATACAGATCTAATTATCAAGTGGACCACACTACAAAAAGCAGTGGGGAATTGAACATCTACCATTGAAACCGTTCTTAGGATCACAGAAGTTTTGGATCAATATGAAATTTGTTTTTCCTCTTCATTCAGGTCTTTTTGACCTTATGAACAAATTGGATGGAAAATAAATGTTACGGTGGGCCCTAAGAATTGTTTAACAGTGAAAATCATTATCTCCACTGCTATTTTTGGTGTGGTCCACATGATCTTTGGATATAATTCATTTTTTTGGTAGTGCTCTAAAATGATCTTTGAAAATAGATGAACGGTGTAGATATAATAAATACATCACTGTGGAGCCCATGTAACTTTGATCTCCTTTGAACCGTTCGTACAACTTGGAGCTCGAGGAGTGTTAGCACTCGTCTTAGCATGACACGTACCTACAGCAGCTAGCTACTGTGTGGTAAACCTGCAAATAAAAAAAGAAGGGAGAGAGAGGCAAACCGAAAAGAATAAAGAGAGAGAGAGAGAGAGAGAGAGAGAGAGAGAGAGAGAGAAGAAGAAGAAGAAGAGGAAGGAGGAGGAGGAGAAGAAAAGAAAGACAAAAAGGTAAGTTTTTTTTTTTCCTTTTTTTTTTTTCCTATTTTTCAAGGCCCATAACAGCTGTTACAGGCTCGTAATAGCCGTTACAAGTCCGTAATGGCCGTTATGGTCACAGAATCGGGGGGGTGCCCGTTTCGGCCCCATATCGCATAATGGTGTTTACCGTTACCATTACATATCGGCCGATACGGCCGTATCGTAATGGATACGGGACTCCTTGATCTAAAGGACAGATCAAAAGGATGAGCATCTAGAGAATGGAAATCCGCATGGTGGCCCACCAGATCAACAGTCCAGATCACAAAACGTGCTTTCTATGTTTACCATATGGATGGAGCTGCACAAACTTTATGTCGCTACATGTGTAAGAACAAAAAAATCTGCCCTCTTTCTTCCATGAAAACATGCATTTGTGGCCGAAAATATGTCATTAGCACCTGAAATGGGGTCACTACAACATAGAGTGAAAAATGAGAAATATAAGCCATTGATGTGTGGGACAGGCACCTACTAGAAGTGGGGTCCACTCGAGTTGCTATCATCATACACCTGACCTTTGGTGTACATGAGGTGGGCCACCAAAAGTCCTTGGACTTCCAAAGCCCCTTATGTATGATGTTGAATCTTTCCTTTCATAGACAAGTAGGAGTCAGGTGGGCCCCACCATTAGTTTATTTTTCATTATGCACAAAACATCACTTATAAAGCAAGAGTTGCAATTCAATTACATGGTGCATCCAAACACGCCCGTAGGCTGGATCCACTACATTGCCATATGTGGGGACCACCGCCACGTGGTGGGCATGCGATCACATCTGTCCCTCACACACATGCATCCCCTCAGGTTCTCCTTGGTTCCCAAAAATCATGCCAATCAAAAACTAAAGTGGGCCTTGCCAAGGGGAACTTTTTTTTTTTTTTTTTTTTAAATACCATTCGATCCAACATGATGAATGGACAACCCAAAGTCTGGCCATTAGGTGGCCATAATGTCATAATGATAGAGTGAGTCTGTCTTGATGAAAGTGGGCCATTGCACATCTAAAGGCCATCTAATAAACTGTCTAGATCTTGCACACGTGCCAGGGGTATTGTCCTAAATCGAAGTCACATCTTATATACCGTATCTGATTAGCAAATCTCAATTAGATAAAACCTCTGCTCAATCAAAGGGTTCTTACCTGATGAAGACGTGGGACATTGATATGTCCATGCGAGGTCCATCTGATGAACGCTATAGATCTTGTAGACATGTTATGTGTATGCCTTTTAGATAAAGACATACGATTTCTCAAATCCATGGGGATTTTAGAGATATTCTAATGTTATTATGCACATATGTTATGCGTGCAAGATCCAAGCCGTTCATTAGGAGGGCATGAATAGCAGGGTCGTATCGGCCGTTACTGTTTTTTGTATGCGTATCGGCCGATACGGGGCGTAACAGACCATTACGGGTCCGTAACGGTTAGAAAACGGCTCTTTTTTTTTTTTAAGGACTTTTTTTGCTGTTTTTTCCAAACTTCTTGCTTCCAAACTGTTTTTCACTCATTCTAATAGTAATTTCGACCAACCTTGGCTGGGTATTTGGGACAAAAACACATTATATTACGGATTTGGTTGAATCAAAACTCGGTGGGCCATTTTTCAGAAATTCATCAAAAATAGGTATTTACTTTTTTTAATATGTTTTGTTGTTTTAATCATGCCATATGATGTGTTAATCACAGTAGAACATGATAATGTGCATTTTACAGATTTGGGGTGCCATTTAATATTTTTTTCCTATTTACGCATGAATTTTAGCCCCTTTTTTTAAAATTCAAAAAATCAATTTTTAATGGTTTTGTTGTTTTAATCATGCCATATGATGTGTTAATCATAGTAGAACATGTTAATGTGCATTTTACAGATTTGGGGTGTCATTTTATATTTTTTTTATTTACGCATTTATTTTGGCCTTTTTTTTTTAAATTCAAAAAATCAATTTTTAATGGTTGTTTTGCTGTTTTAGTGATGCCATATGATGTGTTAATCATAGTAGAACATGTTAATGTGCATTTTACATATTTGGGGTGCCATTTTATATTTTTTTTATTTACACATGAATTTTGGCCCCTTTTTATAAAATTCAAAAAATTAATTTTTAATGGTTGTTTTGCTGTTTTAATGATGTCATATGATGTGTTAATCATAGTAGAACATGTTAATGTGCATTTTACATATTTGGGGTGCCATTTTATATTTGTTTTATATTTTTTTCTATTTACGCATGAATTTTAGCCCCTTTTTTAAAAATTTGAAAAATCAATTTTTAATGGTTTTTTTGTTGTTTTAATGATGTCATATGATGTGTTAATCATAGTAGAATATGTTAATGTACATTTTACATATTTGGGGTGCCATTTTATATTTTTTTTTATATTCTTTTCTATTTACGCATGAATTTTGGCCCCTTTTTTTAAAATTCGAAAAATCAATTTTTAATGGTTGTTTTACTGTTTTAATGATCCCATATGATGTGTTAATCATAGTAGAACATGTTAATGTACATTTTACATATTTGGGGTGCCATTTTATATATATATATATATATATATATATATATATATATATATATTTTTTTTTTTTTTTTTTTTTTTTTTTTTTTCTATTTACGCATGAATTTTGGCCCCTTTTTTAAAAAATTCGAAAAATCAATTTTTAATGGTTGTTTTGCTGTTTTAATGATGCCTTATGATGTGTTAATCATAGTAGAACATGTTAATGTGCATTTTACATATTTGGGGTGCCATTTTATAATTTTTTTATATTTTTTTCTATTTACGCATGAATTTTGGCCCCTTTTTTTAAAATTCGAAAAATCAATTTTTAATGGTTGTTTTGTTGTTTTAATGATGTCATATGATGTGTTAATCATAGTAGAACATGTTAATATGCATTTTACAGATTTGTGGTGTCATTTTATAATTTTTTTTTGTATTTTCGAATTAGTGACTTTATATTTTTATTTGCTTATATTGGACAGGTTTTGGAGCTTCTTAGGATTTAGTTAAAACATCAAATTATCTTTATTAACATAAGTCATATACTCATACTCATATCCTAAACCTAAAGAAATGTCTGGGTCTGACCAACAACAAGTGAGGATATTGGATGACAACATTGTGAGAGGGTTGGTGGTACTAGGCACTAAATGAAGTGCAAGTATTGTGATAGACTAGTATCTGGTGGAATTACTCGTCTCAAACAACATTTAGCACATTGAAAGGGTCAAGTTGCGCCATGTGTCAGAGTACCGAAAGAAATAATGCTTTTAATGCAACCTAGTCTGGGTGAGTCGAAGGGTAAACGTGCTGTTATACAAAAGAAGAAAGATGATATTTTAGAAGCAGCTCGACAGGAGGTGTTTGGTCCTGAATATATGGGCGTTCGTGATGAAGATATTATTGATTCTAACGAAAATTCAGATCGGGAATTAACTATAGCTAGAAGAGAGAGAGCGTGCGTCTACCTCGTGAAGAAGAAGAACATCGCCGCATGTTTGGCACGCATGGGTTAGTGCGTGATACAGGGGAGGGCAGTGGGAGTGGGAGGACAGGGAGTGCAACTGCTTCTGCAGGTTGGGGGGGGGGGGGGGGAGGTAGGTTTGGTGGGTTACGACGTGTATTTGGGAGCCGACGACAAATATCTTCACTTGATGCCCCTATACATTTGGATAAAGAAGTAAATGAGCCTAGGAGACCCTCTATTGATCCAATCCTATTTAGGAAAGAATCAACTAAACAAAAGAAGATAAAACAAATGTGGAGTAGAACTTCCGTTGAGAAATTAAGTAGAGCAGCAGCAAAGTTATTTATACATGCCAACATACCTCCTAACGCGGCCAATTCTCCATATTGGCAGGTGGTAATTGATGCAGCAGCAGAAGCAGGTGAAGGAATAAAAGCTCCCACGGCTAAGGAGATTAGGGGGAAACGGACAGATGCAGAGTATGCGGATGTGAAAGCATACGTGGCTACCTTTAAATCTGTATGGCGAGCCAGAGGATGCACGATCATGTGTGATGGTTGGACTGGCCCAACTAGACGTAGCATGATTAACTTAATGGTATACTGCCACTTAGGAACTATATACCACAAGTCAATTGATGCCTCAAAAGTAACAAAAGATTCTTTTTATATTATGGGCCTAATGGATAAAGTTGTGGATGAGATTGGAGAGGAGAATGCAGTGCAGATTGTGACAGATAATGAAGCATCATATAAGCTTGCAGGATATATGTTGATGGATAAGAGAAAACATCTTTTTTGGTCACCATGTGCTGCCCATTGTATTGATCTTATATTGGAAGATATTGGGAAGAAGAATGTTAATGAAATGGTCGAAAGGGCAAAGGAAGTGACGACGTTTATTTACAACCATAATCAAGTAGTCGCAATAATGAGAAAGTTCACGAAAGGACGAGAGTTGTTGAGGCCTGCGGCGACTAGATTCGCAACAAACTTTATAGCATTAGAGAGTTTATTCCAGCATAGGAGAGAGTTGAGCGAGATGTTCGCTTCCCGACAATGGCTCAACATAAAACATGGGAAGAAGACATCAGGGACACCGGTCGACGTTGCGAACACCATACGGGACAACAAATATTGGAAGAAGGTTAAGTCGATCCTAAAGGTGATGGAGCCACTAATGAAGGTACTCCGTCTTGTTGAAACCGATGAAACACCTACCATGGGCTTCCTATATGATGTCATGGATAAGGCAAAGCTTGCAATTCAACGTGATTGTAGAAGCTGGGAGACTTATTAAAAGATGATCGACAGAAGATAGAAAAAACAACTCCATCACGATCTTCATGCAGCAGGTTATTACCTAAATCCTATGTATAGATATGCCAAATCATTTGTTGCGGATGATGAAGTTCGTGTCGAGCTAAAAAATGTGATAAAGAGATTAGAACCTGACTTAGATATGCAAATAAAGGCGTTTAATGAATTAGATACATTTGAAAATCGCCTTGGTAATTTTGAAGATGCTCTTGCACAACATGCAGTATCTAAGTTGCAACCGGCCGAATGATGGATTAATTTCGGAGAGAGTACGAAGGCTCTCCAAAAAATCGCAGTAAAAGTTTTGAGCAGACAACATCTTCCTCTAGCTGCGAAAGGAATTGGAGTTGTTTTGCACTCATTCATTCAAAGAATAGGAATAGATTGCAGACTAGAACATTAGATAGACTTGTCTTCATGCACTACAATATAAAACTAAGAATGCGACAATATCATAGGAGCATTACAGCTGCCAATGACGGAGACTACTGTCCAATAAACTTGGACAATATTTATGATGAGGATGACCCACTTCTACCTTGGTTGGAAACAAGGGAAAAGAAAATTGAAGAGGATAGTGAAGAATTGAAAATTGATGACTCAGAAATACGCAGAGCACAACAAGAGAGTCGTGCAGATGTGTTGGACCCAGTAAGAGGGGCAGGGTTTATGGCACGTACGGAAACGGCTCAAGATCAACAAAAGAGTACGAGCAGTGGTAGCGTGTCCGGGTCAGATGATGGTGACGATGACCCCCCTGCCTCTGGTGCTGGCACTTCTGGTGTTGCTCAACGCCCTATTCATCCCTCTACAGATCGCGATGCCGATGAACATCGACGAGGTGGTACACGAGGTCGGACCTACCAGTGTACCGAGTCACGATACAGCCAGCAGGAGGAGGGTACATCTAGTGGTGCACCGCGTTCGGGAGGTCCAGAACATCAGCAGGCTCATGGTCTTGGTTATTATGATGGATATTCTTATGATCACTTGGATTATGATTGTGGTGGTTATACTGAGCCTGTTCCAGGACATTCATGTTGAAATAGTCCTGATCAATATTGATATGATTATAGATATCCATATCCAAATCCAAGTTACTCATCACAGCAGACGCACTCTCAATCTCAAGATTCTCAACAGCCTGAGTATGGGTACCAATATGGCTATTCGACGGGCACTGGTGGATATCCTTACTAGGGGTCAGAGTCGTTGCCCAGTCAGGATCAGTCATCCAATGGTTTCATTGATTTAGTATTTCCTTCTGGCACTGGATATTATGGATATGCAGCACCTACACCTATTGGACAGCCTCAACCTGATGGTGACGATGACGATGATGTGGAGGTCGAGCAACCACAAAAAAGCAGATTTTCATTTTGGTGGTGACTTGTGATTGTGAGTATATATTTGTACTAAGGTAAGTATTTGCAGCAGACAGCTCAACAGTATTATTGCAAGAAGCCATGTACACACTTGACACTGCCGAACTTGTATTTAAAATAGCTCCCCTGACAACCAATCAAGTAATCCTTAATCAAGTTGCAGGGGAGTATATCAGACACTACTAATTATTATTTTTTAATATTCTTGAATTGAGGATGACAGGTCATAGACAGGAATCACAGTCACGTGCACAGGTATGTTCGAGAAATTCCTCAAAAATAATTGCAAACACCTAATGTAAGATATTTTCATATTACATTCATTCTAATATATCTATCATTGGTAGTAGATAATTAGAAAATTAAATATATGAATTTTGTAGTCAAATTCAGGTTATCTGGTTCATAAATTCATCAAACAGTCCGATACAACTTCTCACCAAAGAGTGGACTGTTACACCACCATAAACATGTTCCATTTTATAAATGAATGCATATTTGGAATGCTTAGAATATTCCGGATTTAATCCATATTTTTTCATATTTTTTCGGCAAAAAAATAATAATAATTTGCGTCGTTACAGGCCGTTACGCCCCCGTATCCGTATCGGTTTTGGAGGTCACCGTTACGTCAACCGATACCGATACGGGACACCTTGGTTCTGAGAGGCTTTTCTCCAATCCAAACATCTTCCCAAAAACGAGTCGCAACACCATTTCCCAACACATACCTGTTGTTAATTATCACAGGGATCTTGGCTTTGAGAATTCCTCTCCATATGTGAGATGCCCTGTAATAAGATTTGTCTTTAGGCCACCAGTTTCCTTGGGAAGCACCCTACTTTCCTCTAGCAATCGACGCCCAAAGGGTATTTTGATCCAAGGCAAATCGCCACGCCCACTTCCCCAACAACGCTGAATTCATTAATTTTAGATTCTTGATATTCGCACCTCCCTCTTTGAAGACCTTGCATACCTGATTCCATTCAAGGAGATGAATCTTCCTCTGATTTTCCTTGCCAAACCACAAGAAATCTCTTCGAGTTTTCTCCATGCTCTTAAGAATCGACCCCGGGCATTTGAATAAGGACATGAAATAAAGGAGAATGCTAGAAAGGGCAACCTTGTTTAGAGTTAGCCAACCACCCAGAGACGGATAGCGGCATTGCCATGATGCCAGATATTTTTGGAATTTACTGATAACCCTGTTCCACATGCTCTTTGGCGGGGAACCCATTGATAGGGGCAGACCTAAAAAATATGTAGGGAAGGAATCTATGAGACAGTCGAGCATGAAAGCAAACTTCTGGAGGGGTTTTTTGAACACATTGACACCAAGGATCTTAGACTTATTCAGATTTATCCGTAGACCCGAAACCGCTTCGTAGCAACGAAGAGCGATAAGAAGGTGCTCTATTTTCTTCTCCGACGCTTTAGAAAAAATAAGGGTATAATCAGCGAATTGAATATGAGTGAGGGGAGCTGACAGACCCGGCATGTCGATACCCTGAAGAAGACCATGCTCCTGACCACGATTTAACATTTGGGACAACGCCTCTCCGACAATAAGAAATAAAAGTGGGGAAAGAGGTTCCCCCTGTCTTAAACCTCGAGGTGAGCCATTTAGAATGATGGAAAAATGGGCCGATCTGATGCAAGCAACAATCCATCTATTCCATTTGGTCCCGAAACCCATCCGCGACTATTATTCAACTATTATTGTAAACAAGTATCCAAAACCCAAATTTCTATCATTTCTTCCCAATCTTCTACTTTTTTTTAACTCAATGTGCCCCAAAAGCAGGATCAATGGCAATCAGATGTTCTCCCCTTCATATGGCAATTTCACATTGAAATTTCAATGAGAAGACAGACACCAGGGTTTTCATGCACGTTTTGCTGTCAACCAGCCTTGCAAAAAGTGTTTACCATCAAAGGGAAATTGCAAATCTAGTAGTAGACAACTAAAATGAGATGGCACATAAGGAAACACGGTATCACATAATTACGAGTACAATTATAACTAGAAGAAGAAGATTATTTCAGGTGGCAAGCTCAATCCACATGGTAATTAAAGCACAACAAACACCTCCTCTTGTAACAAAGGAAAAGTAAACATCAATAAAGACTTAAATTCAAACTAAATAATTTAACACTTAGAATCAATGCTGAGGTATCTTAAAAAAAACTTAAGCTATATGGAAAGTGATGGTCATCGCCCATTCAAGAATATATAGTTGAATTGTTACACATTTGCATCCCAAATTCAAGAATATAAAGTTGCATTGTTACGCGTTGGCATCCCAAATGCTCACGTGTAAATTTCGGCAGCATCACCCCACACCTCTTCAAGAATTATATGTTGATTTTAGTGTTACATTTTCCCCGAAGAGGAGAAAAATAAAACCAAACACAACATAAATCATATATTTGAAGAGAAAAAGTACTAAATGGTACCTAATTACCATGGTATTTGAAATGGTAACGTATAAGCTATGCAACTATATGTTCCTAAATTGTCCAAAAGGGACAAGGATTTAGATATGTGCACATGTTATCATGCAGTGGCATTGGAATCATGCAATCAAATCTTATCTCAGCATTTAGATGCAAACAGAACGGCACGAAACACATGCACATATGCAAATCCTTGAATGGGCAATTAGTAGTAATTTAGCTAAATAGAATATTACACATCAACATTCATGACAATCCGAATGAGATCCAAAGACAGGAAGTATCGGATAGGTGAAGGAATGCTCGATAATATACACACTCATACTCACGCTATCAACATTCACTGATATATGCTCTGTATGCTTGGTGGACCTTTGACAGGTAGTCCACCCCCTTACATAGGGGTGACATATGGTCAGCTTCAAGTCAGGTTGGGGTACTAAACGGGTCAAGAATTCTGGCCCAACATCCGAATGAGATCCAAAGATAGGAAGTATCGGATAGGTGAACACATGCTTGATAATATACACTCATACTCACACTATCAACATTCATTGATATATGCTCTGCATGCTTGGTGGACCTTTGACAGGTAGTCCACCCCCTCACATAGGGGTGACATATGGTCAGCTTCGAGTCGGGTTGGGGTACTAAACGGGTCAAGAATTCTGGCCCAACCTATTTCTCTTTATTTATTTATTTTTCCTTTCTCTTTCATTTCTCCAAACAGAAAGAAGTAAGAGGTTTCTCATATCTTCAAAAGAAGGAATATTATGATTTAGGTCACAAATAACAAGCATAAGGTTTGAAGCTTAAGTCACTAAATTAATGTGATTCTACAGATTCTAAGACTTTCCAACAGGAAAATTTCTGATCGCTCTATTGTGGATTAACCAGAGTCTTCAATGGGCCTTTGACCTCTTCGTGCCCCACGCTAAGTGGTATTCAGGAACATATCAATAGGATTTTATCAATCTGACTTGGTTTTGGGATGAAGCTGTGGCTCCCACAAGAATTATGTTGTGGCTCACATGTGCTTCATAGCATGAGATGCCTAGCAAAGCTAATGAAGTAGATGAGTTCTCAACAGTGAAGGTAAATTTACACCTTACCAATGACTAGTTGATAAGAGGAGAGAATGTGTTTATGCATGTCTTCACATTCAGTTGCAAATGCTTGTGATCTTCAACCATCATTCCAGTTAATTCAGCTACATCTTGCATGCTGCACCCTTAGGGTTGCCTTGCTTAGGCTACCTTCCATTCATGTGTGTACGGCATCCAACCTATCCAATATGGTTGTCACACATAAAAGTCGGAAGCCCCAAAAATCAGGCCAATCCAACCACAAAGTGGGCCAACATATGATTTGGAGGTTTTTGGATGTTCATCCATTGTTTTATATGGTGTGGCTCACATGATGATTGAATAAATATGATTTTTTTTTGTGGAATTTCATAATGATGGTGGGTGCCACCCAATGCACAGGCTGGATGGCATTCCAACAAAAAGAGGGTAAGGCCACTTGTATCGATCTTGGCTAGATTGTTACAACTCACCTATGACCAACATAGCATGCGATTACGCCATTCAATTCCATCCAAATTTGTGTATACTATGATGCATGTATGACAACCTAAGGGTTACAAGGTCAAATGATTGACATTTCTACTGTTTAATTACTCACACCAAATGAAGTTGAAGATCGGTTTTACAGTCTCTAAGGTACAAAATGCCTATAAAGTACTATAAGTCAAAGCCTATAAGGTATGAAATACTAACTCCATGGCTTTATAGGGCCTTGTTTCATGCCCAAACAGGTTCACAAATAAGGTGTAAAATCACCCTTGGAGAGTAAATGAAAATAGTGGATCGGAGCTGAGTATCTGAAAGATGGCCTTTTGTAATCCATGATGATAATTCCTCATATATATATATATATATATATATATATATTCAAAGAACATGGTGGGGAAAAAAAAAGATGGGGACAAAAGCACATACCAGAAGACCCAAAATCTTCAGAATTTTCGGATTCCAAACCTGTCCAAACAATAATAATAATACTAATAATGAATTTTAGAGATTTGGCAGAAACGGGTTGCTGAAATTTCAATAAATATCAATCAAAATGTACACCCGTCAAAACAAAAAACACAAATTTCAATGCTTTTTATGAGAGAGGGTACCTGACAATTTCACAAATAATTAAATGAAATAGATAATAATTAGATAAAATATCCTTCAAAATTTTCAAAAAATCAGCCGTTCAAGCAGTAAAAACATAAAATGCTTCAGGGTTTTTTTTTTGTTTTGTTTTTTTTTTAATACAAAACGGTTGGTTGAGATTGATAAGGATGCAACTTGGGAAGATTGGGTCAGGTTGAGGGTTAACACAAGCCCAATTGGGGTTTTTGGATCATCAACAGTCCATATTCATTGACACAAAAAAAAAAAAAAAGCAAACCAATATTCAACCAGTCCATTTTCTAATTCAACCATGGATAATCCAACGAGCGCTTCCGGCCACCCTAATGAATGGTCTGGATGACAATCATAGTCGGGCCCCACCAATCAAGGATTTGGATCGCTATTACGGGCTCTACAAATCAGAATCCCAAAATTTCCATGAAAAAGAAGAAAAAAATCCCAAAGCATCAAAAGCCCCAAAATAAATATATAATCAAAGCCCTAAAATAAAATTTTTAAAAAAAAATGAAATGCAATTACATGGTCATCGTAATTATAAAATAATAATACAAGCAGTACAATGAAAAACGAAATGAGAGAGATTTACAAATGAGAGAGAGAGAGAGATCGACCGCCTTCTTCTGCTCTTCCTCCTTTTTCGTCCAAATGAATCGAGATAGATACTGAGAAAGATAGAAAGCAACGGCAGGAATGCGAGAGGGTTTAGGGTTTGGCAGGGGAGAAGGAAGGAGGAGCGGATTGCGTGGTATGCCACACACTACCGACCTTCAGTGGTGTGTTGACGTCACCAAGTTCTGTGGGCCCCACCATGATGTGTGTGTTATATCCACACCGTCCAATCCATTTTGCGACATCATTTGAGGGCATGGGCCCAAAAGTGAGGCAGATCCAATGCTTAACTGGACCACACCACAGAAAGCAGTGGAGACAATGACTCTCACCGTTGAAACCTTTCCAGGGCCCACCATGATGTTTATTTTCCATCAACCTATTTATAAGGTGTCACAGATCTAGTTGAAAGGGAAAACATAAATATTAGCTTGATCCGTAACTTTTGTGGTCTCCAAAAGGTTTTCAAGGGTACCCCTTCAATCCCCACTGCTTCCTGTGGCATGTTCCACTTTAGGTTTAGATCCCTGGTGCCCTAAAATGACATGGCAAAACCATAATACATATAAGAGTAATTTACGATTGTACGACCCATTTATGACCCATTTAGGAGACTAAGCCCACCTCATTTTCCCTTGCAAGAATACGCCCCAATTGTACAGACGCCTTTCCAAAGGTTGAAAATGCCCTTGGTATAAACGATAGGTTTTACCGCCGCTGTTAGCTACGTCTCTACCGAAAAAACCCTAGCTTTTTTCCTTTTTTCTCTCTCTGATCGTTCATCCTACCCGTAGATTACCAATTTTTGATCACTTCTCCCCCCTGTGACTGTCCACTGAAGCAGCAAAACCCTTCTTTTACTGCTTCTTTCTTTCCCTTTTATCTGGTCGAGAATACACACCTCACAGACATCCTTTTCGACTTTTTTGAGCCCAAGATAGGACAAAATATGGTCCCCCCCACTAAGAAGCCTCAAATGGCAGGTATATTGAAATCCCTGCTTTCGTTTTTTCGACCCTACTGTACATTTTACTATATATGCACACTGTCCACAATCCATTTTCAATTTTTTAAAATATTAAGCTTTGTTTGGGTAGACCCCACTGTATATTATAGTATATATGCGCACGGTCCCCATTCCAATTTCATTTTTTAAAAATGTTAATGGTGTGACAAATCCTGATAAATGAGCGAAATCGGGACTCAAATGGCCCACATTGAGAGTTGTTTAAACAAAGAATGAAATTAGATATGAAACTAAATGAAGAGCATGAAAGTGACTGAGCACCAACTGAGTTAACAAACCGAGGATCCAATGAGTTATGCAATTCGCTTCAAACCATGATCATTCTCATGCATTTCACGGTCATCCTAAACAATTCTGTGTTGATTCACGGTCATTTCGAGGCATTTCGCAGTCAATTCCCCTCACTTCACAGTCATTCGCATGCATTTCGCGGTCAATTCGCTTCAAACCATGATCATTCCCATGCATTTCACGGTCATCCCAAACAATTCTGTGTTGATTCATGATCATTTCGAGGAATTTCACGGTCAATTCCCTTCACTTCACGTCATTTGCATGCATTTTGCGGTCAATTCACTTCAAACCATGATCATTCTCATGCATTTCACGGTCATCCCAAACAATTCCGTGTTGATTCGCAGTCATTTCGAGGCATTTCGTGGTCAATTCCCCTCACTTCACGGTCATGATGATGATGATGATGAAACCGCAATTTGGTTGGCACTTCCTCATTATGAATATGCTTGCTAGGAAACGTCATTCATCATCATCATCATCATTTCACAGTCATTTGCATGCATTTCGCGATCAATTCCCTTCAAACCATGATCATTCTCATGCATTTCACGGTCATCCCAAACAATTCCGTGTTGATTCACGGTCATTTCGAGGCATTTCGCAGTCAATTCCCCTCACTTCACAGTCAGTTGCATGCATTTCGCGGTCAATTCACTTCAAACCATGATCATTCCCATGCATTTCACGGTCATCCCAAACAATTCCGTGTTGATTCACGGTCGTTTCGTGGCATTTCGCGGTCAATTCCCTTTACTTCACGGTCATTTGCATGCATTTTACGGTCAATTTGCTTCAAACCATGATCATTCCCATGCATTTCATGGTCATCTCAAACAATTCCGTGTTGATTCACAGTCATTTCAAAGCATTTCGCAGTCAATTCCCTTCACTTCATGGTCAGTTGCATGCATTTCGCGGTCAATTCGCTTCAAACCATGATCATTCTCATGCATTTCACGGTCATTCCCGGTCATTCCCCTTCACATCATGGTCAATTCCATGCTTTTCATGGACAATACCCTTCACGCCACGTTCAATTCCACACATTTGACAGACAATTCCCTTCACCTCACGGACAATTCCATGCATTTCACGGTCAATCCCCTTCACTTAATGGTCGATTACAGTCCTTAGACAAATCCGCGCATGGTCAAATTCACGACGTTCATGGTCAAAATGCAACATATAACTCTGAAATTGACCCATATCTTAGTGAAATTGGCCATGAAGTTGTTGAATGTGACCTATGAGATGACCATTTGACATGGAATTCTTCAAAATGCCAAATGACTGCTTGATATTGACATATTTTTGACTGTCAACCTTGATATAAATTTACGAAGAACTGTATGAAATATACTGACAAATGAGTGAAAGAGGCCCAAAACTTGTGAAAATTCACTAATAAGTCTTGTACTTTCATTTGGAATTCGCCAAAAACTGACCGCTAACTGGGCACAGTCACACCATACTTTATGAATTTTCACCACAATAAGTCAACTTTCACATTATGTGTCGTTAAATACAGAATGTTATCGTTGATTTGATTTCCAATTCATCATTACAGATGACAAACCCTTGTATAAGGGATTCGGTGAGTCGACCCCTAATATCTCATGTAGATGTTCATTGACATGGTTGTTTGATAGTGTGAAGAGTAGGTTGGAGAAGAATAACACTAGATTAAATATATTTAGGCAGATCCCATTCTCATTTTTATTAGACATTCCATCATTTAGGTTTATAAGAGCCATTTTTCATGCACTTATTAACAGATATATAGGCAACCTTGTATTCAAGATATAGAGGAACCATATAAAATTTACCAAGATGGACTTCACCCTAATAACAGGGCTGAAGACTAGTGACCTCTATATACCCAATATCCATCGTTCGAAGAAGTCATTAAGAGACAAATACTTCCCTAAATATCATATCCTAAAGAAACATGTACAGGAGGTGTTCAATAGGATAGTTGATAGCAATAAGCACGAAGAAGTCGTCAAGTTAGCCCTAATATTATGTGTAGAGTGGTTTGTTAGGAGTACCGACACGAATATTAAATGTTGTAAAGAGTTTATTGACCTTGTCGACTCGTTGGAAGACTTTAATATCTATCCCTGGGGTAGTTTGGCCTACCAAACGATGACAGAAGGGATCGAGAGTGCCTTCATGGCATCCCAAGGGCCTCATTACAATGTCACCAGTTGCATATTTCCCCTATGGGTAAGGATTCTTTCCTTGTCTATTTTAATTCATAGTTTATAACAAACTATATTTATTTAACATCATTTTGTTATTTCATTGTAACATATATGGGCCGTTGAGAGAGTACCAGCTCTCCAACAATGTATAATTTCATACGTTCCTTTCCAATTTCCACGAATCATACAATATCGGGGATGGAAGCTTCTGAGGTATAAGAAGATTCATGAAATTATAGAGAGTAAAGATGTAAGTCAATTTCTATGAAGCTAAGTGGTCACTCATTTAACTATATATATTTTTGTGTGTGTGTGTGTGTGTGTCTGTGTCTGTGTGTGTGCGTGTGTGTTTCTGTAGCATGAAAATGAAAATGTTCTCTTGCAGACTGAGATCATTGTTAACTTAGAGCCGACCACAGAAGAGTTAAAGACGGAGTCCGTTCGTTTGGCCCATGATATATTTGATGTAAGATGTCAGAAACGTCTTCCTTTATGTTGATATTTTATATTTAATTTGACATGTTATATAACTGATACATACATTGCTTCATTCTGTAGAGCACTAAAGATGAAGATGATGAAGATATGGAGGAGAAATCGGGACGGGGAGAGGGTGAAGAGGGGGAAGAGGGTGGAGAGGGAGAAGAAAGGGGAGAGGAAGACAATACTGGTGATGGAGAGGGAGAGGGAGTGGGGTTGCAACTCACTGGGGAGTCGATGGAAGATAGGGAGGAGTTGGAGGCGCAGAGGCTTCAGTTGGAGAGAGAGAGAGGGAAGAGTTGAAGCTTCTCAAACGCACACTAAAACAGAGAAGAATTGATTAAGAGGGAGAGAGAAGTAGTACTCAATGAGGTTGAACTAATGCTGAAACTGAAAGAAGCTTTGAGGTTAGAGAAAGATGAGTTAAATGTGAGGGAGGTTTTGAAGAAGGAGAGGGAAATGCTTCTAAGGGAGAAGGAAGAATTGAAGAAGGAGAGGGAAGAGTTAGAGGAGGGTAAAGTAAAGTTGAAGAAGCAGATGGAGGCATTTCGTATAGAGAAGATTCGGTTCTGGAAGGAGGACTGTGAGAATCAGAAGAAAGAGTCTAAGAAGGAGAACGAGGATGCGTTGGGCGTTGATATACGTGAGAAATCACTGCAATCCATTCCAGTATATATGAGGAGACCTAAGAGGGTGTTGAAGCCGTCTGTCTACAAGTGTACTCCATTCATTTCTATCTCTGCCGTGTAAACCACTCCAAGCAATGTCACCGACAATGAGAAACAGAGAGAATTTCCGACTTCTCCGATACCCCTTCAGGCCATGATCGATCTACTTAAGGTAATATCGTAGGACGAACTCCATGAATTGGAAAGCTGGGCCAACACAAACAAAGAATCACCTGAATTTCGATGGTTCAAGACCATTTGGGAGAAGAATGCTTGGGTTGACAGCGTGGTAAGAAAATCACACACATACATACATGATTTTTTTCAGAATTTGTATATAAAAGAGTATAGGTTAATTTTCCTTCTTTATTGATTAGGCTATTGACAAGTACGTCGATTTCTTGGAGAAAAGACACCAATTATTTCCTCTATTATATACAAAGGATTGCAAGTTCTATCCCACATATTTCCTGGTAACTGTATGATTTGGATCATGGTTAATATACTATTTCATTATATGATATATGTTCTAATTTATTATGTTGTTTGTAATAGCCATGTATCAGCATGCAAATGTCGACATTGCGAATATATCGAGATGTTGGTAGTGACGATTCATGTTATTATTTGAAGGGCTAGAAAAACTCTCTCTGATCAGCATTGTCAAGCCGCATGAGGGGCAGAAGGCCATGTGGTAACATGAAGAGGTAATGGTGTCGTTACAAGTTATCAATGCTAGGTATATCCAAATCTATAATTTCTGGATATTGATATCTTATCTTGCCAAACATAGACAGGCATATGTACCAGTCAACCACGCCAACAGTCATTGGTACCTGATGGTCATCCACCCTCAAGACCAAGAAACCATTATACTTAACAGTTTATACTCGAGGGCACTTAATCGATATATGCAACATATTGATCTGATGAAGGAGGCCTTGCCTATATTATTTTACGCTACTGGAGATAGGGCTGCGCTGGAAGGAAATGCTTGGACGGTCAGAGAAGATACCTCTATACCAAAGCAGACGAACGAATATGACTGTGACATTTTTGTCAGGAAATATATCGACATTTTGTGCAGCGATCACATTTTGATAGGGAGAGACTTGCAGCCATTCACTTCCAGCTTTAGGGAGTCAATAGCCTATGATTGCCTTAGTGAGCTCAAAATATGATATATTTGTCTTAGGCATGAGAGGAATCGAAAAATTTTGTGAAATGTTGTAAGTTGTTGGAAATGATGTACTGGAAAACATTCATGGTGAAAGGATGTAAATGATGTGTTGTATATTTTGTCATAAATTTGAAGGAAATGATGTATTTGTAATATTGATTTCATTATAAATGGTAAAGACAACATTTTGCAGTAAATAATATCTTTTCTTCACGGTCATTTCTTCACATATCACGGTCATTTCCCACCTATTCCATGTTGATTCACGGTCATTTCGGCGCATTTCACAGTCATTCCCACCTATTCCGTCTTGATTCACGGTCCTTTCGGCTTATTTCACGGTCATGCCCTTCACGTCACATCATTTTTTATTTTTACTTTATTTATTTTATTATTTTTTAAAGAATGCCAATGATTTTAATAAAATAAAGAAGAGAAACGGAATTCTCAATATACAGAAATCATTTGTACGAGTTCCCCACAGTTTCAACTCTACTGTGGTCAGGACCTTGTTCCTTTTTTATTTTTTCTTTTTTCGGTCTTTTTTTTAGGGCCCACTTTGTACCTTGGCTTATTCGTTAATAGAATCCTTAAGCCTAAGTGCGGATTTCCTTGTGAGTCTCCCTTCATAATCTCACTGACCAAAATTGACCCATATAGGGTTAGTATGGGAGAACAAGTGCCACTAGGGCCATTTACATCAAAACTAGAGTTATATATAACCCCATTTTCTCACACCTCTCTACCTTGCATGAATTTTCTATTTTTTCCTAGGGCATTTGAAAAGGGAAAATAAGGAGAAGAGAAGAGGAAGCTCGGAGAAGTAGGATCTAACCAAGTGTAAGACCCGTATCTTGGTCCGTACACTTCCGCGGTCTTACCGGTCGAATTCCGACAGCTTTCGACCCTTAACCGATATCGACGCACGACCCGGATTCATGTGCCGACAACCCGAGTCGACTCAACCCGAGACCAATACCATAGCGACCGCGTCGTCGTTGCGGTTCCGATACCGCGACTCGCGCGCCGAGGCGATACCCTGATCAAGAGATATGGGCCAACGTTCGGTGCGAGAAAACGCCGCGCGTTGCGAAAATCAAGGGAATCTCAACGATGTGTCACATCAATCACATCAATCCCATCAATCAATCACCCATCAATCCATCACATGTCAAGTACACATCACTTCCATCCCTTTTCCCAAGCAACCACAAAAGTCTCCCAAACTCATACCTCTCTTACACAAAAAGCCAACAAAGTCTTCTTAACCCATACCTTTCTTACACAAAAGGCCAAAAAGTCAAGTTTTTCTTACACCACCATCACTCACCCATCCATCCATCACTCTCTCTCTCTCCCTTTACATCACTCTCTCTTTCTCTCTTTCTCATTTCAAGATTTTCAAGCAACTCCAAAAGCCCCATACGTATGAAAATTTCCAACCTTCCTAAGCTCTAAGTGGCCCACCTTCCTACCCCAAAATCTCCCATCTCAACCCTCCATTCTTCATCTTAGCCATTGAAGTTGAAGACAAGGTGCTAAGGAACCCCTAGGAGCGAGAAGATTGGACGGTGGGTGCTTATATAGGGTAGATTTATGTGTTTTTATGGTGGACCAAGTGAGGCCCACCGATCAATGGTGTGGATCTCACTTGGGACCCTTATTTGTGGCCGATGGACCACTTGGATCATCATGATCGTTCCATGATGGGGCCATTCTCCATGGACCCCATCATGATGTTTATTTCATTGCAAAAAGGTCATCTAGACCGTCCATGACGGTGGAGAATGGATCTCCACCGTTGATTTACATTTTTGATGGTCCTTTGTTTAAAGGGGTCCGTTGTTGTATGATTTCATGTACGGGAGGGCCCATAATGACGGGGTCCCTCCATCACAAGCCGTGTCCCACTCTCCATATCTCTCTCTCCCTTCTATTTATTTTGTTTTGTTTTATTTTATTTTATTTTATTGCAATAGGAAGGTGTGGCCCACTTGAATGGATCACATCTTGATGTATTTATTTTATTTAAGCGGGGCCCACCTTAGACGTTATTCCCATGCCGCCCATCATGTGGTGGCCCACTTCATCAGGGCCCACCTAAAAAAAAAAAAAAAAAAAGAAGGCAGCAGCGCTGCCACCTTTGAAGGCAGCAGGCGCTGCCTGCGCATGCGGGCACGAGCGGACTTACGCAGGGGGGGCCCACGGCCCTGCATGTGGGCCCCACCATAATGTTTATTTGTCATCCGACCCACTTATGAGGTGGGCCACCCCAGTGGTGGGCCCCCCTCCAAAAATGAGTCAGATCCAAAACTCAGGTGGCCCACACCATGCAAAACAGTGTGAATTGAATTCTACCGTTGAAGAATTTCTGGGGCCCACGGAAGTTTTGGATCAAGCTGAAATTTATGTTTCCCCTTCATCCAGGTCCAAGCGACCTTATGAACAGGTCGGATGGCGTTTAAACATCACTGGGTGGGCCCCACATGGGACCCACATTGATGCATGTGTTTTAGCCACCGTCCAGGCGGACGGTGGCACCCACCTGACGCACGGGCTGCCTCCACCGTCCACGGACGGTGGGGCCCTATGTGATGAATGTGTTATATCCGCACTGTCCACTGGACAGTGGGACCCACCTTGATGCATATGATGCATCCGGGCCGTTCATCCACTTTAACATGTAAAAGGCTATGGGTTAGGCCCATTTGATTTATAAAAATGCTAATGGGCTGGGCCCATTTGATCCACTTGAGGCCTAAGAATTTGGGCCCACTTGATACGTAAAGCCTATGGGCTTGGGCTCACTTGTTATTTAAGGGCATGGGCTAAGCCCATTTGATTTATAAAATGCTTATGGGCTAGGCCCATTTGATCCATTTAAGGCCCAAGAACTTAAGCCCATTTGGCGTGTTGCAAGTCCACGGGACTAGGCCCATTCGATGTACTTCAAGGCCCATATACTTGGACCCTTTTATTGAAATTCTAAGTCTATGGGAGTAGGACATTTGATATGTTGTAAGGCCCATGGGACTAAACCCATTTGATTATAAAAAGGGTCCATGGGATTAGGGCCACTGGATTTATTTGAGGCTCATGGGTTAGACTCATTTGATTTGTTTAAGGCCTAGGAATTTAGGCCCATTTGACTCATGTTAGGTCTATGGGTTGGGGCCCACTTGACCTACATGTGGGATCCCAATTGGTGTGGCCCATTTGATACATATTAGACTCATATGACTAGGTCCAATTGATGCAATCCAAGGCCCACGGGTTTTGACCCATTGCAATGCACATAAGACCCATTGGTGTGGCTCATTTATGTGGCCCATCTGACGAATAAAAGGCCCATAAGCTATTGCCCATTTGATATATATGTAAGGCCCAATGGGAGGAACATAAGGTCCATTGCAATGTGTAAACCCAATACCGATTATGTAGCGGTGTTTTAAGAAGATCGTACCTGGGAGACAATGTTGGTTGGACGTCCACATTGCGAGTGTAATGTTGGTTGGATGTCCACATTACGACTCTCCTTAGGGTCCATTACTGGGCTGTACTTATCGTATTTAGGCCGTCCAGGTCCATCTGCATTGTAAATAGTTCATTTTGTTATAACATGTTTAATCCGGTTCATGACTCATGATCATACGCATCATATGTATGCTTGACGTGAGAATTGTCTGATCATAGCATTTGCCTTCGGGCAGGTTGTTTATGGGCTCCCGGTTAGGCGGTGCTGCCCTACATGAGCGCACGGTATGCGCAGGATTGGTTGCATGACTGGATAGCGTGATACATGCATTCCGCATTTGTGTGTCATGGTTATTGTACGCCCTAGCGACATCAGGGCCGTAGCCTCCACAGACGCATCGTGGTTGGTAGGATTGGATACCGAAAATCTTGTTCTACATGGGGTACTATAGATATCCCTGGGTGAAAGTCCCTAAACCCTTATAGTACCAAGAGGTTGCTCCAACGTCTAGACCGAGTGGGTAGATGAGCGTTGAGTGCCGATTACCAGACGGTTACGCTCTCCACTGTGTCGTGGTCGGTTGGAAGGGGGTACGGCCTTATCCGCCCGAGTGTAGGGGGCAATGCTAGGCTGAGTTTGACCAGCTCGAGGAATGGGTCCGCTATCGACGAGTCGCGCCCGATATTGGCAGACGGATAGTGAGGTCTCTTCCACTTGCCTTATTGCGCGCGATGTGGCGGCAATCTGGTTTAGAGTATACTAGACCCCGGTGATACTCCATGTTTTGAGCTGTATTGAGTTATGGACATAGACGAGGATCTGTATGCTCGAGCTGCATTACATATCGCATGGCCTTGGGATGGCCGATACCATTCATGTCTTGCATTGCATAGCCTTGGTATGGCTCATGATGTTATGGTTTCACCCGCATATTCCGCATTACTCTGACATTGCATGTTCATATTATACCCTGTGCACACACTTTCACCACCCTCTAAGCTTTCTGTAAGCTTATGCACGACCGTTGCGTGCAGGTGACGTTGGATCGCAGCAGCGCTGAGACAGGAGCACGTTGCTGAGCATTTTGGAGTTTTTTTGTACCTTGTCATTGTATTTCCCTTTATACTCATTGTACTTGTAAAGTTTTTGATCATAGTGGAAATGTAATGGAGTTCTTGGTTATTGTTTGTGGGTTATGCCTTTGGTTATGCTTATTACGAATCAAACTGGTATTTAAAATCCTCCTCGTAGCATCCCAGGATCGGAACCTGGCGAATGGGAGCTAGGAGCCGAGAATGGGGTTCTACGGAGGCTGTCGGCGCCGGATTCGGCGATCGGGAATTTTGTGAGCCCGGTTTCCGAGTTTGGGGCGTGACACCAAGGAACATTGATCTCCTTTTCCTTGGGAAGACTTTGTGCCGTGACCGGGACGCCTTTCGGGTTCCACAGGACCACAAATAGGTGAGATCCAACCCTCGATCCAAAAACTAGGCTATTGAGGCCCTTTTTTCATAATTGGTAATAGACTATGTCACAATATAACTGAATCCCAGGACCTCATAATACAACTGAATTATTATTATTATTTTTTTCTACAGGTTATCGATACCAAGACGTAAGTGTTGAAACGAGGTATCTTTCACTCAGTCTACCACTTGAGCTATGGATCTGGGTGTTGATCCAACTGAATTTATTTAGTCGTAGCCTATGGTCATTACTTTCGGTTGGTTGGAGGGTTAGTATAAAGCCCTCATGGTGGACAACCTTCATAAAAGGCATATGAATATCATGAATGTGTGCCTTCAATTAGGTAGTGTTTTTTCAATCTCTTTCAGGCATTTCAGAAAAGGCATATGAATATCATGAAAGTGTGCCTTCAATTAGATAGTGTTTTTTCAAGGGACCCACATATGAGACCCACTGTTTGGTAATCCAGAGTCCTCACGGTGGACAACCTTCCAAAAGGCATTTCAGAAAAGGCATATGAGACCCACTGTTTGGTAATCCAGATTGTTGATCTAAGGGACCCACATTGGATGGACTGTTCACCAAAAATTCAGATACTGACCATAGGCCTTTTCCCATTGAATATGCACCATGGCTGAATTACTTTCTCGACAGTAATCTAGTCCTTAGATTGAGAGTTTTGGGTTACATTCCATCCACTGTGGGTCCCATCAAATCAATGGTCTGGAACTGGATGACTGAACAGTGGGTCCCACTTACAGAAGTTCAGAACCCGAGGATGCCATGCATATTCGTGGTTTTACTGCCATGCTACATGGCATCATAGCAATTTAAAGTGTCCATATAATATCTTTATACACTCTTTCCCATTTCTTGTTTACTTTTAAAATAAAAAATAAAAAAATCTGTGGCTAGTTATTAACTTATGAATAGTATGCTTAGCATGCCTGCTCCCTCAATCTCATGATTCTAGGGTGTTTCTGATCAGAAATAGTTGAATTTCTACTTTTCACTACCATTTCCTTTTCCTTCTGCTTCTAGTGACTAAAATTTTGGTATGTAGGATATATGTGGACCTCCCAGATGCTGAGAATCGGATGAAAATTCTAAGAATATTTCTGGCCCAAGAAAACCTAGATTCTGTATTCCGATTTGACGAACTTGCCAATGCAATGAAGGATATTTAGGGAGTGATTTGAAGGTGAAGTACCTACACCTATTGTCTTTCTTGGCCATCTATTCCTCAATTTCTTACTTTCTTTTTGTGCAGAACCTTTGTATCGCAGCGGCATATAGTGCAAGAACTTCTAAAAGAAGAAAAGCGGGTATGTTCCTTGACTTGTAGGTTACTGTTGATGTCTGTTTATTTCCTTGGATGCAGTTAGAGCCGAACCAGATTTATGTATGCTTTAAGGAATAACTTCATTTCTGAAAATGTATGGACCAGTGCATGGGCATTGGGCTTTGTGGACAGGCATTGATGTGTCCACTTGTGCATTTTTACAATTCATCTGATTACTCGTTACTCTCTCTTTCACTTTTTCACATATGCTAAATTGCCATTGCTTTTTGGTTTAGGGAGGTATAAATAATGCACCACCAGTATTGAGGCCTCTGAATTTGGATGATTTTATTCAAGCAAAAGCTAAGGTATGGAAATAATCTCCTTTTGTAGTTCCAAATTCCCATAGTAATTGATTGAAACACTTGAAAGAGAAGTGCCCAGTGTATATTCTCTCAAGTCAGACTAAGCGTTTGATAGGGTGATGCCGTTGAAACCAATATCGATATCTGTACGATTATTCTATAATCTTAAGAGAATAGGGGGAACGATCACCACCTACAACCAGTGGTACGCCACAGCATAGTTTCTGCCTTCAGAAATTTAGCTTCCATTTCTGACCTTAGAAAACTCATCTTCAAGGGCAAAAAGCTTGTAAAATTTAGTCATAGGTTAAACTGTAACACTCGCAACAAAGATGAGGAACTGCACTAGTCTGAATGAGATAGTCAGTTCCAATTGAAAAGATCTAAAAGGGTGAGGATAATATCCAAAAGGATTGTGGTGGTGGTTGTAGGAAGATACTAAAGGTCAGTTTAAGTGAGGATATGGTCCGTGATGGTGTGTAGTGGTATGACAGGATTTGTGTAGCTGATTCTAATTAATTGGGACAATGCTCTGATGATGATCACGAGATTGAGGATGAGGATGATTATGTACATATGTATCTCGGTTGCAGGTGATCAGTCCTCCAAAAATAAAATTGACTGCAATTGTAGAATAAGACTTGTGATGGAAGGTATAGATCTTTATCATCATAGTCTTGTCCCAGCTATCTAGGGTCTGTTGTTTTCATGAATGGTATTTTATAAAGAGACGTTTATTGTACACTCACACAATTAAGTAAATCTATACATAAAGAACAGATCAGGTTATCTGTGCCCTTCATTTAGTTCAAAATAGTAAAGCTACAAGAGGGTCCTTTACTAATTTATACTACAAAAATATATAAAAATGGCAAAGCCTATTCTAATTTGAACAGAATTGTTTGGGATGACCGTGAAATGTATGAGAATGATCATGGTTTGAAGCGAATTGACCTCGAAATGCATGCAACTGATCGTGAAGTGAAGGGAATTGACCGAGAAATGCCTCGAAATGACCGTGAATCAACAAAGAATTGTTTGGGATGACCGTGAAATGCATGGGAATGATCATGGTTTGAAGCGAATTGACCGCAAAATGCATGCAAATGACCGTGAAGTGAAAGGAATTGACCGCGAAATGCCACGAAACGACCGTGAATTAACACGGAATTGTTTGGGATGACCGTGAAGTGTAAGGGAATGATCATAGTTTGAAGCGAATTGACCGCGGAATGCATGCAAATGACCGTGAAGTGAAGGCAATTGATCGCGAAAAGCCTCGAAACGACCATGAATCAACACGGAATTGTTTGGGACGACCGTGAAATGCATGGGAATGATCATGGTTTGAAGCGAATTGACCGCAAAATGCATTCAATTGACCGTGAAGTGAAAGGAATTGACCACGAAATGCCTCGAAACGATCGTGAATCAACACGGAATTGTTTGGGACGACCGTGAAATGTATGGGAATGATCATGGTTTGAAGCGAATTGACCGTGAAATGCATGCAAATGACCGTGAACTGAAGGGAATGGACCGCGAAATGCCTCGAAACGACCGTGAATCAACACAGAATTGTTTGGAATGACCGTGAAATGCATGAGAATGATCATGGTTTGAAGCGAATTGACCGCAAAATGCATGTAAATGACCATGAAGTGTAGGGAATTGACCGCGAAACGCCTCGAAACGACTGTGAATCAACACGGAATTGTTTGGGATGACCGTGAAATGCATGAGAATAATCATGGTTTGAAGCGATTTGACCATAAAATTCATGCAACTGACCGTGAAGTGAAGGGAATTGACCGCAAAATGCCTTAAAATGACCATGAATCAACACGGAATTGTTTGGGACGACCGTGAAATGCATGGGAATGATCATGGTTTGAAGCGATTTGACCGCGAAATGCATGCAACTCACCGTGAAGTGAAGGGAATTGACCGTGAAATGTCTCGAAACGACCGTGAATCAACACGGAATTGTTTGGGACGACCATGAAATGCATGGGAATGATCATGGTTTGAAGCGAATTGACCGTGAAATGCAAGCAACTGACCGTGAAGTGAAGGGAATTGACCGTGAAATGCCTCGAAACGACGGTGAATCAACATAGAATTGTTTGGGACGACCGTGAAATGCATGGGAATGATCATGGTTTGAAGCAAATTGACCGCGAAATGCATGTAAATGACCGTGAAGTGAAGGGAATTGACCACGAAATGCCTCGAAACGACCGTGAATCAACACGGAATTGTTTGGGATGACCGTGAAATGCATGAGAATGATCATGGTTTGAAGCAAATTGACCGCAAAATGCATGCAAATGACCATGAAGTGAAGGGAATTGACCGCGAAATGCCTCGAAACGACTGTGAATCAACACGGAATTGTTTGGGACGACCGTGAAATGCATGAGAATGATTATGGTTGAAGCAATTTGTCCGCGAAATGCATGCAACTCACCATGAAGTGAAGGGAATTGATCGTGAAATGCCTCGAAACGACCGTGAATCAACACGGAATTGTTTGGGACGACCTTAAAATGCATGGGAATGATCATGGTTTGAAGCGAATTAACCGTGAAATGCATGCAACTGACCGTGAAGTGAAGGGAATTGACCGCGAAATGCCTCGAAATGACCCTGAATCAACACGGAATTGTTTGGGACGACCGTGAAATGCATGGGAATGATCATGGTTTGAAGTGAATTTACCGCGAAATGCATGCAACTGACCATGAAGTGAAGGGAATTGACCGCGAAATGCCTTGAAACGACCGTGAATCAACACGAAATTGTTTGGGATGACCGTGAAATGCATGGGAATGATCATGGTTTGAAGCAAATTGACCACGAAATGCATGCAAATGACGTGAAGTGAAGGGAATTGACTGCGAAATGCCTCGAAACGACCATGAATCAACACGGAATTGTTTGGGATTACCGTGAAATGCATGGGAATGATCATGGTTTGAAGCGATTTGACCGTGAAATGCATGCAACTGACCACGATGTGAAGGGAATTGACCACGAAATGCCTCGAAATGACCGTGAATCAACACGAAATTGTTTGGGACGACCGTGAAATGCATGGGAATGATCATGGTTTGAAGCGAATTGACCACAAAATGCTTGCAACTGACCATGAAGTGAAGGGAATTGACCGTGAAATGCCTCGAAACGACCATGAATCAACACGGAATTGTTTGGGACGACCGTGAAATGCATGGGAATGATCATGATCTGAAGCGAATTGACCGCAAAATGCATGCAACTTACCGTGAAGTGAAGGGAATTGACTGCGAAATGCCTCGAAACGACCGTGAATCAACACGGAATTGTTTGGGATGACTGTGAAATGCATGAGAATGATCATGGTTTGAAGCGAATTGACCGCGAAATGCATGCAAATGACCGTGAAGTGAAGGGAATTGGTCATGATATGCCTCGAAACGACCGTGAATCAACACGGAATTGTTTGGGACAACCGTGAAATGCATGGGAATGATCATGGTTTGAAGCGAATTGACTGCAAAATGCATGCAACTGACCGTGAAGTGAAGGGAATTGACCGTGAAATGCCTCGAAACGACCGTGAATCAACATGGAATTGTTTGGGAGGACCATGAAATGCATGGGAATGATCATGGTTTGAAGTGATTTGACCGCGAAATGCATGTAACTGACCGTGAAGTGAAGGGAATTGACCGCAAAATGCCTCGAAACGACCGTGAATCAACACGGAATTGTTTGGGACGACCGTGAAATGCATGAGAATGATCATGGTTTGAAGTGATTTGACCGCGAAATGCATGCAACTGACCGTTGCGTGAAGGGAATTGACTGCGAAATGCCTCGAAATGACCGTGAATCAACACAGAATTGTTTGGGACGACCGTGAAATGCATGAGAATGATCATGGTTTGAAGCGAATTGACTGCCAAATGTATGCAACTGACCATGAAGTGAAGGGAATTGACTGCAAAATGCCTTGAAATGACTGTGAATCAACACGAAAGTGTTTGTGATGATCGTGAAATGCATGGGAATGATCATGGTTTGAAGCGAATTGACTGCGAAATGCATGCAAATGACCGTGAAGTGAAGGGAATTGACCGCGAAATGCCTCAAAACGACCGTGAATCACACACGGAATTGTTTGGGATGACCGTGAAATGCATGGGAATGATCATGGTTTGAAGCGAATTGACCGCGAAATGCATGCAAATGATCGTGAAGTGAAGGGAATTGACTGTGAAATGCCACGAAACGATCGTGAATCAACACGGAATTGTTTGGGATGACCGTGAAATGCATGGGAATGATCATGGTTTGAAGCCATTTGACCGCAAAATACATGTAACTGACCGTGAAGTGAAGGGAATTGACCAAGAAATGCCTCGAAACAACCGTGAATTAACACGAAATTGTTTGGGACGACCATGAAATGCATGGGAATGATCATGGTTTGAAGCGAATTGACCGTAAAATGCATACAACTGATCGTGAAGTGAAGGGAATTGACCGCAAAATGGCTCGAAACGACCGTGAATCAACATGGAATTGTTTGGGACGACCTTGAAATGTATGGGAAAGATCATGGTTTGAAGTGAATTGACCGCAAAATGCATGCAAATGACCGTGAAGTGAAGGGAATTGACCGTGAAATGCCTCGTAACGACCGTGAATCAACACGAAATTGTTTGGGATGACCGTGAAATGCATAGGAATGATCATGGTTTGAAGCGAATTGACCACGAAATGCATGCAAATGACCTTGAAGTGAAGGGAATTGACCGCAAAATGCCTCAAAACGACCGCGAATCAACACAGAATTGTTTGGGATGACCGTGAAATGCATAAGAATGATCATGGTTTGAAGGGAATTGATCACAAAATGCATGCAAATGACTGTGAAATGATGATGATGATGATGAATGACGTTTCCTAGCAGGCATATTCATAATGACGAAGTGCTAACCAAATTGCAGTTTCATTTATTTTTGGCCCCAAGTCAAAAGCACTGAATGCAATTGCAACTTAAGAGACTAGTAGAAGCACACTATGAACACAACTTGGATAACATGGAGTGTGTACCGACATGGGCGTGTACTAACAAGCTAACCTAAAAAAGCAAAACAAAAAAAAAAAATATATAAAAAATAAAAAATACACATTAGAAAAAAATAGAAAAATTACACTTCGATATATCGAATATAACACGATATATAGAAACTCAGTACATTTCGATATAATCAAAGCCTAATCGATTAATCGTAGCGTAAGTTATCGATTATATCGAAATCTAGTCGATATAATCATAGTAAGTCATCCTTACAACCGACCGATATATTGACTATTATTTGATTGATCAAAAATGGTTACACACTGTCCAGCGACAAAATGCTTTTTAAATTGTATTATCAATATAATCGAGTAGATGTTGATATATCTAAATATCGATATATCGACTAGATTTCGCTATATCGTAAATTGTCAAAAAATGTCCAGCGTCAAACTGCTTTTTTAGTGCAATTATCGATTATATCTCTAATTGTAACATCCCGAAAATTGGAGGTCGAGCATAAACTCTACTCCCGAGTTCCAGAACATCACTTATGCAACATTTTCAATGATGGATGAATGTTATTTATATTAGTGCAGAAAACATGAGTGAGATTAGACCAAAACAGTATATCATACTCCAGAGACAGTTAAGTTTCTCAAGAGGAAGACTGTGATAAATATATAAAATGTATAATTAATTGTAAGTCTCCAGAGTGTGAACATATTACCAAGTTAACTAAATACATGTATACTCCAAAAATAAATAAAAAGAATATACATGAGTGTAAACAAAAGGTAAAATACTAAGTGTATTGACATCTAATCAATAACCCTGTAACCCCGACGATCAGAACCTGCATATAGGAGGAATCCTCCTCATAATCATCAAGTCCGGCTCTGCTTCACACGCATCGCCATCATCTGTAACTAAAATAGGAACTGGTTGGTGTGTACAATACTGTCCCATAACGTGGGAGTGAGTAGCTAAATCAGTGAAAACTATACAGCAAAGGTTAACATGTTATCAATTCAATCAAGCAGTAATGATAAGGCAGTATAATCAAACAGGTCCTATATACTCTTATTAATGCAAGGATGGTATGAAGAATGATACATGCCCTCACCACAAACTCCCTCTGCGATCTTCATCTTATTATCGCGCATGTTAGTCACTTCCTCAGTGCTCTTACGTCAACACCGATAGCACATACAATGCAATGATATGAGTATGCTTACCAAGTTCTTATTAGTCCTTTTCACACAGCAGGATTGGGAAGCTAAGACACCTCCCTTGTATCATTTCCCAACATTGATCCATTCTAGGGTCGTCAGTCCTAGGAATCGCATACGATGTTATGGTTCTAGGTCGCTGCAAGGGCTGTTGCGCGCAATCGTTGCTCCTCTCCCCCATCACCTTATCAATACAGGCCTATTTATATCCTTAAGACTGCATCAGGACTCGTTGTCCCTATGTAGTGTCAGGATAAACTCAAGGTCAATACAGAGGGCTGTCAGGGCTGTTGCATACAATCGTTGCTCCTCTCCCCCATCACCAAACAATGTAGGCCGACAGCAAGAATATAGTGTCTCATACAACCATAATCTGCTCACAGTAGGGTGCTCATTGGTCACTACGAGGAGGTTTGTGGCCCCAGCGTAGGCCGACAGCATGACCACGGTGTCTCATACCACCATGCCCGGCTCATGAGTCTTAGGGGATCTTGGTACCATGGTTAACGAGAGTTTCACTGGTAAGCTCAGTGCCTTAGATTCAAACAGTGGCGACCAAACATGGTGAACAAGCATCCGTCAATCGGGTTGGTTGATAAGCTCAACTAGGCCAAGCGCACGTTGAGTTGAACGACATGGAATGCATAAGCACTTCGTGTGGCCTAACCACTTCCGAACATCCCAAGCACGACTCAGATTCGTAAACTCATCCTACGTGGCGAACAACCTCAACCACCATTTGGAGTACGGTTACCGATTACCTGGACGATAGTACAGCCCCAATCACATACACATATAATAACTAGCATATGATTCATATTCTGCATCCATATGGACAATCATGAAGTATAACTTAAATGTAAACAGTACATACAGGAAATCATACACACATGTAACATGATTCAATTAAATACACAAGCCATGGAGGAAATAATACACTTATTTAGCATGGATAACCTAAGTTACATGATTCATGAAGGGAATCATACACATCATTGATGTAGTTGAGAATCATATCTCAACCCGCATATAGGTACATCTTACTAACTCCTAACTCATTCAGACACTTTTACATACACTTAGTCTACACATTACATCGTACTATTATGTATCCCTTAGCATACGTATTAGGGCAAATCCTTTCGTCAAAGGGTTATCGCCCATACAACAATCATATATCCATGACAATTAGTCATGGCGAGCATGAAAGCAAATTCCATACTCATTCAATCATTTTCACAAACACTTAGAATACATACATTATCATACATGTGTACGTTGGTTATACATGTATTAGGTTAAATCCTTTCACTAGGGAGTTGCCCCATATACCACCTGCATATACCCATGACGGATAATCATGGCATGCATGAATTCGGGTTCCGTATTCATTTAGACATTTTCACAAACACGTGGGCTACACACTTTTACATGTATAGCGTATATTGGCCGTGGCGTGATTTAGGGCAAGTCCTTTCGCTAAGGAGTTGTCACACATGTAACAAGCATATATACACAACAAATAATCATGTTGAGCACAAATCCAAATTCTATACGTATACGGTTTTTTCTACAAATACGAGGAATACAGTATATTCAACATAATTAACGTACAACTGAAAAACGAAACAGACAACACTTTATACATGTAAAATAACATCCTAAGCAAGAATAAATCATTACTTAACATTGAAAGTCTTGAAAACCATAACCTAAACGTATATAGTCCGCACCTTAAATCGAAAAATGCATATAAGATGTGATTCAGACGATATGTCTTCGTCAACGGCGGATACGCTACCTATGGCAAGAAAAAGGTTAGCTATAATATCATTGGAACTATTCTAGGCTTCAAAACAGGTTAAGGTTGGGATTTCTTACCTAGGAACGAAGTTGGAAACACCGGAATAGCGAAGCAAAAGGGTGGATGAGGCACGTAGAGAGACTGGGAAGAATCCCAGGAAGCGGCACCAACTTCTCCCTCACTTTCTCTCTCTTTTCTCTCTCTTAAAACTCTAGGGTTTGAGAAATTCGTATGGGTTAGAAAGCTAAGGGTTTAAGGCCCTTTTATAAGCCCAAATATAACGAAAACGGACTCCAAGTCAAGGTATACTTAGGTTATAACCAAATCGGGATCTTTCTAATCCAACGGAGCATTTCTGGAGGTCCTGTTATCAATTGTGGTCGGACTTAAGCTCACTAACATCGAATTTTAGTCAGTTAGGTTTTCAGTCCGATCAGATTTCCAGATCGTCCGTGGATGACCAGTGTCAATTCAATGGTTATCGAACTCCGATCAAGGCCACAAGTCCTTGGACATGTAAGGGCAAATTTTCCTGATCCGAGGGTGAAATTTGGTCGAATTCTGACAGTCAGAGCGCTTAAAAAAATGCGCAAGTGAAATGTTTCAGATTCTAATTTATTTTCTAAAAATCTTCCTTTTCTCACTCTCTTTACTCCGGATGCAAGGAAATGGTCTCAGGACATCGGTTGGGCTTGATTTTCAAAATGATTGTCAAGTCCAACTAGGCGGTCATAATGGTCTAAGTTCATCGCTATCAGACTTTCGACGTGCGGTCTAGATCCAATATGAAGTTACAAAGCATTCCCAGGAACAACTAAGTTTAGGGTTGGATCCTAGATTTTAGGGTAACATAGCGGTAACAATTCTAGAGGTTTTGGGTCTTACAGATCGTATTTAAAGTGGTTGGTGCTAATTTTACAGGAAATCTAGTGTAGCTCTGGCTAATTCACGTTAAATTTCTAAAGAATTGGATTCTAAATGATTCCTTTGGCTTTGGAATTGAGTTCTAAGAGGTTACTAAGGTGTTATGGTTGACCCGTTGCCTAAGGACGTCTAACTCCAGGTTGATAAAAATCTGGGGTGTTACATTGATATTTCGATATATCGAAGTAATTATATATCGAGTAAATATCGATATATCAAAAATATACCTCAATGGTCCAGCAACGAACTGCTCTTTTTAAACGAATTATCGATAATATCGATACTCTGTCGATATATCGAATAACACCAAAAACTGTCCAGGTATGAATGCTTATTTTAAACGAATTTTCAAGTTTATCGATTAATATTTGATATATCGAATAACTTGTTGGTATACATCGAAGTACTCTCGATTGAAAAAATATTTAAAAAGGCATAAGCCCTTTGCCTGACCGTTGGTTTCTCGGTCAATATATCATTTGTGATTCGATATATCGAATTTGTGAGCTTATTTAAAATACGTTGCCGACGTTCCATTTCATTCCTTACATTTTCATCTTCCTCTATTCTTCCTCTGCGACAGATTTTCTTCAAGAAGTTGGTCACGGTCATTTGAGCCATTTTGGTGGAGCACTTTAAGGTTTGTAAATCATTTTTATTTGTCAATCTTTCAAAACCCTATATTTTCTGCCCCTTTTTCTTTTCCTGTTCATTGTTCATCCCTACTTGTTCTCCACTTCTTCAATCTCCTTGATTTTCACTTCTTTTATTAGGATATCCTCTTCAAGTTTTCATCTACATGGGAAAAGAGAGAGTAAATCGGTTCATTAGGGAGAATCATCCAATCTTCGACCAAAACGTGCTAAAACAGTTGCCAGGAGAAAAAATGCTCAGCCTGCAACCCAAAATGTCTCTCCACCACCCGAACTTTTAATCCCTAATGTGCCACCACCTCCTGAGGATGTATATCAAAAGTTTTTGGTAAGGAAGATGGACTATGAAAGGCAAGTTGATAGGTCTTGTCTAGCTCCATATGGGATTGTACCAATGCTCGAGGTCATTGACTGGTCTCGTATGCTTGACTTTGGTGGAGTGACACAGAATGAACAAATATACAGGTTTTTAGCTTACTGTCACTCCCCCATATCTGATCCCCCGGCAATAGATGTCACCATTGGCCAAACCACAACTCACATCACTCCTGCCATTATCAGTCAGTTAATTGGAATTCCGTGTAAATCTCAAGGCTTTGCAGATTACAACTTCGACTTACTTGAAGTACATTCAGAAATTATAAAACATGTATGCAATGACGAAGACATTCCTTGGACAGAGGGCAACTCTCTGCGTGCATCCCACATGTCTTCACAATTTCACATTCTTCACGCAATTTTTTGCACAAACGTCTATCCCAGGAGCACCAACAGGTCTAATCTTACCCCATTCATGTTGGATGAACAACTTTGCCAGCACAATCAACGATTGTAGTAGATCGAGAAGATTGCAGTTGCGACGAAAGAAGCCGTCGAGCGAGTGGAGAAGATGCTGCATGACCTGATGTCGATGATCACATGCAGACGAGATGACACCGTGCCACATGGTGCCGGTCCTTCAGCCAAGCCTGATGCGTAGTTGCAAAATTATGTAAATTGAAATTTTTTGGATTTTGTATGCCCGTAAAGGGCTTCTTATTCTTTTTTTGGACGATGATCATACTGCCCAAACTTGGGGTAGTAATTTTGCTTGTGATTATGGTGAATCAATTAATGAATGATGATAATTTTGATTTTCAACTATTTGAGATTTTTGAGATGGCTAGCTAGCTAGCTAGCTAGGCGGCGACACCGCACAGGGAGCAAGTGAAAATGTTGGTTGGACCAAGCAATGGATTGGGTCTCAGTAGTAGACGCATTTAGTAGATGAATTGCATTTATTTATCACTGCAATGCAGTGGGTGCCTTCTCGTAAGACAATCATGATGACGTGCAAGTAACTAAATTACTTACACTTGACTTGCAAGTCGTGGTGGAATATGCTAAAGAATTGAATAGGGCAATGCCTTGGACCCATTGGTACATAATTAGCAAGGTTATATTTGAATTAGAAGTTATGAATTCATCCTTTTGTCACACAATCAATGCAAACAATCCAGTTGCAAGTAGTATAGGTCTACTATCATCCAGCATTAGCCTCTTGCTTTTCCTCTGCTTGGGCAGTCTCTATGCCCTGTTTATGTAGGTGTGCCTCATTCATGCTTCTGGGTGTGGGTGATAGATTATAATCTATGGTCTAGCAATTTGTTGGGCTTATGATATGTTGTGTTTCTTGCATTGCTCTACCCTTGCTGCCTCCAGAGTGGGGCCACAATGCTCAAATTTAATGGCTCTAGGCACAATTCACATTGTTCTATCTAGGTGATCTTTTTCATGTACACCTGATGGAGGGAATGGATTTCAAATAGACAACATTGCATATGCCTAGAGAGCCTGAGTAAGTATATTATGTGATGTGTAAAACAGGCATTGCAAATGATTTGTCCCTCATCTACGTATTTAGCTCCTCTTTTTTCTCCCATCTACATATCTCACCCAACACATTTCTATAATACGATTATTCTAGGATGCAGTGTGTGGGGTCCAGTGTGGTGTAGGACCATATCTAAGCCATCCATAAGGTGCACCTGTTCAAATTCAAAAAATACCTGAAGATCATGAGTGTGGGAAAGCCCAACCATTAAAACATTTTAGGCAGAGCATGAGGCCCAAACATATCTATTATATGCCATTCAATCCAGTCGGAAGATACATCCTAGTCGTTTTGAATGGACACGACAAAACTATTGCCATATTTTCCTAGTATTACAGTCCACTATTGCAATATTATTACTGTTTGCTAGGAGGTACAAAATGCATTCGAGGATTTTGGTGGAAGGGAGAAATATTGCATTATCATGCTTTCTGCCAAACAGCTTCAAATTAAGGCATTTTTACTGGGTAGATAACAGGTAGGGGAGGGAAATGGGTGAGTTGGCAACTTATGATAAATATTTAAGTAAATCTCAATCTTAATGCTTGTGTGGGTCTTTTTCCTTTTGCTTTTATATATGCCTGCCAATCTCAATCCCTGCACCTTTGGTTTCCAGGGGAGAGGCTAACAAACAGTAGGTTGGCTTTGATTGGCAACACAATATTATAGCGAAGGCTTTGGGATTCAGCCACTCAGAAGGTTTTTGTGAGCTGCCTATGCCATGCTATTGACTTTCATGTGCAGCTTTCCTTCATATCACAAACCCTTGGAGAATCTCATGTGGGCAAACATCAATTGTAGTAATTGCCTGTTTTTTTTTTCCTGATCTTATCTTTTTTCCCTGCTCAAAATATGGAGGTTTTTTTTTAAAAAAAATATCCTAATGACCTTAATTTGGTTAAGAAGTAGTAACCACGGACAATATCACCTTAGCTTTGTATTATGAGGTGTGCTCCAGCTTATGGTGGTACCAGACAAATGTGGAGCCTATGTGATGTGACATCCTAATCCATGCATCAGATGCATGAGCTGAACACTCTGGCGGGGCAACATCACGGGGAATGAATTTGGGTAGGAACACCCTCCCTTGATTTGCACCAGGGCCCTCACAAGTTTCAAAATAGCCTGATTTCTAGCCCGACCCTTCATCCAGGCTCGGTGAACTGTCTAAATGGCCTGGATTGCATATACACTCCATTTTAATCCGGGTTTTTGTTTTGTTTTTTTTTATTTTTATGTTTTTGTTTTCTTTTGTTTTTTTTTTGTTTTTTTTTTTTGTTTTTTTTTTTTTTTTTTTTTTTTTTTTTGTTTTTTGCCAAACATAGAAAAAGGAACCCATCATGTTGGACTAGCAAGGTTATATACCATCTGTTAATGGGTTACAGTCCTTAATGGGCAACCAGAGATGATACTTTCAGATATTTGCTAACGGTATTTCTTTTTCCCATCCAAGATTTTTCTCTTATTTATTTATTTTATCTTCTATTGACATCAATCGCAGAATAAGAGTCTACCTCAAGGCTTGGGAGTCTGAATTTCAACTTCCAGTCTCAAATGTCGGACATCTTGGACACTTGAGATTTCTGGTTTTCTAATCTTGATTTCCTCTTTCTTCTCTGTTCGTAATTCCTATTTGGGAATAAATGTGTACACCCATCTTGGCAATGTGATTTCTTCAGTTTCATGCAGTTTCTTCTGTTCATGTAAGAGATCAATAAATGTGATTCAGAGGCCTAAAAATAGACAGAAGAGGACATTCATCATAAATGTGCTAATGTGGTACACCTTATAGATCCAGGTCATTCAACAAGTGGGACGCACTGTTGACATGCCCAGGCCAACAAATCAAGCACGTTCACTCATCAGGTGGGTCACATTTGAAAATTGGATGGACTGATTGCCATCTCTTTTCTAATATATTCTTCTTTGTATATTGTTTGTTTCAGCCTCTATTGTTTGGAATGACATTGTTTTAATTATTTTGGTAATTGGGGCTTTTCATTTTACTATTTTCATAATGTATGATTTATCAGTGAGGAAGAAGCAAAGAAGAAGATCTATAATGTTTCTTATGAGAGATATTTTGGTTTTGGATGTGAGATTGATGAGGAGACCTCAAATAAGCTAGAAGGCTGGTATCAGGTCATTTTAAATTTATGATGAAATTGTTGTCTAATAAATTTTTTTGCTGATTGTACCTTAAAAAACATATTTCCCTGATTTTATCCCTCTCTCTACAGGTCTTTACATCCTATTTGTGCTTCCAGATTCCTATGTTGATGCTGAGAACAAGGACTATGGAGGTAAGCATTTCAGCATCATGAGAAGATTCTAAAGTTTTCCTACTATCCCACTTTTTTCAAAGCAACTTATGATATGAAAGTTCCACCTATGGCTAATGGAGTCACATTGAAGTCCTCTCTATCAATTTTGCATTTCATGCACTCAATGGAGTTGCAGATCAATATGGAGAGAACATACAATTCTATGGATGCGTCATGTAAGCCATGATTTTAATGTTCTCAGTCCATCTTGGTAAAGTGGAATAGCCTTAAAGGCAATATTTTCCTTTGAATGCTAATCAACTCGAGTTAAAGTTCTCTCAACAATTGTACAATGGAGACACATATCAGTAAGCAGAGAAATTGATTTTATTGAGACCATACTATATTTTTCTAGTCAGTAGATTGATTATGGATGTATGTTATGTTTCTTATATCCTCAGTCCAGCTTAGCAAAGTGAAACAACCTTAAAAGGCAATGTTTTGCTTTGAATGCTAATGGACGCACATCGAAATTCTCCCTCACGTTCTACACTTCACATAATGAAGTTCTTTATTCTGTTCATTGCTTTAAAATAGAAAATGAAGTTCATTTTAGCTGTAAAATAATCCTTCTGCCTACAACAGAAGATATAATGCTGGTGATGATATATGCAAATGGGACATAACTCAATGGCCATATTGAACTGCCTGTTGTTCTCATATGCGGTGACTTGTTTGATGAGTGGATTTGTAACTCAATGGCCAAATGTACGGTTGTGGTGATAAACAGTCCCATATATTTTAATAGTGGTTTTAGGCACGTGACTCATCTCTCTAGCTCATCCAATAGGCCCATTTCAATCCCTGGATTCATTTATTTAGGCATCATTAGTACTTTTTCCAGTTGTTAGATTTGAATTGAAAATGAGACCATTTACGGGCTGAATCATAGATCCACAATTTTTTCTGTGAGATTTCTAATAACCAAGGCCTACCTAGATTGATGGAATTTCCTATGTTGTGTTTTTTGAACTTTGTTTTGAACTATAACTGAACTCTTTGTAAATGGGGAGATAGTTCAAAGATCGCTGGAGTGACGGAGGAGGGTTGAGTCGATACCCCATATTGAACTGCCCGTTGATTAATTAGAATATTAGAACATAAGTTTACTATAAAAAAGATCTTTTCTGATATTTGGTGAAGAAGAAAATACGATTACAAATTGGGCATATTGTACCAAATCATCAAAGTGTTACTCTATTACACATTGAACCATATGCAGAATACCCCAAATCACAAGTACACTTACTTCCCAAGTTCTTTCGACACTTCTCAAACTTTGTGTTATCATCATCATCATCTGAGCCTTAACCATATTACTTGGGGTCAACTACATGAATCTTGTTCCTCCATGCCACCCTGTCACAGGCCATTCCTTCGATTAAGACTGATTATACCCCCAAACACTTTGTGCTATAAGCTTTTAATTAATATCAGCATAAAAAAGAAAATTTCTTTCAATTATTTGCAAATTGATGGTATAGGTCAACCTCTTATGAGGAACCTTTTTTTTTTCTTTTCGTGGAGGAGCTAATTTAGTATGGTATATTTGCAAGAGATCCCTTCCAAGGAGCAAGTATAAAGAAGATGTTTGTATCAATAACCATACAATTGTTTGGGGTTTGTGGTGGAAGGATAGTCAATGGGGCTACAAATGTTGCAAGCAAATCTGGAATAACTATTGTACAAGCTTTGCTGGAATTGAGGTGGTTGTTTGTAAATGAATCTTTTTTTTTTTTTTTGGGACAGCCCTTCAAGAAAAGTGGTACAGCGTAAATTTACTATTTTGTGTGTGCTTGTCTGTTTCTAACTACAGTCTTAAAGGCATGAATTCGAACCTGGATCCGATCTCAAGAGTATTTATTCTCAATGACTGGTTTTTGTAGTAGGCATGGATTTTATGTCAATTTTGTTTCTACAAATCTCTCGATTGTTTCTACAAATAGCTTTAGATTAACATCTAAATTAATGACAGATTTTGAAGTTTATTCATTTGATTTTATCTTTCCTCTCAGCTCTTGTCCTTGATTTTTTTGGAGACTAAATCCATATCTTATTTCAGGAAATTCATTGAAAACTCAAGAGGTGCATTACCTGGAGCTACAAGAAGTAGAAGTGCTTCTTTGAGCTCATGTGATGTTGAAATATTTGGGACTAGATGCAATGTTGTAGATACGCAGAAGTCAGTATTGGAAGTATCCTCTCGGTACAAAACTAGATCTAAAAAGAGTTTTGATGTGGTAGAAGCATCATTCCACAAGGATGGTGGATGTTCATGCAAATGAAGAGAGAGCTGCTAAAAGCAGAATGGCTCCTTCAAATTCATCTGACTTTAATACCCTTCCATGACCGTGAAATGCCTAGAAATGACCGTGAATCAACATGAAATTGTTTGGGATGACCGTGAAATGCATGGGGAATGATCATGAATTGAAGCGAATTGACCATGAAATGCATGGAAATGATCATGAATTGAAGCGAATTGACCATGAAATGCATGGAAATGATCATGAATTGAAGCAAATTGATGGAGAAATGCAATGCAAATGACCGTGAAGTGAAGGGGCGTGACCGTGAAATGCCTGGAAATGACCGTGAACCGTGAAATGCATGCAAATGACCGTGAAGTGAAGGGTAGTGACCCTAAAATGCTTGGAAATGACCGTGAATCAACACGGAATTGTTTACAAGATAACCAATAACCATGCTTGTTGTTCCTTCAGATCATACAACAACCACGGAATAGGTAGGAATGACCGTGAAGTGAAGGGGCATGACCGTGAAATGCATCGAAATGACCATGAATCAACACGAAATACGCAAGAATGACCGTGGTATGCATGGAACTGACCATAAAGTGAGGCGATTGGACCATGAAATGTGTCGAAATCACCGTGAATCAACATAGAATAGGTGAGAATGATCGTGATATGCATTGAAATGACCGTGAAGTGCCCTCACAACATGAAGTGAATGGGCATAATTCAATATACTCTAACAATTTCAAAGAAAGCAACAGATGTATTCAATATACAACATTTACAACCGTATTACAAAAAATGCACTTCAAATTACATTATTTTGAAGGTATTGGAAATTTGCAGCTCCGAGGATTATGACCCGTTTGTTTGCAACGTTCGCATATTTTTATAGTTCGTTCGTCTCCACGGGAAAGGATCCGTGCCTTCTTTGGTCTTCCAGCTGACCTCATCTGTAGCGGGGGCCAGATTCTAGAACAATACTCCTTGAATGCGGGAGAAATTTTTCGTTGACTTTTATCCTGTACTGGGTACACCGAATTTTCATAGTTGATCTGATAATTCCTCGCCATGTACAACGGGGAGCAATACGAGTAATGAAGAAGATTGTAGTTTATACATGCTGAAAGAACATGAAAACAAGACAAACCCTTTACTTCAAACTCGCGACATGTACATGAAAGCTCATTGAGTTTGACGATATCATTGTAGTCTCCCACAATATAGTATTCATCTCAAAATATTGCGTGGTAACGAACATCTCGTGCCTTCGGTATGAGATCCTTTATTTGTTTCTCGGCCCACGGTGACAACGGTCCAACGAATGATGAGGTTGATTCTCTTCTTTTATAAAATATCTCTTGAATTTTTAATCTGACCGTCTCTATTAGTATAGTCATTGGATATTCTCGTGCTTCTTTGAATAGAGCGTTAACACACTCGACTATGTTTGTAGTCACCAAATTGAACCTTTTTCCTAGGAAATGCGAAGATGTCCACTTTTCATAACCTATTTCCCTTATCCATGCATGTACCGGGGGGTTGGAAAGTTTGATATCATGCATGAATTTATCGAAATCATCCCTCCTACAAGTCTTTACAGCCTGCCAATAGTAGATTTCCAATGACTTGTCTTTGAACGTATCCACCAAGTTTCGGTATATATGGTAGGCGCAATACCCATGGATTGTTGCCTGGAAGACCTATGGAACTTCTTTCATCAGACCTTTATGACGGTCTGATATGATAACAAGACCAGGTAAATTCCCTAATGAATCATTGAGGTACGTAAGGAACTAGTTCCAACTGTTGCTATTCTCCGATTCTCCGATACCAAAAGCGACTAGAAAGATGTGATTGTCACCATCCAATGTCGTAGCAACAAACAAAATACCCTTGTACTTACCTTTTAAATGTGTCCCATCAACGGCCAAGACTCTTCGCAGAGATGTTTGAAAACTTCTGACACACTGTCCGAGCGTAACAAAACACTCTCAAACCTCATCGTGTGTTAATTCACAAGCAGAGAAGTCAAAGTCCCCAGGTTCGCCATCCTCAACTCATACAAGTACATCGGGAGTTCTTTGTAAGAGTCTTTATAAGACCCCATTACGCGATCGATTGCAATCTCTTTAGCGCGCCATGCCTTATTATAGCTAATAACAATATTATACTTCTCTTGCATTGCGAATATTATGTCCTTCGGCCCTAACCTCATGTGTTGCTCAATGCGATTGACAACCAGTTCACCGGCCAGCTTATGGCTTGCTTGCCGATGATCGCTCTTCATCCATGACATTTCATAAGTATGTTTTTTCTTGTAGGTCTTAATCTTGAATATCCCCGCATCGTTCACCCTAGATGCGTGCACCCTCCATTCATACTTATCTTCCATACATGCCACGGCGAATTTCCTCTTTGTGGAATACAATACCTTGTATTGAAAGTTGTTGCGGATTGCAAATTGGCTCAAAATATACTGACACTGGCTCTTGTCCTCGAACGTTTGGTCAACGGCTATATCAATCGAGTCATCAACAGGACATGAATACAGTGACAGGTTTGCATTGGTGAAACCAGCATCATCGAAAGGCATGATGGGAAGCCTGGTGGTGAAGTCCAATGATCGACCCTGCTCAGGCAATGGAATGCCACTTCCACTCACATTTCCGATGTTGGATGTTGAGGACAAATCTACTCTCGTAAATGAAGGTGTTACCATATATTCAGGTTTAAGGTTCACGTCAGCCGAAAAACTCACTGGACTTATCATGAAGTTTGATGTATGACCTTGACTTGTCATCAAGTTTGGTGTATGAGCCGGCATGGGTACTGGAGTGCTGCTTAGAGGAACCTGTGAAGGTGAACACTTATATTCGTAAGTGAAGATATGTTCCTCACTCAAACTTTCTATTGCTGGGGCGTCATGTTCGAACCCACTATAACCAACCTAGTCTTCGAGTACTGGTTCATTAACGCGTTGCATTGTCTCAACGAATAAAGGGATGTAGTGATCCGGGTGCTTTAGCTGTGCTGTCAAGAACATTCTCACATCGTCATCGTCTTCAATTACAGCTGGAGGGACTGATCGGTTTGTGCAAGGATACAAGACCCTCAACTTTATATCGTAATCCTCAGGTCTACTCTTCGTAATTTTGTACATTTTCGATAGAAGCTGTTCATATGGAATGTCAACACATACAGCTGTAGTTTTCAATTCTCCACCCTTATACATAAAACGATCATTTTCACAAACTAACTCCCCACCATATGAGCATAGGATGATTATCGAAGTCATTTCCTGAAAACAAACACAATAATATAACTCGTTTAGTGTTCGCATGTATATGGTGAATTTGACCGAGTAGTAGGAAATTGACCATTGTACCAGCTCAAATATGACAGGCTTATCGGTCAGATTCGCAAAGTTTTAATTACAGGGATGTATGTCACTCAGTTCGGGATGATTTTTACTCAGTTCACAGTCAATTTTACTCACATCCAGGGAAGGTTCGCATTTTTTGCGATAAATTATCATTCAATTCTCGGTCTTGAAAGGATTGAAAATGACTGTAAAGTAAGTGAACTTAAGGTCCTGTTTGATTTTTGGGCTCACTTGTATTTACCATGTAATTACAAGTAATAATTATTTACCTATGTAATTACCACATCTTTCCCAATGTAGACCGCGAAATGAAATGAATTGACCGTGAGGTTAGGGAAATTCGCATGGAATTAACCGTACAAATGCGTGGAATTGACCGTGGAGTGAAGGGGATTGATCGTGAAATGAATGGAATTGACCGTCAAATGAATGTCTTATTGAAAATTTGAATCGTAGTCATAACAATTCACAATTTCAGGGCCTGTTTGGTTTTCTGGCTCAAGTGTAATTATCTTGTAAATGAGTAATCATTATTTACCAAGGTAAGATCTTTCCCAATGTTGACTCATAAATCGAGGAATTTACCGCCCATACATTATGTCAAATGAATTCAAGGTATGACCCCAAAAATTAGGCAAATCAAAACGTCAAGTGGACCACACCACACGAAATCATGAGAATTGAATGCCTACCATTAAAAACTTGTTGAGGGCCTTAGAAATTTTAGATCAGGCTTATATTTATACTTTTCACTTATCCATGCCCATGTGACCCTATGAGCAGGTTAGATGGTGAATAAACCTTAATGTGGGCCCAGTAAAAGAATCATCTTTCAACAGTGGACAAATTAAATCCATTGTTTCCTTTCATGTGGGCCAATTGAATATTAGATCTTCCGAATTTTTTCGAATCTAGCCTCAAAATATTCTAAATAAACAGATGGATGACACAGATATATTATATACATTATGGTGGGTCAATGGATTTAAGGCAACATTTTCAGACCGGTTTTCTAGGTGAAATTACTCACTCATTTCCAAACAAGTGAAAAAATGTAATAATTACTTCTTTTCGGCGATTTACCTGGATTATGAAAAATCAAACAGGCTTAAAGAAAGCAACAGATGTATTCAATATATAACATTCACAAACGTATTACACTAAATGCACTATAGATTCATCGTCGTATTATAGAAACGCACTACAATTTGACAGTAAATTGCATGAAAATCACCAAGTAGTGTATGAAGTTGACCGATCAATTCAGTATATTGACTGAAAAGTGAGCGAAATTGACCACGATACTTCATCTAATTGGATAGTGACGTTAAATTGACTCAACAATGCATGATATTGACCACGTGAAATTGACCATGGTCTTCTATGTAAACAATTACGAATTTACCTAAAATTTAAACTTTAAGGTAGTTGACCGCGAACTACAATCACTCCCTAACACTTAGTGAAATCCGTGTTCGAGAAAAAGAATAAGAGTGCGTTGATGTGAAACACGTTCTTTGGAGAAAGGTCTTCAAGATTTCACGTGCATTCGTAAAAAGAATGCACTTGGGCTCGAGGAGAATGTAACAGGGAATATGTAATGTGATAGTATGATGAAGATTATATGGCGATTTAGTGAAGAAAATGAAGATTATATGACGATTTAGTGAAGAAAATGAAGATTATATGGTGATTTAGTGAAGAAAATACGTGAAAAGAAGAGATAGGGTTGATAGACACGAGTCCGGACGTGTTTTTGGGTGTAAATGAGACAATGGACTAAAATTGAAAAAGGAGGGGCATTTTCGACCTTTGGAAAGGCGTCCATATAGCTGGGGCGTATTCTCGCATGGGAAAATGAGGTGGGCTTAGTCTCCTAAATGGGACATAAATGGGTCGTACAGTCGTAAATTTCTCTACATATAACCATACATGATGGTGTGGGTCCACAGAATTTGGTGGCGTCAAAGTCTGTTATTTGTGACACACTGATTGCAACAGCGTATTGTGTATTGGAAATGGCAATGGAATTATGAGGAAAGATACAATTCAATATATTATTATTTTTAGTCATTTACTAAGACCTGTTTATGTTTTGGAACATTGTGCAACCAACTACTGTTAAGTTATTTAAACTAATCTGCCTTCCCTTTTACTCTCTTATTGATTTTACTGCATTTGAAGTAATCCACCCACCTTTTTCGCTTTGTTATTGATTTTACCACTGGTCATTATCTACTGAATTCTATGCGAAATCACACGGTTAGGTTAGCGTACTTCTAGGAGGAAGAAATGCCCTTGGTAAAAGTGATATGTATTAAAACTGATGATAAAAGGAAAATTCCTTTCACGGCTTCACCTCCTACAGAGTTTTCATCTCGTCACATTTCTTTTAATGGAATTGAAAACTCTCTTCCATAGAAATCCAAAATGGATCGATTGGTGCCCTCTGTTCTTATCTTAGCCATCTCATCGACCGAAAACCATCTTCTCTTCTCTCGATCGAACTAAGACCCTTTCCACGGGTATCAATTCGATCGAAAACCCTCTTCCCCTCTTCTTGAATGATACCAGCTCTTCTCAGCTCTCCATAGGATTAGGAATCCTCTCCTCTGTTCGATCCATGAAAGCAAACACTCTTCTCAGGTCTTGCACTCCCGCTCTCTTGCCCTCAGCTCCACAGTAAAAATCCTACCCCCAAGAGCAATGGCATTATCCATTTATTTATTCTCGTGCATTTTTATGTATGCTTGCTATGAGTGCAGGACCCATGCGCAATGGAAAAATCTGTCACTTTAGTAGTTTTTATTATTTTTTACCATAGGTGCAAGGCCTCAAATGAATTTATCATTTTTAAACATTATAAATGTGCCAGGCCCATGTGACACGATGACTCAAGAAATGAATGGTAAAGCGTCTTTTGTCTAGAGTCTGCGGGACACGACGAGGCGAAGTGAACCAGGGCCTGCATTTGCATCCCAATTTGAGAAATTTTATTACCCTAACACCCCATTGAATTTGGAAATTTATAAAAGAAAAACCTAATTAGAATTCAGGCATTTATTTACCCTAGTTCCCAATTAAATTTGGGCATTATTAAACCCTAATTTGACTTTGGAGATTTATATAAGCTAAATCCAATTAGCATTTGGGCATTTAATTACCCTAATTTCCAATCAAATTTGGACATTATTCAACTCTAATTTGAATTTGGAGATTTATATAAGAGGAATTCAATTAGAATTTGGGCATTTAATTACCCTAATTCTTAATCGAATTGGGCACTAAATCTAATATGAAATTGGGTATTTAATTAATCTAATCCCCATTCAAATTTGGACATTATTAAACCCTAATTTGAAATTGGACATGTTTATTTCCTCTTTAGAATATTTGGTTGTGTAATTTAATGCTTGCATTCTTTTAACTAATCCCCTTTTTAAATTAGGCATGTGTACTGCAAGGCTAATGTTCCTAGAAACACCTTCCATTTGGATTAACTATGCCCAGGAGTACTGAATTGGAGAGCATGGATCGATCACCATGTTTTAGTGCTGCAATGACCTGAAACCTATAACCTAAAGACAACATGGGCACTGCGATTACAATGTCATGCGGCACACCCTGTTGCAATACCCGATTTAGGAGTAGTGATCAATGGGGTAAATCAAGGCAGACCTATCTAGGGAATCTAGCAAGGAATCTCATAAATGTGAATTTTCCTAAATGCTTAAACTAGTCCTAGCCCATCGTCATACCTATTCCAACTACCTCTAGACTAAAGACTAGTTTACTGCTATAAAACCCCTGCTCACCCTAAACTACTAAGAATACCCATACACACTGCTCTCTCTCCTTACAAGTCAACAAAGACTACGCCTAGCCTATGCCTCCAATCACTCACCCATGCGATGACCTCCACTCCATCCTTCTCTCCATTTTCATATACCCTTCTTACCCCTCTCCCTTCTCCTTATCCCTTCTATATTCTTACAAATCCCACCAAAAGGGCTTTATACATGTGGAGCAATCCCCATTATTAGCCACCATTTGAGAAAAGAAAAGAAAAAGAGTGGAGAAGAGACAAGAGAGAAGGATAAAGAGAAAGTTAGGGATTTATGAGAGAGATTAGAGATTAAGAGAGAAAAGAGAGAGAGTTTTGATTAGAGAAAAATATGAGTTTAGAGGCTTCCTATAACGTCCTGAATTTTCACTATTTTGGATTTCCAAAAATTCTTTTGTTATTAACTTATATTATCACTTAGTGACCATTAGCACTCAATATTAGTTTTACACAGGTGGAACAAGTAAAAAATTACATAAGTCCGATTAATCAACCGTAAGAAGCTAACGAATCCACTCAATCACTTGAACATCAAGTTTAGCCCCATGATTTACTAATATAGGGCCCAAATTTAACTAATTCATCGCTAACTAATCAAGACAATCATAACTAAATTAAAGATCTAACCGAAGCCGGGTCAGATAAGGCACGGATCTTGGCTAACCAAATCAACCACATTACTCTTTTAGCCTAAAATCGACTATTTAGAGTAATCATGACTAAATCTCCACTTTCACTACTTATAAATAGTCCACACTATAAACATAGTTAATCCAAACCCTAATTATTGCCCACGAGAAATTTCAATACCTAATACATTATATAAATGTCCTAATTTTTTGAACAAGCTCTACATTACTCGTTGGTGGCCACTAGTTCCAAAACTATAGAATAATGTCCGTCTTACTGGGCTCGACGTCCATTGCGGGAGTCAGACTTGAGTACTATCCAGAACCACTCAACTTGAGTCAAAGGACGAGTGCATGAGAAGTGCAAATACTATAAAGGAAGAAACTGAAACTTAAGTGAATTGGGTCGTCCACTCTTATACAAAGTTGAGGATTTCGGACCGTCGGTTTACGACCAAACTTCACAGGTGGAGTAAAGATATTTTCCTACTCATATCCATATAGTCGTAACCCCGATTGACCATCGGTGACTGTTGAAGAGACTTCTAATCATATCTATCGATCGACGCATCCAAATAGCGGGCCAATCATATCCATATGTAGATCATCGTTAGGGCTAACTATCCTATGGTGTATATTAATATGTATGCCCCATAGTGGGCCCTAAAGGTTAGAAAGACCGTCCCATAGGGCTAGTATAGTAAAAACCTAGCCCTTGAGGCCATTTACATCAAATCTGGCACTATATAAGGGTTTCATTTGGGCACCCCTCTCCTCATACAAATTTATCCTAGAAGAAAGAAAGGGAGAAAGGGGAGAGCTTGGAAGCATGAGGGTTTGTGCACCTTTACCCTCTTATCTCCTCTATAGTAACATTGTCCTTCATTAGTATCGATTCGGCGACGATTGAAGTTAAGTATTGAATTATGTTTATAGGTTTAGATCTTGTGTTTAATTCCTTCCAATACTTACAAGCATGTATGCTTATTTAGGCATTTCAACGATGATTTCCTAACACCATAACCCTACGGGCGCCATAAATGGAGTGGTTCGTCACAAGGTGTGAACTATTATTCTTAGGTGGCCTAGCAACAATTTTACTATGAGTTTAATGATTACGATTGCCCCCCTCTCAAAAAAAATAATAATTCATAAAATGGTTAAGTGTTGTTTATTTGTTCTTCAACATGATTGGGTTTGATTTTGGTGTGGCATGTTCATCCCATATAAGATTTTAGCAAGTTCTATGAAATGATTAAGTGTTGTTTATTTGTTCTTCAACATGACTGAGTTTGATTTTGGTGTTGCATGTTCATCCCATATATGATTTTAGTATAACCTTCATTGTGGCACACATGATTGCATTAATCTTTGTTGTATGTTTATCCTATGAATGATGCATAGTTCTTGGTCTCTTCGGTAACCCCACTCAATACACACACATTAAGGTTATATTTTGTTAGTAGTTGTATTATAAAAAAATCTAAATTTTTATGTTGGATGTATGAGTGCATGACTTTACTTGTGTTAGAAGACAAATCTAGAATTGTTGAAATATTATTGAATGTCATCGAACCCCTAGCTTGGTCAGGGAACTGAGGTGGGAGAAGGTGGTCCCATTGGTATCACCATCCTGCGACTAAACCAGCAGATTTGGACAAATGCGAATGGGCGACAATAGTTGGAGTACATGGGTCTCTTGTACTCAATGTCGTCCGTCACGTACTCTCCTGAACTCGTACGATCTAGTTCACTTACTGACCAACCACGTTTGTTAACCATATCTGCTCATGCCTGTATGGAACTTGGAACACCCTTCAACCATTGAAGCCTATTGATAACCATTTGAAACTGATCCACTGACTCAAGAGTCGGGCATGGTGGAATGAGACACTGTGTCTAATCTGTCGGCCTACGCTGGGGTGACGAGCCTCCTCATAGTAACTGCGAGCGATCTCTCTTCTCAGCACTTCCTATGTGCTTGAAATTGAGGATGAGGAACCCGATGGGATCAAGGGTGGCGGGGTCTTGGCCTCGCACGTTGAGCTGTCTTGGCCTCACAACTAGTTGAGGGCAATGATACGTGGGGTGTACCAGTTTTTCCAATTCGTTGGATGAACAAAATTAATTAAAAACTCAGCTAATATAATCACGATCGCATCACACTAGTTAGGTTGGCGACTCGGTAGTTGAGGTCACAATGAGGGAGTGTTGGTCATGCACGATCGTTAGACGAAGTCGCTCGAGGGAATGTTGTTGCGAGGTCATGCATCATATTATAATATATGCATATGCATTAACAAGACTAGTTATGAATTTGCAAATGTATGTCTTTCATTAAATCCATCATATAATTAATATTTGTTGTAACTTAAGGCTAATAGTAATCACTAAGTTAGCTACTCACTCCCACTCTAGGACGGTGTTTTAAAACAATAACTAGGCTCTTTATTAGATGCAGGTGGGGTGTAGCTCGACGAGCTGATTGAGGTGAGCATGAATAGGTAAGAAGAGCTTTCCTACGTCTAGCTTATAGGTGGATCACCGTAGACTATGTGGGTTTTTTATGGGTTGTTGAGTAGGGATCTAGCACACCATTTCTTTTGGGCATTTCTTATATAAATTTTATCGGGGGACGCCTTTTGTGACCCGTTTGATAATCCTATAGACTTGTATTTCTTAGTCGCATTTATTTCAGTAGATTAGTTGTGGTTATGGTTTATGCTACAACTGATTCCTTTATTGCTCATTTAAACTGATTTATGTATAAATCACCATAATTAGGATATAAGCGACACATTAGGATATAAGTGATGCTCGAGAATTTAGAGGCCGAGTTCCTACACGGCCCTTAAAAACCCGGGGTGTTACAAATGGTATCAGAGCAATAGTTTGGATTAAATTGGGCTGTAGATTATGAACTCGCTATAATGCATTCACTGACTTAGGAGGGAGCGATCTAACTTAGAGACATTTATAGGATCCCGGGATCATGCCATTTGGCAAGTCTGTAGACTAAAACGTTGGGGTTTAAAAATAAAAAGACTTAAACTACGCCATGGACTATGAACTCACTAACGTGTCTACTGAATTGAGAGAAAATGCAATAGAGTTATGAAAATACTAGGAACCACCCCAGGCCCTGAACTGAAAATCTTATATGGAAGGTAAGACTTCCAAGGAGTTAGGATTGGTAAGTGAGAAAGGGTAGTGATGCTAGGGAATAGGTCTGAGAGTCTTACAATACCTCAGCCCATTGATAGGAACGAGTCGAAAACTGAATGATTAAACAGTCGAAACAATTGTCCTAGACTAAATGAGCAAACATCAGGCCAAACTTGATAGTTCCGATATGTTCGGGGATAAAAATCCATGGATGAACGAAAATTTACCACAAATAGTGGAAATGTAAATAAATTTAGATTTTAACTCCTAACTGAGAGGAATCTTAAGAGATAACTAGGCCTACTGTGTAGATCGGCTTCTCCTACCCCAAAATCATATATGACACATCCCGGGGGGCCTTACCTGCGCCTGGGAAACCAAAAGTCAAGTGGCCCCCGCCCGAAAAACAGTGGGTCAGCAGGACCCCGCCCATCCCCACAACCCCACCCGGCCACCTAGCGAACCCGCGGGACCCAGCCCAGCCGACGTGGCCCCCACCCGAGTGTCCAGAGAGAGGTGGGGCCCCCGCTCGGCCTCCAGTGGTTGGCCCTCCCCCTTTTGCAATGTACACACGTGTGGGGCCCACTCATCTTACTATCTAGGGATATTTAGAGTCCACTAGCCTCATTTCCACTACACTTTATCCCTTCAAAACCCCTAGGAAGGCCTCTCCCTCTCCCATTCTCAAAACCAAATCCCAAACTCACCTTCTTCTTCACATTACCCATCTCACTCTCTCTTTCTCCAAAACCCTTCTTAATAACTCATTTTCAAATCTTTCCTCAAATCCCATTTCTTCAAACCCACTCTTAAAATCTTCCCCTTCAACTAACCCATCTCTTCTTCCTTATCTCCAACTCAAACTCATCCACTTCTAACCCGTTTTCCCAAACCATTCTTAACCACTTTTTTCCAAATACATTCTTAAACCCATTTCCAAGACACATTCCCTAAACATATTCCTAAACTCATTCTTAAGCCCCTTCTCAAAATCCCTTCCTCACATCCAATCCACCTCTAGCCAAGGAAGATGGCCTTCCTTGCAACCATTGCCTCATTCTTTTCCATCCCAATGCTTCTTTCCCTCATGGGAAAGAAAAGACCGGCCCCCGAGGAGGCGGACCGAGTCAGGAACAACGAACAAGTAGGACGCCGATCCAAGGGGGAGATCAAATCCTGAATTCGGTCCAAAAAGAGAAATGACCCCTAAATTTCAGGGCATTACAACATTTCTGCAACTTTGAATTTCCAGTGAACCAGACGTATCCTTTATATATTAGAGTTTTAGCACTTCGTATCTTTTTAGAAATTGTTTCTAATCATGCCAGGAATCGTCTTGTATGATTAAATCAGATTATTTTTAGTATATTTTTATATTCCAAGTAGTTTCTAGCATGGTTGAATTACAACTCCTTAAAATGATTGAATTTCATTACTTAAGACCTCGTAAGTTCGTATTCAATGCGAACTTTGCTAAAATATTATGAGTTCCTAAAATTTTTTTCTTCCTTCCCTTTTTGCATCGAACGTTATCAGCCCTCCAAATTTCTGAGATATCTTAAAACTTTTTATTCTTCCTTTTTCCTGAAATCAACGAAACCAAAGTGCGATTTGCTCATAACCCACGCCTATACGATCAAGAGGATAACATACAGAAACATGTTTAGGCTATAGGAAGCCTTCCTAGGATAATCATTTGACCATAGGCACCGTGGGAGATTTAAGTCACTAAGTTAAACAAGTATTAAAATGAGATTTCTCTTGGACCAAGACCCAAAGGATGACCTTATAAATAGGATATTTTAACTTTTTAATGATGTGTGATTTTTCCTTAAACATTTAGGTTGATCGGACTGCGGAATTATGAAAGTATACACCTGCGAAGCATTCACGGCTTGACCCAATTCTCAATCCTGAACGACTACCAATGGACTCACTGTTTTGATCGAGCAGAAGACCAAGATCCACTAGGACGAAGAAGGGATACAATGAGCCTTCTACCGTGGTCAGGTAGATGATCGATGTATTGGATTTAAGCCCACTACAATCATCTTTCTGTGTTGGTCGAACATTAAAAATAAATATTTTTACTCTAGATAGAGGGAAATCGTCGTCATGAATCCAAATCTTTAAAAATAAATACATAGATAAATAAATTGTAGTAAACTATCAGGGTGAAAAAATTTTAAGGGGGGTAGATTAAAATGAGCTAGACTAGCATAGATAGTATACACCCTACCACACATATAAACTTAAAATCTATAAAACTTAGGCAAATGAAATAATAAAATCTTTACTTATTACCCTTAAGCAATTTCGAGGACGAAATTATTTTTAAGGGAGGTAGATTATAACGTCCTGGATTTTCACTGTTTTAAATTTTTTAAAATTCTTATTTTTTTTTGTAATTAACTTATATTATTACTTACTGACCATTAGTAATCAATGTTAGTTTATATACGGATGGAACCAGTAAAGAACCACACAAGTCCGATTAATCAATCGTAGGAAGCCAACGAATCCACCTGATCACTTGAACATCAAGTTTAGCCCCATGATTTATTCACATAAAGCTGAGTCAAATAAGGCCCAGATCTTGGCTAATAGACTAAATCAATCCCGTTACTCTTTTGGCCTAAAACCGACGGTTTAGAGTAATTATGACTAAATCTCCACTTTCACTAGTTATAAATAGGTCACATTATGAACATAGTTAATCCAAACCTTGATCATTGCTCACGAGAAATCTCAATACCTAATTCATTACAGAAATGCCCTGATTTTCTGAACAAGCTCTAAACTGCTCGTTGGTGGGTCATTAGTTTCAAAACTATAGAATAATATCCATCTTATTGGGCTCGACGTCCATCGCGGGAGTCGGACCTAGGTATTATCAAGAACTGCTCAACTTGAGCCAAAGGATGAGTGCATGAGAAGTGCAAATACCCTAAAGGAATAAGCTGAAACTTAAGTGAATTGGATTGTCAACTCTTATGCAAAGTTGATGACTTCAGACCATCGGTTTACGACCAAACTTCACATGTGGAGTAAGGATATTTTTCTGCTCATATCCATATAGCCCTGGCCCCAATCGACCATCGGTGACCGTTGAACAAACTTTTAATCATATCTATCAATCGGCGCATCCAAATAGCGGGCTGATCATATCCATACGTAGATCATCATTAAGGCTAACTATCCCAAGGTGTATATTAATATGTAAGCCCCATAGTGGGCCCTAGAGGTTAGAAAGACCCTTCCATAGGGCTAGTATAGTAAAAACCTAGCCCTTGGGGCCATTTATACCAAATCTGACACTATATAAGGGTTTCATTTGGACACCTCTCTCCCCATACGAATTTAACCTAGAAGAAAGAAAGGGAGAAAGGGGAGAAGAGAAAGAGGAGAAAAGAGGAGAAAGAGAGAGGGAGAGCTTGGAAGCATGAGAGTTTGTGCATCTTCACCCTCTCATCTCCTCTATAGCAATATTGTACTTTATTGGTGTTGATTCGGCGACAATTGAAGGTAAGTATTGAGTTATGTTTGTAGGTTTACATCTTGTGTTTAATTCCTTTCAATTCTTAAAAGCTTGTATGCTTATTTAAGCATTTCAACGATGATTTCCTGACACCATAAACCTACGAGCATCGTGAATTGAGCAGTTCATCATAAGGTGCAGACTATTATCCTTAGGTGGTGTAGCACTAATTTTACTATGAGTTTAATGATTATGAATGTTAGGATGATGTGCTTGAGTAATCTAGAGAGAACCTAGCCAAGACCCTACATGATAGGCCCCCCAAATTTCATAAAATGGTTAAGTATTGCTTATTTGTTCTTCAACATGATTGGGTTTAATTTTGGTGTGGCATGTTCATCCCATATAAGATTTTAGCAAATTTCATGAAATGATTAAGTGTTGTTTATTTGTTCTTCAACATGATTGGGTTTGATTTTGGTGTGGCATGTTCATCCTATATATGATTTTAGTATAACCTTTGTTGTAGCATGCACGATTGCGTTAATTTTTGTTGTATATTTGTCCTATGAATGATGTATAGTTCTTGGTCTCTTTGATAACCCCACTCAACACACACACACACACACACACACACATTAAGGTTGTATTTTGTTAGTAGTTATATTGTAAAAAAATTTGAATTTTTATGTTAGATGTATGAGTGCATGATTTTACTTGTGTTAGAAGACGAATCCGGAATTGTTGAAATATTATTGAATGTCATCAAACCCCTAGGTTGGTCAGGGAACTGAGGTGGGAGAAGGTGGTCCTGTTAGTAGGACCATCTTGCGGCTAAACCAGTGGATTTGGGCTGATGCGAATGGGTGACATAGTTAGACTACATGTGTCGCTTGTACTCGATGTCGTCCGTCACATACTCACTTGAACTCGCACGGTCTAGTTCACTTACTGACCAACCACGTTTGTTAACTATGTCTGCTCACGCCTGTATGAAACCTTAAATACCCTTCAACCATTGAAGCCTATTGATAACCATTTGAAATCGATCCAATGACTTGAGAGCTGTGCATGGTGGAATGGGACACTGTGTCTGAGCTGTCGGCCTACCTTAGGGTGACGAGCCTCCCCGTAGTGACTGCGAGCGATCCTTCTTCTCAGTACTCCCCACGTGCTTGAAATCAGGGATGAAAAACCCGATGGGATAAAGGATCGTGGGGTCCTGGCTTCACACGTTGAGGGGCCTTGGCCTCTAACCAGTTGAGGGCAATGATACGTCAGGCGTACCTATTTTCCTAATCTACTGGATGAATGGAATTAATTAAAAACTTGGCTAACATGATCACAATCACATCGTACTATTTAAGTTGGTGATCTGGTAGTTGAGGTCGCAATGAGGGAGTGTTGGTCATACACAATCGTTAGACGAAGTTGCTCGAGGGAGTATTTGTAACGTCTTAGAAAAATTCATACTTAGACCCGAGTACCACCTCTAGCAGAAATCATTTATAACCTAAGCCTTTAGAAATTTAATGTGTTTTAACTAGCGCTAAACTAGATTACTTATGAAATTAGCACCAATCACTTTTAATGCGATCTGTAAGACCCAAAACCTATAAAATCGTTGACGCTATATTACCTAAAATCTAGGATCCAACTCTAAACCCAGTTACTCTCGGGAGCATTCGAAAACTTCATATTGGACCTGAACTGCACGTCAAAAGTCTGATAGTGATGAACTTACACAATTATGACCGCATAGTTGGACTTGACTATCACCTCAAAAATCAAGGCCAAACGATGTCGTGAGACCATTTCCTTGAGTCTGGAGTGAAGAGAGTGAGAAAGTGAAGATTTTTAGGAAATTAAATATGATTTTAAGTAATCTGAGACCTGTCGCTTACGCGTTAGTTCTAAGCGTTCTGACCGTTAGATTTCGACCCAAATTCACCCTCAGATCAGGGAAGGTGGCCCATTCATGTCAAAGCACTAGTGGCCTTGATCGAGTTTCAGTGGCCGTTGAATTGAAACTAGTCCGCTACGGACGATCTGGGAACCCAATCGAACTGAAAACTTAACTTGCTTAAGATCCAATACTAGTGAGCTTAAGTCCGACTGCATTTGATAAGAGGACCTCCAGAAGTGCTCCGTTGGATCAGAAAGAGCCTGATTTAGGTATAACCTAAGTATACCTTGGCCGGCTATTTCCGTCGATTTTATGCTTATAAAAAGGCCTTAAACCGTCATTCCCAAATCCCATATGAATTTCCAACCCTAGTTTATTCAAGAGAGAGAAAAGAGAGAGAAAGTAAGAGAGAACCTATTGTTTCTCCATGGGATTCTTCCCAGTTCTTCTACGTATCGATCGTGCGTATTTGAATCATTATTCTGACGATTTTGATTCTGTTCTTGGGTAAGTTAAGAAAACCCTAATCCATTTTGAAGCTTAGAATAGTTATAGTGAAGTTATAGCTAACCTGTTTCATGCTTTAGGTAGTATATCTGCCGTTGACGAAGACTTATCGTCTGAATCACATTCATTACGCGTTTTCTGGTTTAAGGTGCAGACTATATACGTTTAGGTTATGGATTTCAAGACTTTCAATGTTAGATAATGATTTATTCATGACGTGGATGCTATTACACATGCCAAATGCGCTATCTGTTTTGACTTACGTATATGTATAATCTACGTTATAAATAGGGTATTTCATATATATGTTATAATACCCGTATACGTAGGGAATTTGCTGTTATGATTGCCATAATTATTTGTCGTTGATATATGATTGATATGTATGCGATGACTCTTAGGTGAAAGGAATCGCCTAAAGTTTAATTTTTAAGGTTGTTGAGATGTGAATCTCAATCACCTTACCCGTGTGTATGATTTCCTCCATGAACTGTTTAGCCTAAATTATTCATGTTAACTGCGTGTATGATTTCCTCCATGTACAGTAATTATGTCCAAGTTATATTTCGTCACATGTTCATATGTATGTAGGATATGAATCAAATGCCTATTATTGAGCATGTATGTGATTGGGACTGTATTACAGTCCAGGTAATCGGTAACCGTTCTTCAAATGGTGGTTGAGGTCGTTTTCGCCACGCAGGATAAGTCTGACGAAACCGAGTCGTGCTTGGGATGTTCGACAGTGGTTAAGCCACACGGAGTGCTTATGCATTCCATGTCGATCAACTCAACGTGCGCTTGACCTAGTTGAGCTTATCAACTAACTCGATTGACCGATGTATGTTCACCATGTTTGGTCACTACTGTTTGAATTTAAGGAACCGAACTCACTAGTGAAGATCTCGTTAACCTTGGTACCGTGATCCCCTGAGACTCATGAGACGAACATGGTGGTATGAGACACCGTGGTCAAGCTGTCGGCCTACGCTGGGGCAACGAGCCTCCCCGTAGTGACTAGTGAGCACCCTACTCTCATGAGCCGATTATGGTGGTATGAGACACTATATTTATGTTGTCGGCCTACATTGATTGGTGATGAGCCCTTTATAGTGACCTCGAATATATCCTGACACTGCATATAGGCGATGAACCTTATTGTAGTATCCAAGATATAACTAGACCTGTATTGATTGGTGACAAGCCCTTTACAGCGATCTAGAACCGTAACATCGTATGAGATTTCGTAGGACTGACGACCCTAGAATGGATCAGTGATTGGGAATTGATTTAAGGGAGGTGTCTTAGTTTCTCAATCCTGCTGTATGAAAAGGACTAATAAGAACTTGGTAATCATGCTCATATCATTGCATTACATGTGCTGTTGGCATTGGTGTAGAGCATTAAGGAAGTGACTGACATCCGCGACAGAAAGATGAAGATCATAGAGGGAGATTGTGGTGAGGGCATGCATCATCCCCTCATATCATTCCTGCATTAACAAGAGTATCTAGGTCTTGTTTAATTGTACTACTTTATCATTACTGCTTGATTGAATTGATAACATGTTAACCTTTGCTATATAATTTCACTGAGTTGATCACTCACTCCCACGTTCTGGGATGGTGATTAAACACTAACCAGACTCTGATTTCGCTGCAGATGATCTTGCGCCGTTTGAAGTGCAGCCGGAGTTCGACGAGGACGAGGAGGCGTTCTCATTCATGTAATTCTCAGGCGGGTTCATGTGAGCCTTGTCCTGACTGGTAGGGATTTTGGGTTATGATTGTTTTGATTATACACAGTTTGATACTTGTATTTTGAGACACAGATTGTACTTATTTTTCGGGTAGAGCACGCATATTTTGGGATTATTTTGGTTTATATATGTATTTAAGACTTTCGCTTGCATTTTCTCTCTATCCCCAAATTATGTCTGCTGATTTAGCATAATATACTTCATGCTAAATGCACTAATACAGACAACATACATTCATCATTAATTATGTTGCATAAGTGATGTTTTGGAACTCGGGAGCTGAGTTATGCTCAACCTCCGAATTTTAGGGCGTTACAAGTTGGTATCAAAGCATGATCTGGATTAAACTGAACCTGGGTTATGGTCACACGATGCACGTTGATGCCACTATAGCATAGGAGGATATGAGAACAACTAAAAACATGTTTAGGACTCCCAGTTTTGTTGTTAGCGAAAGTTTACTGAAAACGATAGCCGAGATCGAGTTCGTGCACACTCCCGATCACACACGATGACCCCAAATCACTTCTAGACCGTCAATTGATGGGTGTAGATTGCGTTCCAATCCATTTCAGCCTTTAAAAATTGGTAAATATCCATGTGTATTCATTTTGTTCTGAATTGACCCGAAACGAGTCAAATAGAGGTAAGGGCCCAATCGGGGCTATTTTAGAGGGACCCGGGGTGGGACCCATAGTGTTTTGGACCCAAGGGGGGGGGGGGAGGACCTCGCCGGGAGGTCCAGAGAGTGGCGAGGCCTCGCCGACCGGCGGGCTCGGCCATCGGGCTGATCAAGTTTGGGGTCTTGTGGACGCCACTGATGCATGGTTCGTTGATTAAAACATCCCCAATTGCATACTTCCTTCACAAAATCCACCTCAAGCTCTCCCTTTTCTTCAAAACAACCCATATCTCTCTCAAATCACCCTTCTAACCTTTCTTTCTTCCATTTTCCTTTAAGCCCTACGTCCTTCCACCGTGCTCAGCCATATCCATCACCTAACCCTTCCATTTCCTTTGATTTGAGCCCCTAAATCCCCCATTTAAGTCTCAAAATCGTGTAGACCCACTACCCATCCTATTTTGTTATTTTTCTTTCTTCAATATTCCCTTTCTTTGAGCCTTTACATCCTCTTTGAGGCTCAGATCCGTGGAGACCCAAATAGTGCAGCCATTTTCTTCCTTTTCTTCACTTCTTCATGGCTTTCATGGAGTTTGTTATGGCCTTATTCTCCATTTCCTCCGTCCTTTCTTTCATGGGGAAGAAGCGAGCCCCCGTTGATGAAGCCAGGCCTAGTCGCCCATCCCGTTCTAGAAGGCCGAGGGGTGCCGCCACTAGTTCATGCGCCACTCATGAATTACAGACGAAGTGGGATTTAGATCCCCATGCTCCACTAGGAAGATCCCTAATGACGGAGTTGTCCCATGGTGTTTTTGAAGGTCGCAATCCTATTTGAAGCTCATGTTAATGAGCAGCTGTTTGGAGAATTTCTGTTGTTCGAGCGCCTAGTTGAAGCCATTTGGGATTCGTTATTTGAAGGTGAGCGTCGTGTTAACGTGGGTACTATTCGAGCTTTTTATGCCCACATCCAAGAGCCGATGCTGGAGCCCTTGCAGTTTAGAATCCCAGTTGGTAGAGATCGGGAGGCCACTATTGATGTTGGTTTCATATCCCGGCTTCTGAAGGTACCATTTGACGAGGTTCATGCTAGTGAGAAGAATCTAAATAGTGCACGTGAGAGGGATCACTGCGCACGGTTGCTTTGTGGTCGTCTGGTTGAATGACAGCCTAACAGAAGCCTCTTAGCGACGAATATGGCTGACGACTTCCGTTTGCTTCACTACATTTTTACATTCAATGTTTATCCCAGGTGGAGCAACCGCAGTGAGTGTACGTGATTGATGGTGGATTTCTTGTATCAGGTGGGGAAGGGAGAGAAGATTTGTGTGCCTACATATATCTTACGACAGATAGTCCTTATCACACGTTCGAATAGAAGGACTGAATCTCTCTCGTTCGGCCGACTCATATACAGGATTGTACTTGAGTTTGGCTACAGGCTTGGGGCGGAGATGCCGGCGCTAGTCCATTACATTTTTGAGACTACTCTCAATTAGATGGAGATCGGGCCTCGGCAGTGACAAGCCCTCCTTGAGGAGAGCGAGGATGAGTCTGAGAGTGAAGAAGAGGAAAGCAATGAAGAAGGTGGACCAGAGATAGGAGAGGAAGAAGAGCAAGACGGAGAAGAAGAGGAGACTCAGGATACTGATGAGAGTCCTCCTCCTGCGACTCAGGAGCATGATCTTAATAGGGGTGATAGAGAAGCCCGTCTGGTTAGGCTTGAGGAGGGTCAGGCCACTCTTCGACAGGATATTATGGATTTACGTGGCTATGTGAAGCATAAGTTCAGGAAAGTAACCCGCACTTTGAAGATGATCCTGTGTTGTCTGCAGGATAAGGGTGCCCCTCCTCCATCACCAAATTCTAAAGAATAGTCCTTTATGTAGTTGTTGTTGGTTTGTTGTTGCTTGTTCTTGTGTGTGATTTGGTAGTTATTTAGTGGTTTGATAGTTGCTTAGTGTTTGAAGCTTAGTGTCTGAAGCTTAGTATATGAAGCTTAGTTGTTCTACTCACATGCTTTCTCCGTCGTGATTCATGTAATGCTACTCATCATGTATTGTGACAATTTTGTTAATGAAATGCATGTTGTTCCTTTGGATGTGGAGTTAATGCTATGGATGGACTGTGTGAATGCCTAATCTTATTGGTTGCTACCCTCTGTTGTGTGTAGGGTATGCCACCTAAGGGCTCGAGATCTTCAGCCCGTCTCTCTCTGGGTGATTCGCTTGATGGGGTTCTTACCCTGAGCGATAGTCATATAGACCCTCATTCGGGCCCATCTCGTTCTAATCGCATGCCAGGTTCTCAACCAGCTTCTAGCCCTACTGCTGGGCCGCCTCCTGTGACACCTTCTGTGGTGCCTCCTGTCACACCTGCGGTTCTTGAGCAGAACCGTGCATCTGCGTCGACGCCTTCTACATCACAGTCTGCTCCGCCTACTGATAGGTTAGAGCAGATGATGTTGTTGATGCAGATACAGCAGCAGCAACAACAACAGTAGTTTTTATTCTCCATGGCTGGTATCTTTGCTCAGTCGATGGGGGAGACTCCACTTGCCTCGCCTCTACACCCTATTGGGAATACTAGTGCGAGTGGCACATTCGAGCGATTTCAGCGCTTGTGGCCTCCTACATTTTCGGGTACTCACAAACCCGAGGAGGATGAGTATTAGAACGACCTTATCTCAAAGATGCTGAGACCGCTACACTGTTCCGAGGTGGAGCAGGTTGAGCTTGCCACCTTCATGTTTGAGAAGGAGGCTAGCTTATGGTAGGATAACATTCTCTGTACAGTTGTGGAGGGATTCGTATGGACGTGGGAGGCGTTTGAGGCTCGCTTTCACGAGAAGTATTTTTCAGTCACTTACCGGCACGAGAAGGAGAATGAGTATCTTTACCTTCGCTAGGGAGGAATGTCGGTGACAGAGTACGAGAATCGGTTTACGGAGCTGGGCAGGTAAACTCCTTTGATTCTAGGTGATCAGCCGTTGAGGATGCGACGTTTTTCTGAGGGTTTGCGGCTCGAGATTTGATCAAAGATGTGTTGTGTGAGCATGTCTTCCTATGCTGAGTTGGTGAGCATGTCCTTACGATCAGAGCAGGACGGGGATAGGTTGTCCCACATGCGTGCACCTATGGCTCCCAGGCTGCGACCTGATTTCTCGAGTAGACATTTCCTCAGTAAGAGGCCTCGTAGTGATTCATCACCGGGATTTGTGGCACCTCCTGCCCATGTGAAGCGTCCTGTTGTGTGGTGCAGCTATTGTAAGAAGCCTGACCACGCTGAGGTGTCTTGTTTTTCCAGGATACGAGATAGTGGTTTCTCGTCGCCTTAGAGGATCAGTCGTCTGATGCCTCAGGCTATTTTTGCACCACCTCTTCGATCAGCACCATCTCATCCTTCCTTCAGACCTCCAACAGTTCATTTCAGGCTGCCACAACGGCCCATGGTACCACCACCGCATCGCCCACAGCAGGCTCGGGTTCATGCGCTCACAACTGAGGCGCCCGAGGCAAAGTCAGCACCGACATCTTTTGAGGTTCCCGTTCACATCTTAGGTACACCTATCTTCTTATTGGTGGACATTGGGTCCGCTATTTCGATCATCTCTTATGCTGCGGTCAAGCGGCTAGGGTTGGTTACGGCTCCTGCAAAGGGAGTAAGACTCACGACAGCTATAGGGACTACTTCAGATATCACACGAACTTGTGAGTCTTGCTCAATAGATTTGGGTAGCAGGACAGTGGTCTTCGACCTGATTGTCGCCCCACTGTGTCACTATGATGTTATATTTGGGATGGATTGACTCACAAAGATGAGGGTAGAGATTGATTGCGAGGCCAGAGTTGTGACAGCCTATGGACCTGAGGGCACGGTCTTTTCATTTCCAGTTCAGGTCAGTTGGTCTTGTCGTATTAGCAGCTACGCTTCCTTATTAGAGAGTTATGATGTTCCAGCATTAGGAGTTATGCCAGTGGTTCGTGATTTTCCTGATGTGTTTGAGAAGATTCCAGGGCTTCCTCCTCAATGCGAGATTGACTTCACTATCGATCTTGTGCTCGGTGCGACACCTATTTCCTTGCCGACGTATCGTATGCCTCCATGTGAGATGAAGGAACTGAGGAGTCAGATTGATCTATTGTTAGAGGCAGGCTTTATTCGACCGAATGTGTCACCTTGGGGAGCGCCTGTCTTGTTTGTGAAGAAGAAAGACGGTTGCGTACGATTGTGTATTGATTATCGCAGGCTGAATCAGGTGACAGTGAAGAATAAGTATCCCTTGCCCAGGATTGATGATCTGTTCGATCAGCTGAAGGGGGCACGTTATTTCTCGAAGATAAATTCGTAGTCTGGGTATCATCAGTTGCGCGTCAGGGATGAAGACGTGCAAAAGACTGCGTTTAGGACCAATTTTGGTCATTATGAGTTCCTTGTGATGTTTTTTTAACTCACGAATGCTCTGGCCGTGTTCATGGATTTGATGAACAGGGTGTTTCAGCCATTTCAGTTCCAATTGGTCATTGCCTTTATCGATGACATTTTGATATACTCTACGAGTCAGGAAGAGCACAAGGAGCACCTGAGAGCGGTATTGAATACTCTCAGGGAGAACCAGTTGTTCGTGCAGTATAAGAAATGCGACTTCTGGAAGGAAGAAGTCAAGTTCCTGAGACATGTGGTGTTCAAGGAAGGTATTACTGTAGACCTCACCAAGGTTGCTGCGGTTCAGGATTGGAAGCAGCCCAGTTCAGTTACCGAGGTGAGGAGTTTTCTGAGTCTGGCAGGTTACTATCGACGATTCATTCGAGACTTTTCCAAGATTGCCAGACCGTTGTCTCAGTTGACACGAAAGGACTTGAAGTTTGCCTGGAATGAGAAGGCCAAAGCAGCTTTTTAGGAGCTGAAGGACAAGTTGACGTCTGCCCCTGTGCTAGTATTACCAGAGCAAGGGGTTAAGTATACGATATATACTAACGCGTCTCACGTTGATCTAGGTTGTGTCCTAATGCAGAAGGATAGGGTGATTGCGTATGCCTTGAGACAATTAAGGAAGCACGAGGAGAATTATCCTACGCACGACCTAGAGTTGGCAGTTGTCATTTTTGCATTAAAGCTTTGGAGACAATACCTCTACAGAGAGGAGTTCGAGCTCTTTTGCGACCACAAGAGCCTTAGATATATATTCTAACAGCGAGACTTTAAGCAGAAACTCACGGTCGAAGAGCCATATGAAGTCATCACACATGTTCGTGTACAGTCCCTCGTAGATGGCCGGATTATCGAGGCTCAGGCAGACGATGAGTTTTTGGTGAAGATGAAGGAGCGGGTTGGTACTGATGAGGACTCTGAGTAGATTATTGGTACGGATGGGGGCTTACGTTATCGAGGCCGCCTGTGCGTTCCAAACATTCCTGACTTGAGTCAGCCCACAGTTCGAGGCTTGTGATGCATCCAGGTAACACGAAAATGTATCAAAACATGAAAAGATTGTACTGGTGGGATAATATGAAGGTTCACATTACTGAGTTCGTATCCTGTTGTCTCACGTGTCAGCAGGTTAAGACAGAGCATTGCCGACCTCCTGGATTGCTTCAGCCCATGCCCATAGCTGAATGGAAGTGAGACTTTATTTTCATGGATTTTATTTCTGGACTGCCGAAGCCGAGGAGGGACATGACTCTATTTGGGTGATCGTTGATAGGTTGACGAAGTCAGCTCATTTCCTATCGATCAGAGCTACGAATTCTGCAGACGAGTTAGTTAGGTTGTACATCAAGGAGATTGTATGCCTGCATGGAGTTTCCTTAGAGATCGTGTCAGATCGAGACACGCAATTCACATCTATCTTCTGGACTCGTATTCAGGAAGCGATGGGTGTGAAGTTGAAGTTCAGCACTGCGTTCCATCCATAGACAGACGGGAAGACAGAGCGTGTGAATCAGATTTTAGAGGATATGTTGCGAGCTTGTGTATTGGATTTCAAGGACAGTTGGGATGACTGTCTTCCTTATGTAGAGTTCGCGTATAACAACAGCTTTCAGGCGAGTATTGGTATGGCTCCCTATGAGGCACTGTATGGTCGCCCGTGTAGAGCATCGCATTGTTGGGCAAAAGTAGGCGAGAAGACTCTGATTGGCCCAGAGTTAGTTCAGGTGACTTCAGAGAAGATCGACATTATTAGACGTCGACTGCTCTCAGCACAGAGCAGGCAGAAGAGCTACGCCGATACGAGACGGCGACCGCTTGAGTTTGATGTTGGGGACCATGTATTCCTTAAGGTTTCCCCTATGCGAGGAGTTCTTCGGTTTGGTAAGAAAGGAAAGCTCATGCCGAGATTCATTGGCCCATTCCAGATACTTTAACGAGTGGGGGCAGTAGCGTATCGCCTTGCTTTGCCCACACCACTCATAGGCATGCATAATATTTTTCATGTGTCCATGTTGAAGAAGTACGTTCCTGATCCTTCGCATATTATCAGATGGGAGCAGGTGCAGTTGAGCGAGGACCCCACTTTTGAACTACGACCGACGCGAATTTTGGATAGGAAGGAGCAGGTATTGCGTAGCAAGGTTATCCCACTTGTGAAGGTGTTGTGGACGCATCATAGTGAAGAAGAAGCTACTTAGGAGACTGAAGCTGAGGTCAGAAAAATTACCCCCAGATCCTCGAGGAGTATAAGAAGGTACGAATTTCGAGGATGAAATTTTTTCTTTAGGGGGTAGATTAAAACGTCTTAGAAAAATTCGTACTTAGACCCGAGTACCACCTCTAGCAGACATCATTTATAACCTAAGCCTTTAGAAATTTAATGTGTATTAATTAGCGCTAAACTAGATTACTTATGAAATTAGCACCAATCACTTTTAATGCGATCTGTAAGACCCAAAACCTATAAAATCGTTGACGCTATATTACCCTAAAATCTAGGATCCAACTCTAAACCTAGTTGCTCTCGGGAGCATTCAAAAACTTTGTATTGGACTTGGACTGCACGTCGAAAGTCTGATAGCGATTAACTTAGACAATTATGACCGCCTAGTTGGACTTGACTATCACCTCAAAAATCAAGGCCAAACAATGTCTTAAGACCATTTCCTTGAGTCCGGAGTGAAGAGAGTGAGAAAGTGAAGATTTTTAGGAAATTAAATATGATTTTAAGTAATCTGAAACGTGTCTCTTGCGCGTTATTTCTAAGCGTTCTGACAGTTAGATTTCGACCCAAATTCACCCTTGGATCAGGGAAGGTGGCCCATTCATGTCAAAGCACTTGTGGCCCTGATCGAGTTTCGGTAGCCGTTGAATTGAAACTGGTCCGCCACGGACGATCTGGGAACCCGATAGGACTGAAAACTTAACTTGCTTAAGATCCAATACTAGTGAACTTAAGTCCGACCGCATTTGATAAGAGGACCTACAGAAGTGTTCCGTTGGATCAGAAAGAGCCTGATTTGGGTATAACCTAAGTATACCTTGGCCCTAAGGCTGTTTTCATCAATTTTAGGCTTATAAAAAGGCCTTAAACCCTCATTCCCAAATCCCATACAAATTTCCAACCCTAGTTTATTCAAGAGGGAGAAAAGAGAGAAAGTAAGAGAGAACCTGTTATTTCTCCGTAGGATTCTTCCCAGTTCTTCTACGTATCAATCCTGCGTATCTGAATCGTTATTCCGGTGATTCTAATTATGTTCTTGGGTAAGTTAAGCAAACCCTAACCTATTTTGAAGCTTAGAATAGTTGTAGTGAAGTTATAGCTAACTTGTTTCATGCTTTTGGTAGCGTATCCGCCGTTAACGAAGACTTATCATCTGAATCACATTCATTGCACATTTTCTGGTTTAAGGTGCGGACTATATACGTTTAGGTTATGGTTTTCAAGACTTTCAATGTTAGATAATGATTTATTCATGACGTGGATGCTATTACACATGCCAAATGTGCTATCTGTTTTGACTTACGTATATGTATAATCTACGTTATAAATAGAGTATTTCATGTATATGTTAGAATACCCATATATGTAGAGAATTTGTTGTTATGATTGCCATGATTATTTGTCGTTGATATATGATTGATATGTATGCGACAACTCTTAGGTGAAAGGAATCACCCTATTATGCTATATGGTCGATATATGTGATGTATGTCGAATAGTGTAGTCTAAGTGTTTGTATAAATACTTGAATGAGTTAGTAGTTACTAAAGTGTGATTTTTAAGGTTGTTGAGATGTGAATCTCAATCACCTTACCTGTGTGTATAATTTCCTCCATGAACTGTTTAGCCTAAATTATTCATGTTAACTGCGTGTATGATTTCCTTCATGTACTGTAATTATGTCTAAGTTATATTTCGTCACATGTTCATATGAATGTAGGATATGAATCAAATGCCTATTATTGAGCCTGTACGTGATTGGGACTGTATTACAGTCCAGGTAATCGACAACCGTTCTTCAAATGGTGGTTGAGGTCATTTTTGCCACACAGGATAAGTCTGACGAAACCGAGTCATGCTTGGGATGTTTGACAGTGGTTAGGCCACACGGATGCTTATGCATTCCATGTCGATCAACTCAACGTGCGCCTGGCCTAATTGAGCTTATCAACTGACCTGATTGACCGATGTATGTTCATCATGTTTGGTCGTTACTGTTTGAATCTAAGGCACTGAACTCACTAGTGAAGATCCCGTTAACCTTGGTACCGTGATCCCCTAAGACTCATGAGCTGGACATGGTGGTATGGGATATCGTGGTCGAGCTGTCGGCCTACGCTGGGGAGATGAGCCTCCCCGTAGTGACCAGTGAGCACCCTACTCTCGTGAGCAGATTATGGTGATATGGGACACTATATTCGTGCTGTCGACCTACATTAATTGGTGACGAGCCCTCTGTAGTGACCTCGAGTATATCCTGACACTACATATAGGCGACGAGCCTTATTGTTGTATCTAGGATATAACTAGACCTATATTGATTGGTGACGAGCCCTTTACAGCGATCTAGAACCGCAACATCGTATGAGATTTCCTAAGACTGACGACCCTAGAATGAATTAGTATTTGAGAATTGATTTAAGGGAGGTGTCTTAGCTTCCCAATCCTGCTGTATGAAAAGGACTAATAAGAACTTAATAATCATGCTCATATCATTGCACTGCATGTGCTGTTGGCATTGGTGTAGAGCACTGAGGAAGTGACTGACATGCGCGACCGTAAGATAAAGATCGCAGAGGGAGATTGTGGTGAGGGCATGCATCATCCCCTCATATCATTCCTACATTAACAAGAGTATCTAGGTCTTGTTTGATTGTACTGCTTTATCATTACTGCTTGATTGAATTGATAACATGTTAACCTTTGCTATATAATTCCACTGAGTTGATCACTCACTCCCACGTTCTGGGACGGTGCTTAAACACCAACCAGACTCTGATTTAGCTGCAGATGATCCTGCGCTATTTGAGGTGGAGCCGGAGTTCGACGAGGACGAGGAGGCGTTCTCATTCATGCAGTTCTCAAGCGGGTTCATGTGAGCCTTGTCCTGACCGGCGGAAATTTTGGGATATGATTGTATTAATTATACATAGTTTGATACTTGTATTTTGAGACACAGATTGTACTTATTTTCCAAGCAGAGCACGCATATTTTGAGGATTGTTTTGGTTTATATATACATTTAAGATTTTCGCTTGCATTTTCTCTTTATCCCTGAATTATGTCTGCTGATTTGGCATAATATACTTCATGCTTTATGCACTAATACAGACAACATACATCAATCATTAATTATGTTGCATAAGTGATATTTTGGAACTCGGAAGCTGAGTTATGCTCGACCTCCGAATTTCAAGGCGTTACAAGTTGGCATCAAAGCATGATCTGGATTAAACTGGACCTGGATTATGTTCACACGATGCACGTTGACGCCACTATAGTGTAGGAGGGTGCGAGAACAATCTAGAAACATATTTAGGACTCCCAGTTTTGTTGTTGGCGAAAGTTTACTGAAAACGATCACCGAGATCAAGTTCGTGCACACTCCCGATCACACACGACAACCCCAAATCACTTCTAGGTCATCAATTGAAGGGTGTAGATTGCGTTCCAATCCATTTCAGCCGTTAGAAATAAGGAGCTGAGTTATGCTCGACCCCCGAATTTCGGGACGTTACAGTGTTGTTGTGAGGTTATGCATCATATCATAATACATGCATATATATTAATAAGACTTGTTAGGAATTTGTGAATGTATGTCTTTCATTAAATCCATTATATAATTGATGCTTGTTGTAACTTAAGGCTAATAGTAACCACTGAGTTAGTTACTCACTTCCACTCTGGGACGGTATTTTAAAATACCAACCAGGCTCTTTACTGGATGCAAGTGAGGCGGAGCTCGACGAGCCGAGCGAGGTGAGCATAGATAGGGAAGATGAGCTTTCATACGTCCAGCTTATGAGTTGATCATCATAGACCATGCAGGTTGTTTATGGGCTATTAAGTAGGGATCTAGCGCACCATTTCTTTTGGGCATTACTTATATAAATTTTATCGGGCGACGCCTTGTGCGACCCCTTTAATATTCCTATAGACTTATATTTCTTAGTCGCATTTATTTCAGTAGATTAATTGTGGTTGTGGTTTATGTTCCAGCCAATTCCTTTATTGCTCATTTAAACTGATTTATGTACAAATCACCATAATTATGATATAAGCGACACCCGAGAATTTGGATACCGAGTTCCTACACGGCCCCTGAAAACCCAGAGTATTACACTTTCGTCCAATTGTCGATCTGACAATTCATCTCTTGGCATGAGTGTAGGGGAGGATTCTCTCCCCCTATTTTCTTGATTTCCATCGGTTTTAATGGGCCCACAAGGATGGGCCAACGCTAATGTGTATACTAATGGTTATAGTGAGCCCCACAGTGGCGGAGACCACCCTCTTGGTCATTTTTCCTGCTCGATTTCCTTTCCTTTCTTTCTACTCATTATGATTAAAGTGGGACCCACAGGTGGGCCACGCTGTGTGTTGTAATTCCGAGCTCACAACAACTCCGGATCATCCCTATATATTAGAAATTTGGATCTGATACCACTGTCAATCATGCGCTTTACAGAAGCACCATCAACGAAGATAGAACCATCAAAATTAGAAACAAGCAATCACAAACACATTATTTGACGTGGAAAACCCTTGCGGGAAAAATTCATGGCTATAATTGAATCTTTAGAATTACACCACTTCTCCGATTACGGAAGCAACCTGATCTCCCCTTGCAATGCACACCCTAGGAAAAACCCTAGCCCTTGAGAAAAAAATCCTTCTCAAGCCTTTACAAGTGTAGAAACCCCTCTCTTCATGTAAAACCATTGCCCTATGAGAGAACACTTGTCCTTATTAAGCCCTAACTAAAACCGGACTTAAATACCCCGACTTACATAAAACTGCATAACCCGTCAGTCGAATCGACTGGGACTAATAGGGTCTTGTTTTGTTCTTGAGAAATCCTACATTTTGTAGATTGGATTGACCTCCATTTTGGTCCGACTGATACAACATTGCTTCAACTCCCAGACTGAGTAAAATTCAAGGCATTCGCACAAGAATCTTCACCTTGACTTGTATTCTACCAAGTCACCCTAAAAATTTCTTATGCTAGCCTTCACCTTGAGTGTAGATCACTCCTTGCATCCTCTACCTTGAACGCAGTTCCATCCGCATCTATCTGCAAGGGGCCCAATCTCATCAGTGACCGGTGCGATTGATCAAGCTCAAGCAGTGCTTGAACTTGTCTATGGTCACCGGCTTTGTCAACATGTCCGTGACATTCTTGTCGATGTAAATCTTCTGAAATTGAATCTCTCCCAAAGAAATGAGCGCTCCCTTATCTTGTGGAACCTCGCGTCGATGTGTTTGGTTCTCGCATGATATACCTGATTCAATGCTAAATGGATAGCGCTCTAACTATCACGATGTAATCGAATTGACTCCTACTTCAACCAAAGTTCTTCGATTAGACCCTTCAACCATAATGCTTTCTTCGACGACGTTGTCACAATCATACATTCCACCTCTATTATAAACAATACTATCGTAGCCTGTAACGTAAATCTTCAACATATCAGTCTGTTTGCTAATGTGAAAACATATTCCATAGTGGACCTCTTGTTGTCCAAATCTCCTATATAATCCAAATTCGCGTAGTCTACAACTCCACCTGAAGGTCCATGTCCCTCAAATGTGATCCATGTGTCGATTGCGCCCCTGGGATACTTGAGAATCCACTTAACTGCATTTCAATGCTCTTTTTCTGAATTCACAATATATCTATTGACCAAGTGATTGACAACTGTAAATATAGGGTTGCGATGTAGTAATAACTTAGTAAGACCGAGATCGATCCACAAGAAATGTGAGAACACAACTAAAACTAGTCTAAAATTAATTCTTAAGATTTATGATTCTAGTGGATTAAGAATGGTAAAAACAATAGATAAAAGCAATTAAGGATTTAGGGATCCATTTTTACCAATTAAAATGTCTAATTCATTGATTTACTTCGATAACTCAACTAGAATCGAATTCTAATTCGTTATATTCGAAAGATAAATTTGTTAAACCATTCACAAATATCAAACAAGATATGAATTTAATTGAACGATTATCTAATGAAGCACTCAGACATTGATCGCAAGGAATTCAAAGAATCTATTGTGCCCGGAGTCTACAATAAATCAAGGAATTTTACATATTAATTCCTTCTATCATCAGGCCAACCAATTGCACTTTCAAAGCATTTGATGTACCCAAAGTTCACAATGAATCCATAAATAAACAACTCAAAAGCTTTAAAATAGAAGTCAAATCTAATTCAATTAAACAATCATCATGAAATCCAATATACAAATAAAAAAAACTAGAACATTGAAAACAACTAGAAATTTCATTCATCAGACTTAGCTAAGAGATTGACTAGACATAACTATCTCAAAACAAAAGAAAAATATAAAAACTACTGGAATCGAAGGTTGAGGAAGGAAGGATGATGTCGAAAAAGCTATGCATTTACTCTCTCTCTCTCTCTCTCTCTCTCTCTCTCTCTCTTCAAATCCTAAAGTGTTCTTAAGAACGTCTAAAACAAACCTTTAAATATATCAGAGTTCTGCACTTCCTCACCAACTTTGGAAAATCACGAACTTTCGCAGTCACTCCCACCATCAATCGATCAACATCGCTCAAAGGTATCTTTAATCAATCGAACTCCCATTCTCAATCAATTGAACATGCACAAAAATATCCAGCAAACAAATTCAAAAATCCATTGCATTCTCGATCAATCAAATCTTGCATTCTCGATCGATCAAAAGTGGCAAAAAGTGTCCAGCAATTTTAGCCAAAAATTCTAAATTTTCTCGCTACAATGCTAAATCAATCAATACCGCTCGAAGGTCGATCAATCGATCAAAGGCTCTGGTCGATCGCTCAATACTTGTTGTCTTCTTCATTATGCATTTACACTTGTTCTCCTGCTTTCACTTCATTTCGGTACTTGGTTTTCTTAGATATTTGGAACTTAAAATCTTCCTTTTAGCATTTGATTCTTCAACTCCAATTTCTTTGGCCTTTAAATCATCGTTTTAAACACAAATTTGACTTAGATTTCGAAATCTTCCCATAAGATGAACATAACTCTAAGTAAACCATATTAACATGAATTTGCATGGACAAGACTATAAAATAGGGGATAAATCTATAATATTTAGGTCTTACCACCACACTAATTGCCTGTGAGATATCCGGCTTCATGTAAACCATCGCGTAATGAGACTCCTCACTGCATTCGCATACGACACTCGTGACGTGTCTAGAATATCATCTTTTGTGCTTGGACATGACTTCATTGATAACATAAAGTGACCCTCTAGTGGCATACTAACTAGCTTAATACCTTCCATGTGGAGCATCTTTAACACCTTTTACATATATTCCCTTTAAGACAGTCATAGCTTCCTGCACTCTGTCTCTGTAAATCTATATTCTTATGATTTATTAATATTATTATTTTTATTTATTTTTTACAGTGCCTAGATCCTTCATATCAAACTCATTACTTAACAGGGATTTCAGCAAGAATATTTCCTTTTTGTCCTCCGTAGCAATCAACATATAACATTAATAGAATGATGGACCCATCCTCAAGGACTATGTAATATACTCAACAATCGTACTCACATCTGATATGGCCAATCTCCATCATATAAGAATCAAACTGCTTGTACCACTATCTTAGAGATTGCTTCAACTCATATAATGACTTCTTTACTGTAAACACATGATCTTCCTTACAAAGCTCTTCGAATCTTTCTAGCTGCTTCATGTAATGCTTCATGTAAATAACCTCCTCCAAGTTCCTATAAAGGAATATTGTTTTCATATCAAGCTGCTTTGATTCTAAATTGGATCTCGCTACCATTGTCAATAACACCCTAATTGATGTATGTTTCACGACCGGAAAGAAAACTTTATTATAATCTACGCTATAAGTCATGTCTTGAACTTTTCATCATATTTTTCTATTAATGTTTCCTTCTTTCTAAACACTCACTTGCACCCTATAGCCATATGATCTTTTGAAAGTTCCACCAGCTCTTATGTCTGATTCATGTGTAGAGATTATATCTCATCCGCAATGGCCGACATCCATTTATTGTCATTATTTCTAAACTTAGCCTCTTGAAAGGTGGAGGGATCTCCACTCCCTGTGACACAATGCGAAAGAAACCATGCCATCGAACTCATATTAAACTGAGACTCTAATGGTTTATCTCTCACTGTTCTTGGCTATATTTTCCTCGGTATCATATTGATTGTATTGATCAGTTTCTTACTCTTGCTTAATTCCATCTTCAGTGACTGACTCCACTTACATCGACAGTCTCTTTACCTCACCGTATGTTTCTGACGTATTAGCAGCGCCTTTGTTTGCCTTCAGCATATATGCCTCATCGAGGATGACATCTCTATTAATGGCCACCCTCTAGGGTCCAGCAAGAACGCCTGGGGGTGATGCCTCCCATAGTGTGTGTTTTATTCATGTTCTCCATCTATTTTGCCAGCATGTCACGGGGACCCACTGACGTAGGACCCACCCATGGACACGTAACGGGGTGTAGGGCCCAAACGACACTCACGCCGTAGTGAGATTTCACCACCTATGATACTCGAACCCTTGACCAGGTGTTGAAACTCCCCAGAGACTACCACCCAAGCAAGAGTAAGGATCCGCCACCAAAACAATTGTTTCCTAATCAATCTGGACCGTAGAGACTCACTGTAATGTCCCACCTTAGTGCACGTACTATGCCCAAGAGGCCCATTGATTTGACCACTGGAAAGGCCAACTGGCCTCAGGCCCAAAAACTGTTTAGATGGGGCAAGCGTTATTGCGCCTTGAATGCATCCTTTTGTGGGCCTCTCCGGGACTGTGGGGCCCACCTTGGACCCCCACCATCGTGTAGGAAAGACCCCTGGGTGGAGCCCCCCGACTTTGGCAATTGCAAATAGTAATGGGCCGTTGTGGGGCGATCGAGATTCAAGCACTACAGTGCTCCTGACAGGTACTATGCTGGCTATCTAGCCTAGTGACATGATTGTGGGACCCATCTGGGTGTCCCACCTTATTGTATGTGTAGGGCACTTGGCCCCCTACTTGTAGGTGAAAGTGGAGCCCGATCAGAGGTGGACCCCATCTCAAGAAACAAGGTAAGCGGACTCTTACCACTGAAACCTTCCAAAGGTCCATCGCGACGTTTATTTGTGATCTTATCGGTTAGTGGGGCCCTCTGTGGACCCCGCTGTGATGTTTAGTTAGGATGTCCAGCCCCTTGATGATTGAATGCTCACCACCCAAACTCCCTGGGCACGGAAACGGATTGGCTACTCCCCCTGACACTAGCCACGGGGTTAGTGGTCGGTGCTCTGTGGGCCCTACCATGATGTATGTGTTTCATCCATTCCGTTCATCCATTTTTAAAGATCATTTTAGGGCTTGAAAAAAAAATGAGAGGTATATAAATCTCAAGTGGACCACACCACATGAAAACAATAGGGATTGGATATCCACCATTAAAATCCTCCTTAGGCCCACTGTACTGTTTATTTGACATCCAATCTGTTGATTAGGTCATACCGGCCCAGATGAAAGGAAAAAACAAAAATCAGCTTGATTCAAAACTTTTGTGCCCCCCGAAATTTTTTAGTGGTCGATGCTCATTAAACACTGTTTCATGTAATGTGTTCCAATTGAGATTGAGATATACTTCGTTTTTGGTCTCATACTTTAAAATGATCCGTAAGAATAGAATAGATGGACGGCATGGATGAAACACATACATCATGTTGGGCCCCGCAGAGCACCCGCCACCAGCCATTGGCTGGGGTCAAGGGGAGTAGCCAATCCGTTTTGCCTGGGCACACCGTGCTTACTCGCCACCCGACCATTTGTTGGCCCGCCCCTCTAAGCTTTTTTTTAAAAAATTATTATTTAACACACGCACGCCATGGTGGGATTTCACCACCCATGGGTTTCGAACCCAAGACCTTGTGTTGAAACTCCTTAGAGTTTAACGCTCGGGCAAAGATTCGAACCCATTTCTCCGAGCTAGCCCATTTCCAGCGGACGCGGATTAGCTACTGACAGGTTGAGTAGGGAGTCTCGCCACTGAAATGACGTCACCAAGTTCTGTGAGCCCAAACATGATGTATGTGTTTATCTCGACCGTCCATCCATTCGGAGAGTTTATTTCAGGGCATGAGACAAAGAATAATACAGACAGAAGGAAGCAGTGGACTCCACCATAGAAAACAGTGGGGAGAGTGAGGGCCACCGTTGAAACCTTAGTAAGGTCCACCATGGTGTTTGTTTGAGATCCAACCTGTTCATAATTTAACAAAGACATGGAAGAAGGCAAAACACAAATATAAGCTTGATCGAAAACTTTTGTGACCCTTACAAGTTATTAATAGTGGGTGTCACTCTCCCCACTATTTTCTATGGTGGGGTCGACTGGAGATTTGGATCTGATTCATTATTTGGCTCATACCCTAAAATTATCTCTCCAAATGGAGGGATGGTGTGGATATATAAAATATATCATTGTGGGGCCCACAGAACTTAGTGACGTCACTTCAGTAGTGAGTCTCGCTACTCAATCTGTCAGTAGCTAATCCGCGTCCACTTCCAGCATGGCAGGGGGGTAGGGCCCAGCATATAGTGGGCCACACACAGAATCAGCGGTGAATGCATGCCTACCGTTGGAACCTTCGTAAAGGCCACCGCAATGTGGGCCCAATTTGTGATCTCACCTGGATGTATATGTATATCAACATTGCCCATCCTCGTGCTAGATCATCTTGGGGCGTGTGAGGCCAATCTGTAGTGGGCCCCACCTTGGGAATAATGGTGTACGCAACACCTACCATTGGATGCTTCCCAGGCTCACCTTGCTATCTGTTTTCATACATTAGTGCATGGGCCAATAATAGGAACCCCACTCTCCATATGCGTGATTAGCCTGGCACGGGTCCAAACCGTACCCCAGATGCAGCGTTAACCAACTCCCACCCTATGCTTTCCTCAACCCGCCGTGATGCATGATGAGACTTATTGCGATGTGTATGTTGTATCCACATTGTTCATCATTTCAGTAGCCCACCTACGGTGTGGATTTGGAATCCAACGGGCCATGCATGTTGTAGATTCATTATTTAAGCCCATACACGAGCCTTGGATAGTTTGGTTGTGGGCCGCCTTAACGGGCTTGATTTTAGGATGATTGTAGGGACTACCTTGACAACTCTTGTAGGACCTATTGTGATCAATTGTGGACGCCACTTACCACTTCTTTTGTTTACCATGCTTTAAACCACGATTAGAGGCTAGGATAAAATTTAGATTGGACCCTTAATGTGTCTACATGGCTAGCTACAAGTGGGCCTTTGGATTGTAAGCCCACTTAGGTAGTAGCAAGTGGGGCCATTAGAGAGAGATCACCTAGGCCCTTGCTATTCTCATATATATATATATATATATATATATATATATATATATATATATATATATGAAGATGTATCCATGCAATATGGATGAAAACATGCTAGTGTGTTTAGCCGTATAAACTCCACATGGTTAACATGCTTAGGGGGCATTTGGTGCACGGTATTAGATGGGATTAGGTAGGATGGAATTTCATTTGGTCCTATGCAAATTCCATGTTACGTTTGGGAAGGATGGGAGGGGTTGGAATCAGGTAAGATGGAATTGCATTTATTCTCATGCGGGATTTATGTAGCAGTAAGAGACGGTCCAAATCCATGTGAAATCTAGCAAAAAGCAAGGTTGTTGTCAATAAGATCTGTGAGTCCAACCATTATGCATGGACTATATCCACCATCCATCCATTTTTTGAGATCTTTTTAGGGCATTATCACAAAAATTAGGTATATTCAAAGCTCAAGTGGACCACACCACAGAAACTAATGGGGATTGAAGGCCAACCATTGAAAACTTCTTAACAGCTAGGGAAGTTTTGGATCAAGTTGATATTTGTGTTTTCCCTTCATCCAGTTTTGGGTGACCTTATGAATAGGTTGGATGGAAAATAAACATCACGGTAGCCCTGAGAAGGTTTCAACGGTGGGTGTCGTTGTCCCCACTACTTTCCACGATGCGGTCCATTTAAGCTCTGGATCTACCTCATTTTTATGCCCACACCATAAAATGACCCCACAAAATGAATGAATGGTGCAGATATAAGACATACATGATGGCAGGGTCTACAACAGTTGTTAACGTCAACACAACACTAGAAAGGTCAACTGTGCCTAATTTCTCCTAATAGTGTACTTCCTGGGATGGCAGATTTTCATTGTATTCATGGCTCAATCCAAACATGGCATACTGTGGAATACAATGTCCTTTGTAACTAGGGGTTTCAAGACAATTTACGATAGTGGGTAATCATCGCACTAAAGCAATTCTATCAAACCTAATTCTAGGCAAATCCATGCGCCAAACACTCCCTTAAGTGTATTGATTACTATGTCATCACATGATCATATGCATCATATGCATGCTCGATCATGGATGATGATTGATCATAGTGTACACCCGGCCATGAGGCTGAGGTTGGTACTCGTATCATTGATTAGTTTATATAATATATGCACGATAAACTTACAGTTCATGCCCTACGACTTTAGGATATTCAGGGACCCATACGAGATAGGGTCCCCTGCATGATTCCATATATCATATGACTTGCGCGTAACTTAGATAGTATGATTCATGCATGTCGCATTATGTATACAACATTTGCATCTGCTCCCTAATGACACCAGCAATGTAACTTACCTTAATATGGCTAGTGGATGAGATCATAGAAAATAAAAATCTATTGTGGTCACTAGGTACATAAGATGTCCCTTGGTGAAAGTTCTTAAACCCTATGATACTAGTAAATGCTCCAACATCGAGATCGAGTGGATAACATGAGCGTCTGAGTGTCGAATACTAGTAGGCAACGTCTTCCACAATGTCAGGGCCGGTTAGAAGAGTGTGACCTTATTTACCCAGGTGAAGGGGGCTATATGCTAGGTTGAGTCTAACAAAGTCATGAAATAGGTCTACAATCGACAAGTCAGGTTTGTATTGGCATACTACTGATGAGGGGGATAGTAAGGCCTCCTCCACTTGCTTGATCAAACAAGCGATGGGCGAATCAATGACAGAGTATAGTAGACTCCGGTGATGTTTTAGTATGAAAATCGTTATAATATATGGATTAGTTGAGGATTGGCATACTTGCGTTGCATCTATAACATATGACACCCAGTCCTGTAAGCCATTTCCTTGCATTACATAGCCTTTGTATGACTGATAACATTCATGACTTGATAGTTATCTCTCCATCATTTTCGTTTACTCTTATACATATATACTTGTCATATGCATTACACATGCACACATACTTTGTTAGGCTTCATTGGAAGCTTATCCACGTTTGTTTACATTGTAGATTATATTAAGATATGTCAGCAACATTGAAGTTGGATCACGTGCTTGATCTTTTTCAAGTATTTTACTATACTTTTTATTTTGCTTTCCAGTATCGTACAAATCGATTATATAGTAAATATATGATGATATTTTTTCTTTTGATACACTTGTGGTTATGCTCCTTTACAAAAGATTTTTTTCTTTTACTAAAAATCCTCTTTGTGGGATCTCACTTTTGGAATTTAGCATATGCAAGGTAGGAGTTGAAATCAATGTACTACGGAGACTATCACCATTGAATTTAAGGTTTGAAAATTATATATGTGAGCTCGTTCACCGAGTTTGGAGTGTGACAACACACTTCGATGGTTTCTCTTGTAACAACCAATGACTACAATGGTTGAAATTATAGTTTAATGGTTTGATGGTTTCTCTTATATGAAACTATGTTACAATGGATGTATAGTTTATCTTGTAGCAAACTATGACTACTTTCCAATAATTATGGATCGATACCTTGATAGTTTCTCTTATAGCTAATTATGTTAAAATGACTGAAAGACTTCTCTTATAGACAACTATGTTAAAATGACCAGAAGACTTCTCTTATAGTAAAACATGACTACTTTACAACATTTGTAGTTAGATAATTTGATGCTTTATATCATAATTGGGCATGTGTCTGGATTATTGAGATGTAACGTATCATGAACTATACAATGATATTTGTGTGGATATTTCAAATGTGATATGACATGGGTAGTATTGTAGAGATGATATGTATCATAAACTCTGTAATGTTATTTGTCTGGATATTTGATATGCAATGTGTAATGAGTAGTATTGTTGACACGTAATGTGATTTATTATGAACAATATAATGGTATTTGTAGCTACATTCGATATAAGATATGACATAGGTATGCTTATTACATAGTATACAACCATGGGTAGTCTTATATTGTTTACACTATATGGCTAGTTTATATTACATAATGCATATTTTTTTCTAATCTTGTTTAAAATAAATTTTGTACATATTAGTTTGTTGTGTTTGATAGGCCACTTAGTGGTGAAATTTCACATTAAACATATCTACCCGTTTAAAAATCATACAAAATAGCATATACAATCCAATTTGTTACACAAATGTGTGTGTGTGTGTTTAAACTAAATATATGTTTTAAGCACATTTGATTGTGTTTATTGGATTGAGAGATGCCTGATCTATATAGATTTTTAAAATATCCAATGTGTGGACAGTTCAGTACCATATCATGTACGTAGGTTATCTTTTACGCAATTTACATGTAATGCCGAGATTCGGCACACTACACTAATATTATCTATATATATGGTTCTTTATTGATTGAATTCTATAGATCATCTTAATGACACGAAATCAATAGAAAATTATTCACATATATGAAAATTATCTGAATGACAACTTTAGAATATGCTTTTATAAATGTCAAAACAGGGTGATAAGTGTAACACATTTTTAACTAATATCACTTGATGTATTGGTCAATTTTTCTTCTAATGTGCTTAAAATAATGACAGAAACATCAGTGATTTTATATAGGTTGACACAATACCTATATGATGAGAAGACTCACAGCCGTTCTTCCCATTCTAGTCGTCTACTTCTAGTGATGCTACGTTTAGGGCACTTTCAAGGAGGTCATCTCAGGATGTTGCAATTCAAACGGCGAATAAAGTTCAAACAATTGACACTTAAAAATATCAAATAATGTACAATGGATGATAGTATGACAAGTGTGGGTGTTGTGTAATATTAATTGTGATTTTTTTATCAAAATATCTATTATTATTTCTTTAGTCTACTCTTTTGTTGAATAAATTACATGAGACATTTTTGTAATAAAGTTTTGTAAATTTATTGAAATTTAAATTTCATTAAAACTTTTGAGTGATTTCATATTTCAGCAGATGAAAAACGTGACTTCTTTTTTATGATTGTGTTACTTTTTATGATTTAGCTACTATTTCAATTGATTTATTCATTCTACTCTAAACTATAGCTACTCTTGCTTATATAGATCATTTTCAATTTGTGCAGGCTTAACCATTTCTATTTTAATCTAAATAGTTTATATTTCTTGAATCTTGTCATTTAGGTAACGTTTTCAGGTTAAAGGCATCGTTTCATTAAATACGATCATTTTGCTTATGCTATGGATTATTTCGTTAAGGTGTCATTTTTAAGTTACAGAGAATGTTTTATTGGATTTATTCATTTTACTTATGTTTTGAATTCTTTCATTGATATAATCTTTTTAGGTTGCAAAAACTGTTTGATTGGATCTATTTTTTCTGATATTTTGTATTTATTAAAATTTTCTATTTTAGCCTTTACAGATATTTTTACATTAGCTTTGTTCATTCGGGTTGTTTATTCAGGTTCTAATATGTGTTGCCTAATTATTCTTGCTAAAACTTATATGTTTTAGATTTTCTTGGATGTGTACTCTTCATTGGATGTGTAGGCTCTAATCCCATTAGTTTTTTGCTCTAGACCATATCTACTCTTGTTGATATTAACCATTTTCACTGTTTAGTCTTAGCTATTGCTATTTTAGCATAAATAGCTACTAATTCATTGGATCTTCTCATTTAGGTAACATTTTTAGGTTTAAAATATTTTTTTCATTAGTTCTTTTTATTTTGTCAGTATTCTGGATTCATTCAAATCTTTTGTTTTAGTCTTTACAAGTTTTTTTCATTAATTCTTATAATTCGGCTAGTCTTTTCACAAGGTCACAATGTGAAGGCTTTACTATTTCTTTGATATTTATTATGGGTGAAACTATTATATATCAGATTTTATTGGATGTGTATGCTCTTATCCTTTAAATTACTGCTTCAAACCATGACTAATCTTACTAATATTAGACATTCTCATTCTATGTAAGCTCCAAACCATAACTATTTGTTTCTGGAAATGCTTTCACACCTACTATTACTTTGGTTTGTAGATTCTTCTTTCATCTTCTATATCATTCATATTCTACTACAATTACTTCTATTTCTACTCTCTAATATGAAACTTTTGTGTTAATCTATATGATAGTCCAAAGTAAGTCAATGAATGTGATGTATTAAATTGAACCTTTTTTTTTTTTTTAGTAAATAGATAAAAGTCATTTTTTGAATTCTTGTATTCATTTATATGACAAGCCAAAGCAAATAAAAAAGGTCAATATATGAGCTGAAACTTTTTTTTTTTTTTTTTAACTGAGGGTAGTTGTTGTCTTCTGAATTGTTATATATAATATAATAAGAAGCAATCCAAGTAATTTTTTTATACATAATTTTGTATACTAAGTGTGTGTATATATATATATATATATATATATATATATTCTTGTAATCAATGAAGTCGTTTTCCTTATTTCATAGCAATATAATTTAATGGCCCTATCATTATGCGTGACTGCGATCTACCTCGTTCATTGGTTCTATCAGCTCATTATACCTCCCCGTCACAATTAAAGAAGCAAAACACATGCCTAATTACATAGCAACAAACAATAAATTGTGGGCCCCACCATTGAATTCAAAATGGGCACCATTATAATGGATGTGCCTGATCTGCCTCGTCCATCTATTTGGGTAGGTCTTTTTAGGCCCCACCACAAAAAAATGAGTCATATCCAACTACCAAGTGGACCACAAAGAAAAAAACAATGGCAATTGATGGCCACCGTAAATATGGCACTCCACCATTATGCGTGTGTTTCATCCAGTTGGTCCATCAAGATTATCAGCTCATTTTAGGTCATTACCTAAAATAACAAGGACATCATAGCCACATATGGACCCAAGCAAACAAAATAGTTGGATGATTTGACACCACCGTTAATACCTTACTATATACCACATTTAAATCTACCTTGTTCTTTGAGCTCGTGGCTTAAAATGATTGTACGAAATATATGGACGGTTTCGATCAACTATATAGATGACAATGGGCCTCATATACTCTTTCACATGCCCTTCCCAAATACTGGAATTATATCTGTGAAATCGAGTGCTCTTAAGGGAAAAATGGTCATTTTCATGTTTTAACGACATTTTTTTTGTCTACCCTCTTTAGTCAAAGTCCACTAAAAGGTTTTCTCACCGTCTTTTCAAATGATAGGCGCATTATTTTAAATAATTTAAAAGTAGGTGAGTCTGAATATCAACCATACATATGCGGCCGTCCTTAAATAATCATTTTTTCTCTTATGTTAAGATTTGATTAGGTTGTAATTAATTTAAAGTTGATTTAGGTCATTCTTACCATATAAATTCATAATTATTTTCAATAAAACACAAGATAATTATTCAATATTTAAATTCTTTTTTTTTTATTATTATTATTTTATCATGGTATTAGAGCTTTAATCCAGGGCTTTAATCTATCACCATCATCCATAACGACATCTTCCCGGCTATGGTCGTTAAGGGATGCTTCCACCACTGTTGTCATTGTCACGCCTCAAACCTAAAAATCGGACTCACAGGAATCCTGATCGTCAAACCTGGTGTCGACAGCCTCCGTAGTACCCCGTTCTCGACTCTCAGCGTCCATACGCTAGGTTTCGATCCTGAGATCCTACAAGGAGGATTTTCCAACGTACATTTGTCTCGTAAGAAGCATAACCACAAGTATACCCAAATCATAAAGGTAACATCATCATCACATATCCACTAATATAATCATTTGAATACAATACTGAAAGGAAAATACATATATCGAAATTAAAGCTCCAAAAGACAACTGCACGCTCTAAGCTCAACGCTGCTACAACCTAACGCCACCAGCACGCATCTATCGTGCATAAGCTTATAGAAAGCTTAGAGGGTGGTGAAAGTGTGTACACAAGATAAGTGCTAAGTAAGCAATGTTTGGAAAATCAGAGTAAGCGAAAATACTGACAAGCTTATAAATCATACAATGTCAGAAATACTAGTAAGTTCATAAATCATGCGATATCATAGTAATGCGAAACTATACTGACAAGCCCATAAATACCATCAGCCTTATTCAGGCTATGCGAATGCAAAAATATAATAAAAATAATATCATGTACTGATAAAGCAATGTAGATTAGATATGCAATGTGGAGACAGCAAGACAAATATCAGATGCCGATGATGCAATGCAATATGCAAATCCTGATGAGTCTTCGAATACCGTCAATCGTATCTAGGCCGTATAAATGCATAAACATAGTAACCCAGAATGTCATATCCTGCGGATGTAATGTGAGATGTTGTGGGAATGGAATGACCATGCTGGAGTGTAAAGTCAGGATGATAGTACGTAGTATCACAGGCTATGAGGTCTATCACAAGAGACTTCTATCCAAACCAGTCTCATACCTAAATTTGGATAGTCAGACTCAATGTGGTAAACTCCTGATGTTAGTCGCGTGCTTCAACCGAAATCTTGGCCATTGTGAAGGTACACGTAACAAATAGTTACGCACCACCAACCCGAGTGGATAGTGAACGAATGAATGAATGAATATGCAATTCCTGCTCAATAAGTCCACATATCAGTACAGTTCCTCTCTGGGATCTTCACCGGGGTTTAGTACACTCCACGCCACTTGCTGTTCCATCAAGCGCACAACTGGGTAAGTGGAAGAGACCTCATTATCTGTCTGGCTAGTAGTCTGCCAATACCTACCCGGCTCATCGATAGCGGACTCATTCCTCGAGCTGGTCAAACTCAACCTAGCTATGCCTACTCCCTTAGGCGGGTAAGGCCACACCCTCTCCCAACCGACCACGACACAGTGAAAGATGTCACCTCCTGGTATTCTGCACTCGGGCGCTCATGTATATTCACTCGGTCTCGACGTTGGGGCGTCTTCTGTTACCAAGAGGGTTATAGGGATTTTCACCCGATATTATCTATGCCAGCCCGATGCTCAAACAAAATATTTTTGGTGTCCTATCTGGCCATCCATGATATGCCTATGGAGGGTACAACCCTAATGTTACTATGGAGTACAGTAATCACAACACACAATGCAAGATGCGTGAGTCATACAATCCAGTCATGCATCAATCCTGTGCATACCGTGCGCTCATGTGAGATAACCTCCGTCCATCAGGGAGTCTCATAATAATCTACCCAATGACATATGCAATGGTCAACCATATCTCATAACAAACATACGGATGATGCGTATCGACATGTATGCTATGTGGTCACATACTCATAATCGGTATCAATAACCGGCATCGACAATTAACCTTGACAATGTGGACATTTAACCAACATTGCCCCCAAGGAATGGTCCATATAAAGCCTAACATACAGTGGACTCATGGCCTCACACAAGGGTCAAATATACAATACTATGGGCCTCACTCAAGAGCTTAATACACATCACGATGAGCCTCACTCATGGGCCACATATACATCAAGTGGGTCGCATCTCATGGGTCTAATATACATCGCAATGGGCCGCTCACACGGGCCTAATATACATTAAGTCGGACCTCATCATATGGGCCAGAAATCTATCACAATGGGCCACGTCCGATAGGCCTCGAATACATCACAATGGGCCTCGGCAATCGAAATCGACCTCAATTATCGGTACCGATAATCAGCATCGATAATCGGCATATAAACAAGGCGGAGTCCATAGATAGACAGTTGATCAACCATAATATAAAGATCCGCCCATGGTCGTGGTTATATCAAATCTGATGGCACGAAGTCATCCGTCGATGGTGAATGGGGCCCACTTATTTAGGTTAATCCACTTAGAGAATGGTGTGAATGGGCCTAACAAAGCCTACGAAAAGGTCACAATGAGGACATCTAACCATCATTGCACATCAATGTGAACATCTAACCAACATTGCTCTCAAGGAGTGGCCTACATAAGGGATTCATACACAACGAAACGGTCACACATACATCACATTGGGCCTCATTCATGGGCCTCTCATATATCGTATTAGGCTTCCTACAAGGGCCTCAAACATATCACAATGGGCCACGCCCATGGGCCTCAGATATATCTCAATGGGCCGTGCCCATGGCCCTCGGATATATCACAATGGGCCATGTCCCATGGGCCTCATACAATCTCAATGAGCCACATATACATCACATCAGGCTTGCCCCTAGGTCTCAAATACATCACATTGGGCCTTGACCCATGAGCCTCAAATACATCAAATGGGCCTCAACCCACGGGCCCTAATACATCACAATGGGCCTTAACCCATGGGCCCTAGTACATCACAATGAGCTTTAACCCATGGGCCCTAATACATCACAATGGGCCTTAACCCATGAGCTCTAAATATAGCACAATGGGCATCAACCCACGGGCCCTAATACATCACAATAAGCCTCAGCCCATGGGCCTCATACACATCAAGGTGGCCTCAACAATGGGCCTCATACACATCAAGGTGGCCTCAATAATGGTCCTCATACACATCAAGGTGGCCTCAACAATAGGCCTCATACACATCAAGGTGGCCCCAACAATGGGCCTCATACACATCAAGGTGGGCCCGGCAGGTGGATGGTGTGAATAAAGCACATACCTCAATGGTGAGTCCCACGTCCCACAAGTGGAAAGTGAGGATATAACTTATATATCACGTGTGCCCCACCGTCCCATGCTGTCTGGACGATGAGGATATAACACGTTCATCAAGTGGATCCCACTGTCCCATATATCTAGATGATGGAGATCAAATACATAAATTAGGGTGGGGTCCACTTGAACTTTGGATCTAACTTATTTTTAGTCTCAAGCCTGTAAGACAGCTTGCCAAATGGTGGACGGTTGAGATGCAACACATGCATCATGGTGGGGTCCACACACATGGCCCACTAATTAAATGGACAGTTTAGATGTAACCCCTGCATCAAAGGCGGGTCCCCTGACCGTCCAACAACACATGGCTGGACGGCATGTATAAATCACATACACCGTGGTGAGTTTCGTGGACAGTGTGAATAAAATACATACATCAGTGGGTCCCACGTGGGGCCCACCATAATGCTTATTTGTCATCCAAATTGTTGATAATGTCACATGGGCCTGGATGAAAAGGAAGAACAAATTTCATATTAATTTAAAACTTCTGTGACACACAAAAAGGTTTCAGTGGCAGCCGTTCAATCCCACTGCTCCCTGTGATGTGGGCCACCCAAGTTCTATATATGGCTGATTTTTGGAGGGGACTTATTGCCCTAAAGGGGCCACGAAATGCACGGTGCTGATGTCCACACACATCACAGTGGAGCCCACGTTTGGGGACCACGGTCGACCGGGGACCATCCCAGCGCCCGGACGAGCCAGCAGCAGCAGGCGTTGCTGCTCTCTCTCTCTCTCATTTTTATTTTAAAAAACAGTAATTCCACGGTTTTTCATATGTGGGGCTTGCATCTGGAGAATCTGACCCAGCCTTTGGATTCCATGGCTCAAGATCAACCCAACAAGCTCAATATTCAATATGTTTTGGGGGTATAGAAAGATCAAAGTGCATTTTAACTGTGAAAACCACTGTTTTCTAAGCTATGGCTCGCCAGATAGTCGGATTGACTTCATTTTTCGACTCAACGCTTAAAATGAGCTTGGGAATGGAATGAACGGCGTGGATTAAACTTGTAAATCAAGGTGGGGCCTGCATGAGTGACCCACCCAAAAATCACTCTTTTCCCTTCCTTTTTTTTTTTTATGTTGACGTCAACACGCCCCACTGTGCGTTCACACTCCAGTGAACACGTCCAGCGTCGTGTGAACACGTCCAGCGTCCAGGGACACTGGACGGACTGGGTTCACAGGTTGATCAAGGTGGGTTCCACACGGGCGTGGCCCACTTAGATCATTATGGTACTTGTGTTTTCCCCATCCCCATCAAGGTAGGGCCACATGTTTTGGATGGTTTGGATAAGGCATACATCAAGGTGGGGTACGTCTGGGTGGGCCATACAACCACATTATCACACACAAAAACAAATAAAATAAAGTGAGGGAGAGAGAGAAAGAAAGGGGAAAACGAGAGACGAAGGGACCCTGGCACTATGGGCCCTTCGTTTCAAGCATCCAATCATACATCAAGTGGGACCCAATACATGTGGGCCCACCAAATCAAAAATCGACGGTGGAGATTACTCCTCCACCTAGATGGAACGTCTAAATGACCTCTTTTCAAACTAGAAAATAAACATCATGATGGGGTCTTTAGAGAATGGCCCCATCATGGAATGGTCATGATAATCAAGGTAGTCCATCGGGCACATTAAGGGTCTAAAGTGAGATCCATACCATCAATCTGTAGGCCTCACTTGGCCAATCATAAAAATATGTAATATAAGCCTATGAAGCACCCACCGTTTGATCTTCTTAGTTCGATGGAACGCCGATCTCCTTGTGTCTTACTTTGATGGAAGGTGATGAAAGATGAAGGGTTTGGATGATAGATCTTGGAAGGGGAAGTGGGTCACACATAACATTTCACTTTTCTCTCATGGAATAGCTTGGACGTCCCTTTTTTTTTCTTTGCTTGGTTGCTTGGAAAAATGTGAAGAGAAAGAGAGAGAAAGAGGGTGGTTGTAAGAGAGAGGGATAGGTGTGATGGGTGAAAAGGTGAGTGATGGGTGATGCGTACTTTGACATATGAGGGATAGGTTGCTTTGACTTTAGGATTGCTTGGGGATGAGATTTTGTACTTGACATGAGAGGTGATTGATGGGATTGATTTGACATGTTGTAAAGATTCTCTTGGGATTGCAAATGCGTAACGTTTTTCCTCAAACTGAACGCGAGCCCACATCTCCGAGCCCGGGTATCGCCTCGGCGCGTGAGACGCGAAGACGGCACGGTCGTAATGGTACAAGTCTCAGATTGAGTCAACTCAGATCTACGGGATACGATTTAGGATCGCGCATAAATTCATCGAGAAATATCGCGGGAGTTGATGGAACGGTATGGACTAGGATACGAGCCTTACAGTCATGCTATTCATCTTCTGTGAAACCTTTGATCACGGTCTTTGCTCTCGCAGACACAATCATCAACTTTTTTTATGTCACAACAAAACTCATTTGCCTGTTATTTTCTTCTTGAAATCTATCCAAAATCAATGTGTTGTGTGCCCCTCCTAGCACCGCTCACAAATCCAATGACGACACCCATTATTGCCGCATCAGATCCCTCCCAAACCCAACCATCTTCAAAACCATCTTCCAGCATCATTCCCTATTTCCAGTGCCCAAATCCAACCCTGACACCCATTGTTGATGCATCAAATCCCATCCAAACCCAACCACACCCCTCTTGTTTTTGGCCCAAACATCATCTCAAACCTATTATTTCTGATTTAACGATTAAAACTTATACCCACCATCGTTACACCCATCTACAATTCAGATCTGCCATTGTAGCATATCCATCATTGTTGCAAAGCCATGAAACACCCATCAATTCGGAACATGTCTCTTTCTCCGTTGCCAACATCATCTTCTCCAATCTCAAAATCCCCACAACAGTAATGTCTCGCTTCCGCATCCCAACCCATCATCTTCCACCACCAGCTGTCGCTTGCCACCCGAAACCCATTGTCCTGAAACCCACCATAAACCCTTGCATACCAAACCTCTCGACAGCGATCTCACTGCCAGCCACCATCTTAAGTGTCAGGTTATCTAATTGTCACTACTTGGCTCCTACCACTATCCTGCAAATCTTCACTTGTTGACGTCGTGAATCCCTCCCTAAGATATTTCTACACCCATCTTTTCTGCAACTCCGGCACAAGAAGCATTCATTACCATGAACTACTCATGGTGCATACTCCCAATCCACATTAGACCCTCTTTTGTGCGTACACTACTGGCATACATCTTGTCCTTTTAATACTTCATCAATCGTCCATCTCAAGTACCATCTTGGCCTTCTAAGATGTCATTAGATCTGACTGTGATTGACATCTTGATCAACATCCATAGATCGAAATTCATGGAGACATGTTGATTGCATGGACACGTATTTAAATACACGAATTCTGATGAATGTGTTACCTACTTAGTGTTTGTTTTATCAATTTTTTTGAGGCAGATCCATTGTGAAGTAAGATTTGATTGAAAGTTTAATATAGTGTGTTGGACCATTGGATATTGATCTTGTCACCCTAGCAGCTACTTTCTCTCATTAAAAGAAATTAGTCCGCAATTCTTCGTCTACTGCTCTCACCCCTTTGCATCCACTCAAGGCATTTTTTAAGTTCTTCCTTTTATACTTCATTATTTATTTATTTAGCTTGTCGACTTTACCATCTTTTTTCATTTGTAATTTTACTCTCTTCTCCTCCCACCACTTGGATTATAGATAGTGGAGCTTTTGCTTACATAACACCAAATTTATTCATTTTTTTAAACCCCACACATACTTTTGATGTTAAACTAGTTACATTACCAACTAGACATGTCACATTTATCACTCGCGTCGGCTCAGTTTTATTATCTTCAGATTTTGTTATACATAATGTTCTGTGTTCCAAATTTTTATTTTGATCTTTTATCTGTTAGTTAGCTCATAAAAAATTTCAAATTTGTGTTATCATTTTTTTTCTACATTGTATGTTTTTCAAGATTTATCTTCGAGGAAAATTCTTGGAGTGGGTGAAGTATGAGGTGGACTCAACCAATACCGTCCACCCTCATTCCCCGAACCAACAATCATGCTAGTTGCTCAGTTTAATTGCTCCAACCTTTGGCATATGTGTCTTGGTCACCCGTTCGCATCACGTCTATCTCAGATATCATCCACTTCAAGTACGAGTCCTTCATTTTCTTGTAATGTTTGTCAAAGGGCTAAGCAAACTCGTCGTCCATTCCATTAACTTACACTCAAAGCCTGAATCCTTTTGATTTAGTTCACCTAATATTTATGATGGTTATTCCACACCCTCCCATACCGGTGCACATTATTTTCCCACTATTGTCAATAACTATTCATGTTGCACTTGGGTTTGTCTTATGCATTTTAAATTTGAAACATATTCCTTTTTCAAAAATTTATGTACAATGGTTCAAACTCAATTTAAATGCCAATTTTAGCAAATTCGCACTAATAATGGGATGAAATTTCTTTCAACCGTCATGCAAGCTTTTCTTCGTGAACATGATATTTTTTCATCAACACATTTGCATTGAGACACCACAACAAATGGAGTAATCGAGCGCAAACATCAACATCTCCTCGAGGTTGCCCACGCCATATGCTTTCAGACCAATTTTTGTGAGGGGAATGTAACTTATCTCATCAATCAGATACCCTACACCCACTCTGAATGGTAAAACCCCATATGAAATACTGTTCAAACATCCATCATCCTATGATCATCCTCACATTTTTTGCTTCTTGTGCTATGCTTATACCATTCACAGTCATCGACATAAATTTTCCCATCATGCCTTTAAATACATCTTCGTTAGTTATCCCTTTAGTCAACGTGTCTACCGAGTCTATGACCAAGAATGCAAATACATCTTAATTTTTCAAAATTTCACTTTTGTTGAAACAACATTTCTGTTTCAAAATACCAATACCACACCCAATATATCATCTCCCATCATTTTTATGCCTATTACTAACCAAAGTCTTGATGATAGTATGACTCCTGTTAGCATTCTTGAGCCTCATGATCCTCAACGTTTAATCAATGCACCACCACCTAGCCCTCATCACTCTCACCATACCATAACACGACTCTCCCACCTCCACGACTATCTGTATCCCACCCTTCCACCTCCATCCTCTCTTACATCACCTCTTTCACAACCCTCTATAGGTACTATTTATCCATTGTCTAATTTTTTATATATATAGTTGTTTCTTTAATAATCATGTTAATCTCTTTTCTTTTATTTCTTCTCATGATGAGTCAACATCATTTTCTCAAGTTGTTAAATTTCTTCATTGGAGTGAAGCAATGGCACCAGAAATCAAGGCATTAAAGTAAAATCAAACATGGACCTTACAACATCTCCCACCAAGAAAAACATACATTGGGTGCAAATGGGTGTATAAAATCATATATCATGATGAAAGAATCATTGAATGTTTCAAAGCACATTTGGTGGCAGAAGGATACAATTAGATTAAGGGTCTCGATTTTCATGAAACTTTTACACCATTTGTCAAAGTAGTTACGATACATTGTCTCTTAGCTGTAGTTGTTATTCGTCATTGGCCACTATGTCAACTCGATGTCAACAATGCTTTCTTTCATGGAGACCTTCATGAAGAAATCTACATGAAGATTTGCCAACTTTGCAAAATAGGAGGAGCAACATGTTTACCGACTCAACAAATCCATCTATGGTCTTCGTCAAACACTACGAAATTAGTTTAAAAAGTTTTCATCTGCACTTAAAAGAAGCTGGCTATCATCAATCATTAGTGGATCACTCCCTTTTCACTTATTCAAATGGCATTCTCTTCACAATAGTCATCATTTATGTTGATGATATTATCCTGACAGAAAATGTTCCAACTAACATTAAGAATTAAGTCGTTAGTTCCCAAAAAATAATTTTTCTTAGTCAATGCAAAGATACTCTAGATATTCTCAAAGACAATGAACATCTTAAAGCTCAGTCTGCTACTTTCCCTATGGAACAGAATTTACATTTGACTAATGAACTTGGTACTTTTCTTCCAAAACCCTCTATGTATCAACGTCTTGTTGGAAACCTCATATACCTGACGATCACTTGACCCAACATTATTTATGTAGTCAACATTTTCAATCAATTCATGCACACTCCACACCAGCCCCATTATGATGCAGCTATTCGAGTGCTCCAATATTTTGAGTCTTCTCTTGGCAAGAGCATCCTTTTGCTCTTTATTAGCTCTATTAGCTTACTATGATTTTAACTGGGCCAGTTGCCCCAAGACCCGTCGATATACTACGGGATACTTCACAATGCTTGGGAGTAATCCTATATCTTGGAAAACCAAATAACAAACCACTTATCTTTAAGTCATCTACCGAAGCCGAGTACCACGCCATGGCTAATACTACTAGTGAACTCACTTAGCTCAAAATACTCCTCCAAGATCTAGATGCTAAACATCCTCAACCTATGTGCCTCCATTGTGACAATTAAGCTACTCTTCACATAGCCACCAATCTCATTTTTCATGAACAGACCATACACATCAAAATTTATTGTCATCTTATTCGTGAAAAAATCACTTCCAAGGTTCTCCTCACTTCTTACATGCCTACCAATCACTAACTTGCAGACATCTTCATTAAAGCTCTTGGTGGCGATAAATTTCATATTCTACTTAGCAAGTTAGGCGTTACGAATCCCCACGCGCCAACTTGAGGGGAAGTATTAAGAAAGGTATAATTTCGATATATTTGTTGATGCGGAAATCTAGTTAGCCTTCCCTGAACCTTCGTGTACTTGCACAAGGGATGGACAAAGGAGACCATGGCTAGTATAGGGGACCCTTTGATGCCTAAGCGAGGTAGGGAATCTAAGTCTAGTCGAGTAATGAGCTTTAGGGTAGAGATTGTGCATAACTTTCACCATTAGATATGGTTTTATTTATAGTTGAGGAGATGAGGTGGTGTAAGAGGAGTCTTCTTATTTAGTAGATATATCTCGTAATAGGATTCGGATCCTACTATAAGTCATAAGGATCTACCTTAATTCTCGGCTGGGATCTTGTGTGGATCCGTATTGCAGTAGGCTTTCTAAATCTTCGGCTAGGATCTTGGACCTACGCAGTTGAGATTAGGTCGGATCCGGTAGAAGGCTGGTCTCGCCGACCTGCGATATGTCAACCTGGGATATGCCAACTTGTCTTCTTTGGAGAGTGGTTGGGCCCCTTTTGTTGAGGTCTGTGAGTCTTCCGACCTATTGGTGGGGCATCGAGCTCGACCTCATTTCTCACTTGGTTCGGAGTCGGAGGTCGGATCTACAGTCTCTGTCGTTGTCCGATTTGGATAAGTGCGTAAAGTCCCGACCTGACCTCTTTTTACTGGTTGGTCCATTTGCATATAACAATATTCATTTTAATTTTTTCTCTTTTGCCAAGTTTTGATTAGGTTGTAATTAATTTAGGTTAGAATTGATTTCATTGTAATATTCTTTTTTAAGACAATTCCTCCTGTATAAATTTATAGTTATTTTTTATAAAACACGACACAATTATTCAATATTGAAATTCTTATTTTTCCTTCTTTTTTAAAAAAAAATCAGGAATAGTGGGCCTCACCTTTCTTATGGCTAATAGTTGCAAGAATCCAGCCTAGTTACCGTTGTGTTATATAAAGGTTCACAATCAAAAAATAGCATTCTCTCACATGCTTGTAAAAAAATGGTGATTAATATGGGCTTTATAATCATATAAAGATTCCTGAAAACTATGTAAGGCAATTTTAGATTGCAACAAGGTTATTTGGTTGAGGGGGATGGATTATACATGACTTGTTTTAAAATCACTAGTTAACCTTGAAAGGTATATAAATTAATACAACTAAAACTCTTGTAAGCTGTAAAAGAATATGTTTAATCTCATTGTTTAGACCAAATTAAGGTGACAATTTACACATTAGTAATCTTTAGTCTAGTCAAGTTCATAAGCCATTAATCACTAAATTCTAATTTAACTAAACTAGTCTAAGGGCAATGGACAAATTTATAGACATCATGTCCATGCAGTCTTTAAGAATTAAGCATTATTAGTATCTAGACAGACCACGGAATATTAACCTATATCAATTTACATGTGTCTTTGTCCAAGGGGTATTAAGAATATCCATTGAGGGCAATGGATTGGGTAGGATCCTAGTTTCTAGGCATTAGTGGACAACCTTGGTTGCATGTTCCACCAAAGTGGCTATGATTGTGATTGGGAATGACCATTGATACTTAGATTCATGGGCATGGTGTATGCATCATGCATCAAATGAGCAATAAGATTACATTTGTCTTCAAATAGATGGAGTTCAATTTAAAAGAAGTTCGTCGCTTTGAGGGAGCCAAATGGGGTGGGGTAGTTGATGTTAACAATGTGAGATTAGATAGTCCATCTTGCTACAAATGTGTTGGATTGTTTGGGCCTATGTTGTTGGCATTCAAACACCATCATGTTGTGAGAACCACTCACATATTATGATCTTGGTCTAAAGGAATGAGTCGCAATGATGCAATAGGTTGCATACTAGGATTTGACAATTTGGCTCATTATTCTAAATAATCCGGTCTACTACGTTGTTGATTAGATAAATGCTTAACATAATAAGTGTCTTTTCATTGATGCTTAGGTTTGATGGAATCTTCTCTCTAATGTGAGCTTATGCACCTTTCTGTCATAGTTGTGGATATTGGATCTATTACTATCCAATTAAACTGCATTCCTATCCTCATTGGGTTTAATTTTCAAGTATGCTCTTGAGAGCATACTCACGAATGAAAACGACCCCAAAATGCTTAAAATGCGGCCTCTTCTCGGAATAGTTATCTTAAAAACAATAATGGAGATTGTAGGAATAAAGGAAAACATAACATAGTTATCAATGACTCAAATCCAAAAGATAAAGGGTAAAATGATCAGACCTGATACTTCTGCAATGGAAAAGGTCTCTTAAAAAATATTAATATGAATATAAGGAGAAACTAAAAGTAAAGTTCTTGTCTCGTAGAAATTAAAGTTTACACATTAGTATTTGTTTTGGATTAATTAAGAGTCGATATTCACATCCTAAGCTCTAAGGAGCCAGAGACACAACGGTGCAGAACACTACATGTTGAAATGGATGATTATAAAGTGAAAGATTGAAAATAAAAACTTATTTTATTTTTATTTTTAAAATAGAAAACTATTTTACATTCGAATCTTTTAAAAATATTTATTTTTTATGTTATGTTGTTTTAAAAATAAAATAAATATTCTAGTTTTACATTTAAATGTTAGTTTAAGCCTCGATGCTTCAATAAAGCGTTAAGAATGTCGGTGTGAATGATGGCAATATAAAAACAAGAATGAAAGTAAGAAGATATCAATAGATATCCAACTCCTCAAAAGTAATGCACAAATAATTTTAGACTGGACAAATGGGTAACATCACTTATAAGGTTTGTCGTACATGTTATGGCATTCAAAAAAAGAAAATCAAATATCTATATGATAGTTTGACCTTTTATAGGACTAGAAACATTCATCTCAAACCTCATAAAGCACAAAGCACGATATAGTCAACCTAAATCTTCTCTCAAAATTTATGTCTTATAATCGCTTGATTAGTAAGGGAACAATGAGAGTTGATTTTATGTGTTGTGAAAGTTTGGGACCTGCACTTGGCCTTACAGAAAGTAGGAAATTGATTATATGAGAAAAATTGTGAATCTAAGTAGGGATCCTTAAATAGGTGACAAGTAAAGATAATAAGGTATTATGCTTATGTACAGTAACACCAGTTGGGTGGGAGAATAAGTTTGGATTACATCAAATCTCATCAGTGGGAAATCTATTTTAGATTTTGTTTCATGGCATTGCGCAAGAGACTACAATACGGATGGCTACGACACCATGCATTGAAATAAATTTTAACACCTATCATGAAGTTAGATGTTAGATGTTGTGGTATTGCATTCCTTTATATAAAAATGAATAAAAGAACACATGCTAAAGTTTATAATTGTTAAGGAATATGATTTATAATTGTTAGGTGTTTGTAAACCTCAGGGAATAATTACATCATCTTCATGACATGCTCAGGGTCAATGGGAGTATAGACATTACAATTGTATATGCATTCCAGTTAATTAAAGTTTAATTGACTATTCAAGTTTATGCTACTTTTTATTATTGTTCATTAAGTATACTCAGTGTGCACGTATTAGGTACAATGTATAATTGGGTTTGACTATTATTGAGGTGCCAAGCATCTCTTGGGTAGAGATAATAGGACTACTTGGGAGTGTGCATATTAGTTGCACTTAGTATGAGATTTCCATACCACGCGCCTTTGCTATCAAGATCCATGTCATATGAGGTGTTGAATTTTGTGATCACACCTAGTCTCACTTAGATAAATGAAGGGACAATTGTTGTGGTTCTATATCAGTAGTTTCAATGGATTGGATTATACAGGGTATTGCCTATGATCCATTAAAAATATCTAGTAAAGTTTGTATTAGATTATTCATTGCATATTAAAGAATGTCAAATATGTCCTAAGTGAGAGAATGTTGAAATTGGCGGACCACACATGCCATTGGCCCTTCAAGAAATGTATTAGACAGTTTGGATAATCTAGGCATGCATCAAGTGGGGCCTAAAAGAGTTAGTCGTGTCTAGACCCTTGATGGATTTCAGAGTACCATATGGACTCTTTTACAAGAGTCATAACTTGCAAAAAGGTTTCTCTCTCAAAAAACCTGTAAAAAAGAAGGTTGCAGTGGAGAGTCCACAATGGGCCAGACTTCTTCACCGCCAACCCATTGTTATAAAGCCAGTATTAGTCCCCTCCCTTGTCATATGTTACCAAAAACTAGAAAACCCCATCAATTGGCAGTGATCAAGAGCAAAAGACTAGTACCGACATCCTCTCTAGTGACCTCATCAAACGGCAAAACATAGCGGATTCAGCCATGACTTAGTTCACCTATGATCTATGCGCGGCCTCCTCAGAGAAAACTCTTACATAATTATCTTATTTTTAACAACTTTTTACTTTACGTTGACAAATCCTTATCTTCCATTGTAATAATTGTGTAACCCCTGGATTTATTTACCTCCAATGATTTTTGTGCAGGACCCACATGCAATATATAAGAACGCTTGCACCATATCATTTATAAACTGATCTTATCCATCTTACAATAATGTTAATTTTAATATAAATTTAATAATAATCGTAATGTATGGTTAAATAATTAAAGTATATATGAGAAGCCAAGATTAAATTTCGCATGATTTTGTTGTTGTGCATTCAAAAAAAAAAATAATATGTTTTTGAAACCTTTACAATGTGCCCTTTAATCCTATTATCTACATGTGAGGAATTAGCTAAAATTTATAGTGATGGTCATATATATTACTTTCAATATTAAGAGTAGTAATAATATAACTAAATGATTCATTAGTGAGCTTGTAAAGCCTATAAGTGCATACAAGTCAATTAATGCACAGGCACTACACATGAGAGAACGGTGAACATATGAAACATCCAAGCCATCAATCAGGTTGACCTCCTCTTGTAAATTTTACTACAAAGACAAAAGTGCTTAACTCAAGAAGTCTGCCATGATATAATTAATAAGCTAACGAGCTAGAACTTTTTGACTAACTTTTTTCACAACCATACATTTGTTTACTTAGTTGTGGCCACCGAACCAATGGACCGACCTTATTCATGTGATAGAATGTCTACATAGTAGTACCCTTTTGATGGATGGCTTGGATATTTCACCAGTTAGCAATATTAGCCATTTTGCTATATGTGGTGGCATGTGCATTAGTTTATTTGTACACGTATCCGGGCTTAGCAAAACTCCTCCTCACAGGTTATTCTTATAATCAATTCATTATTGTATTGAAATCTCTCTCTCTCTCTCTCTCTCTCTCTCTCTCTCTCTCAAGTTGAATATTGAAATTAAGGTTGTACAATAGTGAATGTAAGTGGAATTTTTTTTTAATTCACTGGTCCTTAATTAGAGAATTTCATAGTCGAAGCCCTAATTAGGGTTGTGCAATAGTGAATGCAATAGGTTTTCGATTTCCTAATCCCTAATTAAGGATATTCGAAGTTGAGATGCTAAAAAAATTATATTGTCAAAAATTCTTTTGAATAATTCCTAATGCTTTAAATGGTGAAGAATTTGTTTACTTTTAAAAGAGTGCTTAAATGATTAGATTCAATGAAATTTGTATGGGGTCTCTTTTGGAGGAATCTGAGAGATTTCATGTGATGTCACAAATTTCTTGAAATAGCTACTTTTAGTGTGGAATTTGATATTATGTCTTTAACTGCAACATATTGGATAGTATTCCTCTTGTCTAATTTATTGATTTCACGTTGTTGATGGATTGGAAATCAAGGGCTTTAATGTCCTTTTGATGAATTATGGATATTTTGTACTGATGTCTTTACAATTTCTTCAAAAAAAAAAAACTTCTTTGGGAGCTGAAAATGGTGTTGAATTTGTTATAAGAGGCCCTGGTCTTGAATTTTAGTACTTGCATTTGCGTCTATGTAAAATTGTTGATTTTTTTCTCTCCTTTTCAGCTTTGAGCTACTTGGTGTTGAATTCTGATCTCTAGAGCTTGAAATGGAGGGTGTTCAACTTTGATGTTGGAAGTTCTTATTTTGGAGTAGAAAATAACAAGTTTGGATGCATTTGGATGTATTACTGAACTAAATAGTCATAACTAGTTAAAATATAGTGGACAGACTAAATTATAAATATTTTAGAAATATATGAAAATTGTATTCCGTCAGATACATTAAAATTATATGGGCTGACAATAAACCTGTGGTTAAATAAGTTTTTCTTGCTTTCTGGTTAATGGTTGCTTTGCAGGATGTATATTATAAATTCTTGGGTATAGAGTTTGTACAGTTTATTCTGGGTTTTCAGTACATACGAGTGGGGTCCATGGTGTGGTTGTGATCTAAAAGTTTGATGTGCTGGGAGTAACCGTGGAAGGCCCATGCACCAACATCTTCCTGCATAAAAATGGTAGCTAGCCTTTTCCTACGTAGAAATTTTTATTTTTCAAATTTTCACTTGGATATCTATTCTCCAATCATGTATAGGTAATAGGGATCTCATTATTTTTATTTATCTTTAATCTAAATTGGAATGTTATCATCTCTAGCAATATTTTTCATTTCATTTTGAGATAAGAGAGGTCTACATGGATTGTGTAAGACCCCAAGAAGACTGCAACAAAAGCATAACTTCCTTTATATTACTTTATGTGTATCCTGATATATTCATGCCAAAATTTCTACTTGCATATAATAATATGTATTTTTTTCAGGCTGATGGGTTGGACAGTCTCAATATTGCTAGCTCATACAATGAAGCAGCATACAAACCAAGTCAGCCAGCATATGCAGGATCCATTTGCTATGACGAAGGGCGTAGCAGCCCCTCTCTGACTGCAATGGCACAGCAGCAGCAGATGTATATGATGACGCCATCTAATCCCTTTTTTCTGCCAAAAAACCACCCTCGACAGCATCAAACCCCTTCAGGGACGCAGGCTTCGGGTCCTTCCCTGTGAGCTATCCAATCCCCACCCCTTCAGAAGAATCCATTTGGAAGTGCAGACTTGCTGTAGCATAAAGGCTGTCAACAAAATCTACGACTCGCCAGATCTACACATTGGTGCCCAGTGCATGTGAATTTATTGATCTCTTGTGCATGTTTGTGTATTCTATTCCAGTTTAGTACTGAAGAAAGTCTGGTAATTGGAATGTAAAGATAGATACCTTTTTTTATTGGATTCCATGATTCTGATCATCTTTTCATACAAGTGATGAATTTGGATGTAATGTTTTAGTTCAGCAATAATCTTTCTTTTTTCTTTTTTCTTTTTCAGTTCTCGGGTTTGTTGAGACATCAAGTTGGTCGCATGCACCAAAGGTGGACTGCTGATCAATTCTTTTCAACTGTCCTTTTTTCTTTTCTCTCTTTGTGCGCGACTGACCTGATTTTCAGGCTATAATGACGGGGCCAACGATGGCCCACCAGACAGAGCCTAGATCTTGCACGTGTCCTGTAGTGACATGTGGGGAGAGTTAAAATTGATTTTATTTTTTTTATTTTTTTTCTAGCATTGAGGAGAGGATTTATCTCTCTGAGTGAATAAACAAGAAAAACCAGAAGCAGCTTGTTCTAGATTTTACACTTAGCTGTTAATCGGAGAGGACTAGAGTATGATCAAAACCCGCCACAACTTGCTGAACCTCGAAGCCAGTCAAGCAGTCCACCAATGCTGGCTCAGCTTCATCAACTGAGCTTCCTAAGCCCAACCGGCCATTTCTGCCAGAGCCCCATGCCCACACCTCCCTCTTTGAAGTGAGCACAATGGAATGTGCACGTCCACCAGATACTGACACCGGCCTTTCTCCATCCAGCATGTGGACTGGTGCTGGAAAATTTTCTGGCCCCTGTCGTCCAAGCTGAGAGGTCAAGTTCCATCCCCATGTAAGGACACTTGTGGCTTCTCCTGCAACCTCAGGTGACAGAATCTGGCACACTGCTAGAGAATGTCCAAGACCTGATGATATAGATATAGGCTCAGAACTTATGTTGACTGGCAGCATTTTCGACCCTTCCGTGACTCTGCCCAGCTGACCATATATGTTGCTTCCACTGCTCAATAGCGTGCCATCACCTGGGAAAAAAATTCTATATGCATCATATGTTCATACATACAAAAGTATACATTATACATGTCAACGTGGATACACGTGCAGTCAGCTCAAAAGCCAATTATAGTAACAAATCACTCAAATGAAAGCTGATCAGTAAGACGTTTACATCATGACAGATTCATATGAAGCTTCAATGAGAGATGCCAAGACAGATGAATTGAATAAAGAACAGATCAATCAACCCCAACCATACCACACATGCATTATTCAATACAGCCAACAAAACATAAGATCGCATGAAAAATAGATAAAATCAAATCCAACCATACTATACACTACAATGCATCCATTGTTCAATGAGATGAACAGAGTCATCAAGAACCACAAGTTGATCAGTTTCAATTAAGCCATGTATGTGCAGACAACCATGTAACAAGGACATGGCAACTTTAGAAATTGTGCTGCATTTGAAATGTATCAATCACTCCTGGACATGGCTCAATGCATTAAACTAGCTTTTAGGCTTAACTAATAATATTGGGGGCACAAAGAATCACAATGTACTGCAGTAATATAATATTTCAATATGGCAATGTCAATCAATAGGGCTTCTGGGAGCTGCGAAATCTAATACCCCGTAGGTATTTGTGATCTCTTAAATAAATAATAATAAATAAATAAACCATATTTGTGTCCAACGCTATAACCTCTTGGTTGGTGTCCAAGTTACAATATAACATGGGCATACATGCATATGTGGATGCAGATGCATTCAGATCTGCAATATTGCACTGTGCTAAATTGGTAGGGCATATGGACACCGGGCATGTCTGGTATGGTTCCATAAGTTGAATATTTGTAACTTAATTACGAGAAGTGAAAGAAAGCGGGAATGGAAACCAAAGGTAGTGGGACCATGAGTGCATGAAGTGGGCCAGCACCTTAAAAGTAGGGATTCATGCAGATACAGTAAATCTATGGCATTCTTTCAATTTGAAAGAAAGCTATACATTGCAGGTTAGCACCATTCAGGGGAGATGCCATTAACACCTGCTCCAATTGATTTAGCTACACCCTATTTTCAATTTTGGGACTTCAAATGGTACCACATTTTTTAATAAAGATAATAGTGCCACAATTGTACCATTATGAATACCCTAAAATGGAAAATGGGCATAAGGAAATCAATCTGGTTGGGTGTTGACATCAATACCCTTAATTGGTCTTCCAGCATCATCAAAGAAAATAATAGTACGCTACGAATACCAAACAACAATATACCAATAAATACTTACAGCAACTCACTAAAGAATGATCAAGGCCACATGCCACATCTGAAACTTTGCGGCCATGTAGTTCTTGCACAAGAAGTGGCTCCCAAATGATTGGCATATTCTTCTCTTTCTCTATTTCCTCCAAGACCATCTTCTCCGCAACCTCCAGCATTGAACTAGAGTCACCATTAGTTCTAGAGGTGATTGAACTCGAAAACAATGTTTCCAAAGATTCCCCAAGTTGTCCCAATCTTCCTTCTGATGCATAACCCCAACCAAAGAGCTTCCCGTTCCTAGTCTGCGCAAGAGCATGCCCCCACCCAAGTGCCACCTATATAAGAAGGATAGAATATCAGGTAGAAGATGATAAGATAATTTCTATGCAAGTCAAAAATACAGACGTGAATCTGTATCAGGAGGAATTATATGTTCCTCAACCTGATACCATCTTGCACAAGTGGGCCACACAATTCAGTGATCAAGACAGTTGACCTGAGCCCCAGTGTGGGCAGATCATGCTCCAAAATCTCTTTTGAAGGTGCAGTCCGAAGCCTTCAATCAGATTCGGTGGCCTGCAAACAGACTGAACCTTGGGTCTCATTTCTACCAACCAAACATCCTATGATACTACGTATCCATAGGTTGAGGATCATATAATATTTCCTGTATCAGATAAGCAAGATGTCCAACAAGCATCGCAAAACTCTTATTTTATAAAAATATTTAGGAATTCTGACTTGATCAGTCCGCTGACAAACTGAATTCTGAATTGATCAGTTGGTTTTGAATTTTTTTCTGTACTATATGGTATAAGGTAAAAATTGTAGGAAGATCACCTTGACTATCTCTTCCCCGGCAAGTGCCTCAACCCTGGAAGGTACCATAGCCTCAGTCACCCCTTTACCCAGACCAAGCTGTCCACGCTTGGATTTTCCCCAGACCCATAAGGAGCCATCATCGCCAATTGCCGATGAAATAATGCCAGAAGCAAATGCAGCTCTGACTCTAACTTGTTCCAAGCCTTCCACTCTTTTTGGTTGGTTCCAAGAATCTCTGGCATCACCCAAATAACAAAATATCAGAAAGAAGGCGCTGATTTGGAAGGAAAGGTCGGTGGATGGACAATCAATTCTATCAAGATAGTTTGCACCAAAGAGAGATTGATTTATCATAAAATATCATGAAATTTGGTGCAACCAAACACAGCCTTAACACACAAAATACAAGAATGGGATTCATCAGTGAGGGGTTGTTTGGATGCCTGTAAGTTCTGTAAGTGGGAAGTAACTCGTAGCCAAGTCACAAGTGATGTTTGGGGGAAGGAAATTCACCTGCAAATGACTTACAAGCAAAACAGCCAGGAAACTTCATGGGGCTGGGGGTGACAAGTAACTTCCCTGTATGTGACTTTCAGGTGGAAGTCACTTTCAGGTGAAAGTCACTTAAAAACTTGCAGGCATCCAAATGACCCCTAAGATGGGTACCCAAAAAAAAAAAAAAAAAATTGTACTCAAAATTCTAAGAAAAATTCCTCTAACAATGAATATCATCTATCTGCTATCATTAATCAGAATATCAAGAAACAAGTTTTTTTTTTAAATGATATTTTCAAGACGGGTTATCACTGAAATACGTAAAAATATAAGTAAAAACCTCAAATTCTTATTAATTATATTTAAAATAAATAAATGGAATTTGAAGAGAAACCGCACCTTGGGGAGGGAAGTCCCCTCCCGAGCTGACCTTCTTGGTCCCTGCCCCAGGCCCACACCTCCCCACCATGTGTGACAGCGAGAGAATGGTAATGACCGGCGGCAATGGCCGATATATCAGGTGGGAGGTGGGGGATGCGTGTAGGCTCATAGGCATCGCCGTCTCCAAAGCCAAGGGCGCCATGGCTGCTGTCTCCAAAACTTAAAACATCACTTCTCAAAGCTCTGCTACAGGTGAAGGATCTGCTGCTTGAAACTAAGTTGCAGAACGAACGACCTCTTCTCACTAACATCTGCTGCTGCTGTAATTCACAGAGAGAGAGAGAGAGAGAGAGCCAGAGCCCTTATTTGACTGAGGCCTGACTTGGACTCAACTTGTACAAAGGTCCGAAGGACCCGACAGGTACACTTACTCAGTTCGGATCAGGAGCGTGTCCTGGATTAGGCACAGCCCTGGCCTTAGCCAAGACGGTGCAAATGGATCCTGCATCTCAAATGAATTCAGAGGGGCAACTCCATATGCTAGCCAACTTTGTCCAGATATTGCTTAGCCGTATAAGCTATCAAGAGTGAGACTGTCCAACCCACCGGCCTGAAAAAATACATATTATTACTATTACATGCCAGTAGAAACTCTGCCATGAATATATCAGGAATGCATAAAGAAACAAAAGAAACATGGAGTTATGCTTTTGTAGCAGTCATCTTGGTGTCCACATGGTATGCCAAAACATTCACGCAATGGTAATAGTGGTAACCGTGACGCGTTACGAGGCCAAAACGGCTGTTACAAAAAAAAAAAAAAAAAAACCATAATGTTCCCAAATTAGATTTTTCCAAGGAAAAAAAGGCCATAACTTGGTCCTACACAATTCATGCCGGCCTCTCAATCTCAAAATGAAATGAAAAATATTGCAAGAGATACTATAATTCCAACTTAGATTAAACACACATTATTAGTGACATTCATTCAGTTTGATAAACAAAAATAATGAGATCCCTACTACCTATATATGATTGGAGAATAGGCATCCAAATGAAAAATTGGAAAATAGAAATTTCTATGCAGGAAAATATTGGTGCATGAACCATCCATGGTTACTCCCAATATAACAAATTTTCAGATGACAACCACACTATGGACCCCACTCATACATACTTAAAACCCAGAACAAACTATATAAACTCCATACCCAAGAATTTTATAATACATCCTGCAAAACGGCCATTAACCAGAAAGAAAGAAAAACTTATTAACCAGAGTTTTATTGTCAGCCCATATTATTTTAATATATTTGTGGGAATATAATTTTCATATATTCCTACAATATTTACAATTTAGTCTGTCTACTGTATTTGAACTGGTTATGAGTTATGACCATTCAGTTCAGTAATACATCCAAATGCAACAGTGTAAAAAGGTCTGGATCATTTACTTAAAACAATGCAGCATTACTTTCCACTTTTTCCCCTCCCAGTCCATTTCATTTACTACAAAGAGTCCAACCAAACTAAGGACCTAACTGGAATCCAGACCATACCTTCTATATGTATCTGAGTATTCCTTTGCTTCAAATGGTGGCACATCATACAGAAACTTGTACCACAAGACTCCCAAGCTCCAAATGTCTACTGCAGAATCATACTCAACACTCTCCACCGTAACAAGATGACATATAACAGAGTTCAGGTCTCAATGGATAATCAATCCATCGGTATTATCTCCTTGCAAGGGCCTACAGACAGGTAGGGTTTTGAACTAACCCATCTCGTACAAAAATAGTAGTGTCGCAAATTCCATGTCCACTGCCCTGTTTTTAGCTCCAAAACAAGCAGTTTCAAGAATTTCCAACATCACAGATGAACACCCTCCATTGCGAGCTCTAGAGATCAGAAATTAACACCAAGCAGCTCAAAGCTGAGGAAGGTAAAAAAAAAAAAATCAACAATTTTACAGAGACCCAAATGCAAGTACTAAAATTCAAGACTGGGGCCTCCTATATCGGATTCTACACCATTTTCAGCTCTCAAAGAAGCAGTTTTCAAGAAATTGTAAAGACAACAGAATTAAATATCTGCAATTCATCAAAAGGACATGAAAGCCATTCATTTTCAACCCATCAACAAGGAAAAATCAATGAATTAGACAGAGGAATAATAATCTGTTGCAGTTACAAACACCACAACAAACCAATTTCAAACAACTCTCCAAAAAGAAGAAAATATTGAATTGTAGACCATTTTCACTTCCTGAAGAAGAAATTTAAATTATTTAAAATAAAATACAATAAAAAAAAAATTCAAGATGAAAGTTCCTCAAAAAAAGATGCCATAGCTTGTATGTATCAATATTTGAACTCTTGAAAGAAAAGGGGGGAAAAAAAAAGAGAGTAAAACTGTCTCTACACCATTTTCAGCACTAAAAGAAGCTATTTCAAGAAATTTGTAACATCACATGAAATCTCTCACATCCTTGCAAGAGAGACCCTGTACAAATTCCATTCTGAAATCTAACCGTTCAAGCTTTCTTTTAAAAGAACACAAACTCTTCACCATTTAAAGCATTAGGAGCTATTCAAAAGAATTTCTAACATCATCATAGTGACGAATCTCATTCTCAACAAATTTTTGGTAGGAATCTCTCAGGATAGATTTTCACTTTTTTCTAGGTATATTGAAAATCTTGCTTAAAATGTAAATATTAAAATATTTATTATAAATTAATATACATATATATGTATGTAATAATTATCAACTTTGCCCAGAAAAACAATAAAATTAGGATTTCGACTCTGAAAATACCTAATTAGGGTTAGGAAATCAAAAATCCCCAATTAGATTCACCATTGCACAACCCTAATTAGGGTTTCGACATTCGGTGTGAGAATGCACTTCTTCAGGTAGTTATTTTTTTTATTGGTAATGGTGGAGTGATGTTGAGAGTCTTAAGGGGTTCACATGCATGTCTATAGGGTAGTTGCTAGTGATTAGGAGTAGTGGGATGATGCTGAGCATTTTTAGGGGTTTTTTGTGTTATGGTACGTGTAGTAGGGTGGGTGGTTAGATGTGGTAACTGTTAGATGTAATCTGTAGTTCACATGCATGTCTATAGGGTAGTTGCTAGTGATTAGGAGTAGTGGGATGATGCTGAGCATTTTTAGGGGTTTTTTGTGTTATGGTACGTGTAGTAGGGTGGGTGGTTAGATGTGGTAACTGTTAGATGTAATCTGTATTTAATGCTTGGAATCAATGAAAATCAGCAATGAACTCTGCATCTCTTTCTTGTTAAGGATCAGGAGGAAAGGATTCCCTTCGAAGTGAATCCAATTCGCCATTGCATTAATTGTTTTTCTTTTCAAAAATTCCACCTCAAAAGAGAACCGGTCGATGCGCACATGTTGACAGAATCGACCCGGACGTCCATAACGTTTTTGGTATCAGAGCCAACTGGGACCATGGCACTCCTTGTCTCAACACAAAGCAGAGATCCAAACCCTCAAGTCAGTATTTGAAGCGCAGAGCCAACTACTGAAAGAAATCTTGCAGCAACTGGCAGCTCTCAATGTAAAATATGAGCGGCTAGCGAGTGACTCTCAAGCTGTTTGTGGGAAGCAATCTGATGGTTGATCACACGTGCATCCTGTAAGAGTTAACGAAGCCTCTGGGCGCAAGCCGAGCCGCTTGGTTCGATACAAGGCCGAATTGTTAAGCTGGATTTTCCACGATTCAAAAGTGGCGACCCATCAGGGTGGGTATACTGCGCCAAGCAATTTTTCGCCTACCATCAGACAACACCCAAGCAACGACTTACCATTGCTTCCTTTCATTTGGAAGGAGAAGTGCTCCAGTGGTACTGTTGGTTGGAGAAATCACAAGGCATGCCAACACGAACAGAATTTTTAACAGCCCTCAATACTCGATTTAGCCCCACAGAATTTGAGGATTACACTGGCAGCCTTGTGAAGTTAAGGCAGGCCTTGATTGTCGAGAATATCAATCACTGTTCAAGAAATTGGCCAACCAAACGGAGGGACTCACCAAATCTTTTCTCATCAGTTGTTTCGTATGTGGACTCAAAGAAATACAGATGGATGTTCAGATGTTTCATCCAGCCTCTCTTACTGCTGTTACAGGGCTTGCTTGATTACAAGAAGAAAAGTACAATGCAAGGAGAAGATGAGCTCAAACCGAGGTGCCTAAGAACCAACAACCCGTAAGCGCTAATAATGTCAGGTTACCCGTACCACCAATCAGACAGTTGACCTTGATGGAAGCTAAAGAAAGAAAGGAACAAGGGCTTTGCTACAATTGCGATGAAAAGTTTCACCCAGGCCACCGTTGTAAGACCCAAAAGTTGTTTCTAATTGAAGGAGGCTAGCGAGAAGACTGAGAATCAGATCGAAGCTACCAAGCAAGCGGAGGAACCGGTGGAGCAGCATAAAGAACCCCCTGAGATCTCCCTACATGCCATCGCCGGATCTCTAGCACCACAAATTATGCAAGTCAGAGGTAAACTCAGCTTCCAATTCATCAGAGTCTTGATCGACTCCGGGAGTACCCACAATTTTGTGGACCCCGAAGCTATTAAAAGAAATGGGATCAAGGTGCTACTTGGTGACCATTTCCCAGTAATGGTCGCAAATGCTGACAAAGTGGCCAGCGAAGAGAAGTGCCAAGGGGTCTCTTTCACCATCCAAGAACTCACAATTCAAACTGACTTCTACCTTTTGAGACTTGGAGATTATGACATGGTGCTAGGGGCCCACTAGTTGCACACTCTAGGCCCAATCCTTTAGGATTTCACACATTTATGAATACATTTCTCTCTTCATGGAAGGGAGTATACCCTTAAAAGGAGTGTCAGCTGCAACCGTGAAGGCAATTGATTGTCATCAAATGGTGAAAAGTATTAGAAAACATGGGAAGGGCATGATTCTACAGCTATATAGCCTTAACGGCCAGCCAACAGGAACATGGAATCAAGCGCAACTCAAGACCTTAATACATGATTATGGGGACATCTTTACCGAGCCACGTGGGTTACCCCCACTAAGAGCCCATGATCACCGAATACTATTAACATAAGAAAACTGCCCAGTCAGCATTAGGCCCTACAATTACCCCCACTTTTAAAAGAACGAGATAGAGAGAATTGTTCGTGAAATGTTGGAAGCAAGCACCATCCCGCCTAGTGTGAGTCCTTATTCATCTCTAGTGTTGTTGGTTCACGAACATGATGGCAGTTGGCATCTCTGCGTTGATTACAGAACGTTCAATAAAGAAACGATCAAAGATAAGTTCCCAACTCCCATTATTGATGAACTGCTTGATGAACTCCATGGGTCATGATATTATTCAAAGTTGGATCTTAGATCTAGATACCACCAGATTCGGGTCCATGAAGAAGACATTCCAAAAACTGCTTTCAGAACCCATGAAGGTCGCCTCGATCTATCATCTCACTCCAAACCTCCTCGTTCGGATTATCCGAACCTTCAGCCTTTTAACCTAAACCTCTCCCTATTCGCCAACCCTAATCTCGATCGTCAATTAATCCCCAAACCTATCCCATTACCAAATTCCAACCCTATCCCTCTTCCAAAAGCCCAATACATCAATCTTTCCAGCAAGCCCACTCTGTCCCAGGGCCTGATTGATGGAGGGGGTTGCGATGTTAGATGCGATTCTTCTTCATCATCAGATTGCGATAACTCCTTTGAATCTCTTTCTCCCAAATCCAGTACGCAGTCAGAGGATTTCACAGACCATGCGCTCATCCTGCTATTCCAAGAAAATGTCGGGATAGGTATCATAGAGGCAGAGCCATTATAGATGTGCGATGGGACTTCTTTTGAAGACATGGGGAAAGATCAGCTGGTGAGATTGCACAGCGATGATCAAAGGGAGCAGTTTCTCAGTACCATTCAGAAGAAAAGATGGATAAGACACGTTAAGGGGCATGTTGGAAGAACTATTGGCCTTTCCTTTGGGGATCAGCCGGAAGATTTTCTGGCTTTATTCCACTGCATCGAGTCCCATGGTCGCCCTCTGACATCTCCCAAATCTCCCAGAGTGCCTCAGTCAAGGAAAGGTAAAAGTAGGGACTTGCAAAATCTCTCATCTTCCCCCAATGGGGAATCCTTTGGAAGGACCGCAGGCAGATCAGCTTCCTAAATGAAAGTTTTATCATGGAACATCAAAGGAGTGGGGTCCAAAAAGAAGAGAAGTCTTATCAAAGACATTTGTATCAGAAGTAAGGCAAACATTATTTTCATGCAGGAAACAAAGATTCATAGCTTTAATAAGTTTCTTATGGGCTCTCTGTGGAAAGATAAAGATGTATCTTGGGTGGTCTCAGACGCGATAGGCAGTGCTGGAGGTATTCTCGTCGCTTGGAATCCGTTGATTTGGACTCTCGAAAGAAGCTGGTCCGGTACTTTCTTGGTTTCGGTAGTTTTGTCCAAGGTTAGCTCCAAAGACAGTTGCCTCTTCACTTCGGTTTATGGTCCCAATCAGGCTGATAGCAGGCAAGCCTTCTGGGAGGAACTCTCTGCCACTAGAGAGAAATTCAGAGTGCCATGGTGTTTAGGAGGGGATTTCAATATTATCCAATATTCGGAGGAAAAATCTTTAGGGGGTAGAGTCTCTGCAGCAATGTGACTCTTCTCAAAATGGATTGATGATCACAAATTGGTGGAACTTCCGTTGCAAGGAGCCAGTTTCACCTAGTCCAATGAAAGGACTCCTCCCACCCTCGCTAGGCTAGACAGTTTTTTAGTCTCAACAGATTGGCTGGAACGCTTCCCTCTTGTTTCCCAATCTCTTCTTCCCAGACCCACGTCCGATCACAATCCTGTGATCCTTTCCATTGATGATGATAATTGGGGTCCAAAACCGTTCAAATTTGAGATTGCCTGGCTGCAGTTAGAAGGGTTAAGCAGATGGTTAAAGATTGGTGGGACGGTTTTGCTGTTAATGGCTACGCGGGGTTCAGAATCTGCAAAAAACTTAGTCTTTTAAAAGAAAAGATAAAGAGCGGAAGAAATCGGATCTTCAAAAAAGGGACTCGGAGATCAGGGCCATTCTAGAGGAGCTTCAGGTAATCGATGCAGAAGCCAAAGTTAATCCATGTCTAAAGAAGTCAGGAAAAGAAGAACATAGCTTATTCAAAGTTATTCAACCAGAATTCTGTCAGACGAATTGGTTTGGAAACAAAAATCTCGTTGCAAGTGGATTAGGGAAGGCGATAAAAATACGAAATATTTCTACTCCATTGCAAATGCTCGTGCCAGAGCTAACAAGATCAGTAGCTCATCTATCAATGGGACATGTACAAAAGATAAGGAAGCCATCTCTGATGCATCGGTCTCTTACTTTAGCAATCTCTTCCTCGAAGAAGATTGGGTCAGACCAAAACTTGATAATCTCCATTTCGATTCCATTTCAGATGAAGAAGCTTCCTCTCTTGAAGCGAAATTTTCGTCTGATGAAGTCAAGATGGCTATTGATACGTTGGGAGGAGATAAAGCCCCGGGGCCAGTTGGATTCCCGATTCTCTTTTTCCAGTTCTTTTGGGATATTATTCAGGGAGATACTATGGCTTTCGTCGATGAATTTCATGTTAGAGGTCGTCTCTCAAAACAGCTTGGAGCTTCATTCCTATCTCTCATTCCAAAATCTTCAGGAGCTATTTCCATGCAGGATTTCAGACCGATCAGCCTTCTGGGTGGCCCATACAAAATTCTGGCGAAAATTCTGGCTACCAGATTATGTGGGGTTATGGGAAAGATTATCTCTGACAATCAGAGTGCCTTTATTCCAGGTAAACAAATCACTGATAGTGCTTTAATCGCTTATGAATGTCTCGATTCCAGCCATAAATCGGGAGTCCAAAATATTCTTTGCAAGCTCAATCTGGAAGAAGCTTATGACTTCCTAGATTGGGATTTTCTCGATTACATGATGTCGCGGATGGGCTTTGGGGCTAAATGGTGTGCTTGGATTAAGGAATGTCTCAGCTCCGCTTTCTTCTCAGTCCTTCTCAATGGCTCTCCCCAAGGTTTTTTCGGTAGTTCAAGGGGTTTGCATCAAGGAGATCCCCTCTCTCCTTTCTTGTTTCTCATAGTAGGGGAAGCTCTTTCCAGAATGTTGTTAAAAGGTCAGGATGCAGGTATCATTTCTGGTTGCTATATCAGTGGCCTGGACTCCCCAATTTCGCACATCCAATTTGCAGATGATACTCTTCTATTCTGTGAAGCCAATTTGGACAAAATCAACAATCTTCGCACAATCGTTCGGTGTTTTGAAGCGGTTTCGGGGCTCAAAGTCAATTTAGCCAAGTCTAAGATGTTCGGGGTGAACTTGGAAGAAGCTGAGTTAATCCAGTTTGCAGAGATCTTCAACTGTTCTTTGGGGGGTCTGCCGACAACTTTTGTTGGTCTCCCATTGTGTGTGGGGAAACCTCCAAAATTTCTATGGGACGAAGTATTAGACAGATTCGAATTTTATTTGGCAAGATGGCAATGCAAATATTTGTCTTTAGGCGGTCATATCACCCTCATCAAGCGACTCTCTCTAATCTTCCATTATACTTTGTCCCTTTTTAAATGTCCTGGTAGGGTCCTGGACAGGCTCTAAAAATTAAGGCGTGATTTTATGTGGCACGGTAATGAGAAAAAGAAGAAATTTCATCTCTTGGATTGGAAAAAGGTATGTCAGCAGGTGCAGCATGGGGGAGTGGGTATCAGATCCCTCAGAAGCATGAACCAGGCATTATTAGGCAAATGGACGTGGAGACTGGGCATGGAAGATGGGACCTTATGGAATCGTCTGATTAAAAAGAAATATGGGACTTCAGCAGGAGGATGGTGGACTAAGGACTCCTCGGCCTATAGAGCTTCCGCCCTATGGAGAGGTGTATTAGCTTCGAAGCAAGAGGATTTGAAAGGTATTGCTTTCTCCGTAGGAAAAGGAGATAAAATTTCCTTCTGGGAAGACATCTGGATGGGAGAAACAACTCTTAAAGATGAATTCCCGAACATATACCGATTGGTTCCAAATCAATCCATCTCCGTAGCTAACAGTTATCATATACAAGGGACTGATATTATCTAGATCCCCGCCTTGCAAAAGGAATCTATATGATTCGGAAATTCAAGAATATGCTTCTCTCCTTAATCGTATCAGTATGGGCAAACCTGATCAGTCTTCCACTGACTCATTGAAATGGAGATTAGACAAATCAGGTATTTTATCAGTTAAATCTCGCTATAACTCCATCTCCATATTGAGTGCGGTTTCAGTCGAGATCTTTACTGATAAAGTTTGGAAGTACAAGCTGCCCCCTAAGATCACTACGTTCGGTTGGCTGGTTGGAAAAGAGAAAGTGCTGACAGTTGACAATTTGCGAAAAAAAGGAATGATGATCACGAATATCTGCCTCTGTGTATAGGTAATGCTGAATCTGTTAATCATCTATTCATACACTGCCCCTTCCTCAATCAGATCTGGCCGATTGTGTTTGCTTGGTTCGATCTATCTTGGTCTCTCCCTCAATCAACAGGAAAGCTGTTAAAAGCATGGCATGGTGTGTCCATTGGAAAGCAGAAAACTACCGTTTGGAGAATGGTCCTCTTGGCAGTTTGGTGGGCAATTTGGAAAGAAAGAAATGATAGATGTTTTAAGTAGGGATGCACATCGAACCAGTAGAACCGTGGGACCTGACCGGAACCGACCAAACGGTCCGGTTTGGTCCTGTTCTAGAGTGCACCGGTTCCGGTTCCGGTTCCGGTTCCAAAAATTAAAGAACCGTTTAGTTCAGTTTGGTTCCAGTTTGGGGGTATGTAGAACCGAATCAAACCATGATCCGAACCATGAATCCAAACCGTGGAACCAAACTTGGAACCGAACCTGGAACCGTGAGTTTACAATATATTTTAGTTGTATATTTGACTCATGATTTATGGTTTACAATGCACCCTTTGCCTGTTTTCATAAATGTATTTTTTCACACCATATACAATATATAAACCATTCATCAAGTGGATCACAACACGAATGGACATAGGCTAAATTATAAAATAGAACATTTCAATTGGGCCGGATTATAAAAAGCCCAGAACTGTGGAACTGATCCGGAACTGAACCGGTTTTCATGGTCCGGTTCCGGTTCGGTTCTAGGGTGCTAATGGTCCGATTCCGATTCCGAAAATCCTGGAACCGTAAGGAACGGTTCGGTTCCGGTTTCACCCTAGAACCGGACCGAACCGAACCATGTGCACCCCTAGGTTTCACGGTGTTTCCAATTCGGTGGGATTCGTAGTGTCCAGAATTCATTATTATATCACTGAATGAGTTGTCTTTAATCTTCCCTCAGCGTGTAATCTGTTCTCTGTGGGAGAGTAACTTTCTCGCTATCTCAACGGGTTCTCTCTCGCTTGTTTTCCTCTTTTTTTTAATGAAAGTGAATGTTATCTCTTTTTTTAAAAAAAAAAAAAACCCATGAAAGTCATTATAAGTTTCTGGTGATGTCATTTTGATGTAGGACGACCTAATCCAACCTTAAATGAGCATGGTATATGAAAGGGGCAGATTTATGCAATCTTTAAAAAAAAAAAAAATATCAGCCTTATACATCATAAAACAAGAAAGAAATAAGGTTAATTTAGTATTGATTATGGCCATCTATCACAAACATGAAGTATTGAATCTTAAAATCTAAGTTTAGTTGGATCTGGTGAAAGATAGAACTTTCGTCTTGCAATAGGCCCGTCTAACAATCCAAATGGATTTTCCAATCCAGAAAAATAAAAATTCCCTAGATTGGGAAATCTAGAAAATTCATAAAAGAATTAGTGGTACTTCAAATTTAGATTTGGGTGATGGGTTTTATGTGGGGATGAAAATCTTTTGAGATCTAATGATTTAGATAAAAAGAAACAAGATTTGGCTTCTAGATCTAAAGATTCTAAGAGAAAAGGAAGACAATGAGGTTAAAGAAAAGAATACCTTGAGAAAAGATAGAAGGAGAAAGAAGTAGAAGATGAGAAATTGTTTACCTGGGCCTCATACTCTCTTCCGATCACTAAAAGTCGAAGACGAAATTGTCAGAAGCAAAAAACTCACTTTTTCTTTTTTATGAACATAACATAACATGCTATAGGTTTAGGGCAACCCTTATAAATTCGTAATTACATGAAATTACCAAAATACCCCTACTAAAAAAAAGTTTAAAAAAAAAAAAGAAATTCGCACAAAATTGTGTGCAAACTGTCTCAAAACTTAAGGGCTTGTTTATTTTTTCAAAGAAATGGTAAATACACGGTAAAAGGTAATTCTCCCTATTTCACGTGTTTGAAAATTCATAGGAATTCGTGTCTTTGAAATTGGTTCAAAAGAGGTAAGTTTAATTTTTGAACCGCATGATAATGCATATGATATATCCATTCCGTTCATCTGTTTTACTACAATATTTTGAAGCATGAGACAAAAAATAAAGTAGATCCAATACTCAAGTGGCCCACGCCAAAAGAAACAATGGCCCCACAGTTTTTAACCGTCAGTATTCAATTTCCTTTTTCGTATGACGTGGTCCACTTGAGTTTTGGATATGCCTCATTTTTTTACTCATGCTATAAATTCAACTGGAGTAATGGATGAATGGTGTGGATAAGCAAAATGCATCACAATAGGACCCATGGATATTTTGCAATATTCTTGGTTTTTGTGTCAAAAAGTAAGCAGTCGAATCAGGTATGATATAAATGCACAGGGAAATAATTATTATTTTTTTACACGGTATTTACCATTTCACCCGGAAATCAAACATGTCCTAAATAAATCAAATGTTCATAAACTAAATGCAAATTTAAGACGTCCGATGGGCCCCAATGATAGCGCCATGAAGGTGGCGTAATGAAGGTGGGCCGTGATGATCCAACGGCCCGATCACACCATCCTCGCGATCCAACAGTCCAAATGTCTACTCTAAGCAACTTACATATGTCACAAATACATGTATAAGGTCTTCAACCTCTAGAAACTCAACCCGTATCCGTCATCTAACCACATTAAATGGCCTGGTGTCCGCATCACGTTTGGCCTTACCAATGGAACTTCAACTTTTCAAAGTCTTATGAATGAGAAATTTTAACCACATTTATGAAAATTTATATTGGTATTTTTTAATGATATCTTAGTTTATAGTAGAACATGGGAAGATCGTTTAATTCATTTATGATTTGCCTTGGATCTATTACTGGCTCACAAGTTATATGCACTGATTTTAAAGTGTAGGTTCGGGCAAGAAGAGATTGACTATCTCTACCACATTATTTCTTATAAGGGAGTAGCCATAGACCCCACTAAAATCTGAAGCATCTTAGAATGGCCACAAACAGTGATGAGGACATCTAAGCACCATATCGAAGGAGGGCTGAGCCAGACTCCTTATGGTTAGATGACCATTACATAGAGCCCACTTGGCCCAATTCACATTCCGGCCACACTGAAGACCCCACGTGCATGTTCGTGCATCTTTAAAGACCTCACAATAGGAAGATGCACATGGGCTGCATATATGAGCTTGATGCACAAATCAGACCATTGGATCGGGTGGACACAATGATCAGACCATTAGATCATTATCGGACATCTAGATAGTGGATCCACATGGGCCACGAAATAGTTTAGTTGTTTAGATTGTTTCCATGCTTTGTTATTTTGATATAACTTATATTTACGTTGAGATTAGGGAGTTAGGAACAACTTTTAATTTATTAAGCGTCTTTATGTTGAGAATTTTATCTGAGAGCACCTTTTTTGTAAAAGGTCTTTTCTGATGCTATAAAGGAGAAAAGGGGATTTGTGAAGCCCTAATGCCATTATTTTGGAAAAAAAAATTTGTGTTTTCTCTTCTTCATGTGATTTGAATAATACTTCATGTGATTTGGAGCTTGGGTGTGGTGTGATTTCATTCCTCATTCAACGGAGGTGTGAGGCTTCCATCTAACATATTCCTTCTCTCTTTCTTTCAATCCAAAATAGGTATTTTCCCAAAAACTTCATCTCTCTTCTTCCCTTCCTATCCAGAACCATCTAAATTATCTTTTTCTTCAACTTTTCATCATCCAACTTCAACACCATCTGAAATTAACCATTGAGGATCTCAAAATTTCTAACTTTGCTTCATCCAAAACCTTAATTCCCCTCTACTAATACCTAAATCCATCAATCCCCTTAACCTATTCACCCAATTTATGCCTAATTTCATCTTTTTTCCAAATTTTAAAAAACCAATTCACAATTCCCATGAACCCTAATTTTTCAAATTTCAGATTTTCTCATTCCTAACCCTAATCATAGATCCTACAAGTCAGTCCCTTAAGTGTGGAATGTGCCTATGTTAAATTGGAAGTTTTATTCTTCCATAGGACCTGATTTTAATTGATTTATGTGATTTCTTAGCATGTGGGCATGTGATTTAGGTTAAATCAGATTTTTTCTATTATTTACTCTTAATTACGTGGTGAGTTAGCATCTTTTGTTAATTGAATTACTTTATGAACTCTTTCATAATCTCCATGTTGCATGGTAGGATTAAATCATGTGTCCTACATCAAATTTGATATCAGAGCCATAGGTTTAGCATAGGATTTTTGCATTGCACTTAGGATAAAGTCATATTTAGGGTAGAATTTACATCTAGGGTTGTTAGAACATACATTAGATATAGAAGTTATGTTCATCTTGCTGAATTTTGTTCTTAGTTTGGGATGTCCCATTGCTGAATTTTCAGCTTGCGTTCTCCAGATTACCATTGCTGAATTTTCAACGCAGTAATATCATGTTATCGCTTTGCTGAATTTTCAGTTTGTAGTTTTCATATTACACTCATGTTGAATTTTCAGCTTGGTACTCTCAGATTGCTATCCTGCTGAATTTTCAACATAATATTTTAGGTTAACGGCTTGCTAAATTTTCAAATTAGTGTCCCTAGCATGTCCAACTTGATTTTTAGGTTGATTTGTCTTTGTCATAACATTACCCTAGGATTTAGGTTTTCCCCTAAGAGTTATCTTGTGTATGTCCACTCGTTCTGGACGTGGTTTTGGCCCACATCCCACTATTGATCTAGAACAGATTGTCGAGGCCCTTAAAGCTATCAACAACCGTCCGACGGCCATTAAAGCGCACAATAGGACCACCGCGACTCAATTGACCGTGCAATCAACTTAAAGCCTCCCTTTAAGTGAACCCCGACACCAGGGAAGATGTCCAATCACAAGCCGGGGATCAAATTGAAGAAGTTAAGACTGTGCCACTTGCAATTGTTAGCCATACCTCAAGCCATATTGTAGAAAGCGATGATTGGTGTAGGAATTCAATTTTCCACACTTGTGCCAAGTGTGATGGCAAAAACTATAAAATGATCATTGATAGTGGCAATTGCATCAATGTGGTCTCTGCTAGCACCGTGGACCGCTTAGGTATACTAGTCATTCCTCACGCTTAGCCCTATCGATTCTCATGGGTTGATGCGTCTTCGATTCCAATTTCTCAACGTTGTCCCATTCCCATCCAGTTTGGTTCCTTTGCGGACATGTTGTGGTGTAATGTTTTGCCTATGAATATAGGCCACATCATTTTAGGCAGGCCTTGGTTCTATGACAGGGACGCAACACTATTCGGTCGCTCGAATACGTGTTCGTTTCTGTATGAAGGCAAAAGGATTGTCTTGAAGCCCCTCCTGCCCAAAAGCACCCTGGAAAAGAAGGAGAACATCAAGAAACGTGATCCTGAAGATGTGACGAAACTCCAGCTTGAGTCTCTTCCTATAGTCAATGCCAAGAGTCTGAAAGAGAGACTAAAACTGATTTGACGTTGTATGCCCACGTGGCAAGTGAGGTAATACCTAAGGTTATTATGGAGATGCCACCTGAGGTTACACCCGAGGGTAGTGTAGAGTTACCATCTGAGGTGAGTCTGGCATTGGAGGAGTCTAGTGTTGTTATTCCAAAGGACATACGGATGAGCTTACACCCGTGCGGCACATTCATCACAATCAAATGAGTCCCGGTGAGGAAGTGGATCTGGAAAGACAAGAAGATGAGCCTAGGACCCCTATAGATTGCATACCCATGTCAGTGTTCCATAGGCCTTCAGAGTCTGCACATGCATCTATACAACATATGCATGACTTGCATGTGAAGATTGGAAAAAAAAAAAAACAATATAAGTAATGAAACATACAAAATGATTGCTGACTCACACCATAGGTTTAAAGAGTTTGTTATGGATGATGAAGTTAAGATTAGAATACGTCTAAAAAGGTTTCTACAGGGAACCATAAAAAATTATAAGCCCATAGCGTTGGGCCATATAAAATCTTGAAAAGACTAGGTTTATATGCTTGATAGATCTTCCACCAAACATGGGTATCGATTCCACATTTAATGTGAAAGATCTTGTACCATTTCATGGACATTCTCCTAACCTTCACATGAACTTTGATGATGATGCCCGACCTATCCCATAACTCATGGTCATTATCTAACCCATCTTCTCAGCCTTTACCACTCGTACGATCCATACTTACGAGAACAGAGGAGGTGGATGATATCTTAGATGAAGAAGCAGTTTCCACACAACATGGAGGTTACCAGGAGTACCTTGTCAAGTGGAAGGGCAGACCAAAGTCAAACTGTAAATGGATCACAGAGGTAGAGCTTCAGCAACGAGACCCGGATCTCCTCGAGCATCATCGCGGCTTTATTTCGCCAGAGGCAAAATCCCCTCAACCGAGGGGAATTGATGAGGACATCCAATCACCATACTGGATGAGGAGAGCTGAGCCAGTCTCCTTATGGCTAGACAACCATTAAATGGGGCCCACTTGATCCAATTCACATTCCTAGCCATATTGAAGACCCCACGTGCACATCCGCGCATCTTTGAAGACCCCACACTGGGAAGATGCATGTGGGCTGCAAATAGGAGCTTGATGGACACATCAGACCATTGGATCAGGTGGACATGATGATCGGACCATTGGATCATTATTGAACATCTTAATCGTAGACCCCCATTGGCCACGAAATAGTTTAGTTGTTTAGATTGTTTACATGCTTTGTTATTTTGATATAACTTATATATGTGTTGAGATTAGGGAGTTAGGAACAACTTTTAATTTATTAAGCATTTTTATGTTGAGAATCTTATTTGAGAGCGCCTTTTTGTAAAAGATCTTTTCTGAAACTATAAAAGATAACAGAAGGTGAGTGAAGCCCTAATGCCATTATTTTGAAGAAGAAAAAAGTTGCGTTTTCTCTTCTTCATGTGATTTGAAGAATACTCCATGTGATTTGGAGCTTGTGTGTGGTATGATTACATTCCCCATTCAACGGAGGTGCGAGGCTTCCATCTATCATCTTCATTCTCTCTTCTTTTCTATCCAAAAGAGGTATTTTCCTAAAAACTTCATCTCTCTTCTTCCTTTCCTATCCAAATTCATCCAAATCAACTTTTTCTTCAACTTTTCATCATCTAACTTCAACCACAACCGAAAGTAACCATTGAGGACCCCAAAATCTCTAACTTTGCTTCATCAAAAACCTTAATTCCCCTCTACCAATACCTAAATCATCAATCCCCTTAACCTATTCACCCAATTTATTCCTAATTTCATTTCTTTTCCCCAATTTCTAAAAAACCCTAATTCCAAATTTCCCAATTCCCATGAACCCTAATTTTCCAAATTTCAAAATTTTCCTTTCCTAACCTTAATCATAGACCTACAAGTCAATCCTTTAAGTGTAGAACGTGCCTTTGCTAAATTGGAAGTCTTATCCTTCCATAAGACCTAATTTTCATTGATTTATGTGATTTCTTAGCATGCGGGTATGTGATTTAGGTTAAATCATATTTTATTTCTATTATTTACTCTTAATTACGTGGTGGGTTAGTATCTTTTGTTAATTGAATTACTTTATGGACTCTTTCATAATCTCCATGTTGCATGCTATGATTAAATCATGTGTCCTACATCAAACAGCCACGCCCAAAGCCTTACGTGGGTTCCTTGGACTCGCTAGCTATTATAGGAAATTTGTGAAAGATTATGGAAAGGCAGTTGCTCCTTTAACTGCATTGCTTAAAAGAATTCTTTTGGCTGAACGAAAGGAGCTGAACAAGCCTTTTAGTTCCTCAAAGAAGCTATGACACGGGCCCCAATTCTAGCCTTGCCAGACTTCACCAAGCAATTTGTTGTAGAATGTGATGCTTTTGGAATCGGTGTTGGCGCCTGGCGGAGTATTGATGCAAGACGGTCCATTACCTTCATTAGTTAAGCACTGCAAGGAAAGAACCTGAACTTACAACCTCTGGCTATTGTTATCCCTCTACAAAAATGGCGACCATACCTATTGGGTCGTCGGTTCACAATCAAAACCAATCAAAGGAGTTTAAAATACCTGTCGGAGCAGCAGAATGTCACTAATGCCCAATAAAAGTGGCTTGCAAAGTTACTTGGTTATGATTACATGATCGAGTACAAGAAAGGGAAGGAAAATAAAGCAGCAGATGCCCTCTCAAGGGTTGTCAATGATGGGATGCTCAACACCATATCAATTCCCATTCCCTTTTGGTTGGATGGCGTGCGATAGGCATACGAGGTTGATCTGGAAATTCAAAAAAAAATTACAATGTTGGAGAGATGGTCATTTGAACTCTTCCAAGTATTCTATGCTTAATGGAATACTTTATTATAACGGGAAACTCTTAATTAGTTCCACATCATCTTTGAGGCAACGTATTCTAAGAGAATTCCATTAAAGTCCTACTAGTGGATACTCGAGATATCACAAAACACTCAAACATGTGGCCACGACTTCTATTGGCGTGAAATGGGGAAGGACATCAAACAGAATGTTCGGGAATGCAATATTTGTCAAGGTCATAAATCTGAAAATGTGGCTTCTCCTGGCCTTCTTCAACTAATGTAAGATGATGGAAACTATCCTAGGATAAAAGATGAGAGATCAATTTACACATTAATTTCAGCAATCAACATGTAAAGTCAAACATAACCACATAATAGATTCGAAAATTCAGATTTATAACACGAAGGTCTTGTTATCACATACGCGGTGCACGAAAATATAAAATAATTCAAGAGCGACCCACTTGGAAGTAAGGACTTCCAATCTAGCGTGGGTAGTGCAACAACCACGTAGATAATCAAAGATACATGCAAATTTCTGATTTGGGGAAAGTTTCACAAAAATTCAGATTTTCGTTAGGATTTTGTATTCATGCATGGAGATTTAGGAATGGGGTTTTTAGGGATTCAAAGAATCTAAGGATTAGGGAGTTCTAGAGGAAAATCAAAGAGAGAAAACCTCAAACGGGGGCCCACACGTATCTAGGTAAAAGAGAAGAAAGAGATGGACGATTGAGTGGGGTTTTGATGGGTTCAAAATGTTGTAATGAAAGGGGAAAGAATGAGACGAGAAGAATAATACATTTTAAAAAAGAGAAAGAGGAAGGATGTGCGTAGGGGAATCCACCACCAAACAAGCTTCTACCCTTCCACAATTCAATTAGAATTGAGGGTTTCTCACAAACCCTAAAACACAAGGAAGAAAATTCATTCACACAAGAGAGCTTCTATCTTCTTTTTTCTTTCTTCTCAATAACACTACTAAGGTTGGACCTCCACTCCCCTGTGCTTTTATAATTAAAAATTTGAAATAATTATAACTATACCACTCACTTTAGTGAAATGGCCCACCATTTAAAATAAGAAAACTAAAACACTTATTATCAATCTCAACCATCAAATAAAACCTAAAAATAATAATAATAATAATAATAATAATAATAATAATAAAGGAGGCAAGATCAGAGTCCAAGGAGAGTCCAAAGGGCCCATATCTTGAAGATCTGGTAGCTCGATAGCCTGGTTGACAAGATCCAACGATCGGATCAGCATAAAATAAAATCCTATGACTAAAATAGTCTCCTAAGCAGCCCACATGCATCATCCCAAAGTGGGGTTTTCCTGATGCATGTCCAATACATGCGAGGACTTCAAAATGGCCTAGCGAACCCCATCGGAAACTTGTCTCCCATCCACAAAGAAAGTTGCGCTAATGTGGATAGTCATCTCCGTCTCTGGTACACCCGAGTAGGTCCCCTGATGTCCCCATCATTAACCTTTGCCAATACCTGAGCAGGTTTGGATTGATATTTCACTCAACTTTATTAAAGGATTGCTTGTATCTCAGGGAAAAAGTGTCATCTTGGTCATGATTGATCGGCTTTCTAAGTACGCTCATTTTGTGGCCATGACACATCCATGTACAGTAGCCATTGTTGCTCAATTGTTCGTAGAATATGTATTTAAGTTGCATGGGATGTCGAGATCCATAGTAAGCGATCAAGACCAGACATTTACTGACCTCTTTTGGCAAACGTTATGCCCTCTTCAAGGAACTCAACTAAAAATGAGTTCGGCCTACCACCCTCAAACCAACGGGCAAACTGAGGTTGTTAACAGGTGCCTTGAAAATTATTTATGTTGCTTCACCAATGGTAGGCCTAAGGAATGGGCCAGGTGGTTGCCATGGGCCAAGTGGTGGTATAATACCACTTTTCACTCTTCAACATTGCTCACACCTTATGAGGCAGTATATGGAGTACCACCACCTTGAATAATAGCATATGTGCCTAGCACCACGAAGGTGCAAGCTATTGAGGCAAAGCTGTGAAGTAGAGATCACATATTATCTCTTTTGAAGGAGAACCTGTTGTCAGCGCAAGAGAGGATGAAGCGAATGGAGGTCTTACAGCAAACAATAGTGGCTTTTTACAAGTCCATGAAGTTGGCTCCCCGATACTTTGGACCATATAAGATAGTCCAACAAATCGGATCGGTAGCCTACAAGCTCGACTTACCACCAAGCTCAAAAATACACCATGTTTTTCACGTATCCTATCTTAAAAAGAAACTTGGACAACATGTTCAAGCCCAAGAAGATCTTCCATCTCTTACCACGAAGGGTGTAATGCATCCATTGCCACAGGCAATCATAAGGCGTCGCATGCTGAAGCATGGAAATCGGGTAGTGACTGAGATATTGATCCAATGACAAGGGGCCCCACTGGAAGATGCTACATGGGAGAAGTATCATTCTATCATTGTGCATTTTCCAAACATCAACATTAAGGACAAGTCTGTTGTAAGAGGGGAGGATTGATAGATGCACCTTCCATATGCATGTCTTCAAGTAGTTATTTTTTGTTATTGGTAGTGGTGGGGTGATGTTAAGGGCCTGTTTGGATACCACCAAATAAGTTACTTTTTCTACTTACAACAGTAGATAAGTAACTTATTTCACATAAGTTTGATTTATGATTAGTTATAAGTAACTTTTTTACTTAAAAGTACTTAATCACTTCAGTTAATTTTTTTAGCTTTTCTACTTTTCGTAAGTTCCTGAAGAGAGGCATAGGAGAGACGAAAGAGAGGAGAATCTGATAGGTATGTTGTTTACCAAACGTTCTTATCTTTTTAATAAGTAGAAAGTAGAAACTAAGATAAGTTACTTGTGGCATAAGTAACTTATCTTAAGCAACTTACAATCCAAACAGGCCCTAAGGGGGCATTTGGCACATGGTATTAGATGGGATTAGGTGAGATGGAATTGCATTTTGGTCCCATGCAAATTCCATCCGATGTTTGGGGAGGATGGGAAGGGTTGGAATTAGGTGTGATGGAATTGCATTTAGTCCAATGCGGGATTTCCGTGGTTTTTGTAAACCAGCAGTGAGAGACGTTCCAAATCCATTTGAAATCCAGCAAAAGGCGATATTGCTTTCAACAAGATTTGTGGGTCCCACCATAATGTATGGCTATATCCACACCATCCATCCATTTTTCGAGATCATTTTAGGGCATGATCACAAAAATCATGTAGATCCAAAGCTCAAGTGGACCACACCACATAAACTAATAGGGATTGAAGGCCAACCATTGAAAACTTCTTGACAACTACAGAAGTTTTGGATCAAGCTGATATTTGTGTTTTCCCTTCATCCAGGTCTGGGTGACCTTATGAACAGGTTGGATGGAAAATAAACATCACAGTGAGCCCTAGAAAGGTTTCAATGGTGGGTGTCATTGTCCCCACTACTTTCCACGGTGTGGTCCATGTAAGCTCTGGATCTGCCTCATTTTTGTGCCCATGCTATAAAATGACCTAGCAAAGCGAATGAATGGTGCAGATACAAGACATACATCACGGTAGTGTCCACAACAGTTGTTAACGTCAACACTAGAAAAGTTGGTTGTGCATGATTTCTCCAAATAGTGTACTTCCTAGGATGGTGGATTTTCATTGCATCCATGGCTCAATCCAAACATGGCATACAATGGAATATAATGTCCTTTGAAACCAGAGATTTCAAGACAATCTCTGACAGTGGGTAATCATTGCACTAAAGCAATTCTATCCCACCTAATTCCAAGTAAAGCCATGTGCCGAACACCCCCTAAGTCTTTAGGGCAGGTTTGGCGCATGGATTTACCTGGTAAATCCACGCGCCAAATTCTGCCAAATTCCATCCCACGTTCTTTTGTGATCATGCCCTAAAATGATCTCGAAAAATGGATGGATGGTGTGGATATAGCCCATACATCATGGTGGGACTCACATATCTTGCTGACATCATCACCGCCTTTTGCTGGATTTCACATGGATTTGGAAAGTCTTTCCCCGCTGGTTTACAAAAACCACATAAACCCCACATGGGACTAAATGCAATTCCATCCCACCTAATTCCAACCCTTCCCATCCTCCCCAAACGTCGGATGGAATTTACACGGACCAAATGCAATTCCATCCCACCTAATGCCATCTAATACCATGCACCAAACGCGCCCTTAGGGGTTCATATGCATGTCTATAAGTAGTTGCAAGTGATTAGGAGTAGTGGGATGGTGTTGAGCATTTTTGGGGGTTTTTTGTGTTATGGTACGCGTAGTAGGGAGGGTGGTTGGATGTCGTAACTGTTAGATGTAATCTGTATTTAATGCTTGGACTCAATGAAAATCAGCAATGAACTCTGCATCTTTTCCTTGTTAAGGATCGAGAGGAAAGGATTCCCCTCCCAAGTGAATCCAACTCGTTGTTGTGTTAATTGTTTTTGGCTTTTCAAAAATTCCACCTCAAAGGAGAACAGGTCGATGCGCACGTGTTGACCGAATCGACCCGGAAGTCCATAACGGGGAGAGAGAGAGAGAGAGAGAGAGAGAGAGAGAGAGAGAGAGAGAGAGAGACTTCGTTACCGAAATGAATGGGGGGAGAAATTACCTGTTAGAGGAGAGGAGAAATTCTCGAAATATCGCCTTCCTTTCTTCTTTTCCGATCTGAGAGAGAGAGAGAGAGAGAGAGAGAGAGAGAGAGAGCGGACGAGAGGAGGGAGAGAACGAGAGACGGAGGGAGAGAACGCCGCCGTCCGGTAGAGACCGAGAGAGGGAGTGAGACATCAGGGAGAGAGGCCGACACGCGGGCTCGCGGTAACGCCGCCTGCGGCACGTGCGAGCGGACGCGAGGGCTGGACCGAGCAAATCTCGCCACCTCAGCCCCGCACCTAATTCGCCCCCACCTGCCGGGACGCCGATTAGCTACCGACTCGACAGTAGCGACTCGCTACTGCAGTGACGTCACCACATTCTGTGGGCCCACCATGAGTTGTGTTGTATCCACACCGCCCATCCATTTGGAGTGATCATTTTAGGGTATGAGCCAAAGAATAAGGCAGGTCCAACGCTCAAGTGGGCCCAATACAAAATAATGAGGATTAAACGCCTACTCAAATACTTCTTTGGACCGTATTTTTTAGGGTATGAGCCAAAGAATAAGGCAGGTACAACGCTCAAGTTCTTGATCAAGCTTATATTCGTGTTTTCCCTTATTCAATGTATTTTCTAAATAAACATTATGCTAGGTCTTAAGAAGATTCCAACTGTAGTGGGTCTACTTGAACTTCGGATCTAACTCCTGTGCTAAAATGATCTCTGAAGGCGTGTTTGGCCAGGCGAATCCCATGGGATTAGGAGGGATGGGAGGGATGGGATGAATTTTAAGGTAATGATGGCTGTGTCAGTGGATTGATTTATGATCCGTGGGATTGCTATATCCCGGGACAGGTTCACTAGGTCTGTTTGGGACGCCTGCGTATCCCAAGATTTTAGCATCCAATCCATCCAACCAAGGGATGGGATCCATTTTAAGGTAATGATGATGATGTCAGTGGATTATTTTAAGATCCATGAGATTGCTTATATCTCGGGACAAGTTTGTCGGGTCTGTTTGGCGAGTCATGCATATCCCGAGATATGGTCTATCCCATCCCTCCTAATATCGTGGGATCGGTCCGGTCAAACACGCCCTAAATGAATGGATTGGATGGATACAACACATTCATCATTGTGGAGCCCATGGATGGTGACGTCGCTTTAATACCAATATTAGCTGCATATGGGTTATTCTATTCATCTTGAAAAATCATTTTAATGCACTTGCGAACTTGAGTATTGTTGATGCGAAAAACTGGATCTGTCTCTCCCTGCGCTTCCGACCTACACCGCAAAGACGAAGAAAAGGAACCCTAGCTAGAGCCAGGGAACCTCCAAAGCTTAAGTCAGTAAGGATCCAGGAAGAGGAGTTTCTTAGGGTTTTTTCTGCGTACCTTGGTTCCTGGAGAGCCCTTTCTTTATAGGAGTGAAAGGTCCCGGCGTAAGGGGATTCTCTCCCTGATTTTTGGGAGATTTGATTTAGTTGTCACTGGTTTACGGATATTTTTCGATCCCGAGATTTTCGAGGTCGAGAATCCTTTTATAAGATTCTCGAGACGGTGTTTAAAATTACACTGTCTCGCTTTTGCTTGGCTCGGCCTTAATAGACTCTACAGTCTCGACTGGCTTATAAAGATGGAGCTTTTTGCCTACTGTCAGACGAAACAGAGTCGGTGCAGGATCAACGTCCTTTCTTAATCCGATAGCCGACACTACAACCGGCCTTATGTAGGTCGGTTTCACGGTCGGTCAGGTGGCTTTAGCTTTAGGACCTTTAATCGATCCATTTAGACGTCGCTGCCTCTTTAATCGAGTCAACTTCATGTGTCTTACATATTTTTTATGTGGCTCCTGACTCTTTCAGCTTCGGTTAGGATTCATATCTTACACATCCGAGCTAAGTCTCTCATTTAGGCTTTATCTTGTCTCGATTTTGCCTGTTACTTCGGGTAACGTCAGCAGAAGTGGTCTATTCTATAACCAAGCTCCCGGACTGTCATATTTTTTCCCAATAGTAAGTCCCTTACTCCTTGTGTTAGCTATGTCGACACAAAGGAGTAATGAATTGCCAGGTCGGTTTATATTGGGAACCGAAGGTATGATGGAGCATTTAATGCTTCTTGTGTCGTCCTTAACGTGCGATGGTTCGTTACTCGAGGTCGCACGAGCGGATAGTTGTTAGGTCGTTCCGTCCGCTTATGAGCGTCAGACACGTGGCGAAGACGTTATCTGCGTCAGTCGGTGTGCGCCACGCATTAGGCGGGGGAGTCGAAGTAGGCATCGGTTCGAATCCTCCTTAAATGCGGCTACCATGTGGCTCGACTATAAAAGGAGGGGCGGGATCGCTTTCGTATTTTCGCACTCCCGCTCGATCTTCCCCTCCATTTTCTCTTCTTCTTTCTTCTCCAACTGTGCGCTTTTCGCCTCTCCAGTGAGTTTTCTCTTTCCCTTTCTTTTCAAACTTCTGTGCATTTTTTGCCTCTCTAGTGAGTTTTCTCCCTCCCTTTCTTTTCAAACTTTTAGTGATAATGCACCCTTCAAGTCCCCGGGAGGAGATTTTTGGTGATGAGGGCGAAACAAGGCATTTCTGGAATATCTCGGAATCGCCTTCTTTACTGGCGGAGATGGTGATGAGTGCCAATGAGGCTTTTCAACATACTGCTAGGCTATCCAGTGGGACTTCAGCGGAACGCCTTACTCTAGCAAGTTCTTCTGTCTTGAGGCATGCCCCTGGCAGGCCTACTCATCAATTTTCTGGGGATGACTTGGAAGAAGAGGAAGATTGGGAGAAAACCACTGAGTCGGTTCCTCTTAGGAGACCGGCAGGGACTGAGTTTTGAGGAAACACCGAGTCGATCCCTCTGCGGAAGTCAGCTTGATTTATTGAGTCGACGGCCGAAGAAGAAGGAGAGGCTTCAGAGGGATGGGAGGTCAAAAATAAGTAAAAGGGACCAGTCCCCTCGATTTTGACTGAGGCAGATTTGAATAGAATCTAAGTCGGGTATCATGTTCTTGACTCAGTAATTCTTCGACTTCTGCTCCCAAATGAATTATCTAACCATCCCCCTCCTAGGATGGTCGTAATTTTTTAAATTGTCATACAATATGGTTTGCGTCTGCCCCTGCAACCCATTGCTCGGGATTTTCTCTACCGACTTAGAATTGCTCCCGGGCAGATAGTTCTGAATGGGTGGAGGAACTTTTTCGGATGTGTAGTGTTGTGGGATGAAGCAGAACAGCCCCCACTGACCATGGATGAGTTCATTTATCTATACAAAGTACGACCGAACACCTCGCAGCCCGGCTGGTATTTCTTGAGTGCTTAGCGGAACAAGGACGGCTCCTTGATAACCGACTCTCCTACCTCCAACAAGCACTGGAGAGAGAGGTGGTTCTGGGCATGCGGTTGCTAGGAGACTGTCGAGCCTAGGCTCTTCGAACCTCCCATTCCCATTGCATTCTTTGAAGCAGGTGACTCGGCATGCCTTTTTCCTTATCTTTTCTTATTATAATTCTTCTAAGTGTGACTGAACGTATTCTGCAGAAATTTCTAAGAAAAAACTGAAGCTATGAGCCAACGCATTAGCTCGGATCAAAGATCTGTGGACGATAAGTCCGGAGGATCGATCTTGGAAGTCTCTTTTATAATCAGAGCGTCTTCTTCTCTCGGGCTTGGATTCGTCCGTTACAGGTATCTTTTGGTTACTCAGACGCATCCTCCTTGGATTTTTTTGACCCTGCGCTTTGTCTGACACAGAAATGGCTGAAGCTCGACCCCTTCTGAAGCCAGCATCCAAGTTAAAGGCTCCTCCTAGGTTAGTGCTTCTATCGGAGCCTCGGCCTCCAAAGAAGGTGAAAACTGCTCCCTCAGTCATGGAACCACCCACCCCCGTCGGCCCTGCTCCGGCCGCCCCGACCGTTGTCATTCTCTCTGACCCCGAAGAGAGGGTAGAGGGTGTGAGCAATCTTCCTGTTGAGTCTCGAGCGACTCCTGAGCCAGAACCCATTGCAGAGCGAGTCTTAGGACGAAGAGAGAAGCAGAGAGGGGAGACTTCGAGGGGGAGTCAGCTCCGCAGGAGCAATCAATCTTCCAACGGGCCGTTGTAGATATGGTCCCTTGGGCAGTTTCTGTTGTGAGCGAAAAAGAATTCGCCTCCCTTTTTGAAGCCTCCGGGAATCAGATACTTACTCATGCAGCGAAGATCTTGCTCGAGGTAGGACTTAAACTTATCTTTCAACTCGTTGTCTCTTTCGGCTTTGATTTGACTTCGTTCTTTTCACATGCAACTCGCTCCTTGCCTGCTGAGAGCCAGTATAGATCTGACTGAGGCCCAGAAAGATGTGGCGGATGTCGAAGTGGCTCGAAAACGGGCAGCAGAGGCAGAGGATCAACTTGAAATTATTTCGGCTCGGGTCGGCTGACTGATTGGCGAGTTGAGTCTCGCTTGAAAGGCGACTGAAGATGCTAGAGCTGAATGTGCTCGAGTGGGTCTGCTGCTGAAGGAAGCCCGTGATGAGAGTCGATAACTTCGTCGGCTCGTGACGCCTCTGAGGAGAAGCTGGCTCGACTTAAAGTCGAGACAAAAGGTGTCCTTGAGGTGACCAAGAAAGAAGTTGGAGAGATGGTTGTAAAAGCTTTCCTTGCTTCTCCAGAGTTTGAGGATGAGAGAGATCGTTTATATCAGAGCGGGTATATGGCTCGATTCAAGGTGATGAAGCAATCTTTTCCCGACCTTGATCTCTCGAGATTCGAGGAAGGCACCTCCGAGGATCCGGTTACCGAAGTTGCTAGGTTTGCTGATGCGGCGGCAGGTACTGAGGTTGAGTCTGAAGCAGCTCCAGTTCTAAAGGTCGCTTCGAGTGACTCTCGATGAACCCCAGAGCTTGGTTTTTGGTACCATCATCAGCTCCCTTTTGGTACCATCATTAGCTCTAGGCAAGCTCATGATTAGTTTTAACCGAGGAAGAAGTTCGCATATTGTGGCCGACCTTTCTTTTGCCTTTAACCCTTTCTAGTCTAACAATGTAATGCTGAAGCAAGAATGTAACTTGATGTAACAAACATACTGATAAATGAATATGCTTAGTTTTATTTTATTCATTTTAACTTGGTTTACATGCTTGTCATTTTTTAACCTTTTTCATTGCCTTGCTATATTGACTTTAGGGGTAGTAGGTTTTTAGATGCTCGGTATTTCACGGATGAGGCAGCAATCGCCCGGTTAGGTCTTCCAATCGGTACGTTCCCGATCGGATGGTACTTGAGACGACAAAGGGTCCTTCCCAATTGGGTCCCAATGTGCCCGCGCCAACTTCTTTTATATTAAGGAACATTTTTTGGAGGACCATATCTCCGACTCGAAAGCGTCTGACCTTCACTCGGGCGTTATAGAACCGAGCCACTTGTTGTTGCCGAGTTATCACGCTTAACCGAGCTCTTTCCCTTTGTTCGTCCACAAGGTCGAGTCCGAGGGCTAAGAGTTCTTCATTTTCTTCTTTATTAAATGAACTGACTCGAGTTGAAGGCAACCCGATCTCAACTGGTGTGATGGCTTCCAAGCCATAAGCAAGGGAGAAAGGAGTTTCTCTCGTAGCCATTCGGGCTATGGTTCCGTATGCCCATAGTATCTTTAGGAGTTCCTCGGCCCATGCTCATTTGGCTCGGTCGAGCTTAGTCCGAAGATGCCGCTTGATGTTCTTGTTGATTACTTCAACTTGCACATTCGTTTGAGCATGATGAGGCGACAAATATACTTTCCTGATTTCGAGATTATCGCACATCTCGCGATAACTTTTGTTATCGAACTGCTTTTCATTGTCAGTTATAATAGTCCGAGGTATCCCGAACCTATAGACGATGTTCTTCCATACAAAGTCCGTGATCTTCTGTTCAGTTATCTTTGCCAATGGCTCTGCCTCGGCCCACTTCGTGAAGTAGTCTACTGCCACGACTGCAAACTTGGTCTGGCCTTTCCCCATAGGGAGAAGTCCAATAATGTCAATTCCCCACTGCGCAAAGGGCTAAGGGCCGGTCATGGGAGTCAGCTCTTCAGGAGGTTGTATCGGGATAGCCACGAATCTCTCACACTTATCGCATCTCTGGGCGAGCTTATGGGCGTCATGCTGGATAGTCGATTAGTAGTATCCTTGACGTAAGACCTTATGTGCAAGGGATTATCCTCCCGAATGATTTCTGTAAATCCCTTCGTAGATTTCCCGTAGCATATAGTCAGCTTCACTGGGGTTTAAACACTGCAGCAATGAAGCATAATAACCCTTTTTATATAATGCCCCGTTGAGTATGGTGTAGCAGGAAGCTTGGATCTTCAATCACCCAGCCTCGACACGATCTTCAGGCAACTCCCCACTGTCGAGATATCGGACGATTGGATTGAGCCAAGTAGGTCCCGAATCGATAGCAAGTACAGTCGAACTAACTAGTTCAATAATACTCGGTTTAACGACGTACTCGATCAGAACAGACCTGGGTATGTCGTCTTCATCAGTAGAGGCGAGTTTCATTACGCCTTAACGTTTTCTGTCTGAGGGATCTGAGTGACGACACAACGCTGAAAGCTGCTGATCAGTTCTTTAGCTTTCTCCAATATGCTTTCAATTTTTCTTTACGTGTTTGGTACACACAGGTGACTTGATTGACGACCAACTGAGAGTCACTGAAAACATTGAGATGCGCAACTCCCAAACTGGTCACGAGTCGGAGGCTGAGTAATAATGCTTCATATTCTGTTGTATTGTTCAAGGCTTGAAATTCAAGTCTTAAGGCATGTTGCATATAGGTTTGATCAGGAGTTTTCAGTACTACTCCTGCCCCGCTTGCCTTAGAGTTAAAAGAGCCATCGACATACAGCTTCCAGGGGACCAGGTCGAGCGATGACTCGAGAGAAGCTGTCGTCGAATCTTCAACTAGCTCTGTAACACTTGTGTCGACTTGTGGTGTCACTTCAGCTATGAAATCGGTCGCAACTTATCCTTTAATAGCTACTCTCAGCTTATATTGAATGTCGAATTCACTGAGTTCAATCGCCCATTTCATAAGTCGACCGGATGCTTCCAGTTTCTATAGAATTTGTTACAGCGGAAGGTTGGTCATAACGACAATGGTATGGGCTTAGAAATATGGCTGAAGTCGGTACGAGGAAACGACTAGAACTAAGGTCACTTTTTTTAAAAGTGGGTATCTCGTCTCTACCGGTAAGAGTGCTTTGCTAACATAATAAACCGACGGTTGCTTTCCTTCGTATTCTCTTATTAAGGCCGAGCTAATTGTTGCTTCGAACTCCGCAAGATACAGCAGCAGAGCTTCTCCTGTCTCGAGCTTCGATAAGAGAGGTGGAGATCTAAGATAAGACTTTAATTGCTGAAATGCTACTTCGCACTCTTTCGTCCAATCCACTGTTTGCCTTCAATTGTTTGAAGAACGAGAGATATTTATCAGTAGCTCAGGATAGGAAACAGTTAAGTTCTGCTACTCGTCTAGTCAATCTTTTTATGTCTTTGATTGTTTTTGGAGATTTCATATCGAGTAATGCTTTTATTTTCTCCGGGTTTACCTCCATCCCTCATTGACTAACCAGGAATCTGAGGAACTTTCGCAAGCTTACGCTGAAGGCACACTTTCTCGAGTTCAACTTCACTTGAAAATTGCGCAAGATAAGAAACATTTCTTCTAAGTCGGTTATATGGTCACCCGCGTGTACACTTTTGACGAGCATGTCGTCAATGTACACTTCCATGGTTCGGCCTATCAGCTGAGCAAAGATTTTGTTCACTAATCTTTGATAAGTTGCTCCAGCATTTTTCAAACCAAATGACATCACACAGTAACAAAAAGGCCTTTATCGGTGACAAAGGTAGTTTTAGATTTATTATATTTGTGCATTACAATCTGATTATACCCTGAGTATGCATCCATAAAACTAAGAAGTTCATACCGCGCAGTACTATCTATCAACTGATCAATCCTCGGAAGAAGAAAGTTATCCTTTAAGTAGGATTTATTTAGGTCGGTATAGTCAATACAGAATCGCTACTTTCCATTGACTTTTTTTACAAGTACGACATTATCTACCCATTCCAAGTAGTATATCTCTTCTATGAATTTTGTCTTGAGGAACTTGCTGACCTCTTCTTCAATGACAGCGTACCTTTCAAGGCCGAGTGGTCACCGCTTCTGTTAGATCGACAGGTAGGTTGGGTTGATGTTGAGTCGGTGAGTGATTACTGACAGGTCAATTCCTGACATGTCATCATGGCTCCATGCGAATACGTCAGCGTATCGTCGGAGCAGGGCTATCAGATTATCTTTCAGGGGAAATCGCAGAGACGGGCCAATTTGCACTGTTTCAGATCCATCCGCCTCATTTAAAGGTACTGAGATAAGGTCTTTAACTAGTTGTCCTCGTTTATGAGTCTCGACTCGGGGATCCAGCGACTCAATCATCAATACCTCGACTGGAACTTTCTCGTCTGGGATTTTTATAGCTATCACATAGCAACGTCTCGCGTCTTGCTGACTCCTTTGATGACTCCTACCCCCGACTTGGTCAGAAATTTCATGGAGATGTGGTATGTAGATACCATGGCCTGGAGGAGACTTAGAGAGGGTTAGTCGAGTATAGCGTTGTAAACGGACGACTGATCAACTATTAGAAAGTCGACCATTATTGTTGCCTGGTGCGGAGGGTTTTCGACCGTAAGCGGCAATGATATGAGTCCCTCTGGGAGCATCCGTCCTCCCAACAATTCGATTAATGGGGTATGAACCGGCCGCAATGCTGATTATTCAACTCTCATTTGTCGAACGCTTGAGTGAAAAACACGTCAGCTGACGATCCTGTGTCAACTAGTATGCGGAATACCTTTCGGTTTGTGATAGTAAGAGTGATGACTTGTAAGCCCCGTATCCTAGACCGTATCATTCCATAAACTTCTGCGGTCTTTCCGATCGAATTTCGACAATCTTCGACCCTTAACCGATATTTGCGCGTGACCCTCAGTCACACGTCATCAACTCGAGACTTATATCCTAGTGACCACACCGTCGCCGCGGTTTCGATGCCGTGACTAGCGCGCCGATCCAATACCCTGATCAGGAGATGTGGGCCAACGTTCGTGCAAGAAAACACCAGGCGTACAAATTCTGAGAGAATCTCTACGACTTGTCACATCAATTAATCAATCAACCAATCCCATCATGTCAAGTATATGTCTAGTATACCATCACCTCTTACCCTTCCCCAAGCAACCCCTAAAGTTAAAAAATTTTTACAAGCCTATACCTTTCTTACACAAATTACCTCAAAAGTTAAAAAGTTCTTACACCCATCACTCACCACATCCATCACTCCATCACTCATCTCTCTCTCTCTCATTTTCAAACTCATTTCCAAGCAAGAAAAACACCACACGTTTAAGCCTCTCCAAGCTCTCCCAAGCAACAAGTGTGGCCTACCTTCCCACCCTTTCATCTCCCATCCAACCATCCAAACCTCATCTCCTCCATTAGGATTGAATCTAGGGAGCAAAGAAGCCATTGGAGCTAAGAAGAAAAGATCCAAGGTGGGCGATCCACTGTTGATTTCTTATTAGAAGGCCCACTTATGGTGGGACCCATTTATTTTGTTTATGTATGTTTTGTATTCATGGGGGGCCCATAGTGGCGGGGTCCCTCTATCACCGTCCGATCTCTCCGATCTCTCTTCTTTCCATTTCTATCTCTCATTTCTTTCGTTATGGTGTTGATGCGATGAGATGTGTGGCCCACCATGATGTTTGCATCTAAGCCACCTATCGGTAGACCCCCCATCCATGTGGGACACACCATGATGTTTATATGCCATTCCAACCGTCCATTTAGGGTGTAGTCCACCTCACATGTGTGGGTGGGGCCCTCCTTAATGTATTAAGTCTCACCCACTCCATCCACCCATCCAAAACAATGTGGCCCACCTTGATCTTACCGCTTTAATTGACGCCGTCCAACTGTTTTATCCAGGCCATCCAATGGGCCTGGATTATGGGCAAACACAAATATCAGGTTGATCCTAAACAGGTGTGCTATGTGGGACCCACCTTGATGTGGTGCACATCCTCACGGTCCGTCCAGGGACGCTGGGGACATCTTCTGGCGATGGGGGTGGCTGACAGTGAAGTGTTAACTGAAAGTGGTGTGGCGCTGGGTGCAGCTAATGGTAGAGTGTGTACTGACGTAGGTAGTGCACCACGGTGATGTGTGTGCTGACAGTGGGATCCACGAACCCATCCAAGCCCTCCACCCCACGTGTGGGGCCACACGATGGTGTATGGGTCTTATCCAGACCAACCACCACCTCTGACATTAGGGCCACGCACGTGTGGGGCCCTCCTTGGCGTGCGTCCCACACCCAATCCATAGCTCACTGGCAAACTGAGTGGAGGTACCTCGTTTCAACGGTGGGCCCCCATAGCTCACGTGGTAGACTGTGTGAAAGGTACGTCATTTCAACGCTTGAGGTCCTGGGGCTGATTTCCCTGGGGCGGTGGCTAACAGTGAAGTGTGCCCTGCCGTGGGGTCCATGGGACCCATCTACACCGTCCTTCCATTTAGACGGGCCCACCATGATGCATGCCACGTGGGACCCACCTTGAATGCAAGTGACAGTCCAGGCCTTTGGATAGCCTGGACGTTACATCTGAATGTGTGTGAATGTGCTATATACAATATAATATATATTATATATAATATAATATATATTATATATCAAATATATTATGTTATATTATATATAATCTGGTGGTAGGCCCTACGTGGGACACACCTCCCTTTTTTCTTTTACAGCAATGCTGCTGTACAGCAGCACTCTCTCTCTCTCTCTCTCTCTCTCTCTCTCTCTCTCTCTCTCTCCCCCTGTGAGCGTTAGCAGGCGATAGGCCCCACTTAATGTATGTGTTTTGCACATGTTGTCCATCTATTTTGGTGGTGGGGCCCACTGCTATCTGGTGACAACAAGTTCTGTGGGTCCCGCTACTAAGACGCCACATATATTATAAAATAATATGTTATATTGTAAATTATGTATTATATGTTATATATTAAATATTATGTAGTATATACTTGGTGGTGGGACCTACGTGGGACTCACCTTCGCCTTCCTAGGTGCAGCCAGCTGCCTGTGCAGCAGCCATATAGTTGCTTCTTGTTGACAACAGGCCCCACATTGATGTGTATCGACACCGTCCACTACTTTGAATGGTGGGCCACACCAGGATGCATGTGTTGTATCCATGTCGTCCAACCATTTGTGAGATCATTTTATAGTGTGGGAAAATGAATGAATCAGATCTAAAGTTCAAGTGGCCTCCACCATTCAAATAGTGGACCGTGACATCCACCGTTCAAATTTCTAAGGAGCACAGTGGTTCCCACTCAAATTGATATTTGGTTTTTACTTCAATCTCTATGTTAATTTATGAATTGGTCGAATCTCAAATATACATAAGGTTGGTCCCAATTTGATATAAATGAGGCCCATCGGTGTAGTCTATTTGATATACCTGAAGCCTATTGGTGTGGCCCATATAATGCAGCCCATGTAACGTGGCCCACTTGACATAAGAGGCCCATTGTGATATATTTGAGGCCCAAGTGCGAGGCCCACCTAATGTGTATTCGGGACCTGATGCGATGTATGTGAGGCCCATAAGTGATGCCCAATGTAATGAATGTGTATGGCCGTTACAGTGTAGGTTGTGCCTTGAGAGCAATATTGGTTTGACGTCCACATTGTATGAATAATGTTGGTTAAATGTCCGCATTATAATTCTCCCTAGGGCCCATTATTAGGCCCATACTTGTAGGTCGTCTAGGCCCATCTTCATTATGAACAAAATTCATCACCATATAACACGTTTAGTATAGTTTCACGATTCATAATCATATGCATTATATGTATGCTTGATATGATAAGTGACTGATCATAGCATATGTCTTCGGACAGATTGTTTAGGGGCTCCCGATTAGGCGGTGTTGCCCCACATAAGCGCACGATACGCGCAAGATTACCGCATGACTGGATAGTGTAATTCATGCATTTCGTATTGTGTGACATGGTTACTGTACACCTTAGCAACATCAGGGTTGTAGCTTCTACAGGCGTATCATGGTTGGCAGGATTGAATACCGAAAATCTTATTCTATATGGGGTGCTATAGATATCCCTAGGTGAAAGTCCCTAAAAGGTTACTTCAACGTCTATACCGAGTGGGTGCATGAGCGCCGAGTGCCGATTACCAGATAGCCGCACTTTTCACTGTGTCGTGGTGGTTAAAAAGGGGTGCGGCCTTACCCACCCAAGAGGAGGGGGTAAAGCTAGGCTGAGTTTGACTAGCTCCAGGAATGAGTCTGCTATCGATGAGCCGAGCCCGATATTGACAGGCAGATAATGAGGTCTTTTTCACTCACCTTGTTGCGCGTGATGGGCGACAATTTGGCTTGGAGTGTACTAGATCCCCGTGATATTCCAGAGTTGAGCTGTATTGATATGTTAACTTATATGAGAATTTGTGTGCTTGAGTTGCATCTTGCATCGCATGGCCTTGGTATGTCCGACATCATTCATGCCTTACATCGCATAGCCTTGGTACGGCTAACAGGATTCATGGATTCATCAGCATGTCCCGCATTACTCTGATACTGCATAACTGTATTACTACCTTACGCGCACACTTTTACCACCCTCTAAGCTTTCTATAAGCTTATACACGACTGTTGCGTGTAGGTGACATTAGATTGCAGCAGCGCTGAGGTAGGAGAGCATATCAAATCAGCTTGGAGCTTTTGTCTATCATCATTGTTTTTCCCTTTATGTTTATTGTACTTATAAAGTTTTTAATCATAGTGAAAATGTGATGGAGTTTTTGGTTGTTGTTTGTGGGTTATGCCTTTGGTTATGCTTGTTACGAATTAAACTGATGTTGCCCAGAATCAGAACCTGGCGAATGGGCACTAGGAGCTGAGAATGGGGTATACGGAGGCTGTCAATGCCAGATTCAGTGATCAGGAATTTTGTGAGCCTGATTTTCGAGTTTGGGGTGTGACACGACTAGTGTATCGTCATAAGGGTGATAGATGCCTCGGACATCTTCATCAATAAATAAGATGCAGTACTTCTCTCTTTTCTTTTCTTTTGAAGGCTGAACTATAACCAGGAGCTCGGAGTCGGGTCAGATGAGACTTCTGGCATGATTTTTTCGAGCATTATTTGAGTCGCCTCTGCCTCGGGGACCACCGATGATAGTTCGGATTTCTTCCATGGGTCGGTTGTCACCTGGGCGTTCTTCACCTGTCCCGGTCCTTTCAACTTGCTCTGTGAGTCGACCTTCTCGGATAAGCCTTTCGATCTCTTCCTTCAGGTGATAACAGTCACTCATATTATGCCCATGATCGTGGTGATAGTGGCAGTACTTGCTCTTATTTCATCGATTGGTATTGCTCCGAAGCCTGTCTGGCTAGTGGACGAATCCCTCACTCTTAATCTCCATCAGGACCTGCTCTTGCAATTTTTTGAGTGGAGTGTATGTGGAGAACTTTCGATCGGGTCGTTTACTCAACTTATGATCGTTACGCGTTCGATCGTCCTTACGTTTCTTCCCTCCAGTCGAGTCAACTTCCTTTTTAGCTGACTCTTTGGCCGAAGCTTTTGAGTTCTATGCGGCTTCACGCACGATTCGTGTTTTCTCAGCATCCGCGTACTTGTCCGATCGAGTCATGAACTCGGCCAGAGTCATTGGTAGATTCTTTTCTAGAGACGCCAAAAACAGCTTGTCTCTAACCCCTTGCATAAGGGAATTGAGTGTTGTCTCTTCTGAGTGTTTCAGAACCTGCAGCGATTTGAAGTTGAAACGCTTAATGTAGTCTTTCAGTAGCTTTTCATCCTTTTGAACTATTTTGTTCAGATGTGCAGGGGGCTTTCCCACCAATAAAATTGGTAAGGAAGGCGTCGCTGAGCTCGGCGAACAAACTAATTGACTTCGGTTTCAACTGCTTAAACCAGAGTCAAGCTACGTTGGCTAAGGTGAGAGAAAAAGCTCGACTCATTACGGCGTCTGAAGCATCGTGCAATTCCATGTACGTCCGAAAGCATTCGAGGTGTTCAGTTGGGTCGGTCTTACCAGTGAAAGGTGTAATCTGTGGTAAACGAAATCTTTTCGATAGCCGAGCTCGCATTACTTCATCAATGAAGGGGGATGTTTTGGTCTCGAGCTTGATTTGACGTGCATCCTGACCCTGCTTCATATATGTCATCTCTTCCCGTACTTCTTTCTTGAAATCCGAGAGTTCAGCTTTCCAGGGCTCGTCACTTTCTGTCATACCCTCATCCGGATGCCGGCTGCGCCTCCTCCGATTTATCTCATGTTGGAAATCAGCGGGAGATAGCATGACAATCGCGGAATGAGTGGGCGCTAGCTCGGACGTGCCATGAGGCTAACTCGACCGTGAAAGTGATCGCAAAACGGTGGGCTGAGGGTCGGCAACTTGTTACGAAGCGTTCATCGCCTAATGCTGATGAAGCTGCTGCATTTGTTGTTGGTGTATTTGTTCTAACATTTGTCTCATAACGTTTACTTCAGCTCTGAGCTCCTGGACCTCCCGATCCAACCGTCCATTATCTAGGTTCCGCTGAGCGTTAGTTACCGCGGGAGCCGCTGGACGAGGTGCGGAACTTTAACGGTTGTCGGGTTGATTCTGAGCCCCCTGGCCTGCACTTGTACTCGGTTCTCCAGTACAGCGGCACCACCTGGTTCTTCCAGACCTATTCTTCTAGTTCTCGCCATTAAAACGTGTTTACAGCTCCTTGGGTAGAATGTAAAAAAGGATTTTTTGTATCGTTTTCCACAGACGATGCCAAACTGTTGATGCAAGAAACTGGATCTGCCACTCCCCGTGCTTCTGACCTACACCACAATGAGGAAGAAAGGGAACCCTGGCTAGAGCCGGGGAACTTCCGATGCTTAAGTCGGTAAGGATTCAGGAAGAGGAGTTTCTTAGGGTTTTTTCTACGTACCTTGGTTCCTGGAGAGCTTTCTCTTTATAGGAGTGAAAGGTCTCGACGTAAGGAGATTCTCTTCCTAATTTTTGGGAGATTTGATTTAGTTGCCACTGGTTTACGGATATTTCTCGATCCTGAGATTTCCAAGGTCGGGAATCCTTTTACAAGATTCTCGGGACGGTGTTTAAAATTACACCGTCTTGCCTTTGCTTAGCTCAGCCTTCATAGACTCTGCAGTCTCGACTGGCTTACAAAGATGGAGCTTTTTGCCTACTGTCGAACGAAACAGAGTCGGTGCAGGATGGACCTCCTTTCTTAATCCGATAGCCGACACTATAACCGGCCTTATGTAGGTCGGTTTCACTGTCGGTCAGGTGGCTTTAGTTTTAGGACCTTTAATCGATCTATTTAGACGTCGCTGCCTCTTTAACCGAGTTAACTTCATATGTCTTATATATTTTTCTTGTGGCTCTTGACTCTTTCAGTGTCGGTCAGGATTCATATCTTACACATCCGAGCTAAGTCTCTCCTTTAGGCTTTATCTTGTCTCGATTTTTCCTGTTGCCTCGGGTAAGGTCGGCAGAACTGGTCTATTCTATAACCGAGCTCCCAGACTTGTCATATTTTTTCCCAACAAGTATAATGCATTAAAATAGGTAGCAGAGAAAATTACGCCGTTATTGAAATCTTACTTTGTAAGACCCGTATCCTATACCGTATCGTTCCGTAGGTTCCCGCGATCTTCCGGGTCGAAATCTGGCAACCTGACACCCTTAACCGGCATTTGCGCGTGACCCTGATTCACACGCCGTCAACCCGAGTCAACTCAACCCAAGACTTGCACCCTAGCAACCCCGCCGTCGCCGCGATTCTGATACCGCATCTCACGCGCCGAGGTGATATCCAAGCCAGGAGATGTGGGCCCGCGTTCAGTTTGAGAAAAACACCGCGCGTTGCGAAACTCAAAAGAATCTCTACCGAATGTCACATCCGTCAATCAATCAATCCCATTAAGGGTCAAGTACACCATCACCTCACACCCATCTCCAAGCAACCCCTAAAGTAAAAAGTTCTTACACAAGCCTATATCCTTTCTTACATAACCTACCCCTAAAGTCAACAAACTCTTACACCACCCACCCTCTCTCTCCCATCCATCACTCCTCTCCCATCATCTCTCTCTCTCTCTCTCTCTCTCTCTCTCTCTCTCTCTCTCTCTCTCTCATTTTCCCTTTCACTCAAGCAACTCCCAAGAGAAGCCAATGTCTAAGGCATTTCCTAGCTCCATGAGAGGCTTTGTGTGGCTCACTTCCTATCTCTCATCCCCACCCTCCAAAAACAATCTCAACCGTTGAAGTTCGTCCTTTGGAACTCTAAATCGCGTTGGTGGAAGAAGGAAAAGGAGATCAAAGGTGGGTGATGTTATTTATTTAATTTGTGATTTGAGGGCTCACATATGTGGGACCCATCTTGATGTATGCCTTGTGTCGGGGTCCCTCCCATCTCCACCGTTCTCTCTCTCTCTCTCTCTCTCTCTCTCTCTCTCTCTCTCTCTCTCTCTCTCTCTTCCTCACTTTCTCTATTTTTTTCCTTTTTGATGAATGGCCCACCTGATGCATGTGATATATCCACACCAACCATCACATCGGGCCAACTTTGATGAGTGTGGTGCGTCCACACCATCCAACAACTTGGACGGTGAGACCCTCTGTGGCGCATGTGTATCATCCATACCGTTGCATGGTGGAGCCCACTGTGATGTGGATTTCATCCACGCCTTGCTTCTGTTTTGCTGCAGCAGTAGCAGCTGCTGCTGACGTCAACAGCCCTAAGGGTCTAACCGTGAGCTATGTGTTAAAATCCAGATCGTCCACTCATGTGGACTCCACCTTGAAGAATGGACTTGATCCACACCGTCCATGTGTATGGGACGGTGGGCCCTGATGTATGTGGGCCACACTGTGATGTATATGTTTACATCCATCCATCCATTTGTGGCGTCCACATGTTGCACGTGTGCAACCTCCAGACCGTCCGTCATGCCTTTCTGGACGTTGGACGATGGTATATATATATATATATATATATATATATATATATATATATATATATATATATATATATATATATATATATATATATATATATATATATATATTATTTAAGACTATAATATTATACCATGTAGGGGCTACATGATGTCTATGATGTGATCTTCACCATCCAAATGTCTGGACGGTGAGTCACACATGATATTTGTGTTGTTTCCATGTGGTCCAGCAGTGTGGGCCCCATACACGTGTAGAATCCACCGTGATGTGTAAATCGTGGGGCCCACCTCTGATGTATTTAAATCCATGCCACTCCATTTAGGCGTGGAATCTCTCCCACGTGTGTGGGATCCACCTTGATTTATGTATTTCTTCTGCATCGTCCAAATGTGTTGGACGGTGGCAGCCACCAGATATATGTATTATGTTTAACACCGCCCATCTACTACTGTAGGGCCCATCTTGCACATGTGACACATGTGAGGTGTGAATCACCTTGATATATGCATTTCATCTTTGCCATCCATCAGATTTCAGGACTGTGGGCCCACTACAGTGACGTCAGTGATTTATGTGGATGTAGCCCACATGATGCACGATGTATGTGTTTTAAATCTACATTGTAAGCAGCTGTGGGCTGGCCTTAATGGCACATGTGGCCAGCACATACGTGGGACCCACCTTGAATGTATGTGCCTTGCATCCACCGTCAGTCCAGCGTGTCCAGAAGACTGGACACTGGACTGGATGGTGTAATATTATATTTTATATATATATATATATATATATATATATATATATATATATATATATATATATATATATATATATATATATATTATAATATATTATAAATATTATATATGTAATATATATATTATTAATATAATATATATTTATGTGGGCCACTTCCACGTGGACCCACCATGATTTATGTATTTCACCCACTGTCCATTCTAGAACGGTGGGACCTACCCTAATGTATCAGTTATGTCCTCGTCGTCCATTGTATGGACGTGGGACCCACCATTATGTAAGTGTTTTATTCATGCCATCCGGTCCACGTGCGTGGGCCCCACACCATTGCAGGAGGCATCCACACCGCCCATCCAGTTTTTTAAATCATTTTAGGGTCGGGACCAACGGCCAGCGTGTGAATCAGCAGACAACAGGCCCACTAATGATGTATGTTTCATCCACAACCATCTATTTGTGCATGTTGCTGGAGTGTTGTCCAGCAGCTGCAGGGCCACCTGACGTGTGCTTTGATCCACCACCATTTAGTGGAAGGTCCGTGGGATCTACCATAATTTATGTATTTTATTTGGGCCGTCCAGATTGTATGGGACCCACCTTGACGTACGTGTTTTATACCCAGCGTCCGTCCATCTACCCCAGAACGGCGGGACATCTCCCACTCTGACGTGTGTGTTGTATACACACCGTCCATCCTTTTTACTGGTGGGTCACGTCTGTGGACCCCAATCTAATGTATCTGTTGTATCTGCACCGTCCAAATTTGCCTTGATTGAATACGTGAGATCCACACCGTCGATCTATCAGGTGGACCACACTGTTGAAAACTGCGGAGATTGAACGGCTACCATTGGAATCCTTTTTGGGTCACAGGAGTTTTAGATCAATATAATATTTATTTTCCTCTTGAATTTAAGTCTTTGTGACCGTATGAATAGATTGAATAAGAAATAAACATTATGATGGGCCCTACCTTGATGTATTTACAGCCCATCCATGGGGCCCACCCGGATATATTTTAGGCCCTTTGGTGTGACCTGTGGGTGCGACCCACTTGATGTATAAGCCCTTTGGTGTGGCCCGTGGATGTAACCCATTTGATATGTATGAGGCCTAGGTGCAGGGCCCATCTATTGTGTAATTGAAGCCCATGAGTTGTGGTCCATTGTGATGTATTCAAGGCCCATGGGCGAGGCCCAATACGATATGTATGTGGCCCATTTAGTGAGGCCTATGTAATGTATTTGAGGCCCATGAGTAAGGTCCACCTATTGTGTGTTTATGACCCATGAGCAGGGCCCACTTGTGTATATGAGGCTCGTTGGTGCGACCCATTAATACGGCTCATGATAGTTGTATGAGGCCCATTACGATATACATTAGGCCTTTGTGAGAGGCCATGAGCCCACTTTATGTTTGGCTCTATGTGAGCCACTCCTTGAGAGCAATGTTGGTTTTATGGCCACATTCATAGGCAATGATGGTTTAATGCCCACATTGTGATCTTTCCTTAGACCTTGTTCAGTCGATTCCGATTATCGTGACCGATTTACCGAGTCTGATTATCGATTGATTTCAATTGTCTTGACCAATTGCTGATTGACGTGACCAATTTATCGATTCTAATTATTGATCAATCTCGATTGTCGTGACCGATTGCCAATTCTGATTGACATGGCCAATTTACTGATTCTGATTATCGATCGATTTCGATTGTCGCGATCGATTGCCGATTGACGTGACCGATTTGTCGATTCTGATTATCAATCGATCCCGATTGTCGTGACCGATTGCTGATTCTGATTGACATGACCGATTTGTCGACTTTGATTATCGATCGATTTCGATTGTCGTGACCGATTGCCCTTTGATGTAACCAATTTGCCAATTTCGATTACCGATCGATTCCGATTATCAAGGCCAAGTATCAAGGCCGATTCCGATTTGTCGATGCCGATTGTATACGCCGATTTCGATTGTATAGGTCGATTCTGATTTGTTAAGGCCGATTGTCGATGCCGGTTATTAATACCGATTATGAGTATGTAACAGCATAACATCATAATACATGCCCATGCGCATCATCTGCATGCTTGTTATGAGATGTGATTGATCATTGCATATGCCATAGGATAGGTTGTTCATAGGGCTCCTTGATAGGCGGAGTTGCCCCACATGAGAGTATGACATGCACAGGATTGATGCATGATTGGACTGTGTGACCCATACATCTCGCATTTGTGTGACATGACCACCATACGCCCTATCGACATCAGGGCCATAACCTCCACAGGTATTTCATGGATGGCCAGATGGGATACCGAAAATCTGTCCTACATGGGGTGTTATAGATATCCTTGGGTGAAAGTGTCAAAACCCTCTTGGTTTCAGAGGTTGCTCTAACGTTTAAACCGAGTAGATGCATGAGCGTATGAGGGCTGTGTACTGTTAGACCGCATCTCCCACTATGTCGTGGTCGGTTGGAAGGGGGTACGGCCTTATATGCCCGAGAGGAGAGGGTAATGCTAGGCTGAGTCTGACTAGCTTGAGCAATGGGTTCGCTATCGACGAGCCGAGCCCGATATTGGCAGGTGGATAGTGAGGTCTCTTCCACTCACCTTGTTGTGCGCGATGGGGCGACAATCTAGTTTGGAGTGTAATAGACCCTGGTGATTTCCCAGAGAGAGGAACCGTACTGATATGTAGACTTACTGAGTAGGAGTTGTATGCTCATTCATTCATTCATTCACTATCCACTTGGGTTGGTGATGCACAATTAATTGTTGTGTACCTTTGTTATGGCAAAGATTTCGGTTGGGCGCGCGATTAACCTGAGATCAGGAGTCTACTACATTGAGTCTGGCTATCAAATTTAGGTATGTGACTGGTTTGAATAGAGGCCCCTTGTGATGGACCTCATAGCCTGTGATATTACGTACTATCATCCCGACTTCACTACAGCTTAGTCATTTCATTCGCATCGCATATTGCATTGCATCATTGGCATCTGATATTTGGCTTACTGTCTCCGCATTGCATAACTGATCTACATTGCTTCATCAGCACATGATATTGTTTTTATTATATTGTTGCATCGCATCATTTGGATAAAGCTGATGGTATTTATAGGCATATCAGTATGTTTTCGCATTTCTCTGATATTGTATGATTTATGGGCTTGTCAGTATTTCTGCTTACTCTGATTGCTCTAATATTGCTTACTTGGCACTTATCTTGTACATACACTTACACCACCCTTTAAGCTTTCTATAAGCTTATACACAATAGATGCGTGCAGGTGGCGTTAGGTTGCAGCAACAATGTTGAGCTTGGAGCGTGCAACGGACTTCTGGAGCTTTGATTTTTAATATATGTATTTCTCTTTCAACATTGTATTCAAATGATTATATTAGTGGATATGTGATGATGATGTTGCCTTTATGATTTGGGTAAACTTGTGGTTATGCTTCTTACGAGATAAATGTACGTTAGAAAATCCTCCTTGTAGAATTATAAGATTGGAATCTAGCGTATGGGCGCTGGAAGCCGAGAATGGGATACTACGGAGGCTGTCGGTACCGGATTCGACGATCGAAATTCCTATGAGTCCGATCTCCAAATTTGGGGCGTGACATACTTAATACCTAATGTGACATTTATTTACTATCTAACCTGATTCACTTCACTGTGATGTTTATTTGTTATTTAACCCAACTTAATGTGATATTTATTTGCTATCTAACCTGTTTACAAGGTTACATGGACCTTGAATGTAGTAAAAACATAACTGTCAGCTTAATCCAAAACTTTTGTGCCTCGTGTGGGGGATTTCAATAGTAAGTGTTTAATTTCCACTGTTTCCTATGGTGTGGTCCTAAAATAATTTTTAAAAATAAATAAACCGCTTGGATACAACACATGCATCAAAGTAGGCCTCATGCAGCCCCTGCGAGGTCTCGTGGGGTAGTACCCAATCCGCGTCCAGTACGGAACTAGCAGGGTGGGGTGGACCGTGAAGTAGCTCCCACGTCCACCCGCCCGTGTCCCTAAAAATTAAAGGGACTCGCACCATTTGGAGCCGTTCAAGATTTTTGTACGATTGTGCATTTTTTTTCTTCTGGTGTGGCCCACCTTCTGACTTTGTAAGCCTGGTTTTTGAAGTATTCCATCAAGATGATGGGACTCACGTGATGCATGGATCAGATGGCGTCTACACAACAAAATGGTCTTCTTGATGGATTCACCACGTGGATCAGATGCCGTGGACAATCCAGTGACTGCATCACGTGTAGGGCAGATCTTCTGCCCGTACTCTTAAAATACAGCCAGGTTTTGCACCCTGGAAATACCTGGATTTGTATACAGCCAGGTTTGGCAGCGTGGATTGTGGATTGGGAATGCCTGAATCGGAAGTACCTGGATTCAAGATTCTCCTTGTATTTGGCACCTCCCATCGAGAATCTCTTATAATTCAAAAATATTCATGCGCTAAGAGCGTGTTTGTTTCAATATAGATTCTATTATAAAAGTGTAGTAATTACTTTATCCGTATCATCTTAGCACAAGAACCAAAAAAAGAGGTAAATCCAAAGCTCAAGTGGACAATACCAAAGAAAACAGTGGGTTTAATGGTAGCATCATTAATCTCACTGCTTCCCATGATTTGGTCCACTTGATATTTGGATCTGCCTCATTTTTAGATTGATGCTCTAAAATGAGTAGGAGAAAAATGGTTGAATGAAGTGGATACAACGCATGCACCATGATGGGGCTCACATAGACTATCTCTTCTTTTCTTTTTTTGAGTCAAGACCTACAAAAAGTGCAGATGACAAAATCATGTTACTGACATTTACAATTGTAATTAATAAATGCCTAATTTAGTTTGTCAACAGCGTCACCGGAATTACTTCAATATAATGATTTGAATTGTTCAAATATTAGCCATATAAATCCACCATTTAAGAAGTTGGATAGTTACTCAGTTGTGGCCATATGCTCATGGCCTAAGGCTTGGAATTTCATTATTTTTTATCAAAGTATTTATTTCAACAAGCTTATTATAATCATCGTGTCAAACATTTTATATATATATATATATATATATATATATATATATATATATATATATATATATATATATATATATATATGCTAATTAGGGATACTTAAGTTGATTTGGTAATTAAATACAAACTCTTATAAATATTCTACATAATTTAAGCCGGTGTTTGATTTTTTTCATTCCTATGAATTTCATGCACTCCATTCCCATGTGACGGCAACAACTATGTTTAGGCCCTGTTTGGATTTGGGGAAAGTCTAAGAAAGAAAATTATATTTATGGAGAAATATCATTTTCAAGAAAGCGTGGGAAAGGAAAATATTTTTCATGTTTGTTTTTTAAAATCACATTTTCATAAGAAAAGTTGTATTATTTCCAAGTGAGATGTTTAGCAAAATAAATTTTCTTAAAAAAAATTTAATGGTACAATATAAACCGTACTAAGATAATACCCGGTTGTAAAAAGTGGGCCCACTTTCATTACATAAGTTATAAAAAATTAAAAAACTAAAAAAAAATGTAACATGGCCCCACCTTAGTGCAAGGCTAGTTACTGTAGCAACAAACAAACCAGTAAATAAATTAAGTTCAACCAATTTATTATGAAGTGAAAGTTAACCACCAATTTTTAAGAATGCTTGCAACTTGTCAAAGAAGACATGGCATGCATCAACGCGCATCCATTTGGAATACTAACACATATCAGGTTGTCAAGTGTCACCCGTGCATTCTGTTGAGATTTTAGCCTGTGGAATCATACAAATCTAGATCTAGGATAGCAATCCAATGGCACCAAGCACACAAGAGAACACACAATTTAACGTGGAAAACCCTTGCGAGAAAAAATCACGGCACAAAGCGACAGATCTCCACTATGAAAGCATAAATTACAAAGAGAAAGGACTTACAGATCTCCACTATGAAAGCATAAATTACAAAGAGAAAAGACTTACAGATCTCCACTATGAAAGCATAAATTACAAAGAGAAAGGACTTGCCCGATTAGAACAACCTCGAACTCACCCTTGCTACACCCTTTGATAACCCTAGAACCCTTTAGAATACCTTCAGGAAGCCTTAGACTGCTTTAGAATAACCCTATAGGGACCCTTATTTATATTTTAAGAAACTTCACTTTCGCACTCTTATGAAACCGCCTCAGATTTTCGTAGTTCACACAAGATCCGGACTCGAATCTGCGTAACCTCGACTGGTCGAGGGACCCCCTCGACCGGTTGAGCCATCCCCTCGACTGGTCGAGCAGCCCCGACACCAAAAATCATAAGACGCTGGACTTTGAGTCGAGCAATCCTCGACTAGTCGAGATGCCCACTTGACCGGTCGAGCCAGGCCCTCGACAGGTCTAAAGACCTAAAATCCTTTTAGATTGAAGGCTTCTGACAATAACCTCCACCAAGTCTTCAATCTTCAACCATGAATCTTGCTGCCCTCTTCTCTTATCTCTGCATCATAGCTTCTTATGCACACTCTGTCCTTCTTTTCCGTCATCGCTAAGCCCAGAGAAGTTGCACAAAACTTAAATTTCTCTTAAAGAACGACCTTGGTGAGCATGCCTGTCGAATCTGAATCTGCATACCCAACCAACTTTACTCATGTCTTCTCCAAAAATAAAGACGTAGTCTTCTTACCATCTCACCGCTACCCAATATTGCTTTCCGGGGTACTTGCTCACAACACTGATAGCTTGTGAAATGATCGGTCTAACCCAGACCATGGCATACACTGCCAAAAGTCTCATGAGATATCCTGCTTTTCCTCATCTGTTTTGGGACATGTCCTGAGGAAAACTTGAGGAGAGATGCGTAGGGAACGCTCTCTGACTTTACATGTTCCGTCACCTCCTTGATCAATACCTATCCAAGGTATTCTGCCTGAGATAACCAAAGCCTACTCTTATTTCAGTTTCAACGCCGAGAGCCATCTTTGCAGCCCCCCAATTCTTCATCCTAAATGTCTCACTTAACCGAGTTTTCAGTACATTGATTTCAGACATGTCATAGTTCACGATCTACATGTCATCAATTCTTGACTCACCATGAAGGAATCAAACTACTTCCTAGGCAACAGGTCATGCCACGACCTCCTATAAAGTCTTTTCTTAGCCCCTTTAAACTTCGAACCACTCTGGTTGCTTCATATAGATCTGCTCTTCACTTTTCCCTTGAAGAAGTGCAAACTCCACATCCATCCTTCCAGCTCAAGATCACATTTGCCAACCAGCACCAATCACGGATCTAATAGACACCTGTTATACCGTCGGTGCAAATATCTCTGAGAAGTCGATCCCTTCTCTCTGAGCATAACCCTTCGCCACTAATCTCGCCCTATATCTATGTTGTATCCTCCTGAAGATACACCTGCATCCTACCACTTTTCGGCCCACCGGAAGCTCCATCAGGTCCCATATGTCGGTCTGGTACAACAAGTCCATCACATCGCCCATAGTCACATTTCACTTCTTAGCAGTGTTCAAATTATCGGCGATATTATTGAAATATCACCGATAATATCGCTGTCGCCGGTGCAGCGACACCGAAACCCCAATATTTCGAGTCGCTTCCAGGTATCGTCGAAATCTCACCGATATTATCGGTATTTTTGAAATCACGCCGATATGTCACTGTTCCCACCAACCACAGGTGGGAACTGTAGCCAACAACTCACTTTTATCGATAAAAAAGGGGTGGTTGTCGGTGAAAAAATTATAAAAAAGATAAGAAATACCCGTTTTTGCAGCCGAATTTGGAGGAAGATGTGAATTCGCTGTTGAGTGCAGATCGGCATTTCCGGTAAGATCAACCCTGAAAATTTCTCTTTTTTTTTGTCCAAAAATCCTCTGCAGCTTCTTGATTCCACTAGTGGGCAGAGATCTTATTTGAAATTAGAGGGTTTTTTGGATTTGGGATGAGGAAGAGAGATTTTTAGGCTGAAAATCCAGAGATATCGGTGGGAACGGGATAAAATTTTGAAATTTTTCGAAGGAGAGAGGGATTTTGGGGGGTTTTTATCGCAAATTGGGGATCGGGGCGTGAATGGGGATTGCGTACGTAGTTACTCAGTAGGGACTTATCGTACTGAGTACACTCTGTTGGCCCATAGAGAATGTATCTGGCATATCCATGCGGTCCATCCATTTTTCCATATTATTTTAGGGGTTGAGACCAAAATTTAAGTGTACCAAAAGATCAAGTGAACCACACCATTGGAAACAGTTTGAATAATGACTTCCACCGTTAAAACTTTTCTAGGGCCCACAGTGATGTTTATTTCTCATCCAACCTGTTCATAAGATCACATAGGCATGGATGAAGGGAAAAAAAAAGAGGTTTGATCTAAAACTTCTGTGGCCCCTAAGATATTTTCAATGGTAAATGTTCAATTCATATTGTTTCTTATGGTGTGGTCTACTTGAGGTTTGGATATACTTCATTTTTAAGCTCAAGATCTAAAATTATCTTTTAAAATGGATGGATGGAGTGGATAAAATACATAAATCACGGTGGACCCCACAGGTGAGCCTCGACGATGCAGACGGTGTTCAAAAGGCACCCCACCACGGCTTTGAGGGTGCAGGTCGGTGCTCCGTGGCCCCACCATGATGCATCTGTTGTATCCATGTTGTCCATTAATTTTGAAATATTATTTTAGAGCTTTATCCAAAAAATGAGTTAGATCTAAAACTTAGGTGGACCACACCATGGGAAAATAGTAGTGATTGGATATCCACCATTTAAATCCTCTTAAGGCCCACTGTACTGTTTATTTGACATCCAATCTGTTAATTAGCTCATGAAGGGTTAGATGAAGGGAAAACACAAAGATCAGATTTTTCCAAAACCTGTATGGCCCCTAAAAAGTTTTTAATGGTCAAAGTTCATTCAACACTGTTTCTTGTAATGTGGTCCAATTTAGATTGGGATATCTTTTTTTTTTTTATATTATAAAATTATCTACAAAAATGGATGGACAGCATGGATGAAACACATACCTCATGGTGGGGCCCACAAAACACGGCAAGGGAGTAGCCAAATCCGTTTACGCTGCGCGCGTGGATCAGGGACGCGGATTTCCCATGGAAGGCTTTCTTCCTGTTCCAGCGTTGCAAACTCAGGTGGGGCCTACTATGATGGTTGTCAGAAATTCTCTCTGTCCATCCATTTTGTGATTTCATTTTAGGACTAGTTTTAAAAAATGAACGGTATCCAATGCTCAAGTGAGCCGTACTAAAGGAAAATGCAGTTTGGGAAATTCCTACTGTTGAAACCTTCCTAGGTTCAACAGTGATGTTTAGATGCCATCCATACCGTTAATAACATCATTACTATTGGGATGAAGTGAAAACAAATATATTGGCATGAATCAAAACTTCTGTGGCCCACGAATATTTCAACTGTGGATGTTTAATTATCACGTTTGAGGCTCACTTGAGCTTTAGATACGGTTCATTATTGGCATCATGTCCTCAAATGAATTCACAAAACGGATGGACAGGGAGGATTTTTCACAAACATCACAGTGGGCCCCAGTAGTGGGGATAGTGATCCATCGTTCAAAACTTCTCAGGGGCACAGAAGTTTGGAAGCGGATTGCGTACTGAGTAACTCTGTACGGTAAGCATACTGAGTAAACTCCGTGGACCCCTATGTCATTCATGCATTGTATCCACTCCGTCCTTCTCTTTTAACACATAATTTTAGTGCTTTACCCTAAAAATGGAGTATATACAATCTTCGAATGGACCACACTATTGGAAACCGTGTGAATTGAACATCTACCGTTGAAAAATTCTTGGGGACAACAGAGGTTTTAGATCAAGCTGATATTTGTGTTTTCCCTTCATCCATGTCCTTCTGATCTTATGAATAGGTTGGATGACAAATAAACATCACTCGGGGCCTTAGAAAATTTTCAACGGTTGAAATCAATACTTCCACTTTTTCCAATGGTATGGCCCACTTGAGCTTTGTATATGCATCAATTTTGGTTTGAACCCATAAAATTATCTAAAAAAACAAATGGATGGCGTGGATAAACCACATGCATTCTCGGTGGGCCCAACTGAGTTTACTCAGTACGATAAGAGCATACTGAGTAACTCAATACGCAATCCGATTTCCAAAAGTTTCCAATCAAGCTTATATTTTTGATTCAACGGTGGGTGTGACTGATCCCACAGTTTTTTGCGGTGGGTCCACTTGAACTTTAGATCTATCCACTCCATATAATAGTGGGCCAATTGTGAAAGGAGTGATGGACAAGATCATCAATAATCTTAACGGTTTGCTTAGATACACCATTTGGACTGCTAGGATCATTCCATTAATGTTATTTTGGGATTAGGGTCGTTACCACCGTGGATGAATCAACCCCAATTTAGAGAATGTGGTGAACTACCACCATACTCTTGCTGAATTGATATTTGAATAGGTCCCGACATTTTTCCAGTGGTGATGGGTCATCTCCATTCCAATATACACGTTACATAGATCTACTGTCCCAATGGTGGTCCCCATTGTTGATCGACCATAGACTAAAATAAGACTACGTTTGATCTTAACCATCTGATTTTGCTGATTGAATATATGATTGATAACATATGCATTTTTGAACTGTCCATTTTGTAACCATCAATTAATAGTTAGAATCGTTTGATCTTTATGATATTTGGGCTATGCTCCATCCACCACGGGCCTAACAAATTGGACGGTCTAGATAACATTCAGAAATGCCACATCCTTGGGAATGAGTCACCCCATTCAAAAACTATCACTGCCGATACGTGGCCCCATCTGTGGGCTTTTAAATTTATATGTTTCATTTTTTTATCCAGTACTTATAATTAAAGTAAAATACAACCCGTCCATCCTATGAAACTGTGAATTTTACTCTGAATTTCCAAAAATCAAGATGATCAATTAATTAAATGGGCTACACCAGAGGGAACAAATTGGAAGATAACATCCACCCTTTATTTACATGGACCCATCATGTTGTATGTATAAATCACAATAGGCCCCATAAAGTTGACTCAGTATGCAATCTGCGGACTCTTTCCTCAATTGTAACTTATATGAAAATTTGATTTAATCTAAAATCTTAGCCCTTGAAATGATTTGGGCTTATTACACTGATTACAAGCCGATGCAACCTCTTTTTTTTTTTTTATCAATTATTACAAATTTGTATACTACTATGGAGCAAAATGTCGTCTGGATCAGGAAAAGGAGGAGCAAGGGACATTGGGTGAAAACATGGATGGCCAGTGGAGGGGAATAAATATGGAGCCATATGCAACTATTGTGGTCAAGTGATACGGAGTGGGGGAGTGTCTAGGCTAAAGGAACATTTGGTAGGGGGATATAAGAATGTGAAAGACTGTCCAAGTGTAACAAGGCCAGTGAAAGAGGAGATGAGAAGAGTATTGACTAAAGCGAAGTCACGCAAGTTGCAGTAGAATGATTGGGAGAGGGATATGAGGGAAGAGCTACAAGGCACTGGACGAGGCCTAGGTGCTATCGACGAGTATGATGATGATGATGATGAGGTGATCGCATACCCCGATAACTATGTTACGGCTCAAGAAATGAGTGATTTTACACAAGTGATTCGTGAGTCTTGGGCTTCAGAGTGAGAGAGGGAGCAAAGAAGATGGATTGATGAGAGTAGGCCGTCGTTTGGGATGTCCCAACATGAGGCTGGTAGGAGCAATAGACGTTTTGAGGGAGGTAGTGGGCATGGCCTATAACGCACACAAAGTGCTCGTGTCCCAGATGCACCCATCGCAGGCGTTAATTAAAAAATATGTGGAGCAAGGCGCTTAGGGAGAAAGTGGGTGGCGTTATATCTAGGTGGTTCATCTCGAGCCATGTACCAGCAAATGCAACAGCCAGTCCTCACTTCAAAAATATGATTGAGGAGGTGCAGCGTGTCAGGCCCGGCCGAAGCCTCCCACGCCACAAGAGATTCTTGGCATCTACCTCAATCGGGAGCACGAGGAGATGCAAGCTTGGGTATATGGACTTAAGCCAAACTGGAAGCAGTATGGGGTAACGATCATGTGTGATGGGTGGACAGGACCCACGAAATTGTCCATTATCAATTTCATGGTGTACCGTAGAGGACAACCGATTTTCCTCAAATCCATTGATGCATCAGCCAAAATAAAAGATCACAAATACATATATGCTCTCCTGAAATGAGTGATTAGAGAAGTTGGGTCCCAGAATGTTGTCTAAGTTGTGATGGACAATGGCAGTGGGTTCGTTAAGGCGTGAAAGAAATTGATGCAGAAGTTCAATCTCTATTAGACCCCGTGTGCGGCACACTGCATTGATTTAATGCTCGAGGAGATAGGCCAGAGAGATTCTGTCAAGAAAATCATCTAGGATGCGAGGAAAGTAACAAACTTTATATACAATCACTCATGGTTGTTGGCTACAATGCGTGAGCGTTGTGGAGGGGACATTGTTAGACCAGGTGCGAGACGATTCGCCACGAACTTTATTGCACATGACAGCTTATACAGGCACCACATGGGTCTTAAAATTTTTTTTAGATCCGAGAGATACATGGAGTGGAATCAGAGGAAGACTGAAGGTGCAAGGACTTGTTCGAATATAGTACTTTTCGATTCCTTTTGGGATAAAGTTCACAACATCGTTTCTTTCCTGCATCCGATGTACAGGGTCCTATGGGCTGTAAATAATGAGACGTGACCTTCGATGGGCTCAATGTATGAGCTTATGAGAATTATGAGACAGGGGATAATGACTGCAATCCCCACTTCGTATCAGTGGGTGATCGATATCATCGATCGTCGATGGAGTGGGACTCTTGAGCATCCACTCCACCAAGCTGGTAAGTTTATTAATACAATTGAGTACTTTGCATCACTTCTGTTTGCATGTTAATACAACTGAGTAACTAATATTCGAGTTTCAGCATACTACCTGAATCCCAAATTTCATTATAAAAGTCGACCCCATGAGAATCAAGATTTGACAATGGCTGTCCACGAGGCGTTCGAATGATTGTTCCCAGAATCAACAGCGTAAGCAGATTTCGGTAACCAGGTAATGCAATAAAAAATTTTCCTTACAGCCTTTAGAAATATGGGTGATTAAAAATAATGACTTGTGATCTATGTTTACAATTGTTGCGGTTTAGGGATGCGAGGGGTACGTTCTCATCTACACTAGCAAAAACATCTACTGAAATGATGATGTCGTGTATGGTAATATAATTAGGTAATTACATTTTTGTTTAAACTTCAAACTAAAACAAGCTCCTTATGAATATATAGGTGAGTGGTGGGCAATATACGGAGTCGACACGCCCGCACTGCAGTTATTGGCAGTCTGTGTTCTCGCACAGACTGTATCCTCCTTATCGTGTGAGAGGAATTGGAACACATGGTTACTCATACACACCAGCAAGAGGAACAGACTAGTATATGAGAAGCTGCAAAAGCTCATTTACTGCCATTACAATATGAAGTTAAGAGAGAGGCAGTTACGAATAGACCAAGACATGGAGGAAAATCAAGACCCGTTAGACCTACTGTCTATAAGTAACATGGCACAGATAGGTGATGAGGATGAGGACCCACTTTATGATGGGTCAAATCAGCTGATTTAGATGATGCGGAGGGATGCCCTACCCCACAGGTAGCAGAGGGAGCAGCGGCTCTGGGTATCGATGTTGATCAGGTAGTAGAGGAATAGAAGATGGATACAGACTCCTTTGATCCTTTGGTGAGGAGTTCGGTATGTTCCAATCAGGGTGAGGAAACATCTTCACGGTCCCCTCCTCATCATCAAGTCATAGTGAGTGATGATGATGATGATACTCAACCCCCGCTTGACACTGGTCCTAGGGATGACGATGACAACAATGACAATGGTGATGAGGGAGGGGACGGAAGCACCGACACTAGTATAGGTGGTACTAGTGGGGGTGGGGGTGGTAGTAGTAGGGGGTACACGATGGCTCAGAGCCAACGATCCATTGGCCAGTTCATTGAGGAGCAGAGCTTTGACCATGCCACTCAGGACGAGGATCATGGATCTCGTCCACCATCTAGGGCGAGAGCATCAAAGCCCAGAAATATGTTCGAGCGTCGTTCGAAGAAGAAACCCGGATGCGCCACAGCTGATGCTCTCACACGCAGCTTATCATCTATGGACATAAGTTTAGATCAGGAGAGCTCCACCTCTGTCCCACCTTATGCTCATGGGGGATATCACGGGTATGGCCATGACAGCTTTGACATTCAGTCACGCTTATCTACCCATGGGTACAAGCAGCTAGAAGATAGTTCTTCAAGTCATGACTCTTTGATAGGAGGATATTCGGGGTACCCGTATGACCGACAGTAATACTATCAAGGAGTCGGGGTTAGACTTGATCTATTCCCTCAGTACCCTGCTCAGAAAATGCTGTTAATGTATGTCACACAATTTTCACATTTATGCGTACTCATACAGTTTGGGGAGGATGACTATCATAGGTACATAAGAGAATTTCTCAATTGGTACGAGCAAAAGATGACCTAGGAACAGTTTGTCAATATGTTGGGCAGCAGTACTAGTCTCAACTGCCACGGGATCCGGACAATGATTACGAGCCACCTCGTCACTCTATGTGGGGATGAAACATAGACAGAAATGTGTATTTTTTTAATTCATTTACTTTTGCATGCCTTAATTGTTGTAAGCTTGCATTTGTATTATATAAACTGATTTTGGTTACTATTTGAGTGATTTCTTACGACAACGCATACTTTTTGGCCCCCATTAAAAAGAAACTTCTAATTTAATGCATTCTTTTTGTAAAATTTTCATTCTTGAATATGTAAATATGTGTATTTAGGCATGTCCTAAAGTTTCACTGAAAAATTCCATCATTTTCCCCATATTTTTCCCTTTTTCCCTGCATTTTCGGTTATCAGCGATATTATCGGCGATAACGATATTATATCTTTATCTTTGGCCAGCGAAACTTGTAGCGATACCGACAACTTGAATACTACTTCTTAGCACTAAGCTCACCTAGAGCCATCTAAATAGAAGATGAATCCCCTGGGATATTAGAGTCGTCCATGTACCTCGCCGATATCCTGCGATCATGCCATGTGATTCTTCTCACAGGCGACTGCTCCATTTGCTCTGTATCTCTATCGCACATCTCAGCCTTCCTGCCCTGGTCGCTTATGTGGTCATGCCCAACATGCCACACATGTGCAAAGGTGGAATTTGCTACATCCATTGCAACTCCACCTTTTTAAGTGCTCCCGATTAACCTATACAAGTTACTGAGTTGTTGCGCTTTCATGATTACTCGTGCCCCCTTAGATACCTTAAGAGCACAATCAATACTTGTGTACTTGCATCCTTTTACCTCAAGTATACTAAGAGAAATAAGATTTTGCTTCAAGTCAGGAACGTGCTTGACATCAGTCGAGGTATGCTCCACCCCATCAAACATCTTGATGCGCACAGAACCAACAGCCACAACATTACAGGCAATATCATTGCCCATAAATACCTGTCCACCATCGCACTCCCTATAGCCGGTGAACCAACTTCGATGAGGAGTCATGTGAAAAGATGCCCCTGTGTCTAACATCCACTTGTCCTTACGATCACATCCACTTGATCCATCAGACGTGGTAGCATTGGCCTCCCTATATGAAGCTTCAAAATCTTCTCTCTTCGATTTAGGATTTTCACAATCCTTCTTCACATGTCCTTCCTTCCCACAGTTCTAGCACTTTACCTTTCCTATGCTCTTGCCTTTGCATTTGGATATAGAACTTAAAGAACCCGTACCTTGTTCAGAATTCTTATCCCTTATAAATAGTACATCAGAATATGTCCTCATGTCACCGTTTAACTTTCTCATAGCCTTCCCTTAAAGGTTGAGATAATAGTGTTGACACTCAGTGTTTTATTCGTGCTTCACATAGTGTCCTTAAATGACTCATATGACGCTGGAAGAGAATTCAGCAATATACATGCTTGTTTTTTATCTTTTATCACTTCCTCCATATCCAGCATTTTGCAAACTAATTTATTAAAGTTACTGATGTGAGCCTCCATATCTCCACCCTCTATCATCTTGAAGTTATACCACTGCCGCTTCAAGTGCAGGCGATTTTCATAGAATTTTTTCATATAGACATCCTCTAACTTCACCCATAACTTAGCCGCAGTTTTCTCCCTCATGATGTTGTAGAGAACCTCATTCGTGAGACATAAACGGATCGATGATAAAACCATCTTATCAAGAGTATTCCATTCATCATTAATCATAATAGACTTTCACTCCTCAAGAGAACCATCTTTGCTTTGCTTGACTAAGGAACTCATCATCTTGATCTTTCATAACTCAAAATTATTTTTTTCCGAGTACTTCTCAATCTCATACCTAGTGCTTCCCATTATTACTAATCCTTCAGATTCAGATCTGTGCCCTAACTTGGCTTTGATACTACTTGTTGGGATTTTAGCCTGCGGAATCACACAAATCTAGATCTAGGATAACAATCTAATGGCACCAAGCACATGCAAAAGAACACACAAATTTAACATGGAAAACCTCTACGGGAAAAAATCACGGCACAAAGCGACAGATCTCCCTATGAAAGCATAAATTATAAAGAGAGAGGACTTACCTGATTCGAACAACCTCGAATCTCACCCTTACTACATCCTTTGATAACCCTAGAACCCTTTAAAATACCTTTAGGAAGCCTTAGACTACTTTAGAATAGCCCTAGGGACCCCTATTTATAGTTTGGGAAACTTCACTTTCACACTCTTGCGAAACCGCCTCAGATTTTCGTAGTCCGCATAAGATCTAGACTCGAATCTGCGTAACCTCGACCGGTCAAGGGACCCCCTCGACCGGTCGAGCCATCCCCTCAACTGGTCGAGTGACCCGGACACCAAAAATCATAAGACGCTGGACTTTGAGTCGAGCAATCCTCGACTAGTCGAGATGCCCACTTGACCGATCGAGAGACCCAAAACCCTTTTAGATCGAAGGCTTCTGACAACACATTCAATTTAGGGTGTACAAATTGTGGGCCCAGTTTTGTTGATTATAAGTCACTAGGATTGGATTATCTTAACATGCTAAATTTGCCTAACAAAATCGACGACTAATTCCTTTGATGTGCACTAGTTAGGTGGGTGTCATTGTCTGACTGAGTTCCATTTTCTACCCACCTCAATTTGAACGGTCTAGATTGATATGCACGTAAATAGATTAGATAGTCACTCCCTCAAACCATTCATTTTCTTTTGATAACAAGGGTAATATAGATGAATGGCATGAGTCCGTTGCCACTTGTCATTATGTAGGATGTCCTGGGTGCTCTCGGGTAGGACCCACCGTATACTTGCCCTGGCTAAAATATTAGACTGGTCTCCTTATCAGGTGGAACACACCTGCACGTTAAATATATGTTCTTCATCACTTTTGGGCCAAGATATCTGCATAGCAGGGCTTACCTAATAAGCACATGAGATCTTGCACAAACAACCCATTTGCCACGAGCACCATTTAGGTCAAGATGATATTTCATACTTCTCCATTCATCAAAATCCACCACCTTAAGGATTTTAGATGTTTATCAACAATTCTCACCATCTACAATCCTATCTCAGCCAACAAAGCCACAATTCGTACCAAAAATGTCCAACGAATGGTCAAGATAGTCTCTCCCATCTGCTAATGTAATCTTCTCCAGCCAGTCCTATCATAGGAATCTAACAGAGGAGGAGCTAGAGTGATGGAGATCTTCAGGCCCAACAATGCACTTGCTTAGGGGGCAGATGGTGCAACATGCGGTTGTTCCTCTACTATTGATGGAGATGTTAATGTGCAGCATAGATAAGTTGCATCAAGTGTTATTATTAAATAAGATAAGGAAAGCATGGGAAAGGAAATCTCATTTTTGAGGGGGGAGGGAGAGAATTTTTAAGAGAATATTTAGTAAATTTGGGTGTATTGGAAATCCGGTTTCCTACCATTTTCGACCAATTCGGTATATATCCCAAATAGTCGTAGAGAGGGTTTCACATGAAGCCTTCTTTCCTTCATTTTCGTTGAATCCAAATAGGGCCTTAAACTTATTCCCCGAGTGAAAAAAAAACAAAAACTATAGGGCTCAAGGCCTGTTTGTTAAATCTGAAGTTGGAAGTCTAAATCTGGAACAAGTAAAAAAAAAAAAAAAAGGTATAGGACTCGTGGCCTGTTTGTTAAATCTGAAGTTGGAAGTCCGAATATGAAATTTGAATATGAAGTCAAAAACCTAGTATTGGATTTAAAACAACCTATTTGTTAACTAATGTCTGAAATGTTTGGAATATGTTAATTTGACACATTTGCCCTTATGAAATAATCATGATTGAATCCCTACCATTAAAAGCTTCATGGATTCAATCAAAATGTTTATTTACCAACTTGTTTATAAGGTAAAAAAATATTGGTAATTGTGCTGCAGAATCACACAGAGATGGATCTAGAATAACAATCCAAGAGTATCAAACAAACCAAAGAAGAACATAAAGATTTGACGTGGAAAACTATAATGCCCCGAAAATCGAACCCGAGTATAAAGACCCTGATCTCGAGTTCCTGGGTCTTAACCTAATGAGAATGCACATGTGATCTCATTCAAATTCATATTTATTCCGCACATGGATAATCAGAGTAACGCAATTCACTTAGCGAATCCAAAGCGAGGTAGAGATCACAAAAGATTCAGAAATATAAGGCTAAGAGCCAAAACTACAATTCTATTAGTGATGATCACGCGAAATGGGATTATACAAGCCAAATTCCATAATATACATACCCAAGATGGTTAAAGTATAAAACTTTCAGTTTACGCCCAATTCTTCAAAACATAACGGCGTTAACACAACTCGATATAAGCCTACTAGTCTGAGGTCTCACTAGTACCTGCATCAATGATACGCCTAGTTGGTGTTTTAAAATATCGCCTCAGGTGAGAGTGAGTAGCTAATTTAGTAGTTCAATTAGTTCTAAGTTACATCTATTATCTACTCAATTAGCGCAGGTAATGAAAAAATAAGAAATCAAATATTTTCTAAATACTCTTTTTAAATACACATATAAAAATATGATACGATGCGTGATCTCACCATTCGACACTCCCTCAACACGCGACTCTAACCACCTGTTTCGCCACATTTTAAACTAATGCGATGTGATGAATAATCATGTTAGCCAAGTAATTATTAAGTTCAATTTATCCAGTATATTGGCGAAGCTAGGATACTGATGTTATATCACAAGTCCTTATCCAGATCATGTGGCTCATTGCAGCATGTAGAGACTCCTTACCAGTGTCCCTTGATCCAAATTTAGGGTCACTCGTTTATCTCACAAATCAACAATTCTAAAGGTACGGTATGATATATAAATGTATGAGGATCAACCCGGTATGGGTTATCACCCAAACCGAGTATGATTACTTAATTCTGAGGTTGTAACAGCCCACAGCACATTGTCCCGACCGACTGGAGTGCTATTTTCAAAGGAGGTTAGGATCAAACGGCTCATCCCAACCCACGATCGGACCACATCCCGGATGAACAGTGATTGGGCGTTACAGAGTTACGGGCTTATCATATAAAACCAAATTATCACAAGGAAAGAGCTCGTCACCCAATTCCATTCACGCTCGGGTCATTCGAACGGTACTCTGGCATGGAACTATCGACCAGTTATTTTACGGGGGCCATTTGAACAATGATCTATCACCTCCATTAGTGCTCACTGGTCACTACGGGGAGGCTCATTATCTCACCGTAGGATGACAGCTCAGACACGATGTCCCATACCACCATGCCTGGCTCATAAGTTTTAGTGGGATCATATCTCACTGACGATTATGAATAGACCATCAATTGGGAACGAGGTATCCTAGATTCAATTTGATCATGTCATACATTATGAATATACATGATCGGTCGACTAAGGGGCTAATTCGATTGAAATGGTAGAACCCTGACACAACCGACATTGGGTGCAAGAAACCCGTGTATTTCAGCTACTGTTGGTTATCTATGTTCAATCCGAATCGATCAAACAAGCCTAAGGTGGCCGCCTTAACTTAGGCCACCCTTTTAGTTCAAGCGGTTAGCCAACTGACCCAACATCGTAGCAATCTTAAATACCGTTATGGACTAAACACCACATCACACAATTATAGCATAGGTTCTACTACACAACTACTTGTGCATTTCACCGAACATGTAAGCATACATAGGATACTATGTTCACTAAGATATTAAATTAAACATATGAGTATACATAAAGTAATATAATTACTTAAGTATTAACTCAAGCACATGAGCATCGAAAAAGTAATACATTCCATCATTCAAGCATTTCATCAAACATATGAGCATCCATATCTAACAAATAACATATATTATAGACAAATCAAAACATTTACATATCAGTATGTACAAATTCATCTGTATGCATCTAATCATTAATTGAGACCCTCAAGGGTCGATAAATGATAACCTAGAGATAATGGTCTGTGCCTTGTGACGATCCGCCTAACTCACAGTGCTCATAGGGTTAGGGTGTTAGGGAAAGATTATCGAAATGCCTAAACAAGCATACAAGCTTATGAGATTAGGATAAAAAACTATTGAAATCCTAAATTATAAGTGGGATTCAACACTTACCTCCAATCATTGTCGGGAAAGCTCCGACGATGACTCCGACTACGGCGAGGTGGTTAAAGAGGAGATGAAATGGTGGAGGTGGACCAACACTCACACCCCAAACTCTCTCTCTCTCTCTCTCTCTCTCTCCCCCTCTCTTCTCCTTTCTCCTCTTTCTCTTCTCTCTTTCTCTCCTTCTTTCTTTCATTCTTGGGTAAAAACTCGTATGAAATAATGGGGTGCCCAGATAAAATCCTTATATAGTGTCAGATTTGTTGTAAATGGCCCCAAGGGTTAGGTTTTTACTATATGAGCCCTAGAGGAGTGTATTTCTACCCTTTGGGGGCCACTACAGGGCGTAAGAGTTGACACCCACCATTGGATAGTTGGCCCTAGTGATGATCCACGCACAGACACAATTGGCCTGCCATTTAGATGCGTCGATTGACGAGTATGATCAGAAGTTAGTTCGACGGTCTCCAATGGTTGATCGGGGCCACAACTATATGAATGTGTGGAAAAATATCGTTAGTTAGTACTCTGACTTTGGTCATGAATTGACGGTCCAAAGGTCATAACTTCATGAAAGACCAAAGTGACTAGTTTCACTTAAGTTCCAGATTTTCACTTAAGGCATTCACACATCTCATGCACTTGGCTTACGGGTCCAAGTTGAGCAATTCAAGATGTGACATCGGCTCGATATCTTGTGATGGACGTCAAGCCTACTAAGACGAATGTCTTTCTATAGTCTCGGATTTAATGGCCCACTAACGAACGGTCTAGAGCTTGTTTGGATAATCAAGGTATTTTTTAGAATGAATTGGGTATCTAGATTTCTTGTGTGCAATGATCAGGATTTGGATTAGCTGAGTTTATAGTGTGGCCTATTCGTAATTAGCAAAAATGTCGATTCAGTTAAAGTCAGTCTAAGTCGTTAGTTCTTAGGCCAAAGGAGTAACTGGATTGATTTAATTTATTAATTAAGATCTGACTCTTAGTTGTCACAGCTTTTAGCAGGTCTTTGTATAGTTACGGTCATCTCAATTAGTCAGTGATAGGTCGGCTAGACTTGGACCCTACGTGAACAAATCCTGAGGATTAGCTCAATATTTAAGTGATCAGGCGGATTCGTTGGCTTCCTTCGGTTGATTAATCAGATTTGTATAGTACTTTACCAGTATCGCCCATGTATAAGCTCACTTCAAGTGTCAAGGGTCAATAAGTGACAACATAGGCTGGTGATATTAAAAGTTTTCAAGGGTTTTTAAAAATTCAAAATAATGAAAATCTATGACGTTACAAAAACCCTTTCGAGAAAAAAACCACAGCTCGAAGCGATAAAAATTCTACTATGAAAGCATAGATTACAAAGATAAAGAACTTACTAGGCTTGAGAAATCACCAAACCGCACCTTTCTCACCCCTTGAAACCCTTAAGCCTCTTTTTAGAAACCCTGAACCCTTTTAAAAACCTTAGAATGCCTTAGGATACATCTCAGTCCCATATACACTCCTTTATATAGGTTTCAAAAGAAACCAAAATGGATTAGGAAACAAATTTTGCAAAATTTTCATTTCCACAGAAAATATGCATAAAACCTTCGATGACATCGAATTAGCTTCGATGTAATTGAAAAATGACAAAATATGTCCAACAAACAGGGGCGAAAATTTAAAAACTACTCAATGACATTGATCAACTTCGATTTCATCGAACTGACTTCGATAACATCAAAGCTGGTTCGATGTCATCGAACCCACATTGACAATTTAAGATATCTGTCAACAACAATATCCACCATGTCTTCAATTTTCAAACGTGTAGCTTCTTATCCTATTCTCTTATCTCTATATTGAATCATAGCTTTATTAACGATTCTCGCGCACACTCTGTCCTTCTTTTACACCATCACCAAGTCCAGAGAAGTCACACATATCTTGAACTTCTCCGTAGGAACAACCTTGGTGAGCATGTTTGCTGGATTCACACTGGTGTGAATCTTCTCCAGTGTTACACCTCCTTCCTCAAACACCGGTCGGATAAAATAGTGACAAACATCAATGTGTTTAGTACGTGAGTAATAAACAGATTTTTTATCCAGATTGATAGCGCTCTCATTATCACAGTTAACTGACACGGCCTCCTGCTAAAGCCTCAATTGATTTATTATGCCTTTGAGCCAAACACCTTCTTTAAACGCTTCCGTCATTGCCATATACTCTGCTTCTGTTGTGGAAAGAGCCATCACAGACTGAAGATTCAACATCTAACTAATTGTTCCACCCGCTAGTACAAATGAGTATCATGAAGTAGAGTTTCTGGAATCCACATTGCCTATGTAGTATGAATCCATATACCCTACCAACTTTGCTCCTATCTTCTCAAAAGTTAAGATATAGCCTTTCGTAATTTGAATGTATCGAAGTAGCCATTTCATCGCTTACCAATATTGCTTGCCGGAGTTTGATATATATTTGCTCACAACACCGAATGCCTGTGAAATATCTGGCATCATACAAACCATGACATACATTAAACTGCCAACAACATTCGAATAAAGCACATGAGACATAACGTACTTTTTCTCATTTTATTTAGGACATTATTCTGAAGAAAGCTTGAATTGAGCCGCATGGGGAATGCTCACCGACTTTGCTTGGTCCATCCCATACTTGATAAACATCTATAACGCCTTGAATTTTTGCTAGCTAGGAATTAGATGTCCTTGGGCAGTACCTTTGATTTATTGACTTGAATGCATGCCTATGTGTGCATTCGCACGTGTTTTGGACCAAAAGGAGTGACCTTGGATCCACCAAAATTGCTCGACCAAGTGATTTGTTCCAGATTTCTTTAAAACTTCTATCATGTGGACCGCGTCGTCCTTACGGTCTCCACGGTGAAAACCATGCGTCAATCTGACGCTCCGTTAGCAAGATATGACCTATCGAATCCACGGCCAAAATTATGTATCCCATAACATGAGCAACATTATTGTGTTAAGCCCATTGGACTTGAGCCCATGTGGCCTAAAGCCCAATTTCTAGAACATAAAAATTATCACAAAATAGGACAATTACTACATGACAAAAAAATGAGCTAACACATATAAGACTAGGGGTGCACATTGAACCGGTAGAACCATGGAACCAGACCGGAACCGACCAAACGGTCCAGTTTGGTCCAATTTTAGAGTGCACCGATTCCGGTTTTGGTTCCAAAAATCAAAGAACCGTTTAGTTTGGTTCAGTTCCGGTTAAGGGGTATGTAGAACCGAACCGAACCGTGGATCCGAACAGTGGAACCGAACCTGGAACTATTTTATGAGTTTACAATATATTTTAGTTGTATATTGACTCATGATTTATGGTTTACAATGCACCATTTGATTATTTTCATAAATATATTTTTTCACACCATACACGATATCTAAACCATTCATCAAATGGATCACAACACGAATGGACATGAACTAAATTATAAAATAAAACATGCAATTGGGCTGGATTTTACAAAGCCCAGAACCGTGGAACTGATCTGGAATTGAACCGATTTTCACTGTCTGGTTCCGGTTTGGTTATAGGGTGCTAACGGTTAGGTTCCGGTTTCAAAAATCTTAGAACCGTATGGAACGGTTCGGTTCTAGTTTCACCCCAGAACCAGACCGATCTGACCCATGTGCACCCTTATATAAGACAATGCACATGAGACAAAAAATGGGGTCTATCCCAAAATCCATCATTAGCCCTCTCCCCATGCCTTAGAAACTAATCATGACTCATGTCCATCTCATCCTACACATGCATCCAATGCATGCCTTATTTTGTGCCACATTACTTTAAACAACTAATTGCAACACTCTACTTCATCATCTACCATGCATCACCTACAACTCACAACCCTTATACATCCATTAGCCAACGCATGCCTAGATTTCTTCCACCTTGGCCAATGCATGATTAGCACCATCCACCTCATCCATCTACTGCACATACCATACACCACCTTCTACCTCACCTTCAGCACCAATAAGACCCCATAAACTTGCCACATCATCTTCCCACCTCAACCCTCAATTCCCTATATAAGAGTAAGAGTTCTCTTACACTCATCATTTTGTTAAACTTAGAAAAATTCTAAAATTTTAAGAGAGAGTAAGAGATGATGGGGCCAAGGTGTGGCCCATCATCAACCTAGAGGGAGTAGACCACACATCATCATCAAGTCATCCATCCATTTGAGATGAGTATACACCCCACTTTCCATCCTCCTCATCCTCCTCTTTCCACCTTTTATATTTTCTTGATGCATGTGAGGCCCAATAGTATGGAGCCCCATAAGTGCATGTATTAATGGCTATGGTGGTCAGCATGGTGGCCCACGTCAGTACGGTCCACCATGATGAACATTGTATCAACACCCTTCACTTGTAATCACATTTTTGTATCTGGATAGAAACTTCTAAAAATCATATAAAATCAACCATGCTGCAATCGGAGTTGAAACTTGGGAATAATATGAAACACAATATGAGCTAACTTTGGGCTAAATTTCATAGCCATCCAATGGTCTAATCATCAGTGGAATCAACTTTACTTGGCTGCTGTCCAGAAGCACATGCAAGATTCCAATTTACCAAAAACAAAACCATTTTTACTTCCTTTATTAAATATAATAAAAATATATGTTCTATTGGATTCGTAGAAAATCGAAGCATCTTTCCAACAGTATATAATAACCCTCAATCAGAGTTCAAACGACTGAGATCTTGGCCTTATACGAAAATGTATTTGAAGACTTATTATAACCATTCTTGTGTGGGCCATATCTGTGATTCCAACAGTCGGATATGTTTGATATTTATTCTTAACTTACTTGAGATAGTTATTAATCATATATATAGTTCCTATAGTCAGATTCTTTCATGATAAAATTTAAGAAATTCTGGACCGGTAGATACTTCCGTAAGGATAAACCTTGAATTGTTTTATATGGTCCAGATGAATCTAAGGTTCTGTATGGTTGGAACCCTATATAAAGTATAAATGACTTATTTCCAAACCATCTGTTGGATGGAATTTTCTAACAGAGGATCTGATCATAGAGATTTGATCAATAAATTTCATGTGCTACTTGTTGTGCATGTTGGATCTATGTTGTATTTAACATTCATCCTCTTATTGACCCACTTGGGTGTGGGACCACTTGTGATTTATACATTTTATTAGTTCATCCAATATGGACACCCATGTGCATTATTTTGTATCTTTATTTATGGTTTGCTAGCGTGTCCGCCCCACTTGCAAGTGGATCTATTTCATTTCCTTTGCACTCTGTTTGCTGAAATTTTTCTAAGTACTTACTGTATCGTATGTAGGCCTCTTTGAAACCTTATAGTGGGCCCCACGCTCTATAGTTAAGGGTACCACTATGGGGCATGTTGAATTCTTATATCACTGAGATGGGATGTCCCACCTTTTTATCTGGAATGATCCCTAAGGATTTAGAAATTGGGCCCTAAGTTGTGACAGACCCCATTGCTGAAAACTGTCTGATTATTTTTATATTTTGTACTAACTTTGAGCCTCTGTAGTAGACCTCCCGCACAAGATATGAGTAGGCCACCACTTGGAACCTTTAAGATATACCAATTATTAGAGAAATTATATTTTACTTGGGCCAAATAAGACCCCACATGATTAGGGAGTGGATCTCAAAAGGGGGCAAGGCACGGTTGTGTAGAAAATTAAAATACCTATGTTTGGCCCTATACCAAATATCATCTGTGCACAACCAGTTGGTCCTAGCTTATAATTTTTAAGTACATATACAGTACTACCACGGTCACCTCATGGAACACTGAAAGATGGTCCCTTGTGATCATGAGACATACTCAAAATCGGGTCAAAACTAATTCTGCACTATGTTTCCTGCATAGTTCTTCCACGCACCAAGTTTGAATCCTCACCAAATATTGTATATCATGATTAAGTAGGACCTTGTGAGTTTTGAAGTACATATATAACTCTACCAAATTCTCTTTTTTCTTCAAAATTAGTAGACCCCATATAATTGGGGAGTGGACTCAAATAGGACCGGGCATAGTTGTGCAAAAAATCCTACGCAAAAAAATTGAAATGCCCATGTTTGGCAAAACTCATATGCGCAAATCCAATGAACCGAACTATTTGTATTTTGAAGGGGGCTACCAAAAGAACCTAATGACAATCCAAAAGGTGGCCCCACTTGATCGTGGGACACACCCAAAAATGGCCAAGGGTAATTTCTGTATAGTTTTTATGCACATTTCTCCTAAGCACCCATGTTTGGGCCTTCACAAATACTTGTGCATGCATGATTAATGAGAATCGAAGTTTGGTTTTTTTTTATTTTTTGCCTATACATATAACTATCATATAGATATTTTTCTCCTTCAGAAGTGGGCCCTTTAAGTGTTATGTTATAATTCTAGCACCCGGTATTGTCAAATTTTGTTGTGTCAAACCACTTAAAATCAGTATCTTGTTATGATAAGATGGAAAGTTGAAGATCACCATTGTCAACTCTTCTACATTTTAAAGTTGAAGAACATTGTCAAAGTCGAACACAAGTTCAAGTACAAGAATAAAAATTCAAAGCTCAAGTTAAAGTTCAAGATCACCACCTTATGTCTCAAGAACACAAGCTCTAGCTCTTGCTCAAGTTCAAGACTACAAGGTCAAGCTTCACGTACTTTAAGATAATCGAGTTATCGAAGTGATCAATGTTTCAAACTCACAAACAATGTATGGAGACCCTAAATTGACAATAGGTTAGGTCATATTGATTACATATTGAATTTGGGTCATTATATAAGTTTATAGGTTTTTCTTCGACTAGTCCTAGTCATTGTTCGACTAGTCTAGGCACTAGCTCGACCAGTCCAAAGTTTTTCTTGACCAGTTTAAGATTTATTGAGAATTTTCAGGAATTTTTTATTTTGGCTCGACCAGTCGTGCACACTGCTTGACCAGTCGAGTGAATAGTCTCGACCGGTCGAACAGTGCTTGACTCGAATTCCAATGACTTAATTTTTATTCACTCAACCAGTTGAATAACGAGTTTATCTTATCGCACCAGAAATTTTGAAAATTGGTTAATGCTTCAACCAGTCGAACCGACCCTTAGACCAGTCAAGGGAACAAAATTTTTACCCATAAATAGATGATAAATCTCAGAGTTTTTCTTTCATTTAAAGCCTAATCAAGCCATCACTCTGAAAGATAAGTCCCTGCAATTGTGAAGCTATTACTTATTCATTTTAGATTCTTTTTATAGCTTTTTGTATTTGATTTTGTGATCTCTTTATTTAACTCTATTGTATTAAAAAGGAGAATTGTTATTTACCATTTTGAGATCAAAGTCAAATCAAGCTAGCCTAGGTTGATTTAATTTAAAAATTATTTAGACTTAGAACCCTTTCATTTGTGAGATTGGACTTTGAATATCTACGTCTACATCAAATTAGTTCTACCGGGCTACAACAGAATCTTCAGATAAGTATTTTGATTTTCTGTGTTTTTGGTTTGTGAGATTCAGTTAGGAAAATCTCATCTTTTGGTTTTGTCTGAGATCAGCCAGAAAATCTCAGAGTGTGGGGTTTTTGTAATTGTGAAAGTCCATCTGAAAAATACAATTGTGAAGGTTTTAAAGCGAACCTTGGAAAACCTTATTTTATAGTGAAAGCCAATATCCCGTGGGTGTGGATATTGGGAGTAAAGTAGGTATGTGGTTGTTTGTGAATAGTTGGTGTATACACATGAACCAATATAATTCTTAGAGTTTGGATGATGGTTGTGATGTATGTGTGGTGCTGAATGTTGTAATTTTCTTTATGCGCTTGTAGTGAATGTTGTAATAATTTAGTTTATTTCCTTCACCTCATTCTCAGTTTGAGTTTTTGATACTTACCAACGTTCTAGACATCAGGTTGTCCTACATAAACCTTGGTTTTTGGTGAAAGGTTGTCCTTAGAATTCAGTTTGTATCAACCTCTCAAGACTAGTGCATTTGAGGTTGCTATTTAATTGTGTTATCTATCTTTGTATTCCGCATTTATTTTTTATTTGGCATATTCGTATTCACCCCCCCCCCCCCCCCCCCATCTTCTAGGACTTAGAGATCGGCCTTTTCAAGTGGTATTAGAGCCTAATAGCTCATTCGTTTGGATTCATTTCCTGAGCTAAGCGATCTTGAGCTTTTAATAAGTTAAATTTTGATAGCCTCTTTATTACTAAGCATCCACCTTTTAATGACTCCAATTATGCTTATTAAAAAGCCAGGATGAGGATCTTTTTGAGGTCCATCGATGAGAACGTGTGGCAAGACACAATGACTAGATGAAACCCACCCACATTTGAAGTTCTAGGCACTGATGGAACTAAGTCGGTTAAAGTTACACTTATTATTCATAGACTACTCTTCAAAAAAATGAGAGTAATGCCAATGCCAAAGCTTTAAATGTAATCACTTGCGTACTATCACCAGATGAATTCAAAAAAAGTATATCTTGTGATACTGCAAAGCAAGCCTTAGATATCTTAGAAATGACACATGAGGGTATGACTATCGTAAAAAAGTTAAAACTTCAAATCCTCACCACTCGGTTTGAGGAAATACGTATGTAAGAAAGTGAAACATTCTTGGACTTTTATACTAAATTGAATAACATAGTCAACTCAATATAGGGTCTTAGAGATAGCATCCCAAAAACTAAAGTTTGTGCAAAGATACTGCACTCATTGCCTGAAAGCTTCAATTCTAAGGTGATTGTCATTCAGGAACTTTGTGACACGGATAATATGAGGGTTGAAGAGCTTGTCAGTTCTTTATAAACCTATGAGTTAAATTTCAAGGCTCCTAAAGGTAAGTCCATATCCCTTAAGTCATCTAAATATATTTCTCAAGATAATACTAGTTATTCTGATTGTGAAAATTCAGAGGATGATATGACACTATTAGCCAAGAAGTTTTATAAGATTTTTAAAAGCAAAAAGAGAGTTGATTTTCAAAAACCCTCTGAGAAGAAAAAGAGTAAATCTAAAAATTAGAAATCTCTTAAAGACAGTCAATGTTTCAACTACTGTGAATACGGGCATTTGACAAACAAGTGTCCAAAGAAGGACAAATCAAAGAAGAAATGTATGTTGGCTACATGGGATGAATCGTCTTGCTCGGAAGCCTCTTCTAAGTCGGATGATTCAGAACTTGAATTTACTAATGAGGTCAAGGCCTTAATGACTCTAGCCAGAGTCACTTTCACAGTTAGTTGTAATTCAACTTATGATGAAAATATGAGGAGTGACCCTGAAAATGATGAAGATTTACAAGATGCCTATAATGCCCTATACAGGGAAAGTTGTAAAACTTAAACTTCAAAAAGAAAAGTTTTTAATTTTAAAAGAGGATTTTGAAAACTTAATTTTAGAAAAATCATATCTTTCTGATTATTTTAAAAAGACTAAATGTGATTTAGATTTCAAAACGTCCCAAGTTGAAAATCTAAAATTAGAAAATGAAAAACTAAAACTAGAAGTCTCTTCTCTCTTGAGTTCAAAGGATACTTAGAGGTATGCCCAGGGTGATTCCAAACTAGAAAAATTGCTAATCAGATTAAGAAAATGTGGAGATAGATCCGGTTTGGGCTATGATAAAAATACGCCTCTAAAAAATAAGATTACTCCTCCTAAGTTTGTTAAAGGAGAGTCATCCAACTCAAAAGGAAAAAGTCTAAATCAAAATAGTTTTAAAAATTCTAAAACTTTTCAAGATACAAAACCTAAAAACAACCATATCAATTTTAAAAATTAGAATTATAACCCCTTAGCTAAAAAAATTATGGATCTACTCAAGGAGCTTCTGAAATCTAACTCTAATGGTAGAATGTATAACAACTATAAGCACAGAAAAGCCAACAATGCTCCAAAACCCAAAATGGTAATGAAATGGGTCCCTAAGGTTACTTGTATGGTTGCTCACACTGCTTTCAAGGCTTCGAGTCAATCAAAGTACTACCTAGACAGTGGTTATTCTAGATACATGACAAGTGACAAAGATTTATTCACCAACTTCAAAGATATGACTGATGGTTCAATCATATTTAGTAATGGTAGCAACTACAGAATAATTGGTCAAGGTACGATTCAACTCTCAATCTTCCTTCTTTTGAGAATGTTTTGTTTGTAAAAGGTCTTAAACATAATCTCTTAAGCATTTCTCAAATATGCGATAATAAACATAGTATAAAATTCACTAATCAAGGATGTGAGATTTCTAATGAGAAAGGTTATGTGATATTGACTGGTCACAGAACATTTGAGAATTACTATATAGTCAGTGAGTCTAGCTCATCTAAATTATCGTGCTACATGGTCCAAACTAGTGAGATCGAATTATGACATAAACTCTTTGGATATGTACACTATCAAAATCTATATAGACTGAGCAAAGCTGAGTTAATAAGAGGTCTACCCAAATTAAATAAAATGGATAAAATTTATGATGAATGTTAAATTGGAAACAAACTAGGAGTAGTCACAAGAAAGTGAACTTCAGTGCCACATTTAAACCCCTTAAACTCCTCCACATGGATCTCGTTGGACCTACCAGAACGGAAAGTCGAGGTGGAAAGAAATATTTTTTGGTAATTGTGGATAACTTTACTAGATATTCATGGGTAGCTTTCGAAGTGAAAATGATACTCAAATGTATCCAAATTGAGAAGGAATCAAATATTTTAAAAATTCAAAGTGACCATGGATCGGAATTTGATAATAGCAATTTTGAAAAGTTTTGTAGAAATCACAGGATATCTCATGATTTTTTTCACCTAAGACACCTCAACAAAATGGAGTTGTTAAAAGAAAAAACTGTGTGCTTCAAGAAATGGCCAATGTTATTTAAATAGCATGAAATTATCTAAAAATCTATGGGCTGAAGCTGTGAACATTGCATGGTATATAATAAACTGTGTTTATACTAGAAAATCAAATGATAAGACTGCATATGAACTGTGGTTCAATAAGAAGCCCACAGTCAAATACTTTCAAGTTTTTGGCAGCAAGTACTATATTTTGTGTGACTGCGAAAATTTAGGGAAGTTCGACATTAAAAGTGATGAAGAAATTTTTCTAGGGTATGCTCTAAATAATCGAGCATAACGAGTTCTCAACAAGAGTACATTAATGTGGTTATAGATGATCACTTAAATATACGTGTCTCTAGTTCAGAAGATGATGAAGTCTCTATATTTGATAAACCAGACTCTTTATCCAGTCAAAATAATACTGAACTACGGTTAATAAAAGACCATCTAACTGATCAAATTCTTGGTAACCCTCTCATTGGTATGCGCACTCGAAGACAATTAGAAAATGTATGTAATTACGTGTGCTTCACTTCCCAAATTGAGCCGGCCAATATAAAAGAAGCGTTTACTGATGAAAACTGGATAGTAGCCATACAGGATGAACTAAATCGATTTATAAGGAATGATGTGTGGTGTTTGGTTCATAGACCTAATGATAAATACATAATTGGAACTAAGTGGATCTTTAAAAATAAATCTGGTGAATTCGAAAATATTATTAGAAACAAGGCAAGACTAGTTGTACAAGGGTACACTCAAATAGAAGGCATCAAGTATGATGAAACCTTTGCCTCAGTAGCTCATTTTGAATCTATCAGATTATTTATATCCATTGCTTGTTTCAAAAAGTTTAAAATCAATCAAATGAATGTCAAGAGTGCTTTCTTGAATGGTGAGTTACATGAGGAAGTATATGTAGAACAACTTAAGGGTTTTGAAGACCTTAAATACATTGATCATATTAATCACTTGAAGGCACTCTACGATTTAAACAAGCTCCCAGGGCATGGTATGAGAAGATGACTAAGTTTTTACTAAGTCATAACTTTATAATGGGGAGAATTGAAAAGACATTGTTTGTAAAGAAATACAATGATCACATACTCATAGTACAAATATATGTTGATGATATTATTTATGGTTTTACATGTTCTAACTTGACTATTGAGTTTACAGAATTGATGAAGTCCAAGTTTAAAATGAGCATGGTTGGAGAATTGAACTACTTTTTTGGTCTATAAGTGAAACAACTTAAAGACGGGATTTTTATTTATCAAACCAAGTATGCACTGAACTTGATGAAGAAGTTTAGTTTTGAGAGTGGCAAAAACTTTGATACTCCTATGAGTACGACTCTTAAGCTCTCTAAGGATGCAACAGGTAAAAGTTTAGTTCGTAGGTTATATCTCAATATGATTGGTAGCTTATTATATTTAATTACGAGCCGACCTAATATAACATTTAGCGTAGGTATCTGTGCTAGATATCAATCAAATCCTAAGGAATCTCACCTGATTGTTGTCAAGTGAATTATGAGATATGTCGCAAGCTCGACCAATCTTAGCCTTTGGTATCGATATGATACTAATGTTCAATTAGTTGGTTATACAGATGCTAACTGGGCTGGTAATATAGATGACTGAAAGTCTATAGCGGGAACTGTTTAGTTTCATGGCATAACAATAAACAGAGTTCCGTATCACTATCCACAACTGAGGCTGAATATATTACAGTCGAAAATGCATGCACTCAGCTTGTATGGATGAAAAGAATGCTAAATGACTATAAATTTGCACAAGATACTATAATATTGTATTGCGATAACTCTAGCGCAATTAATCTCTAAGAATCCCATCCGGCTCTCACGAACCAAGCATAGAAAACCGTGGGGAGAGTTCGCCCACCATTAAAAACTTCTAAGGGCTACAAAAGTTTTTGATCAAGCTGATATTTTTTCCCTCCTTTCATGTCTCCGTTAACACATGAACAGGTTGGATCTCAAATAAATATCGTGGTGGACCTTAGGAAGGTTTCAACGGTGGGCGTCACTCTCCCCACTATTTTCTATGGTGGGGTCCACTCCAACTTTGGATCTCCCTCATTCTTTCGATAATACCATAAAATGATCTCTCCAAATGGATGGATGGTGTGGATACAACACATACACTATGGTGGGCCCACAGAACTTGGTGACGTCACTTTAGCGAGTCTCGCCTCACTACTCAACCTGATCCGCTCCCCCCAAATCCGGGTGGGATTGGTTACTACTCCCACTCGGTAAAGGGTATACCTAGAGATAGACGGTCCTATCAAATGGCTCTATGGGACATACGGTGATGTATATGTTTTATCCACCCCATCCATTCATTTTTTCATATCATTTTAGGGAAAAGGACCAAAAATAAGCCACATCTAAGGCTTAAGTGGGCTACACTACAAGAAACAATGGGAGTTGGGTGCCTACAATTTTAAAAAATAAAAAATAAAAAATGTCCACATAAGCCTATGATCAAGCTAATTTTTGTGCTTTCCCTTCATCCAGGTTTGTGTGACCTTAGGAAGAGGTTAGATGACAAATAAACTTCACAATGGACCCTGAGAATGTTTTAACGGTAGTCATTCCATTCCCATTGCTTTCTATGGTGTGGTCGACCTAAGGTTTGAATCTGCCTCATTTTTTGAGATCATGATCTAGGAAGATATAGAAAAGTTGATGGGCAGTGTGGATTTAACGTATAAATCAGAGTGGGCCCAGAGAAATGTCACACGTTAAAAGTTGGGTTATGTTTTACGCAAAGAAGAAAGTGTAGGGTAATTTTGGAATTAAAAAAATACACAGAATGCATTCTCCATTCACCATTAAGCTAGACCTTCATTGCTGAAAAAATTCAGCCAAGATATAGGGTGTGCTTTCCACTTTCGAAGTTAACAAACAAAACTAAACACGAATTGCTTTCCAATTCCGCATTAAGTTAAAATTTTCAACATTACCAAACAAGCCCTCATTGTGATTTATATGACTTACCCACGCCGTAAATTTGTGGGGCTCATCGTGATTTATGTGACTTATCCATGATGTCCATCCTTTTTGCTAGCTCATTTTAGTGCATAAGCCCAATAATTGAGGAAGATCTAAAGGTCAAGTAGACCATGTGAAAGGAAACAGTGGGAATTAAATGCCTACCGATGAAAACTTCTTAAGGGCCCCACAAGTTTTGGATTAGGCTGATATTCTTGTTTTCCCTTTTATCAATGTGTTGTGTGACCTTATGAATGGTTTAGACGATAAATAAACTTCAATATGGGCCTAAGGAACGAAACAACTTTCAATAGTGGAAGTTACATGGACCATTATTTCCTATAGCGTGGTCCACTTGAGCATTGGATCTGCTCCATTTTTTGGTTCGTACCCTAGAATGTTATGGTAAAATGGATGGATGGTGTGGATAAATCATACACATAATGATGGGGCCACAAATTTAAGTCGGTCCTTTTCGTACCATCTTCCAAGGTGTAATGTTTACATCTCTTTTCAAACATATGTTAGAAGTAATAAGACTCATTTACTGGTATTTACAATAGATTTTAAAAAATCAAACATCCTCTGAATGTTTTGGAATATCATCAACGGGCCACGTGTACAATTGATTGGTAGCCTAGCGGGACATACGTTACACATGCGACTCTCATACTTTTTTTTTAAAAAAAAAGAGGGGATTGGTAATCCAAGCAAATGGAAGGAATTGCAAAACTCATCAAAAATGAGGTTTTGAAATCCCCTCAATTCAAAACACACCCTAACTCACCTTGCCAAAATGGCTAATGGATTCAAAATACTCTGAAATCCCCCCAAATCTACAGTGCCAAACAACTCATACACTTATTTTATAAGTGTTGTGCGTGGTGTCGTGGCCTGAACTCAGTGAATAGGTTCTCCAACTTCCCAAGCACTGAAATTGATGTTGAGGGTGATTTTTATTTTTATTTTTTTATTTTAATAGCACCCAAGCACGACATTGACAATAACTAAAGAACATGAAAGTCATTTATATAAACATCCGCTACAGAGTAATTTTTTTTTAACAATACATTGTTGAAAATAAAAACTTAAAGAAGTTATGTCTACATGTCTCCACTGGCAAGTCCTCCCTATAAGTAAGTGGGCATTTCCAAGGCCCATGAACAAAGTGAGCTCTCATAGAGCCCACAAAACAAGTGGGCTTTCTAAAGGCCCAACAAGCAAGTGGATTCTCCCAATGGCCAATCAACAATTGATAATTAACTATATACATAATCATTACAATATGAAAACGGGGCGAAATGGTTTATAAAATCTCAAATATGACATCATCATAACCAAACATTATTATTATCATATTAAGTGACTAATTGTATGGCCAGTCCAAAAGTCAAGTGTGGTCTAAAACTTGGCACCTCCATACCTACTTGAATTGGCCGATTCAACGGTTGACACACATCCTGTGATAGGGTCCACATTAATGGTTCCATTACGTATGCCAGAATAAGCCCATTCAAAGGCCCAACACTTTTATCAAGTGGGCCCGCAGTTATAGCCGCACAATACAATCATAAACATGAATGTGTACCTCACTTTTCAAGTACAATAATCAAGGTGGGGCCCACGGTTGAACCAACCACCACAATAAACCGATGTATGTATCAAGTGGGTTTCACAATGTGTCCCATCAATTTTGGATCAAACTCATATTTGTATTTTCAGTCTAGCTTAGAATAAATAACCTTATGTAGACACCCCACTCAGGACGTATCTTGAGAAGGCTAAGACTATCCGGGAACCATGATCATACCTTGAACTGAACCCTAATCCCAACCTCAATCGAACCCTGACCCAAAAATCTCAAAATCCCAACCTGCAATCAGAAACCATAATCCAAACCATCCAAATCCACATACAACCCCACCTTTACCCTATACCCTAATCAGGACCCCCTTTACCTAAGCCTAAACCCACCTATCTAAGCCAAAAATCTCAAAAGAAGACCTCCAGGTGAACCCGCACAACGTACAAGGCCCGCACGAGCGAACCCGGTCCGAACGAAGCCCAGGCGGTAGTCTGACTGCCGCATGCGGTAGTCTGACTGCCGCATGCGGTAGTCTGACTACCACCTGTGGTACTTCAAGTGCCACCGCTCGCGGCTCGTGTGTGGACAGCTGTCCTAGCGTCCTAAAGTCAACTTTTTCCTGAATTTATCCCTCCAACCTTTACTATTTACCATTTTATCAGCCTCATAAGCCAATGAGAGTGCGCCACGTAGCGCTCCTCTCTCCCTAGCCAATCACAAGCCTCCATTCTAACATTTAACCCTTACCACCTATTTACCATTCAACCATTGGAGAAGGCTATAAATAGCCCTCTCCTCCTCTCATTTCAACAAGCCTCAACACCCCAACAGGCCATTTCTCCCCTTTAGCTTAAGAGAGTGAGAGAGAAAGAGAGTGAGGAAGAGAGTGAAGGAGAGGGAAGGAGCTCTCAAGCCTTCAAGGATCTGATCTTTCCAGCCACCTCCTAGCCTTCCTCTCAACCTTTCCAACCCATGAGCCTAGCCTGGATTGGTCATGTTTTGGTCCATGTTCTAGCCTGCTCAAGATCAAGCCAAAGATCCATTTTACATACAAGTATTCATCATGACATCTACTCCCTTCCTAACTCCCCTGCTTCTCTAAATCTCTAGTGAACGTATGATCTGTGGCTTGCCTTATATCGGATCCTGTCACATCAGAAATTCCTGATGATCTAGTCCATTTTTTCTTACCTCTTGGCATAAGCATCATCACATCTACCTTCTAGACACACCGTTAGACGTATGCTCTGTGGCTTGCCGAAATCTTAGATCTTGCCACATCAGAAATCCACGTGTGTGACTAGTCCTATCTTGACCACATCATCCATCCCTTGAAATTATTTTACCACACAAAGTAGAGATCGTACATTTGTACGGGCAAAGAGGGTGCCTAACCCCTTCCCTCTTTATAACCGAGGTCCCTTACCTGGAATCTCGGATCGCAGACCATGAGTTAATTTAAGGTAGGGAAGTCTCTGGATTTCCCTCACCTTACGTATTTCGTGGTTCTAACAGACCGCGGGATTTCAAGATTTTTCGGCTAATGGCGACTCCAACATCCATAATCAGCCTATCACCCCTAATCACGCATACAAATATAAAATCCGCATGGGCACTGATTTCAGTGTTTACAGAATGGCGACTCCACTGGGGACTATGCTAGAGCACACTAGCTGAGACCCGACTTGAAAATGTGTGGTATTCCAATCTCAAGGGACATTCATCACTACATTCATAAAAACTAAAAAACATCTTTGGCTTACACTTGTTTGGGCATCAATCCTAGCCACGACCACTTAATCTCATGCAGTCATGACTACCTATGAAGAAGAGTTGGTAGCTCTACCAGCTCCTGAAGCATCAGCATCGGTACCGGCACCAACAACTCCAACAGATTTACCAGCTACTATAGCGATAAATGAGGTGGCCCAAAATCTCAAAACATTGCAGGAGCTATTATTCACCTAGTACTAGGCGTTATACTAAACATGCAGGCAACAAAGCCCAGTGTGCAAAACAGCTCAATCCAACAAACTCCTCTTACTTTCTCGCTTATTCCTTCAATAAATGATGTTCTCCCTCTTCACACAGAATCGGCCCAACATACAAACGGGAGCAACCCTCCCGCACATCTTCCGCCTAATAGGAGATTGAATCAATTCTAAGGGGTAAAACCCCTCTCAACCAGTCCCTCCAAAATTGAAGAGCTCTGAGAGCAATTGCAAGATATGCAAAGAAAGTTATGGAAGCAGCAGGGGGTGGATCTCCCATTCACTAAGTTCAAGGATCTTTGTCCCTTCCCTGATGCAATGATACCTCTAAACTTTGAGGTACCAAAATTTAAAAGGTATGATGGTACGGGTTGTCCTATGGACCATTTAAGAGCATTCTGTGGGGAGCTTAATACTCTAGCGGGTAATAACAGAGCATTGATCCGTTTGTTTCAAAAATCTTTAAAAGGCGATGCGTTAGATTGGTACACATCATTAGACTACCATCGAATTAAGACTTGGGAACAACTTTCTCAAGCTTTCATTGATCGTTTTGTGTAAAATCTTAATGTAATACCCAAAAGGGTAGATCTTATTGCCTTAAGGCAGAGGAATGATGAGTCATTGTCAGCTTACGTTAGACGGTGGCGGGTAATGACCGCTAAAATGAAAACACTCATTGATGATGAGGAGTAAATTTACATGATAATCCAATCGGTAAACTCGAGTATCTCTGGATACCTCGTCTCATATCCATATGCCAACTTTACCCAACTCATCTGCTCCGAGGAACAAGTCGAAGTTGGAATAAGGGCTGGAACGATCTCCCCTTGGTGGCCTCATCAGGCCTCCCTAGTACAACAGATAGTGGAAGGAAGGCCTAATGGATATGAGAATGGTAACAGAAGTATTCCTGACCTCTATCCAATAGAAGAAGACAATCCTGTCGACTCTACCCGAGGTGCTCAATTTGCTCCTTAAGAAGGACAATGGCAGCAACAACAACAAATGGAGATTTCTTAGTACCCCAATCATGATCAGCACATGAGGATGACCCAGAAACCTAGGCAATTTACACCGATAGCCCAAACTTATAGTGAAGTACTAGCCATGCTAGTTCAAAGATAAATACTTACTCCACTACTGCCCAGGTCCTCACCAAACCCTCTGCCGCCAAACTATAATGAGAATGAGTACTGTGCATACCATCAATCCTGAGGCCACACAACAGACAGTTGTTTCACCCTGAAACATGCGGTCCAAGATCTGATTGACAACCAAACGATTGTGGTTACCTCTCTGTTGTTGCCACCACCAATTACACCCTCTAGAATCCTCTGCCACAGTATCAAGTATGCCCTAGTTCATCAGGAACCCCTGCTAATAATATCAATTAAGGAGAGCCACCCTCAGTCAATCCAGTCCAATGCATCCATTCAATCACCGCCAGCCCAACAATAATACTCTCAAGTCTACAAGGGGCACACCCTGTTAGTCCAATCTTTTTGTTCTCAAATATGCAACAGGTATCTCCAGTCTTCATGCCCTTAAGTCTACACGGGGCACACCCTACCAGTCCAATCTCCCCGTCCTTAAGTATGCAAGGGGCATCTCTAGCCGGTCCAATCTTCGTGTCCTCAGAGCCACCCCTAGTCAATCCAATCCATACATCCTCTGTCTTGCAAGGGGCACCATCTACCTGTCTGACCCTGGCTCCAACTGTCACGCTCCAAGAAAATGCTCCTTCTCCGATTAACATACCGCGTGCCCTAGCAAAATCAGGGCCAACTTCAATCATGCCGTAATTTTTCGGGAAGGACATTCTAGTACTCAAAGGGATTTACCTAGCTTTACTCAATCCTCAATCCTTCAAGAGAAGAGTCTAGGACGAATAGTTCCCACCTCTATGAGAAAGGTCGAGGAAGAGATTAATGTCGAGATCTTGATTATCCCCAAGACATTAACCATCACTTTTCAGGTCTTTGATATCACAGCTTCATTTCATCTCCTCTCTGATCGGTCTTGGATCCATAGAGTCAAGGCTCTCTCTTCGACTCTTCATCAAAAGGCCAAATACATTTTCGGAGACAACGCGCTGATCGTTTTGGATGATCCTGAACAAATCTTTCCGATATAAGAAGTCAACCATCAAGAGCTAGATATCCCGATTATAGACATACAATTCTCTGATGAGGATATCCCATACCATGGTCTCGAGCTTGAGACTGTGAATTGCATGCCTCTTGCACGTCCCATTGGATCAAATTATGTCTTCCCTCCAGTTGAGCACCAGCATTTTTGTTATCAGCTCGAATATCAAGAAAATGCAGGCATGACAGGACTGAGATATCAGCCTCCTAAGGATGAGATAGCAAAGCACAAATGTATCGGAGCAGGGTAAGATCGTCAAAAGGAGGATGATCCTTTCATCCATGCATCAATCAAATCCATCGGAGAAGGGATCATCTATCCAGTTGGCAGGCCGAGATCCACCATGGAGGATCAAGTGAGCGGAATGAGTCCAACTGGACTGTTTGGAAATGACTCGGCCAAGGGGCAAGAATTTTCTCTGATTGACTGTACCATAGTCTGGGTCCCACCTGAGCAGGAAGAATCCAAAGACTCACAACGCATCGGGGATAAGCTGAGGAAAGTAACATCCAACACCAACTTAGAGCGCAATCCTAAACTCATCACGACATTTGGGCACAATAATGAGGGCCAACCTACTGATCCGTCTGGTCCAGCCCCCTAAGGGGAGGGAGTGCAGGGTAATAGCTGGTTCAAAGTCCCCAAGACGGCACAATAAAAGAAAATAATGTTTGGCTCCTCAAGCCGAATCAGGCAATCCCTGATTCAAATCACCGTCTTTCTATATAAAAAAAAATCAGAAAATTTCAAAAAGTCAAAAACATTAGATATTTTCGAAATGTCAAAAAAATTCAAATACTTGTCAAAATCCAAAAATAATAGAAATTTCTCAAAACACAAAAACAATAGAAAATCTTTCAAAACTCACAAGCAATAATGTGCCAAATGCGTCTGTTATAACACCCAAGTTTGAAGTCGACTCATATGATTTCGATCTAGAGTTAGACTTCAAACTCATGAATTTGGACGAAGCCCAGGATGGGGGAAATGAAGATCCGACTCTCGAGCTAGAGGATTCCCTCCGAAAGCTCAAAACAAAGGCCAATGTCATCACGGATGATTTTGAAATTGTGAACTTAGGATCCCTTGAGCTTCCTAGAACTGTACGCATTAAGAGATTCTCGCCTCCTAAATACAAGTAGACAATGACAGAATTTCTGAGACCCGGGACTATCTAACTTTGGGTTATCCTATGAAGCCTTACCTATATCGAATGAAGAGCTAGTCATACGCTACCTTCTATAAAGCTCAAAGTCAAGCCCATCAAGCAAAGCTTTTAAGATCATGATGGAGTCTTACTGATGAACGATGGAGATAGAGTATTGCAGCATGTCAGGAAGTACTTCAAGTATCTAAAGCTTGTACAATGGATCCATGTGCATGCTTCAAGTCTTTATAACCGGGCAACACGTTAACCCTTTTTCATGATAGGGTGTAGACATCATCGAAAGAATGTACCCGAAGGCATCTAATGGTCATGAGTGCATTCTCGTGGCATTCAAAAGTGGGCACCGATAACATCCTACATCATCAGTACGAATGAAAAAAGAGAAGTCAAGAAAAATGATTGGCGGTAATCTCGATGCAACCTACTACATCTTACAGACGTAAAGCACACAATGATCGTCAGGACCAACGACAAACAAGTTGAAAGAAAGGTTAGCAACATGGTAACAATGCACATCTTATCATTGCGCCTACTAGATCCAGGGTGTAACTCTAGGTCATCTTGAGACGGTTCGCTGATCATCCGTGAGGTTCTTCCAGGAGGTACCCTTCGTCTCGCCATCATTAGGGGCAAAGATCTTTCAAAGCCCATCAATGCCGACAACGTGAATATCTATCATGGGTAATCCTACATGACTATGTCAACAACCACAATCGTAAAGTTAAAGTCAAACGACAAAAGGGTAATGTCCTGAGGTACATTCCATCTCATTCCTTTCCTCCAATAAGTGTTCTAAAAAATAAAGGGTTCAAAAAAAAGGAAAAAAAAAGAATAAAAAAATGGACAAATAAAATGCGCAATCCAAAAAAAAAAAGAAAAAAGAAAGAAAAGAAGAGTCGAACCCAATGAGTGAGAACACAATTCACCAACCCATTTCCCCTCAGGATAGTTTAACCCCATGTCAACAGCTCCATGATCGTGATTGAAGACAAAGTCAGGTAACACACCAGTTGGCCGGCAATGAATGGAGTCTAGCCTCTCACCTTCGTATAAGAAAAAGAGAAATTACAAGAAAAATAACGTGCCTAAGCAAAATGGGGAGGTAAAAATCCAAAAAGGGCGCTTCAAGTAAAAACAACGAGCATGTAGTGGACTTGGTGAAAACCTGAAAAGGCATCAAGGGTAAAAAAGGCACAGCTGCCAAGGGGCATGCAAGATAAAAAACTCGGGATATGGTGAAAATTCGAAAGGACGCCATGGGTAAAAATGACAAGAAAGCCGGTTGTGGTAAAAACCTGAAAAGGCCCTACGGGTAAAAATGGCTAAAAAAAAGTACATGAACAAGAGAAGCCAAGGCAACAAGTAAAGCAAAGAAGCACAAGGAAAAGATGAGTCCTGGATCAGAATTTTGTCAGACTCTACCCAAATCTAAGGGGCATGATCCTAATATGAGCTACTCTCAGGGAACAGAAATCCCTGGTAAACAACTCAGAATACCGGATTCGACATGGGCTAAGTTCAAGATTCCGATTCCACCATCTAGGCACAAATTCAAATACAAGCAAGCACCGACAAATTTGGCACAAATAAAAATTTTCATTCCTTTCAAAAAAATATTTCTATACATCGCTTTCCTTTCTTTTTAAAAAAAAAATATAAAAACATAAAAAACATACATGCATGTACAAGACAAGCAGCCAACAAAGTTGCGGATCTACAAGTTCAAAACTCCAGAGGTCTACATTTTAAAGCCCACAAGGCCCACAAGTTCAAAGTTCACAAGTATCACATGTCAAAAGCCCACCAAGCCTATTGTTCAAAGGCCTATGGTTCAAGGCCCATGTTTTCAAGCCCATTTCCTAGGCCCACATATCCAAAGCAAGGCCCACTTCACAAGCCCTATTTCAAGACCCATGGTCCTAGGCCCACATATCCAAATCAGGCCCATATTTTTCAATTGCCCTATTAATTCATTAGTGGAGGTCATCTTACTATTCGATCCACACTGTACAATAAAAATTAGACGACAACGACCTCCTGCGAGATAGGACGGATGTTTCAAAAATTCAAAAAATACCTCAAATAAAAACTGTTAGCCTCATCAGCTCATCAATGGAGGCAACACGACTGTTTACTTAACTTGTACAATAAAAACTGGATGACGAAACCCTCCCGTGAGATCGGACGGATCTTTCAAAAATCTAAAAATATTCCAAACCATTAGCCCCATTAATTTATTAGTGAAGGCCATCTCACTTTTCTACAAATAAAAATCGAACGATGACACCCACCCGTGAAATCGAATGGATATTTTCTAAAAAATCTAAAAAATATATTTTCAAATAAAATTCCCATGGAGTCTAGCTCCAAAGGTAATAACTTTCAAACAAAGTTTTTAAAAATGCACGCGACACGCAGTACACTGAGGAATCTTTCATATTCTCCAGTTGCGGCCAGTGCACACAGCTAAATAAGATTTGATCTCTTCCGGTTTCTCTGAGGGACGATCGAATCTGTACATGATACATGTACGATTAGCCCGATCTCTATATCTGGATAGTCGTACGAATGCTAGTTAAATGAGTAGATCTATCTCTGGAAAGAATCATCAAACTCGAAGTGACAACAATCCATTGTAACCAAAGTATCAGAATCAGCAGACTGCATGGCAACAGATTACCTGCACATACCTAGTCCGGGATATTCGAAAAATTTGATTGAGTCCAAGTCAGCGTAGTGAGTTCTCCGTAAGGTCGCACCAACGCATAGGGTAGCTAACCACTTTGACAATCAAATAGACTGAATACTCCTATGGTGATTACGTAGCAAAGGAACGATAGACCAAATAGTACGAGAATTCACGTAAAGTCGCGACGAATGCGTCGAGGTCCTTACTTTCAGACTTACCCTCCATTGCTATTAACAATCTGATGTGAAAGGGTTGTGATTGGTGATCCTTAAAGCCGCGATAAATGTGCAGGAGACAATCACAACGTTTTCCTCAACCCTCATGATACGTGCAAGTCATCTCTTTTCTAAACAGTCGACTGACAATAATACCATTGTAGGTAACAAATTCTAGTCACTACCCTTTTTCTGACTAGAAGGGTGGGGTGTCTACTCGCTTTGACCTTCGGTTGCTCGCAACCTCGGTCCAAGAGGGGCATCTGTAGACACCTCACCCAGGACATATCTTGAGAAGGCTAAGACTATCCGGGAACTAGGATCATACCTTGAACCGAACCCTAATCCCAACTTAAATTGAACCCTGACCCAAAAATCTCAAAATCCCAACCTGCAACCAGAAACCATAATCCAAACCATCCAAATCCACAGACATCCCACCTTTATCCTATACCCTAATTAGGACCCCCTTTACCCAAGCTTAAACCTACCTATCTGAGCTAAAAATACCAAAAGAAGACCTCCAGGCGAACCCACACAACGTATAAGGCCCACACGAGCGAGCCCGGCCTGAACGAAGCCCAGGCGGTAGTTTGACTACCTCAAGCGGTAGTCTGACTACTGCCTGTGGTACCTCAAGTGGCGCCGCTCGCGGCTCATGTGTGGACAGCTATCTCAGGGTCCAAAAGTTAACTTTTTCCTGAATTTACCCCTTTAACCTTTACTATTTACCGTTTTACCAGCCTCATAAGCCAATGAGAGTGCGCCACGTAGCGCTCCTCTCCCTAGCCAATCACAAGCCTCCATTCCAGCATTTTAACCCTTACCTACCACCTATTTACCATTCAACCATTGGAGAAGGCTATAAATAGCCCTCTCCTCCTCTCATTTCAACAAGCCTCAACACCCCAACAAGCCATTTCTCCCCTTTAACTTAAGAGAGTGAGAGAGAAAGAGAGTGAGGAAGAGAGTGAAGGAGAGGGAAGGAGCTCTCAAGCCTTCAAAGATCTGATCTTTCCTGCCACCCCCTAGCCTTCCTCTCAACTTTTCTAACCCATGAGCCTAGCCTGGATTGGTCATGTTTTGGTCCATGTTCTAGCCTACTCAAGATCAAGCCAAAGATCCATTTTACATACAAGTATTCATCATGACATCTACTCCCTTCTTAACCCCTTTGCTTCTCTAAATCTCTAGTGAACGTATGCTCTATGGCTTGCCGTACATCAGATCCTGTCACATCAGAAATTTCTGGTGATTTAGTCCATTTTTTCTTACCTCTTGGCATAAGCGTCATCACATCCGCATTCTAGACACGCCGTTAGATGTATGCTTTGTAGCTTGCCAAAATTTCAGATCTTGCCGCATCAGAAATCTACGTGTGTGTCTAATCCTATCTCGAACATATCATCCATCTCTTGAGATTATTTTACCACACAAAGTAATGACCATACATTTGTACGGGCAGAAAAGGTGCCTAATCCCTTCCCTCTTTGTAACCGAGGTCTCTTACTCAGACTCTCGGATCACAGACTAGGAGTCAATTTAAGGTAGAAAAGTCTCTGAATTTCCCTCACCTTACGTATTTCGTGGTTCTAGTCAACCGCGGGATTTCAAAATTTTTCGGCTAGTGGCGACTCCAACATCCATAATCAGCCTATCACCCCTAATCACGCACACAAATATAAAATCCGCATGGGCAACGATTTTCAGTGTTTACACCTTATGAACGATCGAATGACATGTGAACATCATGGTATAGTCCATGGTCAGTGGGTCCCACAAAAAAGTTATAGGATAAGTTGTTGTTTATGGAGTACTTACATTCGGGTGTAGGTGACCATTTGAATTGGTTGATTCACAGAAAAGCGTCATGATGGGGCCCGCATCAGAGGTTATACATATCATATTCACCCCAAATTTAATATATATATTCTCTATCAAGTATACTATAATGACACAAAAGTTGGAACCAATTGGATATTTGTGAACACCACAAATTTAGGCTATTCATAAGGGTGTCAATGTCAACCACTGCATTAGATAGCAAACCTAGCCCAAATTACATAAATCAAATGAATTGGTTAGACAGATTAGATTGACTTTAAATTGGTATATACATTCTTTATCAAGTATACTATCACCACACGATTTTTGAAATTAATTAGATATATGTGGACAACATAAATCTGGGCCGTTCAGAAGAGTGTCAGTATTGACCACTACACTAGACAACAAATCTGACCCAAATTGCATAAATCAGATGAATAAGTTGGATAGTTCGGATTGACCCCAATTTTGATACATATATGATCCATCAAGTCTAATATCATCACATAAATTTTGGAATCTATTAGATATCTATGGGCCTACAAATATAGACCGTTCATATGGGTGTCAATGCTAACCACTGCACTGGACAAAACACTGGTCCAATTTACATTAATCAGACGAGTGGGTCAGACAGATTAGATAGACCCCTAATTTAATACACACACTGTCCATCAAGTCTACTACCATCTCACAACTTCGAGATCTATTAGATATCTGTAGACACCATAAATCAAGGTCATTCAGGAGAGTGTTGGTGTTGACCACTGCACTAGATGACAAATCTAACCCAAATTCATAAATTGGATGAATGTGTTGGACAAATTGGATTGACTCCAAATTTGGTACGTATATTTTATAACGAGTATACTATCATCACACAAATTTTAGGCCTTACAAACACAATTAAAGTAAAAGAATACCATGTAGAAACACATGCACAAGAGTGGGCCTTCAAGGGATTTAATGTTGGATTTCATTCCTACGTCTTCTCAAAGGCATTTCATTCCCATACATTCTTAAAGGGATGCCCTACTTGGATATGGTTTAAGGCCACCCAAACACCACAATAATCTCATGGTGAGGCCTACTTTAACATAAATAAGAAAAGAAATGAAGAAGTAAAGGGATAAATCTAACAACCTTAGGTTGAATGGCTTAGATATTTCTCTCCCAATGGTGGCGCACCTCCTCTCTCACTCTTTCATTTGCTCTCTCCTTTTTTCTCTCGTTCTTTGAATTTTTTCTTTTTATAAGTGTCTAACTACCTAGGTTAGCCCTCTTTTGTGTAGAGAGTTAACCTTCGATAAGGAAGATGAGTTGGTTTACTTAGGTTAGCTAGTTATTGGGGTATGATGACATTGCATAGCCATGACTCATGGATGGGAGGGTGATGTGTAACAAGAAGAATGTGCATGTGGTGTGAGCAAGGTTAGGTGTCACACAGAGAATTTGCATGTGGCGTGAGTGGGGTGAGGTGTCATGTGCATATGATGCATGTGTGGTGAGTGGATCATGGCATCATAGTGAGGCGTGGATTATGTGAGTATAGAGTGTTGGCATACTCCACCAAGGCATGAAATTGGCTTCCTAAAATGGGACCATGGGCTAATGGCCCAAGTCCATATGAGGTGCGTGTATGTGCTGGTCTTTTCGCACTTGCGTTCTTGGGTTCTTCTTGGCATATCTCACAAATGGAGCCCTGCACGGATGAACAAATGGTACCTCCATGATTGAGATCATGTGATGGTCGACATGGCGGGAGTTTCAAGGTATTGTGGTTTATGTCACTCAGGTGCGTACTATGCATGGACAGTCTAAGTCCCGCTCATGATGCGCACCTGTGTGCAGAAGAGATGTGGGGTACCGGTGTACTGCAATAGGTGAAAGTTGCCCATGAATAGGTACCTGGAAAAACTTGAGGTATAACACATGACCACTCACGTGTATGGCATCCAACTTCTCTAGCAAGTTGTGCCCCTTTGAAAGTTGCATGTCCCAAAAATCAGTATTACCCACTATCACGTGGGCCATAACTATAAATAGAAATTTTTTAGATGGTAGTAAGTTGTTTTTTATTTGTTGGCCCAGCTATTGATTGTATGAGTCTAGTTCTTTTATCATCCTATCATCATCCCGAGACCCATGTAATACATGGTATATATGTAACATGGTGGACCCATAAAAAAATAATAGACAAACATCCAAAAACCTCTAAAACAATGCGATGGCCCTCATGATGGGTGGATTAACCTGATATTTGGGGAGTCCAACTTTCGTGTCTATAAGACCCTAATCAATGGTCGGATGCCAAAGATACATCCTGATGGGCCTAACTGCAACACTTGTGGGTAGGGCTATACATGTAGAAAATATGACAAGTATTTTTTTCCACCTCTACATGCCTTTCTAATGGTCAATAATTAAACGCATTTAAATGACATATATAACATCTTCAAAATGAATATATTCAAAGGGAGATAATAACGAGATGGTTGGTGTAAGACCCGTATCCTAATCCGCACTGTTCCGTTGATTCTCGCGATCCTTCTCGTCAAATTCCGGCAATCCGCGACTTATAGTTGACGTTGCGCACGACTGTAAGTCGTATTCAATTCATTTGAGCCGGCTTAATCCGAGACTTGTATCCTTGCGACCGCATCGTCGCCGCGGTTCTAACGCCGCAACTCACGCACCGATCCGATACCCAGACGATGAGATACAGACCCACGTTCAGTTCGAGCAAAAACACCGCGCGTTGCAAATCTCAAGGAATCTCTACAATATGTCCCATCAATCCCACCAATCACCTCTCATGTCAAGTACACCCACCCATGCTTCCTTTCTCCATAAGTCAAGCAACCACCTAAATCAACTAACCTCTCACTTCACCCATCACTCACTTCACCCATCACTCACCTCACCCATCACTCACCTCACCCATCACTCACCTCACATCACTCCATCTCTCATTAATCACATCTCTCTCCCTCTCATTTCTCAACACTCCAAGTCCCAAGCAAGAAAGCTCTCCCACGTCCAAGCCTTCCATGGAGAGAAAATGTGCATTTTGGTGGCCCACTTCCCATCTCCAAATCCCATCATCCTAGCCATCCATTTCCCATCTCCACCATCAAAGTGAAGCTCTAGGAGACCGGCTATCCAATGGACCAAGAAGATCAAGAGGTGGGTGCTTTGATAGAGTAGTTTTCATGTTTTTAAGGTGGGCCAAGTGAGGCCAACAGATCAATGGTTTGGATCTCACTTGGGACCCTAAGATGTGGCCAATGGCTCATCTTGATCATCAAGATCATCCCATGATGGGGCCATTCTCCATGGACCCCATCATGATGTTTACTTTCCTTGTATTGAGGAGGTCATCTAGACCGTCCATTTCTAGTGGGGTGGGATCTCCACCGTCGATCTTTTGTTGATGGTCCATATGCAAGGGGACCTTTGATGTATGATTAGATGATTGAAACGGAGGGCCCATAGTGTCGGGGTCCCTCCATCACGCGTGTCTCACTCTATTTTTCTCTCCCTCTCTTTCCATTTACTTCCTTATATGTGATGAAATGGTCGTATGGCCCACTTGGATGACCCCACCTTTAAGTAAGTATTTTGTCCAAGTCATCCACGAGTGGGCCCACCTTATATGCATTGTACCCTCACCACTTAGTATGTGGTGGCCCACCCAGGCAAGGCCCACTTAAAAATTTGCTTTTAGCCCCAAAAGAGTCCAGTGACGTCTGGACGTCACTGGAATGGCTGGAATGGAAATACAAATAGTGGCTTGTTCAAGGCCTTGGGAAGGGGCTACTCGTATAGGCCGCATCTTGATGAATGTATTCAATCCATGCCGTCCATCCCATTTAGAGCTCCATTTTAAGCGTTGAAATGAAAGATGGGGTTGATCGGAGCTTTTGGTGGGCCACAGTTTTAAAAATGGTACCATTACCATTGAACTCTACCAAAACCCTTCCTACACGCTGAAAAATGGTCGATATTGGTCTTGATGGGTGTATTTTGTGCTCGGGAATACAATGGATGGAGTGGATGCGCTTCACGTGGGCCCCACACTTGAAAGAACCTTGAAATACTTTTTTTCAAAAAAAAAAAAAGGGAAGAAGAGCTGCAGACGCTACTGCATGTCAGAGGAGCAGGCAGCGCCTGCGCTCACGCTAACGGGCGGACGGACGGGGCCGACCCACTGCTCCTTCCGTGGGCCCCACATGATGTTTATGTTGTATCCACGCCGTCCATAAGGTGGCCCATCCTCTGAGGTGGGCCCTCCCCAAAAATGAGGTCCATCCGAGACTCAGGCGGCCCACACCATGAGAAACAGTGTGAATTGAATTCCACCATTAAAACTTTTTGGGGTCCACAGAAATTTTGGGATTAAGCTGAAATTTATTTTTTTCCCTCCACACCCAGGTCTGAGTGACCTTATCAATGGGTAGGATGGCATAAGAGCATTGTGGTGGGCCCCACATGGGACCCACAATGATGTATGTGTTGTATTAGTACCGTCCACCACTGTGGACGGTGGTTCCCACCATATTTTGGGTAAAGCCGTCCAGTCAGTTGCTGGACGGCCAGTAGGCCCACCCTCCAAACCGTTCATTCAATTGGTGGGCCAGGTGTGTGGACCCCACCATGATGCGTGTGTTGCATCCAACCATCCAGACCATTTGAAGGCTCATTGCATGAGCTACAGATTGAGGCAGATCTGAAGTTCAAATGGACCCCACCATTTAGGTAATGGTCAATGACGCCCATCGTTCAAAAATATCTAAGGATCATTGTAGCTTCCCATTAAGTGGATATTTGTGTCCCACTTCATCTATCATTATGATAGTTTATGAATAGGTTGGATGGGAAACACATGTCATAGTGGGCCTTAGGGATTTTTAATTGCAGAAGTCTTTTCACCACTCTTATTTGGTGTGGCCCATTTGGTATAATTAAAGCCCATGAGAGCAGCCCATTTGATGAATGTAAGGCCCACTTTGATGTATTTTAAAGCTCATGGGTCGAAGCCCATTGGTTTATATAAGGCTCACGTGATGGTACCCATATGGGTGTATTTGTGGCCATCCGTGGAGGCCCACCTTGACGTATTTTGTAGACCTTATTTATGGCCCATTGTTATGGTTCATTTTTAGGTGTATAAGGCCGTTGTTGAGGCCCATGCTTCTATGAATGTAAGGCCCACTTTGATGTATTTCAAGGCCCATGGATCATGGACCATTGCAATGTACATAAGGCTCATTGGTGAGGCCCATTAATGCAAACCATTTGGTGAATGTGAGGCCTATGTAATACGACCCATTTCATATATCTAAGGCCCAGGGATCGAGGCCTAACAGATGTCCTTAGGGTCCATTGCAATGTACGTTTCTCATGGTTCGTGAAAAGATATTTATGGCAGGCCGTGCCTGGGAAACAATGTTGGTTTAACGTCCACATTGTAGGTACGATGTTGGTTAAATGTCCGCATTGTAACTCTCTTTAGGGCCCATTGATAGGTCCATACCTGTTGCTATTCATTGCCTTATAACATGCTTAGAATAATCTCATGACTCATGCCCATACGCATCATATGTATGCTTGATATGAGTAATGACTGATCATAGCATACGCCATTGGGCAGACCATTTATGGGGCTCGTTATGTGACTGAGCGCCCCACATGATCGCGCAGTACGCGCTGAATTGCTGTATGTTTTGACAGCGTGATTCATGCATCTCGCATACGTATGACTTGATCACTGCACGCCCTAGCGACATCAGGGCCGTGGCTCCACAGGTACATCATGGATGGCCGTATTGGATACCGAAAATACTTATTCTAGCACTATGGGCACTTAGGATGTCCTTGGGTGAAAGTCACAGAACCTTTTTGGTACCAGGAGATGCTCCAGCGTCTAGACCGAGTGGATACATGAGCGCCCGAGTGCCGAATACCAGTAGGCCGCGTCTCCCACTGTGTCGTGGTCGGTTGGAAGGGGGTGTGGCCTTATCCGCCTGAGTGAGAGGGCTATAAGCTAGGCTGAGTTTGACTAGCTCGCAAATGAGTCCGCTATCGATGAGCCGGATAGGTATTGGCATACTACTGGTCAAGCGGATAGTGAGGTCTTATCCGCTTGGTTGACTGTGCAGCCAGGGAGGTGGCAGTCTCTGCGAAGTGTATTAGACCCCGGTAATATCCAGAGAGGAACTGTACTAATATACGTACTTGAGGAGTACCGACTTTCTTGGATTGCATTTCGCATATGACATTCGGCTATATAGGCCTTGCATTGTGTCGGTGTGGCCGATGACATTCATATCTCATCGCATAGCTTTGGCATGGTTGATTCTATGGACTTATCACATACTTTCGCATTGTTCTGATACTGTACATTTGGCGTTTGCCTTACGCACACACTTACACCACCCTCTAAGCTTTTGTAAGCTTATGCACGATAGTTGCGTGCAGGTAGCATTGGACAACAGCAGCGCTGAGATAGGAGTGCATATCAGGACCTTTTGGAGCTTTCTGATCACCTTGTATTTCCCTTTCTGCATTGTACTTAAAATTTTGTTATAGTGGATATGTGGTGATGTTGTTTTGTGACTTGGTTATGCTTGTGGTTATGCTCCTTTACAAAAAGAAATTCATTCTGAAAATCCTCCTTGCAGGATTCCAGGATCAGAATCTGGCATTTGATTGTCAGGAGCCGAGAATGGGGCACTACGGAGGCTGTCGGCACAGGATTCGGCAATCGGGATTCATGTGAATCCGATTTTCGAATTTGGGGCGTGACAGTTGGAGAGTAAGAGTTACGGATAAAGAGCCAGAGAGAGGATGGGTTGAACTTGAAAGAGAGATCAATTAGGGCTCGTGTTTGGAGGATGTTGGTATAATTCCAACCATCCAATGAAGGGTGTACGTAAAATCTAGCCTAAGCTTGTGATGGGCCAAAATCATCTACCTGAGCGCGCGCACACACACACATAAAGGGAGATGCAAAGTTAAGAATTCTTACAGGCAAGCAGGAAAAAAAAAACTCACCATATTCAAACCCATTGAAGCAAGAGAAAAATAGAGACATGGAATTTAGAGTATTTCTAATATTATGTGTGTGTGTGTGTGTGTGTGTGTGTGTGTGTGAGAGAGAGAGAGAGAGAGAGAGAGAGAGAGAGAGAATGATTTTTAAGCTCGAGCCTAAGCCTCGGGCCCAATACTCTAACCCAAACCCGACTTGAGGTGGGCTAGCCTTGGAAGCCCTGTAACACCCATATATATATATATTTTTTAATACAATTAAATTTTAAAAAAATTAATTGAATTTTGAGTGAGAGAGAGAGATACATAGATCTCATCTTATCTCTCTTTATTCAAACTCTCCCTCATATCTCGTAATCTCTTGACGAACCATCTCTCTTAAAAAGAGAGTATGTGAGAGCTAGAATCCTACTATAATTAAAGAACCATATAAACAATTTCGTAAAAAAATAAATAAAAGAGAAAGTGAGAAAGAGGTTTTTGAAATTCATCTATTCATGTTAGTTTAATACTTTTTTTCTTTGTTTTCTTTATACAGTAGTTTAATTTGACATTGATATACACATTAGATAGATTGCATCAATCAAACATTCATTGTGTATGTTTAACTCATCCATGTGGAAATGTACACTGATGCTAATAACTTTATGGTTGATGTGAATAAAGGTGAGATTTTTCCATGATGGACAGCGATCGATATGATCTGTACGGTTTGCGGGTTTTATAAGACTCAATCATGTAATAATTTTAGGAATCAAACCTATTTGATGCCTCAATGGATTGTACTGATCATATATTTACTAAGGTTCTTCCTTAACTTAAAGAAACTAAATTAATACCAAAAGAGTAATTCTTTGCACATCCTACAACTTAGCATAGAAAATTATATGACATAATATGAAATGTGTAATTAAATCCTCATAATTTATCAGCTTTTTTAGAATAAAATTAATTAAAATCCTAAATTACAGACTGATTGGACTATTGAACGAGCCGCATCGATATGAAGAAATGGTAGATAATGAATCATATGTTGATTCATTATGTGAAACCATTAGATGACTAACTTGATTTAGACCGACTATCAAAATTCAGATATCAGATGATGACATTCAGATTTGATGATCAATTTTACCATATAGTGAGCCGCATTAACTAATCAATGTGATCATTAGGAATCGTAATAAATTAATGTATAGATGATCTGATCATGATAATCATTAGTTGTCTCATAAAATTGATCAAGTGATGATTAATGGTTGGCCTTAATCCATCCATTAAAGATGATTTGAACCTTAACTTATCAAAGTAGATAAATTCTAAAATTTTCATTGAATTTACCATAAGCTGCGTAAAAATTCAAAATTCCAGGGTTAAAGTAGATTTTTTTCACAAAGTCAATGGGTTTTTGGCATAAATTTTATGAATGTTAAATAATGACAACCGAACTTTTAGGAAAAACAACTTCCACGAGTATTACTGAAAGCAACTCGAATTTGTAGAAATTTTAGGAGACTAATTCTAACGGTACCTTAATTTTGTAATATTATTCCTAATTTATGAATTCATTTAAATAAGGTATCTTGTTATTTAAATGGATTTAAATTGATCAAAGGTGGGCCGTACCATGTGAACTAGTTATATTAAAAAATAAAATTTATTTATGTGATTTTAGGGAATTCTAATTCAAATCAAACTATCGGTTTACGGAATCATCTCTACCACATGAATGCGAGTAATCCCGATATGATTCTCATACATTAAATTAAAATAGATTGATTGTTTGATATGTTGTATATTTATCCTTATGTAATTGTTATGTATTCTTACTTGATTTTGATGAACATGTGATTTCTGTATTAATATAGTAGTAATGATATGGTTTGATTAATGCATTAGTATAATCAATAATTTGATTTACTGTATTGATGCAGCCTATACACCGAATTAGTAATTAGACATGAATTGAATGATATATTGATATTACTGGATAGTATGTGATTGTGTTGATTTAAGACTACTTGATATGCTTGTGTATTTATTATTTGCATATAACACGTATTGAATTCTTGGGAGACCTCTCTGTATGGTATACTTGGTATAATCATTACCAAAAGTCCATTATATTAATGGAAGCCTACTTACGGATTAGATGTGGATCTTGCTTATGCTTATCAAATGGTAGAAGTCTGCCAAAGGACAATTGTAGGTTAATAGATTTTAAACTCAAGTGGACGGATTCTCGTTTGATGCATTCATGCATAACATTTGCATTCTTCTAAACTTACACTGTATACGATTATTGTTATTCTATTCTAATTTGATGTGAAGACCACGTCAGAACTTCTCACTGGGCCTGGTTAGCTTAACTTGTATTGATATAAAACCGTACAGATGTGATTGATGGTGAGTTAGTGGCTCAAGAATAAGAATACGTGGTTGAGCGGGGGAATGACTTTAAAGACACATGGCCTTACTTAATAGATGAAGAAGTTGCTACCCTACACTGGCCATTATCATTATTTTAATTATATTTGATGTTTTTAGATTATTACTTTTTTCTTTTAAGTCTATTAGATAAGATTTATTTTATTGTATAAGACTCCGAATGAGAGGGTCTTTAATTATGTTAATAATTGAAATTGAAATTGATGTTTGATTTATTATTCATAAGATGCTGTTGAATATTAATGGAACTTAGATTTATGTTAGTACTACTAGCTAAACGAATTTGTGTAAGTATATGTAATAGTTTAAGTACACTTAATGTATAAGTAATGACATGGATTTCGGGTCCGAAGTATACGCTAAATACAAAAAATATGACTCGTGACAAACTCAATGGGCCAACCTAGCCCATTAACACTCCTATACTTGATGCCAACTTAATTGAGCATACAAACATTAAAAAAAAAAAAAAACCTATAAAGGAGTAATAACACAAAGAGGGAGCAAAAAAACTTAAAACTGGCTAGTCTACTCACTGGTAAAGCTTTGATATCATGTAGAAAATCATATTAACAGAGTTATAAAGAAAGAGTAAGGAGAAAATAGAAAGATAAAAAGATTTAAAGCTAAAATTTACTTTATTTAAAAAGTATAAGAGATGGAGAATTTTTACATGTGTTTTGTATACATATTAGCAAACCTTTATATAAAAGACAACTCTAATTTTCTAATCTTGTCAACATAAGAATTCTAAGAAGGGATCCTTACTCTTGCTCCGGTGGTATACTCTTAGGAGTTTCAACACCCGGTCAAGGGTACGAGTATCCATAAGTGGTGAAATTCCACTAAGGCGTGAACATGTGGGGGTGTGTAAAAAAAAATATAAAAATTCTAAGAAGGAAATATTCTAATTGTCCCCATTCATAATTTTGATTCAACTAAAACTTGTGTAAATGAAAATGGATGATGCAAAATTACATTTTAAGAAGAGAAAAAAAAAGAAACGACAGAACAAAAACGCATTACTTTATTTGAATAATTAAATGTGATTTCAGACATTCTTAGGAGCATATGCTTTTATAAATCACTCTAGGAGAGAAAAAAACAAGCTCGAGAACAATACCAGAGTGTATGTTTTAGAATTGCTTTATCTGAATAATTAAAGGTGATTTCAAACATTGTTGTAAGCATCTTCTTTTATTAATCGGCTAAGGAGAGAATAAGTTGGTGGGTTGTTTAGGTGCAATGAACAAATTCGGTTGGATGATGGATATATGCATGATTTGATGGAATCTATTCCTAAAGAAGATTAAGGGTTTTGTTTGTCATGGTAGATGTGATTAACACTAGAGGAATACAACCAGCCGAACTCTACTCTCCCAACACTTGCAAATGCAGGTACTTGTGTTGGAGGTCCGTTGTTGTCTGGTGGGCCCGATGTGTTCCACGGTTCAAAATTTAGGCTAGTCTGGCTATGAGAAGATCCCACGTGTGTACTAATAAAAGGACAACAAAAAGACTTATACCAGCAAACAAAATTTATGCATGTGTGGCCCACCTGGTGACTTGATTGGCCTCATTTCGTTTTACATCACAGTCAAATAGTTATCCATGGGAAGTGTTGTACTGGCAACGTTACGGCTGTAACTACGGTGGCTATGACCATTGTGGGCTCATTATGATGCGCTGATGGAGAGAAGATCAAGTGCGGTCTGACCCAACATGGTGTGGCCCTGCCGGCTCATTTTAGGGCATGAGCCCAAAAGTGAAGCAGATATAAATCTCAGGTAGACCACACTGCAGGAAATAATGGTGATTGACCATTAAAAGCTTTTTGTGAGCGGCACAAGTTGGGGATCAAGTAGATATTTAATTTTTACCCTTTTTTTTAAGTATGTGTGATCTTATCAACAGGTTAGATGACTAATAAACATTATGATGGGAATCAAGAAGATTTTAACGTTCAATAACCACTGTTTCCTATGATGTTGTTAACTCGCGAATTACATATGCTTGTTTTGTGGGTTCATGCCCTAAAATGAGTTGGCTTGATAGACAGAGTAACCCCACGGCACGGCCACACCTAATCTAATACTATGTAGATGACGTCTATTCTAACCTCATGCACTCCCTTCCATGTTTAGGCATTAACCTGAGGATCAGGCCTATCCATGCCCGCGATGACTCAGGCCACACCACGGGAACACTTGGAGAGGGAATGTTGGCCTTAGATCTCGTAGAAATGGTATGCATCCAATCCAATTACACCACCTCAGAATTAAGTGGATCTTAAACTTGCTGAGGCCCATCGAAAATCAATGGACCATCTCCCTTTCCAACTGACCCTGTTGCCCACCTGAGTTTTTAATTAGCCATTTTTTCTTGAGTCTACGCCTAGAGACAAGGGGCCTGCGTGATGGAATGCTACCTATTGCTCCGCTGTGAAATGTGTCCATGGCAGTCACTTTAGCCATCATGAATGCTCTCTATACAAGTCAAGGCTCAGGAGCTTAGCAGATCAATGACTGGAGTGGGCCACACCACAGGGAACACTTGAGAGGGAGACGTCCACCCTTAATTCTCAAGGAGGGCGGACAGTGTGTTCTGCATGTACTATCTAATCCATACGAATGGAACAGCTGTCCCCGGTGATGGGACATTCTGAAACTAGAGTGGGGCCCACTAATATCAGTGGCAGGATCTACCTCCCAAACGAGAGAGGATTAGCTGCAGCCCGACCTCACCCAACACAATGCAGCCCTGACCATGCGGCCCACCTTGATATGTCTATTGCATATCCATGTCCTTTATCAGTTTTGTTAGCTTATTTTGAACCATATAATTGGAAACAGTAGTGATTGAACACGCATCAGTAAAGCTTCCTATGATGTGGTCCACTTGAGATTTGGTTTGCTTTATTTTCAATCTCATCCTCTAAAAAGAGCACGAAAAATAGATAGACAGTATACAATACATACATTGGGATGAGCTCATTAGAGCCGCACCTATTCCACTCTCCTCTCAACTGTTCTAGCTAGTTTGGCTCACCTAAGCTCTGGAAACGTGATTTTTTAGCTTATGGCTAAGGATATACATGATAATTGAAGTGGATGTCATTTCCGTATCATGGTGGACCCACAAAGGTTGTTACCACCGCGGTCAGGGTGGTAACATTATTGCTGCAATAAGTATTTTTTTGGAAGCTAGTGTGAAGGGAAATGCACAAAGCGGGCCCATCCATGATCTGTTCCAGAGATCCACTCCGTCCATTTAGCGTGCGCCCCAAAGCAAAAATTCAGGCCACATAACGCAAGGGGTCCACACCTGGGTGCAGATGCCCAACCAATAGAATCTTCTAGATAAGCCGTTGGGTCATTATTATGTTTATATACAATCCTAACCATCCATCAGATGTGCCCCACCAAGATGAAGTGTAACCAATAAAGGGCGATTACAAGAATCAGGTGAGAGCCAGACCTTAGGAAATAATGGATAGCCACAAAAAATGATAAAAAATAGAGGCTTGGCTTACTTGATTGGTGGGTAGGGGAGATTTTTGTAGCAGGCGATTGTTACAAGGAAAATCATTGGCTACTTGACCAATAAATCAGTGGTCCAACCGGTTGGACATGAGGCATGAGCATCTTTGTTTATATCCACACATTGCATGGTGGGCCCACCAGTTAAGCAGTCTAGATTTCATCACTTGCAGGGACACATTTGCTGATTTCAGATGAAGGACGTTCGTTTTTCACGTGGATGTTTGCCATGTCCGCATGGAAACGGATTGGCTACTCCCTTGCCACCGGCCAACGGCTGGTGGTCAGTGCTCTGTGGGCCCCATCATGATGTAAGTATTTCATCCATGCCGTCCATCTATTTTTTAAGATTATTGTATGATATTAGGCCAAAAATGAAATATATTAAAGTCTCAAGTGGACCACATTACAGGAAACAGTGTTGAATAAGCGTCGACCATTAAAAAGATTTTGGGGGCCATAAAAGTTTTGGATCAAGATGATCTTTGTTTTTCCCCTTAATCTGGGCTTGTATGACCTAATAAACAGATTGGATGTCAAATAAACAGTACGGTAGGCTTTAGGAGGATTTTAATGGTGGATATCCAATCACTATTGTTTTCCTGTGGTGCTGTCCACGTGAGATTTATATCCCTCTAATTTTTGGTGTGTTACCTAAAATGATCTTTAAAAATGGATGAACGGAATGGATGAAACACATACTCCATGGTGGGGCCCACAGAGCACCGACCATCAGCCAGGGGCTGGTGGCAGGGGGAGTAGCCAATCCGTTTCCGGTCCGCATGGTGAACTCGCTTCTCCACGTGGCAGTCGAATGGGCACGAGACCACCAGCGGGGACATCAGGCGTGTCCCACCAACAGTTACATCTGGGCCCCACAATGGACGGTGCGGAGCTTGCCAACGGGGACGGGCCCACATGAGAACGAATTTCCTTCAAGCTTTGTTACCAAAATATCTGTGGGGTCCACCGAAATGTCCGTCTATCAGTTTTGCCATCTAATTTTAAGACACGAGTGCAAAATAGGAGACAGATCGTCGGTGGCACACACACCACACGAAACAGTGGAGTGGAAACGCCCACCATCCTGAGGCCCACCATGATGTTCATACACCATCCAAACCGTTCATAATGTGAATCGCACTGGAAATAAATGAAAAAACAAATATCAGCCTGATCCAATACTTCTTTGGCCCAAGAAAGTTTCTTTGGTTAACTTTCTATCCAGACTGTTTCTTGCTGTGGATCTACTTGAGTTTTGGGTCTGCCTGTTTCTTGAGCCCGCGTATTAATATTATCTGGTACAACGTATGGACGGACTGGATGTCACAAAAGCGTCGAGGTGGGCCCCGCAGAGCTTCTGGTTACACGGGCTTGGTTGGAGGAAATTCGCGTCCTCGTGTCCGTCGTGTACAGCAGCAGCGCAGGCTAACCAAACAGTCGTGCTGGCGCATGTTAGATATTACCCATCGCCACCCCTCCCGTCAAACGTAGTCTTTAACGCTTCAAATCCCAACTCGACGTAGTATAACTGTACACCGAAGCACGCAATCCCATCGTTTCCACTCGAATTTTTCCCGCTTGTCAGATTTACACTCGGCTTTCGGTGTATGTGCTTCTTACACCCCGGAATCGAATTCCTTGGAATACACCTTCCTCAGCTTCTGGTAAGCCTTTCACCTTTCGAACTCTTTGCCACTGATTTTCGTATATATACATTTCTAGGGTTTTAACTGAAGCTTCCAAAGCAGAGTCTGAATCCTTGGCTCGTGCTTATGTATATGGATTTTGATTATTCTAGGGTTTTGGATTTTTGCGTCAGAGCTTTCTTTTTGGGTGGATTTTGTGGCCCACGAGCACCTTAGCACGCGGCACGTGTGGAGCTCCATGCGTGTGGCACATCTGAGCCGTGGTAAGGTAGGTTCCATGGTGAGAACGACCTGCCGCAGAAAACGGGCTGGTGCACTCATCAGTTGGGTGAGACGTGTGGAGTCGATGGGCGGGGCAGAACAAATTCAACGGCTTACATTCAGTGCATGTGGGTGGTCCCTGTGATGAGTGGACCAGCCGATTTTTGGAGCTGCATTCCTCACATTCAACTTCACTAATCAGGACCGTCGTTTCAGTATGGTTGCCTGACCCTGACTCGTCTGTAGCAGTTCTGACTATAATACAACTCTGCATGTGGGCCCTGTGGGGTGATGCATGCTGGTGTGGCTGAGTCATGCCTTAGGCAAAACTAATTCTTCCCATATGTGTGTCTCCAAGTGCAAAACGCAAATGTGCGCATGTGCCGAGTCACGCATGTTTGTGGCGTCCTGAATGTTCGTACGGTGGTCTACATGGTGAATGTTTCTTATTCCAAAAATCTGGCTTTTCCGTATATCGGGCCAGTCACAGATGCATGAAGACATGGATGGTTAGAGAAATGAAAACCAACATATGCATCCATCGTGCATTGGTATTCATCTGTCGAGTGGGGTGGCTTGATTTTTAGGAATGTTAATTCAAGACACCAATATCCAAGAGCTAAACACAAATGTGCACATGTGACTAATTACACATATTTGCGGCATTTGTGATGCTCATAAGGTGGCTTCCATGACGAATGCTCCTTATTCCAAAAATTGACTGGTCCATGTATCAGGTGGGCCACGCATGTATGAAGACATGGATAGTTAGAGTAATGATAAACCAACATATGCATCCAGTGTGCATTGGTTGCTCATCTGGTGAGTGGGTTGGCTTGATTTTTAGAATATGACACATGCACTGAGGGAACCGTTTGACAAAAGGCGTAGATTGCCATGTTAGCACACATGGGACATCTATTTTAGTGCTTGAAGAGGAGGTTTCTGGATTTAGTATTTTCCATTCTGCCATTAATGGCAATTGAGGATTTGATAGTTTGGGAATGCTGAAAGAATCTTAGTACCCTTTGTCCTCACATATGTTTTGTTTATCCTACTTCAGATATTCAATTGCATTCCTTACCATTTTGTGACGGATTGATAATTTGAAAATGCCATTCTATAATTATCATTCAAGTTTATAACCTTTGGAAGAAAGCATAGGTATGGTTCTTACGCCCATTGAGACTCATTTAGCACATTCTTGCATATTGTGTTCTATTTGCACCATCAAGACCTTTGAATTATGTTGTCAGCTTCCAAAGATGAGGCATGTTAAGGAGGAAGTCACAAGCAACAACGATCATGTGAGTACTTGGAAGCTTTCCCCCCCCCTCCTGTTGGTTGTTCGTTTTCTTGGAATATTTTTTTTTTTCATCAACAATCTATTTTTTCATTGACAAAAGTACAATAGCCGTCTTTTTGATTGATAATAAAAAATGTTAAGCCCACTAACTAAGGAGAAACATAGATCCATCAAGGCAAGGATTCCCCCGTGCAAAAAGAAAATCCATGGAATCCATTCCTTCGCAAGGGCCAATGATCAAGGTATTCTGTAACGGTAACGATCGCCGTAACGGCCACCACTGTTACTTTTATGATACGGGCTGTAATGGCTGTTACGGTCCCCACAACAGCCTTTATAGTCTCTCTCTCTCTCTCTCTCTCTCTCTCTCTTTCTCTCCTTTTATTTTAATTGGAAAAAAAAAAACCTGTATCAGCCCCGCAATGGACCATTACTGCTTTTATGGGGTTTGTAACGGGCCATTATGGTGGCTGTAACAACTTTCACAAGTCATTTTTTTCTGTAACAGCCATTACGGCCTTTACGACCCTGTAACATGTAATGGTTGCTACTGTTACCTTTATGTATTGGCCTTTATGGCCCTGTAACGGTTGTTACGGCACACCATGCCGGCGATACAATTCCCCACTCCAAAGAGAGGGATGACATCCTTTGACTACATTATTTAGAATAAAAACGAATTTCCAGGATGGACACTATTTGCTGACACCGTATCAATTGCATTGCAAGTCCACCTCCAGCATTAGGGATTTCCCACTTGAGCAGCAAATATTTCCACCACTGTTTTGATGTTTAATAATAGCTCATTCTTGTTTGAAGATCCCTCTCCAGCTGGCATGGAAAACTAAGACCTTAAGAATCCCCATTCTCATCTCACAACGCTCCACCAATTCCAGACACCCTGGACTTCCCATTGAAGTTTCATCTGCATTTAGCTTCCAGAAGCCCTAGGTGGGTGGGGGAGTCCAACTCCCAGTTTCAGTTGGCTGATAGCTATAGTCATCAATCACCCCTCTCCTCTCACCAAAAAAAGCTTGGATTTAGAGATCCCTTTGAACTCTTCGGCGACCATGCCCCAATTTATTAGGGATTTTTCCAATTTTGTGATTACCTGGGTGATGCTAGAGGCGTTGTAAAGAATTCTTCTATCCTGCCATTCCAAACAGCCCATAGAATCTTTCCTTTGGCTTGAAGGGCCTGGCTGGCAATCATCATCTGTATGATCTGCTGAGGACCCTGGAAAGACTCACTCAACTTCAAATAAGCTGAAGAGGTGGGCCAGCCATGCCCCAATTAACTACGCATCTCTATTTTGGCAATTACCTGGGGGTTATTGGAGTGGGTGCTATAAAATATTCTTCCATTCCAATCAGTCAGACTGACAGTGCATAAATCTTATCTTTAGACTCAAAGGGCCCACCACTGCACCGTCCGTAATATCTGTTCTTGACCACTCAATTTCACGTAAGCTGAAGATGGTGGACCAAAAAATAAAAGCCTTTTCACTTCTCAAAAAGACATAGATGAATCAATTCTGCATTTTTTCCACACACGAAGCATCTGTTCGAAGGGACGAATTCGCTTTTTGAAGGTTACTGGTCTTGTTAGCTGTAGCTGCTACTGCTAAGATCATGGATATAATCTAAAGAGAATAGACATCCTATAATCCATCAAAAGAAAAACGAAAGATATGCTATCAATGGATTGGACAGTAATAAACTGAATGACCCCCTATCTGTTCTCACTCATGAGATAGGCAATGTCCTCCATGCTGAAAAAAACTACCATGTCCTTGAACTCCATTCCCCCAGAGGGCATTGAATGATCTTACAATCTTTTGACTATTATGCTTCTCATCATTGAAAATCCTTCCATTCCACTCCTTTCATGAGTTCCGCATGATTGTCATTGGAAGTACTTTCCAAAGAATATGCCCATCATTCCAAGAAAGGACCTGTTGTCCAGCTTTTGGGACCACTGACTTCAGCATCATCAAAAAAATTCCAAAAGCTCTAAGGACCATACAGCTTTTTCAACCTTGCAATGTAGAAATAGATGATTGCCATTTTCTTCAGCACCCCTACACATGAGACAAATATTTAGAAACATGAAATTCCTACTTCACAGGTGAGCTAGTTTCAAGATTTTGTTAGTCATCACTGGCCAACAAAAGGCCTTGTGGTGAAGATTGAGGGACAACAATTTGCTTAAGAGGATAGAACTGTGCTTGTCAAATTTTTTTGAAGCCACAATCTACTCCTTAAGTTCTTCTGACGTGATTGAATCATTCACAAAAACAGACCTGCAGCAGGAATATAGGGACTTAAAAACTAGAAATAGGAAAGGAAAGATACTTGGAGTCTCACCACATAATCTTCTCCATATGTATGGCTATATCTCTAGTCTTTTCTACAATCATTATTGAAGTTGAAGAAGCCCAGGCTTGAAGCCTATTTGGTCCACCAACTAATTTGCCAGTCTTGACTCAAAACTAATGCTAAAACTTATAATGAGAGTAGGAAGTAGCTAAGTTAAAAAAGGCTCCAAAACAGCTATGGTTGGAATCTTGGGGCAGGAATCCCTGCTTTAGTCTGAGTTTTATCTCCTATAAAGTGGTGGCACGAGGATGTCCACTATGCCTTAATTATGTGTCATCTGGTACTGCCAATTCCTTGTCGAGCCCTTCAGCTTCATTTTCACAAAGTGTAACTTCAGCTTGTTAGTCATGGACTTCCATCTAAAGCAATCAACCAATGATCTCAACAAACTGTCAACCCTCCTGATCAAGCTTCCTGAAGAAGTTTTTTGTTCTCTAACTTTGTGCATTTCATCAGATAATCCGTGTGTGCATTATATTCCACCTTAGGACAGTGGCGCTGATATGGGTGGTCATGCTGTTGTGGCATCAGGGTCTGCAGTCTTCGCTGAGGCTATCATAGAATGCTGTATCAGGTGAGAACCACATTCATATTTGTTATTCACGGATGGCTAATTGTGGCTGGTATTTGAGTGGACAGTTAGTAGATGGGATTTGGGTGCTGGATTGTAGAAATGGGCGGGGATGGGCTGCGGGGGCACCAGCAATGTGGGGTTTGGCCGGTGGGTTTGAATGGGGTGGAAATGGTGCAGGATCAACAGAGATTGGTTGTGATGAGGTTGCAACAAAGTTCGGCTGATGGGTTTGGTTATTATGGAGGTTGGTCGAAGTCCTGGGTGCTATAATGGAAGATTGGGTTCGGATTTGGAGAAGATGGGTCCTAATCCGATCCGACGATGAATGCAGTAGATGCAACAATCAGGGATGGTGAAACCTAAATCGCCCAGAGACACGGCTGTTTTGTAGATCAGAGATGTGTCGGAATGGTGGTCAGGAATAGTGGCATCGATGGTGGTGGGTCTCAGGTTGGGTTGTGGTCAGTAGCAGTGCAGGAATGGTCGTGGTCGAAGAATGGCCACGGTAGATTATAACCATAACTTTGATATCATGTTTTTCATGAGAGACTACATTGTGGAAACTGTATTCTACCTATTCCATTGAGAATGAGAAGAATATATAGAAGATGTGGGTGATCTGTGGAAGATCTTAACAGATATACATCTTACCAAACAAGGGATTATCTTAATCTAGGAAGATCATCCTAATCTACTCTAACAGGGGTTGTAAATTCCCTCCTCTCTGTCTGGCTTACGAGCTAAGGTTGCCTAGGAGAGTACCTTTCTCCATATGTTCTTCCAATTTTTACGTTCTGTCGATCCTTTGTTGACTCGTGGGTTGGATTTATCTTGCTTCCTGTTCTCCTCATTAATGGTCACTTGTCCTGTCAAAGAATCCATTGCACCCCTTATGGAACTCATTTCTTCCTCTGGCTTCGATATTTCTCTGAACCGTCCTTTCATCTCTCACCATCTTTGGACTACAAGAAGTCCTGCTGCTAGTGGGCATCAGCTGTCGGTACCAAAGTGGGTGATAGATAAGCCAGTTTAGGGACAGATCTCATCTCCTCTTGTTTTTATTTATTTATTTAAAGAAGTTTAGGGACATATTTTATGATGCTTGAAGGTTGTTTAGGTCCAGATTTAGGCTTTGAAGTTTGGGGACTGATTTTTGGACAGATTATAAGGACTGTTAGTGGCAGATTGTAGACAGGTTTGGTTGCTGCAAAAGGTTTTACATTTGCACAGGTATTGGGCTGGAAGTGTATAGGTTTGGAGATTTGTCGAGGGATATCAATGAAAGACTTGGGACTTAGATAGGGTGGTTAAAAGGTTTACAGTGACAGGTTAGGTGCTGGACTGAGTATCTGGGTAAGAAGGGATTGTGTATGGGGACTGGGCCGGCAAGTGGTCTTTAGGGGGCTAGTTGTTGGTACAAATGGGGCTGAGGTGAACTGAGATGAAAGGGTTGGGGTAAACAGTGAATTTATGCTGATTCTCTCGGCTGCCCAGCTGCCTCCTTCCCATCTACATTCGTGGACCTTCCCCTCGCCATCGGCCCTCATCGGAAAGCTATGTGGGATAAAATTGTTAACAAGCTTCAAAAATATCTAGCCAGGTGGAAATGTCAGTATTTATCGATGGGAGGCTGGCTTACCCTCATCAAGGCAGCCCTGTCTAACCTCCCAATTTATTACATGTCTCTATTCAGATGCCTGTCAACAGTTCTGGAACGCATTGACAAACTTAGACGAGACTTTCTATGGTGCGGGAAGGAAAACCAGAAGAAACTTCATCTTCTTGATTGGAAAGAGGTCTGCAAACATTTCCAAGATGGTGGTGCTAGCATTAAAAACCTGAAGATTATGAATCAGGCTCTCCTAGGCAAGTAGATTTGGAGATTGGGTACTGAGGTAGGAGCACTATGGAATGACATCGTCAAAGGGAAGTACGACACTTCTTCAGGTGGTTGGTGGACCAAAAACTCGACAGCGTACAGAGCCTCCTTCATCTGGAAAGGGATCCTGCGTTCCAAGCAAGCTGTGATTGATAACACCAGCTTTGAGATTGGCAGTGGTTCAACTATTCGTTTCTGGGAAGATCAGTGGGTGGGGGAGGTGCCCCTCAAAACTAGATTCCCGAACATATACCGCCTGGCCCCAGATAAGAAGAGATCCTCATGGCAAGCTGCTATGTTGTTTTCGACACCACTGTTGTGTGGGAAGTGAAGTGTGTTAGAAATTTACATGACTGGGAGGTTACGGAATTTGTGGAATTGCTTGACTGCGTGTCCAAGATGGTTCCTGACTGGGCCACCTCAGATAAACTGATCTGTAGCAGGGACAAATCCAGTGTGTTTTCGGTAAAATCATTTTACCCCTATCTTCTTCCCCCTCCCAGTTCAGTTCTTTTCATCTGGAAATATTCTGCCCCTCCCAAATTTATTTGCTTCGGCTGGCTGGTTGGGAAAAACCGGATCCCTACAATTGATAATTTGAGAAAGAGAGGCATGCAGCTCGTCAACGTGTGCTTATGTTGCATGAAGGATGAAGAATTGGTCGATCACCTGCTGCTCCATTGCCTGTTTATTTCTCAGATTTGGTCGGAATTTTTCAACAGATTCAATATCAGTGGATGTATCCCGAGTTCCTCCTCTAACATGCTAGCATACTGGCATGGATTCTCCTTGCAATATGGTCGTCAGTTTGGGAGGAAAGGAACGACGTATGCTTTAATGATAAGCAATCCTTGGCTCAAGCAATGTGTTCTAGAGCCAAAAAGATGATTATAGAATGGGTGGTTAATGTTACTGGGCTTAAGGATTATGATCTTCTGTTTTTAGGATTGTAGGTTTTTTTGGCTTTTCTGCTATCTTAGCAGTTGCCTTTTCCCTGTAATCCTGTTTTTCTTAATATAATCCTGTTATCTTTGAAAAAAAACAGTGAATTTATGGACTAGGTTTTGTGTTAGGGTTGGGAATGGCCTGAGTATTTGGACAGATTTGTGGAGTACAGGGGAACAATATTGGGGATTGGGTAGAGGTTTTGGAAACATGTTAAGGATTGTGTATCTTCCAGTTTAGGGCTGTATGAGGCTATAGTATAGGATAATTTGTCTGTGGGTGACTATGGTTGGTCAAATTGAGGTATAAAGCTATTGGTTTAGGGTTTTTGGGCTACATCAGAGTCCAGCTGAAGGGAGGCTACGATTGGGTTAGGGAAGTGGGTTGGAATGCTGTGCAGGATTTTGTTGTGGGTAAAGTACTGTTTAAGCTACGGTTGAGAATGTGTATAGGTTTGTGCTGGTGTTAGGTCTCCGGTTGGAATTTTTTAAGCAGCTAAGGGAGTTTGGTTGGGTTTTAGGTTGTAGGGTGGTGGAATTAGGGTTAGGAGTGAGTTTAGGATTTGGGTCATCAAGGCGTAGGTTGTATAGTTGATGCTAGAACAGGATTTGTTCCCATTAGTTGGGAAAGGCTTAGATGATGCTGATGTTGTATGGTTGGGAAAATTGGGGTTAATTCGGGGATTATGGTTTTGGAAATTTGGGAAAGTTGTGGCTTTGGGTTTACAGTTCAGAAGATCTGAGAAAATTGGGCTTTTGGGTTTGGGAATAGTGTTTAAGGTGTATGGTTGGGGTTGATTTGTGAATTAGGGTTAGGGTTAGGTAAGGGAATTTGTAGAAAAAAAATAGGGATTTATGTTTTTGGGTTAGGGAACTTTGGATAAAGTGCGAAAATTGGTTTTCAGGTTATGGGAGTCTGGGGAAATTTGGGGCTTTAGAGTTTGGAAAAAATTGTGGATTATGGTAAAGTGGGACTTAGGATTAAGGAAATTAGGAAATTTAGGGTTAGGTTTTTTCGTGGAAATTGGGAAAAGTTGGGTTAGGGTTAGTGAGTTCTAGGGGATCTGAAGAATTTAGGGGTTATGATTGAAGGCCTTTGTCTCATGTGCATGGAAAGCGCAGGGTCGATCAATCACCTCTTCATTCATTATTCCTTCATGTATCAGGTGTGGATCTTCTTCCTCAATTTGGCCGATCAATCTTGGGTTGAGGACCTTTTGTGGGCGTGGCACGGTGGAGCGGGGAGCAAATCGGAGAAAGAAATAGGGAGACTCCTTTTGATGGCCATCTTCTTGGCCATTTGGAAAGCGCGGAATGGGCAGTGCTTCAGGAATGAGGCTGCCTTGGTTCAAGGTGTCGTTAGAAATGTTAATGGTTTTGTTTTCGAATGGTTTCCATATGTAAAAGCTGTCAAGAAGGGCTTGCCCTTGACACCCTTTTTCTTTTTGATCTGTTTATATTCTTTCTTGGTCCTGCGAGTTTCTACTATATTCTTTGTTACCTTTCAAAAAAAATAAAATGATTGAATGCCTTTTTGGAACTGGGGAAATTGGGTAGGGGTGCAGATCTGGAGAAATAGAAAAAGGAAAAGAAAAGAAAAGAAAATCTAAGGCTAGTTACTTGCTCATTTGCCGAAATTGGAGTCTATCATATGATCTAGGAGGATCTATGATCTAGATCTCTCATGAAAGGTTTTTGTTTTTTTTAAAATAAAGCTCTGTAACTGTACTGGATCTGCTTTGATTGATGATAAGCAAGAATGGGAAGTCAGATCTGCATAGATCCATGGCGAATTGCACAAAGATTTATTGGATTTGCTCTATTACCAATTGATGTACGAGAAAACTTTCAACTACAAGCACATAAGCAACCAAAAGAAGAAAAGAAGAAACTCAATTGCAATAGTAAAATTCTCGACTATAAAAATGATATACAGGTAGAATCATAGAAAATCTTAATTCTAACCTAAACTAGTTTTTTTTTTTTTTTTTGGAAGGGTATCTGGGAATGTTATAAAAACAAAAGCAAAAAGGGAATACAAAATGGATGATGAGGAATCATCTGACTGATACAAAGATGAAGAACTCCCCAAGCTACATTGGAAAGCCTCAATTGGGCACCCAGTGAAAACATTATCAGCCCTGGCCCACTCCAAACAAACCATCTTACCTTGTGAAAGACTTGACTTGGACTTAAAGCCTTACTGTTGAGAGTCCTGTTGTTATGTTCCAACCAAATCCCAAATGGTGGACCAAAGAACCAGCCGTCATGTCTTCCTCTTCTTTCTTCCTTTTTGAGCAAAGTGCCACATGGAAAATAAATCTCCAAGCCGATGAGGCATGAGTGACACATTTAACTTCTAACAGTGAAAGGAAACTTCTCCACACACTTTTCTGGAGAAAGTGCAATGCAGAAAAAAAGGTGGTCTACATTTTCTTGATCTTGTAAGCATAGAATACATCCATCAGGAAGAAAGATTTCCCTTTTCCTTAAATTGTTTACTATAAGTCTTTTGTTTTTTCTGGCTAACCAACAAAAGCCACCACCCTAGGAGGCCTTGGATACCTCCATATGTGCCAGATCAGATCCTTATTTTGCAGCAAATGTGGTTCAAGGAGCATTGGGTAGAAGGATCTCATGAATACCTCAGAGTTGCTTGAGTTCCAAACTCATCTATCCTCATCAAGAGAGATATTTCCTTGATTCTGAAGCAGTTTTGTCATCCCTACATACTTATTTCCTCATCCTGGAGATCCCTTCTGAATGCAGGGCTCCACAATGGTTGGATCCCACCCTCGAAATGCATTGAGCTGTAGGGGAGTTTATTATCTCTCACCACCTGGTACAATTCCGGGAATGCTGAACTGAAGGGCCTCTCCACACAACATCAGTCTTCCCAAAACCTGATACATAACCCATCTCTTGGGGCATGGTAGATTTCCTCTCTAAAATCATTTGTCACTTTTAGGACTGCCTCCCAAATACCCAAAACTCTATAGGAAGATGATGCATCAGTATATCACCATCTGTTTTCCTCCCCGTATTTATGTGCAAGTGCTTTTGTTCCACGTACCATCTTTTTCCTCCTAGAAGCTCCACAACTACTTGACAAGGAGAGCAAGATTGAATAGTTTTAGGGATCTTATGCCGAGACCTCCCTTCTCCTTTTGTTTACATACATTGGTCCACTTGATCAGATGGGATTTCTTCCCCTCCACTCCTCTCCATAGGAACACCCTTTGAATTCTTTGCAACCTCTCTATAACACTAGCCGTCTAATGAAATAATGGCATGAAGTATAAAAGCGTATTTGCTAGAGCCACTTTGATTAACATGATATGGCCCATAACAAGGGGTGCTTTTTTATTTTATTTTTATTTTTATTTCTCTTGATAATTTCTGTTGTATCCTCTTCAATACTATATTCAATGAATGCTTTGTCAGTTTCCCAATACAAAGAGTTAAGCCCACGTATGAAGATGGAAAACTTACTTTCCTGCATCGAAAAAGCTCCGCATAGTATTTGTCTCATTTTCGCTAAGCTGCATGGCTAGAAGCTCACTTTTGTGGATGCTCATCTTTTGACTTGAAATTCTCAAACGACCACTTACTCTAAAAGCTCGAGCCGTTAGAGGATGGTGTATCAATGTATATCAAGGGACTTTAACACTCCCTCGCACGTGCAGGGTGGAACTACGCACGAGAACATACTAGACAAGGGTGGATGGACACTCACACCATAAATAGGCTGGGCTTGATTTCCAGGTCCCCGGCTGGACTTGATTTTCTTGGCCCTACATGGGAGCAGTGCTCGAATTATCTCCGATATTATCGAAATATCTCTGATATCAGCTTTATCTCCAACTCAGTGATACTGATAACCAGTGTTCAAAATATCAGTATCGCATTACGTATCGCACCCTCAGGATACGGATACGTATCGTTTATCGCATTGGATGTGTCGGTTGTATCGCGTAATGTATCGCTGTTGTTGGAAACATGGGAAAACATTGGAAATTGGTCGATTTTTTCCATGAAATTTCAGTGAATGTTAAAAAAAGACATCAATACACAGTTGCAAATCAAAACACAATAAAAAAACAAGTGCACATGATAGGTTTTCTTTGTATGGGGTCCTAATCTATGCGTTGCCTAACTGAATTGATGCAAGTAAATTAAAAGTCTTTTCATATAATTTTTAAATGTAAGAAGGCATGTGGAAACACAAGAAATACATTCAAAAGCAAAAGAAGAATCACTAGATTAGGTTACATACATGTTTGATTTTGATCGTTTTTTCAATTTTTCATAACTTGGTCCTTCTCCTCCAAATCTCGAAATTGAAGCTCCCAATCCATGATTTTTCATACGAAACATGCAAAATCATATATTTGTAACTATTTAACACTGGTTTAACATGATTTATAGAAAAAGGAATGAAAATAATAATAATAATAATAAAAAATGCTCACCGGATCGAACATGGGGGATATATCCCACTACTTGTGCGTTTTGTATCGCACAGGTGGGATACAAGTTATATCGTGGGATATATCGGTCGAAACGCTGCTGATAACACTAGTAGCGATACTGATAATGTTGGTAGTATCAGAAATTCTAAGTATTAGCAATGTATCGCTAAGTATCACCAACATATCAATATCGCTAATGTAATTGCTGATATTTTCAACTATCTAAATTCTAGGTGTCAATTGTATTGCCAATACATCAATGTCACCAATGTATCACCAATATTTTTGGTAATGCTTATATCATAAGTGTATTAATGATATTTCAATAATGTCACCAACGAATTGATATTAAGAATAGAAAACTTGGCTGATCTCACTCACTCCTTCACCCAACCTCTCTATTTTACCCCACAAACCATCCAACCCAACATATAATATGGAAAAGCCCAATCAACCCAATTGTATGCTCTCTCCAAATCAAGCTTACATTCAACACCACCCTCACCCCCTTTATGGTGTGAATTGATAGTTTCGTTGACAATCAATGAACTATTTAGAATCTGCCTCCCCTCCACAAAAGCCCCTTGTACCTTAGAAATAACCTTACCCATAATAGCCTAAAATCTGGAGGCAAGTGTCTTGGCAAGGATTTTTGTACGGCGCGCCTATAAGACTAATAGGATGGGAGTCCTTAATGTCGTCAATACCCTCCTTCGAGACGAACAATTTAGATGCTAATCTTCCATTCAAGCTGAAATCCCTAACGAAACTCAAGACATCCTCCTTAAGCATTTCCCAAAAAATATGAAAGAATGTAATGGAAAATCCATCAGTGTTCGGAGCTTTGCCCCTACCCAACTCCTGAAGGGCAGCTTTAACTTCCTCCTTTGATATCTCCTTTTATAGCGATGCATCCTCCTTGGCTGACAACACCTTAAAACTTAAGGTTGTCTAATCTTGTGTGAGCAACAACAGGGCTTGTGAGAAGATCCTTGTAGAAGGATATGATTGCATCACACACTTCTGCTTTGTCTTCTACATGAACTCCGTCCACCTTCACACTTTCCATTTGATTTGCACATGCCCTTGCGCTAGTGACACCATGAAAGAACTTTAATGTTTTTATCCCCCCTCAAGCCACGTGGCTCTTGATTGTTGCTTCCACTTACTTTCCTCCTTCAAGAAATTATTGTATTCAACCTTTCAGGAGTCCCTACGGTTCGTTCCTCCTTCGAAATAGTTGCACTTCTTCTATTTAATCAATGCCTTGGATTTCGGCCAAAACCTTCTCCATAACTGCTTATCTTGAAAGAAAGCATTCTTCCATCAAACCATTTCTACTTGGATATTCAATTTCTGGAAGAGCACGAAACTTGACTGACTCACCTGGTAAGCACCTCAACAACCCTTGACCAAGTCCTTAAAGCCTTCCACTTGGAGCTAGGCTAATTCAAATCAGTATAGACGGGGACCCCAACTCTCCATCTCCACCTCAAGAAGGATTGGGCAGTGATTAGAAGTTGTCTTTTGCAGATCCCATTGGCTAGAAAGGGGAGATCGGACAATCTGACACCAGGTAACAATCCAGCTAGGATAAAACAGGATGATCTTTGCCATTAGACCACGTAAATCTCACATACCCCATCGGTAAATCCACTAATTGTTCCTTTGCATCCACTCTGGGAATGAGACGATTCTACACCTTCAGTCGGCCTAGCTTCTAATCGATGAGCTAAGAGCCCTGACCTCGAAGTCTCCTCCCAAAGGCTTTATCAGACCCCCGTTGAAAACAAACTCACCCCAAAGAACGACCTGTTGGGAGTAGATATGATTCCTCACCACTCCAAGTACGCATGAGGGAGGAGAGAATAATTAAGTCACACAAGGGGCAGTTATGCCCACCTACACATGAAAAAAATGCCTCGTGTGGCTTACGCGAACCACACAAGCTTCTGCCTTAAGTGGATCCAAATGTACCTAGCATGCGGCTGGGTGTTCACAAATATCTATGTTCCCCACAACTGGTAATGCAAGGGCATTTTCACACCGTGCTCGATTGGGGTGGCCTGTGGGATGTAGGGCACACTCGAGGCGGGTGATTATGTGAGGCAGAACCCATGTGATATGGGGCTCACAAGGGGGGTTTGGCTGAGGACCTAACCCATGGGATGTGGGGCTTGGGCTATGAGATAAAGGGATCGATTCACTACACTATCAGTTCGAGCTTTTAGAGCAAGTGGTTAGTTGTCTTGTGTTGAAGTGGTATCGGAGTGGGAGGTCTCGTGTTTGAGACTCTTCACCGGGGGTGATTAATGCAGAGGCATTTTCACATCGGGTTCGAGTGGGGTGGCCTGTGGGATGCAGGGGCACGCTTGGGGTGGGCAGCCCGTGTGAGCCGGGTGGCTCATGTGAGGCGGAACCCATGTGATATGAGGCCCATGAGGGGGGTTTGACCGTGGACCTAACCCATGGGATGTGGGGCCTGGGCTATGAGATAGAGGGATTGATTTGCCACGCTCTATTAGTTCAAGATTTTAAATCAAATGGTTAGTTCTCTTGTGTCAACCAGCCTCTCTGGGCTGCCATCTGGCAATATTTTCCCCCCTTCTGAATAATAAGAGTAATAGCTATTGCCGTCCCCCACATCCCCTTTTGACATGTCATCATCCTGTTTCGTTTCAACACCGTTGTAATCTTCCGAGAAGCCTCATGTCCCCTCCATTTTTGCGTCGCCGCCCAATGTATCATGATCAAGATAGCTAGCCTGTCTTGGACTTGTGTTTGCATCCGAAGCGGATCTACTGGGTGCATTGACCCTTAAGGCTACTACTGACTCATTCGACAACATTTGTGATGAATCTTAAGAGTTTGAGATCTTAGTGGTTGGTTGCCTGGGGACAAAATTGTTAACTTGCATTGTCTTCTAGCTCATCTTAAAGGAACCTCCCTCCTCTCAACATCATCATTATACTCCATTAGGTGTACTTGCTTTTGCGCATTTAGTCTCCAACTCAAATGTCAGTCCGTCCTGCATCATTGATTCTGGAGCCTTAGATCATATGACCGCTATAACTTCACTCTTTCACGCTTACTCATCATTATCTGCATCTCACAATCGTGTAAAAATCGCGGATGACCCCTATACTCACAATAACCGGGTTGGAACCATCAATTTCTCACCGTTCCATCACTCGTCTTCTGTTCTTCGTGTCCCTAAATTATTTTGCAACTTATTATTTGGTAGTCGTTTTACTGGGTCTCTTAATTGCAGTGTAACATTCTTTCCTTCTCATTGTGTTTTTTAGAACCCGATGATTGAACAAAGGATTAGGGCTAGCAGTGAGCAAGTCGACATTGATCTTTTTTTGACCTTGGGATAATGTTGGATCCACTCTCCATACCTCGAGTTCACTGCAGTCAATTATTAATCTGTTTTTGTATTGGCATTGTCGTCTTGGCCATATAGTGATTAGTAGTCTCTAATTGTCACTTCCTTATTTGTTTTAAGTCTCGAAGTGTGAATAAATTATTTTGTGAGACATGTCAATTGGGTAAACATTGCCAATCATTCAATCGAACTAATCCTAATGCAAAATGTGATATCCTTTTTGCACTCATATGTTCAGATGTTGGGGCCCTTCTCTAGTGCCTTTTGTGTTTGAGTATAAATACTATGTTTCTTTCATAGATGATTATATTCGAGCTACTTGGGTCTTATCTTATGAAATCCAAAGATGAGGTTTTCTTCATCTTTTGAATATTTCATAAGATGGTTACCAATCAATTCATGGCTACAATAAAAATCTTGCATTTTGATCATGGGGGTGAATATATTTCAAAGTCCTTTCAAAACTACTTGTTTGAAAATAGTACAAAATCTCATAACACATGCCTTTATACTCCTGAACAAAGTGGAGTGGCCGAGAGAGAATAAATGTCTTCTTGAAGTAGATTGTGCCCTTTCCTTGAAATAAATGTTCCAAAAATTTGTGGGCTGACACTGTGTTAAGCGCCACGTACCTAGTTAATAGAATGCCTAGAAGAGTTTTAGGAGGAAAGGCTCCCATTCAAGTTTTGCAACCAAAGCAACTCTTGTTTCCTATTTCTCCTCAAGTGTTTGGCTGTGTTTTGTTTATGTTCCTAGCATCCATCGAGACAAATTAGATTCCAAGACTATTAAATGTATCTTTTTAGGTTATTCCAACAAAAAAATGATACAAATGTATTATTGCTTACCATGGGGTGACCTTGGACAATGATTTGACATGATGGATGTGACCTTCTTTGAAGATATTCCATATTAACCCTACATAGGAAAGTCTCTCAATTCCCCTCATCAAGAGTCTCCAATGCATTATTGCTTACCTCTTCTTATATTTGGTTTTTCCTCTCCATCATTTAGTATTGAGCCCTTGACTATCTCTACATCTTGTTAGTCTCTTCAATAGATTGCTGGCCTTAAAACATATGTTCAAAGGAAGAAACAATGGAATGGCTTTCTCACCATGGGTCCTCTCCACTCAATTGATCTAGACTTAGGTATGAGTTGTATGACTTTTCCTAATTCTCTTGATCTTCCCATTGCTTCGTGTAAAGAAAACCGTTCATGTATTTCTCATCTTCTTGCCAACTTCATTTCATATAGTTCTCTTTCAACGTCATACTATGCATTACTTTCCAATATCTCTTCCATCATAGTTCTTTTGAGTGGTTGTTGAGTTTTTTTAGCTTCCTTAGTGGAAATGAGTCATGTTGGGGGAGATGCATGCCTAGGAAAAAAAAATAAAAATCAAACCTTGGATATTGTCAGGTTGCCTTAGGGAAAAAGTCTGTTGGAGATTGAGTGATACAAAGCTTCTCTTGTGGCAAAAGGTTTTTCTCTGACCCATGGTGTGGTCTTCTACGAGGCCTTTCTCCATAGGGATATGTATGAAGAAGTGTACATGGCACCTCCTTTGGGTTTCCTACTAGCTGCCAGGATTTTGTTTGTAAGCTCCACAAAGCCATTTGTGGTCTCAAGCAATCTGTACCGGCTTGGTTTGAACACTTTCGACATGTACCCGTGAAGTTTGGATGTTCACAGAGTTGTACTGACCATACTCTATTCTTCAAACGTGCTGTTGGTCTCTCTATGCCATTGTATATGTGGATGACATCATTATCACCGGTGATACAGTGAAGTTATCAAGTCGTTAAAGGTGTTTCTAGTATAGATTTGGCAATGGCGCTTTGCTAAGGATTAAAATAGCCCAAGGAGGGAGGCTCTGTCTAGAAAATACAGTACCGGCCTAGAGGGATGGTGGATTAAAGGCTCTTCGTGCTATAAAGCTTTCAGTTTATGGAAAACAATTTTCTCAATTGCTTTGAAGTTTAAAGAAGCTATTTCCTTTTTGTTGGGAGATGGTACTTGTATACATTTTTGGGATGATTTGTGGCTTGGTGATTACTTGCTCAAGGAAGCCTTCCTGAACCTAGTTCTTTTGGCTCCCAGATAAGAACATTTCAGTGGCTAGTTGTTTCTTTAGGTCTGGAGAAGAGATTGTATGGGCGCCTCCTTGTTGTAGAGGCCTCTCTGACGACGAAGTGGAGATGTTCATTTCTCTTCTAGATGGACGAAAAAGTGTTCGATTAGCTGAATTTGAGATGGATTTGGTGGTTTGGAAATGTCTTGGCTTTGGAAGATTCTCGATTCGGTCCTTCTATAGGCTTATTACCTCATCTCTGTTTCTCTCTCGTCACAACTTTGGTTTTTGGAATTACGGTGCTCCACCGAAGGTTTATCGTGCAAGGGGGATGCTGAGTCGGTGGATCATTTATTTATTCACTGCCCTTTTTTGAGGAAGATTTGGGATGCTTTTTCTATTGACTCTTTATGTTAGCTAGGTTATGCCAGGCTCCATTCCTTCTTGGCATCATGGCATGATGGTGGTATTGCAAAAGTTAGTAAAGTGTTATGTTGCTTTGCGGCTATGACATCTCTTTCGGCCATCTGGGTAGAGAGAAATAGGCGTTGTTTTGAGAACAAGTTGGAATCGGAAGGTTGGGTTATTTGCAAGGCAATGTCTTTGGTGATTGAGTGGGCTTGTGGGTTTAAGGACCTAGATGCTTGTGTTCTCGTCGCTCTCATGGGATTGTAATTTTCGTTTTTTTTGTATTCTTTTTCGCATGTTCAGGAGCGACTTTCTAATAAATTTGTTATGTCTAAAAAAAAAGGAGGGTATAGATTTGATATTAAAGATCTTGGGTCTCTTCGATATTTTTTCGGGATTAAAGTTGCAAGATATGGACGTGATATTGTTATTTTTCAAAGAAAACATATCCTTGATCATATCTGTGACTGTGGTCATCTCAGAGCTAAGCCTTTAGACACTCTTATTGAACAAAACCACCGAGTCCAGCTTAATAGTGGTGATCCTTTGCTTGATGCTGGCTTGTGTCATTGCCTTGTCATCAAACTCAGTTATTGGACTATTACTTGTTTTGACATTGCATATGAAATTAGTATAGTTAGTCAATTTATGTGTGCACCCCACAAGAATCACTTGGATGCAGTTTACTATATTTTGAAGTATCTCAAAGGTTCACCCAGAAGAGGAATTCTTTATTCTTCACATGTTCATCTTTATGTTGAGGCCTTACCGATTTAGACTGGGCTGACTTTCCTTCCAATTGCCGATCTACTTCTGGTTATTGCACCTTGGTTTGTGGGAATCTAGTGATATGGAAAAGCAAAAAGCAATTTGTTATGGGCCGCTCTAGTGTTGAAGCAGAGTAGTGGGTGGTGGCTAATGGTGAATGTGAGCTACTTTGGTTGAAGACCTTTTTTGAATGAATTAGGTCTCCCAGTTTCTTCTTCCATGTTGCTTAATCATAACGTTGCAGCCCTTCACATCTCCTCTAACCCAATTTATCATGAGCGCACCAAACATAACGAGGTTGGCTATCATTTTGTCTAGGAGAAAGTGGCTTCCAGGATGTTTGCATGTCGTATAAAAATTGAATGATCAACTCATTGATTTTCTAACCAAGGGCATTGGTCCTCAGTCATCACCATCTTCTTCATAGGTTTCCAAGCAGGGCATGATTGATATCCATGCTACAACTGGAGGAGGAATGTAGGGAATGTGAATGTATATGTGTAAATGTGGGAGTATGTGTATTCTATTGTTGTATTCTTGGGGAGCACTATGTCTTTCTCATGTTAATATGCGCGCGACTGCGTTCATGTCTGCATGTGTCACGAGGGACTAACACAAGTGTCACATTGCTCTAAAAAGTCTCCTCTTTCTTTTCCTTCTAATTTATCTTCATCCTCTTCTTCTTTACTCTCACTCTCCATCTCTCTCTCATCCGTTTCTCTTCTTTCTACTCTTCTCTACAAAATCTTTATGAATCACACACACACACACACACACACAAAGACAATGTCTTCATAGTCCATTGTATCATTTTACTGGAATCATAAACCGGACCAATGTTGTCAAAATAGTTATCGTATCGCAAATCGTAATGGGGGTTGAATCGCATCGAATCGCAAATCGTAAGGATTTTTTTTTTTTTTTTTTTTTTTTTTAAAATTTAAATTTTATGATTTTCTTAAAAATATAAAAAATATAACTAAATCATAAAAAATTAAAAACTTAGCAATCATCCTTTTGCCATCAATATGCACCTTGTAATACGCATCATAGCGTTAAAGGATTCTTATCTTTCCTTTTTTTTTTTTTTTTTTTTTTTTTTTTTTTTTTTTTTTTTTTTTTTCTTTTAAGAAATTTTCTCTAAAAAAAAATACAAGGATCCTTTAATAATTTATGTTCTTGTTAACTTTCTTGAACGTAGAACCACATTGGAAAAGTGGCATTTGATTCCGTAGACTGATGAAAAAGTATATTTTGATTTCTAACCATCATTCCACAATACATACAAGTTAACATGATCGTAATCATCCATAAAAACATTCCAGGTAAGTCATACATCAATTTGGTGTTTTGACTAGTTAAGAAGTAAGAAATCATTAAAAAAGCTCTATAAAATAATTTACCTTTTCCAGATGATTCTTTTTTTTTTTTTGTAAGTTTTATTTTTTTCTAAATAATTCTTAAAGCCCTCACCAATTTAAAAGCATAAACGAAAGCCAAGTGAAGTTTAAAATAGGAGTGGACAAGTATAATGTGAATCGTAATCGTGGGATTCAAACTGTAAATTCGTAGGATTCATTTAAAAAGGGATTCAGATGTGGGATTCAAATCATTTACTTAAGATTCGACTCAAATCGTTCCGGACTTTCCTTTGCGGCCATCTCTCAAATATTCATCTAGAAGTTTTGCATTGATGTCTTAACCAAGGTCTCCTGTATTTGTTACAATATGGCCGTATCGGGCGATACGTAACGGTAACGGCCGACACCGTTACACGATACGGGCACCCCCCTGATTCTGTGACTATTATTTTGCGGCCGTTACGTCTGTTACGGGCCGTAACGGCTGTTACGGGCCAAAAGTAAAAAAGAAAAAAAATAAGAAAATAAAAGCGTACCTTTTTTTTTTTTAAAAAAAAAATTTCTTTTCTTCTTCTTCTACTTCTTCTTCCTCTTCTCGCCCTGCTGCGGCTGCAGCCCTGCTATGGGCCTCCTCTTCCTTCTTCTTCTTCTCCTCTCTCTCTCTCTCTCTCTCTCTCTCTCTCTCTCTTCTTTCCCTCTTTTTATTTTCGGTTTCCCTCTCTCCCGTCTTTTTCGTCTGAAATCGGAAGTCGATTGACTGGTGTACCACACGCCAGCTATAGCTATATAGCTACTATAGATTCGTGTCATGCTAAAACGAGCACTGACACTCCTCGAGCTCTGAGTTGTACGAACAGTTCAAAGGAGATCAAAGTTACATGGGCTCCACAATGATGTATTTGTTATATCTACACCGTTCATCTATTTCTAGATATTATTTTAGAGCATTACCTAAAAAATGAATCATATCCAAAGATCTTTTGGACCACACCAAAAATAGCAGCGGAGATAATGATTTTCACCGTTAAACAATTCGTAGGCCCACCATAACGTTTATTTTCCATCCAATCTGTTCATAAGGTCAAAAAGACCTGAATGAAGAGGAAAAACAAATTTCATATTGATCCAAAACTTCTGTGATCCCAAAAAGGGTTTCAATGGTAGACGTTCAATCCCCCACTGCTTTTTGCAGTATGGTCCACTTGATAATTAGATCTGTATTATTTATAGTGTCAAGCCTTGAGACGAGCTCGTCAAATGAATGGACGGTTTAGATATAACACATACCTCATGATTAGACCCACAAGGCTTATCGACGTCAATACATGTATATCATTGAGGTACACCACCTAATCCGCTTTCAAAGAAATGTGCGTGGGACGCTTTGGTACACGTGCCGCGTGGCCCCACTATGATGTATATATTTTATCCATGCCGTCCATCCATTTTGCCACATTATTTTAGGTCATGATCCAAAAAATTAGTAAGATCCAAATCGTAGGTGGACCACACCATAGGAAACAATGGTTATACAATGCTCACCATTAAAAATTTCTTAGGGTCCACTGTAATGTTTACTTTTCATCTAACCTGTTAATTGGGTCACATTGACGTGGATGAAGGGAAAACACACATGTCAGCTTGATTTAAAACTTTTGTAGCCCCCAATTTTTTTTTTAATGTTGGACGTTTAATAATTGTTGTTTCTTATGGTGCAGTCCACCTGAGCTTTGGATTTGCCTCATTTTTGGGCTCATGCCATAAAATTATTTGGCAAAATGGATGGACGGTGTGGATATAACACATTCATCACAGGTGGGGCCCAAAAAACTTTGACACTCGTGTGCTACACTTCACAATTCGGGTCCCGCCTAATTCGGGCCTTAAAAAATTGTACACGAGACATGTATTAACTTAAAATTTACCTATTAAATTATGGACTGTAATTGCTAATTCAAAATGCCAAAATCAAATTGTTTGAATAGTTTTAATTGTTAACTTGTGGACACTTATTTTTTAAAATAGGGCCTTTTGATTTTTTTCATGATTCACTATCCAATAAATGTCCACCAATTCATAATTGGGATAATGCCAATAAATTGCATGAATTTGAGGCTGATTTGGGGCATGGATTGGTCCTCCAAGTCAGCCTCAAATTGGCAACGCCATCTACTTGAATTTAATTTCATTTTTTTAAAGAACTATTGAGAGAAATGATATCAAATTGTTAAGTATATAAATTATATATTTATAAAATTAAATATATGAAATTTGTAGTCAAATTCAAGTTATCTGGTTCATAAATTCATTAAACAGTCCGATACAACTTCTTACCAAGGAGTGGACCATTACACCACCATAAACATGTTCCAATTTATAAATGAATACATATTTGGAATGCTTAGAATATTTCGGATTTAATTCATATTTTTTCATATTTTTTTGACAAAAAAAAAATTGCACCGTTATGGGCTGTTACGCTCTCGTATCGCCGTTACACCACCGTATCCGTATCGGTATCGGAGGGCACCGTTATGCCAACCGATACCGATACGGGATTCGTTGGTCTTAACTTGTCTTTTATTGACAAAGAACACCTTATTTGGTTTTTGCTTACACGTTTCCTTAAATTCTTGATCCCTAAGTGCAACCAAAAGGGACTGAATATCCGAAATAATGTTGGGAGCCCTTTATTAGTTTTTCCTACACTCTTCTTTCTTTTTGCTCTTTAATTTGTTAATGGTAGCTGTCCCTTCCATTTATGGTGGTTGTCTGTTGGCCTTTTGTGAAAAAAATGGTAATTGTCCTTTGAAATACTAACACCAACAACAGCACTGTTGAAGCACCTAAAATTCATCTCAATAAAAATAAAATAAAATGTAAATACTCTCTACAAGTTCCTTCAAGCTATAATGATCTGTTAAACAGCTCTGGCCTGACATGCCCAATTGTAGCTACCAAAAGCAGATGATGTTTTCTTTCTTAACCATGCAGCAGAAAAACCAGCTGCTGATTAAAATCATGATGATATTCATAATCTACCCCCACCCACTTCACTGGGATTAATAGATTTTCAAACTTTAGTGTTCTGTAAATGTCAATAGATTGCATGAGTACTTTTAGTCTAGCATGGTTAGTTTAAGGTATTTCATTCTAGGTAATGATATCAGTTGTCTATAATTGAGAGTAGTTTTAATTATTTTTCTTGGAAACAAGAACATGAACATAATTATTCTCCTCTTCCGTGTTTGAACCTCATAAACTAGTCTCTTAGTAGCCTAGTGCATCGTGTATTCATAATTCTAGCTGCCCACAGTGATTATGTTATAACATGCCACATTGTTTTAATGGATAGGCGGTTGACTTCAAGTCAGCTGTAGAAGAATTACATGGGCGTAGCTCTCAGGAACTCGGTAGGTTATTAAAGGAGTCTGAGACTTTTACCATACAAGTCAATGCTGAAAAAGGTTCTTTACTTCAGGTGATTTTTTTTCCCTTCCCGTTTTGATTTTTGAGTTCCTTGCAGTGGTTGTATCTGAAATGATTTTGCCTTTCAGATTGATATGGAGAGACTTTCATGGTCTCTCCCTTTGCACCTTATTGCGGTGCTTGTCTCGCCTGGTGGGGATGGCACGCGCATGAGATACTTGCTGCGTGGTGTTCGGCTTTTGCATTCTTTGTGTGACCTTGCATCTCGGCATATGAGACTTGAGCAGGTGCTTTTACTGGCTCTTATGCAATCCTATCTTATACAAAGGCTACTAATTGAAAGCAGATTGAGCATGGTAGCAGGTATAGCTGCACAGAGTTCACTTCCATCTTGACACAAGTAAAAGAAATTGAGACAGTTTCTCTTAACTCTTTAATTTCCTCCATCCATCGGCCCAGCCAGCCAAGGATAGGGAGGGCAGGAGAGGGCCCAACTGATGGCTAGACAGAAGTCATTTTCTATGGCTGCCGGATGAGCATTTCTGCTAATCAGTTGCTTTAAGCCAAACCAAATCCTTCGAACCTCAGCTTTGTTGGAGTCCGTGCTGTCCACTGGATCTGAAAAAAGATCCCATCACATCACCTGAGTTGTTGTGAATAACCCCTCCTAACATTTCTTTCTTGTCTTGTCCTCCATACTATCCTTACAAGGTCCATTGCATGAGAAATTATGTGATCCTCAAATGAACATATGCACAATATACTTGGCTCTCTGGTTTGTAAAGTGGGGTGTGCATGGTCAGTGGTACTTACCTTTCATTAGTCGTCCCTAATGTGGATGGAGTATTCCCCTGAAATCTTCTCAATAGGACGGTCCTAACCTTTACATTTATTTCCTTTTGAATAGATGGTTAAGAAGAGAATACAACAGTGGTCCACTTTCAACTGAAAAAAGGCTCAAGATTGGTGGCTTAGTGTTCCCATCTGGGGACTTTTTTGGGCATGATCCATTTACTGTGCAACCCAGCAGATCAGTGGTCTGGGTCACTGAACCATGGGCCCTAATAGTACAAACTGAAAACTCGAGGATCTTGAGGGTCATATGGAGGGAGGGTTGAGCAGCTGCGGGAGAGGGAAAAAATAAAGAATCTTTAAGATGTTCAGTTAGGATATTTTGATGCAAAGCTTCTCCAGGAGAGGTTTGGTAGGGATATTAAGCACTGTATCTGTCCTGTGCTCCTTTTCCAGATTTTGCTTGAGGAGGTAAAAGTAACCGAACAGATATTGGACCTGGTATTCTACGTCGTTATTGTTCTTGCACGCTACGAACAGGTTTTCTTTTATCTCTCTTGTTAGGTTTGGCTTCCTTTTTCAGTGTACTATTTTTATAAGGGGTGGTTTTGTGATTTAGGAAAGTCATGTTGAAAGTTCCCTACCTGTTCTGCATTCAGCACTTGTGGTCTGCAGCCTTCATCTATTGACAGGATTTGTTTCCTCCCAGTGGCAAGATCTTGTACATGTTTTGCTTGTACATCCTAAGGTACCTTCCAATCCCATCTGTGTTTTTATTACATCATTGCCATTTGCAACATTATTGATGCAGATAAACTGTGAGGTTTTTTTTTTTTTTTTTTTTTTTTTTTTTTTTTTTTTTTTTTTTTTTTTTTTTTTAGAGTAAACAAAATTATTTATTTAACCCGCCATTAGGCAGGGAAAGAATACAACCTAGTGCAATGCTAACATCCCACAAAGGAAGAGATAGAAGCAACTTTGGCTGCATATTGACAAGACCTTTGATTACATTTATCACTCTTTCCACTGATGTCCCGCCATTCTTGAAGCAACGCTCGTTCCTTTCCTTCCAGATTGCCCAAAATATTGCCACAATGAGCAGCCTCCAAGTTATTTTCCTGGCTTTCCCACCACATCCTCCATGCCACGCCCATAGGAGGACACCAACGGATTCTGGCATGACCCAAGATATTTGAGCCATGGCAAGGAACGACTCCCACACCTTGTGGGTAGAAGGACAATGAATGAACAAATGATTGATTGACTTCGTGTTTTCCATGCATAGCATACATATATTGGGGAGAACAAGGGATCTTTGCTAGAGGTTATCAATAGTCAACACTCTTTTGTGACCCACCAACTATATGAACACTGCCACGCGAGGGGGAGCATCATAAAATCAATGGTGAACCGGATGCGAAGGGCCGAGGCCTCTGTCATTTTGCCAAAAATCTAAAGAAGGAACGAACAAAGAAGTTCCCAGATCAATGACCTTTCCATATCAGGGAGTCCTTGTCTTCAGTTGAAGGAACAACAAGGTTGAGATGATCCAACAAACTGATTTACTTCCAAGCCTCCATGTCAAAAAGATTCCTATGACAAGGATGACACTACACAATCTGGCCACTGGAAAGGGAAAAGCATTGAGAAACAATAATGTCACGGTCCGGAGTAAGAGCGAATATTCTTGGGAATTCCTCTTGAATTGACCTCTCACCACACTATACATTCATCCATAATCGGATCCTATTTCTATTCCCAAGAGTGACGGCTATATTTCTGCGAACCAAATGTTCTGTCGATGTTGTAGCCTTCTAAATAGAAGACGTTCGATGAAGGGAGGATCTTTTCACATACCAAACTCCCCCTTGAGATCCATACTTGCTAACAACAATCTCTCTCCAAAATCTGCCCTCTTTAGTTCCGAACTTCCAGATCCACTTCCCCAAGAGAGCAATTTTCGTGAGTCCCAAATTTTTTATCCCAGCCCCCCTTCGGAAATAGGTTTGCAAACCTCCCCCTAATGGAGAAGAAACTCTACCATCCATATTCCCTTTCCAAAAGAAGTTCATTTTTAGCTTTTCTAGTCTTTTCAATACTGAGCCAGGACACTTGAATAAAGACATGAAGTATAGAGGCATGTTCGAAAAAACTGCTTTGATGAGAGTTGGCCTCCCTCCAAAGGAAAGATAACAACATTGCCACCTAGCTAATTTCCTCTCCATCCTTTCGAAAATGCTTTTCAGTCTTCTTGATGCATAACGGTAGGCCCAAGTATGTAGAAGGGAATGCTCCTGTCTTAGACCCAAAAATTATAGCTAAAGAAGTTCGCCCCTCACTAGAAACATGTACCCCTAACATCTCACTTTTGGCGACATTAATCTTGAGCCCTGACATGGCTTCAAAGCATCAAGAATTTTTTAGAGATTATCAGTGGCAATCGCATCTGCATTGCAAAATAGAATAGTGTCATCCGCGTATTGAAGATGGCTAATTTGGACTCCACCTTCGGAAATTCTGAAGCCATTAACTAGACCACATTCTTCACCCCTTTGAAGCATTTTGCAAAGGGCCTTGCCAACGACCACAAATATATAAGGAGAGTTGGTCCCCGTGCCTGAGACCCCATGGAAGCCTTGAAGTATCCTTTAGTAGGGCTATTGACTAACATAGAAAACGAGGCAGATTAAACACAAAACCTCATCCATCCCCTTCACTTTTGGCCACAACCCACCTGTTCCAACATGCAATCCCAGTCCACGTGGTCATAGGCCTTTTTCGAGTCCAACTTGCAAACTATACTGCTTCTCTTCTCTTTGTACCTCGAATCGATGCATTCATGAGCAATAAGCTCACTATTGTGAATCCGTCTACCCATAATGAGTGCCCATCGATTGTCGGCTATAACCTTGCACAACACTCGCTGAAACTGCAATGCTAGTATTTTTGCGAGTATCTTGTATGGGTTACCTATTAAGCTTATAGGTTGAAAATCTTTTTAACTACTCTACACCTAGAATTGGGCACAGGATGACTCGACTCGTCTGACTCGTTCAGACCCAACTCAACCCGAACCGAATGGGTGAGTCAATCCGAACCGAGTAGACTTCACCCAATCCAAACTCAAATTGAGTTGAGTCCTAGTAACTCGACCTGACTTGACCCGAAACCCTACTCGTTCAGACTCGACTCGATTCGAAACATGAATCAACTCGGGTTCGGGTAGAGTGTGTGTGTAAATAGAGTTATGCTCACCTATGCACGTGCGCACCTTTGCACACGTGTCATGAGCGTCTAATCCGAATGGTCCATGTGATGCAGAATCCCATGAAATCCAAAGGGACATTTTCACCCTGATCTAAAATTTTGGTGGGCCATAGCGCAGAGAAATGGAAATCGAGGAAACTATTTTCATTTTTCATGGCCTACCAAAGTTTTGGATCAAAGTAAAAATTGGGCCTGGGGGGTTTAATGATGTGCTGCTTCACGTGGACTGTTCAAGTTTTGAAGTCACATCACGTATGATGAGTTCTCAAAAAAGTTCGCACGATGTCCGTGCGAACTGGTGCACAGCTAGCGAACTGGTGCACAGCTAAGCATTTGTCTATATAAACATAATTTTCCAAAGTTTAACCCTACCTGCAACACCCGACCCAATTCGGATCTCTCTCCCTCCCTCATCCTCCTCTCCCGAGCCCGACGACCACCACTAGCCACCTAGGCACCCTCCTCTCTCTCTCCTATCCACTTCCTCCCTCATCTCTCGAGCCTGATAGCCACTCGTCTCGAGCCCGGTAGTGCCGTAATAGTTCGTATGGATAATCCATACCCACTCGGCCACCTGACGCTGCCTAATCGAGGTAATTTACTAAACCTTATAGTTTTATTTATTTTATTATTTATTTTGGGGGGGCGGTTGTGAATTTGGGGTCGGGTATGGTTGAAATTAGGTGCATCTGGGCTGGGTGTGGACCATGTGGTGCAGTCGGGCCAATTGTGGTTCGTTTGGACTGGGTGTGGACCGTGTGGTGCATTCGGGCTGGCTCGGGTGCGTCCGGGCTGGCTGTGGTGCATCCGGGCTAGCTTGGGCTGAGCCATTTTTAAACCTTAAACTAAACCTAAACCCTAAACCTAATCCTTAAACCCTAAAACCTAATCCCTAAACCCTAAAATCTAATCCCTAAACCCTAAAACCCAAACCCTAAAACTAATCCCTAAACCCAAAACCCTAATCCCTAAACCCTAAACCTCATCCCTAAACCTAAACCCTAAATCCTAAATGACTAATGTGTTTTGTTTTTTTGAATTGAACAATTAGTGGTTTATTTTTGTGAATTATGGATTACATTGCTTATTGCTTAGCTTATTGTTGTGCATTAGACGGTTAACCTAATGTTTATGGATTACATTGCTTGTTGCTTAACTTATTATTGTGCATTAGACAATTAGCCTAATATGGTTTATTTTTTGTGAATTAGATAATTAGTTGCCATTTTGAGGATTTCTATGTGGCCAGACATAGATATAGTGTGCTTTTGGTGGCATAGAAATCGCTTAAATTGTCCTATTTTGGACAGTTCAAGGTTAGATAGTATGCTTTCATATAACTTGTTTAAATGCTTATGCCTTGTTCTGTGCTCCATCTCCCCATTTATCTTTGGATATGTTTCTTCCTTTTTATTTCATATGTCAAATATCTTCACATTGCTTAGATATTTGGCATGAGAATGAAATGGAAGATCAACTTATCTGTAGAGACATCGGGAGATATTGTCAGAATATTGGCTTGGGCGTTTAAATGAGAATATGGAAGCATTACAATCTATCTAACCTTAGATGGGTGACTAATTTAGGTATAAACTTTTAAGGCATTATAGTGCTAATCTGATTTAGTATCTTTCAATTAGTAGATGACTAGTGAGAAAATTTCCAATACCCCCGGTGGTTTGTCTGTCACTTCGCCAATGATCTTGGATGTAGGATTAGGTCTAAAAGATGAAGAAGTGTCCATTGAAATTAGTACCTCACAGTCACAGAGTTTTATAAAACAAAAAAAAGATCGGTAGTGTGGGAAGATTTTGAAGAAGTAATCCTAAAAAATGGCACAGTGAAGAAACACCTTATGAAGTGTCATAAAAAAGTGAGAAGTCAGACCTCAGGCTAACAAATACTTTCATTTACCCAATCTTTGGTAGATCCATCGCAAGGTACCTTGTCTGCTTATAAGTATAATAGAGACCATGTATATGAGTTGACGGCCGAATTTATTATTACAAATGAAAAACCATTTCATATGGTGGAGGGTCCATCTTTTGTCAAATTACCTAGAGGCCTTAACCTTAGATACGAGAAGGTCTCCCATACAACAATAAAGAGAGTGTGTATGAAAATGTATGCAAGTGAGAAGGTCAAGTTGAAGGGACAGTTGGCATTGGTTTCCCGAATCAGCCTAACATTAGATTTGTAGTTGACATCCAATCAACAAAAGGGGTATATGTCACTAATTGACCATTATGTTGATAACGAATGGAGGCTCTACAAAAGAGTTATAAACTTCCATTATCTTGTTCCTCCTCATGCTGGTTTGATGATTTCAGACTACATCTACAAATACCTTGTAGAGTTGGGCATTGATAAGAAAATCTCATCGATAACTTTAGACAGTGCCTCTGCAAGCGATGACATGATAATGAATTTGAGGAACCAGTTTAGGGCCACCAGTGACTTGTATTTTGGTGGGAAAATATTTCATGTTATGTGTTGTTCTTACATCCTAAACTTGATTGTAAAAGATGGGCTTAAAATGATTGAGCCAATGATTGAGAACATTAGAGAGTGTGAAGTACATACGGGAGTCACCTTCATGATTAAATACATCGAATGAGATCGTAAAACGATTGAATTTATCATCTCAGAGAGTGATGAAGTTGGATATCATAACATGTTGGAATTCAACTTACGAAATGTTGGATTCAGCGATAGCTTTTAGAGATGCATTCTCTCTCATTATGCGGAGTGTGTTAGTATGTATCAATGGTTGCCTTCTGATGATGATTGGACAAGAGCTGATATAGTTCACAATTTCCTTTTAATTTTTTACGACACAACGAAGATCTTTTCAGGAAGCAAGTATCCTACAAAAAATATATTTCTGCCAGAACTTTAGAGAGTAAAAGATGTTTTGTACAAAAGCTGTAGTGGACTACACTTTCTACAATTAATGACTATGGGCATGCAGTCATAGTTTGATAAGTATTGGTCTAAGTGCAGTCTGGTAATGACTGTTGTAGTCGTTCTCGATCTTCGATACAAGATGTTCATGGTTATATTCATTTTAAAAAAAGGTGTATTGTGAGAAGTGTGCCATTGAGGTCATTAAGATTTGTGATGCAGTTGGGGCCGCAAAAGACAACACCGCAGGTCGGACTCCTCAAGTGGGTTCTAGTTCTAGTTCTAGTGTTGCTACACAACGAAATACGATCGACGATTTCATGTCTTTCATGGCACAAGTTGAGACTTAAACTTATCAACTCAAACAGAACTTGAACACTATCTCAAGGAGCCACTTATATAGTGTAAAGGCAAAGGATTTGATGTTTTATACTAGAGGAAGTCGAAAGCTCGTGAATCACAGTACCCTGTGCTCTCGCTAATGGCACAAAACATATTATCAATTCCAATTTCAACCGTGGCGTCAAAATCTGCTTTTAGTATTGGGAGTAGGGTCGTGAACAAGTATCAAAGCTCACTTACATCGGAATCAATTGTAGCGTTCATTTGTACACATGATTGGATGCGTCCGATATGGAGAAATGAGAACTTTGTTGATGAAGAGTTCGAGGAAGATGAGAGTGAGAAGTAGGATGAGACAGTACCTGCAGCAATTGCATGAAACATGATGAGACACTGCCTTTTATTTCCCTTGCATTTGCCTATGATAATTTGACATTTATTATTCGTGGACTTGAATTGTAACATTTAATGGGTGGATTGATATTTTCTATGCTTATTACTTACCAGCTTATGTATTTTAATTTTAATTTTTTTTAATTTAAATATATATTTTTCCTCTTTTCATTTGTGCTTTTAAATAAATTAATGTTGCTTAAATCTCATATGGTTGGCTGGTTATGGGTTGTGTTTATTTGTCTTCATTCCTTAATTATTTATGTTGCCTCAACCTAACTATATATATATATATATTTATTTATTTATTCAAAATACACACTTATAGACATGTCATCAAAAGATGATCCATCGGTAAATATTTGGGATTATTGAGTCCAAGTCTACTCCCAGGATGGAAAGATGAAGTTGCAATGCAAGTTGTGTGGAAAATAATTTGTAAACAAAATAAATTTGTTAAAATTACATTTGGCTTGTCGGGGAGGAGATGCTGCCCAATGTAGTAAAGCTGTTACAGAAGTTTGGAATTTATTTTAAGCCATTCTCGACTCAATTACCCCACCACCTCTTCCCCTACAACCAATACAACTAGCCACAAAAGATAGAGAAGCAAGCCTATTATAATTGAAGAAGGGTCAAGCAGAGGAACTGCCCCCACAGTTAGCAGAGAAGAAGAAGATATGCTATTAAGGGAACAAGAAGAACATGATTATAAAGAAGTCATAAAATAAAGTTTGAAATTGGCATCTAGGACCAGCCAACATTAACTCCCTTCGAGATAACATGATGTCGAAGAAGGCATGAGTATGAGACATAAGCCAGGCGATAAATCATCGAAGTTTCTTAAAAGTCTTGCAACATTCTATAGGTGGGTGGGATTCCTATACAAATCGGATCATAAAAAGAGGCAGAAAAAACTTGTTGAATATATGAATGAGGACGATAGAATGGCATCTCCACTATTCGATTCAGAAGAGGTAAACAACCATCTTTTAGACACCTTCAGCTCAGACTCAACTCAGAATTCTCTCGCAATTCAAGTCATAAGAATAGAACCAAATGATGATTTTGGCGACGAAGGTGGAGGGGGTTACTATTATGGACAAGGTTACTTGGGTTACACATCACAAAAGGCATTCATCGTATAGAGGATATTGAATAAATGAATGGTTTATCAGTTTGAATGTGGAACTCTATCTGAGATTCTAAACATTTTTTTGATTTTTGACAATGGTTATTTAGTTTATTCTTCTTCTTCTTTATTTTTTTATTTTTTATTTTTTTCATTTTTAAATTACTTTTTGAGTTTTTGACAATATTTATTTTGAACAACTCAACTCAAGTAGAAATAAAAACGATGGAAAAAAAAGCTCAACTCGATCCGACTTAGTGTTGACTTGACTCAACTCGACTCAACTCAGTGTTGACTCAACTTGACTTAGTTCGGATTAGTCCAGGCCAGACCTGGACTCGGATCGGTTCAGGCATGCTGGACTTGGCAACGAGTCGAGTTGAGTTCGGGTCAGGTATATTTCAAAATTGGTTCGGGTCAGGTTAGCCCTAACTCGGTTCGACTCGACTTGACGTCTAGCTCTATTTGCACCTTAGATCTTATGAAGAAGTGTAATAAACGAAGCTCCCATGCCAGTAGGCAATCTACTGTGCTCATAGAACTCGCAAATGAACTTCATTACTTCTTTCTAAAGGATGTGCCAAAAAATATGAAAAAAGGCTATATCATAGCCATCGGGGCCTGGGGCTTTCTTACCACACATGGGGTCAATAACTGCTTTGACTTCCTCAATGGACAACGATGGTTAAAGGGATGAGGCTTCTTCCCTCGAAAGCTTGTTGAAAGGCAAATAATCAAGCTGCAACTTATCCCAAACGTCCTTAGGAAGAAAATTACTACAATAGCAGACAATAGAGTCACAAATCCTTCCTCTGTCCGAAGTCCTCTCACCTTCAATAAGAAAATTGCTAATCTTGTTGCATCTGGTCAAAGCACTTGCTATGCTGTGAAAGTAGTCACCTTAAGCCATGCTCTCAATCATTGACACCATTTGATTTCCTCCTCTTTTGATCGGTTAACATAATTTCGCAAAAAAACCTCCCTCGTCTTCTTTCAACAAAGTACTGCCTACTCTTTAAGGTACAATTCATTGATTTCCTTGGCCATGCTATCAAATTTAACCTCTATCACCCAAAACCTCCATTTTCCATAGTTTATTTTATTTTTCGTTTTCCTTTTAGGAGCTCGAGTTTCCTACAAATCCTGTAGCCCGCATAGCTTTCGACCTCTAGAGAATTCCACCAGTCTTCGACCTTCAATTTCTACCCATGCTAGCTCGAACCTAATAGGTTTATGGCCCCGATCGTTAGCTGACACCTCAAGGAGGATCGATCAATGGTCCGATATGGGTCTTGGTAGCCCTCACTGGTAAACCAAAAGATATTTATTAAGCTAGTCAGGAGAAAGGAGAAATTTGTCCAAACTGGACAGGATGACATTTTGTTGACCATTGGTCCAAGTGAATTTGGCACCTACCAAGGGTAAATCCACCAATTTGTGTTTAGCCACCCACTTCGCAAACGTCCTCTTACTATTGTTGATACGACCATTGTTGGACTTCTCGTGAAGAAATTGAATGACGTTCAACTCACCTTCGACGCACCCTGTCGAGTCCCACTTTGATCCGACTTGATCAAGTTCGCCCCAAAATTGATCTCTTTGGCCACTGGAAGATGGACCGTAAACTGTAGTGAAGAGCCACTAATTCCCAGAAAAGGCTTCTCGCAACAAAATAGAAAGAGAAAAAGACCTTGCAAAAACATCTATCTTCCTCCATAGATCAATATTCCATGCTACGAGGATACTCCCTGTGGACCCGACGACATTGACAGTGTCCCAATCTTTGTTTTAACACTCCGGATCGAGCATACCTCTGTAGATGGTCTGAATTTGTGTCTCCTGTAAGGTGATAATTTCTGCCTTCGCTTTTCTACAAACCTTCTTAACCTGGGTCCTTTTGATGTTGCAGCCCAACCCTTTAATTTTCCATGAAAGAACAAACATTGAGAAATAACATTACATGTTCTCCCTGGCTTGCCTCCATTGACTTTCCTTGCGGAGTCATAATTGATTGAGCGTTCCAGATTGAGAAGTTCCCTCCAACCCCTTGGGGATTTTCTACTCGCCATTTGCGCCTTTTTCTGTCTCTAAGTTGCCCGACTTCTGATGAAATGGAAGAAAACAGCCACATCCTCATCACACACTCTAAAAGACATCCCCACTAGCCCCTCGACCCTTTCGCACACATCTTTTGCACACATCTTTTGACCATCAAAACTGCTCCGCAGTGATCATTTCATATTCGGATTGAGCTTCCTGGTTGGTTGAAGACATGAAATGTTCTACCAAGGCATTCAAGTCCCTTCCTTCCAAAGGCTTTGTAGCCCTAAGTGGCGTAATAATAACAACCTCTTCCAACGAAATCCCTAGGACCATACCTTCAGATAAGGTCGCCCTTAAGGGGATTAACCTCTTAGAACGATCTTCCACCACCATTATCCGCTGTCTGATCTTCCCTTGGGGCCTCTGTTACATCCCATTGATCTTTAGAGATGAAACTTCCTTTGCTTGCTGTCTCCATCTTGATCGTGTTCTCATCTGCCGGTAGAATTTGCAGACACGATGCATCTTGAGAAGGAAGAAAAATCGGCCAGCCGTTTTCTCCCAAAAAATCTACAAAGTCGTAGGCTTGAAATGAAACACTCAACCTTCTGTTCCGGATAATAAAAGGATTAGGCTCCCATGCGTGGCCACTTAGCACACAAGCTGGAGAGAGGAATCTGTGCACGTGCCGGAGAAATCACTAATGTGCTAGACAAGTGCATGTTCCCAAGCACATTTGTGGACTTGAAAGAGGACATAATTTCGTCCTAGCTAACGTTTCTCTATCACGAGTCAGATTCTCCCTTTGCCATGTCACCCTCATAAGTTTTGAGAAAGAAGCCATCGTTTTCCTTGCGACATGTCTCCTGAATTGCGTTCTGAACTTGCCCTCCAAGGACGCGTGAAGGGCTACATGGAGAATTCAGGGGAGGCTCGTTACCCTATCCTAATTCCAAATTAAGGTTCGAGGTGGTGCACGTGCCATATGGAGCACCCACAAAGCACTGTTCACCGCAAGAACCTTTTTGATTGGAGATTCCTTCACTTACCTCCCATGCACCAATTGTCTTTTGACACGTCTCTGTATGCGAGTACAATGCCATTGTCTCTCTCCTTTCGGTGAGAAAAGTTACCAGCCAAACTTTGACATACTCGATTTCTCTATATATCCCCCTACGATCGTAATGCTCTCCTCTCTCCCTTTTGATTTTTACCTCCAAAACATCCGACCTTATCACGATCTTCACCATTTTCAGATCTTTCACAGATCTCTTATTCCTGATGCAAATCCACGCGACCCCCATCTCCTTCCCCTTCTTCGTGGCTTTGTCAATCTGGATGACTTCGCCGATGCATAAGCCTATTACAACGAACACCTCTTTGAACCATAGTTCAAGAGGGATATCCCATAACAAGATCCATGATTCTTCTACTCCACTGAATGAAGCTTCTGTCCATTTAAGCATCGAAACCACTAGTCCATCTATCCACAAAGTTTTGACAAAGAGAACTTGCTCTACATTAGCCTCTGGTCGCATGCTGATCCAAACCTTCCTTTCTTCTATAGGTTTAATAGAGTAGTTACACGGTTCCAGATTGCAGGATTCATACAACCATCTCTTGATCTAAGGAATCGTGACACCCTCCCTTGTAACCGACTAACCGCAATGATAGACCACTGTAAGGAGCTCCTCACGTTTTGAACAAATTCCTGTCTGACCTTAACAACCTAGTCTACTCCTTCACCTTCCGTCTAGATCCATCTTCCTTCCTTTTCTACATCCATCGGTTCCCCCTCAATCCTTGTTTCCGCTTCCTCTACTACATCTACTTCCCTCTTCTCCCCTTCCATAACTTCCTTATGGGAAGCTCATGAAATAATGAGAAGAAGATCATTGTCTTTCTAAGTGATTAAAACCTTGAATCTACAAGGAGAGTTCTCGAGTCTACAAGAAAATAAGAGAGAAAATTCAGGTATTTTATTGAATAATGTGTATGATTTCTCAATTACACCACTAATAAAGAAAACTCCTTAATTTGAAATTACTCAAAATAGTAAAACTCATAGTTAAACAAAATTAAAAAAACTCTTCTAAAGCCTAATTGGCCAAAAATAGAAAGTCCAGATAAGCCTTACTGGAACATGTGTTTTCCTAGGAAATGGAGGTGTGTGTGACCTGCCATGCAGGTAAGATGCCCCCAGAACCATCGCTACATAAAGATCGATAGGTTGTGCGTTTTGTGAAGATGCCTGTATCAAAAGTTATGGCTGATTTATGGTTCACACCTTTAACGACAATTTATCTCTATCCAGAATAAATTTCTTCTAACCGAACGTGCTTTGGGCTCAATTATGTCATGCCCTATGTAGGACTGGGCTCAGATCCGATGGACTATTTTCGTTGTTTTTTTGGGCTTCTTTTAGTCCATCCGTGCAAAGAATGCATCTGTGACACGTCCTACATCAGTCCACTCCACTAGTAAAGAACTTGTCCTCGAGTTATTCAACAGATTCGACTCATGATACTCATCCAGGTCTGACACATTGAAAGTCCGTGAGATCTCCATGCCCTCGAGAAGATCAACAACATAGGTGATATAATTTTCTAAGGATCGAAACAAGGCTGATCTTCTTATTCCTCAGCTGGTTATGCGCCCTAGTTAGAAACCTCTCCTTTTGTAGGTGAGGCAGCACGTTATCACCTACCTCAAACACCTTCTGGCATTGATGTATACCAGTCTCGTCTTTATACTTGGCATTAGATTCCTGTAACTTCTTGGGCGTTAAAAGAGCTGGCACAACATAAGGACTCATGTTTTCAGTCACTAGACCCTTACGGATCAGTTCCTCCACTTGCCCCCGTAAGATCTCGCACTCCTACGGACTCATCCGATAAGGAGCGCAATTAGGTGAACTTGCCCTTAGGACAAGGTTAATGTGGTGCCGGATATTTTGCATGGGGGGCAAGTCATTGGGAAGTCATCTGGTATAATCTCCTTGAACTCTTGGAACACTGGTTTCAACTTTTCTGGAATGTTCGTGGCTTCTACTTCTTTTCCCTTTACAATTAATGCATTGATCTACCTCGTCTCCTTAGGTTTTTTGACGAAATCCCGTATGGTTACGAGAGACAACCCCTCTACTTTAGAAGTCTTGAGTTGGTTTTCGGTTCTCCGTTCTCATAGGGACGCGGATAATCTTTCTACTATTTTTAACAAAAACAAATATATTATCCCTATCTCTGTGCATGGCATCAACAACATAACAGTGTTGTTAAATGCGACCACACATTTGCATATGTGAATTTCCATATGCATATCGCATATTCCCATATGTGATTGCCTATGCTAAATATGCAAGGCGATCGCATATGTGATATATGCGATTGCATATTCGCCAGTTGGCACTTTTTTATTTTTTATTTTTTATTTTTTATTGTGTGCAAAAAATCAAACTTTTGCCTATAAAAAGGCATCTAAACCTCCTCCATTTGCAACATTATCACTCTAAAACTCTTTTTTATTCGTACATTCTTACTACCAAGTGCAATTATAATCTCTCTCTTACCTACTTTCTACTTCCAACCAAGTTCCAACATTCAAGTTCTTGGTTCCCACTTCTCTACAAGATTAAAGCAAGGAGATCATTCAAGAAGAGAAGTTTCCTTCTCTTGGAAGATCAAGATTCAAGCTTCAAGCAACATTCATTTATTTAGATTTTAGACTTTACTATTATTTATTTATTTTGAAACTTGTAAGCAGTGTTAGTGTTATAGTGTATAAGTAATAAACATTAAGATGTAACCAATGTTTTAAATATCATTATCGTGTAATGTATCACACCCTTGGGATACAGATACATATCAGTTATCGCGTTGGATATCTCGGTTATATCGTGTAATGTGTCATTATTGTTGGGAAACGTGAGAACATTGGGAAATTGGTTGAAATTTTCAATGAAACTTCATGGATTGTTGAAAAAGACATCAATACACACTTGGTAATTAAAACATTACAAAAAAAGGTGCACATAATAGGGGTTTCCTTTGTATGGAGTCCTAATATATGCCTTGTCCAACTGAACTGATGCAAGTATATTCAAAGTTTATTCATATAATTTACAAATGTAAGAAGACGTGTATGGAAACACAAGCAATACATTCAAAAGAAAAAGAAGAATCAGTAGATCAAGTTACATGTTTGATTTTGTATTTGGATGCAAAGATTGCAACTAATTTGCAAGAAATTGAGAAAATTTGATTTTTCTCAATTTTTTGCAACTTGGCCCGTCTCCATAAATATTGAAATCAAAGCTCCAAATTCATTATTTTCATGGAAAACATGAAGAATTATAGATTTGTAACCATTTGACACTAATTTAACGTGATTTACAACAAAAAACTCGGTTGGAAATCGAAATGTTCACTAGATTGAATAGGTGGGATATATCGGCATTACCTATGCGTTTCGTATTGCACAGGTGGGACATAAGATATATCATGGGATATATCGGTCGATATTTAAAACATTGGATATAACTTCAAAATTGTATTTGTACAATAAGTAGCTTGTTGATGGTTTTGTTACTTAACTCTATTGTTGAATGTTGAATTTGATGTACTTCATTCATTTTTTAATTGATTTTATTTCTCACAAAATAATTTTATACATGTAAAATTATTATATTAGTTATCTATTAACTTAGGGAAGTTTCTCCTAAGTTCTTATATTTTTCTACAATTTTTTTCTTTAAAATTTCCCTTATTTTTCATTTTTTTTAAATTTGAAAAAAGTGTGGCCACATATGCAATTGTGCAATCGTTTATGCTCAGGGCTTATGCGATCGCACAGAACCGCATATGCAGTTTGACGTCATTGCATCATTCTGTCATGATCGACCAAGTAATATATGACAAGCCTCCATATCAACCAAGACACACTATTTTGTCTTTATAATATTTACCAATGGAGAAGGGAATACAACATCATTTAGTTACCTTTGTTTTTCCGACTTTCTTAATCCATCCAATCATGTACGGAGAGAGATGTTTTTCTATCTTCAGTTGTAGCTTTTCTATCATAGTCTTTGACACGATATTCTTACTGCTCCTGGCGTCTATGATTAGATCATAGATATTTTGATTCATGGTACACTTTGTTTGAAAGATGTTGTGCCGTTGTGGATCTATTTCTTTCTTTGCCGTGTACAATAGATTCCTCACGATCAAAGTAGTGGCATGCGATTCACCATTATTAGGTGGTGGCCTGTGATTCATCACGTGTTGCACCACGAACATGATGGCTACGAGCTCCATCGTCGATTTCACATTGCTCATCATTACAAACATGGGTTTGTCCTAAAGCTCTTGTCAAATGGTCGATCATTACCTGCAGTCCTTGCATGGCTTCAGTTTCTCTTACTGGAAAGCTTTAAATGCCGTTGCCGTTGCCGTTGCCTTTGTTATAGGATTGTTCCTTAGAGCATCATGCGTGGGGTTGTTGTTCGAACCATTATTCGATGCCATCGAACAGAGGAAAAACTTGTCTTTGATACCAACTGACGCATGGAAGAGTGTGAAATAATGAGAAGAAGATCACCTTTTTGTGTTGTCTTTGCTTTCTATGGTATAGTTTTTTCCAGTTTTCTGTTGTTTCTGTCTTGTTTGTTTTGGGCTGCTTCGGCTCCCTTCTTTAATGAATATATTCAATGTTCGGAAAAAAAGAAGAAATTATGAGATTTCAAAACACACCAAAAGTGTGTATTTCAATTACCTTTAATTCCATTTACCTCCAAATACACAGAGCCAAATGATGGATTTGGGCCCAAATCCCCCCAAATCCTCTCAAATCCCCTTAAATACACTCAAATACGAGGTGCTAAACGGCCCCCAAGGCGAGATCTGAACCCGACCCGATTTCATGATGGGTCCAAAGAATTGGACGTCATCAGATTCTCGGGGATCCAGGTACCCATCGACAAACCTAATGGATCCTACCTTCGATTTCCTGTTCCTCTCCTATAACTTTGATTGTTCATCAATAGAGGTGTTGAAGGTGTTTGAAATAGTGTATCATTGGAGATGCTAGGGTTTTTGTCAAGATGAGTTCCCATAAGTGGCCTAGAACTCGAGATAACAAATTCTAGAAAGGAAGTGGAGTTACATCATTGTCATGAGGAAAGGCTTACAAATGGAGCTTAAGTTACATGGTTCTATGTCCTACCAAACAACGAAACTTTAGAGTTCCGCGCAACTAAGCTGTAGGCACTAGAGTCATGCGCATTCAAACGACCCATTGTTTCACCACTCTCCAGGAGCTCATCCAATAATTATACATAACATTCCATTTTTAATTACTTACTGTGTTCATTATTTGTATATAGCATATACACTTGTCCTTGAGGAATGATCATATACATATTGAGCTGTATGGGTAAGATACATTTAGTTGAGCTCATGGTGTGCCGTAAAGGCCGTTACGTAAAGGTAACGGTGGCAACCGTTACGCGTTATGGGGTCGTAACGGCCATAACAACCGTTATGGAAAAAAAATGACTCATAATTACCGTTAACGACACGTTACGTCCCCTATAAAGGCCATAACAACCTTGTAATTGTCTGTTATGGGGAATATATAGGTTTTTCATACTTTTTAATCAAAATTACAGGGTAGATACAGGTTTTTGGGATTTTTTTTTGCAATAAAAAAAAGAGACCGTAACAGCCATTACGGGGGCCGTAATAGCCGTTACGACCCGTATCGTAAAGGTAACGGTGGTGGCCGATGCGGCCATCGTTACTTGAGCTAGACATGTTGATTTAGGGTGAATGGGAATTTGTAGGAGGTGAAAAGAACAAAATAGAGGAAAAACCATACTGCACAATTCAAAGAGGTTGGCTTTGAGAGTTTTTTCCCCCTTCGTTTGTAAGAGGTCTCTTATCTAAAAAGAAACTACTTTTCTTTATTTTACAATCCAAAAACCATACCGCATCTACCAAAAAACATGTATATGTAAAAAAACCCTAAACTAGACTTAATCTCGAGAACTGATCTCTGTTATATCTCTAGAAAACAAAGAAATGCCGTTGCATACTGTGGTGGCAATATAGCTAGTATTGGAGCATGTTAACATAGCGTGAGAGCATAGTTTAGTGCGTACTGTAGCGCATCCCTATTTATAGAAAGGTTTTTGAAAAATAAAGGTGAATACTTGAAGATTGCCCTTCTGTGGAGTTAAACATATGTAACAACTTGGGGCTCACTAGATGTGTCATAGGACAACTATTTTGGTCTTTGAGGCCCATAAATTGATGGAAGAAGGAAAGTGAATGTCGAGGAAAAGTAACTGTTTTGTGGAATGAGATGGCTGAGTGCATTAGGAAAGTGGAAACATATGATTAGGGGTATCCATAGGGAAAAACCAATCATATAAGAAAACTTGGCGGTGGAATGACGATGTACAAAAAACTAATAAAGAGAAACGTTCATGTTTTTAAAGCTTGATAAGGGATTAGAAACAATGAAAATCTTGAACAATATAGAAATGCCAAAAAGATTGCTAAGAAAATAGTGAGGCTAAGATTATGGCTTATGATGATCTTTACACTAAAGTGAGGACAAGAGAAGGTGAGAAAGATGCTTTCAAATTTGTAAAAATGTGAGAGAGGAAGAGTAGGGACCTGATCATGTTATATGCATTAAGAGTGATGATTAGAGGTTATTAGTCAAAGAAAATGAGATCAATGAAAGGTGAAGAAACTATTTTTAGAACTTGTTAGATGACAATCACTTTGAGAGCATAAAGATAGATGGAACTATAAACTCAAATGACCTTGTGTCCATAGCTACTTTCGTAGGATTAGGATATCTAAGGTGAAAGAAGCTTTGAGAAAGATTAAATGAGAAATGCCCTTTGACTAGTTGGTATACCAATAGAGATTTGAATGCGTGTGGGAGATACTGGCTTATTTTGGTTAACAAAGTTGTCCAACAAGATTGTAAGATTGAAGAAAATGGAAGATGAATGAAGGAAAAGTATCGTGGCACCTATTTATAAGAATAAAGCAGACATACAAAGCTGCATTAACTATCGTGGGATTAAACTTAGGTGTTATACTATGAGACTTTGGGAAAGAGTGATTGAGTAAAGACTATATGAGATGAACATATCAGAAATTAGTTGTGTTTCATGCCAGTGAGGTCTACTATTGAAGATATTTTGATACTAGACTTTTGATGGAGAAACATTGGGAGAGGAGAAAGGATCTCTGCATGGTCTTTATTGCTTAGAGAAGGCTTAAGCTATCCTTAGAGAGTTAATCTGGTGGGTGTTGGGAGAAAAAAGTTTCGAGAGGATATATTGACACAATTAAGGATATGTATGAGGGAATGGTAATAAATGTGAGGACCACTAGTGGAGAGACGTGAGTTCTCAATTACTATAGGCTTCTACCAAGCAGTGACATTGAGTTTGTACCTTTTTGCACTTATTATGGAGGAGTTAACGAGACATTTTTAGGAAGATATCCCATTGTGTATGTTGTTTGCAGGTGATAGTTTTTATTGACAAGACAAGGGAGGGCGTAAACATATTGCTAGATTTGTGGGGGTGCTTTAGAATCTAAAGGATTTAAAATTAGTTAGACTAAAACAGAGTATGTGCAGTGGCACTTCTTTTTTTTTTTTTTTGAAGGATATGTAGTGCACTTTTAGTAACCATAGGAGGGAAATGAGGGATTGGTTAAGATTGTTGACCAAAGTTGTCAAATAGCATATGTGATCGCATATATATATATATATATATATATATATATATATATATATATATATATATATATATATATATATATATTGGAAAAAATCTAAAAAATTAGGGAAAACTATGCCTAGCTAGTTTGAGTGTTTCAGACTAATAGACCATCTATAAATTAAGTGTTTGGATTGGGTTCTTTTACCTATTACTAGATCGAGTGTTTCAGACTATTACACCATCTATAAATTAAGTGATTGGATTGGGTTGTCTTACCTATTTCGTTTAGGTTGAGTGTTTTAAACTATTAGACCATGTATAAATTAAGTTATATATTAAATTACTTATATTTAGGGCATCCCAAATCGGTTACGTATCGGTCGTAACGGTAACGGTGGGGCCCGTTATGTGATCCGGGGGCGTAACGGGCAATGGGCCGATATTGTAACCGTAATGACTGTTACGGGCCATAACGGCTGTTACGGGCCTTGAAAAAAAAAAAGAAAAAAATTTACCTTTCTTCTTCTTTTTCTTCTTCTTCGTCTTCCTCCTCTTCTCGGACAGCTGCGAGCTTGCTGCGGCCACGGCTGTGGCTGCGGCCTTCGTTTTCTTCTTCTTCTTCTCTCTTTCTCTCTCTGTTCTTTCCCTCTTTCCCTCTTTTTTCTTTTCGGTTTCCCTCTCCTCCCCCCCCCCTCCTTTTTGCAGGTGTACCACACACCAGCTTAGCTGCTGTAGGTAGTGTCACGCTAAGATGAGCGCTGACACTCCTCGAGCTCCGAGTTGTACGAATGGTTCAAAGCAGATCAAAGTTATATGGGCTCCACAGTGATGTATTTATTATATCTACGCCGTTCATCTATTTTTAAATATCATTTTAGAGCATTACCCAAAAAATGAATCATATCCAAAGATCGTCTGGACCACACCAAAAGTAGTAGCAGAGATGATGATTAAACAATTCGTAGGTCCACCATAACATTTATTTTCCATCCAATCTGTTCATAAGGTCAAAAAGACCTGAATGAAGAGGAAAAACAAATTTCATATTGATCCAAAAGTTCTGTGATTCCAAAAAAGGTTTCAATGGTAGACGTTCAATCCCCCACTGCTTTTTGCAATGTGGTTCACTTGATAATTAGATCTGTATTATTTTTCGTGTCAAGCCTTAAGACGATCTCGTCAAATGAATAGACAGTTTAGATATAACACATTCATCACGGGTGGGGCCCAAAAAACTTTGACACGTGTGCTACAATTCACAATCTGAGTCCCGCCTAATTCGGGCCCTTAAAAAATTGTACACGAGACATATATTAACTTAAAATTTACTAATTAAATTATGAACTGCAATTGCTAACTCACAATGCCAAAATCAAATTATTTGAATAGTTTTAATTGTTATTTTGTGGACTTTTATTTTTTAAAATAGGGCCTTTTGATTTTTTTCATGATTCACTATCTAAAAAATGTCCACCAATACATAAGTGAGATAATGGCAATAAATTGCATGAATTTGAGGCTAATTTGGGGCATAGATTGGTCCTTTAAGTCAGCTCGAAATTGGCAACGCCATCTACTTGAATTTAATTTCATATTTTTAAAGAACTATTGGGAGAAAAATATTAAATTGTTAAGTATATAAATTAGATATTTAGAAAATTAAATATATGAATTTTGTAGTCAAACTCAGGTTACCTGGTTCAAAAATTAATCTGATAGTCCGATACAACTTCTCACCAAAGAGTGGACCTTTACACCACCATAAACATGTTCCAATTTATAAATGAATGCATATTTGGAATGCTTAGAATATTCTGGATTTAATCCATATTTTTTCATATTTTTTTGGCAAAAAAAAAATAATTTGCGCCGTTACGGGCCGTTACGCCCCCGTATCCGTATCGGTTTTAGAGAGTACCGTTACGCCAACCAATACCGATACGGGATACCTTGCTTATATTATATTTTTATAAAACTTGATAAAACAATCAACAACTTATAATAAAAGAGAAATAATTATTAAAAACTTTGAACATAGATATTTTGTTGATAAATGATAACTTGATAATTAGAACAATTTGTAGGTTACAAGTTAATTTACAATTACAACTTATTTACAAAATATAAAACAATAACCAACATAGGCTACTATTTACATTGATCTAGATACCATTGTGGCATTTAATAACCACCATTGTTATCGGAGTCATCTCCTTCTTCGATATATACTTTCATCTTTTTTAATTTCTTTATCATCGGTTCTCACTACTACTTCATCTGCATCTAGTGGTTGATCTTGAGCATCTTCCTCTTCTATCCCCTCAATTTCGTCCACTGTTTGGCCTTGACCGCTACTACTTGCCCTCTTCTTCGCCTTCGAGTGGAAGAAGAACTTTCTCCAAGTGCAAGTGCCGATCTGAATGCGGCATCTTTGACTTGGGCCCATGTTAGATCCTTACCTGTAAAGATCGTAAGTCATTGAGCTTCTTTTATTCAAGACAATTCTTTTTTTTTTTTTTTGGTGTGTATTTGTATTAAGAAGGTATATTAGCGATGACTGTTACTTTTAACTCTATAAGATTTAAAGACTAAAATCAACCTTAAGGAGTGAATTGTCAAACTTACTGACTCAAATGTACTCTAGTTGCATTATCAGACGAACATAAGTCCAAGAATCTTCATGACCGGCTTCTTTAGTGTTAGATCTTTCCTGTTTGGGTCCACTCCACAGGCAACCCATTAGTCAGTTGCAAATAACAGTTTAAGTAGGTTAGGCTTTGTACATCGTAAGAAACAATTTCTAAGTTAGACAAACTCGCTAAGACTTCCATACTTGATAATTTCATTGTCCTATGCCTGATGACTATTTCTCTTGAGAAAGCACCCTCACTTTGTGTGGAAGTCCAGTAGAGTAGAAATCCCATCTTGTTCTTTTTTATCTAGAATAATTCTTTCCAATACATCAAGAAAGCCAACCATATGTGTTGCTTCTGCCTCTGTTTGATCAATGGAAATGAAGAATATGACCAAATTAAGGATATAGGCAGCTGAATACAATGGAGATGACATTTGGCTGCTCTATGTCTTATCTATAATATCTAATATGAGCCTGTAATCACGCTCTTTATAGTTGAAGTGACCCATGATTTTTTACAGTTGGGGCATGCGATCGCATATGCACATACTTTTAAAAAAAAGCCCTAACCCATTTAATTCGTTTACGCAATTGTATTTGACAACATTGTTGTTGACCAATAAGTTTCTCAAAATGATCACTTTTGTGATCATGTATTGCTAATTCATGAGTGTATCATTTCCTCTTTTTTGTATTAGCTTGGGTGTGCTGCCCTTGCTTGGGTTTTTCAAGTTGTATGGTTGGGCTTTCTTGTTGTATAGTTAACTTTTCTTTTTTGTTTTTCCTTTCTTTCCTTGTATAGTTGTTTCTTGTTTTCCTGTTTTGTTTGGTTTTGCTTGTTCTTTTTTGGGTCGCCCCTAACTCCCTTTAATAATATTCTCAATCTTCAAAAAAAAAAAGAAAAAAAAGAAAAGAAAAACACACCCATAGAATTCAATTTGGTGGAAGAAATGGAGATGTGCCTTTGGAGTTTTATGTGATCATCGCGTAGTGCTCAAATTGAAAGGGATATTTTTTAGGATAGCTATAAAACTGGCCATGCTTTATGGGATGGAATGTTGGGCAGTTAAGGAACAAGATGTTCATAGGATGTGTAGCTGAAATGGAGATGTTGAGATGGATGGGTGGGGGGACAATGAAGGATAGAATTAGAAATGCATGCATTTGAGGAACTTAAGAGTAGTGCTAATAGGCTATAAGATGATGGAAAATACACTTAAATGGTTTGGTCAGGTGTAATCAGTGTTTTAAATATTGATGATATCGTCTGATTTATCCCATGATATATCTTATATCCCACCTGTGTGATACGAAACGCACAAGTAGTGGGATATATCCCCCATGTTCGATCCGGCGAGCACGTAAAAAAATAAATAAATATTTTTGATCCTTTTTTTTTCTATAAATCATGTTAAATCATTGTTAAATTGTTACAAATCTATGATTTTTCATGTTTTGTATGAAAAATCATGGATTGGGAGCTTCAATTTTGAGATTTAGAGGAGAATGACCGAGTTGCGGAAAATTGAAAAACAATCAAAATCAAACATGCATGTACCTAATCTAGTGATTCATCTTTTGCTTTTGAATGTATTGCTTTTGTTTCCACATGTCTTCTTACATTTATAAATTATATGAATAAACTTCTAATTTACTTGCATCGATTCAAGTTAGACAACGCATAGATTAGGACCCCATACAAAGAAAACCTATCATGTGCACTTGTTTTTTGTAATGTTTTGATTTGTAAGTGTGTATTGATGTCTTTTTTTAACAATCACTGAAATTTCTTTGAAAAAATCGACCAATTTCCAATGTTTCCTCATGTTTCCAACAATAGTGATACATTACGCGATACAACCGATATATCCCATGCGATAACTGATACGTATCCATATCCCAAGGGTGCGATACGTAATGTGATACCGATATTTCGAACACTGGGTGTAATGAAGACCATGAAATGCACTGGGTAGGAGCTGGTACAAGTTGAAGGCTGTAAAAGGGCAAGGGGGGATGGCCCAAAAGGATGTGGGTGGAAGTAGTAAGAAAGGACTTGATTACCTATGGTCTAATTGAAGTTATGGCCTTGATAGAGTGGAAGCGGAAAAGGATTCATGTAGCTGACCCCAATTTAGTTGGGTTAAGGCTTAGATGATGATAATCTTCATCACATGTTTCTCACGATCTTCTTGGCTTGCACTAGATATGGACTATCCATTTAAAAGTCTGGACCTTCTTGTTATTGTATCCCACTCTTCATAGGCCACTACTAAAATCACTATTTGGATGATCTGAACCATAAAAAATTTGGTCATTTTTGTCATAACTGTCTTTTTTCCCAGACTAAGATCTGATAGTTAGCCTAATCCAAGTGAAGTTGCCATCATCTTTATCAATCCAAGATGGATCCACTGAAGGGAAGATCCAAGTCGATGATTGGATCTATTCTCTTCTCTTTGAAGGATCTTGACTGTCTAATTCATATGCTATATGGTCGAATGGCTTTGATTGTCAGATCAGTGCGATTTTTAGATGGTGTCCTGCCAGGGTGGTCTAGAATGAATTAAGGGTTCAGATCAGTGATTGGTCAGTCTACACATCCAATGCAACTAGTTGCTCTTGCACCTTAGGGATGAGGTATAACTGGCTGTATATGATCATTCCTTGACTACTATCGGTTTCCATCCTAGACAGGCGTACTAATACTTGAATGTTTTGATATTATTTACTCACAGCTTGATTTTTGAGCCTCAAAATTCAAAATATCAGTGTCTCCAGCCACGATACTGTTCGGGTAGCAACCTGATTTTCAACCTCTCTATGCCAGGTTGATGTATTTATGGATGTAGCCTTTGATGCTGTCCGCGTAGGCATTCTTTTCTTCCAGATGAAGCTGTCAACACTGAACAACGAAGTGTCATACAAGAAATGCAGTCTTCTTTCTGCTGAAAGAACAACACTGAACCTTTGCCAACAATGTGAGGCTTCTTTGCAGTTTCTCCAGTCGTTATGCCAGCAAAAAGTGTTCCGAGAGCGCCTACTCAAGAATAAGGTGGCTTGTTTTATGGATCACTAGAAAATTACCAATGAGCTCTTTCATAATACTGAACAAATCAAGTAATTTGATGATAATACCTTGCAGGAGTTTTGCTAAGCTCACACACACCACTACATGTGGCCACCTGGCACATGTATGAGATGTCTGATTGATCGGGTCGGTGCTGCTGTGTTGATGACCTCACTGAAAAATAGGTTGGTCCACTCATCAGGTGGGCTACATGCATCCACTGAAACTGGGTCATCAGTAACTTCTTAATTGTCCATTTGATGTACATGTGGCACACCAGATGAGTTGTCCGGGCTTATTTCTGGACCAGGTCATGTGCATGGCAGGGTCTACCCGAGGAATGGCTTGGATGTCCAATGCACATGCTGTCTAGAGGTGCTCATGGGGCCTGGAAAATCTCTATGTTGTTGTGTTTTGTTCTTTACTTTAATAAACATTGTCTTGTCTCTTTACATTTTCCAGGAGCTATGTAGAAATGGGAGCATTCTCTCACTAGCTGCAGCTATCCTGAAGTTAAAAATTCCACTAAACTTTAAAGAGTCCACCACCATTACAGCTGCTGTATCTAGGTGGAAGTCAAAAGTCCTCTCTATTGTAAGTCCAATGCCGTTGGATTGTCTACTGTAGATATTCTTTTGAGCCTTTAGCTGCACTTAAGAATCAACGGTACTTCCCGTTTGGCGACATCTATTTTAACTACTTCTTTGGTTTAGCAAGCTACGCCTTCCCCTTTATGCAGTTGCTGCAGCTCTGTGAGACGGAAAGCATTTCTTACCTGGATGAGGTTGCCAGCTCTCCAAGAAGCATGCATTTGGCAAAGTCTGTTGCTTTAGAGGTTAGTTTCAGAGGGATGCAATAGGAAAAGCTTCCATTTACATTGGCTGGTTTTTACTGTATGGTGCTTGAGGTTAATTGAAATTTCATGTGTAGGTTCTTGAGTTACTGAAGGCTGCTTTCAGCAGAGAATCCAAACTGTGTAGTAACCGCCTTGACAAAAATAACCCGAAGGGTCTTGTAATTCTCAATTCAATGCGTTTGGCTGATATATTTTCCGATGATTCCAACTTCCGATCTTTCATTATGACTAACATTGTAAGACTTTCATTCACAGTTGGAGTTTATGTATCAGACAATTGTGTCTTATCTGTTAATCCTTTTTTCCCCTTCTTACAGACCCAAGTTTTGGCTGATATTTTAGCTTTGCCTCACGAAGAGTTTTTATCTAATTGGTGTTCTACTGATCTCCCGGTAATGGAAGAGGATGCAACCCTTGAGTACGACCCATTTACAGCAGCTGGTGCAGTATTAGTTTCGCTTACTGGAGGATTTGGGACTGCTCCACCAGCATCCAATCCTCTGAATGAAACCAATGTTGCATGCCCTTTTGTTCTCAATAGCACAGCCCCAGTTTCTCATGCACAACAGAGAACATCATTCCTGGTCAAAATAATTGCAAATTTACACTGTTTTGTTCCTAATATATGTGAAGGTGACTACCTTTGCTCATATACCTGTAAAATTCCTTTCTAAAGTGCCATCAGTTTTTCCAGATTAAAATAGTGAATTTTCTCAGTTAAACTGTATTTTAATTCACAGAGCAAGAAAAAGATCAATTTTTCAACAAGTTTCTCGAGTGCTTGGAAGTGGAGCCACCTAAATCATCATCTAGATTTGTCTTTAGTTCGGATGCGCAGAAGGCTTCCACAATTTGCAAAAATCTACGTAACTTTCTCTTCCTGATGTTTTTCATGGTGATTAAATTGTATTTGCATCCTCTGAAATGATAAACATAGTTGTGCAGGTTCCTTGTTGGATCACGCAGTATCTTTAATTCCTAATTTCTTGAATGAGGAGGATGTGCAGCTTTTAAGGTGATCTAAATCTATAACTGCAAACCCTCTTTTTATTTAACAGCAGAGGATCATGCTTATAAATATTACGACCATTGTAAATAAGTCCGTTGTAAACCATGATAATTGATCCTTATTTGAAGGTTGATTCCAATAGTTTCAAGTGCATGAAGATAATAACTTGAACTACTAACCAGATCTTGTTGAGCATTCTCTACTTGTTTACCTTTGCAGCATGCCTAAAGATAACAATGGCAAATATACGATTGTCTGTCAAATTGAAGCAAGGTTCTCATTAATTAGTAAAAATCCTGATGTGTTGTTATATGCATGAATGTATGTATATATCCAAAATGAGAAAATCATCCCACCAAGAAAAGAAGTAGGTATTACCCCTAGAACTAAGGCAAACTTTATGTTCGATATATTTCATTCATGTATAATATGAACATTGGGCTTTTCCCCCTCAGTAGCAGAGATTTTCTACCTGAGAATGCTGCTCCCCTCTAGAACCTCGAGCATCTCCTTTTCTTCTCCTTCTCCTTCTCCTTCTCCATCTCCAAAATATCCTTTGACTCATTACTAGCAGCTGCTGATGTCATGATTCCATCAAAGAGATCCCCTATCTCTCTTTCTTTTCTCGACTGTCATGGAACGCATAAGCATATTGATCCAATGCATGGATATGGTTCTATAAAAATGTTTCATGCTTGGTTCGTTGGGGTGGCCATCTGCCATCTACAGTTTGTGGACAACACTATCATTCCATCAAAAGTGTGCATTGTCAAAAGCATTTTGGCACTGTTTCGAACAAGCTGTTCCAAAACGGTAACAGTGGCTGTAACGGCCACCACTGTTACCATTATGATACAGGCCGTAACAGTTGTTACGGCCCTCGTATCAGCTGTTACAGCTGTTTTTTTTTTTTTTTTTTTTATTAAAAAAAAACTGATATTGGACCGTTATATGGCCGCTACGGCCGTTTTGACCCCATAATGCATAACAGTTATGACCATTACGTAACGGCCATTATGGCCGTTATGTAACCGATTTTGAATACCTTGGTTTCAAACTAACCTTGGTGTCTCAGGACTTCATGTGAATTTTAGAAAAGTTCTGTTACTAGAGTGGTGGCAGACCTGAGGGGTATGGCGGACTTGCAAGATTTTCTAGTTTATAAAAGTCAGACTCATCTAGTAAGATATCTTGGTATCCCAGGTGCTGCCAATCTAAGAGGCTTGTCTATGTGGGACTTGGTGATCAAGAATTTCAAGAAGAGATTAGTAGCTTGGAAATACCATGACCTTTCTCTTGGTGTTCATATGCATTAGGTTAGTGCTTGCAAATTTCCTTGCATATTATTTTCCTTGCCATTTTGAGAGGCTTGTCTATGTGGGACTTGGTGATCAAGAATATCAAGAAGAGATTAACAGCTTGGAAATACCATGACCTTTCTCTTGGTGGTCATATGCATTAGGTTAGTGCTTGCAAATTTTCTTGCATAGTATTTTTCTTCAAGATTCGCGCCAAGGTGGAAGAAACTAAAAAAGTTCAATGGTATTTCTTCTCCTTTTTTCTTTCTTTTTTGTGCGTGTGGTATTCTTTTTTTTTTTTTTTTTTTTTTGGGGGGGGGACATGAGATAGTTGCATTTGTATAATTGGAGAGGAATTGGCTTTTCTTTCTAAATGGTGATGGTGGTTTCAATGAGAACAAGGGCCATTATAGAGAAGTACCATGCGTGAGCGGCCATCACCGTGGGTTTGCTCCCTACATGTGTGGGTTCGACTCCTCTCAGCATTACTCGATACATGTGGTTGTGGGTGATTGGGTGTATATGCCGGCAATAGTCTCGCCTCAAAAGGGGCCTGTGGAGATTGACATTTGGCAGAAATGGGGAATGATATCCTCTTAGGTAGGTGATAATCCTCCCACCCAAAGATTCTTTAGACTCCATTCTTTCTTCTAGAGGATATCATTGACAAAAAACCTCATTTAAGGAGCCTATGGAGATTGCCGTTTGGAAGGAATCTTGAACTATGAGGTTGACATGTTGACTGGGCTTCTTGTGGGGGAGGGGGTGCTTGATGGGGTTTTCTCCCTATCAACTTAGTCAAGCGGGTTTGGGTTACAAGGTAAAGATAACCACTTTTTATTCTTGCATCATGTGGGTTTTCTTTTATTGTTATTCTCTTCGTAACTAGCTAGAGGTAGTTTGGTTATTTCATATTTTTTTGATGAATAAAATTTTATTAAAGCAAAAATGAAAATGGAAATGACATACAATCCAACAAGGTAATGGATAGGAGTTCCTATATGAGGATTTCTCTATGAACTCACATCGGGAGTGAATTAGCAATACAATTGGCTTCCATTGGGCCATGACGAAGGTTACAGATGAAGGACGACAACACATTTGATGTTATTTAGGACACAAGCAAGCGGCCAAGGAGGTGAGGCCATACTTGAGGCCCATCCAACTGCTTTTCTCCCAATTTTTTGGTACGAAGTCAAAGATGACTATGGCATTTATATCGGAATTTTGTTCTAGGGGTTGTTCTCGAAAGTGAGGGCATCTTTCATTGTGTCCCAAAAAAAGAGGGGGCTAAGTGCTTGTAGGATTTCAAACCAATTAGTTTGGTTGGGGACTCATATAAAATGTTGGCAAAGATCCTTGTTATTAGATTCCACAAGGTGCTTGGGAATGTTATTTCCAAGGCATAATGTGCCTTCACTCATGGCAAGTAAATCCTAGATTGAGCTTTGATAGCCGAAGAACATTGATTCGGGTTATAGATGAGGAAAAAGGGGACTCATTTGCAAGTCTAGCATGGAGAAGGCTTGCGAGCATGAAATCTCTCAAACATATGTTGGAAAGGTTGGTTTGGTGCAACTGGGAGAAAATGGATCTTGTTAACGATTATGGGTATGGGCCTAGAATAACTCTAATTCATATCAAAACCATTCCCACATCGCATATGACATTATGGGTAAGAATATTCGACCAAAAATTGCATCTACACAATGCAACCAACAAGTGAACGGCTTTAAACTTCACCTAGTGAAAAATCAGCAACCTTTCTGTTGAAAGGTTGATAGTTGAATAAGGCCATTGAGCCCAAGTCCATGTAATAAGGCCTATAGGGCCATTCACGTTTTTACTATTGTATGTAAGGGTAGAGGGCTAGGGTTTCAATACACCCTAAGCATCTCATGTTCTTGCTATTCCTCTCATTGTTTCTCTCGTCCATCTTTCTTCTTCTCATTGTAGCTTCTCATAGGCCCTTAAGATTAGCACCATGTAGCTGTTTGCCATTGGGTCCAAATCCATGTAATAAGGCTCATAGGGCTGTTGCACGTTTTTACTATTATAAATAAGAGTTGAGGGCTAGGGTTTCAATACACCCTAAGCGTCTTTTGTTTTTGCTATCTTTTTCATTGTGTCTCTTCCATCTTTCTTCTCCTTCTTTTTTGTTCTCATTGTAGCTTCTCATAGGCCCTCAAGATTAGCAGCATGTAGCCATTTAATACCTTCATTATCCATCAAGGCATTTATGCTCTGTTTCCTTCATAGTTGGAAAAAAAAACCCAACAACGTGCTTTCTCTTACGGCCCAATCAGTCGCCTACGTTTCTGGAAGACCCCTAAAGCGAGATCTAACAACTTGGGGTGGAATGGAGAGGATCATGGGGACCAAACCACTTTAAACTGAGCTCTGATACCATGGAAACTTATGTAGAGATGAAAAAAAGAAGAAAGAGAAAAGAAGAGAGATAGAAGAACAGAGGGGCTTAGGCCTACACGCCGCTGTTCCCTTTCTATTATATTTAAGTAGCAAAAGAAAATATGAAAAAACCGCCCCTAATACGATAAACATAATGTCTAGCATACCCCAAGACCTAAAAACTAAAGCAACAAGTTGGCCCTAGGTCCACACCCATAACTGTTAACACTCTTCCTCAAACTTGGGCACAGATGTCTTTGCATGTCTAGCTAGGAAACAAGTTAGTCGAACTAAGATTTTCGAAGAGCCTTGGTGAGTAAATCTGTGATTTGATAATGAGACGAAATATATGATGTGTGGATTTGTACTTGTGATATCTTGTCTTGAATGAAATGACAATAAAGTTGTGATACATATCGCTAATAATCCAGGAGTCATTGTCAAATGAATATTGGAAAAGAGCCTTGGATGAAGATATGAAAACCATGTACTCCTATGGTACTTCGGAGGTTGACTAGTCTCCCTTCAAGTAAGACTTTAGTCAAGTGTAGATGGGTGTATATAGTTAAGTTCCTGTTTGATGGGTCAATTGACTGTTACAAAGCTAGGTTGGTTGCTAAGGGCTATACTCAGATTTATGGAGTAGATTATTTGGATACATTTTCACTAGTGGCTAAGCTTAATTCAGTGCGAGTTGTTATACCACTTGCTGTAAATCATGATTGGCTTCTCTTTCAGCTGGATGTGAAGAATGCATTCCTGTATGGAGATCTACATGAAGTCTCATGGAGTAACCACCTAGGTATGTTGCTAAGGGGGAGTCATCTAAAGTATGCAGGTTAAAGAAGTTTATATATGGGTCAAAGCAATCACCACTGGCTTGGTTTGAGAAGTTTAGTAGTGCGGTTATATCATTTGGATTAAAAAAGAGTAAAGAAGATCACTTAGTCTTCTCAGAGCACTCGACCTCTCGCTACATAATACTTGCCATGTATGTGGAAGACTTAATAATGACTGGTGATGACTTGAAGGTATTGGAAAGCTCAAGTAATATCTTCAAATTCAGTTTCAGATCAAAGTCACTTGGTATTGTTCAATATTTTCTAGGCTAGAAATTTCTTCGTTATATGATTTTGGATGTTAGTTGTGTGGATCTTACTTTAAGATCAACGTTCTTCATTGGTGTTGAAGTTAATTGTGGAATGTCTATGAAGCCCAAAAGTGTAGTTGGTGGTTCCTTATCTCTTGGGGAATTGTAGGGACCCTCATTCAATGTGTCAATAACTTATGTGAAGTTGAATGGGTAAAATTATCTTCTGTGGGCCAAATCTATCAAGGTATTCCGCTTAGCCCGGGACAAGGATTAATTCCTCACGGATCCTAAACCGGAGGAATCTAATCTCATATACAGAAAATAAATGCCCAAATTTGATCTTGGTTGTGGAATAGCAAGGGGTTTGAAGTGAGCTTTTATCTGTTGTTCTTGAACACAACAAAAGATGTCTAGGATACTATGAGGAGGATGTGCTCCTCAGAACAAATATTTATTGTGTATATCAATTATACAAGGAGATTCTCTTTTTAAAAGGGGATAAGCCCCTTGGTAAGTACTTTGCAAAGTTGATTGAAATGGGTCAATAGCTTTTCATAAATAATCATATTTCCTCAAATGTCACCCTCAAGAAGAAGCAATAGGAAGATATGAAAGTAGTGAAACTTCTATTTGGATTGCCAAAAGAGTACCAATCGATAAATGATCAGATTTTTGGAGGAGGTTTTATTCCCTTAGTGGCAAAGGTCTATATAAGGCTTTAAAGTCACCTTGGCAAGTGAATTCAACAATGTTCATGTTAATGCATATGATAAAACTACATTGGCCTCTTCATCTAGTTATTCTAGTTCACATGGAGGTCGTTGTGGAAATGTTGGGCATAGTGCTCTTTGTGATAACATATGCGGTAGATTTCAAAGGGGAGGTAGAGGCGGTCTATTGGTTGAGGAGACCATATGTGTACTCATTGTGGCTTGGCAAATCATTCTGCGGACTTTTGCTGGGATCCTCATGGAAAGTCTCTAAGGACTAATCAAGCCCTTATGGTGGAGGATGCTTCTTTTGATAGTAGACCCGCTAATCTTGCTTCATTTAATCTTGGTGGTGGTGATTGGATCAGTGTTCCACTATCACGGGAGGAATCTGCATGTTTTCTATTTTCCAATGGCTCTACATCTAACAATGCTCCTTCCATTTCTATAGACATTTTAACTCAAAAGTAAAGTATGCCTTTTGTCATCTTCTGCCTTCTCTTAGATCACTGATTCTGAGGCGTTTAACCATATCTCTGGTGACCAATCTCTTTTCTTCCTTTAATTATGTTTCATCAAGTATATCAGTTACTTTAGCCGATGGTACATTATCTAATGTCATTAGAGTTGGTGCTGCTTAGCCAAATGCATCTTTCATTGTATCGTTAGTTGCATATGCACCTAAGTTTCCAATAGTCTTTTATCTGCAAGTAAACTAACAAGGTCTTTGAATTGTTCCATGTCCTTCTTTGCTTCTTATTAGGTTTTAGGACCTCTGGACGAGCAGGACAATTGATGGAGGTTGTGAGAGGAATGGTATGTACTACTTGGAGAGAGAACCAGTAGGTGAGGCTGTGCTTCCTGTAGATTCGACAATTTAATAGCATTGATGTTTGGGACATCCCTCTCTCCATAATTTACTCCCATACCCATAACCGTAAACAATTTTTAAATGCGTTTGGCAGGTTTGGTAATGCATCCTAGTAAATGGTTTGCTTGCATTTTTCTTCAAGGTCTTGAGAGGCTTGAGACGAGGGTTCACTGTCTTCATTTATATGTGGTATGACAGAGTCTCTCAGTAGGACATTGTAGAAAGCTAACTCAGTGGGGCTAATTCAAGGCTTTAATGTGGAAAGTGCTAGATTTCTAAGTTCCCATCTTTAGTCCGCTGATGATAACTTGTTACTTTGGGACAAGAGGAGGTCCAGTTGAATAATTTGAGTAAAGTTATCTGATGCTTTAAGGTGGTATCAAGTTTGAAAATCAACATCCATAACAACGAGAACCTTGGGGTTAAATTGGAGGCTAGGGAGGCGAGGAGATTAGCTAGGCTCTTTGGTCATGAAGCTTCTAGTCTTTCCTTGTCATACTGGGGCCTTCCGTTATGTATTGGGAAGCTAGTGAAGCTAATGTAGGGACATGTGATGACCTAATCCTAGATGCATATATAATTAGGTTAGAATGTTCAAATAAATACATGAATCAACAAACCGTTTTCAATCAAAGGGATTAGGTAAATTTCAACACAAAGATGAGGTCATTTTGTCAGGATCATGCCCCTTAGCATAAAATTGCGTAAATAATAAAAAAGGAGGATCTAGGGATATGGGAATATCTCGGATCTAGCATAAGTCAGTCCACAGTCAAGTTTGGACCTGATTCTACTAACCAACCATCCATCTTTTCGGTTCAAACTATAAAGGGGATATTCAGAGAGGAACGAAAGGGGTGAAGAATGAAGGGTTAGAGATGAAGAAAGTACAGGTTCTTTTGTTGTCAAAAGAAAAGAAAGATGATGATTCTTACCTTTTCCTGCACCTCGAAGATTTAGAAAGAAGGTAACCTGAAATCAGGGTAGAATCCTCAACACCCAAGTGTCAATCCGGAGGTTACTATGGGGATACCCCGAGAGGCTTGTCCGGTCCTAGAGGAGTTTCGGGATGTCTTCCCGAGGACCTCCAGACGAGCTTCCATTAATGCGAGACATCTAGCATGCGATAGATCTTGTCCTGGGGGCGACCCTACCAAACCTCCCTCACTATAAAATGAACCCCACCGAGCATGCTGAGTTGAAGAGGTAGGTGGATGAATTGCTTAAAAAGGGATTCATTAGTGAGAGTCTGAGCCCATGCGCCGTGCCTGCGTTTCTTACGTACAAGAAAGACGGCACGTGGTGCATGTGTGGATAGTAAAGCTATAAACAAGATCACTGTCAAGTATCGGTTTCCCATCCCGAGGCTTAATGACATGCTTGACATGATGGCCACCTCTACTATCTTTTCGAAAATTAACCTTAAGAGTGGTTATCACCAAATTCATGTTTGCCTAGGAGATGAATGGAAAACTGCCTTCAAGACGAAAGACGGGCTGTACGAGTGGCTAGTTATGTCCTTTGGGTTAACCAATGTCCTAAGTACGTTCACGAGGGTGATGACTCAGGAGCTGCGACCCTTTATGGGCAAGTTTTTAGTTGTGTACTTTGATGATAGCTTCATCTATGGTATGTCCCCTACCCAGCACATCGAGCACTCGAGGTAGGTCTACAATGTCTTGCGTAGAGAAAAGCTCTGTGCGAACCTCAAGAAGTGTTCCTTCTTGACCTCCCATGTTATCTTCTTGGGGTTCGTTGTATCGTCAGCGGGTATGTCTGTAGACCTTGAGAAAGTCAAGGCCATTGTCAATTGGCCTGAGCCGCGTACCATAAAGGACGTGTGAAGCTTTACGTTTTATCGGCAGTTCATCCGTGGATTTAGCTCAATTATGGCTCCCATTACAGATTGCATACGAAAAGGGGAGTTTCAATGGACTAAAGCCGTGGCACGGGCTTTTTCATAAATTAAGAAGATGACGGAAGCACCAGTCATGCGTGTACCTGACTTTACCAAAGCCTTTGAGGTAGCATGTGACACGTTAGGAATTACCATAGGCGGAGTGTTTAGCCAAGAGGGATATCCTGTGGCCTTTTTCAATGAGAAGCTGAACGAGGCTAATCAATGCTACTCCACTTATGACAAGGAGTTCTATGCGGTTGTGCAATCATTGCGTCATTGGCTGTATTATTTCTTACCGCAAGAATTCGTCCTATTTTTTTATCATGAGGCATTGAAATATTTGAGCTCTCAAAAGAAGTTGAGCCCTAGGCATGCCAAGTGGGCACAATTTCTTCAAGAGTATACGTTTGTGCTTAAGCACAAGGCCGGAAAAGAGAATAAGGTTGCTGATGCGCTTAGCCGTCGTATCATGACACTGCAGTCCATGAGTATTGAAGTTATAGGCTTTGAGCAACTCAAGGGTGAGTACTCAAACCGTCCTGATTTTGGGATCATTTATGCATCATTGTCTAGTGACTTGCCCTCGAGGAGTGCGGAGTTCGACCTTACAGATGGATATCTTTTTAGAGGGGACAAGCTTTGTATCCCACACACATCCCTCTGTGATTTTCTAGTTTGGGAGTTGCATGCTGGAGGGATGGCAGGTCACTTTGGTCGAGATAAAAAGTTGCACTTGTGTTTGATCGTTTCTACTGGCCTAATCTCCAGCGAGATGTGGCTAAGATTGTAAGGCAGTGTCGGACATCTCAATTGGCGAAGCAGAGGAAGCAAAATACAGGTTTATATACTCCTTTGCCAGTTTTACATGCTCTGTGGCAAGATGTCATTATGGACTTCGTGCTTGGGCTTCCCAATACTATTCATAAGCACAACTCCGTACTCGCGGTTGTTGATTGATTTTCTAAGATGACCCATTTCCTACCCCACTATAAGACCTCAGATGCCTCCCACATTGCTAAGTTATTCTTTCAGGAGGTTGTGCGACTCTATGGAGTACCTAGATCCATCGTGTCTGACAGAGATACTAGGTTCACTAGTTATTTTTGAAACTCTTCGACATCTTTTGGGTACGAGGCTCCAGTTTTCTTCAGCATATCATTCCCAGTCAGATGGTCAAACAGAGGTTGTAAACCGTAGCCTAGGGAATTTGTTAAGATGTCTGGTTGGAGACCACCACAGGACCTGGGACACTGTTCTTCCCACAACAGAGTTCGCGTATAATTCTTCAATTAACAGGTCCACGGGAATGAGCCTGTTTGAAATTGTTTCAGGTCTTAGACCCTGAGCCCCCATAGATTTGATCCCCATGACTACCCCACAACGTCCTTCAGAGATGGAGAGTCCTTTGCCCAACATATACATGCATTGCATAGTGAGATCAGGAGGAAGATTAATTCAAGTAATGAACATTATAAACTTTCTGCTGACACTCACAGGAGATTTAGGGAATTTCAACCTGGAGATGACGTCGTGGTTTGTATTGGGTCTGATCGGTTTCCACTTGGATCCGTGAAGAAGCTTCATGCTAGCAGCATAGGCCCACATAAAATTGTGTAAAGGTTGGGGTCTAATGCTTATGTTGTTGATATCCCTACTATTATGGGCATCAGTTCCACATTTAATGTAGAAGATCTAGTTCCCTTTCCATTACCTCTATCCACTGGTTCCTCTGTTTCTTCCCAGACCTCCCCTATATATGGACCTTGGCTACAACCTGATCTTCATGTACCCATCTTACCTTCTCTTTCACCTACATCGAGAAGAGATAAGATAGAGGAAATTTTAGACTTTGAGGCGGTTTCCACTCGCTCCGGGGGTTTTCAAAAATTCCTAGTCAAGTAGAGGAACAGGCCCATTACAGATAACTCTTGGATCACAGAGGCAGAGTTGCAGCGCATCGACCTGGATTTGCTCGAGAAATACTGGTCACTTTCGCCAGTAGCGAATTCTTCCAACTTGGGGAGAATTAATGCAGACATCAGTGGTGTACCCTTTAGAGTGTACCAGAGGAGGAGACGTTGCCAACAGAGTATCGGAGCGAAGGAGTTGATGTGGATGGACATTGGGTCCATCGGACCCATTTTCTGATGCGCTACGAGTGCAGGAGCGGTATGACCACACCCTAACCATAGATCTATGGGTTATATTTCACACCCTACCACACAGTTGTTTTAATTTTAGGTGTTTTTGTTTTTTTTATTTTTTCCTTGTTTTAGTGGCTTTATTGCACTTTCTTTATTTTTTTCGTCTTTTTTGTTATTTTTCTTGTTTTTAGGGCCTTTAGTGCACTTTTACTTTTTTCATAGCTTATATATACGTTGTGAGAAATCCTATTTTGATCATTATTGAATGAATAGAAATTCGTCTCTTTTTTTCCTCTTTATTCAAGAGATTAGGGTTTCAGGATTAGCCCTTGGGTGTTGAGGATTCATTTCAGGTTTCCTTCTTTTTAGATCTTCGAGGTGTGGGAAAAGGTAAGAATCATCTCATTTCTTTTCTTTTGACAACAAAAGGACTTGTACTTTCTTCATCTCGAACCTTTCATTTTTCACCCATTTCATTCTTCTCTGGATATCCCCTTTCTAGTTTGAATGGAAAAGAGGGATGGTTAGTCAGTAGAATCAGATCCAAACTTGACCGCAGATTGACTTATGCTAGATTTGGGATATCCTCATGTCCTTAGGTCCTCCCTTTTTACTGTTTACGCGATTTTATGCTAAGGGACATGATCCTGATAGAATGACCTCATCTTTGTGTTGAAATTTACCTAATCCCTTTTGATTGGAAACGGTTAGTTGATTCATGTATTTATTTGAACATTCTTTAACCTGATTATACATGCATATAGGATTAGGTCATCACATGTCCTTGCATCAGAAGCATTGTGGGACAGTTGTTGTGAGATTTGAAAGGAAGCTTTCGAGTTAAAAGGATATATACTTGTCATTGGGGGAAGAATCACCCTCATCTAGGCAGCCTTGTCCAACTTGCCTTTGTATTTCATCTCTCTATTCTAGTGTTCGGCTTTGATACTTTGTAGATTTGAAAAACAACTAATGAATGACAGCCTGATTATTATTGAAATGCAACGGAATGACACTCGAAGGATTATAATCAAGTTCCTATAAGAGAGAGCGGAGCCAATTAAGTTCACATCTCGTATGAGCCATCGCTCAATACTCAGCCTCGGTAGAAGATCACGCCGCGACAGATTGTTTCTTACTCTTCCAAGTGACAAGGTCACCGGTTGCGAACGTACTGTACCCAGACGTAGACTGATGATCATGTTAATTTCTAGCACAATTAACATCGGAACAAGCAGATAGATGATAATGACCATGTTGTCGAAAAGGTAAAGGTTTGCTTGGGGAAGATCTGAGATATCGAAGGATATGATACAATGCTATTAGACGTGTGGTACGCGGGGCATGTGTGAATGGACTCACAACCCCCACAATATACAAAAGATCCTGCTGAGTAATGGTTAGATAAAACGACTAACCAATGTTGATACATCCCATGGTTAGAGAAGAGCTCATAGTCTTCATGACTTGTTTTGTGAGTAGTATCCATATGCATGGAAGTAGGCTTGCATCCTAGCATCTTAGTCTCTGAGAGAAGATCAATGGCATATTTCCTTTACGAGAGCACAACTCCAGACTTAGATTGAGCAACTTCGATGTGCAAAAAATACCAAAGAATTCCAAGATCTTTGATCTCAAATTGAGTTTTGAGAAAAGATTTAATGGCCACCATTCCCTTAGTATCATCGTCAAACAACACAATGTCATCCATATAGACAATCAACACCATAAGTTCTGTAGGCTAAAGACAGATGAATAGAGAATGATTGTCTTGGTTATGAACAAATCCAAAATCCAAAAGAGTGCGATTGAATTGATCAAACCAAGCAATTGTGGACTGTTTGAGATTGTAGATGGACTTTTTTAGCCGACACATAAGAGGTGAGTTAGAAGGCATAGAAAAACCTAGGGGCTGATCCATATAGACCTATTCGACAAGATCGCTATGTAAAAATGCTTTTTTTTCATCTAGTTGAAATAGGGGCCAAGGCAAGTTTACTGCCAAGGAGATAACCACACGAATAGAGTTAAGCTTGGCCATAAGAGAGAATGTCTTCCGCAAGAGAGAATGTCTCAAAGTAGTCCATGCCATACGTTTGACTATAACTCTTTGCAACTAACCATGTCTTATAACAATCAATAGAACCATCTTGACAATACTTGATGGTATAACCCACCGACATCCAATGGCCTATTTGCCTTCAAGTAAGGGAACTAACTCCCAGGTGTTCTTCTCTTCTTCTCGTTGTAGCTTCTCATAGGTCCTTAAGATTAGCCCCATGTAGCCATTTAACATGGTATTAGAGCCTAAGTGCTCCTAGGGTTTCTTCTTCTTCTCTTCCTCGTTTTTTATAGAGAATTTTTATTTTTATTTTTATGTTATTTATTTATTTTTATTTTTTGAAAGACTTGCTGTTGCTGATTTTGTGTTGCCTTAGCTATAGGGTTTATTTTAATTTTATTATTATTATTATTTTTTAACTGAAGTATTTTTTTTGTGTTGCCTTAACTAGGGTTTGCTTGGATTTTTTCCGTTGGAAGTAGATTTTTGTGTTGCCTTGGCTAGGGTTTGTTGGATTTTTCTTGTTAAAGCAGATTTTCATATTACTCTGGATAGGGTTTATTGATTTTTCTATGAGGGCAGATTTTTGGGTGTTTTTTGTATTTCCCTTCGTAATCCTCGATGGTTCCCTTCTTTTCCTTCATTTTTCTTTTTTCTTCTTCATTCTTTCCTTCTTCTTCCTCTTAACTCTATGAGTTTTATTCTTCTATTTTTTCTTAACAAGTGGTGTTTTCCTTACTAATCGTCTGCAGTTTCTTCATTCCCTTCCTAAACTTCTTTTCTTTCTTTCATCTTTCCCTCTTTCCTTTTCCTACACAACAACTTCTTATTAACCATTTTTCCTTCACCCTTCATTCTTCAACAAGTGGTGGTTCCCTTCCTTTCCTACACAACTTTTTATTAACCATTTTTCCTTCATTCTTCTTTCTTCTTTTTCGTTCTCTCTTATTTATTTATTTATTTATTTATAGAGTCATGAGGTTTTTTTCTTATTGACTCGTTGTGATTTGTGAGAAGGGGCTGGCTTGCGGCTAGATTTTTGATTATAGGGTTTTGAATCGCGTGTTGTTGGATTTGAAGCCTCCTTGATATGTAGTTGAAGTTCTTGCTGTTTTTTCTGCTGTTTGGTTGAAGATGTTGAAATTGCTGTAGGACTGCTGCTATTGAAGTATGGAAATATGTCTAAGTGTCGTAGAGGGGGATGAATAGGACTTTTCAAAAATATTTGCTTCGTACAACGTACAATGCCTTAATTTAATCAAGATAAGTAGGGCAAAGTAACTCTAAGGCTTCCAAGCTAGTAGAGGGTCCATTCACAAAGGCTATACAGGATTTATATGTAACGCAACTAGCCTTTAGAGATAGTGTATGTGCATGTGTGTGGGATGTGATTCCTATCAATGCTTAGACATCCATCCAATCACGCATCACAAATAATCATTCAAGAAACATGAGCATAATTAGATCAATGCACAAATAGAAATCCCAAACAATCATATATAGTGGTTCGGCTACTTGCTTACTCCCCTCCCGGTTGACGCACTCTCTCCTAGAGTGTATCGGATTTTACTATCCAATGGTTTTAAATCAGGTTAACCATAAACCTTCATAACCTGCACAAGGTTAACTAAGGAGCCTAAACAAGGCAACCTTAGATGCCTACACAAGGACACTACTAAGAACCTACACAAAGCAAACTAAGATGCCTACACAAGGCAACACATCGTACACAAGGACTACATATTCTCTCGTCGGAAGCCTACAAAAGCTCGTAGCGAGTTTGTCAACTCAAACTCTGAATCCCTATCCTACACAAGGAAAGGGCTTCAAACTCAATGGACTCTGTATACTTACAAATAAGTGAGTGAGCCCTGTTTTAGCGCAATTTGAAGATTATCTTCTTTGTTGATGAAGAGTCTTTAGCTCCCTTGAACCGCAACCGTTGATTGATGCTTCATTCAATGCTCCGAAGTTGTGAGGTTTGGGGCTGGGTCTGATCTTTTCTATTTAGATGATGTGAATTAAATACCTAGAGAAGATCCTCATGAGCTAAGCATTCAAGTATTCCAGTACAATGATTTGCCATTAAGAAGTGTTACTGGAATCTCAATGAATGCTAGAGTTCATGATTCAATCCAAGCAATAAAGATAAGAGTAAATGCTTGTGCTAAGGATTGAATGATGAACTCCAATGGGAAAGAGGGCTTGAAGATGAGGGTGTTAACTATTGCAATGATTGTCTCAAGCTCTCTTCAAATCTAGCTCCATTTACCAAGAAGCAACCCACGGGTTTTAATAAAGATGAATCCCAACGATAAAAAACGGGCAGAAATATGACATTGTCGATGCTATCGAAGTGTCTTCGATGCCATCAAAATTTGAATTTCGATGTCATCGAACCTTCTCCGATTGCATCGACTACCTACACCAAGATATTGCATTCGGTGTAGATCAGATTCTGATTAACGGGCAGAAATATGACATTGTCGATGCTATCGAAGTGTCTTCGATGCCATCAAAATTTGAATTTCGATGTCATCGAACCTTCTCCGATTGCATCGACTACCTACACCAAGATATTGCATTCGGTGTAGATCAGATTCTGATTAATCTCATCGACCACCCTTCGATGTTATTGACGTGCACTTTGATGTCATCGAGAGATGTTTCGATCTCATCGGAAATTCCTTTTAAACAATACCCTTTGGTTACTAGACAGATTTGTCCACTTTTCGATGGAATCGATTAGACCTTCGATGTCATCGAAATTTGAATTTTGATGTCATCGACCAGTCATCAATGCAATCAAATATATTGGATTTTCTTATAAAGCTTGTTGGACAAACTGGTCCTTGTATTGATGCAATCGAACAGTCTTCGATGCCATCGATAACTTACTCTCGATGTTATTGAGGAAGGTTCGATTACACCGAGGAACACTTAAAGTATTTTAATCTTGGAGGAAGTAAGCCATTGGTCGATTTAATCGAAGTGGGTTCGATGAAATCGAAATGTGAATTTCGATATCATCGAACATCACTTGATGCAACCGACAATTTCTAGCTTGTTGTTTAGTTGTTGCTAGACTCTATGGGCATGTTTTCGATGCAATCGAACCATGTTCGATTCCATCGAAGCTGTCCTCGATTGCATATCGATGCAATCGTCAGGACATTGATTTTTTTTCCTGTATAGTTCTTGTTTTTCCTCTAATACTCCAAGTGATCAACACTGAGCTTACCAATGGATTTTTGAAAACCGTTGTGGGTAAGACTAAGTTCTTATTGATGGGGTCATACACCTCAAGGGTTTGATTAGGGAAGTGAGGCTTTGTTTACCTATGCGGAGCGCTCAAACTTCTTCTTGGTTTGAGTTCTTGGTCTTGTAATCTTCAGCTTGGGCTTACTTGACAGACTAACTTAACACTCACGTAATTTGACAAACCAGGGCACTTATAGATGTTGCTGAAAATTCTTATTCTATTCCTTTTATGAAGTTTTTTTTTTTTGAGGGATTTGCTATTTTTTACTCAAGGTTGGAGGTATTTAACTGAATTTTCTCTTGCTGTGTGACGTGTGCTTGCCTCTTCTCCACCACCTCATTTGGCGAATTAGCAGCTTCATTTTAGGCTCTCCTTGCCTGGAGGTGTGATGTGACCAGTATTTATACAGGGCAGCTGCCCAAATCATTTATATACCGAATAGTTGTCTCATACCTGTTTATGTACTGGACTGTTGGTTTGAGCTTGTTTGGACTAGGTAGTTGTTCCATTCTTAGCTTAGACTTATGATTGTACTGGGCTTTTTTACTCTGAACAATTAGCTCGGACTCATTGTTTATATTGGATAGTTGATCCATTCTTATTTGTTTTGGGTAGTTGTCCGTATTTATGATTTTGTTGGGTAGTTGACCCATCCTTGGTTGAGTTGGATAATTAATCCAGACTAGTTTGTTTATATTGGACAATTGGTCCATTCTGATTTATTTTTGATAGTTGTTTGGACTTATAATTGTGTTGGGTAGCTGGCCCAACCTCGGTTGAACTAGATGGTTGATCCAGACTCGTTAGTGCTGGATGGTGGTTGCAGTTGCTCACATCACTGAAGTTGTAGAAGTGCCCATTTGCTTGAAGTTATTGGTCGTCTCATCGCCTCCACTTCTCATCCGCTCGCTTGCCTCTTGTCATAGCCCCTGCTACTCATCTTCGTAGTTGTGCTACTTTTTTATTTTATTTTCTACTTTTAAGAAATCTTTATGGTGCCTCTCCAAACTCAAGTTCCACTTTTTAGAGCACTTTGAGTTTGAGGGGGGATGTTAGAGAATAGTTTCTTTCTTTCTTAGGTTTTGATTATGTTAGCCCTTGTTTCAAGCTGGAGGAGGAGTGTTGAAAGGTTGATAGTTGAATAAGGCCCATTGGGCACAATTCCATGTAATTAGGATCATAGGGCCCATTCACAAGTCTATGTAATAAGGCCCATAGGGCCCATTCACATTTTTACTATTATAAATAAAAGTAGGGGTCTAGGATTTCAATACACCCTAAGCATCTCATGTACTTGCTATCTCTGTCCTCTCTCTCTCTCTCATTGTTTCTCTCTTCCATCTTTGTTCTCCTTTTTTCTTCTTCTCATCAGAGCTTCTCATGGCCCTCTTGATTAACACCATGTAGTCAATTAACAGCAGCAATAATTAACATGGATAAAAGGTAGGACGTTGTCAGGGTCGGACCATTTAGACTTTCCTATGGGACTGTTTCAAGTAACTTTCATTTACTGCTATATATTTTAATTAGGACTGAAATAGGAAATTTGTGTTAAGCCAGGGAAATGAAGGGTTGAGGTTATGAAGGTAGTGGATGGCTGGAATTTATTGAAGCATGGTTGGAATTTATAGGAGCTTTTAAGAATATAGATTATTAGATATGGATGTTAGTAAGTATATATACAAAGAAAATGATAATGACTGGGAAGGCATTACATGGTGCACACTTGATGAATATTAATAGCAAAGATGAGCCTGCACTGCTCATTCAAGATCTCCCTAAGCTTGGAAGTGAAACCAACATGAGAAGCCTTCTAATATGTTTGACCTAAAGTTTTACTGTCTGCTCTCAGTTTCTTGACCACAGATATTCTTGTTTGATATTCGGCACTATTTGGATTACTCGTTACATAAAGGAAGGAAAAGGTTAACCTTGTGTATCATTTGTGTTATCAGTGTACATTATCTAGAGTTTCTGCAAGCTTTTATGTGTAATCAGCTTGGGAGTTGCATCCTATCTTTAGTCTATTCTAGGAGTCTGTCAACATTAACCCTTGAATTTCCTGTGCAGTGTATTTTTTGAGCAATTACAAGCATTAATTCCTCCTGCAAGATTCGAAGAGAATCCAATTCAGGTAAAATTTCATATCTATTTTGTCCTTTTCAATCATGGGCAATGCCATATTTTCAAACTTTCCACAAATCTTTGTAATGGAATGCTCCTGTCCCCTCTTCTTTTATAAAATATCCATTTGTTTTGAACAGTGGCACACAATGCACCCCCCCCCCCCCCCTTCTTTTATAAAATATCCATTGATTCTCTAAGGGAAAAAAGGTGCTTATAACCTGACTTTATATTTGAAAGCCCAAGCGCAGCACATCTGCACCACAACATGTACTATCCCAGAAAACGTGAAAGATCTAAGCGGTCTATCAGGTGGGTCACAACTCACGCCACATAGATACCTTGTCTTGGAAATCAGGTCAGCTGACTCCTCATGTATGTCACACTGTTCAAAACCAATCATGAGCTTAAAAAACCTTGGCGATGCTTTCTTTTGCTCTCCATTTGTTTTGAACAGTGGCACACCGATGTGTGGTCCACTGTGATTTTTGGTATGGCATCTACATGGTGCAACCCTCATGTTGGATGTGCCTGCCTGTTGGTGGGCTTCCTTATACACACAAGTGGGCTTAGCTAACCTCTTTAATTTTGTATCCACAGTCCAAATTAAACATTAATTATAAGTCTCTAGTTGATCCATTAAATACCCACGACATCAGCATGAAGTTACTATCACCTTATACCACTCGATGATTAAAACAAATACTCTATGAAAATGAGCTCTTGAAATTAAACTATAGCCATCACATCATAAACAAACTCTTAACATGCAAAATCCAAAAAACACTACTAGAGGTGGGCATTGAGTCGAGTCGGACTGAGTTAGGTTTGATCCAACTCGATCCGGTTTTGAAAAGGCATGACCCGAACTCGATCTGACTCGGTACCGAGTCTAGTATGTCTGACTTGATCTGAGTTTGAGTCTGGGCTGGATTGATCCGAACTGTGTGATGCAGGACACATGATTTAATGCTAATATGCAATGTGGAGATTATGAAAGAGTCCATAAAGTAATTCAATTAACAAAAGATGCTAATCCATCAAGTAATTAAGAGTAAACAATAAAAAATAAAATATGATTTAACCTAAATCACATGCCCGCATGCTAAGAAATCACATAAATAAATTAAAAGTAGGACCGATGGAAGGATAGAACTTCACATTTAACATAGGCGTGTTCCACACTAAAGGGACATTTGTAGGTTTTACGATTGGGGTTAGGAAGGGGAAAATATGAAATGTGGAGAATTAGGGTTCATAGGAATTGAGGAAAATAGGAAATTGAAAATATAAGGTTTAAAAGGTTGTAATAGAAGGGAAAAGAGGAAGACATGAGACGAAGAATACCTTTCGAAGAGAAGAGAGATGAAGGATGTAAGACGGAGAATACCTTTTGAATAAGAGAGAGGAAAGATGTAAGACGAAGAATACCTTTCGAAGAAGAGGAAGAGGAAAGATGTATCTTATAATCCACCACCAAACAAGCTTCTACCCTTCTACAATTTAATTGGAAGGGAGGTTTTTATTTATTTATTTATTTTTATTTTTTTAACCTTGGAAAATGAAAAAGAAAATTCCTTCACACAAGAGAGCTTTTTTTTTTTTTTTTTTCTCAAATCTCTACTTGGGTTGGAACTCCACTCCCCTTGTGGTTTTATAATTAAAAAACTGGGAATTAAAATTCAGCCTGGTTACAACTATGCCACTCACTTAGTAAAGTGACTCATCATCCAAAATAAGAAAACTAAAACATTTATTATCAATCCCAACCATCAAATAAATCGTAAAAATAACAAAAAACATAAAGAAAGCAAGATCAGAGTCCAAGGGGCCCAGATCAAGAAGATTTGGTGGCCCGATAGCCTGATCGACAAGATCCAACGGTCAGATTGATACGAAATAGAAATCATATGATTAAAATGATCTCCTAAGCAGCCTACATGCATCATCCCAAAATGGGGTCTTCCTGATGCACGTCCAATGCATGTGGGGTCTTCAAAATGGCCTGGCGGGCCCCATCTGGAACTCGTCTACCATCCACAAAGAAAGCTGCTTTGATGTGGGTGGTCATCTCCATCTCTGGTACATCCGAGTAGGTCCTCTAATGTCCTCGTCACCGTGTCTGACCTGATCATAAATACCGAGTCGGATCGGGTTATCGGGTTGGGTTACTTAGGAGCTTGGGCAAGGCCGAGTCCTCAAATGCAAGGCCACAAGAGCTTGGGCTCAAACACTTGATCCGACCCAATCATAAATACTGAGTCCTCTAATGTAAGGCCGCAAGAGCTTGGGCTCAAACACTTGATCCGAGGGCTAAGCCCAAGCTTAAAAATCTAGCCTTGGGATCGAGTTGGCACTAAGTCGGATTGAGTCGTTGGGCTGGGTTACTATGGCAAGGCCACAAGAGTTTGGGATCAAACACTTAACCTGAGGGATGAACCCAAGTTTAAAAATCTAGCCCTAGCCCTTGGGGTGTCCAGGCTATGCTCAAAATACAAACGTCGCTTAAAACACTCAGAGGGGTATTCTTTGAAATCAAAAGTAAATAAACCATGTCTATAAAACGAACAAAGTAAATAAACATTGTTAAAAATCGAAAGTAAATAAACCATGTCCACATACAAACCAATAAACATTTCATTCATTCAATATCCTTTGTATGAAGAATGCCTTTGCGGCGTGTAACCTGAGTAACATTGCCCATAATAATAACCCCCTCCTCCCAAGGTATTCCAAAACAGTAATGGTGGTCGTAACGGCCACCGCCGTTACAGTTATGATACGGGTTGTTACGACCGTTTTTTTTTTTGGAAAATTTGTTACTGGACCGTTATGGCCCGTTTTTCTGTAACGGCAGTTACGGCCATTTCAACCCCATAACGCGTAACGGTTATGACCGTTACCATTACTTAACTGATTTTGAATACCTCGACTCCTCCACCTTCATCGCTAAAATCATCCTTTGATTCTCTTTTTATAACTTCAATTGCGGGAGAACTTTAGGCTGACTCCGAGTTGGAGGTGTCCAAAAGATGGTCGTTTACCTCTGCTGAATCGGATGGTGAAGATGCCTTTCCATCATCCTCATTCATAAATTCAACAAGTTTTTTCAACAACTTTTTATGATCTGATTTGTACGGGATTTCCAACCGCTTATAAAATGTTGTGAGAATTTTAAAAAACTTTGATGATTTATTCGTGCCTGCTTTGGCATCATGTTGTCTCGAAGGAGGTCGATATTGTTGTCTGGTTTTGGATGCCATTTTAGAGCTTTCTTTTATGGCTTCTTTATAATCTTGTTCTTCTTGTTACCTTATAAGTTTCTCTTGTTCTTCTCTACTAACTGTAGAGGTAATTCCTTTGCTTAGCCCTTCTTCAATTATAATAGGCCTACTTTTATATCTTCTGTGGCTGGTTGTATTGGTTGTAGTTGTAGGGGAAGGGGTGGAGAAAGTCTTTGTATTTGAGTCGAGAATGACTCGAAATAAATCCTGAACTTCCTAAGGAGTTTTGCTACATGGCGCAACCAGTGTTCGAAATATCGATACTATTGGTCGATATATCGGCCAATATTATCTTTATCGACCCCCAGTAAGACAAAACCCGTCCGATAACGCTAGGAAGATACAAAAAATCTCAAAATCCAGATATCGCACGATATATCGTTGATATCGCGTTATATATCGACAATATCGCGCTATATATCGTTGATATCGCCGATACATCGTGCGATTTCGCATGATTCCTCCTCCATTATTGTCGGAAATCGACAAACAGACTCATTATTCGGGAAAAAAAACCTTTTAACAAGTAGATTTTGGTACCTGTAGAGGAGATCGCCCTAATCGGAAGCTGTATTTGAAGGGCCATTCGAATCATAGCAACAAAATCTCTGATTTGGGAGAGATTTGGGTGAAATCCGTCGAAATCCAGAGAGATTCTCGACGAAATCCGGAGATATTCTCGGCGAAATGATTGATTTGGTAAAGATTTTAGGGTTCCTGAACACCAGAACCGTCTCTCCTTCATAAAAATGGGGCTCCAAGCCCTTTTTACGAGATGCGGATGGGCTGGTGTACTACACACCACCGATGTGGATGATGTGTTGACGTCATCATGAGGTATATGTTATATCTAAACTGTTCATCCATTTGGCGAGCTCGTCATAAGGGTTGAGCCAAAAAATAAGACAGATCCAAAGATCAAGTGGACTACACTGGAAAAAGTAGCGGGATATTGAACGTCTACCATTAAAACCCTTTTGGGGGTCACAAAAGTTTTGGATCGTATGATATTTGTTTTTCCTCTTCTTCAAGGTCTTTGTGACCTCATGAACAAATTGGATGGAAAAAAATGTTATGGTGGACCGTACGAATGTTATAGCGGTGAGAATCATTGTCCTCACTGCTTTTTGTGGTGTGGTCCAATCGAGGTTTGGATGTGACTCATTTTTGGGCTCATGATCTAAAATAATCTCTCCAACTGGATGAACGGTGTGGATATAATAAATACATTATTTTGGGGCCCAAGTAACTCTGATCTCCTTTGAACTGTTTGTATAACTGGAGGTGGATGATCGTCCACGCTACTTCATGAAGTTCATGCGCTGGAAACTTAGGTGGGGTCCACTGCGATGTTTGTGAGAAATCCACTCCGTCCATCTGTTTTTTGAGCACATTTTAAGACATAGGGCCGAAAAATGAGCTGGATCCAAGACTCAAGTGGGCAAAAAACGTGAAGACTAAAGGTCCACAGTTGAAATATCCGTGGGGCCACAAGTTTTGAATCAGTCTAATATTTGGGTTTTCAATTCATCTCAGTAATAGTGACGTTATGAACGATATGGATGGAATGTAAACATCACTGTTGACTCAGGAATGTTTCAACCGTAGGAATTTACCTACCCACCTTTTTCTTTAGTGCGGCCCACTTGAGTCTTGGGTCGAGCTCAATTTTTGCCTCAAGTCTTAAAATAAGCTCACAAAACTGATGGATGAAGTAGATTTCTCACAAACATCACGGTGTGCCCCACTCCTGCGAAAGGATTTAGTAGGAAATTCGCGTCCCATCTTCACACGACACATACCCATACCTCGCTGATGTGTGGTACACCAGCCAATCCATACCCTCCATCCATTTTCATAAGTAATTTTAAGGTATGAGCCCAAAAAGGAGACAGATGTAAGATCATGTGTACCACACCACAAGAAAATGTGGTGGCAATGATGTCCGCCATTGAAGCTTGTGGTGGCAATGATGTCCACCATTGAAAGCTTTTTAGGGCGCACCGCAATGTTTATTTGTCATCCAATCTATTCATGAGGTTTGATAAACCTGGATGGGAAAACATAAATATTAGCTTTATCCAAAAAATTTATAGCCCCAAAAAAGTTTAATGGTGATCATTCATTGACCACTATTTTGTGTGGTGTGGTCACCTCAGATTTGGATTTGCCTTATTTTTCAAGCCATGCCCTAAAATGGTATGTTAAAATGAATTTCAATTGAGGTTTAGATATGACTCATTTTCATACATATCTTTATACATGTATAAATGGTATGCATCATATTTAAATATATTTACCTTAGCTTAAATAGATAACGCATAACTTAGTACCTTATACAAAGGAAATTTATTATGTGCACTTCTTTTTCGATATTTTATGATTTAAAAGTGTGTATTAAGTTCCTTTAAAATAATCTCTGAAGTTTTATAAAAAAATTCAACCATTTTGCTAATGTTTCCCCATGTTTCCCAACAAGTGCGATAAATTATGTGATACAAACGATATATCCCGTGCGATAACTGCTACGTATCTGTATCCCAAGGTTGCGATGCATTGCGCGATACCGATATTTCGAACACTGGTGCAACGTCTCCTCCCTGACAAGCCAAATGTAATTTCAACTGATTTGTTTTGTTCATAAATTGTTTTCCACACAACGTGCATTGTAACTTTATCTTTCCGTCCTGGGAGTAGACTTGGGCTCCATATCCCAAATATCTGCCAATGGATCACCTTCCGATGATATATCTATAGGTGTTTATTTTGAAAGAAAAATAGTTGGTTAGGTAAGCAACATAAATAATTAATTAATGAAGATAAATAAATGCAATCAGCCAACCATATGAGATTTGAACAACATTAACTAATTTAAAAGCATAAATGAAAAGAGGAAAAAAAATTCATCCACCCATCAAATATTGCAATTCAAGTCCCCAAAAAAAAAAAAAAAAACTGTAAAAATCCCATTGTAAGCAAATGCAAGAGAAATAGAAGACATTGTCTTATCTTACTTCATGCAATTGTTGCAGGTACTGTCTCATCTTGCTTCTCACTCTCCTCTTCCTCGAACTCCTCATCAACAGAATTCCCTTTCCCTCAGATTGGATGCAACCAATCCTGTGTACAAATGAGCAAGGTGTCCCGTATCGGTATCGGTTGGCGTAATGGTGCCCTCCGAAACCGATACGGATACGGGGGCGTCACGGCCCGTAATGACACTTTTTTTTTTTTTTTGGTAAAAAAATATGGATTAAATCCGAAATATTCTAAGCATTCCAAATATACATTCATTTATAAATTGGAACATGTTTATAGTGGTGTAACGGTCCACTCTTTGGTGAGAAGTTGTATCGGACTGTTTGATGAATTTATGAACCAGATAACCTGAATTTGACTACAAAATTCATATATTTAATTTTCTATCTACCTACTACTATCCATGATAGATATATTAGTATGAATGTATTAAGAAACTATCTTACATTAGGTGTTTGCAATTATTTTTGAGGAATTTCTCGAACATACCTGTGCACGTGACTGATTCCTGTCTATGACCTATCATCCTCAAGTCAAGAATATTTTTAAAAAATAAGTGTCTAATATACTCCCCTGCAACTTGATTAAGGATTACTTGATTGGTTGTTAGGGAGGCTATTTTAAATACAAGTTCGGCAGTGTCAGGTGTGTGCATGGCTTCTTGCAATAATACTGCTGTGAGTTGTCTGCTGCAAATACTTACCTTAATACAAATATATACTCACAATCACAAGTCACCACAAAAATGAAAATCTGCTTTTTTGTGGTTGCTCGACCTCCACATTATCGTCATCATCACTGTCACCATCAGGCTGAGGCTTTCCAATAGGTATAGGTGTTGCATATTCATAATATCCAGTGCCAGAAGGAAATACTACATCAACGAAACCAGAGGATGACTGATCGTGATTAGGCAACGACTCTGACCCCGAGTAAGGATATCCATCAGTGCCCGTCGAATAGTCATATTGGTGCCCATACTCAGGCTGTTGAGAAGCTTGAGATTGAGAGTGCGTCTGCTGTGATGAATAACTTGGATTTGGATTTGGATATTTATAATCATATGGATATTGATCGGGAGGGCTACTCCAACATGAATGTAATGGAACAAGCTCAGTATAACCATCATAATCATAATCCAATTGACCATAAGAATATCCATTATAATAACCAAGACCATGAGCCTGCTGATGTTTCGGACCTCCCGGACCCGATGCACCACTAGATGTACCCTCCTGTTAGCTGTATCGTGACTTGGTACACTCATAAGTCCGACCTCGTGTACCATCTCATCGATGTTCATCGGTATCGCGATCTCTAGATGGCTGTATAGGGCGCTGAGTAACACCAGAAGTGTCAGCACCAGGGGCAGGGGTGTCATTGTCACCATCATTCGACATGGTCACGTTACCATTGCTCGTACTCTTTTGTTGATCTTGAGCCGTACCCGTACTTAACATAAATGCTGCCCCTCTTACTGAGTCCAACACATCTGCACGACTTTCTTGTTGCGCTCTACGTATTTCTGGGTCATCAATTTCCAATTCTTCACTATACTCTTTAATTTTCTTTTTCCTTGTTTCCAACCAAGGTAGAAGCGGGTTATCCTCATCATAAATATTGTCCAAGTTTATTGGACAGTAGTTTCCATCATCGACAGCTGTAATGCTCCTATGATATTGTCGCATTCTTAGTTTTATATTGTAGTGCACGAAGACAAGTCTATCTAATGTTCTATTTTGCAATCTATTCGTATTCTTTGAATGAATAATCGTAAAACAACTTCAATTCCTTTCGCAGCTAGATGAAGATGTTGTCTGGTTTAAAACTTTTACTGTAATTTTTTGGAGAACCTTCGTACTCTCTCTGAAATTAATCCACTATTCGGCTGGTTGCAACCTAGATACTGCATGCTGTGCAAGAGCATCTCCAAAGCTATCAAGGTGATTTCCAAATGTATCTAATTTATTTAACGCCTTTATTTGCATATCTAAGTCAGGCTCTAATCTCTTTATCACATTTTTTAGCCCGACACGAACTTCATCATCCTCAAAAAATGATTGAGCATATCTATACATAGGATTTAGATAGTAACCTGCTGCATGAATATCATAATGGAGTTGTCTTGTCCATCTCCTGTCCATCATCCTCCAATAAGACTCAGCTTCTACAATCACGTTAAATTGCCAACTTTGCCTTATTTATGACATCGTATAGGAAGCCCATGGTAGGTGATTCGTCAGTTTCAACAAGACGGAGTACCCTCATTAGTGGTTCCATCACCTTTAGGATCGACTTGACCCTCTTTCAATATTTGTTGTCTCGTATGGTGTTCACAACTTCAACTGGTGTCCCTGATGTCTTCTTCCCATGTTTTGTGTTGAGCCATTCTTGGGAAGTGAATATCTTACTCAACTCTCTCCCCTATACTGGAATAAACTCTCTAATACTCTAAAGTTTGTTGCGAATCTAGTTGCCGCAGGCCTCAACAACTCTCGTCCTTTCGTGAAATTTCTCATTATTGTGACTACTTGATTATGGTTGTAAATAAACGTCGTTACTTCTCTTGGCCTTTCGACCATTTCCTTAACATTCTTCTTCTTCCTAATATCTTTCAATATAAGATTAATACAATGGGCAGCACATGGTGACAAAAAAAGATGCTTTCTCTTATCCATCAACATATGTCCTGCAAGCTTATATGATGATTCATTATCTGTCACAATCTGCATTACATTCTCCTCTCCAATCTCTTCCACAACTTTATCCATTAGTTTAGTAATATAATTAGAATCTTTTGTTACTTCTGAGGCATCAATTGACTTGTGGTATATAGTTCCTAAGTGGCAGTATACCATGAAGTTGATCATGCTGCGTCTGGTTGAGCTAGTCCAACCATCACACATGATTGTGCATCCTCTGGCTTACTATACAGGTTTAAAGGTAGCCACGTATGCTTTCACATCCGCATACTTTGCGTCTGTCCATTTTCCCTAATCTCCTTAGCCGTGGGAGCTTTTATTTTTTCACCTGCTTCTGCTGCTGCATCAATTACCACCTGCCAATATAGATAATTGGCCGCGTTAGGAGGTATGTTGGCATGTATAAATAACTTTGCTGTTGCTTTACCTAATTTCTCAACGAAAGTTCTACTTGACATTTGTTTTTTATTCTTTTGTTTACTTGATTATTTCCTAAACAGGATTGGATCAATAGAGTCTCCTAAGTTCATTTCTTCATCCAAATGTATAAGGGCATCACGTGAAGATGTCTGTCATCGGCTCCCAAACACACGTCGTAACCCACCAAACCTACCTCCCCACCCCCACATATAGAAGCAGTTGCACTTCCAGTTGCACTCCCACTCTCATTGCACCCCTATATCACGCACTGACCCATGTGTGCCAAACATGCGACGACGTTCTTCCTCTTCACGAGCTAGATGCAAGTTCTCTCCTAGCTATAGTTAATTCCTGATCTGAATCTTCTTCAGAATCAATAATATCTTCATCACGAACGCCCATATATTCAGGACCAAATACCTCCTGTCGAGGTGCATCCAAAATATCATCTTTCTTCTTTTGTACAGCAGTACGTTTACCCTTTGACTCATCCAGACTAGCTTGCATTAAAAGCATTATCTCTTTCGGTACTTTAGTACATGGCGCAACTTGACCCTTTCGATGTGCCAAATGTTGTTTGAGACTGGTAATTCCACCAGTCACTAGTCTATCACAATACTTGCACTTCATTTGGTGTATAGTATCACCAGCCCTCTCACAATGTTGCCATCCAATATCCTCACTTGTTGTTGGCCAGACCCACACATTTTTTAGGTTTAGGTAAATACTAGATAATTAGATATGAGTATGAGTGTATGACCTATGTTAATAAAGATGATTTTATGTTTCAACTAAACCCTAAGAAGCTCCAAAATCTGTCCAATATAAGCAAATAAAAACATAAAGTCACTAATTCGAAAATAGAAAAAAAATATAAAATGACACCCCAAATTTGTAAAATGCACATTAACATGTTCTATATGATTAACACATCACAAGGCATGATTAAAACAGGAAAACAGTTATTAAAAAATGATTTTTTGAATTTAAAAAAAAGGGCCAAAATTAATACGTAAATAGAAAAAATATAAAAATATATAAAATAGTACCCTAAATCTATAAAATGCACATTAACATATTCTAGTATGATTAACACATCACATGACATGATTAAAACAGAAAAACAATCATTAGAAAATGATTTTTCGAATTTTTTAAAAAAGGGCCAAAATTAATGCGTAAATAAAAAAAAATATAAAAAAATATAAAATGACACCCCAAATCTGTAAAATGCACATTAACATGTTCTAATATGATTAACACATCACATTGCATGATTAAAACAGCAAAACAATCATTAAAAAATGATTTTTCGAATTTTTAAAAAAAGGGCCAAAATTAATCCATAAATAGAAAAAAATATAAAAAATATAAAATGACACCCCAAATCTGTAAAATACACATTAACATGTTCTACTATGATTAACACATCACATGGCGTGATTAAAATAGTAAAACAATCATTAAAAAATAATTTTTCGATTTTTTTTAAAAAAAGGGCCAGAATTAATCCGTAAATAGAAAAAAATATAAAAATATATAAAATGGTACCCCAAATATGTAAAATGCACATTAACATGTTCTACTATGATTAACACATCACATGACAATGATTAAAACAACAAAACAATCATTAAAAAATGATTTTTCGAATTTTAATAAGAGGGCTAGAATTAATGTGTAAATAGAAAAAAAATATAAAATGGCACCCCAAATCTGTAAAATGCACATTAACATGTTCCACTATGATTAACACATCATATGGCATGATTAAAACAATAAAACAATCATTAAAAAAAAAATTTTTTGAATTTTAAAAAAAGGGCCAAAATTAATGCGTAAATAGGAAAAATATAAAAAAAATAAAAATAAAATGGCATCCCAAATCTGTAAAATGCACATTAACATGTTATACTATGATTAACACATCACATGGCATGATTAAAACAACAAAATAATCATTAAAAAAATGATTTTTTGAATTTTTTTAAAAAGGGCCAAAATTAATGCGTAAATGGAAAAAATATAAAAATATATAAAATGGCACCCTAAATTTGTAAAATGCACATTAACATGTTCTAATATGATTAACACATCACATGACATGATTAAAACAGCAAAATAATCATTAAAAAATAATTTTTTGAATTTTTAAAAAAAGGGCCATAATTAATGCGTAAATAGAAAAAATATAAAAAATATAAAATAGCACCACAAATTTATAAAATGCATATTAACATGTTATATTATGATTAACATATCATATGACATGATTAAAATAACAAAACATATTAAAAAAAAAGTATAAATACCTATTTTTGACGAATTTCTGAAAAATGGCCCACCGAGCTTCGATTCAAGAAAATTCATAATATAATGTGTTTTTATCTCAAATAGCAAGCCAAGATTGGTCGAAAATAGTAATAGATGGATTGCGAAACAGTTTAAAAGCAAGAGGTTTCAAAAAACAGCAAAAACATAGCTTAAAATGAAAAAAAAGTTACTGTTATATGACCGTTACGGGTTTGCCGTTATGGGTACAAAATGACAAGTTGGCCGATACGGCCCCGTATCAGGTAACGGGTCCCACCGTTACCGTTACATATCGGCTGTTACGGCCGATACGTAACCATTTTGGGACACCTTGCAAATGAGTGCTTCAACTGATTCCGGTGTAAGTGAGCTTTGATACTTGTTCATGTCCCCACTAACGGTACTAAAAGCAGATTCCGACGCCACAGTTGAAATTGGAATTGATAATGTCTCATTTCATTAACGAGAGCAAATGGTACTGTGAATCACGAGCTTTTGACTTCCACCAGTCTAGAACATCAAATTCTTCGCCTTTATTCTTTACAAGTGGCTCCTTGAGATAGTGGTCAAGTTCTGTTTGGGTTGTCTGTGTTTGAGTCTCAACCCGTGCCGTTAAAGACGTGAAATCATTGATTGTGTTTCGTTGTTCTTCAACAATAGAACTACCCACTTTAGGAGTCGGGACTGCAGCTGCAGTATTGTCTTTTGCGGCGCCGAAAGTTTGTACATAGAAATTGTAAAAATCTTCAATTGTATCATGAACTTACCTACCTCAATGGCACTCTTCAAGAATGACTGCAACGGCCATTAACAGACTGCACTCAGACCAATACTTATCAAACTTTAATTGCATACCCGTAGTCATTAATTGTAAAAAGTCTGGTCCATTAGTGCTTCTGTACAAAACATCTTTTACCCTCCAAAGTTCTAGTTGAAATATATTTGTTGTTGGATATTCGATACCTGAAAATTTCTTCGTCGTATTGTAAAAAACTGAAAGGAACTTGAGAATTGCTTCAACTCTTTTCTTATCATCATCAGAAGGCAATCGCAAATACGCACTATCACGCTCTGCATAGTGAGAGAATGCATCTTTGAAAGCTATCTTTGAATGCAACATTTCGAAAGTTGAATTCCAACGTCTTATGACATCCACCTTCATTGTTCTATGAGATGACAAATTTAACCGTTTCATGATCTCATTCCATGTATTTAATCATGAAGGTGACCTCCGTGTGTACTTCACACTTTTATGTTTTTTATCATTGGTTCAATTGTTTTAATGCCATCTTGTACAATCAAGTTTAAGATGTCGGTACAACACCTAATATGAAATATTTTTCCCCCAAAATACAAGTAACCAGTGGCCTTAAATTGGTTCTGCAAGTTTGTTATCATGCTGTCGTTTGCAGATGCATTGTCTAAAGTTAGTGAGATTTTCTTCTCGATGCCCCACTCCACAAGATATCTGTAGATGCAGTCTGAAATCATCAATCCAGTGTGAGGAGGCACAAGATTATGAAAGTTTCTAATTCTTTTTCAGAGCCTCCATTCGACATCAACGTAGTGGGTAATTAGTGACATATACCCCCTTCGCTGATTGGATGTCGTCCACAAATCTGATGTTAGGTTGATTCGGGAAATCGATTCCAACTGTCCTTTCAACTTGAGATTCTTGTTTGTATACATCTTCATGCACGCTCTCTTTATTGTCGTACGAGAGACCTTGTATCTGAGGTTAAGGCCTCTGGCTAATTCGACAAAAGGACTCTTACCATCTGAAATGGTCTTTCATTGGCAATAATAAATATGGCCGTTAATTCATTCACATGGTCTTTGTTATATTCATAGATGGATAATGTACTTTGCGACGGACCCACTAAAGATTGGGTCAATGAAAGTGTATGTTGCCCTGAGGTCTGTCTTCTCACTTTTTTATGACACTTAGAAATGTGTTTTTTAAGAGTTGTGGTCGACCCATCTACTTGTTCAGCGTATTGAGCCTTGTAATACTTGCATTGTATCTTCACTGTACCGTTTTTCAGGGTTACTTCAAAATCTTCCCATACTATCGATATTTTTTTTTGCTTTTCCTGTAATCTGTGACTATAAGGTACTAGTATCAATGTGCATCTCTTCATCTTCTAAACCTAATCCTTCATCTTCCAAGATCATCGGCGATGTAACTGACAAACCGCTGGAGGTATTAGAAATTTCCTCATTAGCCATCTAATAGTGAAAGATATTAAATTAGATTAACATTATCACTCTAATGCCTTAAAGATTTATACTAAATCCTAAATTAGTTACCCATCCAAGGTTGGATAGATTGTAGTGCTTTCATTTTCCCATTTAAAATCCGACAGCTTCTTTCCATGTCTCTCCAGATAAGTTGATCTTCCATTACATTGCAATGTTAAATATCTAAATAATGTGAAGATATTTGACATGGGAAATGAAAATGAAGAAACTTATCTAGGGAGAATGGAGGGATAGAGTGCATATTAGGTATGAACATTTAAATAGGTTATATGAAAGCATACCATCTATCTAACCTTGAACTGTCTAAAATAGGACAATTTGAGCGATTTCTATGCCACCAAAAACACACTATATCTATGCTTGGCCACATAGAAATCCTCTAATGGGCAACTAATTATCTAACTCACAAGTCACAATAGTAAGCTAAGAAAAAAACAATGTAATCCATACATATTAAGCTAACTATATAATGCACAATAATAAATTAAGCAAAAAACAATGTAATCCATACATATTAAGCAATCTAATGCACAATAATAAGCTAAGTAATAAGCAATGTAAACCACAATTCCCAAAAATTAACCACTAATTGTTTAATTCAAATAAATAAAACACATTAACAATTTAGGATTTAGGATTTAGGGATTAGATTTAGCCGTTTAGGTCTTAGGGTTTAGGGATTATGGTTTGGATTTTGGGTTTAGGGTTAGGTTTTAGGTTTAGGGATTAGGGTTTGGGGTTAGGTAGGGTTTAGATTTTATGGATTAGGTTTTAGAGTTTAGGGTTAGGTTAGGGTTAGGGAAAGGTAGTGTTTAAGGTTTAGGGATTAGGGTTATGGTTAAGGTTAAGTTTTCAGTTTAGGGTTTGGGGTTAGGGATTAGGGATTAGGGTTTAGGGTTAGGTTTTAGCCCAACTGCACCTGAGCTAGGCCGGGCGCACCACAACAAGCCCGGCCTCGCCGCACAGTCTGCACCCGAGCCAGGCTAGGTGGGATGCACCAGTGAGCCCGACCGCATGCTCGCATCGCACCCAAGCTAGCCCAGACCACCACAACAAGCCCAGGTCGCTCCCGAGTTAGCACCACAATGAGCCTAAGTCGCTCTAGGACAAATTGGGAATTATTAAATTAAAAAATTACATTTTATTTTTTTTGAAAGACATAGGGTGTCCCACCTCTTTTTTGAAGTGAGACTAATCCCTGCGGATACACGCAATCATCCACAACTACATGTATCGGGTAAAGCCAAGGAGGGGAATCGAACCCTCACCTATAGGGAGCAAACCTACAGTGAAGACCATTCGCCCAAACCTTAATTAAGCGGGATTGTTGCCAAAGCTATGCCAAATAGGTGGAGGGAGGACGTGGAGAGGAGGGACGACCAGACTGGTGCTGTTGTGCCGAAATTGGTTTCGAATCGGTTTGCTCCGATCAGGTGCGGTGGGTAGGGTTAGGGTAGGGGGAAAGGAAAGTTTTTTTTTTTTTTTTTTAAATTGTTTATATACTAGTTGACAACCGGATCGAGTCGGGTTTCATATTGGGTCGAGTCCGATTGGATTGAGTTTTAGTTCGAGTCGGGTCAAGTTACTATGTAACTCGAACTCGACTCGGTCGGGTTTCGGATTGGGATAGGGCTACTTGATCCGAACCTGACTCTGCCATTCGGTTCGGGTCGAGTCGGACGAGTCGAGTCCACCGAATTGGTTCGACTTGTGTGTAGCTCCAACCACTACAAATGAAAATGAGCATTGAAATTAGAGCAAAGTTTTTCATTTTTTTTAGGACGAACGAAATAAAGCTTTGAATTTAAAATCGAACTAGAAAATTCAACAATATCACACATTAAAAAAAAAAGATTTGAACTCAAAAGTCACATTACAAAGCTCCATACCTGAAAATAGAGTACAACCTTGGTTGGGAAGAAATTGCCAGAGTAAGCTATTATTTAAGGTTGAAGAGAAAAGTCAAAATCCCTTAATTTCCCATGAAGAATAAAATAAACCAAGAGACCGATTGTTCACAACCCCAAGTGTAGGGTCGCAATGTAGTAATAATCTCGGTGAGACTGAGGTTGAATCCACAAGGACTAATCTTGTGTGTATTCTGAAGGTAACTAGAATCAAAACTAGAAGAAGATCTAAATCTAAATTAGGAAATAAAGGAAGTAATTGTGAGGTGTTTAATTAGAAACTTAAGAATTCGAAGGTGGGAACTAGGATTTCCAAGGATCCACTTGTAGCAATCAGGGTGATATTATGCTTGATTCAAGGACACAACTGGAATCTGAGTCCTATCTTATCCAGTTGGAAGATATAGCAATTAAGATCAAATCTGAACTTCCATTGACCTAATTCTCAATGGATGAGAGTTGTGAGAACCGGTAGTGATTTCATCACCTAGCCATGCCCAGGAGACAATGACAAACAATAGGATATACCAATTCCACACTCATACATAGGAGAATTGTGAAGGTTAGAAGGGATTCCATCACCCAACCATACCCAAGGGACGATAGTGAACAACAAGATTTACTAACTTCACAATTTTAATACATGAAAAGAAGATACTCAAAGCTATTGCAGATCTACTGTAATTTGAGTCACAATAAACCATTAGAAACCGAAAGTCTTCCTTAAATATCAAACTAGAATCAAAGTAAGTTCAATATAAACATGAATCGAAGCAATAGAAACAACCCATCATTATACAAGCTTCACCTCTTAGCCCTAGCTAAGAGGTTTAGCCAACCATAGACATGATTGGATCTAAAACTCTATAAGAAAGCATGAAAAACTAAGGAGGAAAGAAGAAAAATGCTTGGAGACGACTCTCCACCCTTGTGCTTCGCTCCTCTAAACCCTAGATAGATGCCCAGGGATGCCCTGGGGACTCCTATTTATAGTTGTGCAACACCTCCTTTCACACCTCCTTGAAAAAAATCTGGAAACTGTCTCAAATTTATGCACTCTACGTAACTCTGCATGACTCTATGCAAATCGTTCGATGACATCGAACTGCCTTTGATGTCATCGAAGGTGCCTTTTATACGTGCTTTTTTCACACTGTTGTAACTTCATCCGGATCGTGTAACCTTCTATGTCATTGAACCTGCCTTCGATTTTATCGAAGGTGTTTTCGATGTTATCGCGTGTTGTTCAAGGAATCGATAATGCGTCCAAAATAGTCCAGCGAGTTTTGCTGAAAATCCATAGAAAATTCGACGTCATCGAACTGATTTCGACGTCATCGATCAAGGCTTCGAGTCATCGAAAAAATGTCTTCAATTTGTCTGGCAACTAACTTGATTTTCTTTGATAAATTCGATGTCATCAAATGGTAGCTTCGATGTCGTCGAATGGTGTTCGATGACACAGTTAATATGAATTCCGCACTTGTTCTTTTGACTTCTTTCCTTCTCCACTTGGTTTTCTTGAATCTTGGAACTTTGAAATCTTCAGTCTTTGTCTCCTAAGATCCATTCTTTGCATTAGTGATCTTTGAGCGTCAAATCCATGCTTTTAACACCTTTTCTAATCCAAGCTCTTAAATTCACCTTGCAACACAAACATGAGTAAAATCGGACATCAAGCAGTATCATATTCGTAAACCCGAGATATAAATGGGGGGGGGGGGGGGGGGGGGGTAATATGCAATATTTGACCCCCAACACTGACTTAAGTGCAAAAGCCCCCAACCACTTAGAAAATATGAGAAGAGTAAAAGATTACTTAAAAAACCAAAAAGATCACGATTTGAATCGTTAATTGATTTTGATTCATAAATGATCTGTTTCTTACTTCTGTTGACACCTGTAAACCTTACAGAAAGTAGTTGGTGCCTTTGTTTGGAAGAAATTGCGAGAGTATGCTCTTGTTTAAACTCTGTTGAGGAAAGCCAAAATCTTTATATTTCCTGTGAAGTATAAAATAAATGAAGAGACATTTAAAAGGTGCAAAAGCCCCAGACCCCACCCACACAAAAGATATGAGAAGAAAGCAAAGCATACCTCACCAAAAACATAATAATCCAAATTTCCCATGAAGAACAAAATAAACCAAAGAGACTTATTTGAAAAGTGCAAAAAGCTCCCAACCACTCAAATATGAGCAGCAAGCAAAACATAAACAACAAAACAGAGGTACAATTTGAGGCATTTATTGAATTTGAATAACAGTTCATATGATTTGAAGTTTATGGCCATGCAATTCATCCCAAAAATGTTTCTGATGTGGATTTGAATTGTTTTTCCTCTGATATAAGTCAAATCGTACTATGCGAATCATCAATCCTAGGATGTTGACAACTCTGACAGCTGAAATCTCTGCCTTGAAACTCACCTCAATCAAATGATGTTGCAGGAGCCTGCTGTTCAAGATGTTAGGAATACACATGAGAGCAAATTCAGGAATCCATTTACTGATTCCCAAAATTCTTCACTCTTCTGGGATAGATTTCCTAATGTCTTTCTTGGCCAGAGGCACCAGGTAAATGCTGGAACTTCTTTTTGTTATGTTCTTCTCAATCGTTCATGTGCACATGAACTTGGCAGGAAATTACGATAATCAATTATCTTTTGTGATGCGTTTTAATGCATTTTGAATCTAATCAATGTTATTTCTGGCTTTGAGCTCTTTTCTTATTAACATGCCCATTGAGAGTTAAAAGTTTACACAGGAGACTCAAAATACTGCGGGACGTGTGCCACCTCCAACTAGATCTGTGGAAGAGGGTGACCTGAAAGAGGGAATCTCAGAAAACTCAATGTTCCAGGAAGTAGATCAGTTCAGGCTCACAAGCAAGCATATGGATCTACCTGATGATTTAGTGGAGATGGATAGAAATAGAAGGAAAGAAAAGATTCAATCTAGTAGGAGAGCATCTGGGTCTCTTAGAGAAATTGATAAAGACATTCGGAAATTCGAAAGAAGCGGTTCTGATGTAAGCCTTATGAAAGGAAAAAATTGCTTTGATCAAAATCTGGAAAATGGAGAGTTTCGTAACTTAGCAGAACATGCGAAAGATAGTGGGTTTAGAGATGTTCAAGAAAATGAAAGGTTAGAAGCTGGACACAATGACGAAAGACAGCCAAGGAAACGGAAGCGAAATATCATGAATGAGAAACAAACTGCTTTGATTGAGAGGGCCCTCTTGGATGAGCCAGAAATGCAGCGGAATGCATCTTCTTTGCAATCATGGGCAGATAAGCTAAGTGTCCATGTATGTAAAAAAGCATGCTTTAGTTCATATTAATTTAGCAGACCGCATTTCTTTGTTTATTGACATGCTTATCTGATTCTTTTTTGTACTAATATGTTATATATTGGCTTTTATCAGGGCTCTGAGCTTACATCATCTCAACTAAAAAACTGGTAGGGAGCCTCTCCCTCTCATGATAGCATTTTCTTAAGGTATCCAAGCATTTACATGTCGTCTTCACAGAAATACTGTTTTTGGTTTGGTTCAAGGCAAATCGCTATTTTTTATTATTGTCAAACTAGGGTGCCATTTCTTTTTACTTGATTTTGGATGGTAGGATGCTCATTGCATGGTTAAATGGCTTATCTTAGTGCTTGCGAACCATTATGAGTTGGGTGGCATGCCTGACCTGTCAGCTAATGAACTGTTTCTCTTCATAGTGAGATCATTTTCCTGGAAATGATGCTATTCCACTTAGAGCTTTGGCAAGCACGCACGTACACACCCACACACTTCTCTACATGGCCTCACATGTCAACCTGGCATGTATGGGATCGAGCCAAGAATCAGGTGTGCTCCACCATGTAGATGATCTGGCCTAAAAGAGTGGGCCTGTCAACTTATTAGGTTGGCTGCACATGTATGAAAATAATGGGCGGTCTAGGAATTTTCCAATAGTCAACATTCAATATCCACATATGGCCTGCTTGATGAGTGGACCAAGCTCATCCACAACATGGTGCCCATGTGTTGTATGGTTTGGATGCCCCACACATTTGCTAGGTTGGCATGTTTTAACATGGTAAACATGTATGCGGTGAGCGTAGAAAAGCTCAATTTCTTATTTCCTTTATTCCTTTTCAACTTCTCTCTTTGGCTTTCACATATGCAGGAGTCATGGAAACCTCCTACCTTTGATGAAACAACTAAGGAAAAAAAGATGCTTTCTTAATGTAATCTTGAAACGCAATTAAATAATAAAATGAAATTGTTTAACATGATGGTCAGGTGAGGATGAAATCCACAATGGGCCTGAATTAGCTTGAATAGGGGTTCTTTTGCTGCCTGAAGGTTCAAGAATTTTGCTGCAGATTTGTTATCTAATTCAATGACTTTGGCCTTTTCTACTTGTATTTTGTAACAAGGGGTATGCTCCTATGTTCATTATCCCTGTTTCTTAAATGGCGGTATCTCATCCACCACACGTGGCATACGTTTAAGTTCCTCTGGAGCTCCCAAATCATCATTCCAATTTTGGATTGGAGGATAGCCCAAAAACTAGACCACTCCGACAGCTCCAACAATCTTGATTTCAATTGTATTTCGATCACTGACCATTATTTTTTCAACCGTCCATTTGACAGGCACCAAGTGGATAACTAAGGCATCCAGTCAATGTGAGGTTTGGGATATTATGAATGGGGCACAACAGTCTAGTTTGATGTACCAGTATAGCTCATAGAATAAAATCATAAGAACTAGGAGATACTAATGAATGATGCACAAAAATCATTACTGTTATTAAAGCATGTTGGTTGCTTCCCTTCATGTTTTTGATATTCTTGCCTCGAGTCTTAACATAATCTGGTTAGTTGTGATGGACAGGCTGAACAACCGAAAAGCCAAGCTAGCTCGTGTGGCTCGAGAAGCTCGTGCACCATCTGAAGGTGAAAGCCCCTTCCCAGATAAGGCATGTGGGTCGGGTCGCGGGCCTTTCTACGACTCACCAGAGAGCGCTGGAGAAGATTCTTACATCCCATTGACAACCGCAAGAGGTAGTAATCAAAGCACATCAAAATTTGGTGTAGTGGCGAGAACAGCAAGTGGTGAGGCTTCAGAGATACCCTCATTGGGCTTGGTTGATTTTACGCCCCAGCAGGGCATTCAGATTAATTATGCAGCTGTGAGATATGTGCGATGCGATCCCGGCCAGTATGTATCTCTGATAGACGGTGAAGGGAAGGAAGTTGGCAAAGGGAAGGTGTATCAGGTGGAAGGCAGATGGCATGGGAAAAGCCTAGAGGAAGCAGGAATCTGTGTTGTGGATGTTATCGACCTAAAGGTCGAGAAGTGGTCGAGGGTCCCGCATCCTCTGGAAGCTGCAGGGATCACATTCGACGAAGCTGAAACTAAGAATGGAGTGATGAGAGTCGCATGGGATGCGAACAAGATCTTCCTGTTGTCTCAGTAGATTAGCATTACTGCGGTGCCTAAAACCGTTGATTCTGACAACCCTAACGAGATTTCTACAAGTGGGGGATTGTCATTGGCCACTTCCAAATCTCTTGGTTGGAGAGTAATGAAAAAGGAAGCTGACTACCTTACATGCTCTGCTTCGGAACTTGGGTTCTTTGTAGGGGCGCTTCTTCCCGAAAGTAACTACTTGTTCACATGGAGGAGATTTAACACATTTGCTTAAGCTTAACATCATATTGCTCGATCTCCCAAAGGAGGCGCTGGTGTTGTTCATGATATGACATGGTCTGCAGTTCAAGTCACCGGGCCATGGTATCATCATTTGCTCTTTTGGCGAATTGGAGACTTGGAATCTTCAGTCGAATTTTGGTAGTCTTTTCCTCCCCTTTTAAATTCTTGCAGTGTTTCAGATATTGGCTCCTTGTGCAGTAGCACTTGTATTCAGTAAGGGATTAGCTTCATCCTTGATTGTTCGGCTAACCGTTTTAGTGGAGAAATGATAGTTGCAATTCTGATTATCAGACTGTTTATGCTTTTCTCCCTCCTTCGTCTTCTTTTTAGGTAGGATGGTTTGGTGGGAAGCAGATTGCGTGGTGTGCAACCTCGATGGTGTGTTGACGTCACCAAGTTCTTTGAGCCCCACCATAATGCCCCACCATGATGGTGGTCCACTTGAGTTCTGGGTTGTCTCATTTTTTGGCCCATGCCCTAAAATGATCTCACAAAATGGATGGTGTGGATATAACACACATCATGGTAGGGCCCACATAACTTGGTGACGTCAACTCACAACCAAAGTCTTCTAGCTTCCAAGGAAGCAGATTGCTTGCCGAGAAAAATCTGTGGGTCCACCTTGATTTATGTAATTTATCCACTCCGTCCATCCATTTTACTAGATAATTTTAGGGCTTCATTCCAAAAATTGAAGCATATACAAAGCTCAAGTGGACCACACCACAGGAAATGGTGTGAATTGAACGTCTACTCTTGAAAAAATCTTGGGGGCCACGGAAGTTTTGGATAAGCTGATATTTGTGATTTCCCTTCTTCCTTGTCTGTGTGATCTTATGAACAGGTTGGATGACAAATAAACATCCCCGTGGGCCCTAGGAAGGTTTCTATGGTGGAAATCATTATTCCCACCATTTCCTATCCACTTGAGCTTTGGTTATGCTTTATGTTTGGTCTCAAACCCTCAAAATGAGCTGGAAAAACCTACGGACGGCATGGATAAGTCACATATATTCACGGTGGGCCCAATAGGGGTGGGCCCAATAGAGTTTACTCAGTATGATAAAAGTGTTGCAATCCGATTTCATTCCAGTTTTGTGGGTGTCTTTGCTGATTTTGCCATTTAAACAGACGCGGGACCCATGGTTGCTGAACTAGGCTGTTGACCTGGTGAGCCTCACCGTGAAGGTGGATGACTCAAAAATCTCGAGGAGATGTCCTACAATCTGCATTCAATGGCAAAGAAGAAAAAGATAAAAGGCTGCGATCTTCCAATATTGGAGATTTGGGCTCTACCCATCCACATTTGGGCTGTTGGACGAATAAACAGTCTGGATCATCCGAAAGCTGGCCCTCCGCTTGGAAACAGGTGCTTCATCAAACTTTAAACAGTGGCCTCCGATCCAATTCGGTTCTCCTTGTGATTTCATCATCTGGGGTCTTTTGATATGATAGGCTCCATAGCGCAGGGAAGGACGTGAGGTCGAGCATTGTCTTCCTCAAGAGGATAGCTATTTTGAATCCATGGAACTTCTTTGTGAGGAGAGACTTCTCGAATCCATGAAGAAAGAAAGCAGAAAATAGAAATAAATTCTAATAAATTTAAAATTGATTAATGAATGAAATAAACGAGTTCATAACCCTTTAAATAGGTATACCAAGCAATGGAAGAGAAATCAAAAGCAAACTACAACTAAAACTCTTAGAATTCGTAACTTACTATAAATAGTAAACTTACTATCTATAGATGGTCGTGATGTCTACTAGTGGGTAAGGTTTTTGGCTGAAAATAGTGTCTTATTTGGCTTCACCAAGCCGTTCACTAATTATTCTAAGCTCTTTTCACATTGGGCGTAACTCCGCCCAACTCATAAAGCACTCATAAAGCCTGACGGATGAAGAGTTATAGTTAAACTAAAACTTACCATTTATAGTAAAAATGAAATTAAAACAAGAAAACGACCGTTGATCCAGGGGTATTTCGTAAATCTGGCTTGCGTAACCCGACGTAGCTGGGTTGGTTGGCTAAAGTAGCTCGTTCTACCCTAAAATCATATATTTTATGCTCGATAACTCATTTTGGATTGTGAGATACGTCCGATTTAAGGTCTGACGGTCCGGATCACTTTTGTCGTCGACCGGGCCTTTTCTGATCCATCTTGGCCATGAAACTGTCCGTGACCCACTCTACGTCACTCCATTTTAGGTGGTCCATTTCCCAGAGATCTCCCCAACAGGACTCTCCTGACCCTTCAATTCGAAGCCAGAAATGGGAGGTTTGAGAGACTAATGGCAGCAGCTTTCCGCATTCCACATAAGAGGGCTGATACTAGATCAATCGAACCGTTCTGGGAGATTTTTGGGGCAGTGAGTCCCATCAGTTCAACGGTTTAGATCACCAAATCTAGGGCTTTATAAACAAATTTCTAATTTAGAAGATAAATCATATTCATGGGGTGGAGAAAATTTCCTTCTGTATTCGTAGAAGAAAGATGCGAGGGATGGTTCTCCCTACCAACAGTCAGTCGGGGTAACGCCTCAAATGGATGGTCCACATTCCGAATCATAGCGTTGTCTGGATAATCTTAACCGTGCAATTGGTAGTCTGTGAATGAACAGCCAAAAAATGGACAATGGTCCAAATTCATCTATGGAAATGGCCATTGGTTGGATGGTTAGGATCCTTCAACTGGTGCTACTTCCAGTCTAGACATTGATACATAGTGGTGCCATATATGGACGGATTGGATGTTGTACACTTGATCAGGTATAGGGTAGAGATGCTCTATTAAAGATTTCCGTCACATAGTTTCCTCATTGCAGTTCACTGGTTTAACGGTTAAGATCATCCTATTGATGTGATGTTTTCAGAGTGGTCCATTCCAACATGGGGCCAAGAACTGGTGAGGATTATCAGAAAACCCCAAACCTACGTTATGACCCATCTAGGCCAATTGACGAGGATGGGCTCATTTCAGGTCGGGCGTGAAAAAGGTGGGCTAGACGTCAGTAAGGGCTGTGCATTGAGTAGAGTCGAGTCAAGCTGGGCCAAGCTTGACTTGACTTGCCCATGCTTTACTCGAGTTCGAGCTCACCCTCGAGCTCAACATTGAAGCTTAGCTTGTTTGTCAAAGCTTTCAAGTCGTATTCGAGTCGAGCTAGTAGTTTGAGTCGAGCTTGTTCATATGTTAACCCAACGCATAACCCGACCCAAACCTACACCCGACTCAACCTATTGCCCAGCCCGACCGGACCTAAACCCGCACCCGACTCAAAAATGAAAAAAAACAAATTAATGAAACTAAAATCCGAATGGTCCATAAGATGCGGAATCCCATGAAAACTTAGGGGGTGAATTTTCACCCCGATCTAAGATTCTAGTGGGCCATAGTAAAGAGAAATTCAAAACAAAGGAAGAAACTGTTTGCATTTTTATGGCCCACCAAAGTTTTGGTTTAATGTAAAAATTGGTACCAGGGGGTTTCATGAGGTTCTGCTTCATGTGAACCGTTCAGATTTTCTAGAATCATCAGATATGATGAGTTCTCAAAAAAGTTCATAGGTAGTCCGTGTGAACTGGTTCACAGGTGAGCGTTTATATATGTGTGTGTGTGTGTGTGTGTGAAAAATCATTAATCATACCTTTATGGTAGCCGAATGGGCTGAGAGTAGTCGCCGAGTGGGCTAAGACAAGTTGGATTGGGCGTGAGCTAAGAGTAGTCGTTGAGTGGGCTAAGATGAGTCGAGAGAGAGAGAGAGAGAGAGAGAGAGAGAGAGAGAGAGAGAGAGAGAGAGAGAGAGAGAGAGAGAGAGAGAGAGCTGAGCTTGGGCGGGCGCGGGATAGCGATGGGCGGGCTAGGTAAGGGAAAGAGAGAAGGGGGAAAGAGAGGGTCGGATAGGGTTTTGTTTTGTTTTGTTTTGCCAAAGCTTTCAAGTGGAGCTAGTGGTTCGAGTCAAGTCGAGCTTGTTCATATGTCAACCCAACACCCAATCCGACCCAAACTCACACTCAACGCAGCCTAGCACCCATCCTGACCCGACCCAACCCAAAAATAAAAAAAAATCAATGGAATTGAAATCATACACATTTATGATATATATATATATATATATATATATATATATATATATATATATATATATATATATATATATATATATATATATATATATATATATATATATATATATATATATAAAATCATTAATCATACCTTTGTGGTGGCCGAATAGGTTGAGAGTAGTCGCCGAGTGGGCTAAGACGAGTCAGGTTGGGCACGGATTAGGGAGAGAGAGAGAGAGAGAGAGAGAGAGAGAGAGAGAGAGAGAGAGAGAGAGCTCAGCTTGGGCGGGCGCGGGATGGTGACCGGCGGGTTGGGTAAAGGAAAGAGAGGAAAAGGGGGAAAGAGAGGGTTAGGTAGGGTCAGCGTCGAGTAGAGTTTTGTTTTATTTTGTTTATATATATATACTCGAGCTTCAAGTCAAGTCGAGTTGATATGCACTATGCTTAAACTCGATTGGCTCGATTTCAACTCGAGTTTTCAAAAGTGAGCTTGACTTGCTTCGAGTCGACCCTTCAAGCCGAGCCAATCCGAGCTTAATCGAGCCGAGTCGAGCGAGCTCGACTCATGTATAGCCCTACATGTCATGGATGGGAATATTCTATTTTTATTATTTTATGTTTATCTGGACCATCCATCTAGTGAGCCCCTACTATAGATTGGCCACCATCCGAAAATGGTACTTATAAAAGGATGCCAAAAAGCACGTTGTTTCCTTTCCTTCCAAGAAAGAAAGCATGAAGCTATACGACAAAGGAGGTGAATAGAATGTAATCCAAAATGATAAGATTCATTGATGGCACACCATACCACTCGTAGCTACTCTCATGCATGTAGACATACATGGATAGCTTGTTATCTTGCTATAATTTAGGATTTCTAATTTCTCTATTTATCTTTGCTATGTTTGGCTTGCTTATTTGAATAGATTTGAATTTGGATTCATTTTTGTTTTTGTTTTTTGTTTTTTTTTTTTTTTCTTGGGTTAATTCGTTGGAGAATGATGTAATTTTGACATTGAAGAAAATCAAGTGATATTAATTATCCTTCTTTCTTTTCTTTCTTCTCCTTTTTTTTTTTTTTTTACAACACACACCACAATGGGATTTCACTACAATGGGTAATCGAAACCTAATGTTGACATATGCGGACGCATATGTGAATTTGCAATCGCATATGTGCATATTTATGCATTGATCTCATATGCGGTCGTGGCATATGCAATCAATGCATATATACGATCGTATATATTGCACATGTGAGAATATGCGATTCAATGTGCAATATATGTGATCGCACACTCGCCTAACCTTAAGAAATTTGACCATTGAGAACTTTTTGTTTTTACAAAATCTAGACTTTTTGTTTATAAAAAGGCTTTCAAGTCTCCTCTATATGCAAGTTTCATTCACTCAAACTCTTCTATACTCTCATACTTTTAAATCTTCCATTTTTTTCTTACATTCTCCATATTTCAACTCTCAAGTTTTAAGTTTCCAAAGCCCAAACTATAACTTCTTTCAAGTTTCAATCAAGATTCCACATAAAAGAAGTAAGAAGACATCAAATTCCAAGTCTCACATTACATAGTTCTACATTCTCTCATTTCATTTTATTTATTCTCTCATTTTATTCATTTCATTTTCTACATTCCCTTACTAATTACTATTAGTAAAATTTAGTAATTTATATTCTCCCATTTCATGTCTTACTAAGTACTATTAGTTATTAGTATAACTTAGTAATTTACATTCTTTCATTATATTTTTTACTAAATATTATTAGTTATTAGTACAATTTAATAATTTACATTTTCTCATTTCGTTTCATTTTTCATTTTTAAGTTTCTGGATGCATTCATTTTATTTTCTTGTTCTACATCTATCAATTCTCATTCGTTTCATTTTCTACTCTCTCTCTCTCTCTCTCTCTCTCTCTCTCTCTCTCTCTCTCTCTCTCTCTCTCTCTCTCTCTCTCTCTCTCTCTCTCTCTCTCTCTCTCTCTCTCTGTTAGCTTGTTAGTACACCCCACTGTTAGTTCACACTTCACTATTAGCCACCCCTACTAGGGAATCGATACCAAGACCTCAGTGTGGAAACGAGGCATCTTTCTACTTTCTCTTATTAGTTACATGCATTCTCTCATTTCATTTTCTAGTTTTAACTTTTTAGTTTATAGAACTATATATAATCTCTCATTTCATTTTTCTACTTTTACATCTATCTTACATTCTCATTCATTTTATTTTCTAGTTTTACATATAGATTCTCATTTGTACAATCTATTCTACATTCTTTCATTCTCATTTCTTCAATTTACAACTCTACATTCATTCATTGTCATTCTCTACAATCTATACATTCGTTTGATCATTTTTATTGAAATTTGAATCTATACCTCTTTTTATCTCTCTTTCTCTACATTTAAACCATGAGACAAGAGTCGAGCAAGACATTTTCTTATTTTTACAATTTTCAAGTTACAAGTCAAGATTTAAATTTCAAGAATCAAGCAAAAGTTCAAAGAATGCAAAAATCAACATTAATTCTACTATAAGTCTACAACATTCAAGAGTTAAGACAAGAATATATATTTTTTATATTAAATTGTGTAATTTGTATTTGTGTAATTGTGTAACTCTCTTTCTCTCTCCTCTTCTACTATAAGTATAACTCTAACTCTCTCTTTTTTCTCCTTTTCTTTTCTCTCCCTTTCTATTACTACTAGGGCCGATTTATTTTTCAAAATCCATTGTAAATGAGCTATAGATGGGCAATTATTACTTTTTATAGCTTTTTGGAAAGAAAGAATTTCGGATGTAATTTGGCCTAAAAAACCATGGCGCAAAGGCGTTGTTGTTATTGGACAGAAATTATGGTGGTAATATTTGTGGGGCCCATAGTTACGCATGTGTTTGATCTACTCCCTTCATATGTTCTACATATTCATTTGGGGCATGAGCCAAAAAACAAGGCAAATACAAGGCTCATGTGGACCACACACAAGAAATAGGAGGAGTTTGATGCCTGCCATTGAAAGTTAAAATGAGCGTAGGGCCCACAGGAATGGGTACCTGCCCTCTAACTTGTTCATAACGTCATGCAGATATGGATGAAGGGAAAGCACAAAAATAAGCTTGATCCAAAAGTTTTGTGACCCCAAAAAAGAAATAAATGGTGAGCATTCATTTGCCCCTGTTTTATGTGGTGTGGTCCACTTCTATCTACCTCATTTTTGGGCTCATATACTAAAATTAAAGGAAAAAACAAATGGATGGCATGGATCAAACACATACATAATAGTGGGTCCCACAGTTTTTAGTGGTCAGTTTCACTGTCAACATCAAGTCAATGTCGAAGGCGGCTTCCCAATGTGAATACAACGGTAAATAATAATTACCCATTAACACTTCATTTACCCAAGGAATTGGAAAACAAACAAGCCCCTAATGTAAGTGTGTAAGTGTAACTCTCTCTCTCTCTCTCTCTCCCCCCCCCCCTATCTCCCTCTCCCATATTTTTAGTCTTGACTTTTTACTTTACTTTTTAGTTTTTACAAGTTTACAACTTACAAGTTATAAAAAGAAGATTCGATACACACACATACACCATAAATATCTTATTCCCAATCTTCCTCGTTGAAACTCAAGTCGAATGACACAGGTTGGAAGTATAGGCACTATCGTAGTGCTACAGATAAGACTCACATAGTTATGAGAGTATATGGGTATGTGGATTCTGGTATCATTATGTGGCACAAGTAACACCTTGCACATTTATCAGTATCAAATATAAAAGTATGTGACAAATTTACTATAGAAATCCAAAGATATATCATGGAGTATGGATAAATAATCGAGAAAAAGATGCGATAATACCCTGTGTCAAGAGGAATATATGGAATAAGATATGTACGAGGATATAAATGTATTTTATGTAGATGAAGCTAGCCTTACCCCCAACTTCAATAGGCCGATCGAGACCACCAATAGTCTCGAAAAGAGCCCAATGACATGGGCCTAGGGATTGATGTTATACACAATACCTCAAGAATGTGATCAACTAAAGGGGTCAAAGGAAAGGGCCGGTTCAAACAACTTTAGAAAACTGGTATAAATAAAAAAATAAGAAAATCACTATTCAATATATTGCTAAGAGGTTTTACAAAACTATCATTGCTTTTAACGCAGTTAAATTGAGAAACTTCAAAGTTGTGGTTGGGGTTATAGGTCAATTTAGACATGTGCTTAAACTTCATTCATATTATGAAATGAAAAAGACATGTCTCATAGTCGAAGTTGATTATACACGATCCTTTATAGCCGAATATAAAAAAATGTTATAAAACTTATGGGTATTCACTCATGGTTGATAGATGCACTGATAAACACAGTCGGTCTCTCATTAACTTTCTAGTGAATTGTCTAATTGGGATAATCTTCTTAAAGTCCGTGAATGAATTAGGTCATTCACATATTAGATATTACTTGTTTAAATTACTAGATAGTGTAGTTGAGGAGTACATTGTTAAGGTAATTACAGACAACACAGTCTCATATGTAGCTATAACGCCCAGAACTTTTCAATACCCGAGTATTGAAAGTTCTCGAGCGTTACCAAGTAATTTACTTAGTATGCACACATGTAAGATACCAATCCAACTATTCTGACTTTACATCCTTGCCCTGACACAAACTTAACCGTTGGGAGTTACCTCCATTCAATAGATTCAACCATCTGACAGTTGATTTCAAGACGAGACCATCCATCACGTGATTTGACATAAGTACCTTCTCACGAAGGACACGAAGAATAACTCCCTATTCGTAGTTATTTAGATATAAATTTCTTTATAAAAATTTCTTAGAAACGTGCGTATAACCATGTGGAGCCATTGGATTTCCCAAAACTCACAAATCAGTAATAATTATGAAAATGCCATTGACCTAGATCCCTGAACTCTAGATCACATGGTTCCTACAATCAATTCCATGTGAAATTTTATACCAACCCTAATTATCATAAATTAACCACACATGTCAAATTTCAGCCCTTAGATCGTAGTAAATTAGCTACTCGACTTCTACATCCGTTCGTACACTTATCAGATTAAGATTCTGATTTGATCATCTTGTTAATCACCTATGCATATGCTTAACCCACCATCAGAATTATGATATGAGAAACCTACATATGTGAATAAAACACTCTAATTTGACGATACACATGCTTTATCCCTAATCCTCTAGAAACTCGCTTTACATCTACCCATTTACGAAACTAACCGTATATCCACCTACATACATAGTAAGAGTGTTAACCATCAAGTTTTCTTATTTTTAGCTAGTCACCTGACCCTCTGTCATATTCGGATCCGCCAAACGGGCCACAAGAACATCCCGATAAACCGATCATAATGAAGATCTTAGGTTCTAGGTTTAAATCACCTGGTAACTTATTAATCAAAAGTGTACAAATGTTATTTTGAATTACGGATTGTGTTAGCCACTAAAAGAGCATCTTGGTCATCCTTGATGGATCAAGGCCCAAATTTAACATGTTAAGAGGGTGTGAAAAATAATGATCACCTGTTAAATTTTCACCTCGTTTAGATGATAAAGTTAAGAGTTACGGATGACAAAAGTTTAAATAAAATACAGGGTAAATTTGTAAATAAGGCATACTATATGCATGGCCTTATGCGGAAGAGTATTTAAATTGAGTTTTAACGGTGAATGTTCTCAATACTCGGTTAGAGTCCCTGGCCCACCCGATTTACGGAATCACTTCATTTTTAAATTCGTGTCCTGAAGTAGCACGGTGAACTGGATAGACGGAGTGGATCCCCAAAAGAAACATTCATGTGGCCCCACCTAATCCCACAGCCAATCACGTGACTTTGTTGCGTTGGTTCAGTGATGTATAACCACCAGGAAGCATCCCCTTGTCACAACGAGTGGGCCATTGAAAACTTGGATCAACCCCATATTTGAATACATAGGTCCACAGGATTCGACCAAGCAGATGAGCGGAAGGGATTCTTAAATGGACCTCGGGTAGGGACCCGCCTGATGACCACATCTAGTTGCATCCTATAGTGCAAAACCGAAGCGGGGAGTGGACCTTATATTCAAACTCATCCAAATCTGAACCGACCTCCGACTTCTTCTCCCTAAAACAAACTCAACCCAAAGTGGGCCAATCCTATTCAATCTCAACCTCATAGAGAGATGACCCCCACCATCCAATCAACTGTGAAAACATTGCACTCGACTAACTTGATCGATTAGATGCATCTTGACCATCCAGATTAAAGACCTTCTATTGATCTGAATCATCCAAACAAAGGGGAAGATAATTCCGATCGCACCCTAGATGTCAAGGATTTGGAAGAATCTTGACAATGCTGGGATTTCTAAACATTTTGGAATCATCTAGGTTCGTGCGCAAGAAACTCGGGCGCACCCTAAGTTTTCGCTACGCTGGACATCCACATCGTGGATCACGGACCAAATCCAAACTGTCCTCTCCACAAAGAGGGGATTCTGATCCCCTCCACGTCGACTGAAAGAAGAATTTGGAAGGAGGAACGCTGATCTCTCTTTTGATATGCAAGCAGGGAATTGTGTAAGTCATGTTGCGTAGGATCTTCACGCACCGAAGCTCTTGCTGCGTAAACGAGATTTTGTAGAAGAGATGTTGGTTCAGACAACATATAAAAAGGGCTCTGTCATCCACAAGGAAGAAAGAAAGAAAAGAAAGAAAAGAAAAGAATCGTGAGGGGGAGTTCCAGCCCACCAACGGCAGTAAGGAGGCATCCCAACTAAGCAGGGAGAGAAAAAGAAAAGAAAGGAAAAGGAAGGACAAAGAAGAGCCTTGAATCGTCGAGTCAAATCGATTGAGTTAATCTGAGTCTGGAAAGCTGGAGTGTCGATTCGGTTATCCTAACCAAGTCCGGCCCATCTCCTTAACATTCAAATCTTAACAATCCAAAAGGAGGAGGAGAAAGAGAGAGAGAAGGCATCTTACTATGACTCACTGAGTCACAGTCCAGTTTGGATGAAGGTAAGATTTCCATCTTTTAATTAGAAGGGTTATAACCATTAAATATAATTCTAAAATCAACATAAACCGAATCCTAGATAAATCCTAATTGTTCAAAACTTGTGATTTAGGATACGGTCTGATATACAGGTGTATACATGGACATCTAGCCTCGATTGAGGATGATTCGATTTAAAGGTAAGGGTTTTATCCTTTAAGCTTATACTAATTTAAGTTACTATATCTATCTTGCCTTTTCATGCCTTTTATGATGTGAATTATCTTTTCTTTCCATACTTTTGATAATGAGAGTTATCATGCCTTTTCATACATTTAATGATGTGATTCATCCTGCCTTCCATGTTTATATATTTCTGAAAATTATTCTATCAATTGATTCCATTATTATCATTATAATTATTGGCCCTTTAAGTTTACGACATGATGTCAATTATAAGAAATTTCTTTGAATTTGCGTGAGGCCATGGATGCAAGCCTTGCCCTTGCCTCGTCTCTTTATTTGAGTTAGCTCTGCCACTCGTCTACTTGTTGAGTTAGCTATTGTTACTTTTCTCTTATTATGTTGGCCATTGACACTTTTATTGAGTTGACCATTGTCACTCTTCTCTTTATTATGTTGGCTTCGTACCGTCTATCTTTACAGCTTGGGCATGTGTCTTGCCATTCCAGAACCTCCATAATTCAGTTGATATTCTTTATTATTCAGATTCTATTATATTTATTATGATTCAGTTTATATTCTTTATAAGTGCAAGTGATGTGTAAAATGTATCACAACTAGTGATTCAAATATTCTATTATGAATATAATGCTCTGGTTAGAGACCCTCTTGGGGCACGTAAGTCCTTGAGCTTTCGGGTAGTGGTGCACATTTTTGATGTGGGTAATTCTCTATTATAGTTCCACATCACCCCGGGATTGGATGTTCACAAATAGTCACTCCATGAACAAGTCGTGTCACGTAATTCACCTAGCCCATGTGTTGTGCGTTCTGAGGTGTTCTCGTAAATCCACGGTAGCATCGGCCATGCCGGTGAATATCCGTATAGTGAGAGTGCAGGTCGAGCCGGTTATCTATAAATCGTATTCCACATTGTCATGATCATTATGTATGATGAGCCCCACATACTTTGCTAGGCATGCACCTCATGTAGGTTGTTTGCGCATGCTGATACCCTCATACGGGATATATCAGACCCTTACTTTACTTTTATGAATACTCTTGAGTTATTGTTAATCTTAAAGGATAACCATCACTATGAGTAGGGCATTGACCCTCTCCCAACCGTATAGATGATGCAGGTGATGTACAGATTGAAGACTTAGAGACTTCTTTCCTATAGAAGATTATCTTGAACAAATGGAAAAAAAATAGGGTGTGATTTCAGAGCATCCATTTGTATATTATTAACACTCGATTTTCTCGGGCGCGAGCACATACTCTAGCCGTGAAAATTTGGGATGTTACAGTAGCTATCGGTCATCTTCTTATGAAGAAGAGGCATCGTTTATTTTAGACCTCCTATGCATCCCTTTGTGTTGATTTGATGTTATAAGATATATCTAGATAGAAGAATATCTATTTTTATATATAAACACGTCATTCTTTTAAGTTGAATGAGAAAATACATTGGGGGTAAATGTCCAACAGTCACCCGTTTCGCTATAGCCTTCTTAACACTATAAAGATTACATGAAAAAAAAATCAGAACTTAAAAGCTTTATAGTGTCGGCCGATTTTACAAGTGAGCTTTGGTCAAAGAAGGCTGAAGGAAAACGGGTTTAACGAATAATCCTTTTGTAAAATATTTGTACTCAAGTAGTAAAAGCGCTAAAAGCATACGAGCCTTTAGTCATTTTATTTCGATTAGTGGATGGGGAATAAAAGCTTCTAATGAGTAACATGTATGATGCGATGAAGAGGGTGAAAAATAAGATCATGAACCATTTTAACTATAGACTGCATGATTACAAGCCCAATATATATATTATGAATAGAAAATGAGGATGCTAAATGTCATCTGCATTGTATTCAATTGGTTACAACCTTAATCCAGTCTGTTTATTAGCTTCTACTGCTCCGACATAAACACTCTCACTATACTTATAGTTAGATTTATTGATGCGTTGGAAAGAATGATTCTAGATAGAGAAGAAGATGAAAAGATCTCAACTCTATTATGCTTCTATACAAAGAGTAAGGGCATATTGTCAAGGGATATCGTCATCAGGCATTGGATAACAAAATTACTAAGGAGTATGATGTCCCAACTTTCCTACAAATAGTTTTTTTTACAATTTAATCTATAAAGTCTAACATACTTAAACTATTTTTGCCAACCGACTGATGTACTGCCCATTGAGTGGACCCGAATAAAAAGGATTCGACTCTAAAGAAGTTGGCCATGAGGATTCTTGGACTCACATGTTCTACCATGGGTTGCGAGCGCAACTGGAGTATGTTTGAAGTGGTAAGTTTGGAATAAAAATGTTAATATATTATAAGCTTACAATTTGGTAATTATAACTTCAACTTATAAGTGTAAAGTAATTACCTAAATAGCTAATGTCAAATGCACTTTTTTTAAATGTAAATTCATAAAAAGAAAAGGAATCACCTTGAGCCAAAAAAGCTCAACAACTTGGCCTTTATCAATTACAATTAGAAATTGTGAGAACGATTCCAGACTAGGAAAGAAAAACTTAGTTTCTTTGACTCTCTCAGCTTAGATGAGTTGGGTGCAGATAAAGAATGGTTTGTAGATACAGAGGACCCGACATTTGCATGCAAGGACCTGATATGGGCCAAGTTGAAGATGCCGCATACGGATCGACACCTTCAAAATGTACTTCACTTCCACTTAAAGGCAAATGAGAGGGGGGAGAAATAGCGGTGAAGACCACTTTAGTTGAAGTATGAATATGCCAATATGTCTTAGAGGTGGTGAATAAGACTTTTTAAAATTTTTATAGTTTATTTTAAAATCTTATTACACTAATCTTATCAATATGCATTTATCAGGATTACTCAAAAGTAACTCTACTGGCTTCCAAGCCTGTAGAGGATTTAATCACAAACTATTCAAGAAATAACATTATGTAACCTAGTTTATGATGGATATGATCATGTATGTGTGTGACGTGTGATCTTAGGTATACAGATATGAAAGTATTAAAGTAAATCATACACACAAAAGAATAGCAATTGCAAACACAGTCATTTTTATAGTGGTTCGACTACTTGTCTACTCTACTCCCGGTAACCGCACTCAACCCTTGAGTGTACCGAATTTCACTAAGGAGGTTTCACAGCGGTTCACCTCAAACCTAAGGTTTTAAATCAGGTTCACCTTCAACCTTTACAACCTATACTAAGGATGATTGTTTATGCTCTCACGAGTAAGGGTCAACACAACGCACCCACTTTTTGGCGCACTGGCCAAGGATCTTTCATAAGACCCTAACAGAGGTTTCACACGGTTCACCTCAAACCCAAGGTTTTGACTGGTTCACCTTTAACCAGATGTTTATGCTCTCCACAGAGCAAGGGTCCACACAATGCACCCACCATGTACACTCCCACCGGAGGCTTCCTTGAGGACTTACAAGGGTGAGAAACACCTTAGACCCAATCCTACAAAGGAATGATCAAAGGGTCCTCTGGACTCTGTATACTTACAGATAAGTGGATGAGTCCCATTCAGCACGTTGACGAAGATTTTCTTCTTGTTGATGAAGAATCTTCTGCTTTCTTGAACCGCAACTTAAATGATGTACCAATATATGGCAACAGGTTAGGTCAAGGTTATAATGGAATCCTACTCTCTAAATATTTTCCTATTAGGAAGATAGATCGATTCCAATCATCTATGCATTCGTGGCATCTAGCTTAATGATTTTCCATTAACGTAGTAGCTAGAGGATCCTTGAATGCAGAAATTCATTCTCTAATCCACTCTATTGAATATCAATGATGAGGGTGATTGGAGGATGAACTCTCTTGAGAGAAAGGGCTTTGGGTAAATGATCTAAGGTTAAATACTCAAAAGCACTCTCTTCTTTCTCTACCAGCAACAATAGACAAGTTCTCTTTATATAAGCAAAAGGTTCCAACAGATATAAAACGGTCACATTTATGACAGAATTCGATATCATCGAGTAGGTTCGATATCATCGAGCATATACTCTCGATAACATCGATGGTCCGCTTGATGACATAAACTCAATGTCATACGCTTTTGAAACCTCTTGCCAGCTGGTCGAGGGAATCGAGACTCGTGTCGGTGTCATTGGATTTTGAACTCCGATTTCATCAATGTGAGGTTCGATTCCTCGACATTTGAAAATGAGAGAGATATTTCAGGTTTATAAGAATGATCGAGGGACCTTCAATATCGTCAGAATTTGAAGGTCGATGATATCGATAGTTATGTCGAGGCATCAGTAAATCCAGAGGATTTTCATTTTAAGCTTGTTGGACAGTTTTTGTCCCAGTTCGATGCATCAATCCACCTATCGATATTATTGATATTTGAATATTGATTCTATCGAGTGACCCTCTTTCATAGATAAACTAGCCTGAAATATTTGCTGAAAAACTTTGTGCCCATGTCCGATATCACCGAGAGCCTTCCGATATCATTGAGATTTGAACTTCAATGGTATCGAGGTGGGCTTCAATATATCGAAGCATATATAATTTTCTTAAGAAAAAATAGGGGCGCCAAAGATCTTCCTGTCAATATTATCGAGTCCACTTCAATGGACTCGAGATTCAAATATCGATGGTATTGATAGGTACTTCGATACATCCATAATTTCGTCCAGATATGCATGTGGTTGTTGGACACATTTTGTCTTCAGTCTGATGGAATCGATATGGCATCGAGGACATCGACAGGATATGTTGATCATATTGAGACAAAGTAAGAAAAACTTAGAGATTTTCTGTTTTCGAAAAAGTTTTCTCACTTATAAACCCTATAATGTTCTATCTTATTTTAAGGGTTTTATTCACCTGGTGTTTTGGGACATGGGATGTGAGGCTTAGATTTACCTATGGCGAGCTTGCACACATTCGGTTGAGGCAGACGCTTTGAATTGATCTTCCTATGAGGCTCTGCAGTCTGACTGACCCAACTCTCACGCTAATTGATAAACTAGGGCACTTTCAATCTCCCCCTTTGTCAATTATGTGACAAAATACCAAAATACCCTAGAACATCTTCTATATTGACATCCTAAATTGTGTGCACATATACCTTACATAATTTTACAATGCTAAAAATGTCACACACACAACATATTCACAAGCTGCTCCCCCTATCTGCAAACTCTCCCTCGCTTGATGCGGCTGCTCTCCCTAACACGTGCAATACCATACTTAAGTAGATATACATTTCTTGATGGGGTGTTTAAACTATTCTCCCCCTTTTTGTCAGTCATTGACAAAGATTGCATGACAGCAGATATTGACTAAAGTTTTTAATGACATGTAGGAGAACACACAAATATAGATGTATAAAGATTTAAACCAGATTTTAAGCACACAGCATTCTCAGAAAGTATGGATGCATATCAGCAGCAGATAAAATATTCATGAAAACCACATGCACACCATATCAGAACCTAGATATTTAGAAACTAGATAAACTAGGGGATCATAGATATCAGAATGGCAGAAAATATGAGAATGATATCTAGCCATAGTTAATCAATATCCAAAAAAAATAAAAATATACTGCCCAAGGTTGGCAGTTGTTTAACATTCATCCCAACAAAACTATCAAGCTCATTCATGAGCAACCATAATCAAACATCAGTTTTTAGCCCATCCATGGGCAACCAGAAATTATTAGTAGCAGCAAGCCCACACGGGGCATATACAACATCCACAAAAAAGTTTGTCAAACTGTTAGGAGGCTATCACATTCACTCATGAGAGCATAGAGCATCAAAAAAATACTTATGCTCATACGCTGAGATAAGTGTAGGTGAAAGTGATAGCGTTTAGAGTCCCATACTACGACGGAGGAGCAGAGGTTGATGGCGCGCCGTATCGTCTTGACGATAGGTGATTATCTCGACCAATTGTTGAATTGTCTGCTGCACTCCTTGGACCAGCCGTTCCAAGATGGTAAGCCTCTTGTACATTGAGTGGACATCCTTCTGAATTGCTCCAATCTGATCCTGGTGGAACTTGAATTGTTTAGCATGCCCAGGAGCTAATGTTGATGGTGCTTGATGCGGTCCAGAAGCTTCTTCTCTAGCCGTCTCAGTCCCTTCCATGGGAGCGTCACCTGCCCCACTTTCCCTCTCAACTTGAATGCCCTATTTAGGTGGATCTTTAGGATATTTATGAAACTTCAAATCTTTCCTTCGAATGTTACTTTTGTTGAAGGTTTAGAGAGGACAGACAGGATCATTTATAGTTGGAAAAGCTATGGCATTGCAAATTGTATCTATGATCCAAGGATAAGGTAGGAGAGTATCCCTTGCCATATGAAAAGCATAAACCAGCTAATACATGATGAGGGTAGGCAGACAAATCTTGATCCCAGAGGCAACTGAATAAATTATCATAGTCATGAAGCCTGTGAGATTTGTCCTATTGGAACCTCAAGAGTAAATATTTGAAGCAAGATTTCCATGCAAGACCCGAAAGTGCGGTTCCATGAATCTGACTTTTAGGGCATTCCCTTGGTGCCACTGGACATCACGATCATGATAGAGGAATTTGGTAACTTTGGATCGAACATCAATATTTTCCATGTCCATATCTGGGATTCCTTTAGGAGATAAGGTAAGATTCCCTACGACAGATTCTGGGGTGATCAACACATCATCACCATCGTTGGTTACGGTGATGGATGGTGGATCAGATACTGGAGAATGACAGGTGGCAAAGAAATTCCATGTCTGTTCAAGTTGATACGGTCCCCCAAAGTCAAGAACTGGTAACCAATCTATGACGGTGAATAGTGGTTCCAAATTATATGGAATCAGACAACTTCGGTTGACTCTTCTCTCAGGAATAACCTTTCTCCCGGTGAATTTTGCCAAAACCAGATTAGCCTGTACCAGTGGGGGCACCTGCGCCTCTGATTGGGGCCCACGCTATCTTGTGCGTTGCCTAGTGGAGGTTCCACGTTCTGGGGCCCTTGCTCTTTCTTTTGGAGCAAGCACCTTTCGTCGAGCGGATCTCGAGGAATCACCCTGACCCAACACTTTTCCCTTGTCTTTTCTTATGTGGATAAAAAGGATTTAAAGGTATTTGGAAAAAAAGAACACAACCCAACTGAAAAGAAAATACCTAAAAAAAGATAGAATGTTGATAATTTGAAGGGTATTATCATATTTTGGAACTTCTGGGGGTGTCTGACAACGTTCCGAGCCATCTGGTTGAGAGGAGCAAGCAGAGAAGAAAAACGAAAACCTTGGAATAAACTCCCTTTTTCGTGCTCCACCAGTTTATATTAGGCGGCATCTGTCGATATCATCGATCCTCGTCTCGATGATATCGATGATATCGAAGGGCCCTGATCGATATCATCGATCTTGTCTTCGATATCATTCTCGATCACATGACTTTTCTTATTCCAACAAGTCATCGATGACATCGACCCTTGATCGATTATTCGAGAATGACATATCGATAGTTGTATTGAAGGTGAATGATTTTTCATTTTTAGCATTTAGATGACCTTTCAAGTATACTTTTAGTATTTTAATGAATCAATAGTATACTCAGCAAAATTATGTATAATCACTGTACACAACAAAATTATAAATATTTGAATGTTTATAAACAAAAGATTGAGGTAAGGAACCTCAAATATATCATTTGAAGCTTAGAAAAATTTACATCATTTCAACAAATATCCAGATCTAGATGCATGATCTGGGCTTGTCTTTCTATGCTTAACATTTTAGGCTATATAGTTCAGTTTTTCTTTCACTATCCATTTTGAGATAAAATTCTTTACTGTGGTAGATTTTGTTTTTATATTTATCTCACTCACTTGATCCAGTGATTCCTTTATTCTGTCTTTTTTTTTTAGGTGGTGATGGATGAGTGTTTCTCCTAAATGGACTTTTGATATTCTGTATTTCTCCGGCTGGTTTGAATTTATGAATATGATTTTGACCGGAGTTATATGAAGTCCTTCCGGGAGTTAAGAATTCAAACTTATAATGACCCATATCACCACATAAATGACAAATTGGAGAAGTTATCATATTACTACCTGAAGTAGCAAGTTTTTCAGTTGTTGGAGCTTTATTTTCAGTTTTCTTTTTAGTTTTCTCATACCCTAGGCCACTCTTGTCTTTTCCTTGTCTTCCCATCCCTAATAACTTTTCTAGCTTTTCACCACTCTGGGAAAAATTGTAATTTATTTCAGCAAAATTTTTAAAATTTTTTAAGTCATAATGGAGTATGTGATTCTCATTCTTGAGTTGCTCATTTTCATCTTTTAATAATTCAACTTGTTTCATAAGCTTTGATGATTCCATTTTTAGGGATAGATTAGCTCTTTCTAACTTGTAATTGTCTGAGTGATATTGTTGTAAATCATTGATTAAATGTGTATTAATTTTTAAAGTTTTGTCTAAGTCTTTTTGCAACAATTCCTTTTTGTTTTCAGACATTCCAAGTCTTTTAAGTATGTGGATGTTATGAATATAGAGTTGATTATAAGCATCTTGCAGTTTATCCTTTTCTATCTCTTCTTCTTCTCCAGTTTCTTCATTATCAGACAGAAATGATTCAGTGGATTGCTATTCTTCCTTGTTTTCAGATTTCGTAGGAATGATTGGAGTGGTGGAGACCATGAGAATTTTTAATGATTTCTGATCTCCATCGCTCTCTGAGTCAATAGATTCTGAATTTGACTCTTCTGTATCATCCCATGTGGCGGCCATTGCCTTATCCTTAGTTTTTGTGTTTGGGCATTCAGTAAACAGGTGTCCATGCTTCTGATAGGCATAACATTGTGGTTCTTTGGCCTTTTTACTAAATTTACTTGCAGAAGGTCTGTTGTTCATATTTCTTCCTCTGGAAGGACGACCACAATTCTTCTGAAAGAATTTTCTGAATCTTTGTGCCAACAAAGTCACTTCCTCATCTTTATCTTCCTTTTTACTTCCACTGTCCTCATGTATTATTTTCTTTGAAGTTTTTGGGACAGTTGTTTTGGATTTTTGGGTTTGTTTGAAGTGTAGTTCGAAAGTTTGTAGGGAACCTACCAGTTCTTCTACTTTCATCTCGTCTATGTTCCTACACTCCTCAATTGTTGTAACTTTGGGATTAAATCGTTCCGGTAGGGATCTTAGAATTTTCCTACAAAATTTCAGTATCGGAACTTTTTCTTCCAATCTACCTATGGAGTTGCAAATGATATTCAACTTTGTGAAAAACTCCATAAACATCTCATGCTCTTCCATTTTGAGACTTTCGAACTGTGAAGTCAGAAGTTGCAGTTTAGACCTCTTCACAGTGCTTGTGCCTTCATGGGTTGTTTCCAATAAATCCCATACTTCCTTGGATTCCCACACATACTTATTTGATTGAATATATCTTGGGACACGACACAGTAGATGACGTTCATAGCTTTTGCTTCAGCAGTCTGTTTTTCTTTGTCGAACGTCATCCACTTTTCTTTGAATTTAGGTTTTGTAATGGTTGTGCCACTATCAAGTGCAATTTGTTCAAATGGTGGCACATATCCACTTTTAACTATATCCCAGACGTCATGATCCAAAGATCTTAGAAAGTAGTGCATCCTAGCCTTCCAGTTTGCATAATTTGAGCCATTAAATACTGGAGGGCTAGTGACTGATGAGCCCTCTCCTTTGGCCATATTCCAAAATTCAGTCAAGATCACTCTCTAGGCGGTGAAGCCCTTAAAGAGAGACCCGCTCTGATACTAATTGAAATTGCAGTGAAGACCGCTTTAGCTGAAGTATGAATATGCCAATATGTCCTAGAGGGGGGTGAATAGGACTTTTTAAAGTTTTTATAGTTTATTTAAAAATCATATTACACTAATCCTATCAATATGCATTTATCAGGATTACTCAAAAGTAACTTTACTGACTTCTAAGCTCAATAGAGGATCCAATCACAAACTATTTAAGAAATAACAATATGTAACCTAGTTTATGATGGATATGATTGTGTATGTGTGTGAGGTGTGATCTCAAGTATACAGATATGAAAGTATTGAAGTAAATCACACATATAAAAGAATAGTAATCGGAAACAAAGTTATTTTTATAGTGGTTCCACTACTTGTCTACTCCACTCTCGGTAACCGCACTCAACCCTTGAGTGTACCGGATTTCACTAAGGAGGTTTCACAGCGGTTCACCTCAAACCTAAGGTTTCAAATTAGGTTCACCTTCAACCTTTACAACCAATACTGAGGATGACTGTTTATGCTCTCACGAGCAAGGGTCAACACAACGCACCCACTTTTAGGTGCACTGGCCAAGGATATTTCATAAGACCCTAACAGAGGTTTCACACGGTTCACCTCAAACCTAAGGTTTTTACTGGTTCATCTTTAACCAGATGTTTATGCTCTCCACAGAGCAAGGGTCCACACAACGCACCCACCATGTACACTCCTGCCGGAGGCCTCCTTGAGGACTTACAAGGGTGAGAAACACCTTAGACCGAATCCTACAAAGGAATGATCAAAGGGTCCTCTGGACTCTAGATACTTACAGATAAGTGGATGAGTCCCATTCAATACGTTGCCAAAGATCTCCTCCTTGTTGATGAAGAATCTTCTGCTTCCTTGATCCATAACTCAAATGATGTACCAATATATGGCAACGAGTTGGGTCTAGGTTATGATGGAATCCTACTCTCTAAATATTTTTCTATTAGAAAGATAGAGCAATTCTAATCATCTATGCATTCAAAGCATCCCAGCTTAATGATTTTCCATTAAGATACTAGCTGGAGGATTCTTGAATGCGAAAGTTCATTCCTCAATTCACTCTATTGAATATTAATGATGAGGGTGGATTGGAGGATAAACTCCCTTGAGAGAAAGGGTTTTGGGTAAATGATTTAAGGTTAAACACTCAAAAGCACTCTCTTCTTTCTCTATCAGCAACAATAGATAAGTTCTCTTTATATATGCAAAAGGTTCCAATGGATATAAAACGGTCACATTTATGACAGAGTTCTATATTATTGAGTAGGTTTGATACCATCGAGCGTATACTCTCGATAACATTGATGGTCTGCTCGATGACACAAACTCAATGTCATATGCTTTTAAAACCTCTTGCCAGCTGGTTAAGGGAATCGAGACTCGTGTTGATGTCATCGGATTTCGAACTTCGATTTCATCGATGTGTGGTTCGATTCCTCGACATTTGAAAATGAAAGAGATTTGCTATGAGATATTTCAGGTTTATAAGAATGATCGAGGGACCTTCGATATCATCGAAATTTAAATGTCGATGATATCGATAGTTGTGTCGAGGCATCGGTAAATCCAGAGGATTTTCGTTTTAAGGTTGCTGCACAGTTTTTGTCCCAGTTCGATGCATCGATTCACCTATCAATATTATTGATATTTGAATATTAATTCTATCGAGTGACCCTCGATTATAGATAAACTAGCCTAAAATATTTGCTCTAAAATTTCACGCCCATGTCTGATATCACTGAGAGCCTTCCGATATCATCGAGATTTGAACTTCGATGGTATTGAGGAGGGCTTCAATATATCGAAGTATATATGATTTTCTTAAGAAAACATAGGGGTGCCGAAGATCTTCCTGTCAATATTATCGAGTCCACTTCGATGGACTCGAGATTCAAATATCGATGGTATCGATAGGTACTTCAATACATTGATAATTCCATCCGGATATTCATGTGGTTGTTGGACACATTTTGTCCTCAGTCTGATGGAATCGATATGGCATCGAGGACATCGATAGCGCAGGTCGATCATATAGAGGCTTGTATCAATACAATCGACAAAGTAAGAAAAACTTATAGATTTTCTATTTTCAAAAAAGTTTTCTCACTTATAAACCTTATAATGTTCTATCTTGTTTTAAGGGTTTTATTCACCTGGTGTTTTGGGACATAGGATGTGAGGCTTAGATTTACCTATGGCAAGCTTGCACACATCCAGTTGAAGCAGACGCTTTGAATTGATCTTCCTAAGAGGCTCTGCAGTCTAACTGACCTAACTCTCACGCTAATTGACAAACCAGGGTACTTTCAGGGGGGAGAATGGGGGCAAGTAATAATAGTTAACCCATGCAAGAGATTGATGAGATAGAAGGAAGAGATGATGATAAGGTTGAATATCCACCGTTGGATGTTGATGAAGTATTAGTGCATACAGATGATGAAGAAATAGAAGAAAAAAAATATACGTGGAAGAAAGAGATGATGATAAGGTTGAAGATCCACCGTTGGATATTGATGAAGTATTAGTACATACAGATGATGAAGAAATAGAAGAAAAAGAAACATACGTGGAAGAAAGAGATGACTTGGATGATGACAATGATAATAAGGATGGTAGTGTGATGAAATGCCACAATGACAAATAGATTAATGTATACAAGAACATTTACCATTTAGTATTATTTTATTAGTGATTAAATGTATGACTCATTGACTTGTAAATTATATTTCTATTTTCTACAATCAACAATAAGTAAATAGCTTCTTCAATTTTTTTACTTAGTAAGTGTTAATTGATATTTGTTAACCATATTATTGAATGTTGATGACTTGATGTTTAATTCATTGTTTAATATGTTTTATTTTACTAAAATATATAAAATTAGTTATCTATCAACTTAGGAAAGTTTTCTCTACTTTCTTATATTTTTTTCCATTTTTTCTTATTTTCTCCTATTTTTCTATTTTTAAAAAAAATAAATGCGACCATGTATGTGATTGTGTGATCGCATATGTGCATAGGCATATGTGAATGCACATGATCGCACATGTGATTGTGTGATCGCATATGTGCATAGGCATATGTGATCAAACATGATCGCATATGCGATATATGACAACATTACTTGAACCCACGACCTCGTGTTGGAACTCTTGTGAGTCTATTACTGAGGCATGAGTAAGGACCTAATCTTCTCCTTTTTTTTCTTATCTTGCTCTTCTTCTTCCCCCTCTAGTTGTCCTTTGCACATACTCTCTCTGATTCTTCCTCATATCACAATTGGTCATCATCATCTAGTATTAGATACACTGTTCTCTCATGAACACTTATGGTCATGACGACATTACCAAGCTGGAAGTTGAGCTTAATTATAGCCATGGCCAGCCATATTGATATTCTAATCAAGCAGTAAAAAGGAACATCTCAAAACCTTGTTAGATCTTAAAATGCAGCAAGCAAACATGGTGTAGTATCAAGCACATACAGATTAGAATTTTGGTGACCTTAAAATCATTACATTTTAGCCATTACGATGTGATGTCAGTATTGAGGGAGTCCTTATGCAATTTGGTATCTTATTGCCTTTACTAGTTGGGTCATTATTGAACACAACCATAGACTCTCTACCTATGGAAAAGGAAATTTTAACCATTCTTCATTGCATCTCCAAATGACATTAATATAATTACTTGGCCGACCTTTCCTCGAGAGAACCACCGTGTGATCTCGATCATCTTCGCATCAAAACCTAAGCCCGATGATATGTGGGCCTCTCACCATAATTTGATCTTTGGACTTGTATAACGTGTGAGGAAAGAGCAATGTTCGAAGACCCATGCATGACAAGTCCAATAGCAAAGCCTTTTGCAACTAAACTTTGGAACCTGAAGCAAGGTCATGGAGGCTATAAGATACCTTCTCAACACTGGAAAGGGATAATATAAAATTCATAGAGGGAGAGAATTCATACCAGAGAAAAAGAGAGTGAGAATAGAGAGAGAGAGAGAGAGAGAGAGAGAGAGAGAGAGAGAGAGAGAGAGAGAGAGAGAGGGAATGGATACCCAACGAGTCAATGGCTCATCGACTCATGGACTCCAACATTCGTTTGTTGGATGAAGTTGTAAGGAAGGGAGTAGAGGAAAGACGAGAAAAGAAGAAGAAAAGAGGAAAGAAAAAGGAAGGAAAACAAGAGAGAGAGGTAGAGAGAGAGAGAGAGAGAGAGAGAGAGAGAGAGAGAGAGAGAGAGAGAGAGAGAGGACTCATCAGCCAAGTTGTCCCATTGACCTATTGAGATCGGGTCGATCTTAGGGCTGAGTCAGGCTCCGTCTACACCGTTTAGCAAGTAACCTTTCCTTCCAATTTTACAATTTGAAATAAACCATAAATTCAACTCTTATTTATTCTACAGCATGGTTGACTTTTTTCTTTTATTTGTCATTTTACTGCCAAAATGATTTTTTTATTATTATTATATGTAGATGACATTATTGTCACTAGTGATTTACCTCATTAAGATTGACTTGTTCTTTATCTTGGCTAAGAATTTGTTATGAAGAACTTAAGTTCATTACATTATTTTTAGCTTAAAAATGACATGTCTTGATAATGATTTCTTTTTTTTTTTTTTTAAATTACAACCTATGTGATGGAACTTCTTATTTGTGCTTAGATATAAAGCAGTAAATTTATCTCTACTCCAATGGCTTACAAAAAGAAGTTTACTGCTCCATTTTATCTTTTTCTAGATCTAAAGTTTTATCACAACATTGTAGGCACATTTCAATACTTAACCTGACCCGAATTGATTTGTCATATTTTGTTAATTTTGCTTGCACATTTTTAGGTTTTTAAGAGAATTCTGTGATATTTAGCTAGGACACTCAATGCTGGTGTTCACATCCTCTCTCAATCTAAACTTATCTTTATGCTTTTTAAGATGCCAATTAGGCCATATTTGTACTTCCACTCAATGTTTTACCACTAGTTATCATACTTTTATGGATGAAAACTTTTTTATTTTTGTGCCAAAAAGTACATAATAGTGACCAAATCCAGTGCTAAAGCCGAGTATAGGGTCATATCCTCCACTACCGTTGAGCTTACCTAATCAATATTTATTCTTTGGGACATTAGAATTTTTCTACTTCATATTCTTATTTTATTTGGAGACAATTTCATTGCTCTTTACATATGAGTTAATCTAATCTTTTATACCCGCGCTTAGCATATTGAATTGTACAATCAATTTGTATGAGAATCACCTTGGGATTACTTTTCACTTGGTTTGTTACTTCATCTTGACAATTTGCAAATATTAATGCAAAGCCTTTGTCAGGGATAGTTTTCATAGTATCTTAATCAAATATGGCCTTCTCCAATGGCTAAGTTTGAGGGGGAGTAATAAATAAAAATGGAGGGCCACCTCCGTATAAGCGGCATGACATGAGTGACACCCACCACTATATGCCACTATCACATGTTTGAGTAGTTTTGAAAACTTTCTTTTATAATTATGAATATATCATAACAATATATATGTTGAGGGTCAAATATTGCATATTATCCCCCATTTATATCTTGGTTTTATGAACATGATAATGCTTAATGTTCTATTTTACTCATGTTTGTGTCGCAAGGTGAATTTAAGAGCTTGGATTGAAAAGAGTGCTAAAAGTGTGGATTGGATGCTCAAGAATCGCCAAGGTAAGGGATAGATCTTAGAAGACCACGATTGAAGAATTCACATGTTAAAGATTCAAGAAAATTAAATGAGGAATGAAGAAAATCAAAGATTTAAAGTGAAGAAAAGGAATCCTGAAATCGTCCTACAAAAGCATATTTTGAAACTCTGGGTCATTTTGTGAAATTGCATAGAGTGAAGCCTATTTTGAAAAAATACATAAAGTGAAGTCTATTTTAGCAAATTACGTAAATTTAAAGTGGTTTCTAGAGTTTTTCAACTAGGTGCAAAAGTTGAAGTTCTACAACTATAAATACGATTCCCTAGGACGTTCCTAGGCTTCCAGGGTTTAAGGAGTGGAGCAAAAGGGTGAAAAATCCGTCGTCAAGAGTTTTTCTTATTCTTCTTTAGTTGTTTTCATATTTTTCTTAAGAGACTTTGGTCCAATTATGTATATAGTTGGCTAAACCTCTTAGCTAAGGCTAAGAGGTAAAGCTTGTAGCATGATAGGATATTTCTATTGCTTTAATTCATGTTTATATTGAACTCCATGGATTCTAATTTGATATTTAAAGAATACTTTCAGTTTTTAATGGTTTATTATGACTCAAATTACAGTATATCTGTAATAGATTTGATTATCTTCTTTTCTTGATTAAGATTGTGAAATTAGTAAGTCCTGTTATTCAACATCGTCCCTTAGGCATGGTAGGGTAATGGAATCCTTCCTAATCTTCACAATTCTTATACTTTGAGATTATGAGATTGGTAAATTCTGTTGTTTGCCATTGTCTTCTGGGCATGGTTTGGTGATGGAATCCCTGCCAATTATCATAGTTCTCATTCATTGAGAATTAGGTCAATGGAAGTTCTGATTTGGTTTTATTGATATATTTTTCAATTGGATAGGATAGGACTCCAATTCTAATTGTGTTACTTGAATTAAGTAAGAGGGCTCCCTGATCACTACAAGTGGATCCTTGGAAACCCTAATTCGTACCTTTAAATTCTTAGTTTTAATTTCTCTATTCACAATTACTTTCACAAATACTGCAGAATTAGTTTCACATCTTCTTTTAGTTCTACTTCTAGTTAATTTCAGAAACGTATAAGTTTTAGTCCCTATGGATTCGACCTTAGTCCTACCAAGATTATTACTATATTATGACCCTACACTTGGGGTTGTGAACAAGTTTTTGGCACCGTTGTTGGGGATTGACGGTTGCATTTTCTGGATTTGATTAGTTTTGGAATTAGGTTAAGATTAAGATTTTTCTACTTTCTATTTTTAGGTTAGAGTTTTTTTTCAGAATTATTTTAGAAACTAACTTAACTTTTTATTTCTAGGTTTAGAAACTTTCCTTTTTTGTTTTTAGAAACTAATTTACTTTCTAATTATAGAATAGAAACTTTTCTAATTTATTTTTAGAAACTAACTTTTCTTTCTATTTCTAGATGCAGAAACTTTCCTAATTTATTTTTAGAAACTAACTTTTTTTTCTATTTCCAGATTTAAAAACTTTCCTAATTTTTTTTTTAGAAACTAACTTTTCTTTCTATTTTCAAATGTAGAAACTTTCTTAACTTTTTTAGAAACTAACTTTTCTTTCTATTTCCATATTTAGAAACTTTTCCAATTTATTTTTAGAAATTAACTTTTCTTTTTATTTCTGGATTTAGAAACTTTCCTAATTTGTTTTTAGAAACTTTTTTTTAAGAAACTAATTTATTTTTAGGACTAACTTTTTGTTTTGTTTTTAGGTTAGGATTTTTTCTCATTTATTTTTAGAAACTAATATTGTTTTCTGTTTTGTAGGATCCTAATATAGAACTCTTCAAACCGGTAAATTCCTTCTAACTTCTCCTCTACTTACTTTCCATATTGCTGTGGGATTTTTCTTTATTCTATTTTAGGATTAAGTTCAGGATTAAAGTTTCACCATGTATATTTAAGAGTGGGAACGTTAGTATGCTGATCTAGTTTTAGATAATGCTAGAAATTGTGAAGGGTTATCAGATGATTTGTTAGGAAACAACATATGTCTCAAAATTTTTTTGCAACCATCATCGGAACTAACCAGAATACAATGCTCCACCAGTTAAGAAGTCCTTACGCGATCGTAGGCAGAAGAATAATTATACCCCACAAATTAAGAAAATAGTACGTGATTGTTGGGGTTATCATAATTATGGGAGTAAGAACTATTATCACCCATCAAACAAAAAGAAAATAATGAGAGATTATATTATGAGTGATAATATGTACCAAGAACCATTAGATTCTCCCGCCTATGACCCGTATGACTATGATCAATGAAAACATTAACATTGGTGAGATGAACCAAAAATTAATTATATTGACTATTCTCTTGGATCTACTACCTTTGAAATCCAATAAAAATGATCCAACAGAATTCACGTTTGAATTTCATAGACTATCAAGAACAGTTTAACCAACTTGTCGCAGGTATGATGAAATCATTGGAAGCAATTGAATTGTGCCTCAATAAGGTTGAAGAGGATAGGTTATCACAATCTCAACCCAATATAAAAACACAATGCAAGGAAAGTGATCCTAACTTGCTTGTGGAGAGTATTGAAATTAAGAATGAAGAGCTGGATTGTGTTAACGAGCATATGACTCAATTTTCCTAAGAGTTGATCTCAATGATTATCCAAAGGAATGATAAAGAAACATGAGTGTCTTTCAAATATAATGATATTGACACGCTCCAGTCGTATGACACACTTGACTTCAATGAGGAAGAGGCTAGTTTATTTGAGCCTCAACTCAACCTAGAAAAATAGTATGATGAAAGTGATCTCTTCCCACTTGTGAATTGTACTGAATTGGAAGATGATAAGTACTGAGATGAGAATCATGAGTTTATAGCCCAAGATTCACTGGAATCGATTTCAATTATGGTTCAAGAAAGTAATCACGAAGTATAGGAAGTTGTCGACCATAATGATCTATTTTATCCATCTGACACACCTGATTTAAATGTGGAGAATGAGCCTCTTTCAATCGACCTTTCCAACTCTTTTGAGGCATGTGTAAACCACTCCCCTGATTTAGATTATAACATGATTAGGGAGATGGACAAGTCGCTTGATATGACTCTGAAATTTGAAACCACCCAGTTAAGGTCATCATTTGAGATGTCAACCTTTGACGATATAGTGCCTTTACTCAATAGTAGCAATGAACAAAATCTTCACATCAATGCACCTACTGATCCATAATATGTCTATATAGGGTAGGGCGAGATGTATCTGATGACAATTAGCTCTCACCAAGGTGAAGAGCAAGAGACCATGTTTCCCTCTATTATAAGAGAAGATGAAGGAATCATTAGGCATATCATCACAGGCTTCAATGTGGAAAATGAGCCTCTCTCAACTGACTATCTCAACTCTCAGAAAGATCGCTTAACATATTTTACAGATTCAAATGATCGCATGATAAAAGAAATAATGGACGCGTTGCAAAATAATACCTCGGTGGTTGTTAATAACCAAGAGAACCCTTATTCTGAAGCCCTTCCTTCCACAGATCTTGAATGTTTACCATTAAGGAAGTAAGAGCTGAAAGTTGAACTGAAGCCTGAAACTTCAGAATATGTTGAGACTACATCAGCTACTGAGAATTTCTCTGAATTTTATGTACTTATAGTCCCTGATTCACCATGTTGCGCTAACTCTGAAACTTTCTCCGTCTCAGGTGAATCATATGTACTTTGCACACCTTGGGAGATTAAAAGGAAACCTCTAAAAAATCATGCTCCAGGGTATCTAAGCTTATTACAAAAAGGGCTTTAGATGATCTTGTTACGAAACCTATTGAGAAATTTATCAAGATACTGGCCGGAGGAGGAATCTTGCGGCATGACTAGGTAGGTTTTTCTTATTTTTCTAGTTAGGTTTATTGCTTTCAAAGAATTTAGGATTAAGATAGTTTATTTTTCACCATTTACGATAGTTTATTTTTTTCTATTTAGGAAAGTTTGCTTTCTGATGGTTTAATTCTTGTACTAACACATCTTCACAATAAGATATTTTGAATAAAAAAACTCAGAATTCCTTCTTCGGGTACTAACTTTCCACCACTTCCATTTTCTTTTCGTTGCCTCATTTGTATTAAATGCTTATCTCTTTTACATTGAGGACAATGTAGATTTTAGGTTGGAAGGTGTGGATTAAGAAGGCTAATTAGTTATTTTCTTAGTCTTTGGGCGAAGTTGTGAAAATTTGAGAATTTTTTTTTAAATTTTTGCAAATTTAAGTGATCTCGAAGTTAATCCATGAATTAAAATTACAAGATACTTAATGTTGATGCCTTATGTCTCTTCGATTTTAGTCACTTGAGAGATCTCAAAATTAAGTTAAGTCATTAATCCTCGATTAGAAGTTTTAAACATTGATTGAGTTTTGATTTCACATGTCACATCCAGCTTACACATTAAAGTTTCAGTTTGATATTGAATTGTTAACTTGATGATTATTAAGTATGAAAGGAACCAACCTGGGGAATTTTCTTATCATATTCAATGGAAAGAATTAAAAAGAAAGAAAAAGAAAATACCCAACTAAAAAAATAGTTGTCATCGAAAAGGGCTACCTATTAAAGATCTTTAAAAAGGGCGACATAACATGAAAGTCATCGATGAAAAAATCAAAGCTGGATGAATAAAAGAAGGAACTAAAAGATGAACTGTAATGCAAGTTTCGATTTAGGTTTTGATTGTCTTGAATGCTATTTTAATTATCAATGTTATCATGAAAGTGACGAATTGAACCTTTGATTGTGTGTGATAAGTCTAGACTTCATTATACACCCATGGAACTCAATGTTTGAAATTATTCTAATTGGAGGATTAATGCTTTGAACTTGATTATGAAACTTGCCGAGTGCTAGATTTTAGGAGAAAGTAATGCACAACATTGATGTATTTTAGAATTCTATTATCTGGATTATTTTTTTTAAACCACTTGAGCTTATAGAAATTATCATGTGGTTCTTGAAATATTTTTCGCATTCTTTTCTCGGGACTAGCAAAATGCTGATTGAGGATTGTGTTGAGGGTCAAATATTGTGTTTTATGCTCCATTTATATCTTAGTTCTATGAACATGACAATGTTTAATGTTGTATTTTACTCATGTTTGTGTTGCAAGGTGAATTTAAGAGCTTATATTGAAAAGGATGCTAAAAGCATGAATTTGATACTCAATAATCATTAAGGCAAGGGATGGATCTTAGGAGACTAAGATTGAAGAATTCACATGCCAAAGATCTAAAAAAATCAAGTGAGGAATGAAAAGAATCAAAGATTTGAAGTGAAGAAAAGGAATCCTTAAATTGTCATGTAAAAGCATATTTTGAAACTCTAGTTAATTTTATAAAATTGCGCAGACTGAAGCCTATTTTAAGAAACTGCACAGAATGAAGTCTATTTTAGCAAAATATATAAATATGAGGTTGTTTCTAGAGTTTTCCAACTGAGTACGAAAGTTGGAGTTCCACAACTATAAATAGGACTCCCTAAGATGTTCTTAAGCATCTTCTAAGGTTTAAGGAGTGGAGCAAAATGGCGGAGAAGCCATCACCAAGAGTTTTTCTTTTTCTTCCTTAGTTGTTTTCATATTTTTTAAAGAGACTTTGGTCCAATCATATCTATGTTGGCTAAACCTTTTAGTTAGGACTAAGAGGTAAAGCTTGTAGCATGATGAGATGTTTCTATTGCTTTGATTCATGTTTCTGTTAAATTTCATGGTTTCTAATTTGATATTTAAGGAATACTTTCAATTTTTAATGGTTTATTGTGAACTCAAATTACAGTAGATTTGTAATAGCTTTAAGTATCTTCTTTTCCTGATTTAAGATTGTGAAATTAGTAAGTCATGTTGTTCACCATCGTTCCTTGGGCATGGTAGGGTGATGGAATCCTTCCTAATCTTCACAATTCTCCTGCTTTGAGATTATAGGATTGGTAGATCATGTTGTTTGCCATTATCTCTTGGGCATGGTTTGGTGATGGAATCCCTGCCAATTATCATAGTTCTCCTTCATTAAGAATTAGGTCAATGAAAGTTAAGATATGATTTTATTGATATATTTTTCAATTGGATAGGATAGGACTCAAATTCTAATTGTGTTACTTGAATCAAGTAAGAGGGCTCCCTGATCACTACAAGTGGATCCTTGGAAACCCTAGTTCTCATATTTAAATTCTTAGTTTTAATTACTTTATTCATAATTATTCTCTCAAATATTTCAGAATTAGATTCACATCTTCTTCTAGTTCTACTTCTAGTTAATTTCAGAAACATGCCAGTTTTAATCCCTGTGTATTCGACCTCAGTCCTACCGAGATTATTACTACATCATGACCCTACACTTGGGGTTGTGAACAATATACTCTATAAAAAAACAAAAATAATTATCTTTTTTCTCTTATTCTTTGAGAGAGAGTTTTCCTATTCTTCTATAGTCTTTTAAAATTCTTACCTTTAACATGCATTGTGTTGCCCATTAACATGCAATGTGGGGCCTTTTAGTATGAGTTTTGGCCCTTCTTAACTTATGATATGGATTTGGATTTGTGACATAGAAACAAACAATAAAGAAGAAGTACAACAATGATAGTTATTGAACTAAAAAGTCTAAACGAATGGTCAGGAGAATCTTCCAGTTTGGGAAATTTGTGGAGAATGATCCATTCATACTAGCTAGAATATAACCGACTAATGGTAGTGGTCAAAGATGGTTGCCTATCATAAAATTCCTCTCGTAATAAGCTCGTAGTTGAATGTTGCTAATACTTTTGAAAAATAGTTAAATGCATGGTTGGGCACAGATGATGAGTGTCTTCAAGTGGATATCATGTGCAATGTGTAAAGTTCACATTCCCAATTAGCATTTCTCTAGCTTTGGGTTGTGCTTGTCACGTAAATGGAGAGATACAAACTGTTCATCCATTGACAACCGTTGTAGATGGGTCACATATCAAAACATCATATTGTTGTAACCAATACTTTAAATATCATTATCGCATAATGTATCGCACTCTAGGGATATAGATAAATACCGGTTATTCATGGGATATATCGGTTGTATCGCATAATGTATTGTTGTTGTTGGGAAACATGGGAACATTAGGAAATTGGTCAAATGTTTCAATGAAACTTCAAGGATTGTTGTAAAAGACATCAATACACACTTAGAAAAAAAAAACATTACAAAAAAAGTTTACATCAATGGGGTTTCCTTTTTATGGGGTCCTAATATATGTGCTTTCCAACTGAACTGATATAACTATATTCAAAATCTATTCATATAATTTATAAACATAAGAAAACATGTATAGTAATACAATTACTATATTCAAAAGAAAAAGAAGAATCACTAGATCAAGTTACATACATGATTAATTTTGTGTTTGAATACAAAGATTGCAACTGATTTGTGAGAAATTAGAAAATTTTATATTTTTTTCTCGATTTTCCATCTCCCCCAAATCTTAAAATCGAAGTTCCAATCCATAATTTTTCATGAAAAATATGAAAAATAATATATTTGTAACCATTCGACACTGGTTTAACGTGATTTATAATTAAAAAACATTGATAAAAAATTGAAAATGCTCACTAGATCGAATATGTGGGATATATCGACACTGCATATGCGTTTCGTATCGCATAGGTGTGATACAAGATATATCATGGGATATATCGGTTGATATCGTCAATATTTAAAATACTAGTTGTAACAATCATTCCCACTAAACGGAAGAATCTGATCCACCGGACAACCCAAGAATGAAAGTTTATGTCTCAAGGCCAATGAAAAATGTTCTATATATTATTTGCATGTGCTCCATAAGTAATGTACTCCATGTAGCACATTTATCCATTTGGCCTTCCAATGATGTAGCAATACATTTTTTTTCTATCGGCATAAGTGGCCCACCTCAAACTTATGAAGAATGGATAATTTTGAATTTTGGGCAAGAGTATGCCCATTGTGTATCTTTCTTGCTGAGTGAACCATTGCATACATGGGCTATGTTGTTAGTGGGATATGAAATTGCGGTGAAGACCGCTTTAGTTGAAGTAGGAATAGGTCAGTATATCCTAGAGGGGGGGTGAATAGGATTTTTTAAAGTTTATATAAATTATTAAAAATCCTTATCACACTAATCCTATCACAGAGTATTGATTAGGATTACTCAACCTTAACTCTACTGGCTTCCAAGCCTGATAGAGGATCCAATCACAAACTATTTAAAAGATAAACAATGTATAGATGAGATTGTGATGGATATGACTGTGTGTGCATAGGATGTGATCATATATAAAGACATGCAAGGCAATCACATAAATGAAAGATAATATCAAACTCAAACACAGTCATTTTATACTGGTTCGACGATTTGTCTACTCCACTCCCGGCTTCCACACTCAACCCTTGAGTGACCGAATTTCACTAAGGAGGTTTCCCATGGTTCACCTCAAACCTAAGGTTTTAAATCAGGTTCACCTTCAACCTTTATAGAGGTTTCTACTCGGTTCACCTCAAACCCTGGAGTTTTACTGGCGTACTCCTAACCAGATGTTATGCCCACACAGGACAAGGGTCCACACAACGCACCCTGAGATTTCTACTCGGTTCACTTCTAACCCTGGAGTTTTGCTGGCGTACTCCTAACCAGATGTTTATGCTCTCCACAGAGCAAGGGTCCACACAATGCACCCCGCACGTACACTCCCGTCGGAGGCCTCCTTCGAGGACTTTAAATGGTGAGCAACACTTAAAACCCAATCCTAAAAAGAAATGATTGCAAGTGTCCTCTGGACTCTTAGTACTTACAGATAAGTTGATGAGTCCCTTTCAGCGCAATGATAAAGATCTCCTTCTTGTTGATGAAGAATCTTCAGCTCTCTTGATCCGCAACAAAAAGATGTATATATGCTAGGCTTAGGTTGGGTTAAGGCTATGATGGAATACCACTCTCTGAAGATTTTTCTATAAGGAAGATAGAGAGGTTCTCATCATCTATGCATTCAAGGCATCCCAGCTTAATGATATGTCATTAAGGTAGTAGCTGAAGGATCCTTGAATGTGGAAGTTCATTCCCCAATCCACTCTATGAGATATCAATGATGAGGGTGGATTGGAGGATGAACTTCCTGAGAGAAAGGGCTTAGGTAAATGATAGGAAGGTTAAAACACTCTAAAGCACTCTCTACTTTCTCTGCTAGCAATGAAGACAACTCTCTCTATTTATAGGCAAAAGGTTCCAACGGATATAAACGGTCATATTTATGACAGAGTTCGATATCATCGAGCAGTCATCGATGTGATCGAGCGTATACTCTAAATTGTATAGGCCGACCTCTCGATGATAAGAACTCAATTGTCATTTCGCCTTTGAAAATCTTCTGCCAACTGGTCGATGGGATCGAGACACACATCGATGATATCGAATTTCGAACTCCGATTCCATCGAGTGATGGTTCGATCTATCGACGGGTGAAAAATAAGAGAGAAGCCTTGAAGAATTTCAGGATCACAGATATGATCGAAGAAACAGTCGATGTCATCGAAATTTGTACATCGATCATATCGGCAACCTTTTCGATGGGATCGATAAATCGTATAGATTTACATGTAAGCTTGCTGGACGAATTATGTCCTGACTCGATCCAATCGACTTGGTCTCGATATGATCGATATATGAATATCGATTTATCGACAGGCACCCCGATCAACATTAAAAGAAACCTGAAATTCATGCTGGAGAGAACATGCGCCCCACAGTCGATATGATCGACTGACTCTCGATATGATCGATATTTGAGTTCAGATTGAATCGGACAGTCATCGATATATCAAAGCATATATTAGTTTTCTTTAGAAAAACAGGGGCGTCAGAAAGCAGTCTATCGATATGATCGATCCACTTCAGATATGATCGATTTTGGAATATCGATGATATCGACTCGAAGGTCGATATATCGATAAATCGTCCAGAAGATTGTTTGATTGCTGGACACTTTTTATCCTCACTCGATTGTATCGATTGATATGCCGAGGACATCGACAGAGCTGGTCGATCATATCGAAAGGGGAATCGATGTAATCGACAGTGTAAGAAAAACTTAGAAGATTTTCTTTTTGATAAAAAGTTTTCTTACACATAAACCCTAAGATGTTCTAGTTCTTTTTAAGGGTTTAATCACCTGGTGTTTTGGGACAAACGATGTGAGGCTATGATTTACCTTTTGGCGAGCTTCCACACATCTAGATGAGGCAGATGCTTGACTTGATCTTCTTGTTAAGTGCTGTCGTCCGACTGACTCAACTTACAACGTAATTGACAAACCAGGGCATATAATAGGTGCACTTTCAGGATAGATGCTCACATCTAAGCTATTGAATGAGAAATTGTTGTCCACCCAGCAGATAACTTCTAATTGATCATTTGTATTCTTTAATCATCCTTTTAAATAGATTATCGTGGTCACCTTATACAAAATTCAGCTCCATCCATTCATTGGATGAGCCACAACACAGAAAATAATGTATAGCTTATGATAAATAACAAAATAAAAGCATGGTTTATCTAACGAGTAAATGGAGCATGGTGGGGCCAACCTATTAAATAAGTTAGATGTCTTACACACATTACATGCTAGAAGTTATCCGCTGGGTGGATAGTAGTTTACCATGTAACCAGATGGATATAAGCATTTATTCACTAGTGGAGCTCATGCCACATAGGCAATTATCAAAATTTCTGCAAGCAATGACATGATAGTAATGGAGAATGGTAGTTTAGGAATTAATGGATATAAAAACATCTAATTCATATTCTTCAGAATACTTTCCTAGTATTAAAAGAGAAGAAGAAGAAGAAGAGAGTAATGATAAAGATATGAGAATAAGTGAATTGGGTTGTCCATTAAAACGGCCAATGCTCTTTATTGATTCATCATTGGTATTATTGTTGTTGTTGTTCCCATTATCTGTCTTTGACACAATTTTCTGAATCAATAGTAGCAATGACATACATTTTTACCCCATCGAATCTTATATGTTCTACCCCTACAACTCCCATTGCAACACTGGTCACATCTATCATTGTTGGCAGAATTGCCAATCACACATTTTCTAATATCAACAAAATACAGCCTTGCTCTATTTTGAGAAATATAAACACATACAATTAATATATTAATTAAATCAAATAACACCATAAGAGGGGATTTATTTCATAGCATCCAACAGAGGAATGTTGACTTTCACTTATTTCAACACCTCTAGAATATCTTTTGAGTTAGCTAAAAATTTTGGTACAATCAATCGTTGGGGGAATGGTGCAATCGGCTTACTCACTTTTTCTAGTTCTTCCTCATGTGGGGCATTGCTAGGTCCATTATTCTCAGTTCCTTCTAGGTCCTTAGGCTTTTTAGCCCTCGTCGGAATGGTTTTGTCAATAATCTTCTCACTACTAAGAGTGGTGATAGACTTAGCCTGCTCCATTTGACTTGAAGAGCTTGGGTCGCTTATTTTATATTGCAGTTTATGGTTGGGGAGAGGCTAAGCTAGAAGGATCTCTTTCTCCCCAATTGATTTGTTCATCTTAAGCCCTTGTATGGCCTTTGTAAGGCCTTGAAAGGCTTGTAACATACCCTGATTAAAAAGTTCTTGATTTTAAATATATTTCAAGAACGGATCCTCTTGAGGGTTCCTTTGATTCAAAATTTGGTTAAGGATCCCTTGAGGAGTACCAGTTTGTCCGTTCCTTTAACTGAAATTTGGACGGTTCTTCCAACTTGAGTTATATTTATTTAAGGTAGGTCCATTGAAAGGTCTTTGGTAGTTGTTCATGATATTCGATTGCTCATTCAATATTTCTTTAAAAATAGGTATTGTTGGACAATTTTCAATTATATGAACATTACAAAAACAAATACTACAAACAACTTCCTTAGCCTTATCCTTCTTAAGTTTCATGGCCTCAATTTTCCTTGTGAGATTGACCACTTTAGTATTTATATCATCTTGCTCTTTCAAAATATATATTCCGCCCCTCTCCTTTGATTGAGTAAGCTTAGAAGCGGTGTTAGGTCTTGGGGAGATGTCACATGATTATGCGTTTTAAGTAAGTTTGTCAAAGTAATCCCACATCATCAACATTTTTGTTCATGAATTCCCCATTACCCATCATCTAGACTAATTGGCGCATGGAAGATGTCAGTCCATTATAGAAGAAATTTGTTATGTGTCACGTTTCAAAGCCATGTTGTGGGCATGAACTTATAAGATCCTTGAACCGCTCTCAACATTGAAAGATTGTCTCATCTTTCTTTTGGGCGAAGTTCATGATTGACTTCCTGATAGTGTTCGTCTTATGGTCTGGGAAGAATTTCTTTATAAACTCTCTTGTCATATCGTTCCATCTGCCAATGGATTATGGTTGTAGTGAATGCAACCAAGTCTTAGCCATTTGTTTTAAGGAGAAGGGAAAGAGTTTCAACCTGATCGTGTCCTTAAACATGTTAGGAAAGTGTAAAGTGGCTATTATCTCATTAAACTTTTTCATGTGTAGATATGGACTTTCGAATTCAAGTGCATGGAACTTCAAAAGGAGTTAGATCACCCCAAGTTTAATATTCATATTTCCTACATTATTTGAAAAAATCATGCAGGAAGGTGTGCTCACCCTCGCCATTTGTAAGCAATCTCATAAAGTACGAGGTGGGGGTGCATGATGCACATCATTCTCATCTTAAACTTCTTCAACTAGAGGTTGAGGTTGATTTGCAGCCATTACTTCTTTTGACTCAGAGGGTCTCAAGTGGTGTTTAATCCTATGATGGATAGGCAACCCTTCGACTATTCCTCCTTCACTCAAAAGACGTGGAGTGTTATCACGGACTTACTTGGGCACGAAACACTCTTAGTCCTCAAGTAACTAAACAACTAAACCTAAAAAGAAAACTAAAAAAAACTAAAAAAAAATAAATAAGAGATCTAGAGAAGATAAGAGAGACAGTTAGAACAAAATTAGTGAATAAGAGTTGCTATGTTAAGATCATACAAAACAAAAACAATATTAGTTTTTAAAAACAAACAATTTCAAAAAAAAAAAATCCTAACCTAAAAGCAAAATAAAAAGTTAACCCTAATATTAACCTAATTCTAAAACTAATCAATTTCAGAAAAAAGTAGCCGTAGTCTCGGGCAACGACGCCAAAAACTTGTTCACAACTCCAAGTGTAGGGTCGTAATGTAATAATAACTCGGTAAGACCGAGGTCGAAACCACATGGACTAAACTTGTACGTATTCTGAAAATAACTAGAACTAGAACTAGAAAAAGATTTAAATTCAAATCTGAATAGTTGAGAAGGTGAATAATATTGATTAAAACTTATGAATTTAAAGGTGGAAACTAGGGTGCCTAGGATCCACTTGTAGCTATCAAGATGTTATCTTACTTGATTCAAGGAACACAATTAGAATTGGAGTCTTATTATTTCCAATTGAAAGATAAAGCAATTTAAATCAAATTTAAACTTTTCATTGACCTAATTCTCAATTAAAGAGAATTATGATAAATAAATGGGATTCCATCACCCTACCATGCTTAGGAGACGATGGTGAACAATGAGATTTACCAATCTCACTATTTCAAAACAGAAAAAGAAGATATCCAAAGATAAAGCAATTTAAATCAAATTTAAACTTTTCATTGACCTAATTCTTAATTAAAGAGAATTATGATAAATAAATGGAATTCCATCACCCTACCATGCCTAGGAGACGATGGTGAACAATGCGATTTACCAATCTCACTATTTCAAAACAGAAAAAGAAGATATCCAAAGATATCACAACATCTATTGTAATTTGAGTTACAATAAATCATAGAAAACTAAAAATATTTTCTTAATATCAAACTAGAAATCAATGAAGTTCAATAAGAACAAGAATCAAAGAAAAATAAACACCAAATAAGCTACAAGCTTCACCTCTTAGCCCCAGCTAAGACGTTTAGTCAACCATAGACATGATTGAAACCAAATCTCTTAAAAGAGCATGAAAAATAAATTAGGGAAGAAGAAAAACTCTTTAGCGGCTGCTTCACTCTTGTGTATGCTCCTTGAGACATTTCCAAACCGTAGAAAATACTTTTGAGCATCCTAGGGAGCCATATTTATAGTTGTGAAACTCCAACTTTCGCACCAAATTAGAAAAATCTAGAAACCGCCTCAAATTTACGCACTCTGCGCAATTTCTCAAAATAAACTCGGAGTTTCAGACTATGCTTTTCCAGGATAATTTCAGGAATATGTTTATTTTCAAGATAATTTCAGGATTCCTTTTCTTCACTTCAAATATTTGATTCTCTTCCTTAATTGGTTGTCTTGAATCTTTGGCATGTGAATTCTTCATTAATGACTTCCAAATCTTCATTTAGTAATCTTTTGATCATAAATCTTCCTTTTGGCATCAATTTCACCTTAAGCTCTCGAAATTACCTCGCATATAAAAACATGCATAATCAAATCGATTAAACACTATCATGTTTATAAAATCAAGGCATATATAGGGGGAAATATGTAATGTTTCATACTCAACATGTTCCACTATGATATGGAAAAATGGATGGACTGCGTGGATAAAAATATGCATTATGATGGGCCCACATAGCCCCTCTAGTGCCAAACTTCGGTATTAAAGGACACTCCTTGAATCTGAGTCTCTACTGGATAAACTTTTTTTAAAAGTTTCATGTCCAATAGTTTGGACTATATATTAAGGTTCAACCACTAGTAACTTTCAACCTTTCGTATTTATATGACATCTAAACCCTTTAATAGGTTGAACGTCAAAAGAACAATAACTCTTTAATAGACAGTTGTATGTTGTATGGTCGTCATTTACCAACATATGCTTATTATTTTATATGTTGTGGACCACTTGATAAGTAAATACTAACAATCATTGTAATGAATGATCCTCATGTTGAGGTTAAATTGTTGGAAGGGTTGGATTTTATATGCACTTAATATTAAAAAAGTTATCATACAGTAAAAAGTAAGTTATAGCCCAACCGATTGAACTAAATGTGTCACGTCTCGAAAAAATCTGTATGGAGCGAAGTGTGTGAGAAATGCAAATATCTTTAAAAAAAAGACTCAAACTTAAGTGAATTGCGCTATTCACTTGCAAGCCAAATCTAAGGTTCTAAACCGTTAGATTCTGACCCAACTACACCCTCGGATTAGGAAAATTTTCCTACATAGGTCAGTGTACTTGTGACCCTGATCGAGTGGCGATAGCCATTGAATTGAAACAGGTCCTCCGCGGTCGATCCACAAATCTGATCGGATCGAAAACTTAACCTGACATAGATCCATTTTCAGGGAACTTTCTCTGGACCATATGCAGAAAACGGATCTCCAGATGAGCTCCGTTAGCCGAAAACAGCCACTCTTTGGCTATAACCTAAGTATACCATGGCCTTAGGACCATTTACATCAGTTTTGGGCCTATATAAGAGCCTTAACCCACCCCTCTCTCATTCCATGTAAATTTTCAAAACCCTAAGAGAGAGAAGAGAGAAAAGAGAAGGAAAGAGTGAGAAGAAGAGAGAGAGAGTGAGAGATCGTTGCTGGGATTCGATCCTACCACTCCACGTGTCGAATCATCCTACCTGTATCGCTACACCGGCGAATCCAAATCCATTTTTGGGTAAGAAATCCTAACCCTAATCTGTTTTAGGGATTCAAATAGAGGAATTGGTGAAATAGCTAACCTATTTCATTGATTGGGCAGCCGTTGTGTCGTAGACAAAGGCGTAGTGTTTGAACTAAGTTTGATACGAGTTTACCGATGAAAGGTGCAGACTATAAACGCTTAGGTTATGGTTTTCAAGGCTTTCAATGTCAGTTAATGATTTATGGCTGACTTAATTGCTGTCACATGTGACTAGATGCGATATTTTTCGTGTATTACACATATATATGAACTATGTTGATTTTAATGCATTCCATGTGTTTGTTGAAATGTTTGAATGAATATGAAATTATAATTTATGCATGTCATGACTATTGATTGAGAATATATGATTGTTGTATGTGTGGAAAATCCTTTGTGAAAGGATTTGCAATAATATATGTTATAACTACTTTATTACATGTATATTGTTATGTGTATTTTAAGTTTTTGATAAAATTTCTGAATGAGAAAATGCTTATTGAAATGTACTTAATGAGGGCATTGAGATAAGATTCTCAATTACCTTAACTATTATATACTTTATGGATGAAATGCTTATGTATGACAATACGTGTGCTATGTGTTTGTTAAAATGCTCCAATGAGATTTATATTTGAATTATTTGTCACATGTTGTTTGACTATCACATATGAACGCCTATTGTGTTTGAATATGATTGGGACTACTGCGTAGTCCAGGCAATCGATAATGATTCCCGAATTAGTGGCCGAGGTCATTTCGCCACACAAAATACGTTTGATGAATCTGAGTCGTACGCTGCTTGTCGATAGTGGTTAGGCCACGCGGAATGCTTACGCACTTCATGTCATTTAATTCAACATATGCTAGTACCAGTCAAGCTTGTCAAGTAAACTGATTGGCCTAATGTATGTTCATCATGTATGGACGCTACTGCCTGAATCTAAGGTACCGCTTACCAATGTAAAGCCCGCTTCAACCTTGGTATCTCGATTTGCTAAGACTCATAAGCCAGACGTGGTAGTATGGGACACCGTGGTCGAGTTGTTAGCCTATGCTAGAGTGATGAGCCTCCACATAGTGTCCATTAAGAAAACCAAACTGGTGAGCCGAATACAGTGGTATGAGACACTGTATTCGAACTGTCAGCCTACGCTAAGGTGACGAGCCTTTTCCGTAGTAACCTCGAGTATAAAACAAGCCTATGATCAGGTAACGAGCCTTTTCCGTAGTGACCTCGAGTATAAAACAAGCCTATGATCAGGTGACGAGCGTCTCATAGTGACCACGAGTGTGAATTAAGCCCACGCTGAGGTGACGAGCTTCAATAACGAGCTATAGTGTAAACTCGCTTTCTTGCCTATCGTATGTGATTAACTAGGATTGATGACCCTAGATGGAACATTGTTTGGGTAAATGATACAAAGGAAGGTATCTTAGCTTCCCAAACCTACAATATGAATAAGTCTAATTTAGAATTTGGCTAATCACGCACATGCAACGCATTGCATGTGCCTTTAGCGTTGGAGTTGAGCACAGTGAGAGTGTTGCATGTACGACCATGCGATGATGTCACAGAGGGAGTGCATGTAAGGGTATACATTTTTAATACATACCATTCTTGCATTAACAAGAGTACTTAGGACATGATTATTGTACTGCTTTATTATTACTTCTTGACTGAATTGATAACATATTAACTTTTATCTTATAGCTCCACTGAGTTGATCACTCACTCTCACTCTAGGATGGTGTTTTAAAATACTAACCAAACTTTGTTGTAGTTTCAGATGATGACGAGGTTTACGAGATGGAGCTTACCTTCTATGACAATGAGGAGGTGTTCTCCTATCTATAACTCTCTGGCAGGTCTATGTAGATCTGGAGTTGCATCACCGGGGCTATAGGGATATGGATTAGATGACATTACACTTTATCATTTTGTATATTTTGAAACTATACATGTAATTATTTAACCTGGCAACATGATAATACTTTGGAGACTTACCACTTACATGCTTTATATATCTATCATAGTCTTTCACTTGCGTAATCTAATTGTCTCTGGAGTATAATACACTAATTTAGTGTAATCTCGTTCATGTTTAATGTGCTAATATAGATAATATTTAATCATCATTATCTATGTTGCATGCGTTGGAACTCGGGAGCTGAGCTTCTGCTCGACGCTTGATTTTCAGGGCATTATAAGTTGGTATCAGAGCATAATTTGGATTAAACTGGACCTAGGTTATGGTAACACGATGCACACTGGTGTACTTTGACTTAGGAGGGAGAGATAGAAATTAGAAATGATCATAGGATCCCAGGTTTCACCCGTCGATGATCATATGACCGTCAAAGTGAAATTGACCATTGAAATCAGACCTGTAGGCATCTGTGATCATGCGAGATTATCCCAATTGTTTTTCAAACCATCAATCGATGGGTTTAGATGATGATTAGGTGTATTTCACACTCAAATAACCCTAAAAGTGTGAATATATACGTGATCAGACCCAAAACGCCTCAAACAGACTCTGGGGCCTAAACGATGCAAATCGAGAGGAACGAAAGTGGTCCCCACACACATACAGCACCTTGGGTGGGGGGGGGGATACCATCACCCTTGGTCCAGCGGACCATGATGGCATCGTGCCACCCGCGAGGCCTCGCAGTCCGGTTCATCTGAGCTTACTGGGCCGCAGTGGGCCGGTCGGGCTAACCATTGTACATGCATTTGGGGCCCATGAGATCGTGTGGGGGCCCCTATAATCCCCCCCCCCCTCCCAATTTATTTCATTTCCTCCTCTTACACCCCTCCAACCTTTCCAAATCTCCGAAAATCCTAATTTTATCTCTCAAATCCTTCCTCCATTCTCATATCTTCTTCATTTTCTTCGTTACATACCCACCTCTCACCATTCCTTTCAAACCCATCTCCTATCTCTGTCATTTCTTGCCATTTGAGCACAAAACCCCTCCTTTGTGTCTCAAAAATCTCAAGGTCCAACAACTCATCATATCCCTTCATTTTATTCCACTCTCATGGCTCTTTTTGAGCTTGTGGGGGCCATGTTTTCACTTTCCACACTTCTTTATCTCATGGGGAAGAAGAGGGCTTCCACGGATGAAGATGGGCCTAGCCGCCCTACCTGTTCAAGGAGGCAGAAAGGCACCGAGGCTAGCACAAGCGTCGATCGGGAGATAAGAATGAAGTGGGATCTCGATCCCCAGCTTCCTCTTGAAAGAGCTCTACTAGCGGATATGGCACATGGAAGGTTTCAAGGTCATAGGGTCCTCTTTGAAGCACACGTGGATAAAAAACTATTTGGGCTTTATTCGGTGATAGATCTCCTGTTGGACGTTGAGTGGGGTCTCATATTTGAGGGCAAGTCTCGTGGGAGTGAGAACACTGTCCGAGCCTTCTATGCCCATATACGAGAGCCACTATTGGAGCCTCTGTAGTTCTCTATCCCCGTGGAAAGGCAGGATGCCATTGTCAATGTGGACTTGATAACCCGAGTCATAGGGATGCCATGTGGGGAGGTTCATGCTAGCGAGAAGAGTCTCAGGAGTGTGCGTGAAAGAGATCGACGTACGGAATTTCTTTGTGGCCGACTGGTCCATTGGAATCGAGGCAACTGCCTCTCAGCAACCAAGATGACTCATGACTTCTGCTTGCTCCACCGCATCTTCATGCACAATGTGTATCCCAGGTGGAGCAATCACAACGAATGCATGCATCTGATGGTAACTTCCTATACAGAGCTGGGTAAGGAGACAAGTTGTGTCTGCCTACATATGTGCTACTATAGATATTTCAGATTGCACGCTCTCCTAAGACAGACATTTCACTCCCATTTGACCAACTTATATACAAGCTTGCTCATGAATTGGGCTACAGACTTGGCTCAGAAAGGTTTGTGTCGATCCATTTTATCAATGACACTACTCTCAACAACATGAATATTGGGCCACGACAATGTCAAGGCTGACTCGATGAGAGTGAGGATGAGACGAAAAGTGAAGAGGAAGAGAGTGATGAAGAAGGCAGAGATGAGATAGAGGAAGAAAGCGAGGAAGGGGAAGAGCATGAAGAGGAAGAAGAGGAGGCTCAAGACTCTGATGGAGGCTCTCCTCCTGCTACATATGAGCCCCACCGTGATTGGGCTACTTTAGAAGCCTGCTTGGCTCAACTTGAGGAGGGTCAGGTCGCCTTGCGACGGGAGGTCAGTGGGACCTGGGCCAAACTTGAAGAGAATAGGGCCTTCATGAAATAAAAATTCAAGAAAGTGTCTCGCACTTTGAAGGCTATCATGTGCTGTATGCAGGATAAGGGTTCTCCTCCTCCATCAGCAGATTCGGACGATTAGTCCTATGTTGTAGTCGTCTTTGGATTTTCTTTGCTTTCCTATTTTCTATGTTATAGCTTTGATAGGCTTAGTAATATAGTAGAGTGGTTGGTATGTTTAGGTGATTGAAACCTTTCTTAGATAAGATCACATGCATCTTTTTTCATAATCCATGTAATACTACATCTCATGTATTGTGACAATTTTGGTTAAATGAAATGCATGTAGCTCCTTTTGTTATGAGATGTGTAGAATGCTTGAGAAATTGAGTGTTGTATGCTAAATCTTACACGGGTTTCACCCTATGTTGTATATAAGGGGTGCCACCAAAGGCCACACAGAGTATGACACGTCTTACACTTGACAACTTGATTAACGGGGCACCTCCTTTAAGCAATAGCCATACGAACCCCATTTTAGGCCCGACTCACGAGACCATGCCGGATTCTCAGCCAACCACTGGCCTCACAAATGGGATAATACCTGTTACACCACCGGTTCCTAAGTAGAACCGTGCGTCTACCTCTACGCCTCACATGCCTCAGGTGGCTTCTCTTCCTAATAGGTTGGAACAGATGATGCTCCTTATGCAGCAGCAGCAGCAGATTTGGACCACCATAGCAGGGACCCTTGCCCAAAATATGAGTGTGGGTCCGCCTGCATCACTTGTGCACCCTGCTAGGAACATGAGTGCCAGCGACCTATTTGAGCGATTTCAGCACTCCGACCTCCCACATTTATGGGTACTCACAGACCCGAGGAGGCCGAGTATTGGCTTGACTGCATCTCTAAGATGCTAAAGCTACTGCACTACACTGAGGCAGAGCAGGTTGAGCTAGTCACCTACATGTTTGAGAAGGAAGTCAGTCTCTAGTGGGATAGCATCCTTCGGACCGTTGCTCCTGGTTACGTATGGACATGGGAGTCTTTTGACACTTCCATTAGAAGTATTTCCCTCTCACCTACCACAACAAGGAGGGAGAGTTTCTTCATCTCCGATAAAGAGGAATGACTGTGGCAGAGTACAAGAACCGATTCACGAAGCTGGCCAGATACGTTCCTTTGATCCTACTAAATGAGACGATGAAGATGTGGCGAGTCTCTGAGGGTTTGCGGCCCGAGATCCGCTCGAGGATGTGTTACACTAGCATTAACAACTATGCTAAGATAGTGAGCATGTCCTTGTGAGCTGAGTAGGATGGGGATAGGCTTTCCTGCATGCGCGTACCTATGGATCCTAGGCCTCGATTAGATTTGTCGAGTAGGTCATTCCTTGGCAAGAGGCCACGTGCAGATTCTCCTCCTCAGCTTATGACTCCATCGACACAGCCGAGGTGACCTGATGTATGGTGCACCTACTGCAAGAGGTCGGGTCATGCTGACACTTACTGCTTCATAGGATGAGGGATAATGGCTTCATGCCCCCTCAGAAGATTAACTGTTAAATGCCACCAACTATCTCGGCTCCACCTCTACGTTCTGTACTGCCTGCACAGCCTTCTTACAGGCCACCTGTACCTCGATTTAGGCCACCTCAACAGCCTATGGTACCATAACCAAACCGTTCTCAACAGGCTCATGTGCACTCACTTTCAGTTGAGGCATCCAAGATGGCAGTTACAGCACCACTGGCCTTCGAAGTCACAACACATATCTAAGGTATACCAGTCTTCTTATTAGTGGACACTGGGTCCACTATTTCTATCATATCATGCGCGACAGTCAAGCGACTAGTTTTGAAAACAGCTCCTACAAAGGGGGTGAGGATCCTTATCGCCACAAAGACCTTTTCAGACGTTACCAAGATTTATAAGGATTGCTCGATAGACTTAGGAAGTAGGATAATACTTATTGACCTGATTGTTGCCCACTGTACCATTACAACATTATCCTCGGTATGAATTGACTCACCGAGATAAAGGCAGAGATCAATTGCGATACTAGAGTGGTGATAGCCCCTGCACCTGAGGGCATGGCCTTTACTTTTCTAGTTCAGGTCAGTTTGCCCTATCGCATGAGTTGTTACACTTACTGGAGAATGTTGAGGGTCCGACATTGAGGAACACACCTGTAGTCTGAGATTTCATGGATGTGTTCAAGACGATACCTGAATTACCTTCCTCAGCGTAAGATCGATTTTACCATTGATCTAATGCTTGGTACGACACCCATTTCACTACCGACTTATCGCATGCCTCCATGTGAAATGGAGGAGTTGAGGAGACAAATCGATGATTTATTGGATGAAGACTTTACGGCCTAGCGTGTATCCTTGGGGAGCACCTGTGTTGTTCGTGAAGAAGAAAGATGGATTACTGCGATTGTGTATTGATTATCGCAGACTGAACCAAGTGACGGTGAAGAACAAGTATCCTTTGCCCATGATAGATGATCTGTTCGATCAGTTGAAAGGGACACAGTATTTTTCGAAGATCAACTTGCAATCAGGGTATCACCAGTTGTGGATCAGGGATGAAGACATGCATAAGACAGCTTTCAGGACAATTTTTGGGCACTACGAGTTTCTTGTGATGTCGTTTGGACTCACAAACACACCGACCGCGTTCATGGACCTGATGAACTGGGTGTTTCGACCTTATCTATTTCGATTCATCATCGTGTTTATAGATGACATCCTGATATACTCTAAGAGTCGGGCAGATCACGAGGAGCACCTGCGAGCAGTCTTTAATACTCTTAAGAAGAACCAGTTATTTACGCAGTATTAGAAGTGTGACTTCTGGAAGGAAGAAGTCAAGTTCCTAGGACATGTGGTGTCCAAGGAAGGAATAGTTGTGAACTTTGCTAAGGTGACTGTAGTTCAAGACTGTGAGCAGGCTAGTTCGATGACTGAAGTGAGGAGCTTTCTTGGCCTGATAGGTTACTACTGTCGATTCATTAGGAACTTTTCTAAGATAATTAGACCGTTATCTTAGCTCACTCAGAAAGACGTTAAGTTTACCTGGAATGAGAAGGCAGAAGCAACCTTTCAGGAATTGAAGGACAGGCTGACGTTCGCCCTTGTGCTAGTATTGCCAGAGTAAGGGGTCAAGTATACGATATACACCGACGCGTCTTATGTTAGTTTGGGTTATGTTCTGATGCAGAAGGACATAATTATTGCCTATGCATCGCGACAGTTGAGGAAACACGGAGAAAACTATCCTACGCACGAGCTAGAATTAGTGGCCATCATCTTTGCATTGAAGCTCTGGAGACATTACCTCTATGGAGAGGAGTTCGAGCTCTTTTGCGACCACAAGAGCCTTAGATACATATTCACACAGAGAGACTTGAATATGAGACAGCGACGGTGGATGAAAACCTTGAAGGACTTCAAGTTCGAGATCTCCTACCATCCTGACAAGGCTAACCTTGTGGCAGACGCATTGAGCCGTAAGAAGACAATAGCATTTGTGGCTCCACTAATGATAGACGAGTGGAACATGGTAGAATTTGTACGAGACTTCGAGTAGAAGTTTACGGTAAGGGAGCCGTTCGAGAGCATCGCACACATTGGTGTGCAGCCACTCATTAATAACAGGATCATTGCGGCTCAGAAAGATGATGAACTATTGGTAAAGATGAGAGAGCAGGTGATCAACGATGAAGACTCTGAATGGAGAGTTGGTACAGATGGGGGGTTTACGTTATCGTGGTCGCCTATGCATCTTGAATCTTCATGGCTTAAGGAAGGAAGTTCTAGAAGCCACTCACAATTCGAAGATGGCGATGCATCCTGGTACTACGAAGATGTATCGAGATATATATAAAACGTTCGTATTGGTGGGACAACATGAAGGCCTACATAGTGGACTATGTATCACGTTGTCTCACGTGTCAGTAGGTCAAGGCAGAACATTCCGACCTCCTAGACTGCTTCAGCCCATGCCCATAGCTGAATGGAAATGGGATTTCATTTCAGGGTTGCCGAAGACGAGGAAGGGACATGACTTCATTTGGGCGATTGTGGACCGATTGACGAAATCAGCTCATTTCCTCCCTATTAGAGTTTCAAACTCAGTAGATGATTTGGTCAGGCTGTACATTAAAGAGATTGTACGTTTGCATGGAGTTCCTATGGAGATCGTGTTGGATTGAGACACTCAATTCACATCTATCTTCTGAACTCGTATCCAGGAAGAAATGGGTGTGAAACTAAAGTTTAGTACCGCGTTTCTCCCACAGACGGATGGGCAGAGTTAGAGGACATGTTGCGAGCTTGCATGCTTGATTTCAAGGACAATTGGGATAACTTTCCTTATGCAGAGTTCACTTATAACAATAGCTTTCAGGTGAGTATTCGCATGGCTCCCTATGAGGCACTGTATGGGCGTCCATGTTCCACACCACATTGTTAGGTAGAGGTTGGTAAGAAGAGTTTGATTGGCCCAGAGTTAGTGCAGGCGACCTCAGAGAAGATCGACATTATCAGGCGTCGACTTTTGGCAGCACAGAGCATAAAGAAGAGTTACGCCGATATGAGACGGCGACCCCTAGAGTTTAAGGTCGGAGACCATGTGTTTCTTAAGGTTTTTCCCATGAAAGGAGTCCATCGGTTTGGTAAGAAGGGGAAACTCAAGCTACGGTTTATTGGTCCATTTCAAATTTTAGATCGAGTGGGTGTGGTAGCATACTGCTTCGCTTTACCCGCACCACTCGCAAGCATGCACAACGTATTTCATGTTTCGATGCTAAAGAAATACATTCTTGACCCTTCCCACATTATTAAATGGGAGCAGGTACAGTTGAGTGAGGATACTACTTACATACTGCGACTGACACGGATTCTAGATAAGAAAAAGCAGGTGCTGCGCAGTAAGCTTATCCCACTTGTGAAGGTACTATGGACACACCACACTTAGGAAGAGGCTACTTGGGAAACAAAAGCCAAGGTTCGAAAGAACTACCCTTAAATTCTCGAGGAGTACAAAAAGGTACTAATTTTGAGGATGAAATTTTTCTTTAAGGGGAAAAAATTATAATGTCTCAGAAAAATTCATACAGAGACCCAAGTACCACCTCAGGCAGAAATCACTAAGGATCTAATTTTTTAGAAATTAGATGAAAATTGATTAAGTACTAAATCGAATTAATTGGTAGATTACCTTGAATCACTTTCTATATGAATTGCAAGACCTAAAACCAGTAGAATCACTAACTCTACATTACCTAGAAACCTAGGGTAAATCTCAAAACTCAGTTGCTCTCAGGAGCACATTGAAACTCCGTATCAGACCTGGACCACGCGTCAAAAGTCTGATTATCACGAAACTATATGGTTATAACCACCTTACTAGGCTTGACAACCATCGTGGGAATCAAATCCAAATAGTATCCCGAAATACACAACTTGAAGCCGAAGCGAAGTGTGTGAAAAATGTGAATATCTTTAGAAAATAGACTCAAACTTAAGTGAATTGGGCTATTTACTTGTAGGCCAAATCTAAGGTTTCAGACCATCAGATTCTGACCCAACTACACCCTCGGATCAGGGAAATTTTCCTACACAAGTCAGTGTACTTGTAGCCCTGATCGAGTGGTGATAGCCGTTGAACTGAAACAGGTCCTCCGCGGTCGATCCACAAATCTAATCGGATCAAAAACTTAACTTGACATAGATCCATTGTCAAGGAACTTTCTCTGGACCATATGCAGAAAACAGATCTCCAGATGAGCTCCGTTGGCCCGAAACAACTACTCTTTGGCTATAACCTAAGTATACCATGGCCCTGGGGCCATTTACATCAGTTCTGGGCCTATATAAGGGCCTTAACCCACCCCTCTCTCATTCCATGCAAATTTTTAAAACCCTAAGAGAGAGAAGAGAGAAAAGAGAAGGAAAGAGTGAGAAGAAGAGAGTGAGTGAGAGATTGTTGCTGGGATTCGATCCCACCACTCCCCGTGTCGAATCATCCTACCTATATAGCTACACCGGCGAATCCAAATCCATTTTTGGGTAAGAAATCCTAACCCTAATCTGTTTTAGGGATACAAATAGAGGAATTGGTGAAATAGCTAACCTATTTCATTGATTGGACAGCCGTTGTGTCGTAGACAAAGGCGTAGTGTTCGAACTAAGTTTGATACGAGTTTACCGACGAAAGGTGCAGACTATAAACGCTTAGGTTATGGTTTTCAAGGCTTTCAATGTCAGTTAATGATTTATGGCTGACTTAATTGCTGTCATATGTGACTAGATGCGATGTTTTCGTGTATTACACATATATATGAACTATGTTGATTTTAATGCATTCCATGTGTTTGTTGAAATGTTTGAATGAATATGAAATTATAATTTATGCATGTCATGACTATTGATTGAGAATATATGATTGTTGTATGTGTGGAAAATCCTTTGTGAAAGGATTTGCAATAATATATGTTATAATTACTTTATTACATGTATATTGTTATGTGTATTTTAAGTTTTTGATAAAATGTCTGAATGAGAAAATGCTTGTTGAAATGTACTTAATGAGGGCATTAAGATAAGATTCTCAATTACCTGAACTACTACATACTTTATGGATGAAATGCCTATGTATGACAATACGTGTGCTATGTGTTTGTTAAAATGCTCTAATGAGATTTATATTTGAATTTTTTGTCACATGCTGTTTGACTATCACAGATGAATGCCTATTGTGTTTGAATATGATTGGGACTACTGCGTAGTCCAGGCAATCAGTTATCATTCCCAAATTAGTGGCCGAAGTCATTTCGCCGCACAAGATACCACTACCAAAAAAATGACCAAAGGCTAAGAAATATATAGACTTTTAGCTATGGATATAAGCCATAGCTATATTACTATGGATTTAATCCGTAGCTAAAATCTATAAAATATGTAGTTGAAACATGCCTCCCCACAGGACTTTATTAAAGACTATCAATGCTTAAGGGGTTCCATGGGGCCCATTGCAATATACATGTTTTATCTAATTCGTCCATCAATTTTGAAATATTATTTCAGTGAATGGGCCCAAAAATTAGAAAGATCAAAAGTCTAAGTGGACCACACCATAAGAAATAATGAAAAATAAATTTATATCGTTAATATGTTGTGTGATCCACCTACATCTTCAATCTGACTCATTTTTTGGATAAACCCTAAAAATGAGCCGTTAAAATGAATGGACGAAGTGGATAATTAACATACACAAAGGTGGGCCCCACAAGTCTTAAAATAAATTAAAATGGTGATATGTCTGTCACCCTAAAACGTAATTTCGTCCGCGCTTCTCTTTCGCGTGCACCCAATTTTCCAAACCCCCCCCCCCCCTCTCTCTCTCTCTCTCTCTCTCTCTCCCACGCACTCACCCTCCCTCTCTCTCTCTACCTCTCCATTTCCCTCGCCCTCTCTCGATCTCTCGTGCTCCCTCACGCTTTCTCTATCTCTTAGCCCCATTTCCCTCTCTCTATTTCCCAACCTCTTTGTCTCTCTCGCTAGGGTTTTCAAAACCCCCTTTCGCTGCAAACTCACAATTGATCTGTGAGCACATCCAGTGCTAGGGTTTTTGAAACCCCTTTCTACAGTTATGCTTTGTCTATGGTATTTGGGTAATAATCTCCCTTTTCTATCCAATATTTCTTTGTAGTACTTTCTGGCTGCTATAGGATGATCCCATTCGTGTTATAGTTCAATGTGATGGTAAGACTCCAGATCCATGGGTTGAGGATAGTCTATATCTTCAAAGACTTACAAATGCTAATTGTGTATGTTTCATGTATTCCTTTTCTGGTTTTAATTTCATTACACTGACATGGAATCAGATTGATTCTTAGCTTGGTCAATAACTTACGACCATATGGTGGGAAGATGCAATATGTTTCAAGCCATATTCATGAGTTCATCTTATGAAATTGGTGATGATGGTTAGGAAATTTTCTTTCCACATGAGTGTTAGCAATTCCTCGGTATTAACTGTTCAAATATGCTCTTTTGTTCTATTTATTATTATTATTATTATTACCGATGTCTGAGATTTTCAAGCCCAATAGAAATCATGAAAAATCAATGGAGGAAGGAGTGAATGGGAATTTAAAAGAAGGTGATGGGTGATGCTCTTCTAAGTAAAGATGGGGATTCTTCTTTCACTGCTTTGAAAAACAGTAGAGAAGGAGTTCTCAGTTCTCTGTGTCATTCTTATTGAAGGTGAGTTTTCTTTCTTACCTTTGTTTCTTTCTCAAGTTTTCTTAGAGAAAGTCAATTCCATTTACCTTTTTATGTGTTTTTAATGTTAGATGATGAGTTTATAGGTCTGAATTCTTACCTGGGTTTATGTTGAAATTTCACATTGTTAACTTGGCGCCTGTTTGGTTGCCTCCTCTTGGAAATGTGCTCATCTCATTTTAGTTGTTGTCAATTGCTTATGAGAGATCATAGTTTGTATAAATTGTTGGTTATACTTTTAAACCCTACAAAAAAATTGGTCTCTAATACATAGAAATGAAACGAATTCATTTTTAAGTGGTACCATTAGTTCCTTTTTGTTTTTTTTTTTTTTGTTTGAATGCATGTTTTTAGGTCTTTATGAATTATGGTGACTGTTTCTGGATTATAGGTATGAGAGCATTACATAGGCATGTCAAAATATTGTGTTGTTTGGATTTTCTTTTGTTTTTTGTTTTTGGTTTTTTTTTTTTTTGTTTTTATTTATTTTTTTAAGTTTGGTTTTTTCCTTTCTGCTTTAGAGAATGCTTTGGGTCATAATCTGATTCTAGCAATTCTGCGGGAGGATGACCTTCTCATCACCTCCCCTATGGAACTAATTAAGATAAAAAAGATGAAAAAAGTATAAAGTGAAATTTTCTAGGGAAAAAGCCCAAGTCTCCTCAGCTTTGCACATCAAGCACCTATTCGGAGATATAAAATTCCACTTCTTAAGGTTATGTACTGTTAGAATCTTTTTCTTTTTTTTTTCAGAATTGATAATTTTATTGCACGAACTGAAAGGCTCAAAGGAGAAAACAAAAAGCTACAAAGAAATATAAGGAAAAACAAAAAATACAACCTGCCCCCGTAAGCACCTATTCATAATAATTGTCTTTTATTTTTGTTGTAGTTCTTTTGTTTATTTCTGCACAAGTATTTATTTGTGCTTATCATGATCACCTGACTTCTATTAGATGGCACAACAATAGCCGTAGGTTTGTACTAATTTTCCTGAGTAGTTCCTTTAAAAACAAGGTAAGGAAATTTTTCTTTAGATTTATTTTCATTTGTTTATTCTATGTTGCAGACATTTATTTATTTATTTATTTTTATTATTGAGATAAGTGTTTTTCAAGAATGTAACTTTGGTAGTTAATGTGGTTGAAATTTACTAAGGAATACTAATGTAACTGAGATGAAGATATGAAACACATGAACAATTCAAATAAAGTTAGTGATTAGTTGTCATTATCCATTGATAGAAGTATGTGGAAAGTGAGAAAATTTAATGGAAGGATCCAGTTTATTTTTGTTGATTACTTGGAAATGAAGGATTTGAGAAAGATAATTTGACCATATTAATTACAAACTTGTCTATCTCCCAATTTTGACATCTTTGTTTCTTTGACTGTAATTTGATCATCATTAAAGATTAGAATTGAATGCATACTGCTATTTTGTCATATGTCATTTTGCTAACTATGAATATAATGTGCGTGTTGTTCATACTTTTCAGTGGAATTTTCTCATCATTGATAAAGAAAAAAGTTGTGTATACTCATTAAACAAATTGTTATAGTTGTCCGATCAGTGTGATTGCTCTATCTAGGTAGCCATATGCAATTGGGAGCACATAATTTGTAGAGCCATGGGAGCACTGGATCATTTCTCTAATTTACATTTCAATTTACTTAGTTCATAATTTCTGTGTTCAGATATCTCAAATACCAAAAGCATTAGTTAATGCATATAAGAAAGTAGCAAGAACGTCGGAGGAAAAAGTGCGCAAAAGATGCAGGTCTTGATACAAATGCAAGTCTTGATGAAGAATTAGTATATAGCACAAGCACATACATGCATTCACACTTGCATGTTGTAGCACTAACAATGTGTGGAAGATGGCATTTATTACACAGCACATATGCAATATAATTCCTTTTTGAAAATACATCTCAACTCTATCATACATTAGTATTCTTCACTCAAATCAGTTTACAGGCACTTGTTTTGCCAGTTCTGTACATCAATTATTTGTCTGATTTTTCTTAAGTCCCATCAAACATGCTTTTTTTTTTGGTTAGGTTGTTAATACACCCACTGTCAGTTCATTTGAGAGCACTTTCTAATACATCTGTTGTTTGTAACTCCTATAGCTATACTGTAGATTGAAACTTTATTTCTAAATAAGAAAAAAAATGTTAGCTGAAATTGTGGTTGGTCTAAATTTTCTAGGTGTAGAGAGTGGAAGTACAAAGAGTATGGCTAATGCTGCAGAGTGCGTCGAAAGGGCAACCGGTGACATGTTGATTGGTCTGAACTGGGGAGTCAATATTGAGATCTGTGACATTATTAATATGGATCCAGGGTATATACTTCTTGCACCCTGCCTTTTCTTTTGATGTGCATACTATCGTTGATGGCATGGACACTTTTCTCTCTATTGTGTTAAGCTTCGTTTCGGACTGGAGAGTCTAGTACATAGTTCATTATTTGCTAAGAAAATAAGGTTGACAGGTTTTTTATTTTCTGTTATTACTCATCACTACAAGGAGTGAATGTTGAGATGTTTTCAAAACCTTGTTCAACCTTAGTACAATGATAATTGCAATTTTGATAATGCATCCAAAAGTACCCTCAATGTATTCTTAGGAAGATTAATCATGGGTCTTATTATGTACGTAATTGTTGTGGCCACAACGTTTCTTCTGTGGTATTTTCCTTAAGAGTTTAATCAAAATTGCATGTGTCATTTAAACCCTTGATCTTTTTCTTTCAATAACTTGTTCCTTCTGTAGTTTATTTAATTCCATAGCCAATGGTCTTAATATCCTGTTGCAAATTATTCAAATCTTTTCTTGTTGTATTGTGAGACCCGACCTGAGTTCGCATGTGTGCATATGTGTGTGAGTATGCATTCTGTCCATCTTGATCCCACGGTCCTACCGGTCGAATCCCGGCAACCCGTAACCCTTGAATAATGTTTGCGGTCATCCGTAAGTTCAGTCATGAAGACCCGACTCAGATCGAGTTGAAATGTATGTCATTGCGACCGCATCATCGCCACGGTTCCAACGCTGCGTCTCATGCATAAATCCGACATGTCCATCAAAAGTTGTAGGCCGCGCATTATTTGGACCGTTGGTTGCATGATTGGTGGACCTCACCATGAGTTGCACGTTTTCTCATACATGACATCATCCTATGTTTCATAATTACCTTACTAGCCTAGCTAGCCTAAGCCATAGACCCATAGCTAGCATCTTATGATGAGTTCTCTTCTCTAGGCTACTACTTTTCCCTCTCTCTCATGGCAATCATGCCTTTTTCTCTATCCTAGGCTAGAAAAATATGAAATTTTCTCTTTTCAATGAGAGAAGAGTCATCATTACTTTTAGTTTCTAGCAATTTCATGATTTGCTTTCATAAAAACTCTCTATCTTAGCAACTTCCTTCTTATTTCTTCCCATCTTCTCTCCTTCCTTCTCTCTTGCAAAAAAAAATCTAGCCCCTTTTTCCCTCTTCTCTAGCCCCTTCTCCTCCTTTTTCCTCTCAATCCTTCCATTAAAAACTCATCTGATCCATCTATCTTAGTTCCTTAGAGCATTTGGAGCTAGGAGGTCAAAGTTTGGAGCAATCTAAGGTGGGTGTATCCTAGGATTTAAGATTTCTATTTTCACGTTCTTAGACCTTTTTTCTTTTTATATGAGATGTTTAGGACCCACCAATCAATGGTGGAGATTCTACATCATCCATTAGTTGTGGCCAAATGGCCTATTTGATACATGCATGCCCATGCATAGGGTTTTTCCTCTATGTGCCCCTATCATGGAGGATTACTTGGATTTCATGACATGATAGGTCATCTAGACCTTAGAATCATGGGTGGGATGACATCCAAACCATTGATCTTGAATCTAGGACATGCATGTGGTGGATCTTTATTGTAGCATATGAATAAAAGGAATGTATGGTGTGATTGATGAAGGGGAGGGCCTCAATGTGACGGAGCCCCTCCTCTTGTGGCCGATTCTTTATTTTTTTAATGATAGAATTCTTATCTTGCATATGTGGCCCACCTTGTAGGCCAACAAAAATTCAAACCAACCATGGAGCTTGGACCCCCATAGCGGTCCATCCTTAGACATATGGCCGCAAAATCTACCTAAATGGGACACAAGCAAGGGGTATTTGATAATGGGGAAGGTCTGGACATTTGTGGGGTCCACTGGGGTGGTCCACCATACAAATTCCTGGGGTTAAATCCCATAGAAATAATGTTTATATTTTAATTCTTTTTATTGCATGTTACTGTCCAGATTGCTGGAATTGTTTCTTTTATGTTGTAACGTATGGGTTGTAGGCATTGTTTATGGCTCCTTTTTCCCTGATTTCTTAGACTTTTCTTTGAGTGTGGATTCCACCTAAAAGTATGTTAAATCTCACCATCATCCGTCCCTATTTGATCACCCAAAGGGGTGGGCCAAGGAGGTTGGACGGTCCAGATTTTTTGGATTGTCCAGCCACTCTGCTTGCTGGAAAAACATAAATGTCAACAGGTTTTTGAAATGGTGGGCCACTTTTGTGGACCCCACATTATTATATATTTATACAGAGATGTTGGCCTTGCATTTCTCCAAATTTTGTAGACCTGGGCCCACTCTAATGGGGTACACAAGTCAAGGACAGCAGCATTGCTGCAGCAGGAAAATAAAATCTGGACCTTGCTGTCCATAATTTGTATAAAATAAATAAAATATTTATATTATCTCAAAAATATTAAAATTTTGTTGTGAGGTGTACCACCCATGGTAGGACCTACCTGCAAAATTTTAGGGCTAATGGATCTCATTTGGGCATCCTAACGGGTGGGCCAATATAGTGGACTACTAGAAAAATTCCGCTGTGCAGACCAGCAATATAGTTCCATAAAAATAAAATTTTAAAAATATTTTTCTCAAAAGGTGGCCATCTTTCTGAGTCTCATATTAATGTAGGCTTAATGAGGGACATTGGGTCCAAATTTCAAGAATTTTGAAGGCCCAGAACCTACCCATTTGGATGGCCCAAATTCAAAACAGTTACATTCCAGCAATAGTTCACCCTGGAAAGATTATATTCTTAAAATTTATTAAAATACTTTTGAGTGTCTAAAAATTATAAAAAATTTACAGGGATGTGTTAAACTCATGTTAGGACCTACCTGAAAAATTTTGGAGCCATTGGACGCCTGTACACACCATGGTAGTGGCTGGACCGGCCCACTATAATATGGTGTCCATATCAGTCTGAGATTCAGGATAGATTATTTTATTTGAATTAATTAAAATATTTTTAGATGTCCAAAAATTATAAAATTTTATGGGAGTCTGACCCACCCATGGAAGGACCACTTTATAAATTTTTAGGGCCATCAGGCCTCTGTACCAACCGTGGTGTGGCCTGCAATTTGTATCAGTTTTGGGCCAAATACCCAGGCACGCCCCTACTTTGGGTTGTTAGGCCTGCATTCTAATGGCATGGCCCACTTGAAGTGTTGTATATCTCTCTTTTATCTGGTGGGGCCCAGTATAATATATGTGGATCACCATGGGTCAGTAACCCATCTAAATTTTTAGACTCCAGCAGGCCCAAGAAATGGGTGGGCTGGAATTCCAGCAAGGGGCCCAAAATTTACTTTATGGTTGATTGTTTAGAGACTATTGTGGCACATCAGATTTGAGAGAGTGTTGCATACACTCCTTGCTTTCCTTCCTTAGATATTTTTTTTTTGGTGTAATTAGTGACTCTTAAGGTCCATCTTTGAGGTGATAATATGGGCTAGCCTTAACCAGATTTTTGGTAGTTTTATGGGACATTTGGGCTAGAAACCTATTCTTTAAGCCCAAGACTGTGCAGGGGCTGACCTTATTACTTTATAGGCCCAATGGGCCATCTACAAGTTGATCATGTGTATTTACTAGCCTTGATGCCCTCAGAAAATGCTTAATTGTGGGCTGACTTGCAAGGCCCACATAAATGTATATTGTGGAGGGCCTTGCTAAGTCTTTGGGCTGATGTGGCAAGGCCCATACTGTCAATATAGGCCTTACCCATGTGTATTCTTGGGCTTATGGGCTGACCTCAAGTCCACTATAGTGTATGAATTGGATGACTTTTACTTTGGACCATTTCCTTAGGGCCCATTATGTAATATAGTATATGCATGGCCACCCCTTTTGTGGTAGTGATTAGGCCTTTTGAACTCAGTTCTTTTGGATAGGCCCATTGATCTTGGGTCTATACTCTCCCATCTATTGTGATGGGCTTAAGGGTAATAATATGCAAGAAGTTGGGCTCTTGGCTGCCTACTAAATTGACCCTGTACTTGGGTCAAAAGTGAGGCCCAACTAACTTGTGTTAAATGTAAAACTTACCCATGTAAATGAATTACTGGGCTGCCCATGAAGCCCACCACAATATGTGGAATTATGGCCTTTGTGGTTGGGCCCAAACCTTACTTGAGGGCCCCTATATGGCCTATGAGTTGGGCTTGGAATATGGCCCATTAGGCCATGCATTACTTAGGTTTTAAACCTTATATTATATGAGTAGTGGTGGGCTACCTCTTAGAAGGCAGTTGAGGTTGAACATCCTCCTAGGTGATCCTAAGGTAGGCCCATGGGTTTCTCTATGGATGGTTAAAGGCCCACCATAGACCCTAGGCCATTTGTTTAGGGTTTAATATGTATGTATGTGGAACCTACCTTAATGCATGTTTGGTTAAGGCCATCCAAGCCTTAGATCACCCGATTATGGATGTACTCTCTGCCTTGGGTTACTGCTGGACTGACAATCCAGTAATAGGCCCACTTGATCTTTTCATGATATATACACACTCTCCATCTAGTGGGGTCCCCAGTGAGTATAGTTAGCCTTCATGAGATTATTTCCACATAGTTAACTAATTTCTGGACCTTAGCAGATCCAGGAAGTCAAACGGGCCAAAAGTTTATCAAGGGCCTTAAATGTATAATTTTATGGTTAAAACTTTATTTGGCTGTGGGGCCCACCATATTGAGAACTTTTGTACGTGTTACATGCTTATATTTTCTTATAATCTTTGAGCTTAATCAGTGATTCTTTTGGGTCACCTTTAGTGATCAGATGAGGACCCCATCTTAGATCAGATTTTTTTTTTGGCATCCCGTGGGCCTAGAGTAGGCAGGGTCGTCCCAGCTTGGCCCAACCATATAGTGGGCCAACTTCCACCATTTTGATGGACTTGTGGACTAAGATAATGATAGTATTGGGCCCTTGGTTGCCCACTTAAATTGCTAAGTTATTGGGCTGATGTAGTTGGGCCCATTTCATCCAAACTTAAACTTATTTAGTCGAATATTATGTACACAGGCTGCCCACTAAGTTCAACTTAATGCATGGATTCTATGACCATTGGGAATTGAGCTTTGGGTCTTCATTCCCCTCTTGGGGGTCATATTGTTAAAAGTGGTATTTTATCTTCTTATGGCCTATTATGAGGAATATATGTCCATAGTTACCTTTATTTTTATCTTTAATGGAGGCCTTGGGCCTTCTATCCACATCATTCATGGTTGATATGCCTTTTTAGAGAATGGTGGTTAAATGTCTCCATTATGGACCCCTCTAGGCCCGGTTGTATTTAAGAGTGATTGGATACTCATTTTAGACTCTTGCTGGGTTCATTTCTATATTACTTAGATTCACAGTTCGTACACTTAGTTTCATGGACTACCCCAGGCAAAGCGCCCCCACTAGAAGTTGGATTCCTTAAAGATATTATCTAAGTACCTGGTCTTGGTTCCTTCTTGGATAGGAGGAATATAATATACATTGCGTATCACCCTATAGTGTGACTGAATTCATCCTCATGACCACGTATATCATTGTATGCTTGGTTGACACTATGTGTGTGTAGTCATATTGTGTCATTGGGCATTGCATGATACTTTTCCTGAGGGACGTAGTATCCCCTCTCGACTACGTTGGATGCTTGAGATTGATGCACGGTTGATTGTGTGATTCATGCATCTGACATTGCATAGTATATGAGCATTATCGCCCTTACTTCATCAGGGTTGTAGTCTCTACAGATACATCGTGGATGACCATGTTTGGACACCGAAAATGTTACTTGAACATACCAGGTGCATAGGATGCCCATGGGTGAAATTCTCAAAACTTCCATGGTACCAAGGATCTGCTCCAACGTCGTGACTAGGTGGAATATATGAGTGCACGAGGGCCTTATACCATTAGGCCGTGACTCCCACTGTCGTGCAGTCGGTTGGATAGGGGTGTGGCCTTACTCGCCTAATGTAAGAGGGCATTGTTAAGCTAAGTCTGACCAGCTCGTGAATGGGTCCACTACCTTCAGGCCTTGCTGGTGATTGGTTGTCCACAGGTAGGTAGTGAGGTCTCTTACGCTCGTTTGACTGTGCGGGGTCTGTAAAGCGGCAGTCATCCAGTAGTGTAATGGACCCCAGTGATTTTCTCATGATGGAAATGTACTTGATATGTGGATTGAATATGAGCACTGGCATAACTTTACATTACATTTGCATCAGTTGTGTAAGCCTCATAATGCATCGCCTTGGCATAGCGCCCAGTACTCATTGCATTACATTACTCATTGCACTATATAGCCTTGGTATGGTTTCCTACATTATCATACTGCCTTGGTATAGCTTCTTGTGTTCATGATAGCCTTGGTAAGGCTAGTGGTATTAGTATTGATCGTGACTCCCTTCTGCATTCTCTATCTTCTTCTGAACACCATTGTCACACACTTTCACCACCCTCTAAGCTTTCTATAAGCTTATGCACGATTGATGCGTGTAAGAGATCTTCTTTCTTCTGTTATCTTATGTATGTCCTTTTGGACCCAATGTAAGCTTATAAAAGTTTAAATTCATAGTGGATTTTGTGATGTGTGCCTTTGTTATTCTCAGATTTACTTGTTGTGATCTTGGGTATGCTCGTATTGGAGATAATTACATTGTTATGAAAATCCTCCTTGTAGGATCCCAGGATCAGAACCTATCTCAGGAGCCGAGAATGGAGTACTATGGAGGCTATTGTGGCCAGAACCGGTCATCGGGTTCCTTGTGAGGTCCGGTTACCGAGTCTGGGGCGTGACATGTATCTAATTCCAAGTTCCTGACTAACATCATGTTTTAATGCAGGAAATGGTTTGTTCATGTTTAAAGTGGCTACGAGATGTATTGGTGTGAATTTTCTTGGGCTGAAAATAAATAAGAAGGTAAATATTTCTTTATTTCTTTTTATTTTGTGAAAGAAACTTCCATGCTTCAAAAAATTTCGATCTGGTGCAGCTTGTGAAACGAAGTCTAGATTTTCATTGAGTTTGGAAAGTTGATTTGATAAGCTGAAATTTGTGCAGGCTGCATTTAAATCACTTGTTGGTGTGGGTTATCAAACATTGCAGAGTTTACTTTTGGACTTGCAATAAACTACATTCAGTGAAAGTCTTGTGGGAACTGGATATTATATACATACTCATATATTTTTATTGGGGATGCAGTCGTTGCATTTTTTTCCCTTCTTCTTCTTCTTCTTCTTCTTTTTATTTGTTTGTTTATTTTTTTCCCTCTTTATGGGGTTTTTGCTCCCTTTGGCAGTTTTTCTGCCCTTTAATAAAGTTTAGCTCTGCAAGTGGTGTATTTTGGGTTTTGTGCCAATTTCTTAAAATCTATCAATGTTGTTCGTCCTCTTTGTGTTTTAGGCCTGTCAGATATCCTCAAATAAAGCCCTAGTGCATTGGATTTTCTTGAGACTTATATCTCTGATTGCCTCTGTTTTGTTTTTATGGTAACATATCAGCTTTCTTTCTCATCTTTCCTTCAGATCGTTCTGCATTTCTGCTCTGTTTCACTAGTTTTTTTTTTTATACAGGATACTAATTCATATACAAAAGAAGGAGAAGAAGAAGAATAAAGAAGGTCTGAATATCATTTGCCTCTATACATTTGTTATTTATTTCCTCATACATTTGCCTCTATAGTTGTAGAACTTTTTGCCTGACAGTTGTGTTCCTCCAATGTTTCCTTTAAAAAACTGCCAATGGCCTCACTTGTAAAAACTGAAAAATCCATTGTGTATAATCTCCTGTATGTCATGCATGCTAATTGTTTGATGAAATGTCTCAACAAGGAATGTTTTTTATTTGATTTCTTTGTTGATATATGTGTGGATGTGATCTTTTATATTTTATTTTTAAGTTTAGGACTTCCTGGCTATTTATATAATGCTTTTTTTATATGAATGAATATTCCTTTGACACTGTTTATTGATTTTATAATGTGTTAGAAACTAGGAAGTATTCCTTGTGGTTATTTCATTTGATTATGCTAACTTAAATTTGATATGAATGCCAATAAGTTAATTTCAGTTCATTAATAAGTGCTCCAAATGTACTTTTAGAGTTTCCTACATACCTTCACATCTTTGCAATTAAATTTAATCAACTATTTGGATGGAATTTCAAGGCTTTATAGTAATCAACTGAAATTTTATTTTCTCTTGTTTAAGGCCTGTTTGGATGCACCCCGTAATGAGAATGATGTTGGAACTTGGGTGTTTGTTTTAGATGTTGGGTTTGATTTAGTTCAGAGGGGAGTCATACATTACTAGTTAGCGAAAATTATGCTCCATAACCATGGATGTCAAGGAACTCTTACTGAAGCTCAATTCTGTCAAAGAGTCACTGAATTAGGCTAATTCTAATACAAGTTTGTCCATTGAAATGGCCACATTGAGCTTGTAAAAATGAAAGGCATTAAGGTGAGTTTGTTTGAAAGAGAACTGTTTGTAAAGAAACATTTTTCAAGGAAGTCTTTTCATAAAAAAAAGTCATAAAAATTTTCGAAACCTCCCCTTGTCTTTTTTTTTTCCTCTTTAAATACTTTATTGGAAAATAGAAAATGTCACTCTCTCCTTTATTCTCCAAGATCCCAAATTGGCCTTTAATTTCTTTCTTCTATTAGTATTGTATAGTTATTATATAGAATGGTTTGATGGATGCTTTGATTGGTAGTTTGAACAATAGATGGATTGGTGCATAACTTTTGCTTCACTGCCTTAATTAGCTTTTACTTCAATTTCCTATAATATTTGCAAGGTTATGGAATATGAATTGATTCATTTAAATGGTCTAGACTCATAAATATCCATTATTTATTTGAATGATTTGAATTATGATTGGAATGAATACTCATAACCAAAACTCAAACTAAGGCTTGAAAACTCAGTTGTTGGCCTTGAAAACTCAGCCCAAGTCCAACCCTCAGACATCTAGGGTCAACCAAAACTCAAACTGAGGCTTACCCCTTTTGGCTCTAGCTAGTAGACCAAGGCCAGCTCAATGGAAAAATTTCTTTTCATGCCTCCTCTAAGTGCCTATTGGTTCACTTTCTTTGATGGGCTGTTTATTTTTCCCCAACAATAGTTGCATTTAGCTGCAATAATAGCAATTTTACGTTATTTGATTCAGCCACTAATTTTTTCTTGTCCCAGACGAATACTTCCACTAAGCAGTTTAATGATTTGAGATCCTTCTGCCTGAGATTATTTCATTCAGAACTTGCAAATGTTACCAGATCTAATGGCAGTTTTTCAGAAAGACATGTCCTGTTGGTCTCAAAGAAAGGATGCCTGATCTTTTATGATCCATATTATGACTAAAGGTCCACATGGGTGTTTCTGCCTCTTTCAGCAGATGAGTTGTCTTCCCCCAAATTTCAATATTTCACCTAGATAGCTTCAAAATCTGAATTATTTGGATGTTGATTTTGGAGTAGAAAAGAGACTTCCTTGGCTAGCTTATTTAACATGCTTCCAATGGAATGTTTGTCCAAATCACAACAGACATAAGAAATAATGGTGATTAACATCCAAAAGGTACCTTATGTGTCCAAGAAAGTATTCAATTAAGTATGGTTGGTCTTATAGATATCCTATAAATTCTCCCCTTTTGTTTGATTGGTATGCGGCGGTTGCATATAACTCCAAAGGCACGTCTGCTCTTCATCCACGCAGCTATAATTCTATGAGCAACATCACATTAGTCTTAGGCTCCATTTGGTCATCACATTAGTATTTATGAAAACATTTTTAAAAAATAAATAAATAAATAGAGCCTAAGCCCTTTTTTAACTCCGTCAATGCAAATCCTTGCATTGTCGGTCCTAAGCTCGAGTAAAGGAGGAGGGAGAAGGGCCTTAGAATGAGATCGTTGACTATGGAGGAGACCCTGAAAATGCAGTATCTCTGATTTTATATTTTACTTGTACATATATTCTTGTATTGATTACTCAAGCATGACGGTTATTCGCATTCTTTCAGGTAGATGTTGCAAGTAGGAGGATTAGAGCTGCGTATTTCAGATTCAAGCATCTGGTACGTCTCTTGTCAAGAATGCACATGTGTAGTTCATCAAAAAATACATTATGTGATTATAATTACATTTATTTGTTGCAAATGTGAATGGTATTGTATTTACGAATGTGAATGAAAATAAACAACTTATAATATATATATATGTGTGTGTGTGTGTGTGTGTGTGTTATCAATGAAGAATACCTTGATTAGGGGGACATAAAATTCTTGTAGCTTATGGTATGGTGCCCTAATATTGGTTGTATGTTACTAGTATGTAGTAGATAATACTAGGTTCAATATTTTTTGTATGTGGCTAAAGTTTTTATCTCAACTACTTATAACCTAAACCTAAACCTATAACATAAAACCTACACCTAATCCTAATCTCACCTCCTTAACCGAAACCTAAACTTGAAAACCCAAACTTATAACCTTAACCTAAACCTAAACCTATACTTATAACCTATAACCTAAACCTTCACCTATAACCGAAACCTTAACCTATAAACTAAACCTATAACCTATAACCTATAACCTAAACCTATACTTAACCTTAACCTATAACCCAAACCTAAACCTATAACCTATAGCCTAAACCTAAACCCAATCCTGAACCCGAACCCGATTTTCTAAACATAAACATTAACCTATAACCTATACTTATAACCTTAACCTAAACCTATTCTCAAATCTCAAAACCTATACCTATAACCTAAACCTAGACCTTAACCTAAACATAAACCTATAACCTAAAATTAAATGGAGCCTAAGCCCTTTTTTAACTCCGCCAATGCAACTCCTTGCATTGCCGGTCCAAAGCCCGGATAAAGGAGGAGGGAGAAGGGCTTTAGAATGAGATCATAAACTATGGAGGAGATCCTGAAAATGCAGTATCTCTGGTTTTATGATTTTACTTGTAGATTTCTGTATTGATTACTCAAGCATGACGGTTATGCGCATTCTTTCAAGTGGATGTTGTATGTGGGAGGATTAGAGCTACATATTTCAGATTCAAGCATCTGGTATGTCTCTTGTCAAGAATGCACATGATTGGAGTGGCATGGCCATTTGGACGGGCCGTATTTATGTATTTGCTCAAAATTGATGGAGCAGACCCAGACGTGCATCGGAGCTATCCGGAAGAGGGGGGTCCCTAGAAGGTAGAAACTGCTATTATGACCATGATGAAGCTGTACATTTTCTATGGACGACATTGGAGGGGCCTGACCATTTGGACAAGTCGTGTTTATGTATTTGTTCGAAATTAATGGAGCAGACCCGGACGTGCGTCGGAGCTATTCGGATGAGCGGGGGTCCCTGGAAGGTGGAAACCGCTGTTATGACTATAATAAAGCTATCCATTTCCTATGGGCGGCATTAAAAATGCCTAGCCATTAGGACAGGCGGTGTTTATATTTGTATTTGTAAGGACCACACCCTTAACCTAAACTCGAACCCATTATCAAATCCAAAAACCTATAACATAAACCCAAACCTTAACCCAAACCTATAGCCTATAACCTAAACCTAAATCAAAACCTAAACCTAAAGCCTAAACCTATAACCTATAACCTAAATAAAAAACCTATAACCTTAACCTAAACCTATAACATATAACCTAAATCAAAACCAAAACCTATAACCTAAACCAAAACCAAAACCTATAACCTAAACCCGAACCCATTCTCAAATCTAAAAACCTATAACCTAAACCTAAACCTTAACCTAAACCATTAACCTATAACCTAAATCAAAACCTATAGCCTAAACCAAAACCAAAACCTATAACCTAAACCCAAACCCATTCTCAAATCCTATAACTTATAACCTATAACCTAAACCAAAACCTATAAGCTAAACTAAAACTAAAACCTATAACCTAAACCCGAACCCATTCTTAAATCCCAAAACCTATAACCTATACCCGAACCCATTCTCAAATCCAAAAACCTATAACCTAAACCTTAACCCAAACCGTTAACCTATAACCTAAACCAAAACCAAAACCTATAACCTAAACCCAAACTCATTCTCAAATCCTATAACCTATAACATAAACTTAAACCAAAACCTAAACCTATAACCTATAACCTAAACCCGAACCCATTCTTGAATCCCAAAACCTATAACCTAAACCTAAACCTTAACCTAAACCGTTAACCTAAAAGATAAATCAAAACCTATAGCCTAAACCAAAACCAAAACCTATAACCTAAACCAAAACCAAAACCTATAACCTAAACCTGAACGCATTCTTAAATCCAAAAACCTATAACCTAAACCCGAACCCATTCTCAAATCCAAAAACCTATAACCTAAACCTAAACCTTAACACAAACCGATAGCCTATAACCTAAATCAAAACTTATAACCTAAACTGAAACCGAAACCTATAACCTAAACCTGAACCCATTCTCAAATCATATAACCTATAACCTAAACCTAAACCAAAACCTAAACCTAAAATCTATAACCTAAATCGGAACCCATTCTCAAAACCAAAACCTATAACCTAAACCAAAACCAAAACCTATAATCTAAACCCGAACCCATTCTCAAATCCTATAACCTATAACCTAAACCTAAACCAAAACATAAACCTATAACCTATAACCTAAACCAAAACCTATAACCTAAACCTGAGCCCATTCTCAAATCCAAAAACCTATAACCTATAAAATAAACCAAAACCTATAACCTAAACCAAATTTAAAAACTATAACCTAAACCCGAACCCATTCTCAAATCCCAAAACCTATAACCTAAACCAAAACCTATAACCTAAACCCGAACCTATAACCTAAACCCGAACCCATTCTTAAATCCAAAAACCTATAACCTAAACACGAACCCATTCTCAAATTCAAAAACCTATAACCTAAACCTAAACCTAAACCAAAACCTATAACCTAAACCAAAACCAAAACCTATAACATAAACCCGAACCCATTCTTAAATCCTAAAACCTATAACATAAACCTAAACCTAAACCTATAACCTATAACCTAAATCAAAACCTTTAACCTAAACCAAAACCAAAACCTATAACCTAAACCCGAACCCATTCTCAAATCCCAAAACCTATAACCTATCCCTAAACCTTAACCTATAACCTAACCTAAACCTATACTTATAACCTAAAACTATTCCCAAATCCCAAAACCTATAACCTAAACCTAACCTTTCCCTAAATCTATAACCTAAACTCAATTTCCTAAAGCGAAACCTACACATAATCCTAATCTCAACTCCCTAACCTAAACCTAAACTTAAAACCCAAACTTAAACCTAATCTCGAACCTGAACCTGATTTCCTAAACCTAAACCATAACCCATTCTCAAATCCAAAAACCTATAACCTAAACCAAAACCAAAACCTATAACCTAAACTCGAACCCAATCTCAAATCCCAAAACCTATAACCAAAACCTATAACCTAAACCCGAACCCATTCTCAAATCCTAAAACCTATAACCTATCCCTAAACCTTAACTTATAACCTATACTTATAACTTAAAAATATTCCCAAATCCCAAAGCCTATAACCTAAACCTAACCTTTCCCTAAACCTATAACATAAACTCAATTTCCTAAAGCTAAACCTACACTTAATCCTAATCTCAACTCCCTAACTTAAACCTAAACCTAAACTTGAAAACTCAAACTTAAACCCAATCCCGAACATGAACCCGATTTCCTAAACCTAAACCATAACCCATTTCCAAATCCAAAAACCTATAAGCTAAACCAAAACCAAAACCAAAACCTATAACCTAAACCTGAACCCAATCTCAAATCCCAAAACCTATAACCTAAACCAAAACTAAAACCTATAACCTAAACCCGAACCCATTCTCAAATCCCAAAACCTATAACCTATCCCTAAACCTTAACCTATAACCTAACCTAAACCTATACTTAAAACCTAAAACTATTCCAAATTTCCAAAACTATAACCTAAACCTAACCTTTCCCTAAACCTATTATCTAAACTCAATTCCCTAAAGCTAAACCTACACCTAATCCTAATCTCAACTCCCTAACCTAAACCTAAACCTAAACTTGAAAACCCAAACTTAAACCCAATCCCGAACCTGAACTCGATTTCCCTAACCTAAACCATAACCCATTCTCAACTCCAAAAACCTATAACCTAGACCTAAACAAAAATCTATAACCTAAATCGGAACCCATTCTCAAAATCAAAACCTATAATCTAAACCAAAACCAAAACCTATAACCTAAACCCGAACCCATTCTCAAATACCGTAAACCTTAACCTATAACCTAACCGAAGCTTATACTTATAACTTAAAAATATTCCCAAATCCCAAAACATATAACCTAAACCTAAACTTTCCCTAAACCTATAGCCTAAACTCAATTCCTTAAAGCTAAACCTACACTTAATCCTAATCTCAACTCCCTAACTTAAACCTAAACCTAAACTTGAAAATCCAAACTTAAACCCAATGCCGAACATGAACCCAATTTCCTAAACCTAAACCATAACCCATTTCCAAATTTAAAAACCTATAAGCTAAACCAAAACCAAAACCAAAACCTATAACCTAAACCTGAACCCATTCTCAAATCCCAAAACCTATAACCTAAACCAAAATCAAAACCTATAACCTAAACCCGAATCCATTCTCAAATCCCAAAACCTATAACCTATCCCTAAACCTTAACCTATAACCTAACCTAAACCTATACTTATAACCTAAAACTATTCCAAAATCCCAAAACTATAACCTAAACCTAACCTTTCCCTAAACCTATTATCTAAACTCAATTCCCTAAAGCTAAACCTACACCTAATCCTAATCTCAACTCCCTAACCTAAACCTAAACCTAAACTTGAAAACCCAAACTTAAACCCAATCCCGAACCTGAACTCGATTTCCCTAACCTAAACCATAACCCATTCTCAACTCCAAAAACCTATAACCTAGACCTGAACAAAAATCTATAACCTAAATCGGAACCCATTCTCAAAACCAAAACCTATAACCTAAACCAAAACCAAAACCTATAACCTAAACCCGAACCCATTCTCAAATACCAAAACCTATAACTTATCCGTAAACCTTAACCTATAACCTAACCTAAGCTTATACTTATAACTTAAAAATATTCCCAAATCCCAAAACATATAACCTAATCCTAAACTTTCCCTAAACCTATAGCCTAAACTCAATTCCTTAAAGCTAAAACTACACTTAATCCTAATCTCAACTCCCTAACTTAAACCTAAACCTAAACTTGAAAATCCAAACTTAAACCCAATCCCGAACATGAATCCGATTTCCTAAACCTAAACCATAACCCATTTCCAAATCCATAACCCATTTCCAAATTCAAAAACCTATAAGCTAAACCAAAACCTATAACCTAAACCTGAACCCATTCTCAAATCCCAAAACCTATAACCTAAACCAAAACCAAAACCTATAACCTAAACCCGAACCCATTCTCAAATCCCAAAACCTATAACCTATCCCTAAACCTTAACCTATAACCTAACCTAAACCTATACTTATAACCTAAAACTATTCCCAAATCCCAAAACCTATAACCTAAACCTAACCTTTACCTAAACCAATAACCTAAACTCAATACCCTAAAGTGAAACCTACACTTAATCCTAATCTCAACTCCCTAACCTAAACCTAAACCTAAAATTGAAAACCCAAAATTAAACCAATCCCAAACCTGAACCCGATTTTCTAAACCTAAACCATGACCCATTCTCAAATCCCAAAACCTATAACCTAAATCAAAACCAAAACCTATAACCTAAACCCGAACCCATTCTCAAATCCCAAAACCTATAACCTATCCCTAAACCTTAACCTATAACCTAAACTAAACCTATACTTATAACCTAAAACTATTCCCAAATCCCAAAACCTATAACCTAGACCTAACCTTTCGCTAAACCTATAACCTAAACTCAATTCTCTAAAGCTAAACCTACACCTAATCCTAATCTCAACTCTCTAACCTAAACCTAAACCTAATCTTAAAAACCCAAACTTAAACCCTATCCTGAACCTGAACCCAATTTTCTAAACCTAAACCATAACCCATTCTCAACTCTAAAAACCGATAACCTAAACCTAAACCTAAACCAAAACCTATAACCTAAACCCGAACCCATTCTCAAAACCAAAACCTATAACCTAAACCCGAACCCATTCTCAAATCTCAAAACCTATAACCTAAACCTAAACCAAAACATATAACCTAAACTGAAACCAAAACCAAAACCTATAACCTAGAACCCATTCTCAAATCCCAAAACCTATAACCTAAACCAAAACCAAAACCTATAGCCTAAACCCAAACCCATTCTCAAATCCAAAAACATATAACCTAAACCAAAACCTATAAACTAAACCAAAACTAAAACTTATAACTTAAACCCAAACCCATTCTCAAATCCCAAAACCTATAACCTAAACCCGAACCCATTCTCAAATACCAAAACCTATAACCTAAACCTAAACCTTAACCTAAACTTATAACCTAAACCAAAACCTATAACCTAAACCCGAACTCATTCTTTAATCCCAAAACCTATAACCTAAACCTAAACCTTAACATAAACATATAACCTATAACCTATAACCTAAACCTAAACCAAAACCTAAAACCTAAACCCGAACCCATTCTCAAATCCAAAAACCTATAACCTAAACCTATAACCCATAACCTAAACCAAAACTAAAACCTATAACCTAAACCCGAACCCATTCTCAAATTTCAAAACCTATAACCTGACCTAAACCTATACTTATAACCTAAAACTATTTCCAAATCCCAAAACCTATAACCTAAACCTAACCTTTCCCTAAACCTATAACCTAAACTCAATTCCCTAAAGCTAAACCTACACCTAATCCTAATCTCAACTCCCTAACCTAAACCTAAACCTAAACTTGAAAACCCAAACTTAAACCCAATCCCGAACCTGAACCCGATTTCCTAAACCTAAACCATAACCCATTCTCAATTCCCTAAAGCTATAACCTATAACCTTTCCCTAAACCTAAACATAAAACCTAAATGTATTCTCAAATCCTTAAACCCAAACCTATACCTAATCCTAATCTCAACTCCTTAACCTAAGCCTAAACTTGAAAACCCAAACCTAAACCCGAACCCGAACCCAATTTCCTAAACCTTAACCTTAACCTATAATCAAGTTCCTAAAAGCTATAACCTATAACCTAAACCAAAACCTATAACCTGAACTTAAACCAAAACTTATAACCTAAACCTTAACCTATAACCTATAACCTAAACTTAATTATAACCTATAACCTAACCTTAACATAAACCTTAACATAAACCTATAACCTAAACCTAAACTAAAACCTATAATCATATGGTGAGACCATTTCTTTTATGTCAATTTTATTCCTCTTTGAATTTTTTTTTTAATTCATTAAGAAAAAAAAGTAGTTATACATGATGCACTTCTTTCACTTTGTCTTTCTTTTCTCTAATGGGCATTCTAATTTATGTATGACATGACTGTTTATAAGATGATGGAATATACGAAGCTGTTGAAATTTCAGGGTGAAGTCGAGCACATTTCTCTAATGAAGCCAAAGATTTGTATTTTCAGCATTATTGTAATTGTAATTGTAATTGATTGAATGAATTGGATTGTAATTGATTGTAATTGTAATTGTAAGACCCGTATCCTAGTTCATACTGTTCCGTCGACTCCCGCGATCCTTCTGGTCGAATTCGACAATCCTCGACCACTTTCTGATGTTTGCGCGTGATCCTAAGCTGAGACCTGTATGCCAAAGATGGCTAAAATTGAAACCTATACCTTAGCGACTGAGCCGTCGTCGAGGTTCTAACGCCACGACTCGCACACCGACCCGATACCCAGGCTAAAAGATGTCAGTCTGCGTTCAATTCGAAGAAAACACCACGCGTTGCGAATTATGAGGAAATGTCTACGAGATGTCCCATCAATCAATCAATCACTCATGTCAAGTACAAGTCAAGTCACTCCATACCCAAGTACAACAACCCATACCTTTCTCTTACACAAGCAAGCCCAAGGTCAACCCTCACATCACTTCACCTCTCTCTCCACCCATCCCTTCTTACAACACACCACTCCACCCATCACCCATCACATCACTCCATCACCCTTTTTCACCCATCACTCTCCTCTCTTTCTCATTCATTCTCAAAAAAAAAATCCCAAGCAAAAGAGCTTCACACGTCCAAGCTCTCTCTCCCTCTCCCAAATGCCAAGTGTGGCCCACCTTCCCTACTCTCTCATCTCTCATCTCAACCGTTGATCCATCATCTACCACCGTTAAAAGTCAAGAAAAGGAGCTAAGGAGGCTAGGGGAGCAAGGAGGAGGCTTAGAGGTGGGTGATCTTTGAATTTTCACCGTTGATTTCATGATTTAAGGGCCCACTTGTTATGGGACCCACTTGATGTACGTGTTGTATCAATGGAGGGCCCATAGTGGCGGGATCCCTCCTCTCCATTACTGTCTCTCTTGTTCTCTCTCTCTTTTCTCTGTCTTTCTCTCTCTCTTATCCTTTCCCTAGAATGAAGTGGGCCCCACCAACTCATGTTAAATCTACTCCATCCATCAAACGGTGTGGTCCATCACATTTTTGGATGAAGTGATGCAAAACATATATATATATATATATATATATATATATATATATATATATATATATATACATTATTATATTGTATTAATATTTTATATATATATATGGTGGGCCACGTCCCATGTGGGACCCACCACGATGCATGTTTTAATCCATACCGTCCAGCGTCCCTGGACGCTGGAACGGGTGTGGTTAACTTGGAGTGTGTGCACTGACATAGGTGTGTACTTGCATGCAAAAAAAAAGAGAGAGAAAAAGGTACTCTTTTAGAATGGGTCACTCATGCAAGCCCCACCTTGATGTTTATATATGATCCAAGCCATACATTCTATTCTCGGGATCATTTTAGGCGTTGAGCCGAAAAATGAGACCGATCCAATCATCTGGCGGGCCATGGTATTAAGAATGGTAGTATTTTCTGTTGAAACTTGGAAGAATGATTGCTGGGGTCCACCAGAAGCTTGGACCCACTTGAAACTTATTTTGGACCCCTATTTTTGTGGGACACATGCAATGGACGGGATAAATCTAGTTAACGTGGGTCTCACCTAGGATAAAAAAAAATATTTTTTATTGGCATGACTTTGTGCCATGACGTCCAGAGACGTCCACGTTAAAAAAAAAAAAAAAAGAAGAAAAAAAAAAAGATGGCCGCATTGGCCCAGTTGTAGACCCTACCATGATGTATGTTCTACATTCATGCCGTTCATTTTATGGGTCCCCTTTGTGTATGGGGCTATCCCAAAAATCAGTCGTATATGGAACTCAGGTGGGCCATACCATCTAAAATCATGTGAAGACATGCCTAAGACATGTAAAAGCGCTTGGTGGGGCCTACCCGAATTTTGAATATGGCTAAAACTTAGTCTGAACCCTCAAACAGGTGGGACACACATAATGGGTGGGTTGGATTTGTAAACCACATTTCAATGGGCCCCACGACCACACCCAGCAGGTTGGCTAGCAAGTAAATATCACGGTGGGTCCCTTGGTCCAAGGGACCTTTTTAACAGATTGGAGGAAAATAAACGTTATGATGGGCCCCACCCCCTGGTCCACGTGACTTCATGAATAGTATGGATGGCAATAAACATCACCGTGCCCCCCCCCCCCCCCCCCCCCCCCCCCTGGACAGATTGGATGGAATTAAACATTGTGGGGGGGGGGGGGGGGGGGGGGGGCCCTGGTCCACGTGACCATATGAACAGGTGGGGTGGCAAATAAATATCACGGTGGGCTCCAGACCCACCACCATGTCCATGTGACCTTCTGGATAGGTTGAATGTAAATAAACATTTCAGTGGGCCCCCTTTGGTCCATGTGACCATACCAATAAGTTGGCTGGAAAATAAACATTTTGGTGGGCCCTCTATTTATGTGATTGTATCAACAGATTGGATAGGGAAAACAAACATTATGGCGGGCTTCACATGAGGCTCATTTTGATAAGTTTTTAGGCCCATCTGGGCATGTATATAGGCCCAATGTTGAGGCCCACTTTGTTATTTATGGGCCCATGTGTGTAGGCTCATTTAATGTACTTATGGCCCATTGTTGAGGCCCACTTTGGCATATATAAGGCCTATGTGATTAGGCCCATTTGATGCACATAAAGCCCATGTGATTGGGCGCATCTTTAATGCATTCTAAGGCCCATGGGTTATGACCCATTGCAAAGGACCTAAGGCCCATTGGTGAGGCTCAATGAGGTGATCCATTTAATGAATGTAAAGCCCATATGATACGGCCCAGTTGATGTACTTAAGGCCCAATTGGGGGCAACTAGGCCCATTGCAATGCGTGATCCCTCCATGGCATATGATGATGTTTATAGCAAGTAATGCCTTGAGAACAATGATAGTTAGATACCCACATTGTAAGGATGACGACGGTTAAATGTCCGTACCGTCACTCTCCCTAAGGCCCACTAATAGGCCCATACTTGTAGTAAGTAGGCTGTCTCGGCCCATCTCAATTATACGCAGAGCCCATCTCTATATACATGTTTAGTATAGATTCATGATTCATTATCATACACATTATATGTATGACCGATATGAGAAGTGACTGATCATAGCATATGCCTTCAGACGAACTGTTTATGGACTCCCTGATAGGCGGAGTTTCCCTACATGAGTGCACGATACACGTAGGACTGTTGCATGACTGGTAGTGTGACTCATGCACTTGCATTGTATGATTGTGATTATTGTATGCCCTAGCGACATCAGGACCATAGCCTCTACAGATGCATCGTAGGTGGCTGGATTGGATACCGAAAATGTTTGGTTCTAGCATACGGGCGTCATACATGTCCCTGGGTGAAAATTCCTAAACCAGATGGTACCAGAGGATGACTCCAATGTCTAGACCGAGTGGATACACGAGCGCGCGAGGGCCGTATACCAGTAGGTCGCGTCTTCCGCTGTGTCGTGGTCGGTTGGAAAGGGGTGTGACCTTACCCGCCTGAGTGGGGGCAACTTCTAAGTTGAGTTTGACCAGCTTAAGAAATCGGTCCGCTATCGACGAGCCAGGCCCGATATTAGCAGGCGGATAGTGAGGTCTATTTTTCTCTCCCAATTGTGCGTTCGGATAGGGACGGCAAGCTGGCATAGAGTGTACTAGACCCCGGTGAGAATCCAAAATGAGAACTGTACTGATGTATGATGAGGATTGACATGCTTGAGTTGTATCTCGCATCACATGGTCTCGATATGGCTGATAGCATTCATATCTTGCACCGCATAGCCTTGGTACGGCTGATTGCATTCATATACCCATCATCATGTTTCTGCATTTACATTCCGAGCACGCTCATATTGCGCACACACTTACACCACCCTCTAAGCTTTTTATAAGCTTATGCATGATTGATGCGTGCAGGTGACGTCAGGACGTAGCCATAGCGTAGTAGCAGCAGGAGCGTACAGTCGAGCTTTTGAAGTTTTTGTTATTAGCACTATCTTGTATTTTCCTTTATACACCTTGTACTCAAAGTTTTGATCATAGTGGATTTTGTGATGGTGTTCTTGTGGTTATTGTTCATGGGTTATGCTTATGGTTATGCTCATTACAAATTAAATGGATAGTATAAATCCTCCTTGTAGCATCCCAGGATCGGAACCTGGTATATGGGTGCCGGGAGCCGAGAATGGGGTACTACGGAGGCTGTCAGCGCTAGATTCGGTGATCAAAAATTTTGTGAGCCCGATTTTCGTATTTGGGGCGTGACAGTAATTGATTGAATGAATTGGATTGTAATTTATTGTAATTGTAATTGATTGAATAAAGGATTGAAATTTAATTGTAATTGAATGAATGAATGATTGTACAAGTGGTAATTGAATGAACAAATGATTATATATATTTTTTTTAATGTACAAAATAGCTACGGATATTGACCGTAGCCATTAATCTGACAGGTATAGCCTTTTCAATTTAGGCATATTGCTACGGACTTTTAACTACAAATAATATCCATAACCATTAATCTTACAGGTGTAGCCTTTTCAATTAGGCATATTGCTACGGACTTTTAGCTACAAATAATATCCGTAGCTGTTTGAAGTTTTCGCTCTTGATATAATTGCTACAGATTATATTTGTAGCTATTGCGCCCTGATGTTTTATTTAAACCAATCTGATTTAAATGATTTTAAACTCGCAAGTATACGAATCAGATGTAGATGAGATACGTATTACGAGATCGTTACCATAAGGACTGGTTGTCACAATTCAAAATTTGAGACTCTTCTTAACTAATCCAACAAATATTTGAGCTAGTGATTAAATAAACTTGACAAAAATTAATGGAAAAGTAATAGAGAGCAATAGAAAAAATTCAATCAAAGAGAAGACTAGGACTTTCGAATCCACCCCTAATTATCCTAACCCTTATTTTACCTGTTGATTCACCCTAATTCAGATTGATATAAATTTTAATAAATAAAGCACACTCTATGTCCTTGGTTGGGCACACAGAATGTATAATCCTTTAAAGCATATGGATCACATCTTTCCATCCATGGTCAGGCATGGAGAGATGTAGATTCCTATTTCTTCCTCTATAGGAAGCCTGTTCATCGTCAGACATAAGCACCTAGTTAAGATTCCAAACAACATCCATATCTAAACTTTGGTCAAGCTCATAGAATGGAGAAGCATGAAAATTACAGTTAAGCACACTAGAGAAAGAAATAAATTAATCAAAGCAAGATGAATTCAACAGTAAACAAGAGTCAATCAAATTAGGGGCTTCATCTCAGCCTTAGCTGAGAAATTAGCCACTCATAAATTCAAATAGAAGAAAAGAAAATTAAAATTGATAAAAAGAGAACATCCTTCTCTCTCTCTCTCTCTCTCTCTCTCTCTCTCTCTCTCTCTCTCTCTCTCTCTCTCTCTCTCTCTTTCTCTCTCTTCTCTTTCTTCTCTCCAAACCAAGCTGCTCTCGATCTCCATTCTTTCTTTTGCTCTAGCCTTTTATAGCCGGATGGAAGGAGGTGGAGCAGTGCTTCCTTTTTGGAGTCGGTGAGAGAAAATACGCAGCAACCAAGAACAAACCGCGTTCAACTTGTGTTCGGCACAAATAGTCGACCCATTTTCAGGATCTGATCCGTTCAGTCTCCTTGAGTGTGGTTGGTCCCACCTTAGAATGATTTTAAACGGCCAGGATCATTGGACCAATCCTGGCCATAATCGTTAAATGGCTCGCAGCGTCCGGTTCTCAGACGCTGTGTAAATGAAGCTTGCGGACGCTGAAGCTTGGTGAGGCCCGTGACCATCATCAAAAGTGCAATCTACTCCATTCATTATCTTTGCCTCGGGATTTCGACTGGAGATGTGCTGTTTTTGTTGTCCATTGTTACGGCCCATGGAAATAATCCCATTATAATAGCAGTAGACGGTCCTTTTGTAACCGTTGAAATCAGCACGTGTGCATGCATGGGTACACAAGATCAACATGAGCTTGACCAGATCGCACCCCTCTGCATGATGGATGGCTCTGATTGATTGTTTGGTGCATGATGAAGGCCCACTGAGATCATCCGCAACCTCTGTTGCGGAACAGAGCATGCTAACGCTGTTTTGTGAAAGTCGGTGGGGCCCACAACTGTTTCTACTAATGGATCCATTAGGTCCACTAGATTCTCGTTAAAAAACTACTCAAATATGGTCAGTTTTAGATTAGGTTGGTGTGGCCCATTGGACTTTTCTCACTGTCGTTCGTTCAATGTTTGAACGGCTAGGATCCCATTCTCTTTATTTCTTCACATATTGTCACCTAGGCCTTCGTAACATGGTCCTTGGAAATCTGATGGACGGTTTAGATTGTCTATATGGACAATAGGTGGGGCCCACAACTTCGAACCAATGATCGATTTGCGAACGCTGAAGAAGGAAGTTTCCTTCTTTCAATTTGGTCGATTAAGGGTTGGTTTGACCATGGTGGAAGTGTAGCGCACGGCCGGTGCATTTGTGTATTATGCACACACTGTTTGGGTAGGGTCCACTGCAATGTTCTTGAGAAATCCGTTATGTCCATCTGTTTTCTCATATCTTTTAAACAGTTAGGACCAAAATTAAAGCATATCCAAGGATCAGATGGGCCCCAGATAAATGAATTGTGGGTTGATTTGTCCATTGGGCCACTTCCATAGTGATCTGAGGGTTGAAATTTGAAATGTACGGTTAATTTATGTCCCTAATCCCATGTATGAGGTTTCAAGCTAATCGGATGGCGGGAACCGTGTGATCTTGCATTCTTCACCAATTTCGGGCCCGTTTAATGCAAACGACTTGATTTTCTCGGATCCCTAGCATGTAAATTCTTTAATATTGGCCCTCTGGAGTCCGTCCCTTGCTCTGGTAACTTCGGAGCATCAAATCCACGCTTTTAACACTCTTTTTCAGTCCAAACTTCTCATTACATCCTGCAACAAAAAACACGATTAAAATGTGACATTAAGCATTATCATGTAAGTAAAATCAGGCAATAACTAGGGTCTGATACGCAATATTCGACCCTCATCACAACCCCTAACCAGTATTTTTATAGTCCCAAGAAAAACATGCGAAAAATAATTTCAAAAATAAAAGACAATTCCTATAAACCTGAGCGACTTGTGAACCGATAGTTGAGATGTGAAAATTCTAAGATTCATGAATGGTAAGTAGAATTTTCTCCTGAAATCATACTCATGGTAAACTTCATAATCAAGTTCAAATTATTAATCCATTAACTAGATAAATTCTAAACATTGAGTTCTATGAGTGTATAGTGCGATCTCGGCTTACAATCATTAAGAGATCCAATTGTCGATTTCATGTTATCATTAGTAATTAACAACAGAATTCGTGATAACCAAAACTGAAACCAACACTTGACTTACCGATTAACTTTTCTTTCTATCAGCTTTTGATTTTTTTTTTATTACCAGTAATGCCAAGGAGGGGAATCAAATCCTCACCTATAGGGAGCAAACCTATGGTGAAAACTTGTTGCCCAATTCTTTCTAAATGTCAACCATAGGGAATCGAATCTTCACCTATAGGGAGCAAACCTATGGTGAAAATTATGCGACTTACCCTTTCAATTCTTCTTTATAAACTAATGTTATTTTTTTTTTCAGGCTGGTTCCTTTCGTGCTTAGTGATTACCAAGTTAATCATTCAATGTCGAACCAGAACCTTAATGTGCAAGCGAGATGTGATATGTGAGATCATGACTCAATCAATGTTTACAACTTCTAATCATGGATTAAAAAGTCAAACCTAACTGTGAAATCTAGCAGATGACTAAATCTAAAGTCATAAATTACCACATTCTATGTCTTTTAATTTTAAAATCACAATTATCCTTCAGAATCACTTCAATGTCATAAGAAATTTCAGAAAAATTTCGGAATAATTTAAAATTTTCCATAATTTTTACTCAAGACCAAGAAAATACTAATTAGGTAACCTAATCGCCCACCCCCAACCTAAAATCTACATTGTCTTCAATGTAAAAATAAGCATGATGCACATGGGACAACAAAAGTAAATGAGGAGTGATGGAAAGATAATACCTGGACAGAGAATTAAGAGGCTTTTTCAAAAATATCAACGTAAAAGCGAGTCAGCACAAGAGAGAAATCAACAAAAGTAATATAACAAAACTAAAATCGCAAAAAGAAGATCCTACCTATACCACTTTCGCAAGTGCTCTCGATTGCATTTAGCGTATGCAACAAGCCTTTAAACCCCTAGTTGCCCCTAGTGGACGAGTTGTAGTCTCGTTAGGGTTTGCAGTAATGTTACCCACAAACATTGAACTAACTAACTAGGAAAATTAAATAGAATGAAAAGTCGGGTTGCCTCCCAAGAGCGCTAAGTTTAACTTCTTCAGCCAGATAAGAATGGACCATGAATTAATCAATCTTGATAACCTGGGTCCTCCAAATTAACTTCCTCAACATCTTGATTAACCAAATACTCCAAATAAGGTTTTAGCCATTGACCATTTACTTTGAAAATATTCCCGTCCTTAAGATTTTTAATCTCAACTACTTCATGAGGGAATACTTTTACTACCTGATAAGGACCATACCATCGCGAATGCAGTTTTCTAGGAAAGAGGCGTAACCTGGAATTATATAATAATACTTTCTGGTCCAGTTCAAATGTCCTGTGGAGAATTGATTGGTCATGGAAAAATTTTGTCCGGTCCTTATAAATTTTTGCATTCTCATATGCGTCATTTCGAATTTCTTCTAACTCATTGAGTTGAAGTTTACGGTGCAATCCAGCCTTGTTTAAGTCAAATTTAAAGGTTTTGATGGCCCAATAAATATGATGTTCTAGTTCCACAGGCAAGTGACATGCTTTCCCAAAGACAAGCCTATAAGGGAACATTCTAATCGGGGTTTTGAACGCCGTACGATACGCTCAAAGAGCATCATTCAAATGTTGCGACCAATCCTTACGATCAGGGCGAATTGTTTTCTCTAAACTTTGTTTAATCTCCCGATTCGAAACCTCTACTTGACTACTTGTTTGTGGATGGTATGGAGTTGCAACTTTATAGGTGATGGAATATTTCTTCATTAAAGATTTAAACGGTTTATTACAAAAATGATTACCCCCATCACTTATGATTGCCCGAGGAGTACCAAAACGAGAAAAGATATTTTCTTTCAAGAAGCGGACCACAACTTTGTGATCATTCGTTTTACATGGCACTGCTTCAATCCACTTAGAGACATAGTCGACAGCCACAAGGATATAAATATAACCAAATGACGAGGGAAATGGACCCATGAAATCAATACCTCAAACATTAAAAATCTCAATAATGAGAATATTGGTAAGTGGCATCATGTTCCTACGGGAAATATTACCCGTACATTGGCATTTATCGCATGTAGAACAAAAAACATGGGTGTCTCAAAAAAGTGTAGGCCAATAAAATCCACTTTGTAAAACTTTTGCAGCTGTTTTCTTTGAACCAAAATGACCACCACATGCATAGTCGTGACAAAAGGAGATTATACTATGAAACTCACTCTCATGTATATATCTCCTAATGACCTGGTCAGGACAGAGTTTGAATAAGTATGGATTGTCAATTTGGATTTATCCTATTTAGTCCAATGAGAAGGAACTTGACCTGTAACAAAATAATTTATAATATCCGCATACCATGGTAATTGAGAAATAGTTAAAAGTTGTTCATCAGGAAAAGACTCGTTCATTGGTAAAGGATCCACCGTGGACTCCAAGACAAGTCTAGACAAATAGTCGGCTACCACATTTTCGGACCCCTTTTTATCCCGAATTTCAATATCAAATTCTTGTAGCAAGAGGATCCAACGAATCAATCGAGGTTTAGCATCTTTTTTAGAAAGAAGATATTTCAATGTTGCATGGTCTGAGAACACTATAACCTTTGATCCTATGAGATATGACTTGAATTTGTCTAGAGCAAATACCACTGCCAACAACTCTTTTTCAGTGGTAGAGTAGTTCACTTGAGCATCATTTAGAGTCCTACTAGCATAATAAATGACATGAGGCATTTTATTCAATCGTTGTCCTAAGACTGCTCCAACAGCATAATCAGAAGCATCACATATAAGCTTAAAAGGTAAACTCCAATTAGGTGGTTGGATGATTGGAGCAGAAGTTAATAAATGCTTTAACTTATCAAAAGCTTTCTGACAATCATCATTAAGGACAAATGCAACATCTTTAGCTAATAAATTGCATAAAGGGCGAGAAATTTTGCTAAAATTCTTAATAAATCTCTTGTAGAATCCTGCATGCCCTAAGAATGATCTAATCTCCTTCACCGTTCTAAGTGGAGGAAGGCTAGAAATTAAATTAATCTTGGCTTTATCAACTTCAATGTCTTTACTAGAAATCACATGTCCGAGTACAATCCTTTTTTGAACCATAAAATGACACTTTTTCCAATTCAATACCAGGTTGGTTGTTTTATATCTTTCCAAGATAAGAGATAGATGGTATAAACATTCATCAAAGGAAGAGCCAAAAATGAAAAAATCATCCATGAAGATCTTGAGAAAACACTCAACCATGTCTGAAAAAATACTCATCATACATCGTTGAAAAGTAGCAAGCGCATTACACAATCCAAATGGCATACGTCGATAGGCATATGTACCAAAAGGACATGTAAATGTGGTTTTCTCTTGACCTCGGGAGCAATGGGAATCTGGTTATACCCGGAATAACCATCCAAGAAACAATAGTAACTGTGCCCCACCAATCTCTTAAGCATCTGATCTATGAAAGGAAGAGGAAAATGATCCTTCCTTGTGACCAGGTTCAGTTTACGGTAATCAATACAAACTCGCCAACCCATAGTCATGCGAATTGGCACTAATTCATTATCCTCATTTTTCGTCACCGTAATCCCTGACTTTTTGGGAACAACTTGAACTGGGCTGACTCAGGTGCTATCTGAAATGGGGTAAATGATACCAACATCTAACAATTTAAGTACCTCTGCCCGAACGACCTCTTTCATGTTAGGGTTAAGCCTCCTTTGCATTTCACGCAACATTTTAGCATTTTCTTCACGATGGATACGATGCATACACACAGTGGGGCTTATTCCCTTTATGTCCGCTATTGTCCACCCAATAGCTATTTTATGTTCTTTAAGAACTTTAAGCAACTTACCCTCCCATTCCTTATCAAGGTTAGAAGCTATGATGACAAGCAGGGTTTCAGAAGGACCTAAAAATGCATACTCGAGAGTTTCAGATAATTGTTTAAGGTCAAGTTTGGGTGGTTTCTCAATAGATAGGACCAGTTTGGATTTAGATGGTGAAAGAAGCTCCACTTTAGCTTTCCATTTTGTAGTATCCATTACAGGATTAGAGTCAAGCAATGCATTAACTTCTTGGATGGAGCTTTCTATGTCAAAATCTGTGCCAAAATGTGCTAGACAAGTCTCAAGAGCGTCTTCAAAAGATTTAAGGAAAGAGTCATGCACTAGACTCTCAATCATGTTCACTTCAAATATATCATCCGAGTTTGCTGGTTGTTGTCCGGCATTGAAAACATTGAGTTTAATCTTCATGCTACTAAAAGACAACTTCATGACTCCATTCCTGCAATTTATGATAGCATTGGATGTGGCTAAGAATGGACGTCCCAAGATAACCGAGATTTGACTTGTAGGATTCGAGACAGGCTGAGCATCTAGAACGATGAAATCTACTGAAAAATAAAACTTATCAACCTGGATTAGCCCGTCCTCAATAACACCACGGGGCATCTTGACAGATCTATCAGCTAGTTGTAGTGTTATTTTAGTTAATTTTAGTTCACCAGTCCTAGCTGCTCATACACAGAATATAGCAACAAATTAACGCTCGCCACTAAATCAAGCAATGCCTTCTCAACCTTATGATCTCCTATGACGCAAGAAATGGTAGGAGCTCCTGGATCCCTAAATTTAGGAGGGGTGTTGTGTTGAATCATGGAGCTGAGTTGCTCCGCTAGGAAGACCTTTTTATGAACATGCATCTTACGCTTCCGAGTACATAAATTTTTGAGAAACTTAGCGTAAGCAGGGACTTGCTTGATAGCATCAAGCAATGGAATGTTAATTTGCACTTGCTTAAACATCTCCAATATCTCATTAAAGTTGTTTCCTTTCTTAACTGGTGCTAGACATTGAGAAAAAGGTGCTCTAGGCACATAGGATGGCACAAGAGTGATTTCTGGAGGGTCAGAGTGCTTTTGGATTTTGGATGCATTTGTATGTCTTTTCGCTTCATTTTGATATTCTGATTTGGAATTTGATTCTCCCTTAGGCATCTCTACTCTGTTCTTAATCTGTTTACCAGACCTAAGGGTAATGATTGATTTGGCTTGCTCATGATATTGTTCTTGATTTGAGTTAGAGCCAATCTCATACTGTCCCTTTGGATTTGCCATAGGTTGACTAGGTAACTTGCCCTTCTCTCTCTCACTCAATGTGGCAGCAATTTAACCCAACTGTACTTCCAGCATGGCAATAGATTGCGCATTTGCATGTAAGCTTTGCTGGTTAGCTGGAAAATTTTGTTGGGTGTCTTTTTGAAATTGAAGTGAACTCTACATAAAAATATTGAGTATATCCTCAAGAGATAGTTTCCTAGATTGTGGAGGCACTTATTGATATTGCGGAAATTGTTGAAGTTGTTGAATGCCAACTTGAGGGTGAGGTTGCATTGGAGGATTTTCAGATGGTCCTCCTTGTTGTGGTCCTTTTGCCCAAGAAAAATTTGGATGTCTAGCCCACCCTGGGTTATAGGTGTTTGAGTAAGGATCATTCCTACGTCTCTGAAAGGTGTTCATAGCATGTACTTGTTTAGAGAGAAATTCGTGGAATGCTGCACCAGATGGACACGACTGCGTAGGATGTCCAGGACTAGAAAATATGGCACATGACTCGATTTGAGTTGTTTGTGGAGGATCGTTCATGACCAAACTTGGAAATAATTCCACTGTAATAGCAGCAGATGGTCCTTTTATAACCATTCAAATCAGCACGTGTGCATGCATGGGTACACAAGATCAACATGAGCTTGACCAGATCGCACCCCTCTGCTTGATGGACGGCTCTGATTGATTGTTTGGTGCATGATGAAGGCCCACTGAGATCATCCGCAGCCTCTGTTGCGGAACAAGCATGCGAACGCTGCTTTGTGAAAGTCGGTGGGGCCCACAACTATTTCTACTGATGGATCCATTCGGTCCACTAGATTCTCGTCAGAAAACCACTAAAATATGGTTAGTTTTAGATTAGGTTGAGTGTGGCCCATTGGACTTTTCTCGCTACCGTTCGTTCAATGTTTGAACGGTTAGGATCTCATTCTCTTTATTTCTTCACATATTATGTAACACCCTGAAAATCGGGGGTCGTGTATAAACTCAACTCCCGAGTTCCAGACCGTCACTTATGCAACAAAAATGGTTATGATTCAATGTTGTCTAATTTAAAGCATTCACATGAGTAAAAGTATACCAAAACTGCAATTCATACTTCAGATCCAGTGATAAAAGCAAGCGGAAGACTAAACAATATATATATCACTGTGTGGAAAAACAAAGTAATCTCAACTGTCTCCAAAGTATGACTACATCTCTGAGTCTCATATACATGTAAATAGACAAAAGAATAAGTTCAAAATAGTCCCACTGAAGTCCCCCTCGATCCAGGTCACCTACGGGAAGCCGTCGTGATACTGCATATACGAGAACTCATCCTGGTCCTCGTCAATCTCCGGCTCCACCTCCTGGATCTCGTCGTCACCTGCAACTACGACAGGGTCTGGTGGGTGTTGCAAACACCATCCCGTAACGTGGGAATGAGTGATCAACTCAGTGGAATCATAGAGCAAAGATTAGCATGTTCACAATTCAATCACGCGATAATAGTAAAGCAGTAAATCAGACAATTCTAATACTGTTGTTAATGCAAGATGATATGCCGTGATGTATGCCCTCACCGACGATCACCCTCATGCGGCAACATCTTACGACCGCGGCATGCCACACTCCCTAGAGTGCTCCACATCTTCCAGGCACATGCAATGCTATGGTGATATGATTACCAAGTTGTTATTAGTCCATTCAAACAGCAGGATTGGGAAACTAAGGTACTTCCCTTGTATCAATCCCAACACGGATCCTGTCTAGGGTCGTCACTCCTAGTAATCTCATACGATGTACATTTCGTAGGTCACTGCAAGGGCTGCCAAGGCTGTTGCTCGCACTCGTTGCACCGCTCCCCCATCACCTTATCAATACAGGCCTACTGTACTCTACTGCACGGAAGGGTCGTCGCCTCCCGTGAACTCAGAATACGCTCGCGGTCACTACAAAGGGCTCGTCGCCTGATCAGTGTAGGCCGACAGCTAGAATATAGTGTCCCATACCACCATAATCTGCTCACGAGTCAAGGTGCTCACTGGTCACTACGGGGAGGTTTGTGGCCCCAGCGTAGGCCGACAGCTCGACCACGGTGTCCCATACCACCATGCCCGGCTCATGAGTCTTCGTGGATCAAGGTACCACGGTTAATAGGGTTTACAATGGTAAGTTCAGTACCCTAGGTTCAAGCAGTTATGATACATACAAGGTGAACAAACATCGGCCAGTCGGGTTACTTGACGGGCTCGACTAGCGCGATCGCATCTCGAATTGAACGACATGAAGTGCGTAAAACACTTCGCGTGGCCTAACCACTGCCGCCAACTCTCAACACGAATCACATTCATCGACGCGTCGTTCGTGGCTATGACCAGTCAGCCACGAATTCGTTCGGTTACCGACTGCCTGGACTAAGTCAAGTCCCACACATCTATTGAATCACATTAACGCTATATATCAGGGTATTGGAATTGAAACACATCATGTGAGCATGTTAGCACATGTTATAACATTCAACTTAGGCAAATCTTCAAGGCATGCTTTCCATGCATATTCAACTTAGGCAATTCTTTAAGGCATCATTTCTATGCATGTGATGCAATCATGCATAAGGTCAACATATAGGAAATCATTTAGGTCAGCATATTAATCATGAAATCAATCTCAATCTACTACATAACATCATTCAATGCAATACATACTAATACAAGCATTTATACAAACACATACACTACACACTTAAGTCCACATATAGTATGTCGACCCAAAGTGCGCAACTTGGCGAATCTCTTCGCCAAACTGATTATGCAAGCATTCCTAACTCTCTAATGCGGCGACAAATCATGTCAATCACTTCAGCAAAATATGCATGGAGACCGTACTTCCTACAAATGACTAAAATGCCCTAAATCTCATATTCTTCGTTAATTTGCGAAACAGGAAACGGAGAGCATGTTGTACATGTCAAACGGCGATGCCGTCGATAATCTACTATTAAACGACATTGAAAGCGTTGTAAACCGACAATCAAAGCGTCTAAAATCCTCACCTAAGCTCTTACAGTCGCGGGATTTTGAACGGAGCGTGTACGCTTCGTCTACGACAGTAGGAGAACCTGATTCATGGATTACGTTAGCTAACATGTTCAGAATCTCATAAACCCTAAATCAGCAAGTTTTTGGGGTTTTTCTATACCTGAAAAAGTGGAAAAATCACCAGCCAGGTGATTGGAATGAAGTGTTGAAGCAGCACTGTCAGGGGCTCGGATGCGGGGAAAATCTCCTCTTCCCTTTCTCTCAAACTCTCTCTCTCTTTTCTAGGGTTTGTGAATTTCGTATGCAAGGAAGGAATGAGGGTTTCAACCCCTTTTATAAGCTTGGAAACGCCGAAAATAGGCTCCGGGACGAAGTTTACTTATTGCCTATCCAATTCGGGGCTGTTTCGGTCCAAAAACTAATTTCTGGTGGTCCCCTGGTCGATTGCGATCAGACTTAAGCTCATGGGTACCAGATGTACCTCGTATTAAGTTTTCAGTCTGGCAGGGTTCGCAGATCGCACGTGGCGGACCAGTTTCAGTTCAGCGGTCACCGCACATAGATCAGGGCTGAAAGTTCCATGATAATAAATAGATATTTTTCCTGATTCGAGGGTGTAATCTGGATGAATTCTGACGGTCAGAACGCTTAATACTGACGCGTCAAGTCGTGTGCCAGATCTAAATTTGAAATTTCCAATTCGTCCCTATTCGCGGTCGCTTCAGTCCGGGTTCAACGAAATACTCTGTGATTATCGGTTTGACTTGATTTTTGAGATGATTGTCAAGTCCAGCTGGGCGGTTCTAACGGTCTAAGATAGGAGGTATCGGACCTTCGACGCGCGGTCTAAATCCAATACAAAAGTTCAATATGGTCCAGAGGACAAACCTGCTTAGAGTTTGATCCAAGGTTATAGAGTATTGTAGAGTTATCTGTTCTACTCGATTTGAGTCTTGTAGAACGTATTTAAAGTGATCAGGGACTATTTCCCAGCTACTCTAGCGTTGCGCTAGCTAACTTACGTTTAATTTCCATGGAAATTATTTATACGCGATTTCGGGTCAAATCGGTACTCGATTCCAAGTACGGATTTTTCACAGGCGTTACATATTATCACCTAGGCCTTGGTAACATGGTCCTTGGAAATCTGATGGACGGTTTAGATTGCCTATATGGAGAATAGGTGGGGCCCACAACTGTGAACCGACGATCGGTTTGCGGACGCTGAAGAAGGAAGTTTCCTTCTTTCAATTTGGTCGGTCAAGGGTCGGTTTGACCGAGGTGGAAGTACAGCGCACGGCTGGTGCATTTGTATATTATGCACACACTGTTTGGGTAGGGTCCATTGCAATGTTCTTGAGAAATCCGTTCCGTCCATCTATTTTCTCATATCTTTTAAACAGTTAGGACCAAAATTAAAGCATATCCAAGGATCAGATGGGCCCCAAATAAATGAATTGTGGGCTGATTTGTCTGTTAGGCCACTTCCATAGTGATTTGAGGGATGAAATTTGAAATGTACGGTTAATTTATGTCTCTAATCCCATGTATGAGGTTTCAAGCCAATCGGATGGAGGGAACCATGTGATCTTGCATTCTGCACCAATTTCGGGCCCGTTTAATGCAAACAGCTCGATTTTCTCGGATCCCTAGCGTGTAAATTATTCAATATTGGCCCTCTGGAGTCCGTCCCTTGCTCTGGTAACTTTGGAGCATCAAATCCACGCTTTTAATACTCTTTTTCAGTCCAAACTTCTTATTACATGCTACAACAAAAACACGATTAAAATGTGACATTAAGCATTATCATGTAAGTAAAATCAAGCAATAACTAGGGTCTGATACGCAATATTCGACCCTCATCACATCCTATAGCTATGGATTAAATCCGTAGCCATAGGTTCAAGACCTATTGTTATGGCACATACAGCTACGGTCAAGCTACGGACAAAAACCGTAGCCTTAGACCTATGGCTACGGTTTTGGTCCGTAGCCTTTGTTCGATTTTTTAGTAGTGTACATTGGATGAAGCAGAGTCGTACGCTGCTTGTTAACAGTGGTTAGGCAGCGCGGAATGCGTATGCACTTCATGTCTATTAATTCAACGTACGCTTGTACTAGTCGAGCTTGTCAAGTAACCCGGTCGGCCTAATGTATGTTCATCATGTATGGACGTTACTGCCTGAATCTAAGATACCGCTTACCAGTGTAAAGCCCCCTTCAACCTTGGTACCTCGATTCGCCAAGACTCATGAGCTGGACATGGTGATATGGGATACCGTGGTAGAGTTGTCGGCCTACACTGGGGTGAAAAACCTCCCCGTAGTATCTATTGAGCAAACCAAACTCGTGAGCCAATATGGTGGTATGAACATTGTATTCGAGCTGTCAGCATACGCTAAGGTGACGAGCCTTTTCCATAGTGACCTCGAGTATAAAACAAGCCAACAATCAGGTGACGAGCCTCTCGTAGTGACCTCAAGTGTGAATTAAGCCTACACTAAGGTGACAAACCTCTCGTAGTGACATATAGTGTAAACTCGTGAATTTATCTGTCGTATGTGATTAACTAGGATTGACGACCCTAGATGGATCATCATTTAGATAAATGATACAAATAGAGGTACCTTAGCTTCCCAAACCTGCTGTATGAATAAGTTTATTAAGAACTTGGCTAATCATGCACATGCACCGCATTGCATGTGCCTTTAGCGTTGGAGTTGACCACAGCGGGAATGTTGCATGCACGACCGTGAGATGATGTCGCAGAGGGAGTGCAAGTGAGGGCATGCATCATTAATACATACTATTCCTACATTAACAAGAGTACTTAAGACATGATTGTTGTACTGATTTATTATTACTGCTTAACTGAATTGATAACATGTTAACCTTTGCCATATAACTCCACTGAGTTAATCACTCACTCCACTTTGTGACGGTGTTTTAAAACATCAACCAGACTCTATTGTAGTTTCAGATGACAACGATGTTTACGAGACAGAGCCTGTCTTCTATGACGACGAGGAGTTGTCCTATCTGCAACTCTCTGGCAGGTCTATGTAGATCTGGAGTTACGTCACCAGGTCTATGTAGATTTGGAGTTACGTCATCGGGTCTACGTCACCGTTTGAGTTACAGATCTACATAGACCCGCTAGAGAGTTGCAGATCTCCAGATCTATATATAGAGGCATGCTCACCTACGCACCTACGCATGTGCGCACCTTTGCATACGTGTCATGCGAGTCGAATCCGAACGGTCCATAAGATGCGGAATCCCATGAAATCCCGGGAGCTGAATTTTCACCCTGATCAAGATTCTGGTGGGCCATAGTAAAGAGAAATTCAAATCAAGGGAAAAAAACTTTTTTCATTTTTATGGCCAACCAAAGTTTTTATTCAAAGTAAAAATTAGTACCAGGGGGTTTCATGATGTTCTGCTTCATGTGGACCGTTTAAATTTTCGAGAACCATCAATATGATGAGTTCCCAAAAAAGTTCATAAGTAGTCCATGCGAACTTGTTCGAAGGTGAGTATTCCACTATATATATATATATATATATATATATATATATATATATATATATATATATATATATAAGGTCGAGCTATGTGGGCCCCACCATGATGCGTGTCAAACATCAACACCGTGCATTTGATGTGTCCCCTTTAAATTATAGGATATACCAAAAATCAGCTATATACGGAACTCAGGTGGACCATAGCATCTAAAATCATATAAAGATATGCCTAAAATATATAAAAGCACTTGGTGGGGCCCACCCAAAATTTAGATGTGGCTGAAACTTAGTCTACACCTCATCCAAGTGGGAAACGCATAATGGATTGGTTAGATTTGTAAACCACATTTTGACTAGCCCACCAAATAATTGTGAATGTTTTAATGGAGGGTAACTCCTCTCAACTTTTGTATGTGGTGTAGCCCACACATGTCACAAATTAACTTGATTTTAAGCCTTAGGCCCATCATGGAATGGTGCATCTTACTAATGGGGTAAATGTTCGACACGCATCATGGTGAGGCCCACACAGCTCTACCTAATGGGAAATTTCCATGAGCTCGACCGCCTAAAACGTTTTCCTACCCTTTCATATATATATATATATATATATATATATATATATACAATAGGAGCCACAAATCGAGCTAAGCACAGCCGAGCTGGCTTGGAGTCCGTGTCGAGTTAAGATTCATCGTAGCCGAACTCGGCTCGTTTTCAAATCGAATTGCATCATTTGAAGTTTGGCTCGTCCTGGATCGTAATTCAAGCGGAGTTAAATCGAGTCAAGCCAAATGAGCTTTTCGGGCCAGCTGGGCTCCTCGTGTATAGTCCTACTCAAAACGGGCACATAGAATACATACATCAAGGTGGGCTACACCGTCTTGGTTGAGGCCGAGGCCGCACCTAATCCACTCCCGCTGAGACATGTTTGTCCACGTAGGTCCACTTCGGAAGGCGGGAACTACCATGCATGGGACAGGGACGGTGTATTTCTTGCCCATGGAGATGATTCCAAACATTTGAAAGCAAGATTTAATGTCAGCGGTTGAAGGAAAATGGTCAAATTCATAATCTCTCCATGGCCTCTCCATAGCAGGACTTCCTTACAGAACGATTCCGATCATCTATATACATGGCCCAGCTAGCGGACTGCTGATTTGGTTTGATAGTCCGCGGAGTTTGGAAGTGAGAAAAGACTGCTGACCCACACTCGTACGGAGCCCTCCCCATCCATACGTACCCACGCATGCCAATATGGAACATGAGGCTTTCATGGGAGCGGATTGCGTTATGAGTAAACTCTGTGGGGCCCACCGTGATCTATGTGACTTATCTACACCGTCCGTACGTTTTATCAGATCATTTAAGGCCATAAGCATAAATTGAAGCATATCCAAAGTTCAAGTGGACCACCCTACAGAAACAGTAGGAATTGAATACCGACCATTCAAAACTTCTGGGGGGCCACATAAGTTTTGGATCAAGCTGATATTTGTATTTTCCATTCATCCATGTCTGTGTGAACTCATGAATAGATTGGATGATAAATAAACATCAGTGTAGCACTAGGAACATTTCAACGGTTGACATCATTATTACCACTGTTTCGTATAGTGTGGCCCAACTGTGCATCGGATATTCTTCAATTTACGGCTTATGCACTAAAATGAGCTGATAAAACGGATGGACGGCATGGATAAGACATACACATCACGTCAAGGTCCATAGAGTTCCGCGTCCATCGCATGGACGACAGTCCAGTCTTTGTATTTTCTGCGTTTCGCTGCTTAGGTAGACCGCTGTATCTGAAACAAAGAGAAATTTACGACTGTACGACCCATTTATGGCCCATTTACGAGACCAAAAACATCTCATTTTACCTTGCCAGAATAAGCCCATATGTACGGACGCCTTTCCAAAGGTCGAAAATGCCCCTGCTTTTTGCTTCAAGTGGATCATTTTCGACCTTTGGCAGGCCACCATACATCTGGGGCTTATTTTTACAAGGTAAAATAAGGTTGGCTTGCTCTCGTAGATGGGCCATAAATGGGTCGTACAGTCGTAAATTTCTCTGAAACAAATGGAAGACTGGTGAAAGTTGTTCAACCATCCGTGTGCTTTCTATACTGTGGCCCACCTGAAGGGTGAAAGACCTGATCTTTTTATATATCAGATCTGGTCATTGTAACGCATCTGATAGACGTCTACGATCCATTATACGCATGTCATAGTCGCACGTGTATCTGCGTATGGATGAATGAGCGTGTGGGCGCACAAACAGCGCAAGAATACAGAGACGCGAGTACGAAAGAGATGGGAGATCGCAGCTCGAGTCACGACAATCCCGTGTCTCCAGTACCCCACACGTGCCAAGTGTGTATGGTGATCTAAACCAGACATACTGTGGACTCAGTCCTCGATTGATATTTAATTAATATTTTATATAATATCTTAACCATTTAATAAATGGGCCTCTGCTCACTTAATAAAAGCCGTTGCTATTTTTTTGTCCTTCATATTAAACTCCGTGGGAACACAGTCCTGTCCGTGAAATCTTTTCATTCTTCGAGCTCATACTCCGGCATCAGTTCAAAATTGGGATATATCCAAAGCTTAAGTCGACCAAACCACAAAAACCTACAGCGATTGAGCGCCTGCTGTTAAACACTTCCCCGGAGTCACAGAAGTTTTGGATAACATGATGATAACATGATATTTGGTTTTTTCCCTTCATCCCAGTCTATTTAAACTTAAGTACATTTGATGACAAATAAATATAATTGTGGGCCCAAAAAGGGTTTAATGCTGGATGTCATTATCCATACTATTTTCTATGTGTTGTCCACTTGAGTTTTGAATATGGTTCAATTTTAGAATTATATACTAAAATGAGCTGAATAAAAATGGATGGATGGCATGGATTATGACATATACATTGTGGTGGGCCCCAGAGTTCTTCGCTACACTGTTAACATCCCATTGTAAGCCAAGAAGTAAAAAGTTGGAACAATTTAAACAAGGGTGTTGTTTTTTTTTTTTACATAGACCAATCACAGTTGAAACTACGAAATTGATAGCCTATACTAGGAAACCACAAAAATACCCAGAGACAAATCAAGATCAAGAATAATTTAAAGTTTACATGAAAAATTTCTTAAAAAAAAAAAAAATCATAATACAAAGTAATGACTATGCACTATGAAAACAAAAATTATAAAAGATAAAGTGTTACCGATTCGAATAAGCCTCGAATCTACTTCACAAGCCTTATCCTTGAAACCCTTAAAAATAAATTAGAAAGCGCTTTTTATACCATAATCTCGATTACACTTGATACACACACACATAGGGCTGAAAGTCGGGCGGGTTGGGTTGGGTTGGTGCTTAACCCTAACCCAACCCAAGGTTCTTATACCTCAACCCTAACCCAACCCAACCCAATCTCGAGTTGGGAATTCTCAACCCAAGCCCAATCCAAGCGGGGTCGGTCGGGTATATACATGCTAATATTTTCATTATTACATTAGTTTATTACATTTCAATATAGAGCTTATTTTTTTGTATTTATAATTTTATTAATTATATATGTGATTATTCATTATAAAGAACTTCATTTTTTTTCTTTAAAAAAACAAGTTAAAATATAAGACAACTACTTTAAAAGTCATGTAGCATAGCACAAAGTCTATTTGGGAGAGAAATCTGGCATATCTTGTTAGCTTGAGTCATTGGAAATGACGTGGATAAATGAGACTTGACATCACTAGTGTGCCTTCGACATAAACGATCAACACTCAATTATAATGTATAAGTAACTTATATATCACGATCGGGTTTGGGTTGGGTCGGGCAACCCAAGACCTCAACCTGAGCCCAACCCAAGTTTTGTCGGGTTGGGGTTTGTATAGCCTAAGCTTAAGATCGAGCCCAACATATCCTGCCCGAGCCCAACCCAATGTCGGGTCGGTCACGGGTCGGTCGGGTTGAACCCGCCCAACTTTCAGCCCTACAAACACACACACACACACAAAATATCACAATTTAAATAAGAAATTTTTTTGCACTTATACAATTTTGTGTACATTTTTGATGTCATCAACGGCCCTCATTGTTATTGAACTTCGATGACATCCAGTAGTAACACTAAAATATTTTAGCAACCAACATAAAATTTTTAGGATTTTTCCAATGGAAGTGAACATTCGTCGATGGCATCGACATCTGCTCAATGACATTAAGTGATCCGTCGATAGCAAGAAAAAACTAGGCATAAAATGGATCTTAAGTGAATTGCACAAATGCCCTAGGAGATTGTACACTGTCAAATATGATCTAAAATTAAACCATCCAATTGCTGGACCCAACTTTTATTGAACTTCAGTTCGAATCAAAATTGTTTGAGAAATAGTTGTCTGATTAATATATAATTCCCCACCACCGTCCACAAAATCTCCACTGATTGAATATTTACATAGAAAAAACTGTGTAGAAATTTCTTTTATAGTCCATCAAAATCGCTATTAACATTTTGGACGGTATAGATTTAAGATAAACATATTCCTCATGTGCATTTGGTAGTGCCTGCATATCAATCGTCATGCTCTTCCAGAGTAACGAAGTTTATTTTTACTAATGATCATGATTGGGAAATTGACTACTGTAGACGCAACTTTTTATCTTGTTACTTATCTGAAGAGTCCAAAGCTTACCTTCCCAACTTGGACGTCATACGTATGGACCAACGTAGGAGGACCATAATACCCCTGCCTTCCTTTCGGAAGCGGATTGGCTGGCGTGCGAAGACGAGCGCCGACGCTCGTGGGCCCCACATGATGTATGTTTTGTATCCACACCTTTCATCCATTTGGAGAGACCATTTTAGGGCAATATCCAAAGAACGAGTTAAATCCAAATCTCCAGTGGACCCCAACATAGAAAACAGTGGGACAGTGACGCCCACCATTAAAAACTTCTAAAGGCCACAAAGTTTTAGATCAAGCTGATTTTTGTGTTTTCCCTTATTTCATGTCTTTTTTAAGTTTTGAACAGGTTGGATTTCAAATAAACATTATGATGGGCCTTAGGATAGTTTTAACGGTGGAAATCACTCTCCCCACTGTTTTCTTTGGTGGGATCCACTAAAGATTTTTATTTGCCTCGTTATTTGGTTCATATCCTAAAATGATATTTAAAGATGGATAGACAGTGTGGATATAACACATACATCGTGGTGGGCCTACGGAACTTGGTAACGTCACTTCAGTAGCAGACTCATTACTTAACCTGTCAGTATCGAACGCGGATTGCGTCCTACCCCCGCCGGACAGTTATCCATCTAGGCAGGGATATGTGGGGTCCATCGTGATGTAAATTTTTTATCCATTCTGTTATTTATTTTTCTCGGATCATTTTACAACATGAGACAAAAAATGATGCAGGTACAGGTCTTATATGGACCACAAAGTGGGGATTGAATGTCCACCATTAAAAACTTCTTAAGAATTGGAGAAGTTACGGATCAAGCTGATATTTGTGTTTTCAATTTATCCACGTCCACATGATCTTATGAATAGGTGGATGGTAAAAAAAAATCACGGTGGCCTTTAAAAAGGTTTCAACCGTGGATGTCATTATCACTGCAGCTTCCTTTGGTATGGTGCACTGGAGCTGTGGATCTACTTAATTTTTATAATTATTTTTTAAAATGGTCTGAGAAAAGTGATGAACCGCGTGGATTAAACATTTACATTACGATGGGCCCACAGGGGGTAAGACGCAATCCGCATCCAGCGCCGATGCTCGGATGAGACACTGACGAATGCCGATTGCATCCTACCCCGCCCGGACAGTAATCCATCCGGAAAGGGCTATGTGGGGCCCACCGAGATGTAAGTGTTTTATCCATGCCGTTGATTGATTTTCTCATATTATTTTAAATACGACCCTAAAAATGAAGTTGGTCCACAGCTCCAGTAGATCACACTAAAGGAAGCAGCAGCGATAATGACACCTATCGTTGAAACCTTTCTAAGGGCCACCGTAATGTTTGTTTACCATCCAACCTGTTAATAAGGCCATGTAGACGTAGATGAAGTGAAAACACAAATATGGGCTTTATTATTTCCATACCCTTCATCCATTTAGCCAAATTATTTAAGATCATCATGCAAAAATTAAGTTATATCTAAAGTTGAAGTGGACCACACAACAAATAGCACTAGGATAGTGATTCTCACAGTTAAAATATTTTTGTGACCAATATAACATTTATTTTCCATCGAAACTATTCATAAGCTCACAAACACCTGAACAAAGATTGATCCAAAACTTTCGTGGCCCACAAAAGGGTTTCGATTATAGATGTTCAATCCCCTACTTATTTTTGAAGTGTGGTTCACTTAGATTTTAGATTTGTCTTATTTGTTTTAGAACAAGCATTGCAACAAGCTTGTCAAATGGGGAGAGAGTTTAGATGCAATATATATCTCATAATAGGACCACAAAACTTGGTGACGTCAACGTACCACAGGTCGGTGGTGGGGAAATTTCCTACTGTACGACCCATTTATGGCCCACCAGCCATTTAAGTCCACTTTTTAAGCTTCCAAGAATACTCCCCTGCGTACGGGCGACTTTTAAAGGGACCAAAATACCCCTCGTCATTCACTCCTGCCAGAAGTTGATTGGCTGATGTGCGAAGACAAACGCTGACGCTCCTTGACATGGTCCCACAATGATGTATTTATTATATCCACACCGTTTATCCATATTTCGAGATCATTTTAGAGCAATATGGAAAAAAAAGATTCATATCCAAATATCAACTGGACCACATCACAAATAGCAGCAGGAAACTTGATTTTCACCGTTAAAAGTTGCGTAAATTTTCTATTGATCTAAAACTTCGGTGACCCCTAAAAGGGTTTCGATGGTAGACGTTCAATCCTCCACTGCCTTTTATAGTGTGGTCCACTTGATAGCTAGATCTGTCTTATTTTTCGTGTCAAGCCTTAACACAAGTTTGCCGAATAGATGGACGGTTTGGATATAACACATACATCATAATGAGACCTACAAAAAGTAGTGGGGATTATAACAAGAAAATAAAAATAAAAATAGCCTGACCCGGTCGACTGGGTCCAAACATGGTTGACCCCAACTCACTGTCCCACCTATATAATTTTATTTTTTATTTTACAAGGAGAACTTTTTCTCTCCTACATTTTTCTCTAATACATATATATATATATATATATATATATATATATATATATATATATATATATATATATATATATATATATATATATATATATATATATTCTCTCGTTTTATTCATTTCTTTCTTTATTCATTAATAAACATATCTCTTAAACTAAAATGAGTTACTTGACATACCATATAGGATTTTGGGGTAGGAGATGCTACTTTAGCTAACCACATACTTATTTTTTAAGATTCCATCCGGTCAATGGTCAAAAATTCATTTCATTCACTTTGGTCAATTCCATCGTATTTCATAGACAATTAGCTTCACTTCACGGTCAATTCCAGTAATTCCCCTACACTTCATGGTCAATTCCATGCATTTCACGGTCAATTTCCTTCACTTCATGGTCAATTCAATGCATTTCACGGTCAATTCCATGCATTTCACAGTCAATTCCCTTCACTTCACAGTCATTTCCATTCATTTCACAGCCAATTCCGACAATTCCCCTTCACTTCACGATCAATTCTACGCATTTCACAGTCAATTCCCTTTACTTCACAATCAATTCAATGCATTTCACAGTCAATTCCCTTTACTTCACAGTCCATTCAATGTATTTCATGGTCAATTCCCTTCACTTCACGGTCAATTTCATGCATTTCACGGTCAATTCCGATGATTCCCCTTCACTTCATGGTCAATTCTATGTATTTCACGGTCAATTCCCTTTACTTCACGGTCAATTCCATGCATTTCACAGTCAATTCCCTTCACTTCACCGTCAATTCCATGCATTTCACAGTTAATTCCCTTCACTTCACAATCATTTCCATTCATTTCACGGTCAATTCCGACGATTCCCCTTCACTTCACGGTCAATTCTATACATTTCACGGTCAATTCCCTTTACTTCACGGTCAATTCAAAGCATTTCACGGCCAATTCCCTTTACTTCACGATCAATTCAATGCATTTCAAAGTCAATTCCCTTCACTTCACGGTCGATTCCGTGCATTTCATAGTCAATTCCCTTCACTTCAAGGTCATTTTCATTTATTTCACGGTCAATTCCGGCGATTCCCCTTCACTTCACGGTCAATTCTATGCATTTCACTGTCAATTCCCTTTACTTCACAGTCAATTCAATGCATTTCATAGTCAATTCCCTTTACTTCACAGTCAATTCAATGCATTTCACGGTCAATTCCCTTCCCTTCACGGTCAATTCCCTTCACTTCATAGTCATTTCCATTCATTTCACGGTCAATTCCGGCGATTCCCTTTCACTTCAAGATCAATTCTATGCATTTTATGGTTAATTCCCTTTACTTCACGGTCAATTCAATGCATTTCACGGTCAATTCCCTTTACTTCACGGTTAATTCAATGCATTTCACAGTCAATTCCCTTCACTTCATGGTCAATTCCATGCATTTCACGGTCAATTCCGATGATTCCTCTTCACTTCACAGTCAATTCCCTCTATTTCACGGTCAATTCCATGCATTTCATGGTCAATTCCCTTCACTTCATGGTCAATTTCATGCATTTCACGGTCAATTCCCTTCACTTCACAGTCATTTCCATTCATTTCACAATCAATTCCGGCGATTCCCCTTCATTCATGGTCAATTCCCTTCACTTTACAGTCAATTCCATGCATTTCATGGTCAATTCCCTTCACTTCATAGTCATTTCCATTCATTTCACAGTCAATTCCAGCGATTCCCCTTCACTTCACGGTCAATTCTATGCATTTTACGGTCAATTCCCTTTACTTCACGATTAATTCAATGCATTTCACGGTCAATTCCCTTTACTTCATGGTCAATTCAATGCATTTCACGATCAATTCCCTTCACTTCACAGTTAATTCCATGCATTTCACGGTTAATTCAATGCATTTCACGGTCAATTCCCTTTACTTCATGGTCAATTCAATGCATTTCACGATCAATTCCCTTCACTTCACAGTTAATTCCATGCATTTCACGATTAATTCGCTTTACATCACAGTCAATTCGATGCATTTCATGGTCAATTCCCTTCACTTCAATGGTCAATTCAATGCATTTCACGATCAAGTCCCTTCACTTCACAGTTAATTCCACACATTTTACGATTAATTCGCTTTACATCATGGTCAATTCGATGCACTTCACGGTCAATTCACTTCACTTCACAGTCAATTCCCTTCACTTCAGAGTCAATTCCCTTCACTTCACGATCAATTCCATGCATTTCATAGTCAATTTGCTTCACTTCACGGTCATTTCCATGCGTTTCACGGTCAATTCCCTTCACTTCACAGTCAGTTTTTAATGGTGGGCATTCAATCACTAGTGGTTCACCTGCGATTTGGATTTGCTTCAATTTTGGGTTCATGCTCTAAAATGACTTGGAAAAATGGATCGACAATGTGTATACGACCAAGTCAAGTTGACTTGGCCAAGTTTTGAGTCACGTTAACAAGCTCTAAGGCTATGAAATAAGTGCTACACTAGAAAGTTTTATGTGCAACTTCCAATGTTCCTGCAATTATCAGAGGTTGGCTTACATGTATAGCTTCTTAGATTGATTGCTTGCACTCATTAATGTTATTGTCCAAGGCACTATTGGGCCTTCTTCTCCTTCTTCAGTACATTGCTTGCGCACATTAACTTGTTATTATTTTCCAAGGAACTATAGGGCCCTCAAGCAGTAAGACATGTATGTTGCTCTGATGTTGTCCATATTACTGGGACCACGTCTTAGAGTCGTAGATTGTTCTGCTTGCCCACCGTGGATGGACTATTCCCAAATATTTCAGATCAGAAGTTTTTAACTCTTTGATCAGTGGCCTACAAATGGGCAATTGACAGCAGAAAAATGGACAAGGACTTGGATAGCTAGGGTCTTCCTATTTGAAATATTCTAGGCCATCCCCCAACTACAATGAAGTGAACACCTGAATGATGCGAAAGCACAAATATCAACTCAATACAAAACTTATGCAACTCTTAATAAGTTTTTAATAATGGGTGTTAAATGGATGGACAATACTGGATAAAAAACATAAATCATGGTGGACTGGGTTAACCGGGTACCAACCCGGTCGACCGGTTAACTGGACAACAATTCGGGGTCGACCGGGTTGGTTATGTTTTTTATCCGGTCTGTCCATCCATTTTACAAGTTGTGTAGGTCTTAACTCAGACTCTATGGGGCCCACCTTAATGTACATGTTTTATCCATGCCGTCCATTCATTTTGCAAGATCATTTTAGGGCATGAGTAAAAAAATGAGGTAGATCCAATACTTATGTAGTCTTTTAAAAGTTTTCAATGGTAGGCATTCAATCTCCACTGTTTTCTATTATGTGGCCCACTTAAGCTTTCGATCTACTTCATGTTTGGGTCTACGATCTTAAATCATTTAAACAAATGAATGAACAACATGGATATATAACTTATACACCAAGGTGGGCCCCAAGGTTTTGGCTTGGACTAGTTTGAATTTTGGTTTTTCGAGGTGAAATTCCACCACCATTTCAACCTCCATTCCAAACGCGTGTGAAGAAAAATGATTACCCATTTACCTCTAATTTATAATAGTTATAGTAAATCAAACAGGCCATAAACCCTTGATTGGTCTGCTTTGACTATCTAGTTTTTAGATGATCTTTCTAATGAGCTATGACCCAAAGATTACACCACCGGTTGAGAACAATCAACTCATCACAGTTTTTGTACGGTCTAGGGGAACGGTAGTGTAGATCCAACGGGTAGGATTAACTAGTCATTGGAACCTTTTACCATTGGTTTATACTTGACGTGGCTCATGAATTAGTTCGAAAACATTTGATGATCTCCAAGGTAACTGGGTTCTCACATACACTATGATCTATCCACCGCCGTAGTGTGACAAGTATCACTTAGATTTTGAAAATATTACAACAATATCTTGAAAATTACACCAAAAGGTGTTATCAAGATATTTTTAAGGTATAGGTAAATTTTAAAATATGGCATTTTTATTGCAATTTTCACGATCATTTCGCTTTACTTCACGGTCAATTCCATGCATTTCCCTTCACTTCACGATCATTTCCATGCATTTCCCTTCACTTCAAGGTCATTTCACGATCATTTCCCTTCACTTCACGGTCAATTCCCTTCACTTCACAGTCATTTCCATGCATTTTACGGTCAATTTTGGCGAATCCGCTTCACTTCACAGTCAATTCCATGCATTTCATTGTCATTTCCCTTCACTTCACAGTCAATTCGATACATTTGACGGTCAATTCCCTTCACTTCATGGTAAATTCCATCCATTTTACGGTCAATTTAGGCAAATCCGTTTCACTTCACGGTCAATTCCATGCATTTCATGGTTATTTCCCTTCATTTCACGCTCAATTCGATGTATCTCACGGTCAATTCCCTTCACTTCACGGTCATTTTCATGCATTTCACGGTCAATTTCGGCGAATCCACTTCACTTCATGGTCAATTCCATCCATTTCACAATCATTTCCCTTCACTTCACGGTCAATTCGATGCATTTCACGGTCAATTCCCTCCACTTCATGGTCATTTCCATGCATTTCATGGTCAATTTCGGCGAATCTGCTTCACTTCACGGTCAATTCCATGCATTTCATAGTCATTTCCTTTCACTTCACGGTCAATTCAATGCATTTCACGGTCAATTCCCTTCACTTCACGGTCAATTCCATCCATTTTACAGTCAATTCGATGTATTTTAGGTGGCCTTGAGTAGAATAGAAATGGAAGATGTATTGTGATAATAAGATGGAGATTTAATGAAGAAAATGGGTGAAAAGAAGGAATAGGGATGGAAGAGATGAGTTCAAACGTGTATTTGAGGAAATAAGGATGGCAAGGATGAGTTCAGACGTGCATTTGAGTGTAAGGGAGTGAATGGAGTGAAATGCATGGAATTGACCGTGAAGTGAATGGAATTGATTGTGAAATGCACGGAATTGACCGTGAAGTGAATGGAATTGATTGTGAAATGCACGGAATTGACCGTGAAGTGAAGGGAATTGACCATGAAATACATGGAATTGACCGTGAAGTGAAGGGAATTGATCATAAAATGAATTGAATTGACCGTGAAATGAAGGGAATTGGCCGTGAAATGTATGAAATGAATTGGATATAACACATATATTCGATTAACAAATTCCACTTAATTTCCCATGTTGCAAAACTAACTAAATTTCAGTGTTTAAATTCTACTACATACGTTAAATGAGCCCTTGTGTTATTTTCAAGTTGGATTTGCAAAATTGCAATTTGAGGGCCACTTCCTATCATTTCCTTTTGGTTAAAATGATTGTTCTCAATTGAATTCACCTGTACATCCAAAGACAATTCAATCATTTGCCTGAGAACTTGTTGCTAAATCCATGGTCATGATCAACATAACAAGATGAATTACCAATAGCTAATCAAAATGCTTATTTGCTCTTAAATTCTCTCTCTCTCTCTCTCTCTCTCTCTCTCTCTCTCTCTCTCTCTCTCTCTCTCTCTCTATATATATATATATATATATATATATAATAGAATCAGTGGACACTTATTGTTTAAGTAGTGTGGTGGGATCCATGATATTAAAGTAGGTGGGACCTAATTGTGGGGCCTACTATAATGTATGCGACCATATTCATGCCTTCTATCCAAAAAATAGCTTGACTTGGTCAACCTTGACTCGCCGTCCCACTGCTCACTCTTTGGGTCAATGTCTATGGTTCTAGCTACGGTTATAATCCGTAGCTAGAGGAAACCCCTCGCTTTCCTTCCTCGAAAAGCAGGGGCATTTTCATAATGTGAAAAGCTGTCCGTACACCATATACGATCGTACAGTAGGAAATTTCCACTGGTGGTGTGTGGTACACCTGCAAATCTGCTTCCACCTATAGGACGCTGCGCTGGAAACTTAAGTGGGGCCCACCATGATGTTTTTCGGGAATCCACTCTGTCTATTCGTTTGGTGAGCTCATTTTCTCAAATTAGACCAAAAGGGAGCAAGATCCAATACTCAAGTCGGTATACTAAAGGAAAAGGTAGTTGGGAAAATTTTTTTCATTAAAACATTCTTGGGTTCGAAATTGATTCTCACATGCCATCCATGCGTTTAATAATGTCATTCTTACTAGGATGATGAAAATAAAAAATATTAGCATGATTTAAAACTTTCAAAGCCTCACAAAAATTTCAATTGTGAACAGTCAATCATCACATTTTCAACCTACTTGAGTATCGGGGTCCTTACTCTTACCCGGGTAGCAGACTCCTTGGATTTTCAACACAATTCCCCAGCGTGCGTGTGTGGAGTGTGTGCGTGTGGCATGAGTGTGTGAGGGTGTGTGCATGTGTAAAAAACAAAAAAGGTAAGTCCATAGTTTCTTGTAGAGTAATTTCCTGCGAAACGCGGGTTTGCTGCAAAAGTCTTTCCCAGGAAAAACTTGCGCGGGATCTTAATTTTAGGACATGGCCCAAAAATAAGCCGGATCCAATACTAGATGAAATATTTGGAGGGTTATAAAAGTTTTGAATCAGGATAATATTTTTCTTTTCAGTTCATTTTAGTAGGAATAATTATATGAACGGTATGACCGGTATGTAAACCTTACTATGGACCTGTGTGATTTCAACGGTGGAAATTTCTCTATCCACCTTTTGCTTTTGTGCGGCTCACTTGAGTCTTTGATCCGTCTCAATTTTTGTCTAAAATCCTAAAATTAGCTTAAAAAATGAATGGATGTGCTAGATTTCTCACAAACATCACGGTGGGCCCTATCCAGGTTTCCAGCACAGGGCCTCTAGATCATCTCCGGCCAAGATGCTGGGTGGGGCCCACCTAGATGTTTTTGAGAAATCCACCCTGTCCATACATTGTACAAACTCATTTTAGGATGTGAGACCTAAATTTAGGTGTCTCTAGCACTCAATTAGGACACCTAAGAGGAAACCGTGGATATTCAGTGTGCACTGTTAAAGCATTCTTATAGCCATAAACATTTTGTATCAGGATATAATTTTGGTGTTTTTAGATAGCATATAAGCATCAAGGTGGAGCCCAGGAAGTTTTCAAGTGTAGTAATTTCTTTTCCTAGTTTCTCCTCTCGTCTCACCTATTTTAGTTTTATACCTGCCGTTTTTTTTCTTTTTTTTTTTTCTTAAAACCTTAAATGACCCAAGAATATATATATATATATATATATATATATATATATATATATATATATAAAGAAAAATAAAAAGAGGATGGATTAGGTTTCCCACGTACCTCTATCTGAACTTATGATTAGGTTGTATTTCAAATAATCATCATGGTAGGCTCTAGTAAAATTTCAACGCGCTTGTCATTGTATCATTGTTTTCTTCAATGAGTCCACTTGACCCTTAGATTTGCTTCATTTTTAAACTTAAGGTCGTAAATTATCTCACCAAATGGATGGGCGGTGCAGATAAAACAATACATTATGATAGGCCTACAAAACTTGGTAACGTAGGTAATCCGCGTCCCGGTCGGTCCGATCCACCTTGGGAGCCGACTAGGTGAGACCCCTCATCCACCAAGGTGAGTGGGACTCTGGCTGTGGGGCTCACAGTGATGTAGGTACCTTAAATCCATACCATCCGACTATTTTTAAAACTCATCTCAGGACATAATTCAAAAAATGATGCTGACTCAAATTTTAGGTGGACCACACCATAGGAAACAATCATGATTGAATCTTCACCATTGAAAATTTCATAAATTTCACTGGAATTTTTATTTGTCATCCAACCTGTTGATACGGTCACAAACACCTAGATGAAGAGATCACACAAATGCCATTTATTCCCAAAGTTTTTCTGGCCCACAAAGAAGTTTTCTATGGCCAATTACAGCAGTTTCTTGCACTGTGGTCCACTTGGGATTTGAAACTGCTTTATTGTTTTTAACATGCCTTAAAATGAGTTCTTAAAAGATAAATTTTCAACTGTACGACCACTATATGGCCCATTCCCGATCCGAAGCCCACCCCTTTTTACTTTCCAATAATACTCCCCGGATGTACGGACGCCTTGCAAAAGGTCGAAAATGCCCCCTGCTTTTTCCTTCAAGCGTTGACGCTCCTCAAACTCCCAGTTGTACGAACGGTTCTAAGGAGATCAACGTTACATGGCCCATCAGTTACGTATTTATTATATCCACAACGTTCATCCATATTTTGAGATCATTTCGGAGCATTGTCCAAAAAAAAAAAGCATATCCAAAGATCAACTGGACCACACCACAAAGAGCAACAGAAAATTGATTTTCGCTGTTGGAACTTTTATAGGGCCCACCATAACATTTATTTTCCATCCAATCTATTCATGACGTCACAAATACCTGGATGAGTAGGAAAAACAAATTTTGTAATGATCCAAAACTTCTATGACCCCTGAAAGGGTTTCAACGATGGACGTTTAAAGCAAAATGGCGATGTCAATTGATACGGTCAGACTTATGGCTACGGATTATAACCGTAGCCATAAATACAATAATCCATAGTAATAGAGTCCATCTGGAGTGGGCGCGTCGAACTAGCGGCACCCCGCGCCACTTGCTGGGCCGTCCGAGGCGGCCACGCCGATTTGGCGGAACCACGCCCACAGGGTGGTCCCTATGGCTACGGATAATAACCGTAGCTAAAATCCGTATCAATAGGTTCTTTATTTTTTTGTGTTTTTTTTTTTTTTTTTTTTTAAAAAAAAAAATTTATTGGGGAGAACTTTTTCTCCCTTGCATTTTTCTCAAATACATAATTATGTAAATATGTATATATAAGTACATAAAAATATTTTTCTATCTCTTAATTCATTTCTTTGTCTATTTATTTAATAATCATATCTCCTAAACTAGAATGAGTTACATAACGTACTATATATGATTTTGGGGTAGGAGAAACTAATTTAGCCAACTAACATAGTAAATTTTGTAGATTCCATCGGCTCGATGATTAAAAATACACTTCACGGTCAATTCACTTCACTTCACGACCATTTTCACGCACGTCGTGGTCAATTCACTTCACTTCACCATCATTTTCTTGCATTTCAAGGTCATTCCCAGTAATTCCATGTTGATTAACGGTCAATTCGATGCACTTCACGGTCAATTCACTTCACTTCACGGCCATTTCCATGCACTTCGCGGTCATTTCACTTCACTTCACTGTCATTTCCATGCATTTTACTGTCATTCCTAGCGATTTCGTGTTCAATCACAGTCAATTCGACGCACTTCACGGTCAATTCACTTCACTTCACGGCCATTTCCACGCACTTCGTGGTCAATTCACTTCACTTCACCATCATTTTCATGCATTTCACGGTCATTCCTAGCGATTTCGTGTTCATTCACGGTCAATCGATGCACTTCACAGTCAATTCACTTCACTTCACGGCCATTTCCACGCACTTCGCAGTCAATTCACTTCACTTCACTGTCATTTCCATGCATTTCATGGTCATTCCTAGCGATTTCATGTTCATTCTCGGTCAATTCGACACACTTTACGGTCAATTCACTTCACGGCCATTTTCATGCACTTCGCGGTCATTTCACTTCACTTCACCGTCATTTCCATGCATTTCACGGTCATTCCTAGTGATTCCGTGTTTATTCACGGTCAATTCGACGCACTTCACGGTCAATTCACTTAACTTCACAGCCATTTCCATGCACTTCGCGGTCAATTCACATCACTTCACTGTCATTTCCATGCATTTCACGGTCATTCCTAGCAATTCCGTGTTCATTCACGGTCAATTCGACGCACTTCATGGTCAATTCACTTCACTTCACGGCCATTTCCACGCACTTTGCGGTCATTTCACTTCACTTCACCGTCATTTCCATGTATTTCACGGTCATTCCTATCTATTTTGTGTTCATCCACGGTCAATTCGACGCACTTCACGGCCATTTCCACGCACTTCGCGGTCATTTCCCTTCACTTCACCATCATTTCTATGCATTTCATGGTCATTCCTAGTGATTTCGTGTTCATTCACGGTCAATTCGACGCACTTCACGGTCAATTCACTTCACTTCACGGCCATTTCCACGCACTTCGCGGTCATTTCACTTCACTTCACCGTCATTTCCATGCATTTCACGGTCATTCCTAGGGATTCCGTGTTCATTCACGGTCAATTTGACGCACTTCACGGTCAATTCACTTCACTTCACGGCCATTTCCATGCACTTCGCAGTCAATTCACTTCACTTCACCGTCATTTTCATGCATTTCACGATCATTCCTATCGATTCCGTGTTCATTCACGGTCAATTCGACGCACTTCACGGTCAATTCACTTCACTTCACGGCCATTTCCACGCACTTCGCGGTCATTTCACTTCACTTCACCGTCATTTCCATGCATTTCATGGTCATTCCTAGCGATTCCGTGTTGATTCACGATCAATTCGACGCACTTCACGGTCAATTCACTTCACTTCACGGCCATTTCCATGCACTACGCGGTCATTTCACTTCAGTTCACCGTCATTTCAATGCATTTCACGGTCATTCCTAGCGATTTCGTGTTCATTCACGGTCAATTTGACGCACTTCACGGTCAATTCACTTCACTTCACGGCCATTTCCACGCACTTCGCGGTCATTTCACTTCACTTCACTGTCATTTCCATGCATTTCACGGTCATTCCTAGCGATTCCGTGTTGATTCACGGTCAATTCGACGCACTTCACGGTCAATTCACTTCACTTCACGGCCATTTCCACGCACTTCGCGGTCATTTCACTTCACTTCACCGTCATTTCCATGCATTTCACGGTCATTCACGGCGATTCCATGTTCGTTCACGATCAATTTGACGCATTTCACGGTCAATTCACTTCACTTCATAGCCATTTCCAAGCACTTCGCTGTCAATTCACTTAACTTCACCATCATTTCTATGCATTTCACGGTCATTCCCTGCGATTCCGTGTTCATTCACAGTCAATTCAACGCACTTCACGGTCAATTCACTTCACTTCACAGCCATTTCCACGCACTTCGTGGTCAGTTCACTTCACTTCATCGTCATTTCCATGCATTTCACGGTCATTCCTAGTGATTCCGTGTTCATTTCACGGTTTTGGTTTTGAGATTTGAAAATGGGTTCGGGTTTAGGTTATAGGTTTTGGTTTCAGTTTAGCTTATAGGTTAACGGTTTAGGTTAAGGTTTAGGTTTAGGTTATAGGTTTTTGGATTTGAGAATGGGTTCGGGTTTACGATATAGGTTTTGGTTTTGGTTTAGGTTGTAGGTTTTGGGATTTGAGAATGGGTTCGAGTTTAGGTTATAGGTTATGGTTTTGGTTTAGGTTATAGTTTTGGTTTAAGTTATAGGTTATAGGTTTAGGTTTAGGTTTTAGGATTTGAGAATGGGTTCGGGTTTAGGTTATAAGTTTTGGTTTCCGTTTAGGTTATAGGTTAACGGTTTAGGTTAAGGTTTAGGTTTAGGTTATAAGTTTTTGGATTTGAGAATGGATTCGGGTTTAGGCTATAGGTTTTGGTTTTGGTTTAGGTTATAGGTTTTGGGATTTGAGAATGGGTTCGGGTTTAGGCTATAAATTTTGGTTTAGGTTATAGCTTTTGGGATTTGGGAATGGGTTCGGGTTTAGGTTATAGGTTTTGGTTTTGGTTTAGGTTTTGGGATTTGAGAATGGGTTCGGGTTTAGGTTATAGGTTTTGGTTTTGGTTTAGGTTATAGGTTATAGGTTTAGGTTAAGGTTTTGGTTTAGGTTTAGGTTATAGGTTTTGAGATTTGAGAATGGGTTTGGGTTTAGGTTATAGGTTTTGGTTTTGGTTTTGGTTATAGGTTTTGGTTTTGGTTTAGATTATAGGTTTTGGGATTTGAGAATGGGTTCGGGTTTAGGTTTTAGGTTTTGGTTTTGGTTTAGGTTATAGGTTTTGGGATTTGACAATGAGTTCGGGTTTAGGTTATAGGTTTTGGATTTGGTTTAGGTTTAGGTTATAGGTTTTTGGATTTAAGAATGGGTTATGGTTTAGGTTTAGGAAATCGGGTTCAGGTTCGGGATTGAGTTTAAGTTTGGTTTTCAAGTTTAGGTTTAGGTTTAGGTTAGGGAGTTGAGATTAGGATTAAGTGTAGGTTTAGCTTTAGGGAATCGAGTTTAGGTTATAGGTTTAGGAAAAGGTTAGGTTTAGGTTATAGGTTTTGGGATTTGGGAATAGTTTTAGGTTATAAGTATAGGTTTAGGTTAGGTTATAGGTTAAGGTTTAGGGATTTGAGTTTAGGTTTAGATTTAGGGAATTGAGTTTAGGTTATAGGTTTAGGGAAAGGTTAGGTTTAAGTTATAGGTTTTGAGATTTGAGAATAGTTTTAAGTTATAAGTATAGGTTTAGGTTAGGTTATATGTTAAGGTTTAGGGATTTGAGTTTAGGTTATAGAATTAGGTTTAGGTTTAGGTGTAGGGATTTGAGAATAGGTTTAGGTTATAAGTATAGGTTTAGGTTAGGGTGTAGGTTAAGGTTTAGGGAAATGACCATGAATCAACATGAAATTTTTGGGAATGACCGTGAAATGCATGAAAATGATCGTGAAGTGAAGCGATTGGACCGCGAAATGTGCGGAAATGACCATGAAATGCATGCAAATGATCGTGAAGTGAAGGAGTTTGACCGTGAAATGCCTCAAAATGACCGTGAATCAACAATTATTTCAGACGACCGAGAAATGCATGAAAGTGATCATGAATTGAAGCGAAATGACCGTGAAATGCATGCAAATGACCGTGAAGTGAAGGAGTTTGACCGTGAAATGCCTGAAAATGACCGTGAATCAACACGGAATTGTTTCGGATGACCATGAAATGCATGGAAGTGATCATGAATTGAAGCAAAATGACCGTGAAGTGAAGGAGTTTGACCGTGAAATGCCTCGAAATGACCGTGAATCAACACGGAATTGTTTCGGTGACTGTGAAATGCATGGAAGTGATCATGAATTGAAGTAAAATGACCGTGAAATGCATGCAAATGACCGTGAAGTGAAGGAGTTTGACCGTGAAATGCCTCGAAATGACCGTGAATCAACACAAAATTGTTTTGGATGACCGTGAAATGCATGGAAGTGATCATGAATTGAAGCAAATTGACCGTGAAATGCATGAAAATGACCGTGAAGTGAAGGAGTTCGACCGTGAAATGCCTCGAAATGACCGTGAATCAACACGGAATTGTTTCGGATGACCGTGAAATGCATGGAAGTGATCATGAATTGAAGCGAATTGATCGTGAAATGCATGCAAATCATCGTGAAGTGAAGGAGTTTGACCGTGAAATGCCTCGAAATGACCATGAATCAACACGAAATTATTTTGGATGACCGTGAAATGCATGGAAGTGATCATAAATTGAAGCGAATTGACCGTGAAATGCATGCAAATGACCGTGAAGTGAAGGAGTTTGACCGTGAAATGCCTCGAAATGACCGTGAATCAACACGGAAATGTTTCGGATGACTGTGAAATGCATGAAAGTGATCATGAATTGAAGTGAAACGACCGTGAAATGCATGCAAATGACCATAAAGTAAAGGAGTTTGACCGTGAAATGCCTCGAAATGACCGTGAATCAACACGGAATTGTTTCAGATGACCGTGAAATGCATGGAAGTGATCATGAATTGAAGCAAAATGACCGTGAAATGCAAGCAAATGACCGTGAAGTGAAGGAGTTTGACCGTGAAATGCCTCGAAATTACCGTGAATCAACACGGAATTGTTTCGGATGACTGTGAAATGCATGGAAGTGATCATGAATTGAAGCAAAATGACCGTGAAATGCATGCAAATGACCGTGAAGTGAAGGAGTTTGACCGTGAAATGCCTCGAAATGACCGTGAATCAACACAAAATTGTTTCGGATGACTGTGAATTGCATGGAAGTGATCATGAATTGAAGCGAAATGACCATAAAATGCATGCAAATGACCGTGAAGTGAAGGAGTTTGACCGTGAAATGCCTCGAAATGACCGTGAATCAACACGAAAATGTTTCGGATGACCATGAAATGCATGGAAGTGATCATGAATTAAAGAAAAATGACCATGAAATGCATGCAAATGAATGTGAAGTGAAGGAGTTTGACCGTGAAATGCCTCGAAATGACCGTGAATCAACACGAAAATGTTTCGAATGACCGTGAAATGCATAGAAGTGATCATGAATTGAAGCGAAATGACCGTGAAATGCATGCAAATGAAATGAATGAAATTGACCGCTAAGTGAATGAAATGGATTTTTGATCATCAAGCTGATGAAATCTTGGAAAATAACCAGGTTGGTTGGTTAAAGTAGCTTCTCCTACCCCAAAATCATATAGGGTACATCCAGTAACTAATTTTAGTTTAGAAGGTATTCTTGTTAAATGAATAAAGAAAGAAATGAAAAAAAAAAAAGAAAATTTTTTTATATGCTTATATATACATATTTATATAAATATGTGTTAGAGAAAATTATAGGTAGAATAAAGTTCTCCATGTACAAAAAAAAAAAAAAAAAAAACCCACAAAAAAAATAAAAATAGGTTTTGGTTAGGTTATAGGTTTTGAGATTTGAGAATAGTTTTAGGTTATAAGTATAGGTTTATGTTAGGTTATATGTTAAGGTTTAGGGATTTGAGTTTAGGTTTTAGGATTAGGTTTAGGTTTAGGTTTGGGGATTTGAGTTTAGGTTATAGGCTTATGTTTAGGTTTTAGGTTTTACGTTTAGGTTTAGGTTTGGGTTTGGGTTTTGGGATTTGAGAATAGGTTCGGGTTTAAGTTATAGGTTTTGGGATTTGATAATGGGTTCAGGTTTAGGTTATAGGTTTTGGTTTCGGTTTAGGTTATAGGTTTTGGGATTTGATAATGGATTCGGGTTTAGGTTATAGGTTTTGATTTTACTTTAGGTTATATGTTCATGCATCGAATTGACCGTGAATGAACATGAAATCGCTATAAATGACCATGAAATGCATGAAAATGACGGTGAAGTGAAGTGAATTGACTGCAAAGTGCGTGGAAATGGCCTTGAAGTGAAGTGAATTGACCGTGAAGTGCGTCAAATTGACTGTGAATGAACACGGAATCCCTAGGAATGATCGTGAAATGCATGGAAATGACGGTGAAGTTAAGTGAATTGACCGTGAAGTGCGTAGAAATAACCGTGAAGTGAAGTGAATTGACCGTGAAGTGCGTCCAATTGACCATGAATGAACACGGAATCGCCAGGAATGACCGTGAAATGCATGAAAATGACGGTGAAGTGAAGTGAAATGACCGCGAAGTGCGTGGAAATGGCCATGAAGTGAAGTGAATTGACCGTGAAGTGCGTCGAATTGACCGTGAATCAACACGGAATTGCCGGGAATGACCGTGAAATGCATGGAAATGACGATGAAGTGAAGTGAAATGACCGCGAAGTGCATGGAAATGGCTATGAAGTGAAGTGAATTGACCGTGAAGTGCATCGAATTGACCGTGACTCAACACGAAATCGCCGGGAATGACTATGAATTCACTTCACTTCACTTCGCGGCCATTTCCACGCACTTCGCGGTCAATTCACTTCACTTCACCATCATTTCCATGCATTTCACGGTCATTCCTAGCGATTTCGTGTTCACTCACGGTTAATTCGACACACTTCATGGTCAATTCACTTCACTTCCCGACCATTTCTAGGCACTTCGCGGTCAAATCACTTAACTTCACCATCATTTTCATGTATTTCACGGTCATTCCTAGCGATTTCGTGTTCATTCACGGTCAATTCGACGCACTTCACGGTCAATTCACTTTACTTCACAACCATTTCCACGCACTTTGCGGTCAATTCACTTAACTTTTCCGTCATTTCCATGCATTTCACGGTCATTCCCGACAATTTCGTGTTCATTCACGGTCAATTCGACGCACTTCACGGTCAATTCACTTCACTTCACGGCCATTTCCACACACTTCACGGTCATTTCACTTCACTTCACCGTCATTTCCATGCATTTCACAGTCATTCCTAACGATTCCGTGTTCATTCACGGTCAATTCGATGCACTTCACGGTCAATTCACTTCACTTCACGGCCATTTTCACAACCTATAACCTAAACGAAAACCAAAACCTATAACCTAAGCCTAAACCAAAACCTTAACCTTAACCTACAACCTATAACCTAAACCAAAACCAAAACCTATAACCTAAACTCGAACCCATTCTCAAATCCCAAAACCTATAACCAAAACCAAAACCAAAACCTATAGCCTAAACCCGAACCCATTCTCAAATCCAAAAACCTATAGCCTAAAACTAAACCAACCTATAACCTAAATCAAAACATATAACCTACACTAAAACCAAAACCCAAACCCATTATCAAATCCCAAAACCTATAACCTAAACCCGAACCCATTCTCAAATCCCAAAACCCAAACCCAAACCTAAACCTAAACGTAAAACCTAAAACCTAAACCTAAGCCTATAACCTAAACTCAAATCCCTAAACCTAAACCTAAACCTAATCATATAACCTAAACTCAAATCTCTAAACCTTAACATATAACCTAACTTAAACCTATACTTATAACTTAAAACTATTCTCAAATCTCAAAAACTAACCTTTCCCTAAACCTATAACCTAAACTCAATTCTCTAAACCTAAACCTTAGCCTAAACCTAAACTCAAATCCCTAAACCTTAACCTATAACCTAACCTAAACCTATACTTATAACCTAAAACTATTCCCAAATCCCAAAACCTATAACCTAAACCTAACCTAAACCTATACTTATAACCTAAAACTATTCCCAAATCCCAAAACCTATAACCTAAACCTAACCTTTCCCTAAACCTATAACCTAAACTCAATTCCCTAAAGCTAAACCTACACCTAATCCTAATCTCAACTCCCTAACCTAAACCTAAACCTAAACTTAAAAACCAAACTTAAACCCAATCCCGAACCTGAACCCGATTTCCTAAACCTAAACCATAACCCATTCTTAAATCCAAAAACCTATAACCTAAACCTAAACCCGAACCCATTCTCAAATCCCGAAACCTAAACCTAAACCAAAACCCATAACCTAAACCAAAACCAAAACCTATAACCTAAACCCGAACCCATTCCCAAATCCCAAAAGCTATAACCAAAACCAAAATCTATAGCCTAAACCCGAACCCATTCTCAAATCCCAAAACCTATAACCTAAACCAAAACCTATAACCTAAACTAAAACCAAAACCTATAGCCTAAACCCGAATCCATTCTCAAATCTAAAAACCTATAACTTAAACCTAAACCGTTAACCTATAACCTAAACGGAAACCAAAACTAACCTAAACCCGAACCCATTCTCAAATCCTAAAACCTAAACCTAAACCTATAACCTATAACTTAAACCAAAACTATAACCTAAACCAAAACCAAAACCTATAACCTAAACTCGAACCCATTCTCAAATCCCAAAACCTACAACCTAAACCAAAACCAAAGCCTATAGCCTAAACCCGAACCCATTCTCAAATCCAAAAACTTATAACCTAAACCTAAACCTTAACCTAAACCGTTAACCTATAAGCTAAACTGAAACCAAAACCTATAACCTAAACCCGAACCCATTCTCAAATCTCAAAACCTAAACCTTGAAATGAACACGGAATCACTAGGAATGACCGTGAAATGCATGGAAATGACGGTGAAGTGAAGTGAAATGACCACGAAGTGCGTGGAAATGGCCGTGAAGTGAAGTGAATTGGCCGTGAAGTGCGTTGAATTGACCATGAATGAACACAGAATCGCAGGGAATGACCGTGAAATGCATAGAAATGATGGTGAAGTTAAGTGAATTGACAGCGAAGTGCTTAGAAATGGCTATGAAGTGAAGTGAATTGACTGTGAAGTGCGTCAAATTGATCGTGAATGAACATGGAATCGCCGGGAATGACCGTGAAATGCATGGAAATGACGGTGAAGTGAAGTGAAATGACCGCGAAGTGCGTGGAAATGACCGTGAATTGACCGTGAAGTGCGTCGAATTGACCGTGAATGAAAATGGAATCGCTAGGAATGACCGTGAAATGCATGGAAATGACGGTGAATTGAAGTGAATTGACCGCGAAGTGCGTGGAAATGGCCGTGAAGTGAAGTGAATTGATCGTGAAGTGCGTTGAATTGACCGTGAATGAACATGGAATCGCTAGGAATGACCGTGAAATGCATGGAAATGACGGTGAACTGAAGTGAAATGACCACGAAGTGCGTGGAAATGGCCGTGAAGTGAAGTGAATTGACCGTGAAGTGCGTCGAATTGACCGTGAATGAACACGGAATCGCTAGGAATGATCGTGAAATGCATGAAAATGACGGTGCAGTGAAGTGAATTGACTGCGAAGTGCATGAAAATGGCCGTGAAGTGAAGTGAATTGACCGTGAAGTGCGTCAAATTGACCGTGAATGAACACGGAATCTTTAGGAATGACCGTGAAATGCATGGAAATGACGGTGAAGTGAAGTGAAATGACCACGAAGTGCGTGGAAATGGTCGTGAAGTGAAGTGAATTGACTGTGAAGTGCGTCGAATTGACCGTGAATGAACACGAAATCACTAAGAATGACCGTGAAATGCATAGAAATGATGGTGAAGTGAAGTGAAATGACCGCGAAGTGCGTGGAAATGGCCGTGAAGTGCGTCGAATTGACCGTGGATGAACACAAAATAGATAGGAATGACCGTGAAATACATGGAAATGACGGTGAAGTGAAGTGAAATGACCGCAAAGTGCGTGGAAATGGCCGTGAAGTGAAGTGAATTGACCATGAAGTGCGTCGAATTGACCGTGAATGAACACGGAATTGCTAGGAATGACCGTGAAATGCATGGAAATGACAGTGAAGTGATGTGAATTGACCGCAAAGTGCATGGAAATGGCTGTGAAGTTAAGTGAATTGACCGTGAAGTGCGTCTAATTGACCGTTAATAAACACGGAATCACTAGGAATGATGGTGAAATGCATGGAAATGACGGTGAAGTGAAGTGAAATGACCGGGAAGTGCATGAAAATGGCCGTAAAGTGAAGTGAATTGACTGTGAAGTGTGTCGAATTGACCGAAAATGAACACGAAATCGCTAGGAATGACCGTGAAATGCATGAAAATGACAGTGAAGTGAAGTGAATTGACTGCGAAGTGCGTGGAAATGGCTGTGAAGTGAAGTGAATTGACTATGAAGTGCATCGATTAACCATGAATGAACACGGAATCGCTAGGAATGACCGTGAAATACATGAAAATGATGGTGAAGTGAAGTGAATTGACCACGAAGTGCGTGGAAATGGCCGTGAAGTGAAGTGAATTGACTGTGAAGTGCATCGAATTGACCGTGAATGAACATGGAATCACTAGGAATGACCGTGAAATGCATGGAAATGACGGTGAACTGAAGTGAAATGACCGCGTAGTGCATGGAAATGGCTATGAAGTGAAGTGAATTGACCGTGAAATGTGTCAAATTGATCGTGAATGAACATGGAATCGCCGTGAATGACCGTGAAATGCATGGAAATGACGGTGAAGTGAAGTGAAATGACCGCGAAGTGCGTGGAAATGGCCGTGAAGTGAAGTGAATTGACCGTGAAGTGCGTCGAATTGACCGTGAATGAACACGGAATCGCTAGGAATGATCGTGAAATGCATGAAAATGACGGTGCAGTGAAGTGAATTGACTGCGAAGTGCATGGAAATGGCCGTGAAGTGAAGTGAATTGACCGTGAAATGCGTCCAATTGACCGTGAATGAACACGGAATCCTTAGGAATGACCGTGAAATGCATGGAAATGACGGTAAAGTGAAGTGAAATGACCACGAAGTGCATGAAAATGGTCGTGAAGTGAAGTGAATTGACCGTGAAGTGCGTCGAATTGACCGTGAATGAACACGAAATCACTAGGAATGACCGTGAAATGCATAGAAATGATGGTGAAGTGAAGTGAAATGACCGCGAAGTGCGTGGAAATGGCCGTGAAGTGCGTCGAATTGACCGTGGATGAACACAAAATAGATAGGAATGACCGTGAAATACATGGAAATGACGGTGAAGTGAAGTGAAATGACCATGAAGTGCGTCGAATTGACTGTGAATGAACACGGAATTGTTAGGAATGACCGTGAAATGCATGGAAATGACAGTGAAGTGATGTGAATTGACCGTAAAGTGCATGGAAATGGCTGTGAAGTTAAGTGAATTGACCGTGAAGTGCTTCGAATTGACCGTGAATAAACACGGAATCACTAGAAATGACGGTGAAATGCATGGAAATGACGGTGAAGTGAAGTGATATGACCGCGAAGTGCATGAAAATGGCTGTGAAGTGAATTGGCTGTGAAGTGTGTCGAATTGACCGAAAATGAACACGAAATCGCTAGGAATGACCGTGAAATGCATGGAAATGACAGTGAAGTGAAGTGAATTGACTGCGAAGTGCATGGAAATGGCCGTGAAGTGAAGTGAATTGACTCTGAAGTGCATCGATTGACCGTGAATGAACACGGAATCGCTAGGAATGACCGTGAAATGCATGAAAATGATGGTGAAGTGAAGTGAATTGACCACGAAGTGCGTGGAAATGGCCGTGAAGTGAAGTGAATTGACTGTGAAGTGCGTCAAATTGACCGTGATTGAACACGGAATCGCTGAGAATGACCGTAAAATGCATGGAAATGACAGTGAAGTGAAGTGAAATGACCGCGAAGTGCGTGGAAATGGCCGTGAAGTGAAGTGAATTGACCGTGAAGTGCGTCAAATTGACCTTGAATCAACACGAAATTGCTGGTAATGACCGTGAAATGCATGGAAATGATGGTGAAGTGAAGTGAATTGACCACGAAGTGCGTGAAAATGGTCGTGAAGTGAAGTGAATTGACCGTGAAGTGTATTTTTAACCATCGAGCCGATGGAATCTACAAAAATTACTATTTTAGTTGGCTAAATTAGCTTCTCCTACCTCAAAATCATATATGATACGTTATGTAACTCATTCTAGTTTAGGAGATATACTTGTTAAATAAATAGACAAAGAAATGAATTAAGAGATAGAAAAATATTTTTATGTACTTATATATACATATTTACATAATTATGTATTTGAGAAAAATGCAAGGGAGAAAAAATTCTCCCCAATAAATTTTTTTTTTTTAAAAAAAAAAAAATACAAAAAAAATCCAAAAAAACAAAGAACCTTTTGCTACAGATTTTAGCTACGGTTATTATCTGTGGCAATAGGGACCATCCCGTGGGCGTGGTCCCACCAAATCGGTGTGGCCGCGCTGAATGGGCCAGCAAGTGGCGCGGGATGCTGCTAGTTCGGCGCGCCCAGCCCGAATGGACTCTATTGCTACGCATTATTGTATCTATGGCTACGGTTATAATCCGTAGCCATAGGTTTAACCGTAGCAATCGACATCGCTATTTTGCTTTAAACGTCCACCGTTGAAACCCTTTCAGGGGCCACGGAAGTTTTGGATCATTACAAAAAAAAATTTTCCTACTCATACAGGTCTTTGTGATGTCATGAATAGATTGGATGAAAAATAAATGTTATGGTGGGCCCTATAAAAGTTCCAACAGCGAAAATCAATTTTCTGCTGCTCTTTGTGGTGTGGTCCAGTTGATCTTTGAATATGCTTTTTTTTTTTTTGGATAATGATCTCAAAATATGGATGAACGTTGTGAATATAATAAATACGTAACTGATGGGCCATGTAACGTTGATCTCCTTTGAACCGTTCGTACAACTGGGAGTTTGAGGAGCGTCAACGCTTGAAGGAAAAAGCAGGGGGGGGCATTTTCAACCTTTTGCAAGGCGTCGGTACACCCAGGGAGTATTATTGGAAAGTAAAAAGGGGTGGGATTCGTCCCGGTAATGGGCCATATAGTGGTCGTACAGTTGGAAATTTCTCTTCTTAAAATGCATACATTAAGGTGATTACCTCGCCCTGAGTTCTTAAGATGCATGCATTAAGGTGATTACCGTCCGGGCGAGGTAGGACGCAATCCACGTCCACCTCACACCAGCTACATACCTCCTGTAAGTACGTATCGTACGAAGACGAGCCTGACGCTCCTCGTGCACCGTGTTCTACTGACGGTTCAAAGGAGATCAAAGTTCCATGGGCTACAACGATGTATTTATTATATCTATACCGTTTATTTATTATCGGAGATCATTTTAGGGTATTATACAAACTAAACATCTTTTGGACCACATCACTAATGGCAGCAGAGATAATAATTTTCACCGTTAAACAATTCGTAGGCCCACCATAACATTTATTTTCCATCCCATCTGTTCGTAAGGTCAAAAAGACTTGACTGATTCCATACTGATCCACAACTTCCGTGACCCTAAAAAAGGTTTTAATGATAGACATTTAATCTCCCACTGCGTTTTTAAGTGTGGTCCAGTTGATGGTTATATCTGTCTTATTTTTCGTCTTAAGCTTTAAGACAAGCTCACCAAATGAATGAACGGTTTGGATATAACATATACCTCATGATCATACCGACGTAACTTGCTGATGTAAATAAAGCCCCTATATAGGTGGCGTGAGGTACACCCCTCCAATCCGCCCGCTTTCACTGCCTTGACACCGGGGTTTTTTGTCTTCAAAAGGTTTGTCCGTACATGAAAGGTCTAACTTGGAAAGATAAATTTTGGACAGCCCAGTAAAAAAGCCATATAAAGGTTGGCGTCTATAATAATTTTCTCCGGAAAATGATGCCTAAAGTTTAAACCTTCCTCGGGCTCACGAAGATACTTATTTTCTATCAACTTGTTTACAAGGTTACAAAGACACAGATAAATGAAAAAAATAAATACAATTTCATCTAAGACTTCCGTGGCTCTAGGAAGTTTTGTAGGGCAGTCACTTGCCACCTATTGCCTTTGTTGATGGTCTACTTAAAGATTTTATTTGTCCTTCCTCTCGTTCGATATATATATATATATATATATATATATATATATATATATATATATATATATATATATATATATATATATATATATATATATATATAGCGCTCTCACGCACTAAATCTTGCAAAATGAATGGACAGTTTTGAATCTTTTGATATAACACATACATCATGGTAGGGCCCACATAACTTGGCTATGCAACAACACCATGGAGTTCGGTGGTGTGTGCACTACCATGTAATCCGCTTCTTTTCCTCGTGGCGTCGTACGCAATCCCGGGGTAGTTCCTCATATCCACTTTTTCGAGCCCCTTAGGGTCTGTTTGGCCAGGCGGATTGGATGATATTGGAAGGGATTGGAAGTTAAATCCCGGGATTGGCCAGGCGTGCCAAACAGAATGGGTAATCTGATCTCGAGATATAGCAATCCGACAATCCACTGACAACACTATCATTACCTTTAAATCCCATCCAATCCACTCTAATCTGTTCAAATTTTCTTGGGACGTGTTTGGCTCAAGGGATTGGAAGGGATGAGAGCTCAAGGGATTGGAAGGGATGAGAAGGTTAAATCCAGGGATTAGCTCGGTGTGCCAAACAGACTCTCGATATAGCAATCCCATGGATCTTGCACCAATCCATTGACGCAACTATCATTACCTTGAAATCCATGCCATCCACCCTAATACCATTCAATCCCTTCCAATCCACCTGGCCAAACATGCCCTTAACTTCCTGCTAAAGAAATCGGATTGCATACTGGGTAACTTAGTATGCTCTCATCGTATCGAGTAAACTTAGTTAGGCCCACCATGAATGTGATACAAAAAAAAAAGGAGAACAGAAAAAGAGACGTATTGAATGGAAATACTCTGCATATATTATTGATAAGAAAAAGGCCTATATATTAGGCTTTACACCATAACGCATCGTCTTAGCACTAACCACAAATCCTATAAAATAGGATCGCACATCCTATCACTAACCATATACCTAAAGAATAGGACAAACCTTCCTATGATAAATAACTTCCTAAAGACTCAGACAAATTTAAATCTTAACACCCTCCCTTAAACTGAAATCTGCAGAAATCGGTTTACACAAAATCCTTCTTTACAGCAGCACGTGAACAAACTACTTCCTTCTTTGAACAGACACCGAGCATATCTCGAAGCTTTAAAAACATAGCAGGCTTGAGGGGCTTAGTCATTATGTCTACAATTTGATTCTCACTTTTACAGTATACCAAATCGATAACATCATCCTTACATAAATCACGCAAGAAATGGTACCTCACATCAATATGCTTGCTCCTCCCATGTAGAATTGGATTTTTGGAAAGCTTTATGGAAGAAACATTATCACAATATATTAAAGTGGGACCTTGCTGCTGACTGTGTAGAACGGTAAGTAACCGTCGTAACCAAATAGCTTGACAGGAGCTTGATGCTGCAGCAACAAACTCAGCTTCAGTAGTCGACAAAGTCACTATCTGTTGCTTCTTAGATGACCATGAGACAGCTCCAGAACTCATCATGAACACCAATCCGGATGTACTCTTTCTATCATCAAGATCTCTAGCATAATCACTATCTGAAAAACCGATTAAGCTTGAATTTTCACATTTTTTATACAAAATTTCAAACTCCGTAGTACCTTTCAAGTAGCGAAAAATTCTCTTTGCAGCTAAGCGATGAACTTCAGTTGGGTTCTCCATGTATCGACTGATTAAACTGACAGCATGCATGATATTTGGCCTTGTTGAAGTCAGATACATAAGACTCCCAACAATTTGCTTATAAAGAGTAGCATCTACCTTCTTCCCTGACACATTCTTTGTGAGCTTCAAACCATGTTCAGTTGGGGTGGAAACTGAATTGCAATTCTTCATCTTGAACCTGTCCAAGATCTCTATGACATATTTTTGTTGTGAAATAAAGACACCGGTAGATGATTACACTACTTCAATGCCAAGGAAATAGTGCATTAACCCCAAACTGTCATGTCAAATTCATTCATCATTGATTGCTTAAAATCATCAAACAGGGCTCTATCATTACCGGTATAGATAAGGTCATCAACATATAAGCACATAACAAGTATCTCACCTTCATCTCCAAGTTTAGTATAGAGTGTGTGCTCATAAGGACATTTAAGAAAACCTTCTTTGGCAAAGTAAGCATCTATACGGCTGTACGAAGCTCTCGGTGCTTGTTTCAGTCCGTATAGAGCTTTCTTTAGCCTGTATACCTGATTCTCATGACCTTGTTTCACATATCCAGGAGGTTGATCAACGTACACTTCTTCTTCCAATTCGCCATGCAAAAATGCTGACTTCACATCCAATTGATAAATAGGCCAGGATTTTTGAGCAGCAATGGATAACACTAATCGAATAGTATCTAACCTTGCAATTGGAGCGAACACCTCTTTGTAATCAACACCAAATTCTTGCTTGTACCCCTTTGCAATGAGCCGGGCTTTATACTTGTCAATGTCACCATCTTTCTTTAGCTTTGTTTTATAAACCCATTTGACACCAATGGATTTTTGCCCTTTGGGAAGATTTGTCAGCTTCCAGGTATTGTTCTTTTCAATGGATGTAATATCCTCTTCCATAGCTTTTTGCCACTTTATTTCTTTGATTGCTTCTTGGAATGTTAGAGGAGTACTGTCTGCAAATAAGGCAAAGTGAACAAGTGGATCATGATAAAAAAGTTCATCACCACTTACATAGTCGTTCATCCAGGCTGTTCTTTTTCTTGTTATTGGACCTGGCGAATTTGTTGGTTGTGCTTGTTGCTCATCAATTGCTTTTTCTGCCTCTTCTTCGTCAAAGCTTATAGGTATTTGTTGTTGTCCTGTGCCTTTTTCAGTCCAATTTCGTGTGTTCTCCTCATCAAAAACAACATCTCGGCTGGTGACTATCTTCTTTCTGATAGGATTGAACAACTTGTAAACTTTCAATTGGTCGCTGACCCCAAGAAAGACACATTTATCGGCTTTGTCATCGAGCTTCTTTCTTTTCTCATCTGGAATGTGTGCATATGCAATGCACCCAAAGATTCTAAAATGATCAACGGCTGGCTTCTGTTCACTCCAAGCTTCCTCCGGCGTCATGTTTTGAACGGCTAATGTGGGACTCTGATTCAAAATATGGATGCTTCAATTCACTGCTTCTGGCCAAAAACTTTTCGAAATTCTCCCATTTTCCAACATGCTTCGCACCATGTTCAAGATAGTTCGGTTCTTCCTCTCCGATACACCATTTTGCTGCGGTGTGTAAGCTGTCATCAATTACCTTTGTATACCATACGTATCACAAAAATTTACAAATTCTTGTGACATGTATTCTCCACCGCGATCAGTACGGAGAGTTTTAATAGCTCTCCCAACTTCATTTTCCACATGAGCTTTGAAACTTTTAAATGCTTCAAAAGCTTCAGATTTCTCCTGCAAAAAATAGACCCAAGTTTTCCGACAAAAATCATCAATAAAAGAAATAAAATATTTCTTTTTGCCATTGGATACCGGATTAATGGGACCGCATATATCAGAATGGATCAACTCCAGTGGTCTTTGTGCTCTCCATGCTTTTCCTTTTGGGAATGGCGTACGATGTTGTTTGCCAACAACACACTCTTCACATACTTTGGAGGGAGGAATGATCTGAGGAAGGCCAATCACCATGTTCTTCTGAGAAAGCGTCTTTAATCCATTAAAATTCGAATGGCCATAGCGAAAATGCCAAAGCCATGTTCAATCATTTACTTTGGCCATAAGGCAAGTCTGGATGCTCGTGAGTCTTAGCGGAAACGACCTGTTTGGTGCCATCTTAACATGAACAATTAGACCCCTTTTTGAATCATGGATTTCACAAGCACCCTTTTTTATTATAACTACATATCCCTTATCTTGCAACTGTCCCACACTCAACAAATTGCTTTTCAAGTCAGGAATATAAAAGACATTTGAGATAGTCTCAATATTATCTTCTTTAGTCCTGATTCGAACATCACCCTTACCCATAACTTTAATTGTAGAATGATTACAAAAATTAACAGTAGTACGAAATTCTTCATTTAAATGGGAAAAGAATGATTTACTACCACATATATGATTGTTGCAACCTGTATCCAAATACCATATGTTTGGTTCTGGTTCTTCCTTGAAATGGGATGCCATCAAGAGTGTTTCTTCTTCCTTGTTCTCAGCAAAATTAGACCTTTCTTCCTTTTCTTTATTTTTTGACAATTTGCTGTAGCATTCGGAACTGTAATGACCAAAATTATGACACCTGAAGCATTCAATATTGGACTTGTCATATTTTTTATCACGACAGCTGCCTCTGCTTTGAGAATTCTGGGTGTGATGATCGTTAGGCTGCTGCCTACTTCCATCTCTATTTCCTCGACCCCCTTGTCCTCTTCCTCTGTATCTTCCTTGGCCTCTACCTCTTGAATTTGAGGATTTAGCAAAGTTGAAGCTTTTAATGCTTGCTCTTCGGTGGCGATGCTGCTACACCGGTTCACCTTTTGCTCATGGACTAGTAAAAAACTCTGCAGCTCATCAATGGAGAGTCCATCAATGTCATTTGATTCTTCAATCGAACAAACAACATAGTCTAACTTCGAGGTCATCGAGCGCAGAATTTTTTCGATTATGGTGACGTCTTCCATCTTGTCACCATGGATGCGCATCTTGTTTGCAATCACCATGGTTCTTGAGAAATAATCAAAAACACATTCTCCTTGTTTCATACAAAGAGTCTCGAATTCTGCGCGAAGTGCTTGGAGTTGTGCACGTTTCACCTTCGCCGTGCCTTGATACTTCTTTTTTAGAGAATCCCAAATCTGTTTAGAAGTATCTTTAGAGAGAATCGTTTCCAAGATTGAACGATCAATTGCTTGGAAAAGATAATTCTTTACTTTCAAGTCCTTCAATCTTTGCTCTTCCAATGCTTTCTTTTGAGCATCCGTCAATGCTCTTGCTGCTGCCTTTGTTGCTGGTTCCGGAAATCCAGTTTCAATGAGATGTCAATACTCTTTGGATCTCAGGAAATTCTCCATTAACATGCTCCAATGATCGTAGTGACCATTGAAGCGAGGTATGGCTGGCTGGATATAGTTATCGACCACCTTGTCAGATGCCATTGATTTTGCGACTGCAAGTAAGAAGACTGCTGCTTCTTTTTTCCTGAACCTGGCTCTGATACCACTGATACAAAACAAAAAGGAGAACAGAAAAAGAGACGTATTGAATGGAAATACTCTGCATATATTATTGATAAGAAAAAGGCCTATATATTAGGCTTTACACCATAACACATCGTATTAGCACTAACCACAAATCTTATAAAATAGGATCACACATCCTATCACTAACCAAATACCTAAAGAATAGGACAAACCTTCCCATGATAAACAACTTCCTAAAGACTCGAACAAATTTAAATCTTAACAGAATGTACGTGGCCTATCCATGTCGTCCATCCTTTTGTCCAAATAATTCAAGGGGTTGAACTCAAAATTGAAGCATATCCAAAGATCAAGCAGATCATCCCATAGGAAACAGTGGGAATAATGATTTCCACCATTGAAACCTTGCTAGGCTCCACAATGATGTTTATTTATTATCCAACTTGTTCATAAGATTATACAGACATAGATGAATGGAAAACATAAAAATAAGCTTGATCTAAAACTTATGTGGCCCCTATGAATTTTCCAACCGTAGATGTTCAATTCACACTGTTTCTTGTTGTGTGGTCCATTTTAGTGTTACATGTGCTTCATTTTTAACCTCAAGCCTAAAATTATCCAATAAAATGGATGGACAGAGTGGATCAAATACATGAATCATAGTGAATCTAATAGAGTTTACTCAGTACGCAATCCGCTTCCCCTGCAAGAGCCTTTCCCAGGAAATCCGTGTCTCTTTCGGTTTCAAATGGAAACAGACTGGCTACTCAGCTTGCCATTAGCCAATGGCTACTGGTCGGTGCTTTATGGCCCCACTATGATGTATTTGTTTCATCTATGCAATCCACCCATTCCTACGTATCATTTTATAGAATGAGCCAAAAATGAAGTTGATCCAAATCTCAAGTGGACTGCACAGTATTGATTGAACGCCCACTATTAAAAATTTCTTAGGGTCCAAAAAAGTTTCGAATCAAGATGATATATTTTTATCCCTTCATCCAGGTCTGCATGACCTAATCAACAGGTATATGTCAAATAACCATTACACTGGACACTAGGAGTTTTTTAATGGCAGACATTCGATCACGACTGTTTTCTCATGGTGCGGTCAATGTGAGATTTGGATCTACCTAAATTTTGGTATCAAGCCTTAAAAATTATCTTTAAAAAAGGATGGACAGCGTGATGAAAAACATACATTATGGCGGGTCCACATAGCACCAACCACTGGCCACCAGGATGGTAGCAGCATAACTAGCCAAACCGCGTCCTTTTAAAATACAGTGTAAACGATATTTAGGTAATAATTACTTACCAAACTACGTCCTTTTAAAATGCGGTGTAAATGCTATTTAAGTAATAATTACATACCAAACCGCATCCATTTCAAATACGGTGTAAACGGTACGTAAATAGGTAATAAGTAACTACCAAAACCGCGTCCTTACAGATGGACACGGGTTGCGTCCTTCCTGGCCCACCGTGATGTAAGTATTTTATCCATGCTATTTAACACTTTTTTCATATAATTTTAATATGTGAATCAAAAAATAAGGAAGGTCCAAAGCTTAATTAAGTGGACCACACCAAAGGAACCTACACTGATAATGACACCCACCGTTGAAACCTTTCTAAGGGCCAACGTGATGTTTTTTAACCATACAACCTATTCATGACATCATGTAGATGTGGATGAAGTGAAAATACAAATATCAGCTTCATCCGAAACTTCTTCGGCTCCTAAGAAGTTTTTAATGGTGGATGTTCAATCCTCACTTTGTGGTCCACTTAAGATTTGGACCTGCCTCATTTTTTGGTTTACATATTAAAATTATCTGAAAAAAGTGTTGAACGGCGTGGATAAAACACTTACATCATGGTGGGCTCCACAGAGCCCTGCCCAGATGGATTACCGTCCGGGCGGGGTAGGACGCAATCCGCATCCCTTACAGATACGGTGTAAACGCTACGTAAATTGGTGATAATTACTTACCTAGATAATAAATTACAACATCACTCCCAAAACATTAACAACTACTTTTTTAACACTAAAATGACGACCAATGCCAAATAAATGTGAGGTCCACCGTGATTCACATGGCTTATCCACATGAGCTAGGGGTGCACTTCGAACCATTACAACTGTGGAACCAAACTGGAACTGTTGGTCCAATTTTAGACTGCACCGATTCCGATTCCAGTTCTAAAAATTAAAGAATCGATTAGTTCAGTTCAATTCTTGATTTGGGGTATGTAGAATCGAACCGAACCAATCCATAGAGCCGAACCGAGAATTGAACCTATATTTCAAAAGAAAAAAAGAAAAAGAAAAACTCTAATCCCCTTCACTTCACTCTTCACTCCGACTTTGCTGTGGTTGCCCTCAATCATCCATTCCTCTCTCCGGCCATCGTTCAACGATCCTCTCTCTCTCTCTCTCTCTCTCTCTCTCTCTCTCTCTAGAGCTGGGCATCTGACCAAGTCAAATCAGATTGGGCCCAACTCAATTCGGTCTAAAATCCACATGGCTTGACCCGAACTCGATCCGATCCAAGACCGAGTCTGGGACATCCGATTCGAAATGATCTGGTACACGGTTGGCTTGATCTGATCTAAGTCGGATCGGGTTGGGCACGATTCGGATCTGTCCATAAGACCTTATTCTCCAAGATTTTCTGCCATTAGAGGAATGAAATCCTTGAAAGCTACCACATTTTTATGCCCACCATGTCGCTACTAGCGATCATGTTGGAAATGTTCTGAAGTAGATTTATATGATTCCTGAAGAACGGGTTCATACAATTCTCAACGGCGTTGATGAAGAGATCTATATGCCGGATTTCGAGCGCGGCCAAGAGTTCCGGTGGAAGTTTGGAATTTCAGAATATGCAGGCTTAGTAATTGGAATGGCAGGGAGGTTGGTGAAGGATAAAGGCCATCCGATCATGTTTGAAGCATTAAAATAGATATTCATGGAGGATGAGACTTTTGAGAAGCAGGTTTATATTCTTGTTGCCGGAGATGGGTCGTGGGGTGCTTGGTATAGAGACCTCGGGCAGAATTTACTTGTTTTAGGGCCTTTGGAACAGACCCAACTTCCCCGATTTTACAATGCACTCGACATTTTTGCAAACTTGACGATTCGAGCTCAGGGCTTGGACCATACATTGCTAGAAGCAATGCTTTCAGGCAAGCCTGTGATGGCTACGAGGTTTGCCAGCATAACTGACACTGTAATCGTGGGCCCAGAGATGGGCTACACATTCTCACCAATGGTAGAGTCATTGAAGGAGTCTCTTTATGAGGTTTTGAGACATGGGAGAGAGGTTTTGGAGAAGAAAGGTGAGGTAGCTCCAGACAAAGCTTTGAAGCTATTCACTGCTACAAAAATGGCATCTGCTTATGAAAGGCTCTTCCTTTGCATCTTTAAGAGAGAGGGGGATGTGTGTCGTGCATGTATCTATTCGGATCAGGTCCAATCAGATCGGATCGGTCCGGATTAACCATGATCCAAACTCGATCTGAAAAACTATCGAATTTGGGTGACCCTACTCGATCCGCACTAATCCAGGCCGTCAGTTCGATTCGGATCGGGTTAGACATGCCCAACTCTCTCTCTCTCTCTCTCTCTCTCTCTCTCTCTCTCTCTCTCTCTCTCTCTCTCTGTCATCGGTTCTATAACACCTTGAAAATCGAGGGTCGAGCAAAGCTCAACTCTCGAGTTCCAACACATCACTTATGCAACATAGAAAATGATGATTTAATGTCATTCGTGTTAGTGCATTAAACATGAATGGGTTTAAGCTAAATTAGCATATCACACTCTAAAGACGATTAAATTTTAGCAAGCGGAAGACTGTGATAGATACATAAAACATATAAACTGTTGTAGGTCTCCAGAGTATGAATATGTTACTAAGTTAAATATATACATGTATACTCCCATAATGGACCAAATGAATATACATGTGTGTTCCAAGATACAAAATAACAACTGTAATGACATCTAGTCAATATCCATGTAACCCTGTCGATCAGAACATGGTCTACATAGACCCGCCTGATAGCTACATATAGGAGAACTCCTCCTCATCATCATAAAAGTCAAGCTCTGTCACATAAGCCTCGTCATCATCTGCAACTATAACAAGGTCTGGTTGGTATTTTAAAACATCGTCCCAGAGTGGGAGTGAGTGATCAACTCAGTGGAGCTATAAGAAAAAGGTTAACATGTTATTAACTCAATCAAGCAGTAGTGATAAAGTAGTACAACAATCATAGTACTCTTGTTAATGCAGAAATGATATGCGATAATGATGTGTGCCCTCGCCTACACTCCCTCAACGACATCGTCTCACGATCATGGCATGCACCACTCCGGACACGTACACTTCCTCGCTAAAGCACGTGCAATGCATGAATGGTCGTGTTAGCCCAATTCTTAATTAGGTTTATTCAAACAGCATATTTGGGAAGCTAAGTTACCTCCCTTTTTATCACTTACCCAAATAATGATTTATCAAGGGTCGTCAATCCTAGTTAGTTACATATGATAGATAGTTCCAGGTTGCTACAGAGAGGCTCGTCACCTCAGTGCAGGCTTGGTTTTTATCCTAGTTTACTATGGAAAGGCTTGTCACCTCAGTGGGGACTTAGAGTATGCTCGAGGTCACTACGAGAGGCTCGTCACCTGATCATAAGCCGACAACACGAATACAGTGTCCCATACTACCGTATTCAGCTCATGAGTCTGAGTTACTCACTGGACACTATGGGGAGGCTCGTCGGCCCAGTGTAGGCCGACAGCTCGACCACGGTGTTTCATACCACCATGCCCGGCTCATGAGTCTTAGCGGATCGTGGTACCAAGGTTGAATGAGTTTTCATTGGTAAGTGGTACCTTAGATTCAAGCAGTTGCATCCATACATGGTAAACATACATTTCGGCCAATTGGGTTAGTTGACAAGATCAATTGGTACGAGTGTACGTTGGATTTGGTCGACATAGAGTGCATAAGCACTCCGCGTGGCCTAACCATTACCAGCAATCTCCGTATGACTCGGATTCCTCGAATGTATCTGTGGTGGTGAAACTAACTCAGCCACTTGATTGGAACCTGTTACTGATTGCCTGGACTACGTAGTAGTCTCAATCACACTTAAATGTAACAGGAAACCATATGTGATAGACATATCAGTATTGAACAAATAATTCAGACAAAACAACTACTTGAGCATCTTTTGAAATACAAAATTTACATAGCATTACACGCTTGCATTTCATACATAAATCACATAATAGGATATAAACTACATGAAGAATTCATACATATGGCTAAGGTGATTGAAAATCTCCTCTCAACACCTCCATTAAAGGCATTTCATCAAACAAGTACTCATTCAGACATTTTATCAAACACCTAGACTACACATTTCAACATCTCGCATATAACAAGCTATCAGGGGCCATACCAAAGTGTTTTGGTAATTTCAGTGTCATGGTTACAAAGGAACGTAAAAGTGGAACGATTGCGGAGGCCAAGTATTATGATGAGAATGAAGATTATTGGGTACACTATGAGGAGAACATAACGGTGGTTGCTGAAGGAATGAAACTTCATTATAACAAGACTCTTTACCTTGTAACTATGATAGATCTTTCAAGCAATCTTTTATCTGGAGAGATCCCTGAAGAATTAGTACGTCTATCCAAGCTGCAAGGTTTGAATTTGTCCAGGAATCATTTGATTGGAAACATTCCAAAGAAAATTGATGGCTTGCGACAATTACAGTCTCTTGACTTGTCATGGAATCAACTTTCTGGTACTATTCCGCAGAGCTTGTCAGCATTAAATTTCTTAAGCAGCCTTGATCTCTCATATAATAAGTTGTTCGGGCAGATTCCATCAGGCAGCCAGCTCCAGACTTCTACCGATCCTTCAATTTATATAGGCAATCTTTACCTTGTAACTATGATAGATCTTTCAAGCAATCTTTTATCTGGAGAGATCCCTGAAGAATTAGTACGTCCATCCAAGCTGCAAGGTTTGAATTTGTCCAGGAATCATTTGATTGGAAACATTCCAAAGAAAATTGATGGCTTGCGACAATTACAGTCTCTTGACTTGTCATGGAATCAACTTTCTGGTACTATTCCGCAGAGCTTGTCAGCATTAAATTTCTTAAGCAGCCTTGATCTCTCATATAATAAGTTGTTCGGGCAGATTCCATCAGGCAGCCAGCTCCAGACTTCTACCGATCCTTCAATTTATATAGGCAATCTTGATCTTTGTGGGCCTCCACTTCCAAAAGAGTGTCCAAAAGATAATACATCTCAACCTCTGAAGCCCATTGAAGAAGAGGAGGAAGGGTTCGAATGGGTATTGTTTTTCACTAGCATCGCACCAGGATTTGTGGTTGGATTTTTGGGGGTATGTGGCGTTTTAATCTTCATTCTATGGGTAACAAAGGTGGCTAAGTCAAGTGAATTCGACATATTCCAAGAGTATAACCAATGATGTCCTTTTTCCTTGTTAAATGAGTGTTGTATGGATCTTTAGCTTTAAAATATATGTGTGCTTTTTTGTTGTTGTATGGATTTTAGCTTTAATATATATGTGTGCCTATCTGTCCATTTATATGTCAATCTTTAATGAGGTTGCAATTACCCTTGCACTTAGGGTGAAAAGCAATGCATCTGCAAATCGGGAGTACTTCCTTATCAGTATAATGTGATCATTTCTTTTGAAATCCAAGCAAGGTTTTGGAAATGGCCCTGGTACTTAATACAGTGCTTGGTACGTTGAGCATTGAGCCGAACCGGCTACATATGGAAAAGACTGGAATTGTTGACGAAAGTAGACCAACAGAAGATAGATTTGCAGGATAGTGGGACCTATAAGATAGATAAAGGTTAACATTTACTCACCTCTCTATCACCTAAGATTTGGATGTGTCTCATTTTAGGGCACTAGCCCAAAAGCCCTAAAATGAGACAGATCTAGTGCCTTAAAATGAGCTGGAAAATGGATGAACGACCTGGATAAAACACACATCATGACGGGCCCACATAGCACCGTCTTGCTGGTGACAGTTTGCAGTCATGGTGGGCCCACAGTGTCGGTTTGCAATCCGCGTTCAGTTGCCTGAGACCCCGCCTGCAAGGTCGGAAGCTACGTGGGGCCCACCGAGATGTCTGTGAAAAATCCACGCTGATACAGGAGCTTTGATGGGCCACACCACCAGGAACAATGTAAAATTCCATTTAAATTTTCTCACCGGCTGTGGCATACCTGAGTTTTTTATAAGGCTTACTTTTGTATTTTCTCTTCATCCTGGTGGGCCATGACTGATGATTAATGGGCTTGATGAAATACGTACACAACGTTGGCCCTGTACATAAACACATACCCATTGTTCCCTGTGGTGTGCTGCAGCAGAGTTGTGGCTCACTTTTTTTTGGCCTCAGGGCTTGGAATCTAGGGGTGCACTTGATGAACAGAGTGGGCCCACAGAGTTTTATTGTTTTATGTGTTAGGTAAAACGAGTGTTGGAGAGGATTCCAACCCCAACGGAGGATTAGTCAGGCAATGGGCTGGCCAGCCCACCTGACCTGACGTGATATACCTGGCTTTGTGCCCGGCTTGGACCTAGTAGCTTGCCCATGGACAGGGCTTGGCCTCGCATGCATGGTTCGAGTCATTCTAGCCTCACCCAGTTCAGTCCTGCCTATTATAACTGAATGTTATATGTATATGTGATACAACACGCAAATATCTATTTCTTTGTGTACGTGTGGTCCACTTAATTAATGAACAAATTATGAATATTCAAATGCTAATAGGGATTTTATAAATTTTTGGGCCAGATTGATCTGGGTTGAGCCCGGGCCTAACTGATATTTTTGGTCTTTGGATTGTTATATATACTCAGCCCATGCCAGACTTGAGCCCAGCTCAGGTCCCAGTTCTCAAGTGTCGGACACGGCTTGCTCAGCCCAAACCAGACCCATTTCGATCCTATTGGTGGTCCACACGCTGCTGCTCATCTATTTCCATCATGCGTCTGGTAGAGTAGCTTGGTGTGAAATTGTTGGCATGCATTGAGATATAATCTTTTTATGTGATCTTCGCTCCATCATTGCAACCATTTATTCTATTGTTTGGTGCTTTTCTATGCATCAGAACCGTCCAATTTTGCTTATCCATGTATTTTAATTGGCTACCTCAATTTCTGTTGGACTCCTCACCTAGAAATTAAAGGGTTCAGATTCCAACATCTATGGGCGAGGGATCAGACCATTACGATGACAATGGATATGAATTATCATAATCCTTCTATAGTTGCTTGATAATAGGTTGTTGGGTATCCCAAACATCAGTGGCCCATCATGTCAATGGTTTTAATTATCAAACCATATCATCCACTGTACACATCCACATGCATCAGGATATTACTTCACATTGACAAATCTTCCCAAAGTAGATGTGTTTGAGCGGATGTGATGTTATGAGCTACAGATCATAATTGTAGGCTCCACTGGGACAGTCAGTTCGGGTTGAGATCACCTGAGCCCGACCTGACCTTGAGAGGACCTAACCTGAGTTCAAACCTGAGGTGCCCAGCCGAACCTAACTCTAATTTCCTATATACTTAACCCCAACAACATGTAGGCATGGGAGGGATATAGTTACATCCACAATAGCGTTGGCAATGGGTTGGGCCGGCCCATAGGTCCATTAGTTCGATCAACTTTTGAAGCTGGTTTGGCCCAAGCTAAATACGCAGTGGGTCAGACTCATATGATAAAAAGTGATCCGTTAAGTAAATGGGTTATGCTTGGGTTGAACCCTACCTAATCCGACTTGCACAGATGATTTTAAAAAATGGGTTGGCCTAGATGGCCTGAGACCTAACCGGGCTTAAAACCCAAAATAATTTAGTATGTTTTGCTACCTATTCAATCAAATAAGGTCACTCATGTGATCAAGGCCCAGCATTGGATTTTCGTGTATATGATTGTGCAGGCATGTCAGAGTCTACTCCACTTAAAAGGTTTGGTGTCCCTTGTTGATATGAACAAATTGAAGACCGGACTAGAATTCACTATTGTGCTTCCTTTTAGGCAATTTGTAAAAGGGTATGAGTTAGCTCTCTTTGATGAGTTTTTTGGCCCCGTAACAATAGACGTGAGTCTACAAACCTAAAGGACTTTCTTCTTATGCCAGTGCAATCTAGTATTTCTCAATCGAAACAAGAATGTGAATATAAAAAAGAGGAAGCTTATAATAAAAACTGTTGATTTTATTAAACATATTTTAGGCCCATTTTTACAATGACGACCAACCTTACAACCAACTAAATGAACAAACGAGAAACAAAAATAAATATTTGATGCAATTATCAGAACATATGATTGAGACCGGTGGTCAGCATGATGTAACCCGGTTGGTACAAATAATTGAATCAGAACTCAAATGATCCTGATTCACTACTTAAAGTTGTGGATATTTAATCTACTTTTAAGATAAATGTACAGTAATGTAACAGGAGTTGTTGGGCAGTAGGGGGACTAAACTAAGGGTGTATTTGTTAACTCTAAAGTCTAAAGCCTGAAATTAAAGTTCAAAAACCTGTTTAGTAACGGTCTAAAAGAGTCTTGAAGTTTGAAAATTAAGTATGAAATCTGAAACAACCCATTTGTTAACAAACGTATGAAAAGTTTGAAATATGTTAATTCACATTCGCCCCCTCTCCTGTTTGGAGATGTGGGTGGGATCCGTGACTGTAGGGTCCACCATGATGTATGTGCCTTATATCCACACCATCAATCCATGTTAAAAACTCATTTTAAGGTATGATAAAGAAAAAAAAAAAGCATATCCAAACATCAGGTGGACCATAATATAGGAAACAATGGTAATCAACCATTAAAAACTTCTCCTGAGCCACAAAAGTTTTGGATCAAATTGGTCCCTTCATCTAAGTCTTTATAACCGTATCAATAGGTTGGATGGAAAATAAACATTTCAGTGGCTCCGTTGAAGTTTTTAATGGTGGGGATTCAATCATGTCTGTTTCTTCTGGCAAGGGTAACACCTAATCCGCTCTTCTTTTTTTTTGGTTAGCTTGTTAGTACACACCCATGTCAGTACACACACTCCATGTTAGCCACCCCCGCTAGGGATCGATACCCTAATCCGCTCTTAACGTCAGTAGGCAATCCTGTCCAGATTTAGGATCGACTGAAGCCACGATTGCACCTAACCAGAGACGACCGTCCTATTAGGGGCTTTGTGGGGCCTACCATGACATATATGTTTTATCCACACCATCCATCAATTTTTTTTTAATACTATTTTAAGGCATACAACCAAAATAGACAGATCTAAGGCTATAGCATAGGAAATAGTGGGAATTGGGCGCCTACCGTTGAAAGCTTCTTAGCCCCACAAAAGGCCATGATCAAGCTGATATTTGTGTTTTCCTTTCATCCATGTCTATGTGACCTAATCAACAGGTTGGATGGAAAATAAACATTATAGTGGGCCTTGTAGTGTGGTCTAGTTGAGATTTGGATCCACCTCTTTTGTGATCTCATGCATTAAAATTATCTCACAAAATGAATGAATGGTTTTGATATAACTAGGGCTGTACACAAACCGGGTTAGCCCGATTAACTCGCTCGACTCGGCTCTTCGGCCCGAAACTGAGTTCAGATAGGTTCCAGTTCGGCCCGACTCAGCCCAAAACTCGACTTGACCTAGCCTGACTCGGCCCGACTATATATATATATATATATATTCATAAATTATTATCCAGTTACCCTAACCATTTACAACAATCCAGGTCGTCCAAATCGTGGGTCCCTTTGTAGATGGAGAAAAGTCTCAAAAATCTATGACAAAAGCTTTTTTCTAAAAATCAAGGTTGTTCAAATTACCTTCCAAAGCTCTTCTCATGGAGTAGATGGAGCAGAGTAAAAAAATCAAGGCCGTCCAAATCGTAGGTCCGAAACTAGCCCAAACTCACCCGATTGCTGACCGGGCTGGACATGTTGGCCCGGTGACCTGCTCGGGCCCGGTTCGCGCTAGTTTGGCTGGTGACCGGTCGGGCTGGGTTGAGCCCAGTTCGACTCGGTTCGGTCCGATGTACACCCCTAGATATAACACATTTCATGGTGGGCCCATTAACTTGGTGAGTCAGGTCAATAATGTGTGGCACACCATGCAATTTGCTTCCACTATGGCGGCATCATACACAATCCGACACTGATTTCCTGCTATTGCCTTTCAACGAAACTTCCTGTGTTGGGTCGCTAGGTGGGGCCCACCGTGATGTTTGTGAGAAATCCACCCCGTCCATTTGTTTTGCAAGTTCATTTTAAGACAATAAACAAAAAAATGAGGCTGATCCAAAACTCAACTGCGCCACACTACAAGAAACAACGAGAATTAGGCGCATACCATTGAAAACTTCTTGGGGCCATAAAAGGTACTGAACAAGCTGATATTTATGGTTTCCATTCATCTAGGTCTGTGTGACCTTATGAGGAGATTAGATAACAAATAAACCTCACAGTGGACCCAGGAAGGTTTCAACGTAATCATTCAATTCCCATTTCTTTTTGTGGTGTGGTCCACCTAACCTTTGGATGTGCCTTAATTTTTGGGCTCATTCTATAAAATGATTTGAAAAAGTCGATAGATGGTGTGAATCTAACACAAATCATGATGGGGCTGGAGATGTTCTATAAGTTAAAAGTTGGGTTACTTGACCAAGAGAAAAAATCTCTTTGTCAACATGGGCTAAATCTGAAAGTAAATTGTTTTTTAAGGATATATGGAACACTTTTTATGTTCACCGGTAAGTCATACCTCCCTCACCACCGAAATTTTTTTAGAGAAATTATAAAGCAATTTTCAAGTTCCGTGTTAACAAACATCAATTAACAAGAAGCACTTTTTGGATTCCGCATTTCATGATTTTTTTCAGTGTTAATAAACAGGCCGTAGGTAAAAGAAAGATAATTGAAATATAGATAAATGTGTTTGACGTAGGGCCTCGAGCTCTTCTTTGACTGCTCCTTATATAGCTTATCGAAGTGGTAAAACCCATTGTTGGTCTCAGATCCTTTGCAACTATAGGGTACTTATAGATAAAGGTATCTCTAGGAGCTTCTAGTTTGCATTAGAAATAAAAGGCTCTAGTTAGATCCAATCTGGTTAGCTTCTCAGATCTTCCTATCATACTTGATTCTTTCACAAGAATCTCCATGGCCCATTAAAGATCAAGACTGAGAATATCAAAGTTCCTCTAATGAAGACAACCAGGCCAAATTTTGAGAATCTCAAGGGCTGATCATGAACTGATACACTACAACAAAAAAGGCCTTTAGCCTCTATTCAAAATTGTAGCTAAAAAGGTTAAAAAAACTGAGGCTAAAGCCTTTAGCCTCAATTTTGCCTCAATTATCCAAACTGAGGCCGGAAACTCAATGGCCAAATGCTTTAGCTTCCGTTTTATCAACTGAGGCTAAAACGGCTTTTATACCCTCGGTTTTTCAAGTGAAGCTAAAAGAACGTTTTTAGCTTCAATTGTCTCGAAATGAGGCCAAATCAAAATTTTAGTCTCCATTGTTTCCAACCGAGACTAAATTTAAATTTTAGCCTCAGTTGCCTCTAATTAAAGCTAAATCTATTTTTAACCTTGATTCTCATCAGCTGAGGCTAAAGCTTTTAGCCACGGGAGTTGTAATATCAGTTTAGGTATCTAAGGCAAAACCGAAACTAAAGATAGATTTAACTTTTGTAGGCATCGATTGAGGCTAAATTCACTTTTTAACCTCAATTCTCAACAACTGAAGCTAAATCATTTATTTTAACTCATTCATAAACCTGCGCATAGTCATTCATTCAATCAATCAAATACAATCATTCATTTTAATTCATTCATAAAAGCACAATACCAACAAAAAAATGTAGCTTCCTAAATAAAAGAATCAACGGTTTACAAATTACAACAGCCTCTAAGACTAGCCAGAAAATCGAATCAACGACTCCACCATACGTATCCTCCAACAGCTGACAAGTAGCAAGAAGCATAATTAGCTGTATTGATTCCGCCAGGAGTCAAAGCCTTTGATCAATGGGTTGTAAATGGATTGTAGAAGAGAAGAAGCCTATATACATCATACCATCATGGCTCAGCAGTCCATGTCTGGTGTGGGCATCTTCCAGTAATTCCAAGAGTTAAAATCCTCCTGCAAGAAATGGAAAATCCTCGGATCATTGGTAAAAGAAGAAAATTAGACAACAGTTTCCAGATTCTGAAATGAGACGAGATACCTACTCAGCCAATGAAGTGGGGGTAAACATGTCATGGACCAGTGTGTGCAGTGAGGTATTCGACTTCACATCAATGCAGTGATGATTAACAGCCACCTCACCCTGCCCCAGTTTTAGGGAGAGAATTTAGATGGGCCAAAAACAGATTTTTTTTTTTTTTATTTCCTGGCTTAGGATGGAAATGATACCTTAGGATTGATAATGAATATTTAGCCTTTTAGGATCCCCATCTTCCTGTAACTGAGATCATTGGTGTCTCTGTTTCCAAAGCCTGCATAAAATGGGTTGTAGTCTGACGGGAAAAGTGCTCTAATATCCTGCTTGAAAACAAATATTACAAAGAAGAGAATTTCAAAAGATGCAGCACAACTGTTTTTTTTTTGTTTTTTTTTTTATATTATTCCTTCCTTTCTTTGGTTTCTATGAATATCCAGGAAATGGACATGAAGTTATATTCACTTGAGACTTCTATCTATTGAAAAACATAAGAAAATTTGGGTCATGAGGGTGACAGCGAATGCCAATTTCTGGGCTTTGGTTCTCAAGGCTCATTTTGGTAAGTTGCACAGAACTTCACTACTACTACTACAAATGATTTCAGTGTTTCCATTCTTGAAATTGCTATGGTAGAGTGAATAACGAAGGGTCCAAGCACATACAAGGATATGAAACATTTGCAGACTGAATTTTCTGTTTGGCCAGAAGTCGAGTTGAGAAAGCAATTACTTGTCAGTAATGGAGATCTACCTGCAAACATGCAATCTGTCGAAACAAGTAACAAGCATTATCTACCTGTATATACAACTTTGAAACCATGATTGGGTTGCTTCACAGTCGCTTTTGTGACAGTTCCACTTGTATGGGTTGCTTCATTGTCTTAGCTCCTCACATGCATGCCGATTCATTCTCAATCACCCACCAATGTCCATTTTTCACTGTGTTTACCTGCATATACAACAAGCATCTAACTTCAGTTATTTAATATGGATTGTTATTCCTACTTGTATTTATTTTTTTTTTCTTTCTTTTCCTTTTTGACAATTATGGAAATAGAGGATGAGTACATGCCAATTCATTCCATAATGTATGCTTTGGTCAAGTTTCAAAATGTTGGGTCCTTACTCCTTACTCTTGCTCCGGTGGTAGACTCTTAGGAGTTTCGACACCCGGTCAAGGGTTCGAGTACCCATAGGTGGTGAAATTCCACTACGGCGTGAGTGTACAGGGTGTGTGTAAAAAATAAAAAAAATAAAAAAGTTTCAAAATGTTATTGTGGTTCCTGTGCTTAACAAAGAAAAGGATTTATGGTTTAAAAAAAATTTAAAAAAAATTTTAAAAAAAAATTTAAAAAAAAAGATGTGATCCAGCCAGTGGATCAGATGCTGAACGAATGTCAATCCATACTACAGTTGTCAAATTTGGATTCAGATGGTAATGGGATCTGGAACCCAACATGCTAAATAGATCTGATCTGTTGGCAAGTGATGGATGTTCTGGCCACACATGTGCCACATCCATTGCCGCCTGAATCATTTTCTTTAATGCTGATGATAAACCATTAATATCTTGACTTCAGAGTTGAAATAGATATGAGGGGAGGCCTTCATTGGAGATACATGTATTGGGTTTCATTAACATGAATTCTTTACCAAGATAACACATTAGCACAAAATAATCCAAAAAAACACAGGTTTTTGTTGAGGGTCAAATATTGCATATTAGACCCCAGTTATTACTTGGTTTTAAGTACATCATAATGCTTAATGTTCTATTTTAATCATGTCTGTGTTGTAAGGTGAATTTCGAAGCTTGGATTGGAAAGATTACTAAAAGCATGGATTTAATGTTTAGGAATTACCAAGGCAAAATGGATGGACAGAGTAGATTTCTCGAAACAGCAAGGTGGGCCCCACTTCATGTGGATGGTCTACACAGTAGACGTACACCTGTAGTGTACCGAGCCAGCAAACCCGACTGACCCGCACCTTCCAAAGAAAGAGAGAAATCTCTCTCCCTGTTTCCTGCCTTCGGGCTTTTTGAACGCAAGACCGTCCATTAGGACCAGGGTGTCTCATATCGGTTACGTATTGGCCGTAACGACCAATACGTAACGGTAACGGTGGGGTCCGTTACGCGATACGGGGTCGAAACGGGCACCCCCCCCCCCCCCCCCCACCCCGGATTCTGTGACCGTAAAGGCCGTTACGCCCGTTACGGGCCAAAAAAAAAAAGCATACCTTTTTTAAAATTTCTTTTCTCCTTCTCCTCCTTCTCCTTCTTCTTCCTCTTCTTCTTCTTCTCGCCTTGCTCCAACTGCGGTTGTGGGCCTCCTCTTCCTTTTTCTTCTTCTTCTTCTTCTTCTTCTTCTTCTTCTTCTTCTTCTTCTCTCTCTCTCTCTCTCTCTCTCTCTCTCTCTCTCTCTCTCTCTTTTCTTTCCCTCTTTAGATTTTTGGTTTCCCTCTCTCTCCCCGTCTTTTTCGTCTGAAATCGGAAGCCCTCTCTCTCCCATCTTTTTCGTCTGAAATCCGAAGCCCTCTCTCTCCCATCTTTTTCGTCTGAAATCCGAAGTCGATTAACTGGTGTACCATGTTCCAACTATAGCTATACAGCTACTGTAGGTACGCGTCATGCTAAAACGAGCACTGACACTCCTCGAGCTTTGAGTTGTACGAACGGTTCAAAGGAGATCAAAGTTATGTGGGCTCCACAATGATGTATTTGTTATATCTACACCGTTCATCTATTTTTAGATATTATTTTAGAGCATTAACCAAAAAATGAATCATATCCAAAAATCTTTTGGACCACACCAAAAATAGCAGCGGAGATAATGATTTTCACTGTTAAACAATTCTTAGTCTCAGTATAACGTTTATTTTCCATCCAATCTGTTCATAAGGTCAAAAAGACCTGAATGAAGGGGAATAACAAATTTCATATTAATCCAAAACTTCTAATCCCAAAATGGGTTTCAATGGTAGATGTTCAATCCCCTAATGCTTTTTGCAGTGTGGTCCACTTGATAATTAGATCTGTATTATTTTTAGTGTCAAGCCTTAAGACGAGCTCGTCAAATGAATGGACGGTTTAGATATAATACATACGTCATGATCAGACCCACAGGACTTACTGACATTAATACAGGTATGTCGTTGAGGTACATGACGTAATCCGCTTTCAAAGAAATGTGCACGGTAGGCTTTTGTACACATGTTGCGTGGCCCCACCATGATGTATATATTTTATCCACGCCGTTCATCCATTTTGCCACATCATTTTAGGTCATGGTTCAAAAAATTAGTAAGATCTAAATCTCAGGTGGACCACGCCATAGAAACAGTGGTTATAGAATGCTCACCATTAAAATTTTCTTAGGGTCTACTGTAATGTTTACTTTTCATCTAACCTGTTAATTGGGTCACATTGACGTGGATGAAGGGAAAACACACATGTTAGCTTGATTTAAAACTTTTGTAGCCCCAATAAATTTTTAATGATGGACGTTTAATTATTGTTGTTTCTTATGATGCAGTCCACCTGAGCTTTGGATCTGCCTCATTTTTGGGCTGATGCCCTAAAATTATTTGGCAAAATGGATGGACGGTGTAGATATAACACATTCATCAGAGCGGGGCCCAAAAAACTTTGACACTCGTGTGCCATACCGCACAATTCAGGTCCCACCTAATTCGGGCCCTTAAAAAATTGTACACGAGACATGTATTAACTTAAAATTTACCAATTAAATTATGGACTATAATTGCTAATTCACCATGCAAAAATTAAATTGTTTGAATAGTTTTAATTGTTAATTTGTAGACGCTTATTTTTTAAAATAGGGCCTTTTGATTTTTTTCATGATTCACTATCCACTAAATGTCCACCAATTCATAAGTAGCATAAAGCCAATAAATTGCATGAATTTGAGACTGATTTGGGGCATGGATTGGTCCTCCAAGTCAGCCCCAAATTGGTAACGCCATCTACCTGAATTTAATTTCATTTTTTTAAAGAACTATTGGCAGAAATGATATCAAATTGTTAAGTATATAAATTAGATATTTATAAAATTAAATATATTAATTTTGTAGTCAAATTCAAGTTATCTGGTTCATAAATTCATTAGACAGTCTGATACAACTTCTCACCAAAGAGTGGACCGTTACACCACCATAAACACGTTCCAATTTATAAATGAATGCATATTTGGAATGCTTAGAATATTCCGGATTTAATCCATATTTTTTCATATTTTTTTGGCAAAAAAAAAAAGTTTTACGCTGTTACGCCCCCGTATTGCCGTTACGCCCCCGTATCTGTATCGGTTTTGGAGGGCACCATTACGCCAACCAATACAGATACGGGATACCTTGATTGGGACGTGATCGAGCCCACCTCCATCATCATTCAAGATGATCGGAATTGTTCATCAAGTCCATAGGCCTCTTTCGACCACACCCTAGATCAGATCAATCCCAAATCAAATCAAGAAGATGAATGATCTCTATCCACTTCCTCTGTCATTGCCCTTCAAACCAGGAAATAGATTGCGGAAGTAAGGAGGCCACCACCACAACATAATGATCAGATCCACTGATCAGAGCCGTCCGGACTAGGGCACTTCCGACCAAACTCACGTTGCGAAAGGAGAAAGAGAATCCCGGTAGGAAACCCTATCACGATGGAAATTTCGGGATTTTAGGACACCTGCGTAAGCTGCGGAAAGAAGTCGCTCCACAATATCCAGACCACCAATTTCATGGACTAGGGATCGTCCCACGATCAATCCGACCCATTTGATGATGCTGGAATGAAAGATAGATGGGGAGGGATGGATCCTTCACAAGAAAAGAATTATCCTGTCAACCGAAAACGAACTGATCATGGACAAAAAGATGACCCATTAAGGGATCATCCTACGGCCAACAACTTGGATGATTCGGATGGAGGACGAGCTCCAAGAAAACCAGGCCGAGATCATCTCAACGAAGATGTTGCGCACAATATTACTAGCCCAAGGTGCGTAACCGAATTTCCTTTTTTTCTTCCAGAAGATTCGACGCAGCCGACCGACAGAAATTTCCTATAAAGGAGAGGTGTAGACATGAAAAATAAAAAGAGGGGAAGAAAACTTGGACGTGAGAGGAGAGAGAGAGAGAGAGAGAGAGAGAGAGAGAGAGAGAGAGAGCATGGAGCAAAAGGCCGGCCATCTCCATCGCCAAGAGTTTTTTCTTTCCTTCATTGTTTTCTTTATGTTTTTGTTTAAGAGTTTTTAATTAATCATGTCTGTGATTGGCTAAACCTCTTAGCTAGGGCTAAGAGGTGAAGCTTGTGGCGTGATGGGATGCTTTCTGTGGCTTTGATTCATGTTTATTGAACTCTCTTTGATTCTAGTTGATTATAAGGAATACTTTTAGTTTTTAATGATTTGTTGTAACTTAAATTACAATGGATCTGCGATAGCTTTGGGTATGTCCTTTTCATTATCGAGATTGTGATTTTAGGGAACCCTGTTGTTTACCATCGTCTCATGGGCATGGTTGGATGATGGAATCCTTCCTAACATTCATGATTCTTTTAAATTGGTTGTGGATTGGTAAATTTTGTTGTTTGCCTTGTCTCATGAGCATAGTTTTGTGATGGAATCAACTTTAGTTCTTATACCTCTCATTCATTAAGAACTAAATCAAAGGAAGCTCAGATTTGATTTTTAATGAAATATCTTCCAATTGGATGAAGATAGGACTCTGATTCCAGTTGTGTTTTTGAATCAAGCACAAATCTCCATGATCTCTACAAGTGGATCCTTGGAAACCCTAGTTTTCCACCTTTGAATTCTATAAGTTATAATTACATAATTTACAATTATTCCCTTAAATTCTACTAATTCAGATTACATCATCTTCTAGTTCTAGTTCTGGTTACTTTCAGAATACGTACAAGGTTGAGTCCCTGTGGATTCGACCTCGGTCTTACCGAGATTATTACTACATTGCAACCCTACACTTGGGGTTGTGAACAAGTTTTTGGCGTCGTTGCCAAGGATTGACGGTTGCATTTTTCTAAGATTAACTAGTCTTGGAATTAGGCTAAGATTAGGGTTTTTTTATTTTTAGGATTAGGTTTTATTTCCTATTTTTGGAAACTTTCTAATTCTACGATTTCTGTTATTTTTAGAAACCAACTTACTTTCTAATTTTAGGTTTTAGAACTTTCCTAATTTATTTTTAGAAACTTTTTAATTTTAGAATTTCTGTTTTTTTTTAAGAAACCGACTTGTTTTGTTTTGTTTAAAAGGGTCCTAACTTAGGAACTTCTAATTTGGTAACCTCTTTCTAATTCCCTCTCTCTTTCTATTTCTAAATTTTTATTTCTTCTTAGAATCTGAAATTGAGGGCTAAGAGTGTTTCATGCCCAAGTGGGTCCGTGACAACACTCGACGTCTTTTGAGTGAAGGAGGATTGGTTGAGGGGTTAAGCATTCATCGTAGGACTAGACACCACTCGAGATCCCCCAAAGTTAATTGAGGTTATGGCTGCAAATCAACTGGTCAATCAACCAGAATGACAACCTCAACCTCGGGTTGGGAATGTCCAGGATGAGAATGTGCATCAAGCACCCCCACCTCGTACTTTACAAGATTATTTATAACCGGCGGAGGTGAGCACGCCCTCATGCATGATTTTTCCAGAAAATATGGGACACATGGATATTAAGCCAGGGGTGATCCAACTCCTTCCAAAATTTCATGGGCTTAAAACTAAAAATCCATATTTACACCTGAAAGAGTTTGATGAGATCATAGCCACTCTATACTTTCCTAACGTGTCTGACGACACGATCAGGCTGAAACTCTTTCCTTTTTCTTTGAAAGAGAAAGCTAAGACGTGGTTGCATTCACTACGTCATCGATCTATTGGTAGATGGAATGATATGAGACGACACATATAAATGACATGTTCCCTGACGAACAATTGTTCGAAGTCTCCCATTCACCTTGGTTTGCTGATATTGCTAATTATCTTGCCACAGGTTTCACGCCGACACATTAGATTACGCAAGATAAGAAGAAAATTTTCACCGAGGTGCGAAAATTCTTCTGGGATGATCCATATTTGTTCAAATATTGCCCAGACCAAATCTTAAGGAGATGTGTGTCAGACGATGAACATTAAAGTGTCATCTCCTTCTATCACTCTCAACATGTGGTGGTCACTTTTCTGCTAAAAAAACAATGGCCAAGATTCTGCAGTGTGGGTTTTACTGGCCCACTATGTTCAAAAACACTCATGAGTTTTGCAAGGCTTGTGAGCATTGTCCCATCGAAATATGATGCCCTTAAACCTCATCCTTATCATAGAAGTATTTGATTATTGGGGCATCGATTTCATGGGACCATTCCCCCAATCCTTTAGGAATCTATATATTTTGCTAACTGTAGACTATGTCACTAAATGGGTTGAAGCAATTCCGTGTCGGAACAATGACCATCGAACGGTCATTAAATTCTTAAAAGAGAACATCCTTTCTTGGTTCGGAACACCTCGAGCCGTCATTAGTGATGAGGGCTCACAAATTTTGTAATAGGTCATTCGCGAATTTAATGAAAATATGGCATCTCTCATAATGTGAGCACTCCACACCACCCACAAACAAGTGGGCAAGCTGAGATTTCCGATAGGGAAACTGAACACATCTTGGAAAAGACGGTTAACCCTGACCGTAAGGACTGGTCAATCCGATTGACCGATGCCTTATGGGAAGGCTTGCCACCTGCCTGTGGAGTTGGAACATAGAACCTACAGGGCAATCAAAAATTTGAACTTCAATCTGAACAACGCTGGCTCGCTACACAAACTACAATTGAATGAACTTGAAGAAATCTGGAATGATGCGTACGAGAACTCGAGAATTTACAAGGACAGGATGAAGGCATTTCATGTCCAACACATTCTTCGAAAATCATTCATACCAGGTCAGAAAGTCCTCTTGTATAATTCTCAGTTATATCTCTTTCCGAGTAAACTTCGATCTCGTTGGACCGGCCCTTTCACTGTTATCAATGTCCATCCTCATAGGGCTGTTGAGATTCGGAATCCAAACAATGGCAATGAATTCAAGGTGAATGGACATCGATTAAAGCCATTTGTTGAGCAAGTTGATTCAGAGGACATGTCCATACCTCTGAATGATCCTGTTTATCAGGATTGATCTCCTAGTCTGACGAAGGTATAGTTAGGTTTTTTGTTTTTCGTTCTAGGATAGTCGGCTTTATGTTGTTAGGATAGTTTGTTTTCCATTTGTTCTACGATAGTTTGCTTTTTGCTGGTTTAACTCTTGTGTTGACCCACTCTCACGCTGAGATCCTTTTGGAAAAGCCTCTTGATTCCTTCCTCAGGTATTACCTTTCCACCACTTCTCCTTTATTTTTGTTGTCTCATGTGCATTGCATGCTTATATCGTTTACAGTGAGGACAATGTAGATTTTAGGTTGAGAATGAGAGATTAGGTTACCTAATCAGTGTTTTCTCAGTCTTGAGCAAAAATTGTGAAAAAAAATTCGAAATTTTTATATTTTTTTTTGAAAATTTTGTGAATTCGAGTGATTTTGAAGGTCATCATTGATTTAATAGCATAAGATACTTAATGTTGATGAATTATGACTCTAGGATTCAGTTACCTGTTAGATTTCATAGTTAAGTTCGAATTATTAATCCGGGATTAGAAGTTTTAAACATTGATTGGGTCATGATTTCACATGTCACATCTAGCTTACACATTAAGGTTTCGGTTCGATATTGAAATGTTAACTTGGTGATCATTAAGCATGGAAGGAACCAGCCTGGGGAATTTGTTCATCATGTTTAAAAAAATAAATTAATTAATTAATTAAAAAAGAAGAAGAAAAAGAAAAAGAGACAATACTCAGCTAAAAAACAGTTGTCATTGAAAACGGCTACCTATTAAAGATCTTTCAAAAGGTTGACATAGTGTGAAGTCATCGATGGAAAATTCAAAAGCTAGAAGAATAAAAAGGCTGAACTGTAAGACAAGTTTCGATTTAGGTTTGGTTATCCGGAATGCACTTTTTGATTGACAATGTTATCATGAAAATTGAGAATTGGACCTTTAATTGTGATAAGTCAAGGTTGCACTATGCACCCATGGAACTCAAGGTTTAAAATTGTTCTAATTGATGGATTAATACTTTGAACTTGACCATGAAGTTTACCGTGCGCTTGAGTTTAGGAGAAGGTAATGCTCAACATAGATGCATCTTAGAATTCTATTATCCGGACTGTTTTTCAAAAACCACTTAGAGTTTTTAAAAAAATTTGCCCTGTAATTCTCAAAATATTTTTCGCATACTTTGCTCGGGACTAGCAAAATGCTGGTTGGAGATTGTTGAGGGTCAAATATGGCATATTAGACCTCAGTTATTACTTGGTTTTAAGTACATGATAATGCTTAATGTTCTATTTTAATCATGTTTGTGTTACAAGGTGAATTTAGAAGCTTGGATTGGAAAGAGTACTAAAGGCATGGATTTAACGTTCAGGAATTACCAAGGAAAAACGGATGGACGGAATAGATTTCTCAAAACAGCAAGGTGGGCCCCACTTCATGTGGATGGTGTACACAACAGATGTACGCCTACATTGTACCGAGCCAACAAACCTAGTCAAACTGGGTTGACCCGCACCTTCCAAATAAAGAGAGAAATCTCTCCCTGTTTCCCACCTTCAGGCGTTTTGAACGCAAGACCGTCCATTGGGACATGATCGGGCCCACCTCCATCATCATTCAAGATGATCGAAACCGTTCATCAGGTCCATAGGCCTGTTTCGACCACACCCTCGATCAGATCAATCCCAACTCAAATCAAGAAGATGAATGATCTCCGTCCACTGTCATCACCCTTCGAACCAAGAAACAGGTTGCGGAAGTAAGGGGGCCACCACCACGACATAATGATCAAATCTGCTGATCAGAGCCGTCCGAACCATGGTCAAGGCACTTCCGACCAACCTCACGTTGCCAAAGGAGAAAGAGAATCCCGGTAGGAAACTCTATCACGACGGAAATTTCGGGATTTCTGGACGCCTGCATAAGCTGCAGAAAGAAGTCGCTCCATAACATCCGGACCACCGATTTCATGGACCAAGGATCGTCCCACAATCAATCCGACCTATCTTATGATGCCGGAATGAAAGATAGATGGGGAGGGATGGATCTGTCATAAGAAACGAATTATCCTGTCAACCGAAAACGGACTGATCATGGACAAAAAGATGACCCATTAAGGGATCATTCTACGACCAACAACTTGGATGATTCGGATGGAGGACGAGCTCCAAGAAAACCAGGTCGAGATCATCTCAACGGAGATGCTGCGCATGATATTACCAGCCCAAGGTGCATAACCGAATTTCCCTTTTTTCCCCCAGAAGATTCGACGTAGCCGACCGATAGAAATTTCCTATAAAGGAGAGGTGCAAACGTGGAAAAAAAAGGGGGGGGGGGGGGGGGGTGAAAACGTGGACATGAGAGGAGAGAGAGAGAGAGCCGACGGCCGGCAATCTCCATCACCAAGAGTTTTTTCTTTCCTTCACTGTTTTCTTTATGTTTTTGTTTAAGAGATTTTAGTTAATCATGTCTGTGATTGGCTAAACCTCTTATCTAGGGACAAGAGGTGAAGCTTGTGGTGTGATGGGATGCTTTTTATGGCTTTGATTCATGTTTATTGAACTCTCTTTGATTCTAGTTGATTATAAGGAATACTTTTAGTCTTTCATGATTTGTTGTGACTTAAATAACAATGGATATACGATAGCTTTGGATATGTCCTTTTCATTATCGAGATTGTGATTTTAGGGAACTCTATTGTTCATCATCGTCTCATGGGCATGGTTGGATGATGGAATCCTTCCTAACGTTCATGATTCTCTCAAATTGGTTGTGGATTGGTAAATTCTGTTGTTTGCCTTGTCTCATGGGCATGGTTTTATGATGGAATCAACTCTAGTTCTCATACCTCTCATTCATTAAAAACTATATCAAAGGAAGTTCAAATTTGATTTTTAATGAAATATCTTCCAATTGGATGAAGATAGGACTCTGATTCCAGTTGTGTTCTTGAATCAAGCATAGATCTCCCTGATCTCTACAAGTGGATCCTTGGAAACCCTAGTTTCCCACCTTTGAATTCTACAAGTTTTAGTTACATAATTTACAATTATCCCCTTAAAATCTATTGATTCAGATTACATCTTCTTTTAGTTCTAGTTCTGGTTACTTTCAGAATATGTACAAGATTCAGTCTCTATGGATTCGACCTGGGTCTTACTGAGATTATTACTACATTGCGACCCTACACTTGCGGTTGTGAACAGTTTTCGTCCAATATTTTATAATTTTTATGGATGCATAGGTTGTTTTCTTCTTTCTATAGACAAATTAGATAAAGATAACTACATCTTATCAGGAAGCACGTGAACCATAGAAGTTTACTTTCACTTTAATGAAATCAAGGCTATCCCAAAAAAGACAGATATTGTAGCTCTCATTTACCGTGATTGTTGAAGATGCTTCTTTTTTTTTTTTTTTGAATGCCATTTGAAGAGGTCAATTGCAGTTCCATTTAAATATTGTGGTACTAGAGAGAACTTTAATTTACTGAATTCTAACAGCTTAACTATTTGTATTTCTAAGGTAAGTTTCTTTTCTAAAAGAATAAATATATGGAAAGTAACCTCAAGTGGAGGAAGGAATTTGACTTAGAAAAAAGGAGCAATTGCATGACTTAGCATATTTCACCCTTCTGCAAACTATACATAGAACAAAATAATCATCTATACAAATATGCATGTATGCTAGCATACATAATTGCACACGAATATCTGTCTGCATGTACATCTACACTTGAAAAGCTCAACACCAGACTCAACGGCTTAAAACTTCTCTTATAGTTGATAGCCATCAGAAGGTGGGTCTGACCATGGAGATGTTCTCTCCAAAAAAAATAAATCTGGTCCATTCAGCAGGTGGGCCATAATGCCAGGAACAGTTGGGAGCTGAGAAAACATCATCCAGGTTCTTTTTTATCCCTGATTTTTCTTTATAAATTTGGCCCACCTGACGATTGGACCGACCTGATTCTTGGGCAAGACTCACAAGAGCATCTACAAATCTGATGAATGGATTGGATCTCCTACTAATATGACAGATGATGAGAATGGGATAAAACCCCACGAAGATTGGTTAAAGTTCAATTTGAAAGGTTCGACAGATGGTCAATGTGGGAGTTTTGGAGGCTCATTTGCAGCTCCAAAAGAGAACAACACTAGTTACCATGGGAAGAAGATGAGAAAACTTATGATTGAATCAGATTCAATGGTGATAATTGACACACACGCACGCACGCATATTATTTGAATAAGAATTGAAACCACCTCAGTAGAAGTGTGAGAATTTCATGAGTACAGCTAACCTGCAAGTTTTTCATTGCTGTACATTGGTCTTGCAAACTGTGACCCACCTGACCAGTGGATCAACCTGATTCTTAGGCTAGGGCATCCATATAGTGGTGCCTTTTCTGATGGATGAAATTGGATCTCAGATCTATCACGCCATGCCGGCACGTGTGTAGCATGTACACAAGCTTTATTGCACATGCGTGTGCACTTAGCAAAGCTCTATATAGAATAAGTGCAGAAGAGTTTTAAATTTTAAAAAAAAAAAAAAAAAAAAAAAAAAAAAAAAGACAGAATAGAATAGAATGAACTTACCTTCCCAATTATGGCCCATTGGCCGTCCTTCCATGACTGCCACACCCTGAGGTGAGACTTGCTGACTCTGAATTCTCGGGAAGATCCGAGGAGTCGGACAAAGAAGCAATTTCCACCAGCGACGTTCACGACTTCCGCAATTTTCCACAAGTGATTATCAAACACCTCAGTAATGTTGTCGGCAACCCAATTCTCATCACAGCCCAGAGCAGGGGGGCGAGGCCTAATGACCTTCCTAGGCACCTTTTCAACAATTGTCTCGCCCTGGTCACTCAATGGTCGATCATGCCTAACATCATAATAGTGCCCATTTCCACACACAACTTCGCCACACCACCAGGAACCTGAGGGCACCTCCTTTTTGCTCAGCATCTCTACTTGACTCCCCCTTTTTAGCCTCATGATGATAATATTTTGAGAACAACAAGAATTTTTAAACCTGGTATACAAAGAAAGAATACAAATCAATCCAAATGCCAAACAGCTAAATTCTCCAATCGAAATTCACATCAAACAAAACAAAATCAAGCACATGTTAAAAATCCGAATCAATGAAAACTAAGAATTTTCCAAATCAAAAACAAATTGAGTAAACATACATCAGACAAATTGAGAACCATTCAATCAAAACAATTTACGGAATCCATTGCTTCCATAGACACGAAACATTACATGCAAACCCTAATCGAGAAATCAAATCCACAGAAACAAATCTTAACATGCGGCGGCTTAGTAATCAGATGCCGTATACTCATTAGAAGCCAATTCTTCCCTAAGAATCACACATCGCCCTAAAAATCAACAAACCACACCAAGAGAAAGTCCTAAACTAACGCCAAATTGCAACAAAATATGTGATATTCCACCCAAAAAATCACCAAAAAAAAATAAAAAAATCCCAAAGCAATTTCACGTGCAAATAAAACGAATATTAGCTAGAGAGAGAGAGAGAGAGAGAGAGAGAGAGATTTTGATTCCACGAACATACATTTGTGTTTAAAATACAGAAAAAATCTTGAGGAAAGCGATGAAATTTGAATCTCTACTCAAGAACTAAAGATCATTCGAATTGCAGGAAGAAAAATCGAAATTTATCACTTACCTTTGTCAGATTTTCGATCTTGCAGCGTTCGATTGCTATTGCTTTCCGCTCTCTCGAGATTTGCAAAAACAAAAATTCTGGAATTTGAAAACAATGAATAAAGAAGAGATAAAATTATCAAGGACTTTACGAAAATTATTAAATTTGGTCTTGACGTGATTTTCAAGTCCGTCCTAATTCAACAATTGGGTAGGAACGGTAGACTTTTGCCTCAGTAGGGGGTGTTTGGACGGACGGATTGGAAAGGATTGGATGGTAAAATCCCGGGATATGCCAAATGAGCCAAACAGACCCAATGAACTTGTCCGGGGATACAGCAATACCATGGATCTTAAACCAATCCACTGACATCACCATCATTACCTTAAAATTGATCCCATCCTTCCTAATCCCGTTCAATCGTGCCTGGGGCGTGTTTGGTTGGACGGATTGGAAGGTAAAATCCTGGGAAATGCCGGGCGTGCCAAACAGACCCGATGAACTTGTCCCAGGAGATAGCAATCCCATGAATCTTAAACCAATTCACTGACACCACCATCATTACCTTAAAATTGATCCCATCCCTCCTAATCTAGTTCAATCCGGCCGGCCAAACAAGCCCTTAGCGTGCGCTAAGAAGTTGACTTATAGCTCAACTTTTCCAGCAATTGAGGCTAAAAATTGAACGTTTAACCTCCGATTCTTACTAACTGACGCAAAATAATAAACTTTTAGCATCGGTTTTTATGCAACTGAGGCTAAAAAGTATACTTTTAACCTTGGTTCCTATGCAACAGAGGCTAAAAAGTTGACTTTTAGCTTCACTTTCCCAACAACTAAGGCTAAAAAGTAAACTTTTAACCTTAGTTTCTTACTAACTGAGGCAAAATTGTGAGCTTTTAACCTCAGTTTTTTACCAAGGCAAAACGAAAAACTTTTAGCCTCAGTTTTCCACCATCTAAGGTGAAATGATAAACTTTTAGCCTCAATTTCTTACCAACCAAGGTAAATAATAATAATAATAATAATAATAATAATAATAATAAATTAATAAAATTAATAATAATAAAAAATTAGCCTTAGTTCCTTTGCAACTGAGGCAAAAAAAAAAAAACAAAAAAAACAAAAAAACAAAAAAAAAAAAAACAAACAAACTATTAGCCTCGATTTCCTAACAACAGAGGCTAAAAAGTAGACTTTAACCTTGGTTTCTTATTAAATGAGGCAAAATAGCGTACTTTTAACCTCAATTTTTTTTATCAATCGAGGCGAAATAGTAGACTTTTAGATTCGGTTTTTCACTAACTAAGGCGAAATGGTAAATTTTTAGCCTCAGTTTCTCAACAACCAAGGCAAAATAGTAAAACTTTTAACCGCTATTTTGCAACAACCGAGGTGAAATAACATACTTTTAGCCTCGGTTCCTTGGCAACGGAGGCGAAAAATGAACTTTTAGCCCCAATTCCTTAGCAACTGAGGCTAAAAACACATTTAGCTCCATTTTTTCAACTGAGGCTAAAAAATTGTGGCTAAAGGCCTATTTTCTTATTTTATTGTAGTGGATCATGGCTACTCAATGTCCCTTGATGGTTTAGAGTGCTGGAAGGAATAGATGGATAAGATCCACGAGATCCTGATTTCTCAATCTGTAACGTCCCAGATTTTCGCTATTTTGGATTTCCAAAAACTCTTAAAAATTTTCATTATAATTAACTTATGTTGCAACTTACTGACCATTAACACTCGATGTTAGCCTATATGCGGGTAATAGCAGTAAAGACTTGTACAAATCCGATTAATCAATCGTATGAAACCAACGAATCCACCCGATCACTTAAATATTGAGTTCACGTGATTTGTTCACATATAGCCCAAATCTAGCCGACTTATCACTAACTAATAAAGACAACCGCAACTAAATAAAGACCTACCAAAAGTCGAGACAATTATGGGTCAGATCTTAATTAACAAGCCAAACTGACCCACTTATACTTTTAGCCTAAGAACCAACGGCTTAGGGTGATTACAGCCTAAGAACCAATGCAAAGATGCAGACCATTATCCCTATGTTGCCTTTTATTGACCCTTGAGGGTCCAGTTAATGATCTCTTGTAGTGAATGCTTCTATCGATTGCTAACATGTTCATATTTCAAGTTTTATTGTAACATGTATCGTTAATCATCTATTGACACCCACATTTTTTATAAAATGCCTAATTGATTAAGTGTATTTCTTTATTGATGCTTACATGCTGTAGACACCCCACCCAGGCTAGCAGCTTGACAAGGCATGAATGATCCTTAGGAATAGAGCCAAAACCCCACATCCTACCCTAAACCTCAACTTAGGTTACCTAAAAAGCCCAAAAACCCAAGAAGCCCGCATCTAGAGCCCAAAATAAGGCCCATAAGCCGGAGTTCGAAGTCAACGGTGGTCGGGCGATAGTCGAACTACCGCTGGTGGTAATCGGATTATCACCCTGCCTCAACAAATGTGCCCCTCTTAACCACAGTTGTTCCTCCCTTCTAAAGTCAGCTCTTCCACCCTTATAAAGTCAGCTCTTCCATAGAATTACCCCCAGAGTTCACCTTATTTACCATCCTACCAAAGCCCAAGGACTAATAAGAGAGTGACATGTGGCATTACCCTCCCCTCAACCAATCTTAAGTGGCCACATTATCATTCACCCTCCAAAACCCTTAGAATTACCAAAATATCATCCTAAAAAGCTATAAATAGCCTTCACTTCTCTTCATTTCTCATCAACAACCACAATAATCAATCAAGAATCGATAGAAGGAGAGGGAGAAAGAAAGAGAGTGAGCAAGCGAGAGTGGGGAGTGTTCGAGCTTTCAAGCCTCTATCATTCTAGCCTCCTCAGCCATCCCTTAGCTTACCCACTTGCATCAGAGTTAAACCTCTCAACCATAGTACACCAAAACATCCAAGCCCATATAAGCCAAAGATCATACAATCATCATTAGTATTCATATTTCAAATTGCATCATCACTTCCCTTCTCAACCCCCCTGCTCCTCTAAACTACCATTAAATGTATGCTCTGTGACTTGCTAGAACCCTGGATCCTGTCACATTAGAAACTCATGGCGGCATAGTCCATATTCCACCATCATCATTATCTATTTAAAAATCCCTCTAGACATTCTTCGGACGTGTGCTCTATGGCTTACCGAATTTCCGAACATTGCCACATAAGAAATCCAAGTCTGCCTAGTCCTATCTATCTTATCATTTCATTCCTTAATACTATTTTACCACACGAAGTAGAGACCGTACATCCGTATGGGCAAAGAGGGTGCTTAACACCTTCCCTCTTTATAACCAAGGTCCCTTACTCAAAATCTCAAACAGCAGATTAAGAGTCAATTTAAAGTAAGAGAATTTTTGGATTCTCTAACTTTACATATTCTGCATGTTCTAGCCAATTACGGGATTTCGAGTTAAGTGGCTAGTGGCGACTCCAAGTCTACTTTATATCAACAATCCAAATCAGTTTGATAACCCCATCAGCAAGACAGTGCGCCGATCTCCAAGCATTCACAGAATGGCGACTCCACTGGGGAATTGCTAAATCGCACTAGCTAAGACCCGACTTGAAAAAGGTGGTAATCCAATCTTAAGAGATATTCTTCAAACATTCGCATCCATCCAAAAACATAAAAAAAATAAAAATAAAATAAATAAATCAATCTTTGGCTTGCATTGGCTTGAGCACCAACTCCGGCTATGATTACGCGATCTCGCGCGGCAATGGCTAGCCAAGAAGAAGAACCAACAACCTTGCCAGCTTTCGAAGTACTGGCACCAACACCAACTCCAGCACCTCCTGCGAATCCCACGGACTCGCTAGCTACTACAACCATGAACGAAATGGCTCGAAACCTCAAGGTGATGCAAGAACTACTACTTCGCCTATTACTAGGAATCATACCAAGCATGCAGGCACCACAACCTAGTGCTCAAAACAGTTCAATCCCACAACTTCCTCTTGCCTTTTCCCTTCCTATAGCAACAAATCCAATTTTAAATTTCCCTAATGAATCAGCACAAGATCATCAGCATCCCCCCACAAACGGCAACCACCTTCCCGCACATCTTCCAGTACATTTTTCAACACGTCTCCCCGAAAACGAGAATCCCAATCAAATCACAACACTAGCTCCCCCTAATGGGAGTCACAGACAAGAATTGGCGGATGCCCATGAAGGGGGCCAATTTCGAGTCTAATATACTCCCTCTAACGGGAGTCATAATCAAGATCTGATAGATACCCCAGGTACGAGGCACTTCCAAACATTACACCCTCACCCAAAAGGGAGCGAAGTTCAATTCCAACAACCTCCTACAACTGAGAACCCATCCTCTTTTCAACAACCCCCCATCCGTGGAAATCATAGGGTCGATGAAATGGATCCTTATGATGAAGAAGCAGCCCAAGCTATGCAGCAAGGGGCAAGGTACTCTCAAGCAAACCGATCAGAAATCGAGGAGCTACATGAACAGCTCCAATTAATGCAAAATCAGTTGCAAAGGCAGCAAGGAGTGAATCATCCATCTACTAATTTTAGGGATTTATGTCCCTTTCTAGATGTTAGGGTACCTCAGGTACCGAAGTTCAAAAGATACAATGGTAGTAGGTGCCCCACAACGCATTTAAAAACCTTTTGTGGGGGAACTCAATGTGATTGCAGGGAACGATGGAGCACTGATATGACTCTTTCAGAAATCCCTCAAGGGTGATGCTTTGGATTGGTATACGTCACTCGATAGCCATCAGATTCAGAATTGGAAAAGACTTTCCTAGGCCTTCATCGATCAATTTTCTTACAATCTGAACATGGCTCCAAGAAAAGCAGACTTAGCTGCCTTGAGGCAAAAAATCGATGAATCATTGTCCGTGTATGTAGGACGTTGGCGGGCCATGGCTACCAGGATGAGAAACCCTATCGATGATGAGAAACAAATTTCCATGATCATCAATTCGACAAATCCAAATATCTCCGGATACCTGATCTCGTACCAATACGTAAACTTCTCTCAGCCCATCCGAGCTGGAGAACAGGTAAAGACCGGGATAAGAGCCGAAACCATCTCCCCATGGCCACATCAGGCCTCTTCAATCAAGAGAAACAAAATTGAGGGGAAACCCATCGGGTATGAGAATGGAAACGGCACTGCTCCCGTACAACGTACCACAGAAGTGAACAATATCGTGGCAGCCACTCAAGACAATCAATATGCTCCTCAACAAGAGCAACATCAAAACCAACAATACCATCCACAGCAAACCCAACAGAGATATCAGTCACAGCCGCCCCAACAGCAGTAGCAACAGCCAAGGGGGAATGCACAATACTCATACCAAAACAAGCAAGCAATAATGGCCAAGAAGTTCACTCCATTAGCACAAACATACAGCAAGATCATGAAAATGTTAGTGCAAAAATAACTTCTCACACCACTCCAACCTTGATCTCCACCAAACCCTTTACCACCCAGCTACAATGAAAATAAGTATTGTGCATAGCACCAATCTCAAGGCCATCCTACGGACCGCTGATTCGCTTTGAAACATGCGGTCCAAAACTTGATCGAGAGCCAGAAGATTAGGATCACCCCTCAGGCCAATGCCACAGCTTAGGCCAACATTCTCTAAAATCCCTTACCATCACATCAAGCAGGGCCCAGCTCATCAAGCACCTCTACCATCAACAACATCGAAGAAGGACGTCCTTCGTACTCATTTCTTCATCAATCCATACATGCGATCATGTTCAACCCAACAAATTGGTCATGAGAGTACCGACAGACACCCCACATGAACCATGGGTATTTTCGGAAGCAGCAGAGCCTCTCATCCTGCAAGGGACACCTCCAGCATCAAATTCCACATCTCAAAGCTCAAACAGGTCAAACTCTAAACCTCTCACCTTGCAAGGAGGACCCTCAGACCTTGCTCCGCTGGTCTTGCAAAGGGCACCTCCTGCCCAGGAACAATCTCCAGGTTTTCTCCTCTTACCCCATCAATTGGCACATGCTAGGACCCCTCCCCCACAAAACACACCCCAAAGAGGGGAAGAGGATCCTGTCATGGAACAACCAAAACCCCTAGAAAATTTGGTTGTGCCCCAAGAAAAGACACCTTGTCCACCACAAAGCATACCAAAATCAGCAACTCCACCTCTGTCTCAATATCAAGGATTACTGGAATGAAGATCAGTTCCTCCTTATGACACAAAAGCAGTCTCATGGCATTACCCTGAGTGCACCGAAGTCGGCAACATGAATCCCAACGAGAGGTGCTTCCAGAGAGAATCAAAATCGAAATGAAGCCCGAGGAACTTTTTCAGGAACGACCAATAAGACTGAAGCCGCCTACGATGTAGCAACTCAGCTTAAAACCATTCTTGCACAAATCTCCATTTGGAAACTATTGTGTACGTCAAGGTCGCATAGAGAAATATTTGCGAAGACCTTGAACGATGCACACATCTCACCAAATATACCACCTAAGATGATTAGGTACATGATAGGGCAGCTCCTCGCACCACAGGCGATCACATTTACTAATGACGAGCTGCCATTAGAAGGCCGCAAACATGGGCGCTCGCTCAACATAGTTGTCCGTTACAGGGATCTCAATGTCCCCCTGGTCCTTATTGATAACGGATCAAGCTTGAATGTCTGCCCCATGAGGACTGTTGACCGTCTTGGGATCAAACCATCCTCCTTCAAGCCCAATAATATGAGTGTCAGAGCCTTTAACAATTCCTGAATGCCAGTAGAGTCAGAAATAGACAGAGATACAAGTTGGACCAAATGTATCCATTGTCACTTTCCAAGTTCTTGATATCTCTGCCTCATTTAACCTCTTGCTAGGACGACCCTGGCTTCATGCCGTCGGGGTTATCCCATTAACTCTTCACCAAAGGGTTAAATTTCCTTCTGGGAATAGAATCATCTCTGTACTAGTTGAACCTGAGATCATCTTACCAGCAACAATCGCTGCCCCAGAACCTGATATCCCGGTAATCGATATTCAGCACGTAGAGGGTGACATATCGTATCATAGTTTCGAGTTTGAAATTGTAAATTCCATCACCAACCCTAACCCACTCGCTCCATAATGTGTCATCCCTCCTGCTGAACGTCAAATCCTTAACTACCGTACCAAATTCGATGGAAAAGATACAATAGTAAGGCAAGTCATGGCAAATGAACGAAGACAGGAACTGGGGTATCAACCCTCGTTGGAGGATAAAGCAGGCCCAAAAAGAGACAACCATTCAAATGCACACCCATCTGGTTTGTCCAATCCGGGATGGTTTGTGGGGACAAGGTGTCTACCCCTGAAGAACAATTCCAATGGCTGAATATATCCGAAAATCAATGTCAGGAATCCATCTGGCCACCAATACGATGAGATAAGATCGTCAAAACCCCAAAAGAGCATCCAATGCAAGGGGTAAAACCACCCGACCCATCAGATAAAACTAGGGGCATGAGTGCAGGATCACCAGCAAAAAAACCACAACCAAGAGCCAGAGGTGCCCTATGCAGGACCAACAGACAAGGACGGGGAGTCACCTATCCCCATCATCAGCCAGGGAGAGAACCTCCCATCAACCACTCAGATCAGCAAGGGGAAAAAATAGCCCATCCATTGGACCGAAAAAGGGAAGTGGCCTTCCGACATCAAGATCCCACAAGAATGTGTATCGGAGGAGCTATAAGAGCTCCAACTTCTGAGCGAAGAAATTGGGTCAGACACGGATTTTGAACCCAGTCCAGCAGATATCATAGTCATCAGATTAGATGACCTGTCAATACTGCTAGATCAAGCCAGCAAGATAAAAAGGGGGAAGAAACAAAATTGGTCGGCCATTCCCATGATAGTGCAATCGGCCGGTAAGCCATCCAAGAGTACCTATAACACCCTGATTTTCAGAACTCAAGTATAGCACCCATTTCCTAAAAACCTTAGTGTTAATAATCAAATAATTGGCAACAATTGCAAAACCAAAGTGCGATAGCGTAACCAAGTGTAGATAATGCCATATAACCAAACATCAATATTTTGATCCACCCAGCTGGGGACCTTAATTACAAAATTCTCAAGTTCTAAAATGTACCAAGGTAAACTAAGAAAGGACACACTACAACTACTAGTTGAGCCCATAGTATTCCACAGCGTCCTAGTGCAGCTCTGCCTCACAGTACCCTTCCTCCAATCCTGCCGCCACGACCCTAGGATCAACGCCGTAGTCATCCCCATTTAAACTGCATTCTCTGTATGGTTGAATATTGGATGAATGAGTGCCCAGCTCAATGTGAATTCCCCTCAAGATTACGCACCGCCGCCTTAGGCAAGTACAGTATAAAAACATACAAGGCACACAAAACAATACGAAATGTTGTCTTATTATATGCATAGATGTATGAGTACACATCAACTGGGGATGCTCATCCAGTTGGCTTTTGGGCGAAACCCATGCATGTGGTCGGTCACCAGCGAATGTACATAGTACATGCGTAGTGCCAAACAGGGTGTCCCGTATCCGTTACGATACGACCGTATCGGCCGATACGTAACGGTAACGACTGACCTTGTTACGCGATATGGGGTCGAAACGGTTGTTATGGAATTTTGTAACCGTAACGGCCGTTACGGACCCGTAACAGCTGTTACGGGCCTTGAAAAAAAAAAAAAAAAGATAAAAAAAAAAAAAGAAAAAAACTTACCTTTTTTGTTTCTTTTCTTCTTTTTCTTCTTCTTCTTACAATGGGGTTGCCGCGCTGCTGCTGTGGCTGCTGCAGCTTCTCTCTCTCTCTCTCTCTCTCTCTCTCTCTCTCTCTCTCTCTCTCGGTTCGGCCCCCTCTCTCTGCTTTCCATCTTTTCTTTTCATTTCCCTCTCTTTTCTTTTCTTTTTCCAGTAAAACCGAACGGAATAGCATGGCTGTTTCACAGCCACACAGTTTTCTTTTTTTTCTTTTTTTGTATAATCTGCAGTGCACGCTGCACAGTGCACACTCACTATTTTATTGCATACGGTAGGGCTCACCTTGATTTATGTATGGTAAATCCATGCCATTTATAATTTTTCAAGTTCATTTTAAAGCATTATACTTGAAATGAAGGGATCAAAATCTCAATTGGACCACGCAGTTGGGATTGAATGCCCGCCGTTAAAATCTTCTTAAGGCCCATTTTGTGATCCACCTAAAATTTGGATCAGCCTCATTTTTTGGTCCATGCTCTGAAATAAGTGGGCAAAAAGGACGGACCACATGGATATACAACAAATGCCATTTTATATATATTTTATATTTTTTTCTATTTACGCATTAAATATGGCAATTTTTTTTTAAATTCAAAAAATCATTTTTCAATGATTGTTTTGCTATTTTAATCATGTCATGTGATGTGTTAATCATAGTAGAACATATTAATGTGCATTTTACAGATTTGGGGTGCCATTTTATATATTTTTTATATTTTTTTCTATTTACCCATTAATTATGGCCCTTTTTTAAAAAATTCAAAAAATCATTTTTTAATGATTGTTTTGCTGTTTTAATCATGCCATGTGATGTGTTAACATAGTAGAACATATTAATGTGCATTTTACATATTTGGGATGCCATTTTATATATTTTTTTTCTATTTACGCATTAATTATGGCCCTTTTTTTTAAAATTCAAAAACTCATTTTTTAATGATTGTTTTGCTGTTTTAATCATGCCATGTGATATGTTAATCATAGTAGAACATATTAATGTACATTTTACAGATTTGGGGTGCCATTTTATTTTTTTTTAATATTTTTTTCTATTTACGCATTAATTATGACCCTTTTTTTTAAAATTCAAAAAATCATTTTTTAATGATTGTTTTGTTGTTTTAATCATGCCATGTGATGTGTTTATAATGGGAGAACATGTTAATGTGCATTATACAGATTTGGGTGTCATGTTATATTTTTTCTATTTACGCATTAATTATGGCCCTTTTTTAAAAAAATTCAAAAAATCATTTTTTAATGATTGTTTTGATGTTTTAATCATGCCATGTGATGTGTTAATCATGGGAGAACATGTTAATGTGCATTTTACAGATTTGGGGTGCCATTTTATATATTTTTTATATTTTTTTTTCTATTTATGCATTAATTATGGCCCTTTTTTTGAAAATTTTGAAAAATCATTTTTTAATGATTGTTTTGCTGTTTTAATCATGTCACGTGATATGTTAATAATAATAGAACATGTAAATGTGCATTTTATAGATTTGGGGTGCCAGTTTATATTTTTTTCTATTTACGCATGTTCGAGAAATTCCTCAAAAATAATTGCAAACACTTAATGTAAGATATTTTCATATTACATTCATTCTAATATATCTATCATTGATAGTAGATAATTAGAAAATTAAATATATGAATTTTGTAGTCAAATTTAGGTTATCTAGTTCATAAATTCATCAGACAGTCCGACACAACTTCTCACCAAAGAGTGGACCGTTACACCACCATAAACATGTTCCAATTTATAAATGAATGCATATTTGGAATGCTTAGAATATTTCGGATTTAATCCATATTTTTTCATATTCGTTGGGCAAAAAAAAAAAAAATTTACGCCGTTACGGGCCGTTATGCCCCCGTATCACCGTTATGCCCCCATATCCGTATCGGTTTTGAAAGTCACCATTACGCCAACCGATACCGATACGGGACACCTTGGTGCCAAACTCACCGAAGGTGGGTCAATAGTCAATGGTTTGAGAGATAGAGAAACGATACCACGACTAAGAGCATGTGTTACAGCATCCAGAATTAGCCACCCGTCATTGCCCGAATGCTATGAATGCATGATTAGTCAATCATTATTATTCCATTTACAACCAGCCAGTTTAATGAAGTTCAAGGCCACTACAGGGGGCTCGTCACCCAGCATAAGCTGATGGCTCGGGCATAGTGTCCCATAACCACCATCCTCGGCCCATGAGTCAACCACCTTAGGATGCTTAATACAACCCATCAACATGCGGCCAATCAATTTTTAATATAAGGGAAATTTACCACCGCATGGTTGAATGGGAATGAACTATCGAAGCCGCAAGGGCAAATGCCAAATCAAAAGCAGTTAAAAATGAGTCGATACGACAAAAGGAGGTATGCTTCAAATACTAAAAGAAAACGGTAAGGCAACGTCAAATCAGGACGGTAAATAGTTCATCCCTCGGCCATGTAGGCGAAGGCATCCCATAGATGGTAAATCTCATAAATAGTTCATCACTAAAATAACTTCAAGTTGAGGGTCTATTCTTAGCATGACCAATCTTGTTACACCCTAAGTGTGGACCCTCATTTATGGGTGAAGATTCCCCTATTATACGGAGAGATTTCGATTCCATGTGTATCTTGCAAGCAAATCAATAGTATGTGGGAGTGACATAGCAGTTAGGTGTCGTTAACAAATCTTTGAATCATCTTAAGTGGCTATGAAATTAAGGCATCATTTAACAATTAAAGTGAAGCTCGAGTGTGGATTTAACCATCATCGCATGTGAACATGATTTAAGAGTTGCTAAGGTAAAATGAAATCTAACATGTAGAGTTAATTCACATAATCATGGTTTACCAATTCTCAATCATGGGATAATGTAAGCCAACTAACATGGTTTGATATTTTAATGTAAACAATCCAAGTTCTAAGATATTAGTTGTAATCTAAGTAGAAACCATCCTTGAACTAACTTGAAGATGGAAAGCCCAAGGGGAAAAAGTCATCACCTTTCAGGTTGGATTCCCTTACGTAGTTCCTCCTTTTTAGCAATTCAAATTCCCGTGATCAACCCACGGTCCAATGCCACTCGATTGAACACCTAGGGTCATTCCCAATAAGAGCTTGAGATTAATAATCGAATTGACGGATGATTCCAACGGCTCCTAGCTACATAGGCCTCATTTAACTTGGGTTTTCTTTCGTCCAACGACGATGAGACCCGTTTCCATACGTCCCATGTGGACGTCACCTTCATTACTATCATTGAGTGGCCCACAATGCTTCTTGGCCACCACAAATAGGTGGGGATTATAGGGATTGCTTTTTTTCACACCTGAATTCTATTTGTTAGAAGTTTAAAAGTATGCATACAAGAAATGGAATCTGATGATGAAGAGTGCGGTTGAAGGGAGAGTTAGTCTGGCTTCCCTTTGCCACCTGTCAAAGAAGATGTCACATTAGCATTAATAGATGAAGCGGCCTCAACAATACAGTGTGTTGAACAATAATTTTGTAGTTAGCCTAATCTAAAATCAATAAGACATAATTTATGGATCTATATGCCAAAATGACCAGAAAAATGGCTGTTTTAGCATATATGCCAAAGAAATCAACAAATTGATCTAGATAGACAAAAATAAAAAATAAAAAATCTAGCATAGAAGCACAAGCAGTTGGTAGAAGCAGGTAATTGAGAGAGAGAGTGAGAGAGAGAGAGAGAGAGAGAGAGAGAGAGAGGTATGAATTGATTGCTAGCTCTTTCAAAAGAGCATATGAATTTCAGTGGCATTTGATGGTCATGCAGGAGACAAATCTCAATCTCATCCACCCAGCTCCTATTTTATCCAAAAACTCCCTGTCGTACCTCTTTATCCTTTTGGACTATATGGAGACAAATGACGTAATCATGTAACAAACTTAATGAAATAAAACCTAGTTCAATATTGAAGCACATGTACCACTGCGATGATAACCAACTCTCCTCAAATGGCTACAAACTGATAAAGTTTTCATTTGCAGAAGAAGATAGAATAGAATAGAAGAAGGGAGAGAACGCAGGAGTCTCACCACCAAGAAATAACCGTAAGGAGTCTCATCTAAGGGATTTAGAAGAGTGTTACCTCTGGATAAAATTTCACATCTCAAGAAAACAAATGAACCCACGTTCACTTAATTAAGTTATCAAAATCATGCATAATAGTTCCACCCAAAAGCCACATATGTATAGCCTCTTTTACAGTTCCTTATTAAATGCAAATGCAAAAGGCCAAGTCTTGAAGCCTATTGGTCCTTGCATTGGCTTTTCTCCAATGGAAAAAATATTCTTGGAAGAAAAGACTACAAGCATAATGTATAAAAAAAATTTAAAAAAAAAAAAAAAAAAACCAATCTTTTAAAATGAAAATAAAAGAAGCAGACAAGATTCTTCTTCCACCAACCAAGAAATGTTCCAAAAAATTGGATTCTCAGGAATTAGAATCTAAGAAAAACAAAAGCCCTCTAAAATTAGAACCTAACACACAATACAGGACACATACCTTCCTGAAGGTCATCTCTAAAATTTCTGTTTTCCTTTCAACCCAAATTAACAAAAAATAATTAATTATAATACCTCATGATAGATAAAAATCCAAACGACATTACCTAATGAAAAGTAAGATGAGAGATAAAGCAACAATATATCTTCTTTGGTGGATTAAATGTAGCAATATTTCATGGATACCAGTACCTATGCTTGAAATTACAGAAAACCAGCAGCATGGAAATAAATTAAACACTGAACGAATACTCCAATTTTTACACTAACAGACAATTCAACTTGAAAACTATCAGAAATCAATCAAACAACAATCGTCTGAGATTAAAAAGATTGGATATAGCCTAATTTGACTTTCTAAGGTTCTCCGTGGTTGAAATTAAAATAAAAAAGAAGAGAGATTTTGAAAAAAAAAAAAATCAAAACAAATTCCGACCACCATGTTGTATTGGATGTATTTGACTGATACCGGCGATGTACCCAATGCATGCCCCTGTTTTTTTTTTTTGGATGGACTCATTTGGACCTGACTGAAAGGGCACTCCAAAAGCCTTGAACAATGGGGCAGTCCTACAGTTTGTCCCGCAACCATTGATACCACCATATGCCAACTACAAGTAGCAGAGTTTGTATGGGAGACTGAGTGCGAAGGGATTAGCCCCCATATATACATCAACCAAAAGAACAATAAAAGCAAAGAAATACATAAAATTTAAATAAAAAAATAAAAATAAATAATTTAAAAAAAAAAAAGAAGAATGTGACCAAGATGGAAAGGGTTCAAAGTAGCCCGGAGACTTCAAAATAGATGACAATGCTAACACAGACTCAATGCGAATGGGGATCCAAGATATAGAGAATACATTACAACCATCCAACAGCTCTGAGTTTGAACATTCAGTTGCAGAGTATATGGAAATGCATACCAAGTGTATGGAAATGCAATGCACGATAACTTAGATAAACAGGTCCAAAATTGGATCATTTTCCATGCAAAGTAGCTAATTGCCCCAGTACCTTATCACGACATCTTCCACTAATTATTGCCATTGGGAAATAGTTTGCAACATCCCGCACAACTTCATGCATCTGTCAACAAGTTGCAACTAATTATGATGTGAAGAAAGCCTTTTAGCCCAACTTCAGCATAGAAAACTACCAAATGCAGGCTTTCTGAAAATGGCAGTCAAAAATGTGTTAAAAGAAGAACAATAGCACAGTGTAGTTTGAGCATCCAAGTGTGGAATTTTCCAGACAAAAAGGTGGAAATGGTCTAAAAACTCGTATGAATAGATTACCTTCTCATTTCTAAAACTACAGTGCATTTATGTCAGGTGACTGAACATTTGTAGAAGGAAGCCTTCTACATGATACAAATGAAATAAACACAATTAAATCCTTGTAGCATGTTTGTATACATATAACATATCTATATAACATAAACAAAGCACATAAACACAATTAAATCCTTCTGCAGACCATTTGTCAAAATATTTAACCATCTACTGTTATGTCATGTGTTACCCATGGGTGAGCAGACGGACCTGATTTTTTTAAGTCAGGGACGCATACGGTAGAGCCTTCCTGATGAATGGACCAGATTTTGCAAATGCATGCTGCAGTGGTATGTTTGCCTACAAGTAGGATTGTCAATACAATTTCACTAAGAAATAAATAATAGAAAATGATCCGCTGAATTACCAGCATTTCGTTTCATCCAGCATTTAGTACAAATGAAGGTCCATCATTCAGTATCTAGATTGATCATCTGGTTGGCCTTCCTATGGATGGGTGACACCATGTGGATGAACAATCCAAGCCATTTGAGAGGTCAACGCGTCTGGACCATTGGTTGCACTTATGTTTTCAACCATCTGATAGTCTTCCGCATCAATGTATCAAGCTTATTGTGTCAGCTAAGAAGATCTTCATGGAGAGTTGTTTAGAATATTCAGAAAAGATTTGACGTTTTTAAGGCATAAATTTTAGGAGCCAACGTAACTCTGGCACTAACTTTGGGAGTAAATATTTGCTTCATACTTGTTGTACAGGGCTGACACCAATATACTTTGCAGGAGTTAATATTCTTAACAGAAATATCGCATCTCAACTAACAATTTAACTTCTCAACTCATATAACATAATTACCTCCTATGGTGCGTTCTGAGCTACACTCTAAATGTGGGCATAACCACAACAGACTCTGTATGGTTCAGGCAAAAAACAAAGTGAATGGATAATGATAACAATGCATGCTAGAAAATTAAAGTGCCATTTAAACTCTGTCACAAGGGATATGAAAGCCAAGATGTGGGATGTAAAACTGATTTTCATACTAACGTTGATTACGAAACGTGCCTTTTGTTTTATTTATTGTAACACCTTAGGGAATAGAATGTCCTAGCTTTATTTTTATTTTTTTCCTGCTCCTCTCTCTGTCACTAGTGTTGTCTCCATTGTACTTCACTGTGTATCCACCAACCTGACACAATTACACTTTCCTATCACCATTTTCACTTCACAACACCATACTTTTAAACTTTTAAAAAAAAACCGAGACCATGTTGCCCTCAAACTGTAGTTACATTGCTACAATGTCCAGCTTAAAGTACTGAAATTGTATTTCCCTTCGACACGAGTAATAAGCTAACTACAATCTGATCATTTCCACTTTATTTATAACTAAAAATAATGCAATTTAATTCCATAATGCATCCAAATTAGATCTTAGAAATCCAACAACGAATCCATAAAATAACAACAACGATGATGACAACAAACATATGCATCATTGAAAATTGAAAACCCTACCAAAATCACACAGAAGTAAAGGAAAATTGGAAGAGCACAAAACTTCTTCTTTAACATCCTTCACAAGTACCCCTATTTGGCCTCCAATATTCATATAGGAGCTAATATGGTTTTTGAAGACTAAGCCAACCCTAAGACTTGGGTTTCGATTGCTTCGTCATTGCATCCTAGCTATGCTTCTAATTTCACAATCAATCTTTTCCTTCTAACTTCACAATCATTCTTAGGGGTCGTTTGGCACCTTGGATTGGAGGGTATTGGAGGGGATTAGAGGGGGTTTGAAACCCCCTTGGTTGTTTGGCAGCATAAAGCAACAGGGGATTGCCAATCCAGGGGGTTCCCAATCCCCTCTTTGAGGGGGTTTGTAATCCACGGTGAGAGCTTGGATTACACCTCAAATGGTTTCAATAGTTGCAGGTATAAATGTATGCCACTGTGCACTATCATTTTACTGGGCACATGGCCCACTAACAATGATCAGCACCATCCAAACAGCGTTCATGTAGATCAGCACCGTCCAAATATTGTTCAGCACCGTCCAAACATTGTCCATATTAATCAACGATTAAAAATCATTTGTTAGTCACTCAAACATGATCTTGTGCTTGCGGTCCATCCGAGACTTGGAATTTCATCATTTTTAGCCAAAGCATATATTTTAGTGGGCATATCACAACCATAATGTCAAAAATTATATATCTCACTAATTGGGGATATTAAAGTTGATTTAGTAATTAAATTCAAACCCCTGTAAATATACTATGCATAGGTATTTTTGAATTAAAGTTGATTTACACTTCAAGGTGCCAAACACACCAGGAGGATTACCAATCTAGGGGGTTTCCAATCCTGGGGGTTCCAAATCCACGCTCCCAAACAGGCCCTTAGCTATGCACCATAGAGTTGACTACAGAGACTAGCCTTATAAAGTCGAAATAATCAAACCATGATTGCGTTTCTTAGCATATATATTGAACTGTATGTCCAATGCCAGTGCAGTTAAATGGATGTTCAAAATCGAATTCATCTTAAGTCCAAACACAACCTGGGTGGTAAAAAGTAGTCCTATTCCATGTCATATTACATGTGGACGTCATGAACTCCTTTCCATTTCAATTTAGTGAAATGGACTTGATTGGTTTTGAAAGATCACATGGCCAATATTGGAGCTATTTCTGTGATTCATATGCTAAAAGTATCCATCAAAAAATGACAAAAGTGCCCTGTTTTTTACTTCAGGGTGGTTACTCAAAGTTCCCTAAGATGCATTAACATATTCTGTTTCACTAAGAACAAAAAATCCAAAAACACATTCTGACAACATGTTGCATTATTCGAGAATAAAAATAGTAAAAACCAGAAATTCAATATCCTATCTCTAATTCAAGAGGGAAAAAATTACATTTGCAAGACGCAAAAAAGAGGAAATTTCCAAACCATTCTAGAATACTACAGATTCTTGAGTATCTAAATTTACAATTCAATGACATTTACGAATGTAAGCTCGAAGAGGGTTATCAGGGAGTACAAAACCCAATATGTGAGTCATTTCATATCGTCAACAAGGGATTTACTCTCTATTGCATTAATCTAAGCATACCTGTAAAACAAAGAAAAAAGGGAGGGGTAGGCAGATTTGAACGGGGTTTATTTGAGTATCTAAACCATTCTTCATCCATGTAACCATCTCTTGTACACGGATTCCATCCTTCAAAAAGGGAAAACATATAAAACACTAACCCTAGAAACAAAGGAAAGGAAAAAAAAAAAAATCAAATACCTATCTGTGGATTCTTTAACTTCTTCAACGATAGAGAAATGGGGCTGGAAGTAGCGGCAGGGAGACATCAAAGGTGCCACCACCAAGGTCAAAGATGAGGACATTCTTCTCACCAGAACTGGTGGTTTTCTTTTCAAGACCGTAGGCAATGGCAACAGCAGTGGGCTCATTGAGTATACGCATGACATTGAGGCCTGCAATGACACCGGCATCCTTGGTGGCCAGACGTTGTGAGTCATTAAAGTAAGCAAGGACGGTGACAACAACATTCTTGATGGTGGAAGCCTCCGCAATCTCACGCATCATTATAAGGACCATAGAGGAGATCTCCTCACCGGCAAACTGCTTATCCTCACCCTTTGTATTGGACAACGATCACGGGCTTGTCACTAGGTACAGGAATGACCATGAAGGGCAAGTGCTTAATGTCACTCTGGACGGAGGCATCACTGAATCTCCTTCTAATCAATCGCTTGGCATTTGAAAACAGAAATACAAGACATGAATTCAAGCATGCAGCAGATGAATGGGATTTTAGCTTTAAGCTAATGAAAAACAGATCCATTTGAAATAGAAATTCAAAAACAAGAAAGAGCTGATAGAGCAAATGAAAAAAAGCTCACCTCCGTGACATCTTGAATTTTCACTATTTTGGATTTTTTAAAATTCTTAAATTTTTTTTATGTAATTAATTTACATTATCACTTACTGACCATTAGCACTAAGTATTAGTTTATACATGAGTGGTACTAGTAAAAAACTGCACAAGTCTAATTAATCAACCGTAGGAAGCCAACAAATCCACCCGATCACTTAAACACTGAATTTAGTAACATAATTTGCTCAAACAGAGCCTAAATCTAACCGACTTAACACTGATTAATCAAGACAATCGTAACTAAATTAAAAGATCTACTCGAAGCTGACTTATATAAGGCCCGAATCTTGACTAATGGACCAAATCAATCTCGTTACTCTTTTAGCCTAAAACCGACAGTTTAGAATAATCATGACCAAATCTCCACTTTCACTAGTTATAAATAGGTCACCCTATGAACATAGTTAATCCAAAACCTAATTATTGCCCACAAGAAATTTTAATACCTAATTTATTATAGAAATACCCTGATTTTCCGAACAAACTCTATATCACTTGTTAATGGGCCACTAGTTCCAAAACTATAGAATAATGTTCATTTTACTAGGCTCGACGTCCATCGTAGGAGTCGAACCTGAGTAGTGTCCAGAACTACTCAACTTGAGCCGAAGGACGAGTGCATGAGAAGTGCAAATACACTAAAGGAATAAGCTAAAACTTAAGTGAATTGGGTCGTCCATTCTTACACAAAGTTAAGAATTCCAGACCGTCGATTTACAACCAAACTTCACATGTAGAGTAAGGATATTTTCCTACTTATATCCGTATAACCACGGCCCCAATCGACTATCGGTGACCGTTAAACAGACTTCTAATCATATCCGTTGATTGACACATTCAAATGGCGGGCTGATCATATACATACGTAGATCATCATTAGGGCTAACTATCCTACTGTGTATATCAACTTGTACCCCCCATAATAGGCCCTAAAGGTTTAAAAAACCCTCATATAGGGCTAGTTTAGTAAAAACCCAACCATTAGGGTCATTTACACCAAATCTGACATTATATAAGGGCTTCATTTGGGCACCCCCTCTTCCTATACGAATTTGCATTTTCAAAGGAGAGAAAAAGAGAAAGAGGAAGAGAAAGAAGAAGAGAAGAAGAGAGAGTAGGGTGGGGAAGCTTTAATGCTTCCCTTCATCGGTTTCCTCCAATTAAAGCCCTAGCATCGATCACTTTTCTCCGCCGAATCCACCCCATTTACGATTTGGAGGTAAGAAACAAAACCTACTCATAACCTAAGTTTTTTCTAAAATAGATTACATGAATCTCATATAGTTCTTGGTGTTTATATGGGAATTTGTAATTTTCTCCAAATCCCTAACCATAAGAACCTTGCATCCACCACCATAAGAGAAAGAATCCCAAGTAATCACCATTCTTCTCCATATATGTGTTTTGTAAGCTAGGCCCTTGCATGTATCCTAACATGCGAGTGCATTTGACTCAAGACCTCGGCAAACCCTCTTGCGAGTCCAAAACCCCTAGGACGATTCCGTAAGCCCTTGGTGACCTAAAGGTGTGGACCATTATCCTTAGGTGACCAAGTACCAATTTTACGATAAATTTAATGATTGTGGATGTTAGATTAATGTGCATGAGTAATTTAGAGAAAATCTAGATATAAACCTACATGCTAGGTCTACTCAACACGCATGCGATGATAAATTGATGTTTAATTGGTCTTTAATTCGTTTGGGCATGAAATTAGCGTTGCATGTTCACTTCACATCTAATTTTTGCATGATCTTCTCTGTAGCATGTATGATTGTCTTATTTCTTATTAGATTTTTGTACTATGAGTGATGTGTTATCCTTTGTCTCTTAGGAAATCCGGCACCACACACACACACGTTTGACTTATGCTATCAAGAGTAGTTGCATTTATTTAATATCATGAAATTTTATGCTCGATGTATTTTATACATGATTCCACCTATACTAGAAGACGATCTGTTAATTGTTAGACGAGTTATTGAATACAACCCACTTTCTGGGTTGGTCAGGGAATTGAGGTTTGTGAAGGTGGTTCCGTTGGTTGGACTACCATGTGACCAGACTGACTGATTTGGGCGGACATGAATATGCGACAATAGTAAGACTACATGGGTTGCTTGCACCCGATGTCGTGCGTTACGTGCTCGCCTGAACATGGACAATCTAGTCCACCGACTAACCAACCATACTTGTTAACCATGTTTGTTCACACCAGTTTGGAACCTGGATCACCCTTCACCTACTGACAATAGCTGAAAATTGATTCACAGTCTCGTGAGCCAGGCATGGTGGAATAAGACACTGTGTCCGAGCTGTCAGCCTACGCTGGGGTGACGAGCCTCCTCGTAGTGACCGCGAGCGATCTCACTTCCTAGCACTCCCCACGTGCTTGCAATCGGAAGTGGGGACCCCGATGGGATTAAGGATCTGTAAGTGCTATGTTTTCTAGCTCCTATGATTGCCAAATTTTGTAGTATCAAAACCTCTTGGAATCTATGTCTTGTGTAGCACATCTACATATTCAAGATTGTGCATCTCATATACAAGAACAAAGGTATGTACCTCAAGAACTTCAAATGCAAGATCAAGAGATATATATGTTCAAGTACAACACCATGTGATAGTTTACTCCTTTAAGCTTCAAAGTTCAAGGTTTCAAAGCTTTATCTAAGGCAAGACAATAATCTTTATTGTGGTACTCAAAGCTCAAGGTGAAGTACAACTCAAGTAACTCGACTCAAGATTCAATGTATTATTAATCAAGCTTCAAAATGTCTCAAGTTCAAGTTTCATCATCTCAAGCTTCATGAACTTCAAAGAAAAACTATCAACTGAAGCAAAAGAAGATTCAATGTTCATATATCATTTATAAGGTATGAATAACCATAGATTGACCATAGGTTAGGTCATTTGAATACATAATTTAATTGGGTCACTTTATAAGTGCATAGACTGTTTTTCGACTAGTCTTAGACTATGTTTGACCAGTGACCAGTCCAAGAAATCCTCGACCAATCCTAAGTTTGTTACTAATTTTTGAGATTTTTTATTATTGCCTCGACCAATCCTAGAGACTGCTTGACCAGTCGAGTGAACAATGCTCGACCGGTCCTGCAAGCTCGACTCAAAGTTCAGCAACTAAAATGAGTTCCATATGACCAGTCGTGAACAGGACTTGACCGGTGGTGAAGGCCACTCGACCGGTCGAGCAGGTCCTTCGACTAGTCATGGAACGGTTTGATCTTATCGCGTCCAAATTTTTAAAAGTTTATTGGTCCTTCGACCAATCGAGCTGTCCTTTGAACCAGTCGAATGAACGATTTCTACACTTATAAATAGAGCACGATTTTTAAAGTTTAATATCTAATTCAAGCAAAATCAAAACACTGCTCTAAAAGATAAGTTAGTGATATTCTTAAGTTATTTAATGCTCATTTTATATTCTCTTTAATTAGCTTTGTTTGTATTTGATTTTGTATTTTACATTCCAAATTTATTTGAAAAATGGATTGAAGTTTTCCCATTTATTAGAATCAAAATCAAATAAAGTTTGCCTAAGGTGATTTAATATAAAATCTATTTAGAACTTATAACCTTTTCATAAGTGAATGTGAACATTAAACATCTACATTGAACTTCTATTCCGATTTGGTCTTACCGGGCTGCATCAAAGGAGAATATCCAGATTAGTATTTTACAGTTTTGTAAATTCATTCTTTTAGTTTCTTTGAGATTGTGCCAGAAAAATCTCTTTCTTTTGGTTTGTCTGAGGTGATCCAAAAAACTTAGAGTGTGGGGTTTTGAATTATGTAAGCCCACTTGAAAGATACAATTGTGAAGGTTTTAGGTGAACCTTGAAAAACCTATTTCATAGTGAACACTAATATTCACTGTATGAGGATATTAGGAGTGGAGTAGTTATGTGGCTGTTTTTCTAAATAGTTGGTGTACACACAAGCGAACCACTATAATTTCTGGTCTTGTGGTGATTGATTGATTATTTCATTGTGTGGATGTTGTAATTTCCCTTTATGCATTTGTGGAGAATATTGTAATCTTTTTATGTACGTGTGGAAATGTTGTAATAGCTTAGTTATTTTCTTTGCTATTTATTTCTTTACTTTTCTGTATTAGTTTGAGTTTTTGATACACAGACCGTTCTAGGAATCAAGTTGTCCTACCATAAACCATTGGTTTTTGGTGTAAAGTTGTTCTTAGAACAACATTTGTATCAACATCTCAATACTTGTACACTTATGGTTGTTATTCATTTCTGCATTGTGGGATTGTTTAATTGTTATCTTTATTGATATTTGTTTAAATTCCGCATTTAATTTTTAATTTGGCATAGTCTTATTCCCTTTTCAAGTGGTATCAAAGCTTAATAGTTTGCTTTAATTATTATTTCTTTTAGATTAATTTCCTGACCTAAATGATCTGAGCTTTTTAAGATGTCAAATTTTAATAGTCTTTCAGTCACTAGGCCTTCACCATTTGATGGCTCCAATATGCCTATTGGAAAGACAGGATGAGAATTTTTTAAAAATCCATGGATGAGAGCGTGTGACAAGTCACAGTAACTAATTGGACCCCTCCTACCATTGAAGTAACTGGTACCGACGGATCCAAAACTATAAAAGTCACACCTTATTTCTCTTAGACCACTTTTCAGAAAAGTGAGAGTAGTGCCAATGCAAAGGCTCTAAATACAATTATTTACGCACTATTAGTGGATGAATTCAAAAGAATTATATCCTGTAATACTGCAAAACAAGCATAAAATGTTTTATAAATGACACACGAGGGTACAACAATTGTCAAGAATTCTAAAGTCCAAATCCTCTTAACCAAATTTAAGAAAATACGTATAGAAGAAAGTGAAACTTTCATGGACTTTTATATAAGATTAAATAACATTGTCAACTCTATGTAGAGTCTCAGTGATAGAATACTAGAAATTAAAGCCTGTGCAAAGATACTACGCTCACTGCCTGAATGGTTCAATTCAAAGGTGATTACGATCCAGGAACTTCGTGATATGAATAATATGAGGGTAGAAGAATTAGTTGGCTCATTACAGACCTATGAGTTAAACTTAAATCCATCACCATTAAATCTTCTAAAACTATTTCTCAAGAAAATAGTAATAATTCTGATTTAGAAAATTCTGAAGATGATATAACCCTTTTAGCTAAAAAGTTTTTTAAGATTTTCAGGGGGTTGATTTACAAAAATCTAATGAAAAGAAAAAATCTAGATCTAAAACCTGAAAATCTTTAAAAGATAATCAATGTTATAACTGTCATGAATATGGGCATTTAACAAACAAATGTCCTAAAAAGGACAAACCTAAAAGGAAAGGAATGTTAATTACTTGGGATGAATCTTTCTGCTCTGAATCTTCTTATGAGTCAGAAGATTCTGAAACCGAGTCAGGTAATGACGTTAAACCTCTTATGACTCTAGCCAAGTTCACTTTTTTAGATAATGATGATTCAACTAGTGAAGAAAATCTGAATAATGATCATGAAATTGAAGAAGATCTTCAAGATACATACAATGCCCCATATAAGGAAAGTTGCAAAATTGCTGTAGAACGTAAACTTTAGAAAGAAAGTTTTCAAAACTTAAAGAAAATTGTGATAATTTTATTTTAGAAAAACCTCTTATTTCAGATTGTTTTGAAAAAACTAAGTGACTTAGATTTCAAAACCTCTGAAGTTGAAAACTTAAAACTTGAAAATAAAAAGCTAAAACTTGAAGTCTCTTAACTTTTGAGTTTAAAAGACACATGGAAGTATGCCTAATGTGATCCAAAGTTAGAAAAACTCTTATCCGGATCCAGAAATTGTGGCGATCGATCTGGATTGGGCTACGACAAAAGTATTCCTCTTAAATATAAGAATACTCCACCCAAATTTGTGAAAGGGGAGTCTTCAAACTCAAAAGGGAAAAGTCTGAATCAAAAGTATTCTAAAACGGCTAAGACTTTTCAAACCTTAAAACCTAAAAGCAACCATATCAGCTATAAAAATTCGAATTGTAATCCTTTAGCTAAGAAAATTGTTAATTTACTTAAGGAGCTCTTAAAATCTAACTCAGTGGGTCGGTCTTATATCAACTACAAACATAAGGAGACCAACTATACTCCTAAACCCAAGACTGTAATGAAATGGGTTTCTAAGGTTACTTGCTTAGTTGCCCACACTGCTTTCAAAATTATAAGCCATTCAAAGTGGTACCTAGACAGTAGATGCTCTAGACACATGACAGGCGATAAAGGTCTATTCACCAATTTTAAAGATATGACTGATGGTTCGATCACATTCAGTGATGATAGAAACTGCAGGACTGTTGGCCAAGGTACGACTTAACTCTTTAACCTCCCTGAGAATGTTTTATATGTAGAAGGGTTAAAACACAACTTATTAAGCATCTCTCAAATATGCGATAATAATCATAGTGTAAAATTTACTAATCAAGGTTATGTAATTTTAAATAAAAATGGTTATGTAATATTAATTGGTCGTAGAACTTCTGAAAACTGCTATATCGTTTATGATTCAAACTCATCTAATCTATCGTACTACATGTTCCATACCGATGAGACCGAGTTATGGAATAAATGCCTTGGACATGTACACTACTGTAACTTGTATAGATTGAGCAAAAGAGAGTTGGTAAGAGGTCTAGCTAAATTAAATAAAGTAGACAAAATATATAGTGAATACCAGATTAGCAAACAAACTACGAGTACTCACAAAAAGGTGAACTCCAATCCCACATCTAAACCGCTTGAACTTCTCCACATGGATCTCATTGGATTAACTAGAACAGAGAGTTGAGATGGTAAGAAGTACATTCTGGTAATCGTTAATGACTTTACCAAATATACTTGAGTAGTCTTCTTAAGGGACAAATCAGAAACTCTCGATGAAGTAAAGATGGTCCTTAAATGTATTCAAATGGAAAAAGGATTTCAAGTCTGTAAGATCCATAGTAATCATGGATTAGAATTTGAGAATTGCAGTTTTGAGAAAATTTACAATGATTAGGGAATATCACATGAATTCATTGCGCCCAAAACACCACAATAAGAGGTATAGTAGAAAGAAAAAATAGAATGCTTCAAGAAATGACGAATGTAATGCTAAACAGTATGAAGCGCCCTAAAAATCTTTGGGCCGAAGTCATAAATACTATTTGTTATATAATTAACCACGCTTATACTAAAAAATCAAATGGTAAAACGGCTCATGAAATGTGGTTTAATAAGAAGTCTACTGTCAAATACTTTCGTGTTTTTAGCAGCAAGTGTTACATTTTACGTGACCGAAAAAATCTGGATAAATTTGACACCAAAAGTGATGAATGGATATTTTTAGGGTATGCTCTGAATAGTGGAGCATATCGGGTTCTTAATAAAAGGACCGGTGTAATCCAAGAGTCCATTAATGTGGTTATTGACGATCACTTGAATACACCTGTCTCAAGTTCAAAAAATGATGAAGTTTTTCTAATTGATAAACCACATACTTCATTAAGTCAAAATAATTCTGAACTGAGGACTATTAAAGACCATCCAACAAATCAGATTTTTACAAATCATCTCACTGGTGTGTGCACTTGTAAACAATTAGAAGATATGTGTAATTATGTGTGCTTTACATCTTAGATAGAACCGGCTAACGTAAAAGAAGCCCTTTCTGACGAAAACTGGATAGTTGCGATGCAAGAAGAGCTTAATCAATTTGTTAGAAATTATGTTTGGTACTTAGGTCATAAACTGAAAGATAAACATGTTATCTGAAAAAAATAGATTTTCAAAAATAAGTCTGATGAATTTGGTAATATTATTAGAAACAAGACAAGGTTGGGTATACTCAAATTGAAAGCATCGATTATGATGAAACTTTTGCTCCAGTAGCTCATCTTGAATCAATTAGACTATTTATATCCATACATGCTTTAGAAAGTTTAAAATATACCAAATGAATGTAAAAAGTGCATTCTTGAACGACGATTTGCATGAAGAAGTGTATGTTGAATAACCAACGAATGTTGAAGACCCTAAGAATGCTAATCATGTCTACCGCCTGAAAAAGGCATTATACAGTTTGAAACAAGCTCTTAGCGCAGGGTATGAAAAGTTGACTAAGTTTCTACTAAGTCATAATTTTATAATGGAAAGTGTTGATAAGACTTTGTTTGTAAAGAAACATAATGATCACATTTTAATAGTGCAAATTTATGTTGATAATATTATCTATGGATCTACCTGTGCTAACATGACTGTTGAGTTTGCAGATCTTATGAAGTCTAAATTTAAAATGAGCATGGTTGGAGAATTGAATTATTTTCTAGGGTTGCAAGTTAAACAACAACCTAATGGTTTCTTTATCTCTCAAACCAAATATGCTCTGAACTTAGTTAAAAAGTTCGGATTTGAGAATGAGAAAAAATTTAATACTCTAATTAGTACTACTTTAAAACTCTCAAACGACTCTACAAGTAAGAGTGTGGATCCTAGATTGTATCGCAGTATGATAGGTAGTTTACTTTATTTAACTGTGAGCCAACCTGATATTGCATTTAGCGTAAGAATTTACGTTAGATATCAATCTGACCCTAAAGTGTCACATTTAATTATTATTAAAGAGATTATGCGATATGTCGCTAGTTCAACAAATCTTGGTCTCTGGTATCCACATGATACCAGTGTGCAATTAGCTGGTTACATGGATGTTGATTGGGCTGGTAACATTGATGACCGAAAATCAACCAATGGTGGTTGTTTCTATGTTGGAAACTGTTTAGTTTCTTGGCAAAGTAAGAAACAAAGTTCCATATCGCTCTCAATTGCTGAGGCTGAATATATTGCGGTAGGTAATGCATGTACTCAGCTTGTATGGATGAAAAGAATGCTGAGAAATTATGGAATTATGTAAGATTTTATGGTTTTATATCATGATAATTCAAGCACAATTAATATCTCCAAAAATCTAATTCAGCATTCACGAACCAAGCATATTGGCATTAGATATCACTACATTCGTGAATTAGTGGAAGATAAGATAATTTCCTTAGATTATATTCCGATCGAGAATCAACTAGCTGACATATTCACAAAATCGCTTGACAAAAGCAGATTTGCTAAATTGAAATTTGATTTTGGTATATGCAATATGAATTGATAATTCATGTATATCTGTATCATAATGTATATATTTATTATTTTAAATGTTTAAATTTCATATTTTGTGTAAAATTACACATTTTAGGCTATGCACGACCAATTATGGCACGATTGATTGATCATGTACTAGACCAGCTGTGAACCGTGGGTTTGGTGCTTTATTTAGGGGAAAAATCACTTTTTCCTCATTTTTGTTGTCTTCTCCAACGGCTCTTAGGTCGATCGGTCGAACCCATCTTCTATTTTCTTCAAGGTTAGTGCATTATTTTCGTTTTCCTTGTAGATTCTAGTCCTTTGCACTCCCTTTTCATCATTTGTGTGGTTTATTTCTTGATTTATAATAATTTTTGGGATTTTCTTCTCAAAAATCTGATCTATTGGAAACCCACTCTACCTCTTTTGCAATTTCTTTGTTCCTTGTTTTCTTTATTGTAAATGGAAGGTAAAACTAGAAAGAAAGGATCTCATGGTCCCTCTACTTCTAAGTCGACTCCTATCACAATGCGGCACCTTTGGTCGCCCGAAGATGATCCCTCTTATGTGCGGGATATTCAGTTACTCAATGTTATAGTAGAACGACCCATTAATGTTGATCATTTGGCTCCATTTGATATCCTTCCTCTCCTTCAGTCTGTAGGATGGGATAAAATACTACATTGGGGTGGGCCGACATACCGCTCCATTGCACAGGCTATGTCCATTGCACAGGCTATGTATGCTTGTATTACTGATTTTTCTACTGAAAATCTGACCTTTACTATAATGACTAGAGAAGGTCCAATTGATGTGGACCATCATCTTATCTCTGGCTTAATGGATTTACCTGTCAATGATGAAGGTATTCCCATTAGCACTCTAGTGGTAAAACCATCTGAAACTGAGAAGTGAATGCTTACTAGAGATTTATGGAATATAGATGCGGAATGAAATACTGCTGGAAATGCACTTGCCTCAAAGTTTTTATTACCTAGATATAGAATCCTTCATAGGATATTCATTTCGAATGTTTATCCTTGTTCTGGTAACAAAACCAAACTCACTACGTTCATGGTTCGTATTATTCATTCCATCATTTCTGGTACCTCTGTATGTCTTCCTTTTTTGATTTGTCATTACATCATTCAGTTCCGTCTCCATTCAGGACACAGTGACATTCCCTTCGCTTATCTTATGACTGTGTTGGTCACCCATAGTTTAGCGGTTATGCCTGTTGGAGAAGCTCCCATTCACCACCTACCATTCAACAATTCAAATATTAACAAGATGAATTTGAAGCTGGCCCCTGGCCAAGTCGATGTGGGTGCTGATGGAGCTAATGCCGTAAATGAAGAGGAGGGCAATTTGCCTCCAAATGACATCAATATGGATGTCATTTTTGATTAAATCGAATTCGATTCTGCAGATGATCTTGATTATCAGCCATCCGACTTTGATGTGCGTTTACGCTCACTTGAGGAGATAGTTGAAAATATGAATGTGTCCCATGACTTACAATTTAAATATATGCGCAAGTATCTGAAGCGCATTAATAAGGGACTTCATTAAATTGATCCTACCATACCTGCTCCTTCATCAGGTTCAGATTAGTATTTGAATATCTGTTATGTAATAACTTTTAAGATTCTTAGATTTCTTTTGTTTTATGGCGTTGAACATGCTTAAACATGCTTGCTTATGAATTTGTTTAACTTGGTAATCTAGATCACATATTTTCTTCTTCCTCATTACTCTTCTTATTCTTCCTTATTTATTTACTTCCTTTATCATTTATTGGTTCTTTCCTTTATCATATTGTGACAAAAAGGAGGAGAATTTTATCATACTTGTGATATGTGCATTGTGGATTATGGATAGGTAGCCATTATTTTTTTTGTAAGGATGAGTCAGGGGGAGAGTATTGTTGGGGGAGTAGATGCGAATTTTTTACGAATTATTTTGACTTTTTTATAACTGTTGCATGATTCTTTAACTAAGTTGTAATTGGTTTATATTAATAACTGGTACATGATTCTTTATTGTGCATATTATGCTTATTTTTATCGAAGTGTGTTTTGTCAGTAATTTGATAAAGGGGGAGATTGTAAGTGCTATGTTTTCTAGCCCATATGATTGTCAAATTTTGTAGTGCCAAAATCTCTTGGAATTTGTGTCTTGTGTAGTACATCTACATATTCAAGACTGTGCATCTCATGTACAAGAACAAAAGTCTGTACCTTAAGAACTTCAAATGTAAGATCAAGAGATATACATGTTCAAGTATAACACCATGTGATAGTTCACTCCTTCAAGCTTCAAAGTTCAAGGTTTCAAAGCTTCATCTAAGGCAAGACAATAGTCTTTATTGTGGTACTCAAAGCTCAAGGTGAAGTACAACTTAACTAACTCAAGCTCAAGCTTCAATGTATTACAAATTTAAGCTTCAAAATGTCTCAAGTTCAAGCTTCATCATCTCAAGCTTTATGAACTTCAAAGAACAACTATCAACTGAAGCAAAAGAAGATTCAATGTTCATATATCATTTATAAGGTATGAATGACCATAGATTGACCATAGGTTAAGTCATTTTGAATACATACTTTAATTGAGTCATTTTACAAGTGCATAGAATATTTTCGACTAGTCTTAGACTATGCTCGACCAGTCCTAGTACTGGCTCGACCAGTCCAAGAAATCCTTGACCAGTCTTAAGTTTGTTACTAATTTTTGGAATTTTTTGTTATTCCCTCAACCAGTCCTGGAGATTACTCGACCAGTCGAGTGAATAATGCTCAACCAGTCCTGCAGGCTCGACTTAAAGTCCAGCAACTAAAATGAGTTCCACACGACCAATTGTGGACAGGACTCGACCGGTTGTGGAGGCCACTCGACCGGTCTAGTAGGTCCTTCGACCAGTTGTGGAACAGCCTAATCTTATCATGTCTAAATTTTTAATAGTTTGTTGATCCTTCGATCAGTCAAGCTGTCCTCTGGACCAGTCTAAGGAATGATTTCTGCACTTATAAATAGAGCATGATTTTTACAGTTTGATATCCAATTCAAGCAAAATCAAAATACCGCTCTGAGAGATAAGTTAGTGATATTCTTAAGCTATTTAGTGCTCATCTTATATTCTCTTTAATGAGCTTTGTTTGTATTTGGTTTTGTATTCTACATTCCAATTTTATTTGAAAAAGGGGATTGAAGTTTTTCGATTTCTTGGAATCAAAATCAAATCAAGATAGCCCAATGTGATTTAATATAAAATTAATTTAGAACTTACAACCTTTTCATAAGTGAGTATGAACATTGAACATATACGTTGAACTTCTACTTCGAATTGGTTCTACCGGGCTGCATCAAAGGAGAATATCAAGATAAGTATTTTACAGTTTTGTAAATTCATTCTTTTGGTTTCTTTGAAATTATGCCAGAAAAATCTCTTTCTTTTGGTTTGTCTAAGGTGATCTAGAAAACTCAGAGTGTGGGGTTTTTGAATAGTGTAAGCCCACTTGAAAGACACAATTGTGAGGGTTTTAGGTAAACCTTGAAAAACCTATTTCATAGTGAACGCTAATATCCACTGTGTGAGGATATTAGGAGTGTAGTTGTGTGACTCTTTTTCTTAATAGTTGGTGTACACATAAGCGAACCACTATAATTTCTAGTCTTATGGTGATAGATTGATTATTTCATTATGTGGATATTGCAATTTCCCTTTATACATTTGTGAAGAATGTTGTAATCTTTTTATGTATGTGTGAGAATGTTGTAATAGCTTAGTTATTTTTTTACTATTTATTTCTTTATTCCTCTATATTAGTTTGAGTTTTTGATACATAGACCGTTCTAGGAATCAGGTTGTCCTACCATAAATCATTGGTTTTTGGTGTAAGGTTGTCCTTAAAATAACATTTGTATCAATCTCTCAATACTTGTACACTTGAGGTTGTTATTCATTTATGCATTGTGGGATTGTTTAATTACTATCTTTATTTATATTTGTTTAAATTTCACATTTAATTTTTAATTTGGCATAGCCCTATTCACCCCCTCTAGGACTCTTAGCTCAGCCTTTTCAGGATTGCAGGGTCTTAGCCTCGCACATTGAGGGGTTCGGGCCTCGCAAATGGATGAGGGCATTGATATCATCGGGGTGTACCAGTTTTCCTAACCTGTTGGATGAACGCAAATTGACTAAATACTTGGTTAACATTATTCGTGCATCGCATTAGCTAGGATTTGACAACTCGGCAGTTGAGGTCGCAATGAGGGAGTATTGGTCATGTGTGATTGTGAGATGAAGTCGCTCAAGGGAGTGTTGTGAGTGAGGTCATGCATCATACACAACTCATGCATACACATTAACAAAGATTAGTTAGTGATTTATGAATTTATGCTTTTCATTAAATTCATCATGTAATTGTTATTTAATGTAACTTATGGCTAATGACACCCACTGAGTTAGCTACTTATTCCCACTCTGGGACAGTGTTTTAAAACACCAATCAGACATGTCAATAGATGCAGGTGAGGCGGAACTCATAAGCTGTGTGGGGTGAGCATGGATGAGGAAGAGGAGCTTCCCTGCTTCCAGACTTTCGGCGGATCCTTCTAATCTGAGTTTGGGCTACCGCGGTATATGGGCCAGGGCTCTAGTTACTTGGGGTCATGTATGGGTGGGACTAGTTCTCTATTTAGATGATTTTGAATTTGTGGTTTAGATATTTTTATATTTAGTGGTACTTGATACTGCTTTATGATTTATTTATGCTTCATGCCTTGCTAAACTCTCCATTTTTTATGAGATCATCCAAATGTAACTAAAATTTGAAGCCCATTAGGGCACCAGTGACACCTGAAAATTCAAAAGCCGAGTTCCTACACAACCCTTGAAAACATGGGGTGTTATAGATAGTATCAGAGTAATGGTTTGGATTAAATTGAGTTGTGGATTATGAACTCACCATAACACATTCGCTGACGTAGGAGGGAGTGATCAAACTTAGCGACACTTATAGGACCCCAAGACCAAGCCATCCGGCTAATCTGAGCACTAAAGTCTTAGCCTAAGGTTAAAGTATAGAAAGGACCAAAGTCATAAGCAATGATATAAATGACCTATAGTTGGGAATTTGAAGATTGGAGGCAATATGACTCAATGTTAAGGAGTTAAACAACTGAAGTAGCACGCGTTGCCCCAAACATGTGCATTGCACGTCCAATAATCCGATCTGAGGTAGGACATACTCCCATTTCAGTTTTAATGGGCCGAGTCATCTCCGCCTTGAGCTTGAGAGACTCCTGACCTACTTAAACCATCAAGTGAATGACGACCCTTTTAGAATTTAAGACGAAGAAGAGGAGGTGGACAATGAAGATGATGAGGATTAAACCGAGGAGGAAACCGGGGAGTGGGCCGCTTTGACCGCCTACCTCATGGCGGCCTAGTCGAGAGAGATCATCCCGCTCTGGATGAATAACTAGGTCATCAAGGGACAACCGACCCCCACAATGAGGGTAGTACTACCCAACAAATAGACCCAGAAGTACAACCAACTCAGGGCCGCCGTCAACTCTCTCTTCTAAATCCATTCTTTTTCCATGAGAAGTCCCCTATCTAAGCTAATCTTTCAAATGTCATTTCCTCCCAGGCCCATTAACCTTTAAAATCTCCCCTCCCAACCCATCTTATTCAAAAATCTCACCTTTCACCACTTTATTCTTCTAATTTTCTATGTACTTTTATTTTAAATACAAATCCTAAAGCTCAAGGATGAAGAACTATAATTAGATAAAATAAATAGTAAAAATATAAGTAAAATGGACTTTTTACCATTAACATGATGGAATCTTGCAAAATAACCATGATATTTGAATAGAGTAGCTTCTCCTACCCCAAATTCATATATGTCACATCGAATAACTCATTCTGGCTTGCGATATATGTACGTTGCAAGGTGCCCTCACCTAGGGAGCCGAAGGCCCGCATGGCCCTCGCCCAGGGAGCCAGTTTTCAGCGTTGTCCCCGCCGGAATTTTCTACAAATTTGGGTCAACTTCAAAAATTCATATCTCCTTCATTACAATTCTGATTTAGGTAATTCAAAATCTAGATTGAAGCTTGATGAGTTTAGTTTTATATAAAAATTAGAAAATAAAAATAAAAATTATAATATAGTTAAACTTAAGATGTTTTGCCAACTATCCAAAAATTATTAATTTCGGACAACTGTTACACCTAGAATTTTAATAATTTATTTACAACTCAAAATGATATGAAAATTTGTCAGATGACTTTAAACTTAATTATAAAACATTATAAAAAGTTTAAAAATAATTTAGTTACCAAAAGTATAAGAAACCTTATAAGACATTTTATAATCATACAAAAAAAAAAAAAACAAATCGTTAGTTTCAAACAAATGTTACTTCTAGAATTTTAATATATTTTTTTTATAACTCCAAATGAAATAAAATTTTATGGAGTAAGTTTAAACTTAATGATAAACTATTATAAACTTTTTTAAAAATAATTCTATTACTAAATGTATAAGAAATGTTACAAGAAATAGCGACATTTTTAAATCATACAAAATTCATTGGTTTTGGACAACCCTTACTTTCAGAAATTTTTATAATTTTTTTGGAGCTTAAAATGAACTAAAATTTTGTGAGATAAATTTTAACTTAATTATAGATTAGTAAAAAAATTATAAAAATAATTTAATAACTAAATGTGATAAAGATGTCATGAACAATAGATGGGTTGAAACAAAAAATTTCTTCAACCTCGAGTTGCCAATGAACCAAGTGTATTTTTTTTTTTCATGTTGGAGTTTTAGTATTTTGTTTCTTTTTAGAAATTACTTTTAACCATGATAGAAATCGTCTTGTATGATTAAATTAGATTATTTTTAGTATGTTTTTCTACTTTAAATAGTTTCTAGTACGGTTGAACTACGACTCTTGAATAGGGTTGAATTTGATTGTTTAATACTTTCTAAGTTCATATTCGATGCAGTCTTCACTAAAATATTGTAAGTTTTCTTTTTTTCTTATGGAATCAAGATTCATACCACATTGAGGAGATGATGTTCTCCCTCTTTCCATTCTCACGACCTTTCTAGGGTCACCATCCCTTCAAACCTCTGAAATATCCTAGAACTTTCGGTTCTTTATTCTCTCTCGAAATTAATGAAACCCAAGCACGGTTTGGTCATAACCCACTAGCTATAGGATCGAGACGATAACATAAAGATACAATCTTAGTACATTGGAAACCTTTTTAGGATAATTGTTTGACCATAGGCATAGCAAAAGATTTATTAATCACTAATTTGGACATTAATTAAGACAAGAAGTCTCTTTGTACAAGACCTGAATGACAACTTTATGAATAGGAGATTTTAACTTTTTAATGATGTGTGATTTTCCTTAAACATTTAGGTTGATCGGACTACGGAATTAACGAAGTATACACCTGCAAAGCATTCGCGGCTTGACCTAATTCTCAATCCTGGACGACTATCAATGAGCTCACTACTTTGACCGAGTAGAAGACCAGGATCTACCAGGATGAAGAAGGGATACAATAAGCTTTTACCTTGGTCAGGTAGATGATCAATGTATCGGGTTCAAGCCCACTACAACCGTCTCTTCTTGTTGGTCGAACATTGAAAATAAATATTTTTACTCTAGATAAAGGGAAATTGTCATCATGAATCTAAATATTTTAAAAAATAAATAGATAAATAAATAAATTGTAGTAAACTATCAGGGGAAAAGGTTTTAAGGGGGTAGACTAAAATGAGTCAGACTAGTATAGATAGTATATAGATAGTACATACCCTACCACACATATAAACTTGAAATCAATAAAACTTAGACAAATAAAATAATAAAATCTTTACTTATTACCCTTAGGCAATTTCAGAGATGAAATTATTTTTAAGGGGGGTAGATTGTAACGTCATGGATTTTTATTATTTTGAATTTTTAAAAATCCTTAAATTTTTTTATGTAATTAACTTATATTATCACTTACTAACCATTAACACTCAGTGTTAGTTTATACACGGGTGGTACCAGTAAAGAACCGCACAAGTCCGATTAATCAACCGTAGGAAGCCAACAAATTCACCCGATCACTTAAATACCGAATTTAGCCACATAGTTTGCTCACACAGAGCTTAAATCTAACCGACCTAACACTAATTAATCAAGACAATTGTAACTAAATTAAAGACCAAATCAAACTCATTACTCTTTTAGCCTAAAACCAACGGTTTAGAGTAATCATGACCAAATCTCCACTTTCACTAGTTATAAATAGGCTACCATATGAACATAATTAATCCAAACCCTAAATTTCCTACGAGAATCTTAATATCTAATTCATTTAAGAAATGCCCCGATTATCCGAACAAGCTCTAGACCGCTCGTTCGTGGGCCACTAGTTCCAAAACTATAGAATAATGTCCATCTTACTGGGTTCGACGTCCATCATGAGAGCCGGACCTAGGTAGTGTCCAGAACAGCTCAACTTAAGCCGAAGGACGAGTGTATGAGAAGTGTAAATATCCTAAAGGAAGAATCTGAAACTTAAGTGAATTGGGTCATCCACTCTTATGCAAAGTTGAGAACTTCATACCGTCGGTTTACAACCAAACTTCACACGTAAAGTAAGGATATTTTCCTGCTCATATCCATATAGCCGTGGCCCTGATCGACCATCGATGACAGTTAAATGGTCTTCTAATCATATCCGTTGATTAACACATCCAAATGGCGGGCCGATCATATACATACGTAGATCATCATTAGGGCTAACTATCCTACGGTGTATATCGACTTGTACACCCCATAATGGGCTCTAAAGGTTAGAAAAACCCTCCCATAGGGCTAGTATAGTAAAAACCCAACCATTGGGGCCATTTACACCAAATCTGGCACTATATAAAAGCTTCATTTGGGCACCCCCTCTTCCCATACGAATTTGCATTTTCAAAGGAGAGAAAGAGAGAAAGAGGAAGAGAAAGAAGAAAAGAAGAAGAGAGAGTAGGGTGGGGAAGTTTTAGTGCTTCTCTTTATCGGTTTCCTCCAATCAAAGCTCTAGCATCGATCACTTTCCTCTGCTGAATCCACCCCATTTGTGATTTGAGGTAAGAAACAAACTAACTGTCTAACATAGGTTCTTTCTAAAATAGATTACATGAATCTCATATAGTTCTTGGTATTTATATGAGAATTTGTGATTTTTTCCAAATCCTTAACCAAAGGAACCTTGCATCCACCACCATAAGAGAAAGATTTTCAAGTAATCACCATTCTTTTCCATATATGCATTTTGTAAGCTAGGCCCTTGCATGTATCCTAACATGCGGGTACATTTGACTCGGGACCTTGGCAAACCCTCCCTTGAGTCCAACACCCCTAGGATGATTCCGCAAGTCCTCGGCGACCTAAAGGTGCAGACCATTATCCCTAGGTGGCCAAGTACCAATTTTACAATAAATTTAATGATTGTGGATGTTAGATTGATGTACATGAGTAATTTACAGAAAATCTAGCTAGAAACTTACATGTTAGGTCTACTTAACACGCATGCGATGATAAATTGATGTTTGACTGGTCTTCAATTCGTTTGGGCATGAAATTAACATTGCATGTTCACTTCACATCTGATTTTTGCTTGATCTTCTCTATAACATGTATGGTTACCTTAATTCTTGTTGGATTTTTGTACTATGAGTGATGTGTTATCCTTTGCCTCTTAGAAAATCTGGCACCACACACACACACACACGTTTGATTTATGCTATTAAGAGTAGTTACATTTATTTAATATCCTGAAATTTTATGCTCGATGTATTGTACGCATGATTTCACCTGTACTAGAAGACGCTATCTTAATTGCTAGACGTGTTATTGAATATAACCCACTTTCTGGGTTGGTCAGGGAACTCAGATTTTTGAAGGTGGTTTCGTTGGTTAGACCACCCTGTGACCAGACTGACTGATTTAGACGGACACGAATGGGCAATAGTAGTGGGACTATATGGGTTTCTTACACCTGATGTCATGCGTTACGTACTTGCCTGAACCTGGGCAGTCTAGTTCACCGACTGACCAATCATACTTGTTAAAGATATTTGCTCACGCCTGTTTGGAACCTGGAACACCCTTTACCCACTGATGCCCATTGACAACAGCTGGAAACTGATCCACAGTCTCGTGAACCAGGCATGGTAGAATGGGACACTGTCTTCGAGCTGTCGGCCTATGTTGGAGTGTCGAGCCTCCCCGTAGTGACCGCGAGCGATCCCGCTTCCCAGCTTGCAATCTGGGGTGGGGACCCCGATGGGACTAAGGATTGCGGGGTCCCGGCCTCCGCGTTGAGGGGTCCGGGCCTCGCAAATGGATGAGGGCATTGATATCATCGGGGTGTACCATTTTCCCTAACCTGTTGGATGAACGAAATTAACTAAATACTCGGTTAACATATTCATGCATCGCATTAGTTAGGATTTGGTGACTCCGCATTTAAGGTCACAATGAGGTAGTATTAGTCATGCGCAACCGTGAGATGAGGTCACTCAAGGGAGTGTTGCGAGTGAGGTCATGTATAATACATACTCAAGCATACACATTAACAGAGACTAGTTAGTGATTTATGAGTTTATGTTTTTTATTAAATTCATCATGGAATTGTTATTTGATGTAACTTATTATAAGTGCCATGGTTGAAAGCCCCTTTATGTTGTCAAATTTGTGGTGCCAAAAACACTGCTTGTACTTTGTGAAATTGCATACATGTTCAAGACATAGTATGGATGAAGCGAGTCAAAGTGTATGGATGTTGATTACATCAGTGAAGCACAAGCTTAACTCAAGATATGTCAAGCCACGACATTGTCTCGTAAGATCAACTTTGAAAGATAAGACAAGTTTACAAGTTAAGACTCGAGAATGTTCAACTAAATTCACAAGTTACAAGTCAAGATTCAAGATTACGTAATTGAAGCTTTTAAGGACAAGCTACATCAATATTTCAAGCCTCACTTTCTTTAAATGTTATATATCTTAAGGGTTCAATGTCCTTACTTCACTATTAAGGTATGTTTGACCTTAGGTTGACCTTTAGAGTAGGTCATTTCGGATACATAATGTAAATGTTTTATATTTAGAAATTTGGTTTGTTCTAAGACTAGTCCTGGACCTTGCTCGACTAGTCCCAGCACTGCTTTGACCAGTCTAAGATTTTCCTTGACCAGTAGTAAGTTTGTTGCAAAATTTTAAAATTTTTTGTTAAGCTTCAACCAGTCTTAGGGTTTGTTCGACCAGTCGTATGAACAGTATGACTACTCCTTCGACTAGTCGTGAACCTTCAACTCAAACTACAACGTTGAATTTCGCTTGGCTTTGACTAGTCGTAAGAAACCTATGACTTGTCAAAGGTGACCTTCGACTAGTCGTAGACTAGCTACAACTAGTCAAGAAACTGCCTTATCTTATCGCGCTCAAATTTTTAAATATCCGTTCGTCCTACGACCAGTAGTAGATACCACTGGATTAGTTGAAGATGTGATTTTCTCACCTATAAATAGAGCACGAATCTCAGAATATTTGATACAACGCATGTCATTTTAATCCGGCCTTCTGAGATATAAGTCTGTGCTCCATTTAAGCTAAGTATGCATATTTAATATTCTCTTTCTTTAGCTTTTTAAATTGATTTTGTTTTTTGTATTCCAATCTGATCTGAAAAGAGGAAGTTTTATTTTCCTTTTTCTGGAATCAAAATTAATTAAAGCTAGCCTAATTGGTTTAATTTAAAATCTATTAGAACTTAGAACCATTATAAAGTGAGTATTGGACATTGAACTTTGACATTCGAACCTCTACTCTGACTTGGTTCTTATGGGCTGCTACAACAAAGGAGAAATTCAGGTATTTTACATTTTGTGTAATTTACTTTATTTGGTTTTCTTTTGAGATTTGCCACAAAAATCTCATTCTGTTGGTTATTTGAGGAAGCCAGTAAAACTTAGAAGTGGGGTTTTTTATAATTGTGTAAGCCCATAGAAAAAGACACAATTGTGAAGGTTTTAGGTGAACATGGAAAACCTATATTGATAGTGAACTCTAATATCTACTGTGTGAGGATATTAGGAGTGGAGTAGCTGTGTGGCTGTTTATTAACAGTTGGTGTACACACAGGTAAACCACTATAATCCCTTGTGTTTTGTGGTTGTGTGGTTTATTTTCCTATCTTTGATTATTCATTTGTGGGATGTATATGTGGATATAAATGCTGTAATTTTTTATTTTCAAGCGCTGTGGGGAATGTTGTAATAATTTAGGATTTCTATTCCTGCTTTATTTTCTTTATTCCTCTTTAGTTTGAGATATTGATATTAATTGTTCTAGTAAGGTTGTCCTACCATAAATTCTGTTTTTATGGTGAAAGGTTGTCATTAGAACGTAATTTGTATCAGCTTCTCAAGACTTGAATTGAGGTTGCATTTCATATTGCATTGAGGATTGTTATCTCTTATTTATTTTGGCTATCTTTTTCTTAAATTCTGTTGTATTTATCTTAAATTTGGCATAGTCTTATTCAACCCCCCCCCCCCCCCCCCCCACCGCTAGGACATATAGCTTGGCCATTTCAAGTGGTATCAGAGCCTAATAGCTCTCTTTTTATTTATTTGGATTCAATTCCTGAGCTAATTGATTTAAGTTATATTTGAGATGTCAAATTTTGATAGCCTTTCAGTCACTAGGCCTTCACCTTTCGATGGCACTAATTATGCCTATTGAAAAGCCAGGATGAGTATCTTCCTCAAATCCATGGATGAAAGTGTGTGGTTAGCCACAGTGAATGAATGGATCCCTCCTACCACTGAAGTAACTGGGATTGATGGTTCAAAATTTATGAGAATTACACCATATTTTTCTTGGACCACACTTCAGAAAAATGAGAGTAGTGCAAATGCTAAAGCACTAAATTTAATTACTTGTGCACTATCACCAGATGAATTCAAAAGAATTATATCCTGTGATTCTGCAAAACAAGCTTGAGATATATTGAAAATGACACACGAGGGTACTTCAATTGTCAAGAAATCTATGATACAAATCCTCACAACTAAATTTGAGGAAATACGTATGGAAGAAAGTGAAATATTTATGGACTTCTATACCAGATTGAATGACATTGTAAACTCTATGTAGGGTCTAGGCGATAAAATCCCTGAAAGCAAAATATGTGCTAAAATACTACGCTCACTTCCAGAACGGTTCAATTCTAAAGTAACCGCAATCCAAGAACTTCATGATACGGACAATATGAGGGTTGAGGAATTAGTTGGCTCATTAAAGACTTATGAGTTAACCTTTAAAGCTCCAACAGGTAAATCTATTACCTTAAAAACTTCTAAAAATGGTTTTTAAGAAAATGATTTAAACTCTGATTTAGAAAAATCTGAAGATGATATGGTCCTTTTGGCAAAAAAGTTTTATAAGATTTTTAAAAGTAAAAAGAGGGTTGATTTTCAAAAGGCAAATGATAAAAAGAAACCTAAACCTAAATCAAAAAAATTATTAAAAGACATTCAGTGTTACAACTGCCATGAATATGGGCATTTAGCTAACAAGTGTCCTAAAAAGTATAAACCCAAGAAGAAGGGTATGTTGGCTACTTGGGATGAGTCCTCTGATTCTGAAACCTCCTTTAAATCAGAATATTCTGAAACCGAGTCGGGCAATGATGTTAAGGCCCTTATGACTCTAGCCAAATTCACTTTTTCAAATAATGATGACTTAACTAGTGAAGAAAATCTGAATAGTGAATGTGAAAATGAAGATGATCTTCAAGATGCATATAATGCCCTATACAAGGAAAGTTGTAAAATTGCTGTGAAACTGAAACTTTAAAAAGAGAAATTTTCTAAACTTAAAGAAATTTATGAATCTCTTGTTTTAGAAAAGTTCCACATTTTAAACTGTTTTGAAAAGACAAAATGCGATTTGGATTTTAAAACCTCCCAGATTGAAAATCTTAAATCTGAAAACGAATAACTAAAACATGAAGTCTCTTCACTCTTGAGTTTAAAGGAAACCTGGAAATATGCCCAAGGTGATCTTAAATTAGAAAAACTCTTATCAGGATTGAGAAAATGTGGCGATCAATCCGGTCTGGGCTATGATAAGAGTGTTCCTCCTAAACCGAAGAATACTCCTCTTAAGTTCGTAAAGGGAGAGACCTTAAACTCAAAAAGGAAAGATCAAACATTTTCTAAAAACTCTAAATCTTTTCAAAAACTTAAAAACCATATCAACTATAAAAAGTAAAACCATAGTCCTTTGGCTGAAAAGATAGTTATTTACTTAAGGAGCTTCTAAAGTCTAACTCATTAGGTCATACTTATAACTCTTACAAATGAAAGAAGACCAACTATCTACCTAAACCCAAAACGGTTATAAAATGGATTCCAAAGGGTACCTAATTGGTTGTCCACAAAGCTTTCAAAGCTACAAACTATTCAAAGTGGTACCTAGATAGTGGATGCTCAAGGCATATGATTGGTGATAAAGGTTTATTCTTTGGGGTCGTCGGCCCAGTATATGTTTAGATCTATGTGGGTCATTCTTTGGGGCAATGTTGGTTAAATGTCCACATTGTCGAGGTCGATTGTTGATACTGACTATGAGTATGTGACAGCATAGCATCATGATACATGCGCATACGCATCATTTGTATGTCTGTTATGAGATATGATTGACCATTGCATATGTCATAGTGTTGGTTGTTATGAGACTCCCTGATGGGCGGTGATTGTCTTACATGAGCGCAAGATATGCATAGGATTGATGCATGATTGGATTGTATGACTCATGCATCTTGCATTGTGTGCTGTGATTACTGTATGCCCTAACGACATCAGGGTCGTAGCCTCCACAGGCATATCGTGGATGGCCATATGGGACACCGAAAATCTGTTCTACATGGGGTGCTATAGATATCTCTGGGTGAAAGTTCCTAAACCCTCTTGGTTCCAGAGATTTCTCCAATGTCTAGATCGAGTGGGTAGATGAGCGCCGTGTGCAGATTACCAGATGACTGCGCTCTCCACTGTTTCGTGGTCGGTTGGAAGGGGGTGCGGCCTTACCTACTCGAGAGGAGGGGGCAATGCTAGGCTGAGTCTGACCAGCTCGAGGAATGAGTCTGCTATCGACGAGCCGAGCCCGATATTGGCAAGCAGATAGTGAGGTCTCTTCCACTCACCTTGTTGCACGCGATGGGGCAGCAATCTGGTTTGGAGTGTAATAGACCCCGGTGATTTCTTAGAGAGGAACCATATTGATATGTGGACTTATTGAGTAGGAGTCACATGCTCATTCATTCATTTATTCATTCACTATCCACTCGGCTGGTGGTGCACAATTAATTGTTATGTACCTTCGTTACGGTAAGAATTTTGATTGGGCGTGCGACTAACCTGAGATCAGGAGTTTACCACGATGAGTCTGATTATCCAAATTTAGGTATGGGACTGGTTTGGATAGAAGTCACTTGTGGTGGACCCCATAGCTTACGATATTACGTACTATCATCCCAACTTCACACTCTAGCATGGTATTTCATTTGCATCATATATTGCATTACATCCGCAGGCATATGGCATCTTGAGTTGCTATTTCTGCACTTATATGGCCTAAATAGATTTAGCCGAATTTGTATATTGCATTGCATCCTCGACATTTGATATTTGGCTCTTTATGACTCCTTATCGCATAACTATTCTATATCGCGTATTCGGATATTGATTGATTCATAGACTTGTCCATACTTTCGCTTACTCTGTTATCATGTGAGTTATATCTTGTCAGTATTCTTGCTTACTCTGATAATTCATGCTCTTGTCAGTGTTTCTCCCTATTCTGACATTGTATGGTTTATGGATTACTAGTTTTTCAGTATTGTATGATTATGACATTGTATTAAATACTTGGCACTTACCTTGTGCACACACTTACACCACCCTCTAAGCTTTCTATAAGCTTATGCATGATAGATGCGTGCAGGTGATGTTAGGCTGCAGCAGTGTTGAGCTTGGAGCGTGCGGTGGTCTTCTGGAGCTTGATTCTCTATTTATGTATTTTCCTTTCAGTATTATATTCAAATGATTATATTAGTGGATATGTGATGACGATGTTGCCATTGTGAATTGGGTAATCTTGTGGTTATGCTTATTACTAGTTAAATGTATATTTTTTTAAAAATAAAAAATAAAAAAAATCCTCCTTGTAAGTTTCCAGGATCGGAATCTGGCATATGAATGGTAGGAGCCGAGAATGGGGTACTACGGAGGCTGTCGGCACCGGATTCGGCGATCGGGATTCCTATGAATCTGATTTTTGGGTTTGGGGCGTGACAGAAGTTGATATCAGAGCATAACTTGGGAATATATGAGGATAACATCACATATCTACTGATAATTATCCTTCACTCCATGATTGTTGAGAACTTAGAATGGTTAGATCCCCGAGTTCGAATAACTTAGAGATTTTCTGATATAGCTTCTCCTACCGTCGAGCTTGTGAGTCTTTATCATATTTCGGTTTTGATCGTTTCAAATCTAGGAAACAAGGCTCATTTGGATAGTCGTTGTGTCGATGAGGCATTTTTGGAGCAGAAGGCTGAGATTCGCAAGTGTTGTCCCCATCTCTTAGGTGCTTGATTATGTTTGCATAAGATTTTCCTTCCTTGGTTGAGCTCTGTATTGATTGTGTCGCGTTTTAAATTTTGAGGATGAAATTTTTATTAGGTGGGGAGAGCTGTAAGACCCGTATCCTAGACCGTACTGTTCTGTCAACTTCCGCGATCCTTCCAATTGAATTCCGGTGACCCACAACCAGTTATTGGTGTTTGCGCGTGATCACGAGTCGTGTCTCATATATTAGAGTTGGCTCGACCTGAGACTTGTACTAGTGCGATCGCGGCATCGCTGTGGTTCCGATGCCGCGTCTCGCACACCGAGGCGGTACCCAGGCCAGGAGTGTGGGCCCGCGTTCCGTTTGTAGAAAACGCCGCATGGTGCGAGTATCGAGGGAATCTCTACGGAATGTCACATCAATCAATCACATCACATCCCATCCCATCAATCATACTCATATGTCAAGTACAACACCCATCCCTAAGCAACCCCAAAGTCAACACTCTCTTACAATAAGGTACACCCATCACTCACCCATCCCACACCCATCACTCACCCATCTCTCTCTCTCTCTCTCTCTCTCTCTCTCTCTCTCTCTTACACCTCTCTCTCATCTCTCTCTCATTCCCTCCCAAGCAACCCACGTCCATGAGAACTCCATGAGAGAGAGCTTTGTGTGGCCCACTTCCTATCTCTCATCTCCACCATCCTAAGTCGATCTCAACCGCTAAAGTTCATCCATTAGATCTCTAACATGCATTGGTGGAAAAAAATAAAATAAAATCCAAGAAGATCTAAGGTGGGTGCTCCTCTTTCTCTCTTTCTCTCTTCCCTCCTCTCTTTCTATCCCTCTTTCTCTTTTTCCATGATGGATGTGGCCCACCTGATGATGTATATTGATCCATGCCGCGCATCGAGTGGGCCCACACGCTGTCCAATAGTGGGACGCCCACTGTCCAGCAGTTGGGCCACCTGCTGACTACTTTGGGTATGGGTGAAGGGAAAAACATGGATATCAGCCTGCTCCCGAGACCGTGTGGTCCATCCTGGTAGACCCCACCTTGATGTAGGTGATTTATATCCTCACCGTCCAACGCATTTCCCATCCAATGTATGGCCAGGATGGGGCAAGATCAACTGGGCCTGCTGCTGTCTAGCAGCAGGCGTTAATGAAAGGCAACACAAATATCAATTGCTGTAACCGTGTGGCCCACCATATGGCCGTCACCATGATGTATGCTCCGTATCCCCACTGTCCCTAAGGTGGGACCACGTTAGACGCAGGCCAGATGGCCCAGGTGCACCGTCCAACCTGCTGTCCAGCAGCATGCCTGGACGCAGACAGAATACAAATATTAGCTTGATTCAAAGCCAGTGGGCCACGCTGCTGTGGACCCACCTTGATGTGCTTATTGAATCTGCACCGTCCAGCAGATCTGGATGGTGGAGATCACCCATCTGATGTATGGAATCCACTTGATTACATGTGTTCTGTCAACGCCATCCATCTATTTTTTTAGACCGTTTAGTGGTCTGGAAGTGATCGTGGCCCACCTGGCCTGAATGGATGGACGACAGGGACCACAGCTATGAAGCTGTGGTATTGACGTCAGCAAACTTTGTGGGGCCGCACGTGTTATGTCCATGCCGCCTAACAGGTGGCCCCACATGCATGTGAAGACCCCACCATGATATACGTGTTTTATCCTGCTGCAACAGCAGGGTGGGACCCACGTGTGAGTGGACTCCACGTGGGGTGGGGTATGCTGCCCATCTTCATTTAACCCACACCATTTACCTGTTTTGTAATCTGCACCGTCCAGATGGCTGGACGGTGGGCCACAACCATGATGTATCTGTTCAATCTATGCCGTTCATCATTTGGATGATGGGCTAACCCACCCTGCGACGTCTGTCCATTTGAACAGGACCCACCTGGAATATGCATTGTATCCAGGCCGTCCAGGGCCTGGACAACACTGGTGTGTTTAGTTATTATATATTATATATAATACATAGTATTATATTGTATTTCATATAGTTTATATAACATACAATATAATATAATATATATTATATATTATATCTGGTGGCCCCACGTGGGACCCACCTTTAACTCCTGTATATTACATAAGCACCGTCCATCTGGACGGTGCCATATAGGCATGCTGTTGCGTGTGTGGAGCCCACATGAGGTATATGTTATATCCCTATCGTCCATCTGTTGGACGTGGACCCCACCATGGCAGCCTGTGGGGCCCACCTTGTAATGATGCATTCCATCTGCATGTCCAATCCATAGGACAGTGGGGTGTGGATCGGCTGGGTACCACACACCTGGCTATTTAGCAAGTTGTGGGGCCTGCCTTGATGGCACGTGTGGGCCCCACCATGATGTTTGTGTTGTATCTCCATGGTGGACACCACCTTAATGTGTTTCATCCTCACTGTCCAGATTGTGTTGGACGGTGCGGGACAGTGTTTGGACGGTGATGTCCAATGTTTGGACATTGCTAATTTGCATAGGCAATGTTTGGACAGTGTTGATCATCATTAGTGGCCATGCGCCCCATAGAATGAATGTGTACAGTGATACATACGTTGCACCTGCAACTATTGAAATGATTTTAGATGTAATCCAAGCTCCCACTTGTGGCTCATCTGTGAGGCCCACCTTGATGTATCTTATGGCCCATCTATGAAGCCCACTTTGATATATTTGTAGCCCATCTATAAGTGGCCCATTGAGATATATTCCTGGCCCATGTGATGTGGCCCATAGTGATGAGTGTTAAGCCCATTGGTGCGGCCCACTTGTTGTATTCAAGGCCCTTGAGTTGTGGCCCATTATGATATATTTTTGGCCCATATGATGAGGCCCATTATGACGTATTTTCAGCCCATGGGCAAGGCCCATTGTGATGTATTCGGGGCCCATGGGCAAGTTCTGATGTGATGTATTTATGACCATGTGCCAAGGCCCATCATGATGTATTTTCGGCCCATGAATACGACCCATTGCGATGTATTTTCGGCCCATGTGTATGGTGATGTATATAAGCGGCCCATTGTGATGCATTTTTGACCCATATGATGAGGCCCGATGTGGTGTATATGTGGCCTTTGAGTGAGGCTCATTGCGATGTATATTTGGCCTTTGTGTGAGGCCATAGGCCCACTAGATGTTTGGCTCTATGAGGGCTACTCCTTAGGAGCAATGTTGGTAGAATGTCCACATTGATGGACAGTGATGGTTAAATGTCCACATTGTGACCTTTCATTAGGCCTTATTAGGCCCATTCTCATCGATTCCAATTGTCGAGGCCGATTGCCGATTGTCGATCGAGGCTGATTATCGATCGTGACCGATTACCGATTATGAATTGTCGAGACCAAACGCCGATTGTCGACCCTGATTATCGGTATCAATTTTTGATGCTGATTATCGGTGCCGATTGTCGAGGCCAACGCCAATTATCAACCCCGATTATCGTGACCGACTACTGATCGTGGCCGATGATCGATTGACGTGGCTGATTGCTGACTCTGCGTGTCGTGGCCGATTGACGATTACCGATAGTGGCCAATTGACCGATTACTGATCGAGGCCGATTATCGTGACCGATTACTGATCATGGCCGATTACCGACTCTGCGTGTCGTGGCCGATTGCCGACTCTGCGTGTCGTGGCCGATTGACGATTACCGATCGTGGCCGATTGACCGATTACTGATCGAGGTCGATTATCGTGACCGATTACCAATCGTGGTCGATTGACCGATTACTGATCGAGGCCAATTATCGTGACCGATTACCGATCATGGCCGATGATCAATTGACATGGACGATTGTCGACTCTGCGTGTCGTGGCCGATTGACGATTACCGATCGTGGCCGATTGACCAATTACTGATCAAGGCCAATTATCGTGATCGATTAGCGATCATGGCCGATGATCGATTGACGTGGCCGATTGCTGACTCTGCGTGTCGTGGCCGATTAACGATTTTCGATCGTGGCCGATTGACCGATTACTGATTGAGGCCGATTATCGTGACCGATTACCGATCATGGCCGATGATCGATTGACGTGGCCGATTGTCGACTCTGCATGCCATGGCCGATTGACCGATTACTGATCGAGGTCGATTATCGTGACCGATTAGCGATCATGGCCGATGATCGATTGACGTGGCCGATTGCCGACTCTGCGTGTTGTGATCGATTGACCGATTACCGATCGAGGCCGATTATCGTGACCGATTACTGATCGTGGCCGATTATCGATTGACGTGGCCGATTGCCGACTCTGCGTGTCGTGGCCAATTGACCGATTACCGATCGAGGCCAATTACCATGGCCGATTGTCGATTCCGATTGTCGTGGCTAATTGCCGATTCTGATTGTCGAGGCCCATTGTGTTGTATTTAGGCCGTTGTGTGAGGTCGTCGGCCCATTATATGTTTGGATCTATGTGGGTCATTCTTTGAGGCAATGTTGGTTAAATGTCCACATTGTCGAGGTCGATTGTTGATACTGACTATGAGTATATGACAGCATAACATCATGATACATGCGCATACGCATCATTTGCATGTCTGTTATGAGATATGATTGACCATTGCATATGTCATAGTGCTGGTTGTTATGAGACTCCCTGATGGGCGGTGATTGTCTTACATGAGCGCACGATATGCGTAGGATTGATGCATGATTGGATTGTATGACTCATGCATCTTACATTGTGTGCTGTGATTACTGTATGCCCTAACGACATCAGGGTCGTAGCCTCCACAGGCATATCGTGGATGACCATATGGGACACTGGAAATCTGTTCTTCATGGGGTGCTATAGATATCCCTGGGTGAAAGTCCCTAAACCCTCTTAGTTTCAGAGGTTGCTCCAATGTCTAGACTGAGTGGGTAGATGAGCGCCGTGTGCCGATTACCAGATGTTGCTCTCCACTGTTTCGTGGTCGGTTGGAAGGGGGTGCGGCCTTACTTGCCCGAGAGGAGGGGGCAATGCTAGGCTGAGTCTGACCAGCTTGAGGAATGGGTCCGCTATCGACGAGCCGAGCCCGATATTGGCAGGTAGATAGTGAGGTCTCTTCCACTCACCTTGTTGCGCGCGATGGGACGGCAATTTGGTTTGGAGTGTAATAGACCCCGGTGATTTTCCAGAGAGGAACCGTATTGATATGTGGACTTATTGAGTAGGAGTCGCATGCTCATTCATTCATTTATTCATTCATTATCCACTCGGGCTGGTGGTGCGCAACTAATTGTTGTGTACCTTCATTACGGCAAGGATTTCGGTTGGATGCGCGACTAACCTGAGATCAGGAGTTTACCACGATGAGTCTGACTATCCAAATTTAGGTGTGGGACTGGTTTGAATAGAAGTCACTTGTGGTGGACCCCATAGGCTGCGATATTATGAAATAGTCTGTGATTATCGGTTTGACTTGATTTTCGAAATGATTGTCAAGTCCAGCTGGGCGGTTCTAACGGTCTAAGATAGGAAGTAATGGACTTTCGACGCGCGGTCTAAATCCAATACAAGAATTCAAAGTGGTCCAGAGAACAAACCCGCTTAGAGTTTGATCCGAGGTTATAGAGTATTATGGAGTCATACGTTCTACTCGATTTGGGTCTTGTAGAATGTATTTAAAGTGATCAGGGACTGTTTCCCAGCTACTCCAGCGTTGCGCTAGCTAACTTACGCTAAATTTCCATAGGAATTAATCCTAAGTGGTTTCTTTGGCTATGAAATTGGGTTCTGAGCGATTTTCCAAGTGTTTTAGTTGACCCATTGCCTAAGGACGTCAAATCCCAGATTGGCCAAAATTCGGGGTGTTATAATCTACCCCCCTTAAAACACAATGTCGTCCCCGACATTAGCAAAGAGCAAGGAGTACTTTCTCTAAGGAAGGTTCAAATCCTATTTAATAACCTAATCGTATGTATATCCGAACTCAAAGGTTTCGATCTTGGGCCAGTGGGAAAGAGGCCAACCACTCTTCCGCTGCGCCACTCTGATCAAACGGTAGCGTTGAATAACCTAACTGGATTGGACTCAATACGTTCTACCCCCCTTAAAACTTAGTTTTACTTAAGGTTGAAGAATCTTAGCATCGATCCGTATATCAGAACGAGGCGCAACTTAGGAGCTATCCTTGACCTAAAATGGAAACAACCTTTCTCTACATGGTTTTCCTTGCTAATGATGCGTTCTATGGCATTGGTATCTATGGTGATAGAGACGAGCCTAAGCTCTATAGTGGTTGAGTTCAGGGGTAGGTATGAGTTGGTGGCAAGATGTCTAATTCTCTACTAGCTTTAAGTCCTCGCCATTTTCCAAAGACAATGTGATCCTGTTTGGTTGTAGGTGGTCGAGCCAACACGGAAGAAAAGTAGTATAGTGGGTCTGAGCCAGATACATAGACTTTCTGTCTAGCTAGGACAGAAGATTTATTGTATCAATTCTTAATCCGAGTCGATGCCGATCTTCTGCTTGATCAGAGCATTGGATTTATTGGTAACCACTAGGATTAGGAAGTCGATTCAAACCGCGAATACATCGCTTACATGTAGTTCCTTTATTCCGCGTTCCCGAATGCAATAAGCCCTTGGGGAAGGCAATTCTAAGGGACGTGCTAGTTTATTCTAAGTTCAATCTGAGGGAGTTATAAATGTTCCCTGAGAGTGTATGGTTCCTTCCTATGGGCAACAACAGAAGTCTATAAGTCGTAAGGGGATCTATCGAAGGAAGGGAGTCCCATTCCAACCAAATATAACCTACTATCCCTTAGCATATATAGGCCTTACACTGCCTAAGTCAACTAGTAGCCTAGTCTGTAACTCAGTAGTTATAATCCAAAGCCTAAGTTTATACGTTAAATGGTTCCATACTATTTCTACTACAGGGAAGTCTTCTATTGCTTAGGGTCAAGATTATCTAAATGGAATTGGATTTCTTATGTCGTCAGATCCTTCAAATCTAGGAGTACTATCGCTAGGTCCAAAACGCCAAGGGCCTATTGGCCAGTAGCATTAAGTTGTATTAAATGGGACCACATTCCTAATCCCATGTTGGGATAGGGAGTGGCATGCTTGGTAGGAGGGTGGGGTGGGATAAAAAATTTAATTTGTAGGCTAAATCCCGGGAGTTACAATATTCCCAATCTAGGGACAATACCTTACAGCGAAATGAAACGGCATGCATTCCATTCCACAAATTTCGGCTACATTAAGCCCAAACCACAACACAAACATTCACACAACAAGTCGAAAAGCATCATGCATTTCATTAAACTAAAATTGTCATAATACAAGGGATATCTCCCTACAAGTATCATGACAAGAAGTACATGGGAGCTATGTCAGTCAGCTACTACAGCAACATAGGTAAACTACTAGCCTTATCAGGCTTACAAAACACAACTTAAAACAGGAAATGACTAACTACAACCCGCGATACCTGGATCTAGATTACTAGTCCGAGTCGGGCGATGGAGGAGGAAATACAAAGAAATCGTTGCCCAAATGGACAGAACGAAATCTAGGCATTGTAGAGGGATGCTTCAAGCTCTCCTAAGATGTATTTTCAAGGAGAAATGAAAATGAAAAAGGGGAATGGAGCACCTCACGATTTCAGCTCGATTTGGGGGTTTTTAGAGCTCCAAAAGATGAAATCTTCAAGAGGGAAAGCTGCAAACAGACATGGAATGAAGGAATGTGGCCATTTTTAGCAGGGAATGGGTCTAGGGGTGGTTTGGAACCACGGTTTTGGGTTAGGGCAGCAAGAAAATAAAAATGGGGCTAGGGAAGGAGACTTTTATGAAGGAAGTACATCTTTTAAGGAGTTTCAAGGTACGGAACTCATACTAAGGGACTACCCTAGCCCCCAAACTCCTCCAGCCCAAAGATCAGACCCATTCGAAGAGTTTGACCGGCGATGCATCGCCGAATCGGCGATGGCATCGTCGGTGAAGTTGCAAACTGGCCACTGAGGCCATATGAGATGGGTTCCCCTTGCCCTAGGGATTCCAAAAAGGTATGGTTCACACTTTGGTTCATTGTAGATTGCCCTAGGGAGGCCAAAACATTTGTAACATCCATTCGAGGCTTTTCGGGGCCAATCTTCAATTTCGAATACGAAACTCTATCATGCAGCATATGATTTTGGGATAGAAGGATCTAGTACATCCATATAGCCCATTAGTTGCTAAAGAAAGTGAAGTTAGAATGGCCTTATGGCCATTTTTCATGAAATTTTACTATTCACTATAAAATTTTATGAAAGTAGGATTTTATGTTATTTTCACATTAGTATTGATGCCTAACATGAAATGGATAAGAAATAATTGAAGATTGGGGTGGTGAGAGGAAGAATTTCGAAGATTTTCGGTGAAACGGGGTTTTTAAGCCCTGGCGATTGAATACAGGGGTCGTGGTTGTCCCACGGCCCAAGGATTCACATTAACGGGTTTAGAATCATTCAAAGAACAGCTCAACCCACTTACCTACAACCTAGGAGCTATTCGGGTTGCTTTACGCGACCCTAGGTGCGATACGGACTCGATCACGCGATCGAAATGAATAGACTTCGCCTATTGGCGAATCTGGGATCCTATGAGTGTTTCTAGACCCTTCTCGCACCCACCTAAGTCAAAGGAAGCGACAGCGTACGTCGCGTGACCATAACCCAGGCTCGGTTTAATCCAAATCATGCTCTGATACCATCTGTAACATCCTGAAAATCGGGGGGTCGAGCAAAAACCCAACTCCCGAGTTTCAAAATGTTATTTATGCAACATAGATATGTATGATCGAATGTTGTCTGTGATAATGTATTAAACATGAGTGAGATTAAGCCAGAACAGCATATCATACTCCAGAGACAGTTAAATTCGCAAGCGGAAGACTGTGATAGTGTGTATAACATATATAAACCGTTGTGTGTCTCTTGAGTGTGAACATATTACCAGGTTAAACATATACATGTATACCTCAAAATATAAAGAAAGTATATACATGAGTGCTCTGAAAATATAAAATGACAAGTGTCAAGACATCCAATCAACCTCCCTGTAATCCCGTCAATCAGAACACGCACATAGGAGGAATCCTCCTCATCATCATCAAATCCAGCTCCGCCTCACAGGCCGCGCCATCATCTGCAATCATAAAAAGGTCTGGTGGGTGTCCAGGAACACCGTCCCGTAACGTGGGAGTGAGTAGCTAACTCAGTGGAATAATAGAGCAAGGATTAACATGTTATCAAATCAATCATGCGATAATAGTAAAGCAGTAAATCAAACAATCCTAATACTGTTGTTAATGCAATTATGACATGACGTGATGTATGCCCTCACCGACGATCTCCCTCATACGGCAACATCTTACGACCGCGGCATGCCACACTCCCTAGAGTGCTCCACATCTTCCAGGTACATGCAATGCTATGGTGATATGATTTTCGAGTTGTTATTAGTCCATTCAAACAGCAGGATTGGGAAACTAAGGTACTTTCCTTGTATCAATCCCAACACAGATCCTGTCTAGGGTCGTCACTCCTAGTAATCTCATACGATGTATATTTTGTAGGTCGCTGCAAGGGCTGTCAGGGCTGTTGCACGCACTCGTTGCTCCGCTCCCCCATCACCTTATCAATACAGGCCTACTGTACTCTACTGCTACTGGAGGGTCGTCGCCTCCCGTAGACTCAGAATACGCTCGCGGTCACTACAAAGGACTCGTCGCCTGATCAGTGTAGGCCGACAGCTAGAATATAGTGTCCCATACCACCATAATCTGCTCACGAGTCTAGGTGCTCACTGGTCACTATGGGGAGGTTTGTGGCCCCAGCGTAGGCTGACAGCTCGACCACGGTGTCCCATACCACCATGCCCGGCTCATGAGTCTTCATGGATCAAGGTACCATGGTTAACAGGGTTTATAATGATAAGTTCAGTACCCTAGGTTCAAGCAATTATGACTCATGCAAGGTGAACATACAATGGCCAGTCGGGTTACTTGACGAGCTCGACTAGCACGAGCGCATCGCAAGTCGAACGACATGAAGTGCGTAAAACACTTCGCGTGGCCTAACCACTGCCGCCAACTCTAAACACGACTCGTGTTCATTGACACGTCGTTCGTGGCAAAGATAGGCTAACCACAATATTTCTTGGTTACCGACTGACTGGACTACGTATAGTCCCAAACACATATGAATCCACGTCAGCGATCATGTGAGAGCATTGGAAATGAAATACAACCATGTGAGCATATTAACACATGTTATAACGTACAACTTAAGTAAATCATCCTACACATGTCTTTCACACATATAATGAAATTATGCATATCGCCAACATATAGAAAATCCTTTCCATCAGCAAATTAATTGAGAATTCAATCTCAAACTAAATCATAAGGAAATCATCAAGCACATGTTATTACATATAACTTACATGAATCATCAAGCGCATGCATTTCATTCATATAATGAAATCATGCATATGGCTAACATGAAGGAAACCATTTACACCAGCATATTTATTGAGAAACCAATCTCAAACTAATCTATAACATCATTTAATTCAATACATACTAATACAAGCATTTATACAAAGACTTACACTACACACTTAAGTCTACATATAGTATGTCAACCCGAAGTGCGCATTTAGGCGAATCTCTTCGCCAAACTAACTATGCACGCATTCCTAACATTCTAATGCGACAACAAATCATGTCAATCACGTTAGCAAAATATGAATGTAGACCGTACTTCTTACAAATGATTAAAATGCCCTAAATCTCATATTCTTCGTTAATTTACGAAACAGGAAACAGAGAGCATGTTGTACATGTCAAACGGCGATGCCGTCGATAATCTACTATTAAACGTCATTGAAAGCTTTGGAAACAGTCAATCAAAGCGTCTAAAATCCGCACCTTTTCCCTTTTAGGGGTGAGAGTTCGAACAGAGCGTATACGCTTCGTCTACGGCGACTAAGGAACCTGATTTATGAGATTTTTCAACTAACAAACTATGGAACTAAAGAAGCATCAAATCAGCAACTTTCTAGCGCATTTTCTTACCTGCAAATGCGGAGAAATCACCTGCAAAGTGATTGGAATACGCCGCTTAAGCACGTGCAGCAGCAGCAGGAAAAGCTCTCCCACCTTCTCTCACAAACTCTCACCTTTTCTCTCTCCCAATCTAGGGTTTTTGCAAATTCGGATGGGAGAGAGGAGTGAGGGTTTCAAGCCCTTTTATAAGCCCAAACTTGCCCGAAATAGACTCGGGAACAAGTTTCACTTGAGGGGTAACCAAATCGGGGCTGTTTCGGTCCAAAAGATGCTTTCTGGTGGTCCCCTGGTCGAATGCGATCGGACTTAAGCTCATGCGTACCAGATCTAGCGCGCATTAAGTTTTCAGTCCGGCAAGGTTCGCAGATCGCACGTGGCGGACCAGTTTCAGTTCAACGGTCACCGCACGTAGATTAGGGCTGGAAGTCTCATAATAATAAATAGAAATTTTTCCTGATCCGAGGGTGTAATTTGGATGAATTCTGACGGTCAGAACGCTTAATACTGACGTGTCAAGTCGTGTGCCAGATTTGAATTTGAAATTCCAATTCTGTCCCTATTCGCGGTCTCTTCAGTCCGGGCTCAATGAAATAGTCTGTGATTATCGGTTTGACTTGATTTTCGAAATGATTGTCAAGTCCAGCTGGGCGGTTCTAACGGTCTAAGATAGGAAGTAATGGACTTTCGACGCGCGGTCTAAATCCAATACAAGAATTCAAAGTGGTCCAGAGAACAAACCCGCTTAGAGTTTGATCCGAGGTTATAGAGTATTATGGAGTCATACGTTCTACTCGATTTGGGTCTTGTAGAACGTATTTAAAGTGATCAGGGACTGTTTCCCAGCTACTCCAGCGTTGCGCTAGCTAACTTACGCTAAATTTCCATAGGAATTAATCCTAAGTGGTTTCTTTCGCTATGAAATTGGGTTCTGAGCGATTTTCCATGTGTTTTAGTTGACCCATTGCCTAAGGACGTCAAATCCCAGATTGGCCAAAATCCGGGGTGTTACAACACTCCAGTATGGTTATTTCATTTGCATCGCATATTGCATTAAATCTGCAGGCATATGGCATCTTGGGTTGCTATTTCTGCACTTATATGCCCTAAATAGATTTAGCCGGATTTGTATATTACATTTCATCCTCGGCATTTGATATTTGACTCTTTATGACTCCTTATCGCATAACTATTCTATATCGCGTATTCGGATATTGATTGATTCATAGACTTATCCATACTTTCGCTTACTCTGTTATCATGTGAGTTATATCTTGTCAGTATTCCTGCTTACTCTGATAATTCATGCTCTTGTAAGTGTTTCTCCCTATTCATACATTGTATGGTTTATGGATTACTAGTTTTCCAGTATTGTATGATTATGATATTATATTAAATACTTGGCACTTACCTTGTGCACACACTTACACCACCCTCTAAGCTTTCTATAAGCTTATGCACGATAGATGCGTGCAGGTGATGTTAGGCTGCAGCAGTGTTGAGCTTGGAGCGTGCGGTGGTCTTCTGGAGCTTGATTCTCTATTTATGTATTTTCCTTTCAGTATTGTATTCAAATGATTATATTAGTGGATATGTGATGACGATGTTGCCGTTGTGAATTGGGTAATCTTATGGTTATGTTTATTACTAGTTAAATGTACATTTTTTTAAAAAAAATAACAAAAAATCCTCCTTGTAGGATCCCAGGATTGGAATCTAGCATATGAATGGTAGGAGCCGAGAATGGGGTACTACGGAGGCTGTCGGCACTGGATTCGGCGATCGGAATTCCTATGAATCCGATTTTTGAGTTTGGGGCGTGACAGCATATCTCAAATATGCGACAATAACCACAGTGTAAAGTTTTCCAATTAAAGCTATGAGATTCTAATCAACAAGGGTTCAGTAATACTAACTGGACGTAGAACATCTGGAAACTGCCTTATTGTTAGCGAATCCAGCTCATCTAATCAATCATATTACATGGTCCACACAGACGAGACTGATTTGTGACATAAATGTCTTAGACATGTACATTATCGAAATCTATATAGATTGAGCAAACAGGAACTTATAAGAGGTCTACCCAAACTATAAAAAATAGATAAAATATTTGGCGAATGCCAGATTGACAAATAAATAAGGAACTCACACAAAAAGGTGAATTCCAATGCCACATTAAGACCACTCGAGCTTCTCCATATGGATCTTATAAGACCTACCAGGATGGAGAGTCGAGGTGGCAAAAGATATATCCTAGTAATTGTAGATGATTTTACCATATATACTTGGGTAGTCTTCTTAAGGGACAAATCTGAAACCCTTGAAGAAGTAAGAAAAGTTCTCAAAATGATTCAAACTGAAAAAGGTTCTCAAATCAGTAAGATTCGTAGTGATCATGGATCCGAATTTGAGAATAGCAATTTTGAGAAGTTCTGTAGTGAGCAGGGAATATTACATGAATTCTCAGCTCCCAAAACTCCACAAAAAAATGGTATAGTTGAAAGGAAAAATAGAGTACTTTAAGAAATGGTTAATGTCATGTTGAATAGTGTGAAGCTCTTTATGAATCTTTGGGTTGAAGCAGTCAATACAGCTTGCTATATCATTAACCGGGTTTACACTAGTAAAGGGAATAATAAAACGGCTTATGAAATATGGTTCGATAAAAAGCCTACTATCAAATACTTTTGAGTTTTTGGCTGCAAGTGCTATATTTTACGAGATCGTGAAAATCTGGAAAAGTTTGATACGAAGAGTGATGAAGGGTTCTTTCTAAGATATTCTTTAAACAGTCGAGCTTATAGGGTTCTGAACGAAAGGACCGGTGTGATTCAAGAGTCCATCAATGTGGTAATTGATGCTCACTTAAACACACCAGTCTCAATTCCAGATAATGATGAAGTTCTTGTAATTGATGAACCTGATACTTCATCTAATCAGACTAATTCTGAACTGAGGACTGTTAAAGATCATCCAACCACACAGATTCATTGAAACCCTCTCACTGGTGTTCGTAGCTGTAAACAACTTAAGAATATATGTAATTACGTATGTTTTACATCCTAGATAGAATCATCTAACGTAAAAGAAGCTCTTGCTGAGGAAAATTGGATTGTTGCGATGCAAGAAGAACTTAACCAATTTGTGAGAAATAATGTTTGGTATCTCGTACCTAGACCTAAAGATAAACACATCATTGGAACCAAATGGATTTTCAAAAATAAGTCTGATGAGCTTGGCAATATAATTAGAAACAAGGCTAGGCTAGTGTTACAAGGTTACACTCAAATTGAAGGTATTGATTATGATGAAACCTTCACACCAGTAGCATGTCTTGAATCAATTAGACTTTTTATATCCATTGCATATTTTAGAAAGTTTAAGATTTACTAAATAGATGTGAAAAGTGCATTTTTAAATGGTGATCTGAATGAGGAAGTCTATGTTGAACAACCAATGGGTTTTGAAGACCCAAAAATGTTGATCATGTGTATCGCCTTAAAAAGGCACTTTACGATTTAAAACAAGCTTCTAAGGCATGGTACGAGAAACTAATAAAGTTTCTATTAAGTCATAATTTTTAAATGGGATGTGTTGATAAAACTCTGTTTATTAAAAAATATAATGATCACATTTTAATAGTACAGATTTATGTAGATGATATCATTTATGGATTTACCTGTACTGATATGACTATTGAGTTTGTAGATTTGATGAAATCTCAGTTTGAAATGAGCATGGTTGGGGAATTGAATTATTTCCTTAGGTTGTAAGTAAAAGATAAGTCTGTGTTTATTTTAAGCTACATTGTACACATTTAATATTCTCTATTGTTAACTTTATAAATTTGATTTTATTTCTACATTCCAATATTAATTGAAAAGAGGAATTGTGATATTCCTTCTTCTTGGAATCAAAATTAAATACAACTAAGCCCAACTGGTTTAATTTAAAATCAATCTAGAACCTAGAACCATTTTAAAGTGAGTATTGGACATTGAACTTCTACATTTGAACTTCTACTCCGATTGGTTCTTCAGGGCTAGTATAAAAGGAGAAATCCGTTTGTAAATTCCATTCTTTTTGGATTTTATTTGAGATTAAGCCAGAAAAATCTCATTGTGTTGGTTATCTAAGGAGATCTAGAAAACTTAGAAGTGGGATTTTTTTTAATTGTGTAAACCCATTAGAAAGACACAATTGTGAAGGTTTTAGGTGAACCTGAGAAACCTATTTTGATAGTGAACGCTAATATCCCCTATGTGAGGATATTAGGCATGGAGTAGCAAGTTGTGTGGTTGTTGTTTAATAGTTAGTGAACACACAAGCGAACCACTATAATTCTATGTTTTGTGGATGTGAGTTTTATTTTTCTATCTTTTATCATTCAAAATTATGGGATGTATATGTGAATGTGAATGTTGTAATATTTACATTTCAAGCATTATGGGGAATGTTGTAATAATCAACAACTTGATGGAATGTTCATTTCTCAATCTAAATATGCTATGAATTTGATTAAGATATTTAGATTTGAGAATGGTAGGAATTTTGATACTACTATGAGTACAACATTGAAACTCTCAAAAGATTCTGCAGGTAAAAATGTGGATCCGAAATTATATCGGAGTATGATTGGTAGTTTACTGTATTTAACTGCTAGTAGACTCGATATCGCTCTAAGTGTTGGTATTTGCGCTAGATATCAGTCTGATCCTAAAGAATCGTACTTGACTGCTGTCAAGCGGATTATGCGATATGTCGCGAGTACTGTTAATCTTGGTCTCTGGTATCTACATGAGACTAGTGTTCAATTAGCTGGATACTTGGATGCTGACTGGGTTGGTAATCTTGATGATAGAAAATCAACCAGCAGTGGTTGCTTTTATATCAGAAACTGTTTAGTTTCTTGGTTTAGTAAGAAACAAAGTTCTATATCACTTTCAACTGTTGAAGCTGAATATATCGCAGCTGGTAATGTGTGTATGCAGCTTGTTTAGATGAAATGTATGCTAAGTGATTATGAAATTAAACAAGATTCTATATTATTATATTGTGATAATTCCAGTGCTATAAATATTTTGAAAAATCCAATTTAGCATTCTCGTACTACGCACATTGACATTACATTTCATTATATTCGTGAATTAGTAGAAGAAAAGGTTATATCTTTGGAATATATCCCTACAGAGAATCAACGTGCTGCCATTTTTACTAAACCGTTCGACAAAAGTAGGTTTAACAAATTAAAATTTAATCTTGGTATGTGCATTCTAAAATGATTATTTATGCCTATTTGTATCATATTATATATATTTGCTAGTTTAAATTTCAATTTTTGTGAAATATGCAGGAAATCATATTTTTGGTGGTACTCAACTAGTCGAGGATTTCCTCGACCTATCGTAACACGACCGGTCGAAGAAAGCCCATGACCAGTCGTAAATCGCGCTGATTGACTTAAATTGGGAAAATTTTATTTCTTCCTTATTTCAACTTCCCTCTCCAACAAGTTGACGCTTGACCAGTCGAACCCACCTTCCAAATCCACCGAGGTTAGGATTCCATTTGCTTATTTTCTTATGGATTTGTGTTAAGTTTTCTTCTATCTCTTTCTTGAAGTTGTCTATTTCTAGTTTTATTAAGATTTGGGATTTTTCTTCACCCAAATCTGATTTGAGAAAATCCATTTCTCAATCCATTGCAACACTTTGTTTCTTTCAAATCTTTGTTACATATGACATCTAGAGGAAGAAAGACAACATCCTGTGGTCCATCTTCTTCCAGATATACTCCCATTACCAAGCGTCATCTTCAATCCTCCGAAGATGATTCATCTTTTGTACGGGATATTAGATTGAGGAATGTTATTGTAGAACATCCTATTAATGTAAACCATGTTGCTCCGTATGATATTCCTTCCTATTCTTCAAAATGTAGGTTAGGATAACTTATTACATTGGGGTGGGCCAGTATACCGGTCCATTGCCCAGTTCATGTTCGCTTGCATAAGTGATTTTTCAATGAAAAATTTAACTTTTAAAATAGCCACAAGAGAAGGACCATTTGACGTTGATCGTCATTTGATTTAAGCTCTTATAAAATTTTTTTTGAATGATGAGGACATTCACATTCATACCTTATCTGAAAAATCCTCAAAAACTGAAAAATGTATGCTCACTAGAGCCTTATGTAATTTGGATGTACAATGGATGCATAAAGGGAATGCGCTCCCCTCAAAGTTTTTGTTACTCAAATACAGAGTTCTTCATAAGATTTTTGTGTCCAACTTGTATCCTCGATCAGGTAATAAATTTGAATTGACATCCTTCATGGTTCGTGTTCCTCATACTGTTGCCAGAGGTATTCATGTTTATTTATCATCCTTGATTTGTCACTCCATTATTCAGTTTCGACTCCATCTAGGTCACAGTGACATCCCTTTTGCTCATTTGATAACTGTGTTGGTTACACATATATTAGTCGACATACCTGTTGGAGAGGCTCCTATCCATCATCTGATATTTAACAATTCTAATCTTAATAAGATGAAGCTGGATGTGCTTCCTGTCCAAGGTGATGGTAATGGTGGTGCTGAAGCTGGAAATGAGAAAGAAGCTGGTGATCTTCCTCCTGATGACATTGACACGGATGATATTTTTGAAGAACTTGCATCTGATTCAACAAATGATCTAGATTATGAGCCTTCTAAGTTTGATGCGTATTTACATACATTGAAGGAGAAGGTTGAGAATATGCATGTTACTAATGTCACGCAGTTCAAATATATACGCAAATATCTTAGGCGCTTTAACAAGGGCACACATCAACTTAATCCTTCCATCCTTGCTCCTTCATCTGGCTTATATTAGTTTTACTAAACTATAATAACATTATTACTCTTCTACCCTCTCTGTTTGTGAGATTGTTGCTACTTTTGACTTATCTCTGTTTATGGATTACATGCATTGTTTATCCTATTATCTCTTATATCCTATCTTTTTCACTCTCATATCTCTCTTTCATTTTAACTCATCTACCATTTGTTCATTGCTTCCTTTGTCCTATTATGACAAAAAGGGGGAGAATGGATGTCTAATGGATGTCTATGTTATGAGGAGGGAGTAGAGTAGTAGTGCTTTTTTTTTTTGGATTTATGTGATGTATGTTACTTAGGGGGAAGTATGTGCATAGGTGGAGTATATGTTGAATTGATTTGTAGGTTCATACTATTATGAATGTGTGCCGGTTGATAATAACTAGTGCATGACTCTTTAACCAGATATTCTACTTTATGTAATATATCTTGAAAGTGTGTTTTGTCACTAATTTGACAAAGGGGGAGATTGTAAGTGTTATGGTTGAAAGCCCCTTTATGTTGTCAAATTTGTGGTGCCAAAAACATTGCTTGTACTTTGTGAAATTGCATACATGTTCGAGACATAGTATGGATAAAGCGTGTATGGATGAAGCGAGTCACAGTGTATGGATGTTGACTAGATCAGTGAAGCATAAGCTCAACTCAAGATATGTCAAGCCACGACATTGTCTCGCAAGATCGACTTCGAAAGACAAGATAAGTTTACAAGTCAAGACTTGAGAATGTTCAACTGAATTCACAAGTTACAAGTCAAGATTTAAGATTGTGTAATTGAAGCTTTTAAGGACAAGCTACATCAAGATTTCAAGCCTCACTTTCTTTAAAGGTTACATATCTTAAGGGTTCAATGTCCTTACTTCACTATTAAGGTACGTTTGACCTTAGGTTGACCTTTAGAGTAAGTCATTTCGGATACATAATTCAAATGTTTTATATTTAGAAATTTGGTCTGTTCTACGACTAGTCCTGGACCTTGCTCGACTAGTCCTAGTACTACTTCAACCAGTCTAAGATTTTTCTGGACCAGTCGTAAGTTTGTTATAAAAATTCAAAATTTTTTATTAAGCTTCGACCAATCGTATGAATAGTGTCAACTGCTTCTTCGACTAGTCGTGAACCTTCGACTCAAACTACAACGTTGAATTTCGCTTGGCTTCGACTAGTCGTGAGAAACCTATGACCAGTCGAAGGTGACCTTTGACCAGTCGTAGACTACCTACGACCAGTCGTGAAATTGACTTATCTTATCGCGGTCAAATTTTCAAATATCCGTTGGTCCTACGACCAGTCGTAGAGACCTTTGGATCAGTCAAAGATGCAATTTGCTCACCTATAAATAGAGCACGAATCTCAGAATATTTGATACAACTCAAGCAATTTTAATTTGGCCTTCTGAGAGATAAGTCTGTGCTCCATTTAAGCTAAGTGTGTATATTTAATATTTTCTTTCTTTAGCTTTTTAAATTGATTTTGTTTCTTGTATTCCAATCTGATATGAAAAGAGGACGTTTTTTTTTTCTTTTTCTGGAATCAAAATCAATTAAAGCTAGCCCAATTGGTTTAATTTAAAATCTATTAGAACTTAAGACCATTATAAAGTGAGTATTGGACATTGAACTTTGACATTCGAACCTCTACTCCGACTTGGTTCTTACGGGCTACTGCTCAAAGGAGAAATTTAGGTATTTTACATTTTGTGTAATTTACTTTATTTGGTTTTCTTTTGAGATTTACCAAAAAAATCTCATTTCGTCGGTTATCTGAGGAAGCCAGTAAAACTCAGAAGTGAGGGCTTTTTTATAATTGTGTAAGCCCATAGAAAAAGACACAATTGTGAAGGCTTTAGGTGAACCTGAAAAACCTATATTAATAGTGAACGCTAATATCCACTGTGTGAGGATATTAGGAATGGAGTAGTTGTGTGGCTGTTTATTAATAGTTGTTGTACACACAGGCGAACCACTATAACCCTTGTGTTTTGTGGTTGTGTGGTTTATTTTCCTATCTTTGATTATTCATTTGTGGGATGTATATGTGGATGTAAATGTTGTAATTTTTTATTTTCAAGTGCTGTGGGGAATGTTGTAATAATTAAGGATTTTTATTCTTGCTTTATTTTCTTTATTCCTCTTCAGTTTGAGATATTGATATTAATTGTTCTAGTAAGGTTGTCCTATCATAAATCTTGTTTTTATGGTGTAAGGTTGTCCTTAGAATGTAATTTGTATCAGCCTCTCAAGACTTAAATTGAGGTTGCATTTCATATTGCATTGAGGATTGTGATCTCTTATTTGTTTTGGCTATCTTTTTCTTAAATTCTGCTGTATTTATCTTAAATTTGGCATGGTCTAATGCAACCCCCTCCCCCCTTTAGGACATATAGCTTGGCCTTTTCACTTATGATTAATGGCACCCACTGAGTTAGCTAATCACTCCCACTCTCGGACGGTGTTTTAATTGTTCTAGTAAGGTTATCCTACCATAAATCCTATTTTTATGGTGTAAGGTTGTCCTTAGAACATAATTTATATCAGCCTCTCAAGAATTGAATTGAAGTTGCATTTCATATTGCATTGAAGATTGTGATCTCTTATTTGTTTTGGCTATTTTTTTCTTAAATTTCGCTGTATTTATCTTAAATTTGGTATAGTCCTATTCAACCCCCTCCCCCCTTTAGGACATATAGCTTGGCCATTTCACTTATGGCTAATGTTACCCACTGAGTTAGCTAATGACTCCCACTCTCGGACGGAAAATGTCTCATGCAACTATAATATTCATACATTGATATGAAATAATGAAGGAGAAAGGGTATAAACTTACCTCTGAATTGACCCATGAATTTGGGTCATAGACACTTTTCAACCAGATGAGTGAACTTGACTCTCTGACAGCTCTCAAATCATCCTCTTCGGCATTGGTTAGAGCTCGGTGGAATTCACTGGGCCCCTGATGAGGCTCTATTATAGTTAGAACTGTGTCTGGATCCGCTACAACGCAACGCGGTCTCCCTTCCTCACTCAGTTACGGGGTAACGATGTTGAGCTGTAATAAAATGACACAGTATATATGGAGTTCATAATATAATGTCCAATGTAAAGTACGATCCAAATGTAATTCCACGTACAATTGCGCCCGTAGTGCAGCATTCTCATCTTTAAGATGGGTCATCCCAGCTTCAAATCTAGAGACCTGGCTGATCTCAGCCTCGAAATTGGAGCTGTTGACATTAACCACGATCCAAGGTGGAACACAACAACGACCAATTTTCAATGGCATACAGTTATTGTTGTAGCTCCTCTCTAAGCTTCATTCAAGTAAGTATTCTCATGAACGGAAGGACTAGCTAAATGGGCAAGGCCTTTTAACAGCAACCTTCATTGGATCATGACCCCTACCTAAAAAAGGAACACAACAACGACAAAATATGACAAGGAAAAATTTTAATTTTATACACCTTTATTCATTGTATTTCCTCCCCACGCTGCCTCTTGTGGTTCACATCCATGGAGGTTCGTGGATGTCACCAATGATCCAATATGTATGATAATTTCAATCCACATTGGATGGGAATAACGATCGCGATGGATGATAATAATATCCACACTGAACGAGAATAACGATCCATGTCTCGTAGAAACCACGTCCTTAGTCTAGATAGAAGACTATCATGTTATGTCGATCGCGACTCATCCACTATTTAGTGTGCATGTCAACCATGACTCCTGGTGCATGATAACAACGATTGAGGATAGATTCAACTTCATAAACCTTCATTGCCTAGATCTCCTCTCTGAGTTGCTTCACCAGCACCTGCAATTAAGAATTATGTCTTCTCTGATTTGCTTCACCTACTCCTGCAGTGAAGCATTGATCTCCTCCCTGAGTTGCTTCACCTGCTCTTGCAGTGAAGCATTGATCTCCTCCCTGAGTTGCTTCACCTACTCCTGCAGTGAAGCATTGATCTCTTCTCTATGCTGCTTCACCTTCTCCTGCAGTAAGCATTGATCTCCTCTCTATGTTGCTTCACCTGCTCATGCAGTGAAGCATTTTCTGCAGTGAGATGGCTGATTGAAGAGACAATCTCCGTATTGGGTCGTGGTTGAAAGATATGTGGGTAACAGCTACGATTGAGAATAGGGTCGTGGTTATTACAACCAATGAGTCGTGTTTGTCATCCATGTTAGGTCGTAGTTCAACCACACGATCCATCGTGGATGAAAACCACGATCCATAGTGTGTGATAAGAGTGATCCATATTTCATTTAAACCAATAACCACGTTACACGGAAACTGCGATCTTAGGTCATCAATGTTGCGTCATGGACCCTAGGTACGTAAAAACCACAACCCTACTTGTATGATAATAATGATCCTGTGTGGATGACAACCACGATCCATTTTCAGTTCCATTTACAATGAGCTATTAACAAATAGGTTGGATGAAGAAAGGAGATTTCACGTATGTGTTTTGTATTCATATCATCTCTCATCGACGTCACTTCTCGTAAAGAAGTATAATCCTCTGTGAGGTGCTTTATTTCTACTCCAAACTCATTAATCCGCTTCAATTCACCCTTTATTCCTTGCACCTCAGTGGTAAGAAAATCAATCCGCTTATTAGATTTCCGTATTGCGAATCTTGTTTTTTTATTTCTTTCAATACATTTCGCAAATGGACAGATTTCCCATCAAGCTCAGTTGTTTTTTCATTTCCAAGAGGGAGGCTGTAAGATTAGCCTTAGCTTTATTTCTTTCGTCATCCTCCGTTGCCTTTGCCGTGGGTTCTGACCACGGAGCGTTGTCCTTCATATGAATGTCGTCGGCAGTTATACTCCTGACAACCTCGGTCTTTGCTTCTTCGACCGTTGTTCAAAGCTCTGGAGCTAGCACCACCTGCAGGAGTAGAATTAAATCATTTATTAATTATAAACATACTGCATGATTCAAATTACAATACCAATTGAAAAAATCTTACCGGCACAGCTGTGAATATGACAGATATGGTTTCATATCCGCCTGTTTTCTTTTGAACCCAATTTAGGATTCGAGGAATCCTTGTAAGCAGTCTTCTAATGGCCCACCTACTATCACCAACGACTTGAGGGAACTGTTCGTAGGCCCAAACTTGTATAAGAACAATTACATACATTCCTTATTGGTTGACATGTGTGGAAGAAAAAGGGAACAATTCGAACTCAAGTATGAATCAGGACAATAATGACGTACTTATAAGGCATACGTGCATCCGCATATGTTGTATGATTTGGGGTACCGGCCAGTCGCCCTTTCCACCTGAATAATGCCGGACGCAGCATTAACCCCATTCTTCAAAAAATCATACCCCATAGTGCCCCAGGGGTAGTTAGTAAAATATTCTAAGTCATCAACCATGTCTATAAACGTATCAATACAGTTATTCTTTTATGCAGATCCAACCAATAGACTCTCGATGTAGATTATTAGAGCCAGCTTCACCGCGTCCATATGTTCGTCTCTATCGGTGAGTGACAAATAGACTTCTTTCAATTTTTTTTACTAACACACCCAGCTCTTAGGTAGGTATTCCTAATGCCTTTTCCTGCCTCTACACTTCCGGCCTCGGCATGACTGCCACCATCTATGCAAAGTGGTCCAAACTTCAGCCCCATTATTAGAGTAAAATCAAGCTCTGTAAATCTTATCTTGGTGCCCTGAACATCGAATTTTAGATCACCAACATGCCTTTGAATTAGACAATGTACGCACTGAGACTGTGCCGTCTAATCAACCAGTGGAAAGTCTAGCAGAAATCCAAAACAGGTATCTCTAAATAGTTTCTTTCTATGGGGTTTCTTCTCCATTTTTGCAACCAAGACTTTCAAAAACTTGACGGAGCACTTGGGAGACCTGTGCCCTTTCAAAGTCTAAGTAGGTGGTCATGATTGGCTTCTTTCGACCTGCATTCCAATATGGCCATGGATTGTTAATTAATAATGATAGGATGGTCTTACAAAATCTAACATGGGTCGTAATTGTACCACACAGTGGATCAGGATTAAAATCTAAGTAGGGTCGTGTTTATAACGACGTCTAAAGGAGTGTGGTTATCATGCTAAAAGGTTCATTGTTGTCATCTATTTTGGATCGTGGTTGTCATCTGACAGTCGTGCTACAGGGTTCAGTGAAGTCGTCCATGTGACTGTAACCAACGATCCATTAGGCAAACTAAGTACGATTGCAAAAACGATCATGGTTGTTATGGCATAGAGATCATTGTTGTCTTCTACATTGAATCGTGCTTCATAGGCACGACCCGTAGAAGATGTGATCCATGATCCAGTCAAACTGTCAACTACGACCCATTATGCAATAAACCATGATCACGAAAATGATCGTGGTTATCATGCCATACATATCGTTGATGTCGTGTGTGTTGAGTCGTGGTTCACAGTGACGACCCACATAACACGTGGGCCACGATGAACTGACCCCATCAACCACAATCCATTCGGCATATCACAACCGATCACAACAACGATCGTCATTGTCACGCTATACATCTCGTTATAGTCATATACATTGGGTCGTGGTACACAGCCCAGACCCACTAACATAATAACCACCATACACCGTCCCTGTAAACCATTACCTTGCTTTGCCATTTTTATTAATTGAGCTGCACTGAACTTGTAGATGTACTCGCTGAGTGACGATGGAGGGGCCCAATGAAGAAGATTCAGAAAAAAGGAAAAGGGTTAGGTTAGGGATAAATAAAAAGTCTAGGGGTCCTCGAGAAGGAGCATCATTATATATATAGTCGGCGTTCCGTATTGGGAGAAGCGGATGAAGTTATGCGTTAGGAATCATAAACGTCCGTAAACGCATCCGTTGATGTTCTGCGTTTCGAATGGACTCGTAGGCGTCCGTAGAAAAGTCCATTGATGTTATACGTTAAGTTATAGTCGGTGTTCCTTTAGTCACATCGAAGTACCTTTTCTCTGATCCACACCATCCATTTTATTTCTAACATAAAGAAACGTAAAGAATGGACAAAATATTGGAATCCAATGGACCACAATAGTTCAACCACTAGATTCCCACCTTTAGCACGCCATCTTTCGTGTATGTTTGTGTAATATTTTACTTCCATACAAACAAAGATATATGGATCGTAGGTTGTCACAACTACATGGATCGTGGTGTCAGTTGTTATGGTCGTGGACTTCATATTTTATTGATCGTTGTTGTCGTCTTTTACGGATCGTTGTTGTCCTGTTAAATGGATCATGGATATCATATTCGGTGGATCGTAGTTGTCATTTTATATGGATCACTATTGTTATGTTTTAAAATATCACGTTCGTTTGCTGGAAAATAGAATAGGACATTTCACGTCGGACTGGAATATGGATCATGGTTGTAATGTTGTATAGGTCCTAATTATAGTGAAATATGGATCCTGGTTGTCATGTTATATGGTTCGTGGTCGAAGTGAAGCATTGATCGTAGTTGTCAATTGATTCGTGGCTGTGATGTTATAAGAATTGTGATTGTCGTCTTGCGTGGATCGTGTTGTCATATTTGCAATGGATTGTGGTTATCATCTGTACCGGAGCGTTGTTGACAACCACGACACTGAGTAAACCATGACTGATTGTTATGACAACCATGATTCATATATTGCGAAAACCACGACCTATGTTATGTACACTATTTCGATCTTTGAGTTCGTGGTTCATATGCATAAAAGCTATTGATTATCGTCCACACTGGGTCGTGTTTGTCATGATACACCACTGTCATTATATATGGGTAAGGGTTGTGAGGTTTTATGAGTCGTGGTTGTCATGATACATGGACCCTGACAAATTGGTATGTGGGTCATTGTTGTCGCGTTACATGGGTCGTGGTATATGTGAATCATTGGTTGTAGCTGATATGGGACTTGGCTATAAGGGATCATGGTTGTCGTCCTTGTTGATCCAACGCTGACAACCGCGAACTAATGAGATAGACGAACCATATGACATTTCAATCACGATCGTATTGTCATGATAAGCACGACCCGTTGGGACACGTTTTCCTATATGGGTCGTGGTTAAAATGCACAATTGATCAACGTTAGCATACACATTGAAAAGTAGTTTACATCCACCAAAGTTGATGAATCAATAAATAATAAGTGTGTGTATATATATATATTACAGTTCACATTACATTATCACAAGCAAAATAATAATAATAATAATAAAATAAAATAAAGGCGACCAATATTACAATATTGAAAAATGGCGCTAGTTTCCTGAGTTGTTATCCACGACCATAATTACAATACAACCGCGACCAATAATACATAACAACAACGACACATATTACATGACAACCACCACCCATTATAACCACGACAAATACGAACATATAACGTAACAACAACAGTCCATAACACGACAACTACGACTAATAAAACACAGTCACTGCCATATGAGAAGCTAACATTACACTCTCACTTATGTCACTGCTAGAAGAAAGGCTAAAGTTGCTGACAAACACGACCATATAACGAAAAAACCATGACCCATGAAACATGAAAGCCATGACCCATGTAAACCACGAGCCATATAACATGGTCACTGCCAGAAGAGAAGCTTTAGTTGCACTCAAACTTCTGTCGCTGCCAGAAGAGAAGCTAAAGCTGCTGATAGTACACAACTGTGATTACAATACAGTATGAAGAACTGTTCTCTTCAAAGAGAACCCAGTGAGTTGAAACACTCAGTTGAGAAGGTGTCTTCAAAATTTCCTGTGGAGGCCGTTAATCTTCAGGAAGACCATCAACATCCATGAGAAAAGGGAATGGATCACCCATAAAGGAAGTACTCGAGAAGACTATGGCTCCTTCAAATATCTACTCCATTATTTTGATTAAAAGAGCAAAGAAATCCATCAATGCTTAAGGTGTTGCAATAGGATTCTGATTTGGATTGGCTTGTGAGAATAGTTTGAAACCCCGGTACCACATTTATAGGTTGGTCAAACATTCCGAAGGGGCTTGCTGATTCCATAGGCAATATAGGAAAGTACCGAAATGCGATTTTCAAAAAAATAGAGTGGCGCTAATTCCGAAGGGTCACTTTGATTTCGAATGGAGGGATCATGGATATGAGGACATATATAACACGGCCCAATGTGCATGATAACCATGAACCTTTCGTGTGATCTAGAATAACATGCACAGTGGATCATGGTTTTTTCCATGTTGGATCGTGAATAAAAATATGAGAACCACGACACACGTAAGCCTACCACCACGACCCAAACAACACCAGAACCACGATTCATATACATGTAATAACATCATAAAAAATAATATACTTATTACATTGGGAGTGGCGCACAGTTGTCGTGGATCGTGGATCTCGTCCATGTTGGATCGTATTCGACGACCACAACCTTATGAGGAATGCGATCTGTACAACATGGAAACCACTCTAGGTGTCATGAGAACCACGACCATAAAACTTGCAGAATTTTACGCACCACAACCATGATCAAGGAAGAACAATAACCACGATCCAAATAACTTGGCAACTATACCCCATATAATATTACAATCATGACAATATAAAATGGAAACATCGACCCTTATAACATTACAACCACGACCCATAAATCTGCTAGTTTCTTCTTAAGTTAACACTATAACAAGATTACGTGGCCCTTATAACCACTTTAATGGGTCATGGTTTCCATGATATGGGGATCGTAGCTGCCATGATGTATTGATCGTGGTTTACATGACGTATGGATCGTGTTTCTCTTTGTTTCATGGTTATCAATGACAATCCAACATGGATGACAACCACGAATGATTACATATATGAACTCCGATAAATATTAACACGACAACGACAACTAATATTAACATGACCAGAGATCCATTTGTTCCTTTTGTAAATTTCTCAAACGACCAATAAAGATATATATATATATATATATATATATATATATATATACATAAATGGTAATGGTAACTCGACCCATTGAACATTAACACCACAACCGTATATCATAATAACCACGATACAAAGTTATGGGTCGAAGAATTGAGCTTCAAGACGGCCCCTTGAACATGGGTCGTGGTTATGACTGAATATGGTTCGTGGGTTCTAGTAGATATGGCTCATTCATATTATGTTATATGAGTTGTGGTTTACATGTTAGAAGGGTCATGATTGTAATATGACATGGGTCGTGTAAAAATCATGAACCCATTAAATGACAACCACGACCCATTATCACGAAAACCACGAACCCATTCAAATTACATCCGCGACCCATTTACATGACAACCGCGAACCAATTCAGATGACAACCACGACCTAACCTCCATCATACAACGACTGTCTCCCCATAACTGGAATGTTGATTTTAAATGAAAACTACCATTCCCCATACAGAGAATTAATGTATTAGATTTACCTCTGAAAAAATAACGTTTCTCTATACGGGGGTGTATCTATTTATCGGACCTTCTTGTAGTCGCTTGCTACGGATCGAGAAGATAAAACATGGTATGGTGAGGGCTTTCGTGGCCAAGTGAAGGGAGCTTACTATAGGGCATACCTTATCATAGTAATCTCAACCTTCCACAACGATAAACATGACCCTTCGTATATGACAACCACGGTCCTTCATGTTGTTTACAAACGACCAGGCAAAAGATCGTTCTCTGAAAGTTTTACTTTGTCGTGCTTTCATGTAAATTCAACCGTGGTGTTATGATATATGGATCGTGGTTGTCAAAGTTACATGCGTCGTGGCGTGGTTGTTGCTAGTGGTCGTGGTTTTCATGTTTTATGAATCGTTGTTGTCATATTTTACTGATCATTGTTGTCATTCTACCAAATAGCGCGTTCACTTGTAGAGCATTGACGTCAGCCTGGAACCTGGATGAAGCCAGGTTACATCAGCCTGAAATCACGAAGAAGCCATTACACACCAGGTCCGCCAACTCCGAGTAGTTGGTCATCCACAAAATATCAATTTCTTTTGAAGGACTTTTATAATAGTCTGAAACTCAGCAAAGCTAAGATAAAAGGATTCAGACTATAAGGTCATGGTGATACAGAGACAAGCCCTGTAATTGCACTCAAAACCCTATATATGGGTCGTAAATGTCATAGATAATGGTTCGTGGTTGTAATTTTGAATAGGTCGTTGTTGTCCTGAAATATGGATCCTGAATGTAATTATATGGGTCGTGGTTGTCGTGTTATATGGTTCATGGTTGGGATGAAGCATTGGTTGCAATTATCATTTGATATGGTTGTCATGTTATACGGATCGTGGTTGTCGTATTACATGGGTCGTATTCCAATATTTATAATGCATCGTCGTTGTCATTGTTTGGGTCGTGGTTCAACAAAGACACTGAATGAAAGCAAGAAACATTAATATGACAATCACGATACAGGAATCTTGATAACCACAACATATTGTTACATACACTCTTTGCATACTTGCGTCGTGGTTAAAATGCATAAAGGCTCGTGATTATCATCAGTATGTGGATCGTGATTAACATGGTACATGGGTAGTGACTGTCATTATATATGGATTGTGGTTGTAAGGATGTATAGGTCGTGGTTGTCATGATACATGGACCATGAATGACATGATATATGTGTCGCTGTTGTCATTTTATATGGGTCGTGATATTCGGGACGAATGGTTCGTATTTGATATGGGTCGTGGTTCTCATCCATGTAATGGATCGTGGTTCTCATCCATGTTGAAACGTATTAGACAACATTGATTGTATGAGAACACGACCCATACATCCTGAAAAAAATGATCCATATGTCATGCGAACCATGACTCGTGGTTAAGTTCATGATCCATTGTTGATGACAACCACGAACCATTCAATTTGCAAAGCTGTGCACACCACAATAGCAACCCAGGCAACATGACAATGATGATCCGTATAAAATGACAATTACAACCCATAGAACATTACAAACACAATAATGTAAAATGAAAACATCGACCCTTATAACATTCCAACCACGATTCATACAACACATAACTGGCAGAAGAAAAGCTTAGTGATGCTCAAAACTCTATAAGTTTCTTCCACAGACGTTTACAATATAACAAGAAGACGCGGCCATTACAACCACTTTAACGGGTCGTGGCTGCCATGACATGGGATTTGTAGTTGCCATTACATATAGATCGTGGCTTCCATGATGTATGGATCGTTGTTCTCTTAAGAACGTTTATCAACAATGATCCATGGATGACAACCACGATCTATTACACATATGAGCCACAAAAATATTAACACACAACAACGACCAATATTAACACGACCAACGATCCAGTTGTTATGTTTACAAATCTCTCAAAAACTACTCACCGCAACAATAAATTTCACCAATGAACATTTTCCTCACATATTCATAACCATGACACACATAGTAGATTTTCATATACTACAACGAGAACAGATCAATATTTGTGGATAGCTAGATTTCCATGCACTTATAAATACGACGGCGGGTAGAAAACTCTCCACCCATTGATGTATTATATGTTACTGTATTTGCCATGTTATACGAATCGTGTTTGTCATGTTGCCTGGATTTGTTATTGTTGTTTCAACATGTTCGGCATGGAATGAATTCTGTACACCATGGATGAAACATATAAGCACCGAGCCATCCATGAGCCATGTCGTGTGCATAATCTGTAGTTGTCCAGTTACATGGGTCGCTGTTGTGACGGTATATGGATCATGATTTGAAGGCTGTTACTGATCGTCTTTCTCGTGTAATATGAGGCGTGGTTTTCATGCTTGGGGGTTGTGGTACTGTACGCAGTTCCATTACTTCCCATATTGTAGATATATCATACAGGTTTTTCAGGGGTCTGGATTGGTAGGGTCGTGGTTGTCAACCATAAACAAACATGCATGACAGTTTTTTGGTTGTCGTAGAGACTGTGTCGTTGTTCTTATGGGCCTTGGTCATTGTTTTAGACCGGTCGTGGTTATGCTGTTAGAAGGATCGTAGTTGTAAGATGATATGTGTTGTGGTTCTAGAGTTATATGGGTCGGGGTATACGTGAATCATTGTTCGTAGCTGATTTGGGACATGGCTGTAATGTTAAATGGGTTGTGGTCACAGCTGTAATGGATCGTGGTTGTCATCCTTGTAGATCCCGCGCTGACAACCGTGACCTAATGAGAAAGACGACCCATATGTCATTTCAATCGCGATCGTATTATCATGACAACCACGACCTGTTGTTCAGTTCACATTTTTCAATATGGGTCGTGGTTCAAATATACAATGGATCGTGGTTAGCATACACATTAGAAAGTGGTTAACATGCACCAATGTTGATGAATCAATCAATAATAAGTATGTATATATATATATATATATATATATATTTACAGTTCACATTATATTATCACAAGCAATAGGAAATATAATAATAATAAGTCATCACCAGCCTCGGCCTCGTCATCAGCCAGAAGGGACGAAGGTGCATCAATGTTGATTATGACCTATTCGTTTGCATCTCGAGCATCTGGGTGTTGTCCTATCTTCTCGCTAGCATGTAATTCGAACCTTTTTAGGTCTCCCATCAGATCTTCTACTTTCTGGAGGCTTCATATTCTCACATGAAACCTTCACTTCGTCTGAAATGTCACGTTGTGTCTTGTGAAGCACCGTGTAAACTGACCACCCGTACACTTCAAACCTCTTAGATTCACTACATCGGTCATTCCCCGTGCGGTGATGCACCTCTGAGTTGCATCACCGTACACATCTTTAATTATCAAATTGAATTCAACTGACGCAGTCTTCATAATCTTATGGTAATGAAGCACACAAGGTCGTAATCTTATGGTAATGAAGCACACTGGATCGTGGTTCTCATACACGTTGGATCGTGGTAATGAAGAGCACTGGGTGGTAGTTGTATCCAGTGCCATATCCCTGACGAGCACAATCCAACCGCGGTCGTGACAAGTGGCAGCCACGATCCAAATACCGTCACAAACATGATGTCGTGGTTGTCTACCATCCAATGGTGGAGGTTTGATCAAGGTGTGCCCTACGTTACACACCCCTTTCGCGTGACCACCAAAGTACCTTGGCTTGTCGACTCTGTTCTTCCTTTAGCTTGGAAGATGCCTACCTACGGTTGAAACAAAATAAATACAAACCTCGTAGTGGAAGAGGCTTTCAGAGGAGTGAAGCGAAGAGGAGAAACAGCGTCGCTCTCTGGCTATTGGTTCCTGGATCTTGGCTTCTGTAGGAAATCAAAAGAAGAGGAAGGAGATGACCTTTCAAAATGTACATAAATGCAATAATTGCCCCTTCCGAAGCTCGTGGTGTAGGTGATCGGTGGTCTGTAGGCCCTAGCATGATGTATGTGCTTCGTCCAAGCCATCCGTCCAGTTTAAAATATCCTTTTATGGCTTAAACTGAAAAATGAGGGTGATATAACTCTCGAATGGACCACACTACGGGGAAATTAAAGTTATTGGATATTCACCATTAAAATCCCCCTAGGCCCACCGTGATTGGATCATGCTCATTTTTGGTCTCTTGCCATCAAATGATCCATAGAAATATATGTATGGCATGGATAAAACACTTACTTGATGGTGGAGCCCACGGAGCGCCGAGCACCAGCCATTGGCCAGTGTCTTGGGGAGTAGCCGATCCGTCTGTTTCTCGGGGGTTAAGACAGCGGGTGACTTATACTTCACGCCAGGATTGTACAATTCTTGAACCATGGTTAGGGGCATTTTCGTTTGAAACAAGGTCCAAAAGCTGTCAGAAGGCCCTTTGGGGAATATGTGGAGTGTCATAGCGATTGAGGTAATTTGCCCAAACTTCAAGGCGAGTACGATCAATTTCCCTTCTCAAAATAGAGAGATTTCTCTCTCTCCTCGCTTGCAACAGGGGACAGACGGGTGTCCGTTTCCTTGAGATGTGGCTCACAAGTTTGGTCATGTGCGTGATCCAAACTGTCCATCATGTGCACAATGTGGACCTGACTAGAACGACATTAGTCGTGCAGGTTCGTGCACACGTGCATTGCATAATAACCGACACAAACAGGCCCTACAAAACCATGTTTCCAAAAATGAAAACTGTCTCCACCACCAGCTTGGCGATATGCGTGGGGGAGTTTGGGGTGATCTAGGCCATCCTAAAAGAAGCCATCCTAGCCGTCCATTCCCCTTTTTTGAGGCTAAGGCCTTCGGAAGAAAACTAACAGCCGAAAAACAGCTCTCCCCTAGCTGTTTTCTTCTTCCTTCAAAACCACCCCCTAGACATTCATGGAGCTTCGATTTTAGGCATCCATAAGCTCCACCGTAGTGATTCAGACCCCCCAACATGTTCGTTTCAAAGGAACATGCCCTGTAGTGAGATAAGCCATTATAGCTCACCTCTTTCTTCATCAAAAAATAGCCATCACTGAGTTGTGTGGCCACAAGATGTCTATTAGGTGGGCCTTCTGAATCCCATCCGATCACAACTAATCATCCCAGAGCTGATCTGGGCTGATGTGGTGAAACTTCAATCAAGGCAGCGGCGGTCGTTGCACTGCACCGTCTGAGCCAAGCTAGGTAATGCTCTCATCCCTCCATCTTCATAGCTGTTAAGACCATCGTCGAACCTGGCCATGATGAGGGCAAGGTATGGGCCAAATATGGCCTCTAGTTGGGCCATGTTTGGGTCGCAACACGTCTCAGTCAGGCTGAAAATGGTCCCTCTGTTGGATCGAATAGCTGAGTAGGGGAATGAGACTCCACAACGAGCCGAGTCTAGCTCCAACAGGGGTGGATCTAATATGTAGGCGTGGCCCACTTGATTTTCAGCGTTCATTAATCAAATGGACGGCTGCCCCTTTATTTAGAATGGTAGCCAAATTCTACCTGCTGGAACCACACACACCTCAGTGGGCCACACTAAGAAATTCGATGGGCCAGTGGGTGAAATCAGTGGGTCCCAAGGGGTTGGAACAGCAGGTTGGGCCGACCTTGGTCCAACCTAGACAGTTTCCTGGGCCCCACCTAGACAGTTTCCTGGGCCCCACCATGAAGCTTGAAGGAAGCCCAAACTGTCCAACCTTTGGGCCTGAGTTTGAGTTTGTCAACAAGCTTGGACGGCCCAGCCTGGCCGGGTTTCTGGGCCACTATGGTACAGCAAGGTTGGGATGTGTACGTGCAGCTATTGCTAGACTAAAAATAGCCCAACCCAGCCCAGTTTTTGGGGCCATTACTTTACAACTATGACTGGGCCAAACCAGGCCCAGTTCGAGCCTTGGTATTATGCCATTTCAGGCCCAATCTAGGACATCTTTATGGGCCAAGATTGATGGGCTTGATTTCCCTAATGCAAGCCCTTATTACACTATTGCTGTTAAGGATTCTATTATTACTACTTGTATTATTTAAAAGATTATTAAACATTATAAGGGTGTTAGATAATTTTGGTACATTCAGATATGAACTTGTGAGTCATCATAATTAGTATTGCCTGATTAATACCTTTACTAGGAATATTAGATATGAATAGCCATTGGTAAATTATCTATATTAATATTAGTTATGTTAGGCAAAAATAAAATGAAATAAAATAATATCATTATTAAATACTACTGTACTGCCTTGTCATTCTTAAGTATTATCGTAATAATAGATCCTAGTATTTATTTACTATCATTAGTATTACTATGATGGTTACAATCATATAGCATGATTAACTACTAGAAGGTTATTCATGCCTATATTGGCTATTATAAATAAATAAAAAATTTTATGGTTATTAAATATTTAACATTTTATTTATCATGCTTAAATATTGTCATTAATAGTAGATTTAGATATCATCATAATGATTGGCATTGCTGCAATAGCTAGCACTAATTGTAACATTGATGTTAATAAATATTTTAAAACTATTAAATTAACATTAAAAATTAATAACGCACCACTAGGGTTCAAGCCCTAAAAATCTAGATTAGACGTAAAACTCTAGGGTAAAATCCTAGACCTAAGTAAATTAAACCCTAGTGTATAATATAGACCATAGTTAGTCTTGTAGAACCTTAAGTTAACAATATAAGTTCATAATTTGTGGTAGGATCAAAATCTAAGGGCGTGCGCACTTCCTAATAACATGAGAAGGCGAGTCGACAATTAAGGTGATGATTCTTCCCCTTGAGCTTTCCATTTTCCCATTAGCTTAAGTTATAGTTTTTATTTTAACTTGTAATTGATATCTCCATTTCATAGTCACATGCGTTAATTGTTGGAATAAAATTGTTATATTACATGCTTAATGTTTATCCTGAATATTTATTCATGATTGTGGATTATTTGTGGATTGCTTATGGAACTTAAACTGGTACACCAGTGGAAAACCCCCACCTATATGTGTACACCCATACTTGGGATGTAACCCGACTGGTTGTGATAGTAATGGACCTTCGACTTAGTGGTTATTGAATGGTGGTTTAAATTAACCATTGAGGTGGGCCTACCATCCAGAGTTGTTGTGTTTAAGTGGTTTTTAAAGATGGTCTTTTATCGCATGATTTTGATACTCGCCTTATGTGGCTTGCTTTGATATTGCCTTATGTGGCTTGGTCCTAATATTTTCCCTATATGGGTTCGATGTTTTAATACTGTGCAACCATGCAATGGTAAGCCCCATATACTATAATATGATTGGCCACTAGTCGATGAGTTTTCATTAAACATCTTAAGGTGGTAGTCTCATGAGCTGGGGATGGTGGTATGGGACCTATGCCCGAGCTGTCGGCCTACACTGGTAACGAGCCCCCGTAGTGACCTTGAACTTATTTAAATTGACTAATTGTAACTGGAATAATAATGGATTGGTTAATCATGCATCATAGCACATTGGTGATGGCGGGTGGCTAATTCTGAATACTGTAGCACGTGCCCTAAAGTTGTTGGGGCATCGTTTCGCTAGCTCCCAAAACATCGACTATCGACCCCTGTTCCGATTAGATGATCATTTCCAGGTCGATGATTGCATGGGTGACGAGCCTAGGTCCGACTAGATGTGTTGTTTTGATTACGTTATTATTTTATAACTATGCATACCTAATGCGGCGGTGTGTAATCTTGAGAGGAATTCACATTGACTTGGCCACTTATCCATCAAATATATAACCATACAGGTAGCACAGATAGCTTAATTGATTTTCAGGTTCGAACTGATGAGGAGCGAAGTACCACTGTGAAGATGCATGATTGTATTGTCGAGAGTTGTTACATGGTTTTACAGTTCCAGATTTGTTACAATTTTCTTTGTTTACATGTAATATCGTTTCACTTGTAATTATAATTTGGGACATTGGTTTGTATAAGTCATTATGGGTAACTCCTTGTACATCCTAAACGTAAATGAAATTTTTCATTACGTATGATTTTTCCATCCTACACTTATCTGTTTACTCTGATAATTGAAAAAAAATATATATGTGAATTTGACCATCCTTTAAGGTTAACACTTGAGTTTTTGGGAAACAGGTCGTGTACTCTGGTCCTAAAAATAAGGGGCGTTACAACACATAATAAATAGTTGCTCACCACCTGCCCGAGTGGATAGTGAATGAATGAATGAGTATGCAATTCCTGCTCAATAAGTCCACATATCAGTACAGTTCATCTCTGGGATCATCACTGGGGTCTAATACACTCTATATGCAAATCGTCGCCCACTGACGCGCGACCATACAAGTGGAAGAGACCTCACTATCTGCCTAGCCAGTACTCAGCCAACATCTACCCGGCACGTCATAGCGGACCCATTCATGAGCTGGTCAAACTCAGCCAATATCTACCCGGCACGTCGATAGCGGACCCATTCATGAGCTGGTTAAACTTAGCCTAGCTATGCCCCCTACAATCGGGCAGGTAAGGCCACACCCCCTCCCAACTGATCCCGACACAGTGGTAGACACGGTCTCCTAGTATTCGGCACTCGGGCGCTCATGTATCTACTCGGTCTCGATGTTGGGGCATCTCCTGGCCTCGGAAGTTTAGGGACTTTCACCCATGAACATCTAAAACACTCAGATGCTCGAACCAAACATTTCTGGTGTCCCATTTAGCCGAGGCTACGACCTTGATGTCGCTAGGGCATACAATAATCACCACACACAATGCAAGATGCATGATGTAACGTCTGAAAAAAATCCTTACAAAGACCCGATTACCACCTCAGGTAGAAATCACTAAGGACCAAATCCTTTATAAATTAGATGAATACTAATAAGTGATAAACTAAATCACCTGTCGAATTAGCTTGGACAGCTTTCAATACGAATTATGAGACCCAAAATCAGTAGGATCGCTGACGTTACATCGCTTAAAAACCTAGGATTAATCTCAAAACCCGGTTGCTCTTGGGAGTATCACAAAACTCCGTATCGGACCTGGACCGTGCATCGAAAGTCTGATTACCATAAAACTATATAGTTATGACCACCTTATTAGGCTTGACAACTATCTCGGGAATCAAATCCAGATAGTGTCTAGAAACGCACAACTTGAGCCCGAAGCGAAGTGTGTGAGAAATGCGAATATCTTTAGGAAATGAACTTAAACTTAAGTTATTTGAGCCGTTCGCTTACAGAAAAATTTTTAAGGTTTCAAACCGCCAAATTCTGACCCAATTACACCCTTGGATCGGTGAAAATTTTCAACACATGTTAGTGTACTTGTAACCGACCGTTGAACTGAAATGGGTCCCACACGGTCAATCCACTGATCCGATCAGATTGAAAACTTAATCTGGCATAGATCCATCGTCAGAAGACTTACTCCAGACCATACGCATGAAAGGGGCCTCCAGATGTGCTCCGTTGGACCGAAACAACCAACTTTTGGCCATAACCTAAGTATATCATGGCCCTGGGGTCATTAAGGTCAGTTATGGACCTATATAAGCACCTAAACCCACCCCTCTCATTCCATACGAATTTGTAAACCCTAGGAGAGAGAAGAGAGCAAAGAGAGAAGGAAAGAGAGAGAAAGTGGGAGATCGTTGCTGGCCTTCGATCCCATCGCTCCATGTGTCTAATCAGCCTTTCCGTATCACTATTCCGGCGATTCCGGTTCTGTTCTTGGGTAAGAAATCCTAACCCTAATCTATTTTAGGGATTCAAATAGAGTAAGTGATGAAATGGTTAACCTATTTCATATTATAGGTTGTCGTTGTGTTGTAGATAAAGAGTTAGTGTTCAAACTGAGTTCGTTATGAATCCACCGGCGAAAGGTGTGGACTATCAATGTTCAGGTTATGGTTTTTAAGGCTTTCAATGTCAGTAATGATTTATGACTGACTTGATTGCTGTCACATGTGCCTAGTTTTGATGTTTTCTGTATATTACATATATATGTAAACTATGTTGATTTTAATATATTCCATATGTTTGTTGAAATGTTTGAATGAGTATGGAATTATGATTTATACTTGCCATATTTATTGACCGAGAATACATGATTGTTGTACATATGCTGAATCCTTTGTAAAGGGATTTGGTATAATACTTGTTATAACTACTTTATTACATGTATGTGATATGTGTAGTCTTAAGTGTTTGATAAAATGCGAAAATGAGAAAATGCTCATAAATATGTACTTAATTAAGGTATTAAGATATAATTCTCAATCACCTTATCTATAATTATAGGTTCCTCTATGTAACCTATCTTACTATTATGTGATTTATAGATGAAATGCCTATGCATGGTAACTTATGTAGTATGTGTTTTGTTGAAATGCTTAAATAAGATTTATATTTAGATTTGGTTGTTACATGCTGCCTTTGGCTATTATAGGCTATTGTTTGGAGTGTGATTGGGGCTACGATGTAGTCTAGGTAATTGGTAATGGATTACAATCGGTGGCCGAACTGTTTAGCCATGACAGATACGCCCGATGAATCCGAGTCGTACGGTGATCATCGGCAGTGACAAGGCCACGTAGAGCGTTTATGTGCTCTATGTCGACTAATTCAACGTACCCTCGTACTAGTCGAGCTTGTCAAGTAACCCGATTGGCCTATTGTGTGTTCACCATGTATGGACGCTACTATTTGAACTTAAGGTACCAACTTATTAGTGAAAATCCTGTTTAACCTTGGTACCATGATCCGCTAAGACTCATGAGCCGAATATGGTAGTGTATGGAACACCGTGGTCGAGCTGTTAGCCTATATTTAGGTGACAAGCCTCCTCGTAGTGACCAGTGAGCAATCATAACTCATGAGCTGAATGCGGTAGTGTATGAAATACTGTATTCGAGCTGTCGGCCTACGATCAGGTGACGAGCCCGTAGTGACATTAGTATACAATAGGACTACGCTAAGGTGACGAGCCTTTTCGTAATGACCTCAAGTATAAACCAGGCCTGCGCTGAGGTGACGAGCCACTCCATAACTACCTAGAACTGTTCTTCATATGTAATTTAATAGGATTGATGACCCTAGATGGATTAATGTTTGGGTCAATGATATAAAGGGAAGTACCTTAACTTACCAGACTTGCTATATGAATATACTTAATTAAAAACTTGGCTAATCACGCACATGCACCACATTGCATGTGCCTTTGGCGTTGGCGTTGAGCATATCGGGAATGTTATATGCCGTGACCGTGAGATGATGTCATAGAGGGAGTGTAGGCGAGGGCATACATCATTATCGCATTTTATACTTGTATTAACAAGAGTACTTAGGACATAATTATTGTATTGCTTTATCATTACTGCTTAACTGAATTGATAACATACTAACCTTTGCTTTATAGCTCCACTAAGTTGATCAATCACTCCCACTCTGGGATGGTGTTTTAAAAAACCAACCAGACCCTACTGTAGTTGCAGATGATGACGCAAACTTCATGACAGAGCCAGACTTCTATGATGACAAGGAGGAGTTCTCCTATATACAGCTATCAGGCGGGTCTATGTAGACCATGTTTTGATCGACGGGGTTACAGGGATGCAGACTAGATGCTATTACACTTGTCATTTTATATTTTGGAACACATATGTGTAATCATTTTGTTCATTTTGGAAGTATACATGTATATATTTAACCTGGTAACATGTTCACACTCTGGAGACCTACAACAGTTCATAGGTTTTTATACATCTATCACTGTCTTTCGCTTGCATAATTTAACTGTCTCTGGAGTATGATATATTGTTTTGGTATAATCCCACTCATGTTTAATGCATTAATATGGACAACATTCAATCATCATTATCTATGTTGCATAAGTGATGTGTTGGAACTTGGGAGTTGGGCTCCTGCTCGACCCTCAAATTTCAGGGTGTTACACATGAGTCATACAATCCAGTCATGCATCATTCCTGCGCATACTGTGCACTCATGTGAGATAACCTCCACCTATCAGGGAGTCTCATAACAACTTGCCCAATGACATATGCAATGGTCAACCACATCTCATAACAAACATGTAGATGATGCATATGGGCATGTATCATGATGCTATGCTATCATATACTCATAATCGGTATCAATAACTTGTATCGACAATTGACCTCAACAATATAGACATTTAAACAACATTGCACCCAAGGAATGACCCACATAGGGCCTAACATATAGTGAATTCATGGCCTCACACAAGGGACAAATATACAATACCATGGGCCTCATACACGGGTTACATATACATTATGACAGGCCTCGCCATACGTACCACAAATACATCATAATGGGCCTTATCAACTGGGCCACAAATACATCACTATGGGCTGCTCACATGGGCCCAATATACATCTCACAGGTGGGCCTTGCATATGGGCCTTATACACATCAAGTGGGCTGCATTAATGGGCCTCATACACATTAAGTGAGCTGCATTAATGGGCCACACTAATATATCAAGGTGGGCCTCAGGGATGGGCCATAAACATATCAAGGTGGGCCATAAAAACATCATATTGGGCCTCGACAAAGGCCATAAATACATAACAGGTGGGCCCTGCTTATGAGCCCTCGAATACATCACATGGGCCATATAAGCATCAAGTGAGCCGTATTACATGGGCCTCATATACAACACGTCGGGCCTCATGGGTGGCTACAAACTTATCGAGATGGGCCTCATGGATGGGCTATAAATACATTAAGGCGGGCCTTATCACATAGACCTCATATTCATCACATTAGGCCTCAAATACGGGCTGAATATACATCACAATGGGCCGCATGTACATCATATAGGTCTCGACAATTGGTCTTGACAATCGAAATTGGCTTCGACAATTGAAATCGGCCTCAACAATCGGAATCGATTTTGACAATTGAAATCAGCCTAAACAATCGGCCTTGACAAATCCGAAATGGCCTTGATAAACGGAATCAGCTTTGACAATCGGAATCGGCCTATACAATTAGCCTCGACAATCGGAATAGGCTTTGATACTCGGACGAATAAGGCCTAAGGGAAGGTTATAATGTGAACATTAAACCATCATTGCCCATCAATGTGGACATTTAACCAACATCGCTCCCAAGGAGTGGTCCACATAGAGCCATACGTATAGTGGGCCCATGGCCCCACATAAGGGCTTAACATACATCGCCATAGGCCTCACTCATGGGCCGCATATGCATCACATTGGGCCATGCCCATGGAACTTGAATACATAATATGGGCCTCGACGTTGGTCCTCATATATAACAAGTGGGCCGCATCATATGGGCCTCATACATATCAAGTGGTCCATATCACACGGGTCGCACCAGTGGACCTCATATACACCAAGTGGACCGCGTCCATGGGCTGCACCAATGGGCCTAATACACATTAAGTTAAGTCTCATGATCTGGACGGTCTACGTGACCTAGATGGCTAGACAGTTTGGATACAACACGTACCTTAAGGTAGGTCACACATCTAAGGGGTAGAGGATAGAGATATACAATGCCTACATCAATGGTAGGCCCCACATGGCACCGTTCAGCAATAGACGGTGTAAACATAGAATACATATATCAAGGTGGGCCGCATTGTATAAGATGGACGGTGTGGATAACAAATACATCACGGTGGAGCCCACGACACCGTCTAAACATCGTCTATGTAAATCAACACTGTCCAAACATTGGACAGGATCGTCCAAATACTATCCATGTAAATCTACACCATCCAAACATTGGACAACGCTGTTCAAACATGGTTCAGCACCGTCCAAATATTCTGGACGGTATGGATTAAACAGATACCACATGGTGGTGTCCCACTGTCCAAATGATGGACGGCTGGGATAAAATAGATACATCACACGTGGGCTCCACATGCTGGATAGTATATATGTACAAGAGGGTCCCACCCAACAAAACATCCAGATGGATGGCTGGGTGGAACAGATACATCCAGGTGGGCCTCACAAAACTTGTTGAAGCAATCATGATTTAAGAGGAAGAACAAATATCATTTTGATCCAAAACTTCTGCGTTCCAAATGGGTTTCAATGGTGGATGTTCAATCTCCACTGATTTTTGCAATGTGGTACACATGATAGATGGATCGCATACATCATATGGGACCCACAACAGCTAAGAGGGCTACTGACCCACACCGTTCAACGGATAAACGGTTTGGATATAAGACATGCCTCATGATTACGGCCACATGACGTGTCCAGATGGACAGTTAATATAGAACACATACAACAAGGTGGGCCCCACCCCCACATGTGTAACACGTGTGGGGTGGGCCCACAGCAAAATAGAAGGCCGGTGTGAATGAAACACATACGTTAAGGTGGCTACTCAAAGCTCCTACCGTCCCAGTTAATGGATGGACGGTAGTAAGATCATGCATCTGGTGGGTCCCACGTGGGGCCCACCATAACATTTATTTTCATCCAATCTATTGAGAAGGTCACAAATAACTGACTATAGGGAAAAAATAAATTTCATATGGATCCAGGACTTCTGTGACCCAAAAAGGGTATTAATGGCAGACGTTCAATCTCGTGCTGCTTCATGGTGTGGAACACCTTAGTCCCGTGCACGGCTAGTTTTTAGCATATTCCCATGCCGAAAGGGGACCATCAATATGCATGGTGTGGATGCTCCACATGCATCATGGTGGGGCCTGACGTGGGGGCCACTCTCCCTACCTGTTACAAGCATCAGGACGCTAGCAGCAGCAGCGTCAACTACATACATATATTTTTTTATTTTTTTGAGGTTTTGCATAGGTGGGACCCATATCAAGATGATCCAGTCCGTCAGCTGGGTTCTTTGTCCCGGGACGCATCTAACAAGCATATTCAATATCTTTTTATGCACAGAAACATCGCAGCGGCCCTATCATATTTTTGACAATATATACACTATTTCTTATGATATGGCCCGCCAGAGATTTGAAATGGCTTCATTTCTCGGGTTAATGCCTAAAATGGGTTGGGAAAAGGGTGGATGGTGTGGATCGAATACATTCATTAAGGTAGGGTCCATATGAGTGGGACCAGCCGGATTTGGAATTGAAGCTGATATTTGTTCTTTTCCCTTTATACAGTCCAGCAGTAGAGGCTGCTGGACGTTCCAAGGCAGGGCGGGTTGGATGTCATACATTCATCAAGGTGGGGTCACGTACATGTGGCAGGCCCATATAACACATACCTCAAGGTTAGCACCCACTGATGGACGGTTGGGATAAAACATACCTCATGTGGGTCTCATAAGATGGACAAAAGGTGTAGATGAAATCCACATGCAAGTGGGTCCCATGGCATGTACGGCATGGATCATCAAGGTGGGCCACAAAAAGGGAGAGAGAGAGAGAGAGAGAGAGAGAGAGAGAGAGAGAGAGAGAGAGACCCTGCCACTATGTGTCCCTCTTTGAACAATGCATACATCCAGATGGGTCCCACCACAAGTAGGACCTCAAATCATCAAAATCACACAAATCAAACCTTAGAAGAACACCCACTGTTAGATGTCGAACTATTTCTTCCACCGATGTGATCTAGAACTCCAATGAATAGACTTCAATGGTTGAGATTGGACTTGGATGGTGAAGATGAAAGGTAGGAAGGTGGGCCACACTAGCTTCTCTATGGAAGCTTGGACGATTGCTCCCATGGAAGTTGCTTGAAAATGAGAGAGAAATGAGAGAGAGAGAGAGAGAGGTGATGTAAGGAGAGAGGGATGGTGAGGTAAGGTTTTGTTTAAAATTTAGAAAAAGAGGGATGGGTAGGGAGAGAGAGAGAGTTGACTTGTGAAAAAGAAGGAGTGGGCATTTGTACTTGGGATGGGGTGAGGTGGAATGAGGTATGGGTAGTGTACTTGACTTGATGGATGTGACATGTTGTAGAGATTCCTTGAAAATTCGCAACGCGCCGCATTTCTTTAGAATGAACGCGGACCCATATCTTCAAGCTTGGGTATCGGATCGGTGCGTGAGTTGCGGCGTTGGAACCGCAGCGACGGCGTGGTCGCTAGGGTACAAGTTTCGAGTCGAGCCGACTTCGGTATGCATGACTTGGCTTAGAATTACGTGCAAACATTTAGATATAGGTTGAAGGTTGTCGAAATTCGATAAGAGGATCGCGAAAGCCTAGAGAACGGTACGGTTTAGGATATGGGTCTTACACATCCAACAGTTCAAAATGTACTTAGGGTCGCCGCCTTTGCTCTCGAAGACCGAGCCTGGAGAAACACTGTTGATTTACTTGGCAATATCCAATGCAACAGCAAGATTAACCCTAATTCGTAAAAAAGAAAGAAAATAGTTCCTAGTCTACTTCGTTAGCAAAGTGCTCGTCCTGGCAGAAACAAGGTATTTAATCTTAGAAAAATTGGCCCTAGCACTAGTCATCTCTTCCCGACGCTTGCGGCCCTACTTCCAAGCTCATTCGATAGTTTGACTAATCAACCGTTATGACAAATACTCTAAAAGTCAGAAGCCTCAAGATACCTCACCAAGTGGACAATAGAACTGAGTGAATTTGACATCTAGTAAAAGCCCAGGGTCACGATCAAAGACCAAGCCATGACTGACTTCATTGTTGAAGTCACTTAACAATCCAAGCCTGCCGCAGCTGACCCTATCCGACATGCTTCACCTAAAGGGTCGGCCACTTAGTAAACTCAGGAACAATAAGGCCCTACTTCATTTCCCGGTCCTACCCATTGGCAACTATATGTTGATGGCTCATCCAATTTTAAGGATAGCGGGGTAAGGGTCATCTTGAAAACTCCCGATCATACGTATATATTGTATGCCTTAAGATTTGGATTTCAAGACTCCAACAACACAACAGAATTTGAAGCCTTGCTCCTCGGACTTTGTTTAGCAGCCAGTTTAGGGGTCACTCATCTCCACATATACAGTGACTCACAATTGGTCGTCAACCAGATAGGTGACATTTATCAGATAAGGAAGGAGCAACTGAAGGCATATTTGTAAAAAGCCAAACAGTTGATCAACGGTTTCTAGCATTGCATTGTTGTCCAGATCCCGCGAGCTGAAAACTCCAAAGCTGATCTATTGGCAAGGTTCGCTACAACGGACGAGGATGATATTCCTAGGTCCATCCCAACTACATTCATTACTAAACCGAGCATAGACGAGGTCGACGTCCCGAATGTGCTCCCGATTGACTCGAGACCCACTTGGGCCAACCCAATTATTCGTTATATTGAGGTAGGCGAGCTACCCGCTACACTATGCTCAACGGGATACTATATAAGAAGGGATTCTTCCTGCCTCTCCTAAGATGCCTGCGTCCCGATGAGGCCCATTATGTTCTAAGAGAAATCTATGTAGGCATCTACGGAAATCACTCTAAAGGACGATTCGTAGCACATAAGGTTGTCTGGCATGGCTATCACTGGCTGACCATCCAGCATGATGTGTGGAAGCTCATCCGGAGCTGCGATAAATGCCAGAGGTTTGTGACTATCCTGTGGTAGCCACCAGAGGAGCTCACCCCCATGGCCGGGTCGTGGCCCTTCTCTTACTAGGGGATTGACATCATCGGACCTTTCTCTACAAGGAAGGGTTAGACCAAGTATGCCATCGTCGTTGTAGACTACTTCATCAAGTGGACAGAGGACGAGCCACTGGTCAAGATAATTGAGCAAAAGATCATAGATTTTATTTAAAAAAACATCATCTGCCACTTTGGGATACCTCGAACTATTGTTTCCAACAATGAAAAATAGTTCAACAATAAGCAGTATTAGGAGATGTGCAAGAACCTCGGGATCAGAAGCGTATACTAATCTTCACGCCATCCACAGGCAAATGAGAAAGTTGAGATTGTCAATGAGATTATCAAACAACACCTTCGAACCAAACTCGATAGAGCCAAAGGAGCGTGGGCCGAGAAACTTCCTAAGGTCTTGTGGGCCTATTGAACTACAGCTCGGACCGCCACAGGAGAGACCCCATTCTCTTTGGACGATGGGTCGGAAGTAGTCACCTTTGTAGAAATTGGATTGTTGACCACCCGATTGAATTTATTTGATGAACAAGACAATGAAGAACTCTTAGCACTCGGCCTAGACCTACTGGAAGAGCGAAGAGAATAAGATCGGCTTCGGACGATCATCTGTCAACAGCAAGTGGCTTGGTTCTACAATATTCGAGTCAAAGTCAGATAGTTCCGAGTGGGAGACTTAGTTTTCCAGAAGGCCTTCCAAAATACTAAGGAGGTTGGTGCGGGCACACTGGGACCTAATTGGGAAGGACCCTACATGATTCCAAGTACCATTTGGCCCGACATGTATCGATTGGAAGACCTGACTGGCCAACTGCAGCCCCATCCGTGGAACACAGAGCATCTCAAGATCTACTATCCCTAGGTCAGCAGACAGACAGTTAACGCCTGATTATCACTGATAGACATGCACAACTTCGTAACCATGTAAATCATATAATTGAATGTGAAAGTTTCCATAGAACAAAGTTTTCATTGATCGGATTGGAAAAGTTACATCGGTGTAACATTGAGGAATATATACACACACACACACACACATACACAATACAAAAGGACGCTCTCTTTATCTCGGCGTGCTTGAAATGCTTAAAGTCCTCAGGCTCGGGTGCTCGGTTTGAAGTGCTTAAAGATGAAAAAGGGAAAAGAGCTTTAAGGCTCAGCCGCCACATCAGGAGTCGCTTCGGAGCCTACCTTAGGACCCGCCTCGGTAGCCTTCACGCCGCCCGGACCGTCGGATCCCGATTCACTCTCATCGAAGCTAGAGAGGTCGAGTTTGGGAAAACTCTCCTTCATCCCCCTTATGCAATCAGTGTAACCTCGGCGGAAGAGAGTGCTTCTCTCGTCCTTGAAGGCCTGAGATGACAGATACTCATCCACGACCTCTTTTCGTGTAATGGCGAGAGCGGCCTTGGTGTCCGCTCTAATCCGGTTGGCCGTGTTGCATGCTTGGATGAGCTCTACGTGGCATTGCTCCTATGCCCGCCTTACCTCGCGATTGGCGAGGTAAGGCAGGCTCTTTCTGCTTTAGACTCCTTAAGGGCGGCCCTCATTGCCCCTAGCTCGGTCACCGTAGAGGCTGCTCGAGCCTCTACCGATGATAGTCGGGCCTCTGTCACTCCTGCCCGCATGTTGGCCTTGATATCTCGGCACTGGCCTTCAGCACACATGGTGTGAAATGCACAAGGAAAAAAAAGTTTAGTATTATAGGAGGGAGCCGAATATGTAATAATCAGCGATGGATACGCTCTCACCTCAAGGAGCATCGTGTCATTGCGTGCATCCGCTCCTTAGAGGGTGGCTCGAAGAGGCCAACAAACTCCTCCTCGGTCCCCTGGCAGCTCGCCTAGGTGAGGATCCCCTCGGCGTGCCAACGGAAGCTTCCTTTCTCTTCCTTAGCTGCCTCATCTCTTAGAGGCTCCTCCTCCTCCCTCCTTGGGGAGACCTGCTCTGCAACAGGTCTTGCCTCGGGAGCCTCTCGGGGCTCAGGAGGGACCGCCTCCACCACCTCTGTACCCTCGTTCATGACCTCTATGACGATCGGGCAAGGAGGGGTGGCCTTCCCCTTGTCCTTAGAGGATGTCTTCTGCTTCTTCGAAGCCTGAGGATCACCCAGAGGAGGAGCTCTGTCCTTAGAGGGAGGACGGAGAGGTGGTCGAGCCTCAGACATCTCTCCATAAAAAAGAGCGAGGTATTAGCAAAAATCCTCATGACAAAAATAAAAGAAGTTTCTAAAGTCTAGATCATCAGCTATGAGTCCTACTTGTCAAGGCTACATCCAAGCCCGGTTGAAGAAGATGCTCTAGTTGGAGAAGCCTTCTGCAAGATCTCCTCTCCTAGCTCAGAGCTCACAAGTCCTGGATCTGAGCTAAAGAACCGGGGCCGAGCTTCGGCGGCCGCTTGGGGACAACTAAAAGATAAGTACAAATAAATAGAAGACACAAAAGAAAGAACTTAGCCAACCAAAAAAATAAAAGTAGAACACTATGTTACTTACCTCGGAGAAGGCTCGAGGAACGAAGGGCGTGAAGGGCCCTAACTCGGCCGTCTCCTAGCGATTAAAGGCCCAGAACCATCGATCCCTCCAGTTTTTGTTGGAGGATGGATGATCGATTATTAGAGCCTCGTCAGTATTCTGTCAGGAGTAGTAGTACCAACCGAGCTGTTGAGGGTTTGACTGTACTTGATACAGATGGAAGAACTCGTCTACGCTTAGCTCGAGCTGCTCCATCTCAGCCCATAAAACCGTGCAGCCGAACAAGCCCCTCCACCCGTTCAGGGTAACTTGCCCCGGAGCCATGCTGAGGCTACCCAAGAGACGCTGAGCGACCTCCTAAAGTGATAGATGAAGTTCACACTGCATCACGACTTAGAAAATCGTGACCACCCTAGGAGGGGGTTAGTTGAGCAGCTCATTCGGCAAAGGAATATGTAAAATGACAGAGTTGGAGATGTGATACCTGAACCGGATTCAGACCAAGTCTTCCCCAGACAGGCTTGAGGGCATTGGCCCACTGGGCCCTTCCTCAGCCTCAGCCTCCTCAGAGACGCCCTCGTTAGGAGCATCGAGCCTGCCGTTTATGACCTCCAACATATCCTCCCGTCCGGGAGACAGATTCGACGCCCCGACAGGCTCTGTCGGGTCTACACCGAAGACTCCAGCACCCTTTGTGAATGTTGAAACACAACATCCACATCCGCCACTATCACTACCAGCTGCGAAGATGATTCCGAGATGGCCTGAGGGTTGCCTGTTTCACCTCCACTGCTGCGAACTTCCTCCCGAGGGCTTGTGAAGCCAAACATTGTAAAAAATTAAAGGAATGGGAGGGAGGGAGGGCTCACTAGAGTTCGCGGATATGCAGGAAAATGTAGGCAACACAGTGGAGATGGAGAGCAAAAAGCAGAGGGCAGAGGAGAAGAAGAAGAGCGTGGAAATGGAAAAGGAAAAAGGGCTAGGGCGTCCCTTTTATAGCCGTGCCATGTGACACTAACATTAAAGAGGGAGTCGTATCGGAGTCTCTTCGGACCCCTGATCTGACATGTGGCTCCACGCCACACGCTCGTTGTACCTGTCATCAAGTATCCTACCAAGCATCCTCCTCCCATTCGCTCCGCCATTGAAACGACGGCTTCACAGCCCAGGTGATCTCAGGCACCAGACCAATGCGTGTCGAAGCGAGGTAGCATGCTCTGATATACGTGTTGGCCGTTGTACTAGCAATAAATGCTTCATTATAAGCTTAGTCCAAACACAATCATAGCTAATTTCGATCTACTCCTCGACCGCCATAGGTCCACCCAAGGAGTAGGGGGCTCACTATTGGAAGAAAAATATGACAAGTCAATAATCAGCTTATGGAATGGATCAACTCTATTGACATGACCCGGATCTAAGGCACAGAGCCTAACCGATGCCCACATGTCCAGCGTGCCAAGAGGCAAGGCCTTCAGGGAGACTAATGTAGCCCCAAGGATACTCAGAACCCCATAGCGGCCGCATGAAGTCGACCCACACTGTGGGTCGGCCACAGATCAAATCTGAAACAGTCATATCACGACTCAACCTCGGTCTGACCTAATGTTTAGGTTGGCCGTAAGGCTATCTCTGGTTAGCAACCAGACCAACTTGGAATGGCCGAACTTAGATAAGTGAGGCTCGGCCATCATCGGTCGACCATATTACAGTCAATGCGCATACCGACCAGCATGAGCCACCTGGATAAGCCAAGGCTATAGGAAGAAATGATGTACGGACGTCAGGGACTGAGCGCCACATCTGACCCAGAACCGAGCCAAAAGTAGGGCTCAAAATTAAAGATTTGCCTTTCGAGATCTTCGGAAGATAGTCCCCGATCCCGAAAATTTAGGAGATCCAAGATCTTGGGATCGATATGGATGACAACCAATCCCCTATGAACATGGAAAGGATCCTAAAACCATGGGATCACATCTCCCCTATAAATGGGAGGTGCCTTAAGGTGAAAGGTACGCACACATTCTCACCCCTAAGCCATCATCCTTAGACCCAGTTTTTGACTTTAGCATCGGAGGGTCCCCTGGTTAAGCCAAGGTCCCCTTTATCCTTTTTCTATGCAAGTCTCCACGTAAAGAAGGGGGTGAACCGAAAACTGCATCAACATGTGTTATATCAAAAGATTCAAAACCGCCCGTTCATTTTGCAAGATCAGATTAGTGCTTGGGAAAAAGAATGAAGAAAAAGGGACAGATAAATATCTTAAGTAGACCACACCATAAAAAGCAATAGGTGCGAGTGACTACCCTCCAAAACTTCGTGGAGCCACGGAAGTCTTGGATGAAATTGTAATTATCTTTTCCATTTATCCGTGTCTTTATAACCTTATAAACAAGTTGACAGAAAATAAGTACCTTCTTGAGTGTAAGGGAGGTTTCAACTTTAGGCATCATTTTTCCCACTGCTTTATGTAAAGTGGTCTCCACTTGAGGTTTGTATGGACCCGGGGGTGGGGCCCATTGTGAAGTTGTTGAGAAATCATCCCCGTCTGTCCATTTTTTTAATTCCATTTTAGGATATGATGCCAAAAATAAATTGTATCCAATGCTCAAGTGGACCGAAAACGTGATAATTGTCTTACACAGTTGAAATATTCATGAGGCCATGGAAGTTTTGAATCATGCTAATATTTTTTTTTCCAGTTCATCCCAGTTTTAATGGCGTTATTAACTGTATAGATGGCATATAAACATCACTGTCGAACTTAGGGAGGTTTCAATGGTAAGAATTTTCCTAACCATCTTTTCCTTTATTACGGTCCACTTGAGCAATAGATACGGTTCATTTTTGGCATCATGTCCTAAAATGAAATAAAAAAATATATCACCAGGGATGATTTCTCAAAAACATCACAGTAGGCCCCACTTGGGTTCCCATCGGAGGAAATTCATGCGAAAGGCTTTGGCAAGAAATTCGCCTCCGGTTTGTATCTGCCTCATTTTTAAGGTGTCATAAAAATGATTTCGCAAAATAAACGGACAGTGTAGATATAAGACATATCATTGGGTTGCATAACTGGTGACGTCAACGCTGGGAGGTCGGTGGTGTGTGGTAGAGGTACGCTAGTTCCTGTAAAAGCCTCCCCAGTTCTGCGCTGGGAACCTAGGTAGGCCACTGATATTTTTGTGACACCCACCCCATTCATCCAATTTACAAGTGCATTTAAGAACATACTGCTAAAAAACATGCCAGAGACAAGGCCTAAAAAATAGTAGGGATTGAACAATCACCATTGAAACATTTGTATGGCCACAAAATTTTGTACCAGGCTAAGTTTTTCATCTTTCAGTTTATCCTAACAAGAATGACCTTATAAACAGTTTGGATGGCATATAAATATTAGGCTCCTTCAAAAACAATCTAAACCTTTGATCATATCTATGACCATCCTATAAATCAAAGGGGTGATTAGCTACTTCCGCTCCCATAGTAGTATAGTAGTGAGGTGGATCATTGGACAAGGACAATCCATCTTTGATTTTGTAATGGTCTAAAAGGATAGTGTAAATATCATCAGATCCTATGTGCCCAGCCATCCATGCTTTCACCTAATCTGGTTGGTTTTGTGTCTAGGTCTTTAAAAACAACCCAGACCATAAGCACACGAACCCAATTGACAAAGGACATGGACCTATACTGGACCTGGCCCATTGATCACCCCAACAACAGTGTTAGTTCCACCTTCAAACCCTTTACCAAGGTGTGTTCTGGGTTTCCTTTTCAGACGATGCATCTGATGTACAGGTTGGATGGAATGAGTGCATAACGTGGGCCCCACATCGGCTGACGCCACTGTAGCACACCCCTTATGATTGTCAAAGAAAATGTAGAAAATGAAATAATTAATGATAGAATATTAAGTGGTATTGATTGCAAAAAGGAATGATAAATTATCCATATGAACCCATATGATAGAAGCGTTTGAAACTAGGGGAAGGGCATTTGCATGATTTTATAATGGCAGAGGAACTCAAATTATTGATGCAAAAATTTGGTCCACCCTTTTTGGACCTTCACCTACCTGCACAGAAAGGAGACAAAGGATAGCTAAAGTAGGGGACCCTCTGATGCTAAAGTCAGGCTAGGAATCTGGGTCAACTAGTATTTAGGGGTTTAGGGTGAGACATCATGTGTACTGTCACCATTAGAGGTGCCTCTATTTATAGTTGAGGAGAGATAGATATGTAGGGTGTAATACCCCAAACTTTTTAATACCCAAGTATTGAAAGTTCTCGAATGTTACCATGAAATTTAACTTATCATGTGTACATGTGTATGATACCAATTTAGCTATCCTAACCTTATATCTATTCTCCAACATGAATTTGACCATTGAGAATAATCTTCACCCATAGATTAATTCATCTGACTATTAATTTTAAGATAGGATCATCATATACCTAAGTATTCTCACTTGTCCATCATAACCAATCATTCAGTCAACTATTCATCGCTAGGTAAAGATATCTGACAGTCCACTTTGAGTTTGGACCACCTGATCGTGGTAAACTAACTATTTGATATCTGCATCTGCTTGTTGTTGAGGGTCAAATACTACATATTAGACCCCATTTATTACCTGAATTTACGTACATAATGCCGTTTAATGGCCCGTTTTGCCGTGTTTGTGATACAGGGTGTAGTTGAAAGCATGAAATGCAAAAAGTTGCTAAAAGTATGAATTTAACACTCTGTTGACGCCACAGGCAAGGGACACACTCCAGGGGACCAAGATTGACAAATATACACGGTCAGAAATTCGAGAAAAGTTAGAAATTGAAGCTCAAGTGGCCTGAAGGACGTCCAGAATGCAAGATCACGAGGTTCCCACCATCCGTTCGGCTCGAAACTTCATACGTCGCCTGAGGACCATAAAGTAACCGTACATATAAAATTTCAGCCATTGAAGATCTCGGGAAGTGCCCCAACTGACATATCAGCCCGTAAAATCATGATTTGGGGCCCACATGATATCTGGAACTGCTTCAAAATTATTATTGACGCCTTAAATAAGGAGTCAAAACAGATGGACGGTGCAGATTTCTCCAAAACAGTGCAATGGACCCCATATGAGATGAGTGTGTACAGTGCACATGTGCACTAGCCGTGCACCAAATTTTCCAAAAGTCGGTCAGCGCAGCTGACCGACGTTTCCGCCTACAACTAAAAAAAAAAAAAAAAAAAAAAAAAAAAAGTGCAGCGGACGCACGGCCGCTGGCCGTTTTTGCGATCAGTTGTGGGCCCCACACGTGCCCCATAAGCTCAATCCGATCCGTCCACCGTATAGAGGGCTTCGAGCACTACAAAACCATGTTATCACTTTTCACCCATGCGTGCACACGTGTGAGATACAGAGGCCACAAAAGGGCTGCTCGGTAACATTCAAAACTGATTCTTCTGTGATTTCTTCTCTGGGCCACGTCAATGGACGTTCAAAACCACCCATTCTTGACTGAAATTTCGTTCTGAATCCAATGGACGGGGTGGATTTTCCAGAAAATGCTTCTGTGGGGCCCACCGACCACAACAACGAAATGGTGCGAAAGGTTTCGCACATCCGCGAAAACCGACTTTTTCGGACAGTTTTGGCCCACCATCTTTGATCATATGGCAGATCTGAACCGTCTATCATGTAGAGGACCCAATAAAATCCTAAGGGACGGTGTTTCTTTGGAATTTGAGCGAGGAAAGTGGCGTGTTTCATGGTACCGAACTTGGCTGCGAAAATTGCACTACGTGTCCTGCTACAACTCTGTCACTGACTCCAGCCTTCCAGCAGCTATAAAAAGAGGTTTTTGGACGTGGAGAGCATTCATTCAAGGTCTTGGGAGGAAGAACAGAGGGCTCGAGCTTGGGTTTCAACGTGGGCAGAGGAGAGAGAGAGGAGCTTGGTTTTTTTCTTTCCCTTTTCTTTTCCTTTTCTTTTTCTCTTTATTTATTTGGATTGAGCCCATCCATGGCAGGCTAAATCCTCCTAGCTAGGGCTAGGAGGTGAAGCTTGTAGTGAGATGAGAGATTATATGCTTTTAATTTAATTTTAATTTTTGAATTGAAGTTGGTTTTAGTTTGATTTTAATGGAAATATTTTTGGTCTTTAATGGTCTGTTGTGACTGAAATTACAATGGGTCTGCAATGCTTTGAATATTTTCTTATCCCTTTTATGTTTATGACGTTAGGACGTCCCGTTGTTCACCATAGTCTCCTGGGCATGGTTGGATGACGGTACCCTTCTTAACCTTCATACATATGATTGGTTGGTAATTAGTTTAATTCTGTTGTTTGCCATAGTCTGTGGGCATGGTTTGGTGATGGAATCCATTCTAATTTATCTTTCTTTCATCTCTTTGAAAACTAGATCAACGGCAGTTCATTAATTTTTATAATTTTTGATGCAAGCATAAATTCTCCCTGATCTCTACAAGTGAATCCTCTGAATCCCTAGTTCCCTTCTTCTGATTTCTCTCAAGTTTATATAATTATTTCACCATTATTTCTCAAATTATATTCAGTTTAGATTTCATCTTAATCTAGTTCTAGTTCTACTTAGTTTTAGATAACGTACAAGTTTCAGTCCCTTGGGATTCGACCTCGGTCTTACCGAGTTATTACTACATCACAACCCTGCACTTGGGGAGTGAACAAGTTTTTGGCGCCGTTGCCGGGGACTGTCGGCTACGTTTTTCTGAAATTAATTAGTTTTAGGATTAGATTTTCTTTTTAGAAATTTTTAATTCTAGGTTTAGAAACTTAGTTATTTTCCTTATTAGAAATTTTTTCTAACTTTAGAAATTTGCTATTCTTCCTTCTATCTGATTTTTAGAACTAACTTAATTTTTCTATTTTGTAGGAAACTTCTAATCTAGTAAGCTCTTTCTAATTTTCCTTTCTTTGGAAATTCTTATTTTCTCTAGAAATTAGTTTACTTTTAATTAGGACTTCCTATTCTTAGAAACTAACTTATTTTGGTTTGTTTTGCAGGTTTTTAACTTAGGAACTCCGATTTGGTAACTTCTCTCCAACCCTCCCTTTTCCTAGATTTTTATTTTCTTTTTTAGGTTTAAATTAGAATTTGAGGGCTGAGTGTGTTTTATGCCCCATTGGGCACGCGACAACACTCGACGTCTCGTGACTGAAGGAGGATTAGATGAGGGGTTGACTGTCCATCGCAGGACTAGACACCACTTGAATTCTCCTGAGTTAGAAGACGTTATGGCTGAAAATTAACCTCAAGCATTACCCCAACCAGGGGTTGAGGAAGTACATGATGAGAATGAGGTGCATCAGGCACCCCCGCCTCGTACTTTACGAGATTATTTACAACCAGCGGGGGTAAGTACGCCCTCATGCATGATTTTTCCTGAGAATACAGGACATATGGACATCAAGCCAGGGGTTATCTAACTCCTTCCTAAGTTCCATGGGCTTGAGTCTGAAGAAACATATTTGCATCTGAAAGAGTTCGATGAAATCATAGGCACCTTATACTTTCTTAATGTATCTGAGGATACTATTAGGCTGAAACTCTTTCCATTCTCCTTGAAAGAAAAAGCCAAGACGTGGTTACATTCATTGCGTCCTAGATCCATTGGCACATGGAATGATATGCAGAGGGAATTTATAAAGAAATTTTTCCCACATCATAAGACAATTACCCTCAGGAGAGCAATCATGAACTTTGCCCAAAAGGAAGATGAAACATTCTTCCAATGTTGGGAAAGGTTCAAGGATCTAGTTAATGCATGCCCACAACATGGCTTTGAAATATGGCGCATTACAAATTTTTTCTATGATGGGCTAACATCTTCCATGCGCCAAATGGTCGAGACAATGTGTAACGGAGATTTTATTAATAAAAATGTCGACGAGGTATGGGATTACCTCGATAGTCTCGCGGAAAAAACACAATCATGGGACTATTATCCAAGGACGAACACTACGTCTAGGCCGACTCATTCAAGGGAAAAAGGAGGAATATATCTCCTGAAAGAGGATAATGATCTTAACGCTAAGGTGGCCAATCTCACCAAAAAATTTGAGGCCATGGAAGGAAGGAAGGAGAAGGTTAATGAAAGTGTTTGCGGTATCTGTGATTGCAACATTCATACTACTGAAAATTATCCTTCAATACCTGCCTTTCGAGATGTATTGAATGAACAATCTAATGCCGTAAATAACTATCAAAGACCTTTCAATGGACCACCCTCTAATACATACAATCCTGGCTGGAAAAATCATCCGAATTTTAGTTGGAGGAACGGACAAACTGCTACCCCTCAAGGTTTCTTTAATCAAAATCCAAATCAGGGGAAACCTCAAGAAGAATCGGTTCAAATTTCCATACAAGAGCTGGCTCGGACAATGCAAGGAATTTCAAATTTTATGCAAAAAATAGATTCACGTATGACGACTATGGAAAAAGGGATGCTCCCTGCACAATCACTCCCTAATCCGAAACCGCAATACGAGACAAGTGATCCCAGCTCTTCGAATCAAATGGGGCACGCTAAATCCATCACCACTCTTAGGAGTGAGAAGGTTATTGATAAAACCCTTCCGGTTAGGCCCGAAAAGCCTCAAGAACCAGAAGAGGACAACAATGATGGATCTAGGGGCGCCCCACAAAAATTTGAACCGGAACCTCTAGAAAAGCCAGTTGCTCCGTTTCCCCAACGGTTGGTTGAACCAAAACGTTTCTCTAACTCTCAGGATATCCTAGAGGTGTTGAAACAAGTAAAAGTCAATATTCCTCTGCTTGATGTTGTAAAACAGATTCCTTTATATGCTAAATTCCTAAAGGACTTATGTACTACCAAACGACGGAAAAGTGTTCAAAAGAAAATCTCCTTGACTGAGAAAGTGAGTGTCGTCCTAAAACAAGATGTGCCGCAAAAATTCAAAGATCCCGGTTGCCCAACCATATCATGTGTAATCGGGAACTATCGAATTGATCACGCACTTCTTGACTTAGGAGCGAGCGTCAATCTGATTCCCTATTCGGTATACCAACAGTTAGGGTTGGGTGAATTAAAACCCACTCGAACCACACTACAACTTGCTGATCGTTCTGTTCGTATACCAAGAGGGATCATCGAGGATGTGTTGGTCCAGGTGGATAGATTCTACTACCCTGTTGATTTTATCATCTTAGACACCGAACCCATCAACGACACGAGCACTCAGATTCCCGTCATTCTTGGTCGCCCATTCCTGTCTACTTCAAATGCAATTATCAATTGCAGGAATGGTGTCATGACTATGTCCTTTGGAAATTTGACATTGGAATCGAATATCTTTTTCAATAACGGCAGCAACTCAAAGGATGATGACGATTTCCACGATGTTAACATGATTGATTCTTTTGTGGAAGATAGAACATCTCTCACCTTATCCTCTGATCCTCTAGAGACGTGCCTGGCCCACTCTCATGATCTTGATGATGATATAATTAGGGAGACGTGTGCCATACTTGACACTACACCGGTACTTGAAGTTAACCGGTGGAGGCCACACATTGAAGAATTGCCCCAAACTTATGTAGTGCCTCTACCGTCTAACCTCAAGCCACCGAAGCTTGACCTAAAACCTTTGCCCTCTGATTTAAAATATATCTATTTAGGTCAAGATGAGACATATCCGGTGGTGATCTCTGCCCACCTGGAGAAAGAACAGGAGAGTATGCTGATATCTACTCTCATTGAGCATAAGGGAGCTCTTGGATGGACAATAGCGGACCTCAAGGGAATTAACCCATCGATTTGTACTCACCGTATATATCTTGAGGATAATGTAAAGGCTGTTCGGCAATCACAACGTAGACTAAATCTAAACATGAAGGAAGTGGTTAAGGCCGAGGTTCTCAAACTATTGGAAGTGGGGATCATTTACCCCATATCCGATAGTCAATGGGTGAGTCCAACTCAGGTAGTTCCTAAGAAGTCCGGGATCACCATCGTAGCCAATGCCAATAATGAACTCGTGCCGACCAGAGTTACTACTGGTTGGAGAATGTGCATTGACTACAGAAAGCTGAATACCGTCACAAGGAAAGACCACTTTCCTTTGCCCTTCATTGATCAAATCTTAGAAAGGCTAGCTGGTCATTCCTATTATTGTTTCCTTGACGGGTATTCAGGTTATAATCAGATTGAAATCGCCCCTGAAGATCAGGAAAAGACCACATTTACATGTCCCTATGGCACCTTTGCTTACAGAAGGATGTCATTCGGGCTATGTAATGCCCCTGCCACCTTTCAGCGATGCATGACGAGTATCTTTTCTGACATGGTGGGGAAATATCTAGAGGTCTTCATGGACGATTTCTCTGTTTTTGGTTCATCTTTCAGCGAATGCTTAGCAAGTCTTAAATGTGTGCTGAAAAGATGTGAAGAAAAAAATTTGGTACTTAACTGGGAGAAGTGCCATTTTATGGTTCAAAAGGGAATTGTCCTTGGACATATCATCTCGTCTAAAGGAATCGAGGTAGATAAGGCAAAAATCGATCTTATCTCTAACCTACCTCCACCCAAGAACATCAGAGATGTGCGATCCTTCTTAGGACACGCAGGCTTTTACAGACGATTCATAAAGGATTTTAGTCTCCTCTCTCGTCCTTTATGTAATCTTCTTCAAAAGGATACACCATACGAGTGGACTGAGCAGTGCCAAGAAGCTTTCACTAAGCTTAAGGGCATGCTAACCACTGCACCTATCATGCAGCCACCTGACTGGAGTCTTCCTTTTGAACTTATGTGCGACGCCTCTGATTATGCTCTTGGAGCGGTTCTAGGCCAGAGAAAAGATAAGCGGCCTTACGTTATTCACTACGCAAGTAGGACTCTAAATCCTGCCCAAGTGAACTACTCGACTACGGAAAAGGAACTCTTAGCCGTAGTGTTCGCTTTGGACAAATTTAGATCCTACCTAATCGGATCCAAGATCATCATTTACACAGACCATGCGGTCCTTAAGTATCTTCTTTCTAAGAATGATTCTAAACCCCGCCTGATACGATGGATCCTTCTACTCCAAGAATTTGATTTGGAAATTAAAGATAAAAAGGGAGTAGAGAACGTAGTGGCCGATCATCTTTCTCGCCTTAATACCTCTGATTCCCTTGAGGCAACCCATATCAATGACATGTTCCCTGATGAACAACTGTTTAGAGTCTCCCATTCACCTTGGTTCGCTGATATTGCTAATTATCTTGCTACAGGTGCCATACCGACACACTGGACGTCACAAGATAAGAAGAAATTCTTTACCAAGGTGCGTAACTTTTTCTGGGACGATCCATATTTGTTTAAATATTGCCCAGACCAAATCTTAAGGAGATGTGTACCAGACGATGAGCATCAGAGTGTCATCTCCTTCTGTCACTCACAAGCCTGTGGTGGTCACTTTTCTGCTAAAAAGACCACGGCCAAGATTTTACAGTGTGGCTTCTACTGGCCCACTATGTTCAGGGACACTCATGAGTTTTGCAAGGCTTGTGAGCGTTGTCAGAAATTGGGAGCATTGTCTCGTCGAAATATGATGCCCTTGAATCCCATCCTTATTATAGAAGCATTTGATTGTTGGGGCATTGATTTCATGGGACCATTCCCCCAATCATTTGGATATCTGTATATTTTGCTCGCCGTAGACTATGTCACTAAATGGGTCGAAGCAATTCCGTGCCGCAAAAATGACCATCGCACGGTCATTAAATTTTTGAAAGAAAATATCCTGTCGCGGTTCGGAACGCCTCGAGCCATCATTAGTGACGGGGGCTCACACTTCTGCAATAGACCATTTGAGGGTTTAATGAAGAAATACAGTATCTCGCATAAGGTGAGCACCCCATACCATCCACAGACAAGTGGACAAGCTGAGATTTCCAATAGGGAGATCAAACATATCCTAGAGAAAACGGTTAACCCTGATCGTAAGGACTGGTCAATCCGATTGACCGATGCCTTATGGGCGTACCGTACTGCTTTCAAAACTCCTATTGGAACATCTCCCTTTAGACTTGTCTATGGGAAAGCCTGTCACTTGCCTGTGGAATTGGAACATAAAGCATACTGGGCGATCAAAAATCTGAATTTCAATCTGGACAACGCTGGCTCGCTACGCAAACTTCAATTAAATGAACTTGAAGAAATCCGGAACGATGCGTACGAAAACTCGAGAATTTACAAGGACAAGATGAAGGCGTTTCATGATCATCATATTCTACGAAAATCATTCATGCCAGGTCAGAAAGTCCTCTTGTATGACTCTCGACTACATCTCTTTCCGGGTAAGCTTCGATCTCGTTGGACCGGCCCTTACATTGTTGTTACTGCTTATCCTCATGGGGCCGTCGAGATAAGAGATCCCGACAATGGCAAGGAGTTTAAAGTTAATGGACATCGATTAAAGCCATTTGTTGAGACATTTGATTCAGAGGACATGTCCATGCCTCTAATTGCTCCTGTTTACCAGGACTGATCTCCTAGTCTGATGGAGGTATAGGTAGGTTTATCGCTTTCATAGGTTTAGGATAGTCTCTTTCATAGGTTAGTTAGTTCAATGTTTGTGGGTAACATTACTGCAAACCCTCACGAGACTACAACTCGTCCACTAGGGGTAACCTAGGGGTTTAAAGGCTTGTTGCATACGCTAAATGCAATCGAGAGCACCTGCGAAAGTGGTATAGGTAGGATTTTATTTTTGTTATTTTTGTTCTGCTTTCTCTCTCATGCTGACAAGCTTCCATGCCGTGATCTATTGGAAACTCTCTTGATTCGTTATTCAGGTACTATCTTCCCATCACTTCTCATTTACTTTCGTTGTCCCATGTGCATTGCATGTTTATATCTTTTACATTGAGAACAATGTAGATTTTAGGTTGGGGGTGGGAGATTAGGTTTCCTAATCAGTATTTTTTTGGTCTTGAGCAAAAATTGTGAAATTTTTTTTTTTTTTTTTTTTAAAAAAATTTTTCTGAAAATTTCTACAAATTCGAAGTGATTTTGACAGATATCCCTAATTTAGATCTTCAAGGTACATAATGGTAGATTTATGACTCTTGGATTCTGTATCTGTTAGATTTCATAGTTAAGTGAATTATTAATCCATGATTAGAAGTTGTAAACATTGATTGAATCATGATTTCAGGACACGTCTTGCTTGCACATTAAGACTTCAGTCTGATATTGAAGGGTTAATTTGGTAATCACTAAGCACGAAAGGAACCAGCCTGAAATATCTTGCCATCATGGTATAAAAATTGGAAAGGTTGGATAATTAATCTTCACCATAGGTTTGCTCCTTATAGGTGAGGATTTGATTCCCCTTCCTTGGCATTACTTTGAATAGAAAAATCAAAAGTTAATAGGCTAATCTATGAGGCAAGTTTTGGATTAAGTTTTAGTTATCATGAATTTTCTTGTCGGTTACCAATGATTTCATGAAATTGACGATTGGATCTCTTAATGATGATAAGCCGAGATTAGACTATACATCCATGGATCTCAATGTTTAAAATTTTTCTAATTGATAGATTGATACTTTACACTTGATTATGAAGTCTACCGTGCGCTTGAGTTCAGGAGAAAATAATGCCCAATATTCATGAATCGTAGAATTCTAATGACTGGATTATTTCTCAAAAATCATTCGGCTTTACAGAAATTTTCATATAAGTCTCAACTTATTTTTCGCATATTTTGCTCGGGACTAGCAAAATGCTGGTTGGGGGTTGTGTTGAGGGTCAAATACTGCATATTAGACCCCATTTATTACCTGAATTTACGTACATAATGCCGTTTAATGGCCCGTTTTGCCGTGTTTGTGATACAGGGTGTAGTTGAAAGCATGAAATGCAAAAAGTTGCTAAAAGTATGAATTTAACACTCTGTTGACGCCACAGGCAAGGGACACACTCCAGGGGACCAAGATTGACAAATATACACGGTCAGAAATTCGAGAAAAGTTAGAAATTGAAGCTCAAGTGGCCTGAAGGACGTCCAGAATGCAAGATCACGAGGTTCCCACCATCCGTTCGGCTCGAAACTTCATACGTCGCCTGAGGACCATAAAGTAACCGTACATATAAAATTTCAGCCATTGAAGATCTCGGGAAGTGCCCCAACTGACATATCAGCTCGTAAAATCATGATTTGGGGCCCACATGATATCTGGAACTGCTTCAAAATTATTATTGACGCCTTAAATAAGGAGTCAAAACAGATGGATGGTGCAGATTTCTCCAAAACAGTGCAATGGACCCCATATGAGATGAGTGTGTACAGTGCACATGTGCACTAGCCGTGCACCAAATTTTCCAAAAGTCGGTCAGCGCAGCTGACCGACGTTTTCGCCTACAACTCAAAAAAAAAAAAAAAAAAAAAAAAAAAGTGCAGCGGACGCACGGCCGCTGGCCGTTTTTACGATCAGTTGTGGGCCCCACACGTGCCCCATAAGCTCAATCCGATCCATCCACCGTGTAGAGGGCTTCGAGCACTACAAAACCATGTTATCACTTTTCACCCATGCATGCACACGTGTGAGATACAGAGGCCACAAAAGGGCTGCTCGGTAACGTTCAAAACTGATTCTTCTGTGATTTCTTCTCTGGGCCACGACAATGGACGTTCAAAACCACCCATTCTTGACTGAAATTTCGTTCTGAATCCAATGGACGGGGTGGATTTTCCAGAAAATGCTTCTGTGGGGCCCACCGACCACAACAGCGAAATGGTGCGAAAGGTTTCGCACATCCGCGAAAACTGACTTTTTCGGACAGTTTTGGCCTACCATCTTTGATCATATGGCAGATCTGAACCGTCTATCATGTAGAGGACCCAATAAAATCCTAAGGGACGGTGTTTCTTTGGAATTTGAGCGAGGAGAGTGGCGTGTTTCAGGTACCGAACTTGGCTGCGAAAATTGCACTCCGTGTCCTGCTACAACTCTGTCACTGACTCCAGCCTTCCAGCAGCTATAAAAAGAGGTTTTTGGACGTGGGGAGCATTCATTCAAGGTCTTGGGAGGAAGAACAGAGGGCTCGAGCTTGGGTTTCAACGTGGGCAGAGGAGAGAGAGAGGAGCTTGGTTTTTTCTTTCCCTTTTCTTTTCCTTTTCTTTTTCTCTTTATTTATTTGGATTGAGCCCATCCATGGCAGGCTAAATCCTCCTAGCTAGGGCTAGGAGGTGAAGCTTGTAGTGAGATGAGAGATTATATGCTTTTAATTTAATTTTAATTTTTGAATTGAAGTTGGTTTTAGTTTGATTTTAATGGAAATATTTTTGGTCTTTAATAGTCTGTTGTGACTGAAATTACAATGGGTCTGCAATGCTTTGAATATTTTCTTATCCCTTTTATGTTTATGACGTTAGGACGTCCCGTTGTTCACCATAGTCTCCTGGGCATGGTTGGATGACGGTACCCTTCTTAACCTTCATACATATGATTGGTTGGTAATTAGTTTAATTCTGTTGTTTGCCATAGTCTGTGGGCATGGTTTGGTGATGGAATCCATTCTAATTTATCTTCCTTTCATCTCTTTGAAAACTAGATCAACGGCAGTTCAGTAATTTTTTTAATTTTTGATGCAAGCATAAATTCTCCCTGATCTCTACAAGTGAATCCTCTGAATCCCTAGTTCCCTTCTTCTGATTTCTCTCAAGTTTATATAATTATTTCACCATTATTTCTCAAATTACATTCAGTTTAGATTTCATCTTAATCTAGTTCTAGTTCTACTTAGTTTTAGATAACGTACAAGTTTCAGTCCCTTGGGATTCGACCTCGGTCTTACCGAGTTATTACTACATCACAACCCTGTACTTGGGGAGTGAACACTTGTACACATCAAATTAAAATTATGATCCATTAATCTTGTTCACCACCTAGGAATATGTCTAAAGCACCATCAGAATTACAATATGTGAAACTTACACATATGAACAAGTCACTTGAATCTAACGATATACATGTTATACCTCTTGATCACTTCAAAAACTCACTTGTGTTCATCCATTTACAAAAATGACTGTACTACCACCTACATAATGACCAGATTACTAACCATTAAGTTTTACTATTTTAAACATGTCATTTGATCATCCATTATGTGATTTGATATATGTATATTCCTTAATTAATTTGGTAAATAACTCTTTATTCATAATAATTTAGATATAAGTCATTCTGTAAGAATTACTTAGAAATGTGCCTATAACCATGTATAACCATTAGATTTTTCAAAACTATTCTATCAGCAATAATTACGAAGATGTCATTAACTTAGACCCCTGAATTCTAGATCATATGGTTCTCATGATCTGTTTGATGTGAAATTTTATACCTTCCTTATGTATCATAAATTAACCATACATGTCAAATTTCAGCCCTTAGATTATTATAAAAGTGACCTAATTGACAAATCAGCCCCTTAACCGTTGATTTTGGTGTCCATCGAGCAAAGAAACCTCATGGGTAATCGTAATAGGATATTTCCCTTCATATGAACAACTTAGATTGCCGATCATATGGACCAAGTGTGAAATATGAAGACCCTACTTTGCTAGGCTTTTCCTTATGCGCGAAGTTATCCTTTCGAGGCTTATCAACTTCTTATAAATCTGAATCTTCCGATTTAATAACTTTTTGCCATCCATTGCAACTCAAATTTAGACCACACTCTGGTCTCATATGACTATAAGGTTATACAAAATTTATACCCCGATCTATGATCCTACACCATTGAAGGTTGAACCCAGATCCTTCATTTTGGTACAAAAGGGGAAATTTTAGATTTAGGCTTTTTCTACCATCGATCAACCACCAAATTTTATCCAACCATTTTTCTATCCTGACTACACATTTAAAATTGGAGAAACTTAATCCAAGCGGGATGTTAAACACACCCCTCTCACATGTCCACTCTTTTTAAAAAGGGGTGTGCATTCCCCTATCCACTCACATGCCCAACGCCCAAGGAGAAAGAGAGAAAAATAGAGAAAGAGAAAGAGAGAGAGAAAAAAGAAAAAGAAAAAGAAAGAAAGAGAAAGAGAAGGAGAAAGAGAAGGAGAAGCCTAAACGCCCTCTTCCTTCTCCATATGTATGGTGTCTCCCTCTTATTCAAGTGATGTCGTGATTCATGTGGAAACTTTTCATGTAGAAGTTTTCGTACACGGAGGATATCTACCTAGAATTTAGATCTAAGGCTTAGGTGAGGAATTCCTTTAAGCTTACATTAATTTTAGTTGATATGATTTATCTTGCCTTTTACGTACTTTCATGTTACTGTGATTTTCTCCCTGCAATTGTTTAATTTACCACCATCAATTATTTATCCTTTGGGAATTATGGTATGGTGTTAATTACGCGTGATCTTTATGTGGGGCAATGGATATAACCATTTCCCTTACCTTTTCCAATTTTGTTGAGTTAACCATTTCTACACTCCTCTTTTGTTGAGTTAGCTTATACTACTTTTCTCCTTTATTATATTAGCCTTATGCTACCTTCCTTTATGGCTTGGGCATGTGTCTTGAAATTCTAAAACTACCATAATTCAATATATTTTTCTATCGATGAAAGTGATTGTTAAAGGTATCACAACTAGTTATTCAAATATTTATTGTGGACCTAATGCGTTACGGGTAGCGGCCCTCTTGGTCGGCACATAATTTCATTGGTTGATTGGCTTGGTGCATAATTAATGTAAGTAAATCACCATGCGTGTTACATCACTTCTCGAAATTTGATGTCGCAAATAGTCGCTTTATGAACACATCGTGTCATGTAAATTCCCCAATCGCATTATTGTGTCACCTTGAGATGTTCGCATAAATTCATTTTAACATTGGACACACCGATAAATCTCCGTTGTGTGAGAATGTGAGGCAAGTCAGACATTTTGAACTACTTTCCACACTATGATAATGATCAATACGTATGATGAGCTGCACACACTTTGCTAGGCATGCATTCATATATATTAGTTGCACATACTGATACCCTTTATAGTGGTGGAGTACGAGGCATATCAAAACCCTTATATTACTTTTATGAATCTCTTAAATTACTGTTAATCTTAAAGGATAACCATTACTATAAGTAGGGCATTGACACTCTCCAACTGTACAGATAATGCAATTGATGAACAGATTGAAGACCTAGAGGACCATCTCCCTATGGAAGATTATACTAAATACATAAGAAGATAGTTTTATGATTTAGTTTTATATTTTTGTTGCAAACTCGATAATATAATAAGCTCCCATTGAGTGGACATTTGATAATTTGTTAAATTCTTTTACTCTAATGGAATGATAAATACAATTGATTTACTCTTGTGAATGGTTACCATCGTGAATGTATCTGGATGTGATCTAAATGAAAAAAATAGGGTACAATTTTGAAGCATCCAATTCATTTAATTATTAACACCCGATTTTCTCGGGCATGAGTATAAACTCTGATCATGAAAATTTAGGATGTTACATAGGGAATCTCCCTGTTAAGTAGGAGGATATACCGAGATTCTTAGAGACAATCTTGGGATCGTGATTACAGGCGAATGGATTCCGACTTCGGGGGTGTCTTCCTCAAATAAGGTCAGACTACCCGGAAGCGATGTAAAAACGTAATCGGAGGCTGAACTTACTGCGGCCGACCTGACCTTCCCTGGAGGCCGAGCTTACTTCGACCGACCCGACCTTCCCTAGAGGCCGAGCTTAATTTGGCCGACCCGCCTTGGAGGTCGGATTGAGGAAACAGTATTGCACCGAAAATGTGTTAGACGAGATCCTAGGGAAGCTCGTCCACACATGCCGAGCATGGAGGTGACCTTCTATATACAAAAAAGGTATTTGTGATGTCCAATTTCTATAGCCTTTAACTTCTTCATGAGTCCTGATAGCCTCTTCAGATTACCTCTCACTAGCCTTATGTCGGACGCCTGTTCCAGACCGATGTAAGGGAAACACTAATCTCATCCATGCCGACCTGGGCTTACATCGACCTAAGTTGAGTCGATCAAGATCGTGTCGACCTTCCTCCTTGATCGAGCAGTCTGATTTTTGAGGTAGACCATTAGTCCCGAAGACAGGATGTCAAACTTCTTCGACTCTAGGCTCGTTTATCCAATTGAGTGCGTAAGACTTCGACCTAACCTTTCTTTAATGGGTCGGCCCATTCTTTCCCATAAAACCAAGCCCCCCTGCTTCTAAGTTTGCAGAGAGGACTTTAGAAGTAGATCGAACTCAATCAAGTCAGAAAGTTATTTGTCTCGGATACTGAATCACCCCGTTATCAATGCTATATAAGGTGGCAGGCACGAATATCCGAGCATATCACTGATCATGTACGGTTCCCTCGAGGTTACATCCCATGGCTCGAGGGCACGTGAGCTTTCAGAGCGCCTTTTCGACGCTGGGCGCTTACGGTAACAACATGTGGCTTGACCTTGATAATGAAGTCATGCGGCGAGTGGGGGCAGGCCATATGTTGAGGCGGGAGACTTGAGGCGTTGCTCTGGCTGTGCATTGATGGCGAGCCATTAATGCCTATATGACTAGGGTCTCCATAAAAAAGTAGAGAACCCTGCTCGTGCGAAGGGTTCCTCTCTCTTTTGCAATTCTTTCACCAACCCTTAACTCAGCATCGGGTCTCCAGAGCTGTCGGCACCGAATTTGGTGATCGGGATTCCTATGAGTCCGATCTCTGGGTTTAGGGCATGACAGAAGTTGGTATCGGAGCATAACTTGGGAATACCTCAAGATAACATCACATATCTATTGATAGTTACCCTGCACTCTTGATTGTTGAGAACCTAGAATGGTTAGATCCCCGAGTTTAAATAACTTAGAGATTTTCTGATATAGATCCCTACTGTTAAAATTGTGAGGCTGCATAGTATTCTATTTACGATCATTTCTGTTCCGGGATCCGAAGATTAGTAAGGTCACCATAGTGTTGATGATGCATCTTGGGAGGGCGAGGTTGAGATTAGAGAGCGCTATCTTAATCCTTTAGTAGATTGATTGTGCCTTGACTTATATACTTGATGATGTTTCCTCTTCCATTGTCTGTTTTGTAAATTTTGAGGATAAAATTTTTTATTAGGAAGGGAGAGTTGTGAGACCTGTATCCTAGCCCGTACCATTTAGTATGCCTCCGCAGTCCTCCTGGTTGAATTCCGGTGACCCACGATCTATTATCGGCATTTGCGCGCGATCCTGAGTTGTGTCCCATATATCAAAGTCGGCTCGACTCGAAACTTATACCCTTGCGACCACGCCGTCGCCGCGGTTCCGACGCTCGTATTAGCGCCAAGGAAATACACGGGCTAGGAGATGTGGGTCTGCATTTAGTTTAAGAAAAATGCCGCGCTTTGCAAAACTCAAGAGAAATGTCCCATCAATCGAGTACACATCAATCAATCATGTCCCATCCCCAAGTACAATCACCCTTCCACTAAATTCAACTCTCTCTTACAACCAAGTATACCTATCCATCACTCACCATCCCTCTCTCCCATCACTTCTCTCCCATCATCTCTCTCTCTCTCTCATTCTCTCTCATTCTCCAAGCAATACACGTCCAAGCAAGCTCCATGAGAGAGCTTTATGTGGCCCACTTCCTATCTCTCATCCCCACCTTCCAAAATTAAACTCAACCGTTGAAATTATTCAATTGGATCTCTAACATGCATTGATAGAAGAAGAAGTCCAAGAAGATCTACCGGGTGGGTGATTTTCTGTTTTAATTTTGTGATATAAGGGATCACTTATGGTAGGATCTACCTTGATTTATGTTTTGTATCTAGAGGGGCCCATAGTAGCGGGGCCCCTCCATCACCATCTCTCTCTCTCTCTCTCTCTCTCTCTACGAGTGATGGCTGGTGGTCCACCTTGATGCATGATCTGATCCACACCGTCGATGGTGTTGTGGACTGCACCATAATGTATTCGTTTCATCCACACCGTCCAGATGATCTGAACTGTGTTCGATTGTTTGGATGGCGCTATACCACCCTGACCATGATGTATGGCTTACATCCACCTCGTCCATATCACGGTGGACCTCACCATGATGCACGTGTGGATCCTCACTGTCCATGCCTTGGACGATTTGCCACATCGTTGTATGTATTCCATCCATCGTCCATCTATCTGGACACTACTCAAAAGAAATAAAAAAATATAATAAAACATATATAAATATATAATATAATAATATATCAACAATATATATATATATATATATATATATATATATATATATATATATATATATATATATATATATATATATATATATATATATATATATCATGTGTGGGCCACACCACGTGTCACGCCCCAAACCCAAAAATCGGATTCACATGAATCCCAATTGCCGAATCCGGTGCCGACAGCCTTCGTAGTGCCCCATTCTCGACTCCTGGTAATTAAATGCCAGATTTCGATCCAGGGATCGTACAAGGAGGATTTTCAGAATGAATTTTTTTTTTTATAATGGAGCATAACCACAAGCATAACCAAGTCACAAAACAACATCACCACATATCCACTATATAAAAAACTTTAAGTACAATACGGAAAGGGAAATACAAGGTGATCAAAAAGCTCCAAAAGGTCCTGATACGCACTCCTGCCTCAGTGGTGCTGCTGTCCAACGCTACCTGTACGCAACTGTCGTGCATAAGTTTACAAAAGCTTAGAGGGTGGTGTAAGTGTGTATGTAAGGCAAACGCCAAGTGTACAGTATCAGAGCAATGCGGAAGTATGCGATAAGTCCATAGAATTAACCATGCCAAGGCTATGTAATGCAAGACGTGAATACTATCAGCCATACCAAGGCCATGCGATGCGAGATATGAATGTCATTGGCCACACCGATGCAATGCAAGGCCTACATAGCCGAATGTCATATGAGAAATGCAATCCAAGAAAGTCGGTACTCCTCAAGTACACATATCAGTACCGTTCCTCTCTGGATATCACCGGGGTCTAATACACTTTGCAGAGACTGCCACCTCCCTAGCTGCACAGTCAAGCAAGCGGAATAGACCTCACTATCCGCCTAACCAGTAGTCTGTCAATACCTACCCGGCTCGTCGATAGCGGACTCATTTGTGAGCTGGTCAAACTCAGCCAAGCTTATAGCCCCCTCACTCAGGCGAATAAGGCCACACCCCCTTCCAACTGATCACGATACAGTGGGAGACGCGGCCTACTGGTATTCGGCACTCGGTCGCTCGTGTATCCACTCGGTCGCTCGTGTAGCATCTCCTGGTACCAAAAAGGTTTTGAAACTTTCACCCAAGGACATCCTAAGTGCCCACAGTGCTAGAACCAAGTATTTTCGGTATCCGATACAGCCATCCACAATGTACCTGTGGAGCCACGACCCTGATGTCGCTAGGGCGTGCGGTGATCAGGTCACACATATGCGAGATGCATGAATCACGCCGTCAAATCATGCAGAAATCCAGCGCGTACTGCGTGATCATGTGGGGCACTTTGTCTCATAACGGGTCCCATAAGTGGTCTGTCCAATGGCATATGCTATGATCAGTCACTACTCAAATTAAGCATACATATGATGCATATGGGTATGAGTCATGGGATTATACTAAGCATGTTATAAAGCGATGAATAGTAATGAGTATAGGCCTATCAATGGGCCCTAAGGAGAGTTACAATGCGGACATTTAACCAACATTGTACTTACAATGTGGACGTCAAACCAACATTGTTCCTTAGGCACGACCCATCATAAATATCATTACATGAACCATGGGAAGTCACACTTTGCAATGGACCCTAAGGTTATCCCGTTGGGCCTCGACCCATGGGCCTTAGATACATCAAATGGGTTGAATCACATGTGTAAGACTCGTATTTTAGTCCATACCGTTCCGTAGACTTCCGCGGTCTTACCGATCGAATTCCTGCAACCTTCGACCCTTAACTGATATTAACGCATGACCCTGATTCATATGACGTCAACCTGTTTTGACTCGATCCGAGTTCTGTACCATAACGACCGTGCCGTCGCTGCGGTTCCTATGCCACGACTCGCGCACCGAGGCGATACCCTGGTCGAGAGATGTAGGCTGATGTTCTGTGCTAGGAAACGCCGCGCGTTGTGAAACCCGAGAGAATCTCTACGAGATGTCACATCAATCCCATCAATACATCAATCAATCAATCCATCACATGTCAAGTACACATCACCTTTCACCCATTCCCAAGCAACCACAAAAGTCAAGCTTTTCTTACAAAGCCCATACCTCTCTTACACAAAAAGCCATAAAAGTCAAGGTTTTCTTACACAACCATCATTCACCACATCCATTCATCACCCATCTCTCTCTACAACACTCTCTCTCTTTCTCATTTTCCCATCTCATTCTCCAAGCAAGCTCCATACGTATGAGATTTCTCCAAGCTTTCCAAAACTTCAAGGTGGCCCACTTTTCTACCCCACCATCTCCCATCTCAACCATCCATTTCCTATCTCCTCCATTGAAATCCAAGTTAAGGTGCTAAGGAACCCATAGGAGCAAGAAGATCGGACGGTGGGTGCTTTATAACGTAGTTCTTTGTGTTTTTAAGGTGGGCCAAGTGAGGCCAACCGATCAATGGTTTGGATCTCACTTGGGACCCTAATGTGTGGCCGATGACCCACTAGGATCATCATGATCATTCCATGATGGGGCCATTCTCCATGGACCCCATCATGATGTTTATTTCATTATGAAGGTCATCTAGACCGTTCATATCGGTGGGGAACGGATCTCCACCGTTGATTTCATTTTCAGTAAACCCATGTGTACAAGGATCCATTTGATTGTATGATTCATTGCAAGGGAGGGCCCATAGTATCGGGGTCCCTTCATCACACGCGTATCCCACTCTCCATCTCTCTCACCCTTTTTATTTCTTTTTATTTTATTTTATGTAATAGGGTTGTGTGGCCCACTTGAATGGACCCCACCTCGAAGTATCTATTTGATCCAACCTATCTTCAAGTGGGGCCCACCTTATGTGTTATGCATACACTATCCTCCATGGGGTGGCCCACCATAAGCATGGGCCCCACCTCCAGTGAAATTACGCGCAGCGTCTAGCGTCCAGGGACGCTGGACGTGGGATGGATAATAACACAAATATCAGTTTATTTTTCAAGCTTGGGAGTGACCCACTCTCATAGGCCCCACCTTGATGTATATATCCAATCTAAGCCGTCCATCCTCTTACTCACATAGTTTTAATCGTTGAGTAGAGGAATGGGGCTGATCCGAGGTTCTGGTGGGCCATAGCATTGGGAACATTGGTGGTTACCATTAAGGAATTTTTTGACGTTTCTGTACATCTAAAAATCACAAACTCTGGACTCATTGGGACGGCCTCGAGCCACTGTACACAATGGACGGAGTGGATTCTCAAGTTTCGGACCCCACATGCGAAAAACCCCAGAAAAATGGGTTTTTTCCAATTTTTACAAGAGGCAAGGCCTCTGCCTGGGCAAGCGGTCATCCAGCCACCCACGACTGCTTCCGTGGGCCCCACCATGATGTATATGTTAGATCCACGCCGTTCATGAGGTGGGTCCCCTCCTCAGGTGGGCCCCCTCCAAATTTCAGCTCGATCTAAAACTCAGGTGGCCCACACCATAGGAAACAGTGGGATAGTACCTATACCATTGAAATTCATTTTTGGGCCCACAGAAGTTTTGGATTGATTTGAAATTTGTGTTTTCACTTCATCCAGGTCTGAGTAACCTTATGAGTGGGTTGGATTTCAAATAAACATTGGGGTGGGCCCCACTTGGAGCCCACAGTGATATATCTATCTTATATCCACCGTCCAGGCGGACGGTGGAAGCCCACCTTGATATTTGTGCTGACGGTGGAGCTGGAGCCCACCTCGTGGTGTTCTGTCCACGCCGTCCATCCCTAGATGGTGGGCCCCACCATGTTTTATGTGTTATATCCACACCATTCATTTGGAACGGTGGGACTTACCCCTGACCGTGACCCTATGAACAGTTTGGATTGTAAATAAACATCATGTTGGGCCCAGTTTGGATGGAAAATAAACATTTTGTTAGGCCCATGGGATTGGACCCATTTGATGCATTTTAAAGCCCATGGAAGTAGGCCCATTTGATTTGTATAAGGCCTATGGGTTAGGCCCATTTGATTATATAAGGCCTATGGGTTAGGTCCATCTGATATATATAAGGCCTAGGGGTTTAGGCCCACTTTGATATACATGTAAGGCCTATGGGTTAAGGCCCATTTGATGTACATATGGGGTCCAATTAGTGTGGCCATTTGTTGCATATAAGACCCATGAGATTAGGCCCTTTGAATGCAATCTAAGGCCCACGGGTTATGACCCATTGCAATGCACATAAGGCCCATTGGTGCAGTCCATTTATGTGGCTCATTTGATGAGTAAAAAGGCCCATATGATATGGCCCATTTGATGTATTTAAGGCCCAATGGGATGTACCTAAGGTCCATTGCAATGTGTGAGCCCAACACGGATTATGTAACGATGTTTGTGACAATCGTACCTTGGGAGAAATGTTGGTTTGACGTCCACATTGTAAGTATAGTGTTGGTTGGATGTCCACATTACGACTCTCTCTAGGTCCCCTTTGATAGGCAGTACTTGTTGTAGGCCGTCTAGGGCCATCTGCGTTGTAAGAATAGTTCATCACTTACTTACATGTTTAGTATAGTTTCATGGCTCATGATCATACGCATCATATGTATGCTTGATATGAGGATTGACTGATCATAGCATATGCCTTCGGGCAGGTTGTAAATGGGCTCCCGATTAGACGGTATTGCCCTACATGAGTGCACGTTACGTGCAAGGATGTGCTGCATGATTGGATAGTGTGATTCATGCATCTCGCATTGTGTGATATGGTTACTGTATACCCTAGCGACATCAGGGCCATAGCCTCCACAAACGTATCGTGGTTGGCAGGATTGGATACCGAAAATCTTGTTCTACATGGGGTCCTATAGATATCCCTAGATGAAAGTCTCTAAACCCTTATGGTACCAAGAGGTTGCTCCAACGTCTAGACCGAGTGGGTAGATGAGTGTTGAGTACCGATTACCAGACGATTGCGCTTTTCACTGTGTCGTGGTCGGTTGGAAGAGGGTGCGGCCTTACCCGCCCAAGTGTAGGGGGCAATGCTAGACTGAGTCTGACCACTTAGAGGAATGGGTCCGCTGTCGACGAGTCGTGCCCGATATTGACAGACGGATAGTGAGGTCTTTTCCACTTACCTTATTACGCGCGATGAGGCAGCCATCTGGTTTAGAGTGTACTAGACCCCGGTGATATCCCAGATTTGAGCAGTATTGATGTGTAGACATAGATGAGGATTTGTATGCTTGAGTTGCATTTTACATCGCATGGCCTTGGGATGACCGATATCATTCATGTCTTGCATCGCATAGCTTTGGTATGACTAATGGTTTTTCATGGATCCATCTGCATATTCCGCATTACTCTGATACTGCATGTTCATATTACTACCTTGAGCACACACTTTCACTACCCTCTAAGCTTTCTATAAGCTTATACACGACCGTTGCGTGCAGGTGACGTTGGCTCGCAGCAGCGTTGAGGCAGGAGCGCGTAGCAGATCGTTTAGAGTTTTTGTTCATTCTCATTGTATTTCCCGTTATGCTCATTGTAATTGTAAAGTTTTTTATCATAGTGAAAATGTAATGGAGTTTTTGATTGTTGTTTGTGGGTTATGCCTTTGGTTATGCTTATTACGAATCAAACTGCCGTTGAAAATTCTCCTCGTAGCATCCCAGGATCGGAACCTGTCGAATGGGCGCTAGGAGCCGAGAATAGAATTCTACGGAGGCTGTCGACGCCGGATTCGGCGATCGAGAATTTTGTGAGCCCGGTTTTCGAGTTTGGGGCATGACAGAAGTTGGTATCAGAGCATAACTTGGGAATAATCGAGAACAACATTACATATTTGCTATGAGTGTAGAATGACTAAGTTCCGAAGTTCGGATAGTGTAAGACCCGTATCTTAGTCCGTACCATTTCATAGACTTCCGCGATCTTACCGATCCAATTCCGGCAACCTTCGACCCTTAACCGATAGTCACGCGCGACCCTGATTCTTTCACCGTCAACCCGAGTCGACTCAACCCAAGACCAATACCATAGCAACCGTGCCGTCGCCGCGGTTCCAATGACGCGACTCACCCGCCGAGGCTATACCCTGGTCGAGAGTTGTAGGCCGACGTTTGGTGCGAGGAAACGCCGCGCGTTGCGAAACCCAAGGGAATCTCTATGATGTGTCACATCAATCACATCAATCCCATCAATCAATCATCTATCAATCCATCACATGTTAAGTACACATCACTTTCACCCCTTTTTCCAAGCAAGCCACAAAAGTCTTCCATGCCCATACCTCTCTTACACAAAAGGCCTCAAAAGTCAAAAAGGTCTTGCACACCCATCACCACCACATCCATCACTCCATCCATCCATCACTCTCTCTCTCTCTCTCTCTCTCTCTCCCCCTTTACAACTCTCTCTTTCTCTTTCTCATTTCAAACTCAAAAAAATTCCAAGCTCCATACGTATGAGAGCTCTCCCAAGCACTCCCAAAATTCTAAGTGTGGCCCACCTTCCCTACCCCATGATCTCCCCATCCTAACCTTCCATTCCCCATTTCCTCCATTGAAATCCAAGCTAAGGAGCTAAGGATCCCATAGGAGCAAGAAGATCGGATGGTGGGTGCTTGATCATACTAGATTTTCATGTTTTTGAGATGGGCCAAGTGAGGCCAACCGATCAATGGTTTGGATCTCACTTGTGACCCTAAGAGGTGGTCGATGGCCCACTAGGATCATCATGATCATTCCATGATGGGGCCATTCTCCATGGACCCTATCATGATGTTTATTTTCTTTTCAAAGGTCATCTAGACCGTCCATGTTAGTGGGGAAAGGATCTCCACTGTTGATTTTAGATTTCGGTGGTCCCACATGCTTTAAGGCCCACTTGATGTATGATTCATTGTAAGGGAGGGCCCATAATGTCGAGGTCCCTCCATCACAAGCGTGTCCCACTCTCTATCTCACTTTCTCTACTTCATTTTCTTTTTTTTTTTATATATTGTGTTTGTGTGGCCCACTTGAATGGACCCCACCTTGAGGTATTTATTTTGTCCAAGTGTCTTTCAAGTGGGACCCATCTTGCATGTTGTACCCCCATCATCCATCAGTGGTGGCCCACTTCAATAGGCCCACCACAATGTATTTTTCTAAAAGGCCAAACCGTCCAGCGTCTGGGACGCTGGACGTCCCTGTATAAAAAAGAAAAAGAAAAAGGGGACTTTTGGGGTGGTCCACTTGCTAACGCCCCACCTTGATGTATAGTTCTAATCCAAGCCGTCCATCTTCTTAATCATCCCGTTTTAGGCATTGAGCCAAGTGATGGGGCTGGTTGGAAGATCTGGTGGGCCGTAGCATCGAAGAATGCATCATCACCTTTCAAGGATACTTTTCTTATTTTATTTCATTTTCTAATCATCAAAAAAATTCAAACTCTAGACTCTTTGGGCTCGTCTTGAGCCAGGGAAACTAATGGACGGAGTGGATTCTCATGATGCGGACCCCACACAATGAAAACCCCGAAAAAATAGTTTTCCCTGATTTTTTGCAAGAGGCGCTACCTCCTCTCTGACAGCAGAGTAGCAGCTGCACGCTGCTGCGTGCAGCGTCAGCGGGCGAGAGGTCATACAGCCACCCACGGCTACTGCCGTGGGCCCCACATGATGTATATGTCTGATCCACGCCGTTCATGAGGTGGGTCCCCTCCAAAGATCAGCCTGATCCAACGCTCCAGTGGCCCACATCACAGGAAACAGTGTGAATGAACATCTACCATTGAAACAAATTCTGGGGCCCACAGAAGTTTTGAATCAAGTTGAAATTTGTATTTTTCTTTCAACCAGGTCTGTTTGGCCTTATCAACGGGTTGGATGCCAAATAAATATTACAGTGGGCCCCACATGGGACCCACAATGATGTATGTGTTTTAAGTCCACCGTCCAGTGGATGGTGCCACCCACCTTGACGTTGTATTATCTCCACCATCCAGCGGACGGTGGAGCCCTCCGTGATGCTTATGTTATCCCCACTGTCCAGCGGTAGTGGGACCCGCCATGATGCATGTGATGCATCTAGACCGTCCATCCACTTGATTTGTAAAAAGGGCTATGGGTTAGGCCCATTTGATTTGTAAAAGGCCTATGGGTTAGGCCCATTTGATTTACAAGAGGCCTATGGGTTTAGGCCCATTTGAATTATAAAAAGCCCATGAGTTAGGCCCCCTTTGATTTATAAAAGGCCCATGGGATTGGGCCCATTTTGAAGCATTCTAAGGCCCATGAGATTGGGCCCATTTGGAAGTATTCCAAGGCCCTTGGGATTAGGCCCATTTGATTTAGTTAAGGCCTATGGGTTTAGGCCCACTTAATCTATATAAGGCCTATGATTAAGGCCCGATTGATGTAGTCTAAGGCCCATGAGTCGAGAGCCAATTGATGTAGTTTAAGGCCCATGGGTTATGATCCATTGCAATGCACATAAGGCCCATTGGTGTGGCCCATTCATGTGACTCAATTGAAGAATAAAAGGCCCATATGACAAGGCCCATTTGATTTATTTAAGGTCCAATGGAGTGTACTTAAGGTTCATTGCAATGTGTGATCCCAACACGGGTTATGTAGCGATGTTTACAAAGATCGTGCCTTGGGAGCAATGTTAATTTGACGTCCACATTGCGAGTGTAATGTTGGTTGGATGTCCACATTACGACTCTCCTTAGGGTCCATTGTTAGACCCGTACTTATTGTGTATAGGCCGTCTAGGCCCATTTGCATTGTAAGGATAGTTCATATCATTATTACATGTTTAGTATAGTTCCATGACTCATGATCATACGCATCATATGTATGCTTGATATGAGAGTGACTGATCATAGCATATGCCTTCGGGCAGATTGTTTATGGGACCCTGATTAGGCGGTGTTGCCCTACATGAGCGCACGATATGTGCAGGATTAGTTGCATGACTGGATAGCTGATTCATGCATTTCGCATTTGTGTGACATGGTTATTGTACGCCCTAGTGACATCGGGGCCGTAGCCTCCACAGACAGATCGTGGTTGGCAGGATTGGATACCGAAAATCTCGTTCTATATGGGGTGCTATAGATATCCCTGGGTGAAAGTTCCTAAACCCTTATGGTACCAAGAGGTTGCTCCAACGTCTAGACCAAGTGGGTAGATGAGCGTTGAGTGCCGATTACCAGACGGTTGCGCTCTCCACTGTGTCATGGTCGATTGGAAGGGGGTGTGGCCTTACCCGCCCGAGAGTAGGGGGCAATGCTAGGCTGAGTCTGACCAGCTCGAGGAATGGGTCTGCTATCGACGAGTCGCACCTGATATTGACAGACAGATAGTGAGGTCTCTTCCACTTACCTTATTGCACGTGATGTGGCGACAATCTGGTTTAGAGTGTACTAGACCCCGGTGATATCCCATATTTGAGCTGTATTGATGTGTGGACATAGATGAGGATCTGTATGCTTGAGTTGCATTGCACATCGCATGACCTTGGGATGGCCGATACCATTCATGTCTTGTATTGTATAGCCTTGGTACGGCTCATGATATTATGGATCCATTTGCATATTCCACATTACTCTGCCATTGCATGTTCATATTACTACCTTGCGCACACACTTTCACCACCCTCTAAGATTTCTATAAGCTTATGCACGACCGTTGCGTGCAGGTGACGTTGGTTCGCAGTAGCGTTGAGGCAGGAGCACGTTGCAGATCGTTTTGGAGTTTTTGTTCTTTACCATTGTATTTCCCTTTATGTTCATTGTACTTGTAAAGTTTTTTATTATAGTGAAAATGTAATGGAGTTCTTGATTTTTATTTGTGGGTTATACCTTTGGTTATGCTTATTACGAATCAAACTGACGTTGAAAATCCTCCTCGTAGCATCCCAGGATCGGAACCTGGCGAATGGGCGCTAGGAGCCGAGAATGGGGTTCTACGGAGGCTGTCGACGTCGGATTCGGCGATCGGAAATTTTGTGAGCCCAGTTTCTGAGTTTGGGGCGTGACAGATAGCTTAGCGACCTTCCGTTATAAACCCTTAACGTGCGTGCCTTCGAGAGTTTTGAAGTTGATAGGCACCTTCACTCTTTCCTGTAGGACATGCTGCCCAGGAGAGTTATCCGATCGACTCCCGGACCACCACCTGAGGATCCCGCACCACCACCTGCGACTCCCACACTACCACCTACGATGCCTGTTCCACCACCAGAGATTCCTACTTTCCATCCTGAGTATCCTGCTCCTCCTCCAGAGACCGGTGCGGAGCCGACCGTATCCGTGAGTGTTTCTCAATTGTAGCAGATGTTACAGGCTGTGACAGCTGCACTCCATGGGCAGAGCAGGCACCCCGTTATTTCACCAGCACAGGCAGAGCAGGATCATGCGAGTGCCCTTCTTCGAGAGTTTCGACGGCTAGATCCCCCGCGTTTTCAGGGTGAGCCGGTCCTGACTATAGTTGAGAGATGGCGTGCTGATGTGGAGAAGGTATTTGAGATGATGGGATGTACGACTGAGCGGCGAGTTCGACTGGCCGTATTCCTTCTCCATGGTGAGGCTGAGCACTGGTGGGCATCAATCTCTCGAGCAGAAGGCACTGATTTTGTGTGGACTTGGGAGGATTTTGTGGATCGGTTCGACCGACAGTACTTCCCTGATCACATCCGACGACACCGAGCGTTGGAGTTCGAGGCCCTGGTGCGGGGCGATATGACGGTGGCTCAGTATGCAGCTCGTTTCGTAGCACTGTCCAGGTTTGCACCTTACCTTGTTGATGACGAGGAGCGGAGAGCCCACCGCTTTGAGGATGGCTTGCGTTACGGTCTTCGCAGTCATGTTATTGGCCATGAGCTTCCGACTTTTGAGGAAGTGGTGCGGAAGGCATAGATTTTTGAGACTGAGTGGGCTGGTTCTCAGTCTGATCGCGGTCAGAGGAGGGACCGGAAGAGGCAGGCTTCTTCCAGTGATTCCCAGCAGCGCCGACCATAGCAGCAGAGGCGCACAGGTCACCCAACCTTCCGAGCACCAGCAGCATCGGCAGCACCTCCACCACTACCTCCAAGACAGTTCATCGGCACTTATTTTAGGTACGGTGTGACGGGACACAGTTCATGGGAGTGTCCCAGCCCCCAGTAGCAGCAGCAGAGAGGTCCACAGTAGTAGAGGGCTCTGCAGCAGCCTCCACCGCAGCAGCAGAGACCCCCACAGCAGCAGCGACAACAGCCCCCACCACCTAGGCCACCCCAGCAGCAGCATCAGCATCAGCACCAGCCTCAGAGGCCGCAACAGCAGAGACAGCAGTTTCGACCGCCTCAGCGACCCCAGCAGCAGCAGCCGTACGCTCAGAGGGGACAGGCACCTCCCCAGCCAGCTCAGGCTAAGTTTTATGCAGCTCAGCAGGACCCGCAGTCTTCTGGAGGAGTTGTTGAGGGTATACTTCTAGTTTCTGCATGCATTGCACGTGTACTGTTTGATTCCGGTGCATCGCACTCTTTTGTGGCCGAGAGCTTCTGTCGATTGATTAGCTTATCGTTGGAGTCTACTGGTGAGAGCCTATCAGTATCGACTCCCTTGGGGAGGACTGCAGTGTTGGGCCGATTTTGTTCATCTTACCCCGTTCTAGTTGGGGATATCTTTCTGCCTGCCGATCTGTTTGCATTGTCGATGTCTGAGTTCGACGTCATCCTGGGCATGGATTGGCTCACCGAGTACTATGCCATATTGGACTGCACTGCGAGGATAGTCATGTTTTGTATACCCGGTGTGCCGCAGTTCCAGTTCGTTGCTGAGCCCAGAGGAGAGAGGTTGTTTTGTTTGATGTCATGTGCCTTAGAGGAGCTTGTTGCCACCTGCGTCGACCATTTGCCCTTGGTTTGTGATTTTTTCGATGTGTTCCAGGAGATTTCATGATTACCGCCTCGCCGACTCATGAGTTCCAGATTGATCTCGTGCCTGGTACCGCCCCTATTTCGAAGGCCCCGTATCGTATGACACCGTTGGAGTTACGGGAACTGCAGAAGCAGTTGGACGAGTTGCGAGAGTTAGGTTTTATCTGTCTGAGCAGTTCGCCGTGGGGAGCGCCAGTACTCTTCGTGAAGAAGAAGGATGGTTCGTTGAGGCTCTGCGTTGACAACCGCGAGCTCAACAAAGTCATGATCAAGAATAAGTACCCACTCCCGAGGATTGATGATTTGTTCGATCAGCTGCAGGGTGCACAATTCTTTTCGAAGATCGACATGCGTTCCGGTTATCATCAGATTCGGGTCCGAGATGAGGATATTTCGAAGACAGCATTCAGGACGCGTTACGATCATTTTAAGTTTCAGGTCATGTCCTTCGGATTGACCAATGCACCTGCGGTCTTCATGCAGCTGATGAATGAGGTCTTCCGCCCTTATCTCGATCAGTTTGTTGTACTCTTCATCGATGACATCCTGATCTATTCGAGGACCCGTGAGGAGCATGAGCAGCACTTGGAGATTACTTTACAGACCCTCCGCGCACACCAGCTGTATGCGAAGCTGGAGAAGTGTGAGTTCTAGCAGGAAGAGGTGAGGTTCCTCGGTCACGTGGTGACGAGGGAGGGTGTCGCAGTAGACCCCTCGAAGGTCGAGGCAGTGCGTCAGTGGGGCCAGCCCACAACTGCTACAGAGATCTATAGTTTTCTTAGTTTGGCGGGCTACTACCGGTGTTTTATTGAGGGCTTCTCACGTATTGCAGCCCCACTGACTAGGTTAACTCGGAAGGGCGCAGAGTTTATTTGGAGTGAAGCCTGCGAGCGAGCATTTATGGAGTTGAAGGATCGTCTGATGTCTGCTCCTGTCCTCACTTTTTCCTCTGGAAATGACGGTTTTATTGTATTCACTGATGCCTCGCATATTGGTTTGGGTGCTGTCCTGATGCAGCACGGGAGACGAGTGGCCTTCGCGTCTCGTCAGTTTAAGGTCCATGAGCTGAATTATCCTACGCATGACTTAGAGCTGGCCGTAGTTGTCTTCGTACTGAAGGTGTGGAGGCACTATCTTTATGGGGTCAGGTTCGAGCTCTTCTCTGATCACAAGAGCTTGAAGTACCTCTTCTCACAGTCTGAGTTGAATATGAGACAGAGGCGCTGGATGGAGCTCCTGAAAGATTATGATTTTGACCTTCAGTACCACCCGGGCAAGGCGAACGTGGTGGCAGATGCCCTCAGCCGTCAGCCACGAGGCCTAGTAGCGGATATGATGATTCAGGAGTGGCGGATGCTTAAGGATATCGCAGCATATGATTTTGAGTTCGGCCTGCAGTCTTCTATTGTGCAGTTATCGAGCCTGTCGATTCAACCCTCTCTTGTTGCTAGGGTGATCGAGGCTCAACAGGCTGATGAGTCGTTGCAGAGTTATATGGCTGAGGTGGCATCTAAGAGTCAGGCAGATTGGTAGATCGGTACAGACGGTGGACTTCACTTTAGAGGCCGATTATGTGTCCCGGATATTCCAGAGTTACGTAGAGATCTTATGACCGAGGCACATCGATCACAATTTTCTATCCACCTGGGCTCGACGAAGATGTACCATGATATGAGGCGACAGTATTTTTGGGCGGGAATGAAGTGTCAGATTGTCAGTTTTGTGGCTGAGTGTGACATGTGCCAGCGTGTCAAGGCCGATCATCAGAGACCTCCTGGTCTATTGCAGTCGTTGAGCGTCCCAATGTGGAAGTGGAAGCACGTGTCGACTGATTTTATTATGGGTTTGCCGAGGACTCAGCGCGGTCATAATGCCGTTTGGGTTGTTGTGGATCGCCTGACGAAGTCGGCACATTTTCTTGCGATGCGTGCGACTTGGCCTTTGGACCGGCTTGCGAGATTATTCATTGAGGAGATCGTGAGACTACATGGAGTTCCGGTCTCGATCGTTTTTGACCGAGACCCGAGGTTCACGTCTCAGTTTTAGAGGAGCTTCTAGCGAGCGATGGGGACTGATTTGCAGCTCAGCACCGAGTACCATCCGTAGACCGATGGCCAGACTGAGAGGGTCAACCAGATCCTTGAGGATATGCTTCGGGCCTGCGCGATTGATTTCGGGGGTAGCTGGGATGAGCATCTGCGATTGGCTGAGTTCACATACAATAACAGCTATCAGGCGATCATCAGTATGGATCCTTTTGAGGCACTATATGGCAGACCATGCAGATCACCGAGTTGTTGGACCGAGGTTGGAGAGCGTCGTCTCCTAGGTCCCAAGCTTGTGCAGGAGACGTCAGAGGCTATTTATATCATCAGGTAGAGGATGCGCACAGCTCAGAGCCGACAGAAGAGTTTTGCTGATCGTCGACGTCGTCCCTTGGAGTTTGATGTAGGGGACCATATGTATCTCAAGGTCTCGCCCATGAAGGGTGTAGTTCGATTTGGAGAGAAGGGCAAGCTTGCCCCGAGATTCATAGGATCTTTTGAGATCACTGGACGCGTTGCCGGCGATCTGGTTTAGAGTGTACTAGACTCCGGTGATATCCCAGATTTGAGCAGTATTGATGTGTGGACATAGATGAGGATTTGTATGCTTGAGTTGCATTTCACATCGCATGGCCTTGGGATGGCCGATATCATTCATGTCTTGCATCGCATAGCTTTGGTACGATTAATGGTTTTTCATGGATCCATATGCATATTCCGCATTACTTTGATACTGCATGTTCATATTATTACCTTGCGTACACACTTTCACCACCCTCTAAGCTTTCTATAAGCTTATGCACGACCGTTGCGTGCAGGTGATGTTGGCTCGCAGCAGCATTGAGGCAGGAGTGCATAGCAGATCGTTTGGAGTTTTTGTTCATTCTCATTGTAAAGTTTTTGATCATAGTGGAAATATAATGGAGTTTTTGGTTGTTGTTTGTGGGTTATGCCTTTGGTTATGCTTATTACGAATCAAACTACCGTTGAAAATCCTCCTCGTAGCATCACAGGATCGGAACCTGGCGAATGGGCGCTAGAAGCCGAGAATGGGGTTCTACGGAGGCTGTCGGCGCCGGATTCGGTGATCGAGAATTTTGTGAGCCCGGTTTTCGAGTTTGGGGCGTGACAACATGGGCTTTACATTCATCAAATGGGCTGCGTTAATGGGCCTCACCAATGAGCCTTATGTACATTGCAATGGTCCATGATCCACGGGCCTCATATATGCCAAATGGGCTTAATCCCATAGGCCTTATATATATCAAATGGGCTTGGGATCGTGGGCCTTATATAGATTAAATGGGTCGGATCCCATGGGCATTGTATATGTCAAATGGGCCTAAACCCATGGGCCTTATATATATGCCAAATGGGCTTAATCCCACAGGCCTTATATGTGTCAAACGGGCCTAATCATTTGGGCCTTAGATATATACCAAGGTAGGCCTCAATGAATGGCCAAAATTAAATCAATAAAGGGCCCTATACACATGCCATGGTGGGCCCATTTGAACCATGGATCTGGCTCATTTTTAGCTCAAGCCATAAAAATAAATTTACAAAAATAAATGGACGGTTTAGATGCAACACATGCATTATGGTGGTTTCCACATAAAAATGGATGGATTTGACTCAACCTTTAGCTCATGCCCAAAAAAAAATGAGTTTTCAAGGTGATTGAACGGTTTGGATGCAACGCAAGCATCATGGTGGGGTCCACATGAAGGCCCACCATCATAAATATATTATGTATAATATAATATATAATTTATATACAGTATATATATACAATATTATATATAATATTATATTTTATATATATATATATATATATATATATATATATATATCTACACATACGCACACACACACACACACATGCACTCACACACCGTCTCCTGGACGGTGGATAGAACACAGGGGGGTTTCACCGTCCACTGTCAGTGAAAGTGACAGATACATCACTGTGGGTCCCATGTGGGGCCCACCATAATACTTATATACCATCCAATCTATCCATAAGGTCACGTAGGCCTAGATGAGGAGTAAAAACAAATTTCATCTTGATCCAAAACTTCTGTGGACCCCAGAAAGGGTTTCAAGAGTAGACGTTCAATCTTACTATTTCCTGTGATGTGGGCCACCTGAATCTTGAATTTGGCTGAAACTTGGAGGGTGGCCCACTGACTTGGGGGCCTACCAGGTGAACGGGTTGGATGGCAAATAAACTTTAAGGTGGGGCCTGGCCAGCAGTAGGCACTGCCTGCGACCCTGACACAGCAGCAGCAACGCTGCTGTTGTATTTTTTATTTTTATTTTTTTTAAAACTGTTTTTCAGTGGTTTTTCAAGTGTGGGGTTCGCATTAGGTGAATCCGACCTTGCCATTACATTCCATGGCTCAGTACAGACCAAACAAGCCCAATATTCAATATGTTTTGGGCCGTAGAAAGATCAAAAATGCATTTTAAAGGTGAAAACCTCTGTTTTCCAGACTATGGCCCGCCAACAAACTGGATCAGCTTCATTTTTTAGCTCAACGCCTAACATGATCCAAGGGATGGAATGGACGGTTCGGATTTAAAACATATATCAAGGTGGGACCTACATGAGCGGTACACCCAATGAGTTAAAAAATAAAATAAACTAATATTAGTGTTTTCCATGCAACGTCCAGTGTCCCTGGACGCTGGACGGTTGGGTATAACACATACGTTTGTGGTGGGCCCTGCTTAGGTGTGCTTAGGTGGGCCACCACATGGAGGATGGTGTGGGTACAACACTTATAAGGTGGACCCCATTCATAAACGGCTTGGATAAAATACTTACTTCATGGTGGAGTCCATCCAAGTGGGTCACAAGGCCATATGATCACAAGAAAAAAAATGAAAAAGAGAGGGAGAGAGGGAGAGAAAGTTAGAATGGGACATGCATGATGGAGGGTCCCCGGCATTATGGGCCCTCCCTTCCATGATCTACAACATAAATCTTTGCATATAGGCCCACCTAATCAAGAATCAATGGTGGAGATCCATTCTCCATGAAAATAAATGGTCTAGATGACCTTATTTACAAGCTAGGAAAGGTAAACATCATGATGGGGTCCATAGAGAATGGCCCCATCATGGAATGATATGGATAATCAAGGTGGGCCATCAGCCACATCTTAGGGTCCAAAGTAAGATCCACACCATTGATCGGTGGGCCTCACTTGACCCATCATAAAAATAAGTAAACTACCCTATAGAAGCACCTACCACTTGATCTTCTTGGTCCGTTGGGATGCCTAACTCCTTTTGCTTCTTTTTGATGGTGGATGATGAGATTTGGATGGCTAGGATGGAGATTTTTATATGGGAAAGTGGGCTACGAAAAATCACATTTTCTCACTTGGAGGAGCTTGGACGTGTGATGCTCTTGCTTGAGATTTTGAGATGAGAAATGAGAAAGAGAGAGAGAGAGAGAGAGAGAGAGAGAGAGAGAGAGAGAGAGAGAGAGAGAGAGAGAGAGAGAGAGAGAGACTTGTAAGGAAAGAGGGATGGATGATGGGTGAAAGGGTGAGGTGAGTGATGTGTGATATGAGTGATAGGTGAGGTGAGAGCTTGGTTGACTTTTGGGTTTGCTTGACTTGTGAAGAAAGAAAGCATGAGTGCTTTGTACTTGACATGAGAGGTGATTGATGGGATTGATTGATGTGATTGATTTGACATGTTATGGAGATTCTCTAGAGATTGCAAACGCGTGACATTTTCTCGAAATAAATGTCAACCCACATCTCTTAGCCAGGGTATCAGATCGGTACATGAGTCCCGGTGTTGGAACCGCGGCGACGGTGCGGTCGTAATGATACAAGTCTTGGATTAACCCGACTCAAATGTATAGGATATGATTTACGGTCGTGCACAACATTGACTATAGGTCGCGGATTATCGAAATTTGATGAGAAGGATCGTGAAAAGCGACCGAACAGTACGGATTAGGATACGGGTCTTACACCACGTGGACCCACGTGAACCGTTTTGATGGTGGGCTACCGTGGGGTGCGTGTTTTCCCCAGCCGTCCATCTGAATGGTCTGGGTGCACCATGATATATGTGTATATATATATTATATTATGATGGGCCTTATGTGGGACCCATCTGGTATGGGGAACGGATTGGCTGGGTGCCTCAACCAGCCATAGAACTACTGTATGTGGAACCCCACGTGTGTTATGTGTTGATTCCAAACCGTCCATCCTCCATAGGGCCTATATGGAGTATTTGTTTCCTCCACACCGTCTAGATAGTGGTAGACGGCGCTGGACAATGTTTGGATGGTTCTAATCTACATGGATAAAGGCTGGACATGCTGATTTACCTGGATAAATTTTAGACGGTGCCATCCAATGTTTGGATGGTGCTGATTTACATAGATAATGTTTGGATGGTGCTGATTTACATGGGAAATGTTTGGATGGTGCTGATTTACATGGAGAATGTTTGGACAATGCTGATCATCGTTAGTAGGCCATGTGCCCCATGGAATGATAGTGTACTGTGATACACATGCTACACCTACAACTATGGAAATGATTTTTTAGTGTGGTCCAAGCTCACTTGAGGCCTATTGGTGTGGCCCATCATGATGTATATTTGAGGCCCGTGTGTAGGGCCCACCTATTATGTATTTAAACCCCATGCATTGTGGCCCATTGTGATGTATTCAAGGCCCATGGGCAAGGCCTGATGTGATGTGTTGTAACGCCCGTGAAAAATCCATACTTGGACTCGAGTACCAACTCGACCCGAAATTGCGTAGAATTAATTCCTTTTGAAAATATGACTAAGTTAGCTAGCGCAACGCTAAAGTAGCTGGGAAATAGTCCCTGATCACTTTAAATACGTTCTACAAGACCCAAATCGAGTAGAACCAATGACTCTATAAAACTCTATAACCTCGGATCAAACTCTAAGCAGGTTTGTTCTCTGGACCACTTTGAATCTTTATATTGGATCTAGATCGCGCGTCGAAAGTCCGATACCTCCTATCTTAGACCGTTAGAACCGCCTAGCTGGACTTGACAATCATTTCAAAAATCAAGTCCAACCGATAATCACAGGCTATTTCATTGAGCCCGGACTGAAGAGAGTGCGAATAGGGACAGAATTAGAATTTCAAATTCAAATCTGGCACACGACTTGACGTGTCAGTATTTAACATTCTGACCGTCAGAATTCAGCCAAATTACACCCTCAGATCAGGAAAAATTTCTATTTCATATCATGAGACTTGCAGCCCTGATCTACGTGCGGTGACCGCTGAACTGAAACTGGTCCGCCACGCGCGATCTGCGAACCCTGCCGTACTGAAAACTTAATGCGTGCTAGATTCGATACGCATGAACTTAAGTCCGACCGCATTCGGCCAGGGGACCACCAGAAATCATCTTTTGGACCGAAACAGCCCCGATTTGGTTATGCACTAAGTAAACTTTGTACCGGAGCCTGTTTTGGGCATTTTTAAGCTTATAAAAGGGGTTGAAACCCTCACTCCTCTCTCCCATCCGAATTTGAGAGAAACCCTAGATTGAGAGAGAGAAAAGGTGAGAGTTTGTGAGAGAGATTGGAGGAGAATTTTCCCACCTTTGCACCACCTGTTGCAAGTCCCTAAGCAACACACTTTCATCACTCAGCCGGCGATTCCTCCGCGTTTTCAGGTAAGAACTAACCCTAGAAGTTGCTGATTTGAGGATTACTAGGATTCATAGCATGTTAGCTGACGTAACTCGTAAATTAGGTTCTCTTATTGCCGTAGACGAAGCGTATACGCTCCGTTCGAATTCACGCATCCATAAGAGATAAGGTGAGGATTTTAGATGCTTTGATTGACGGTTTTCAACTCTTTCAATGTCGTTTAATAGTAGATTATTGACGGCATCGCCGTTTGACATGTACAACATGCTATCCGTTTCCTGTTTCGTAAATCAACGAAGAATATGAGATTTAGGGTATTTTACTCATTTGTAGGAAGTGCTGATTTCATTCATATTTTGTTGATGTGATTAACATGAATTGTTGTCGCATTAGAATGTTAGGAATGCGTGCATAATTAGTTTGGCGAAGAGATTCGCCTAATTGCGCACTTCGGGTCGACATACTATATGTAGACTTAAGTGTGTAGTGTATGTGTTTGTATAAATGCTTGTATTAGTATGTATTGAATTAAATGATGTTATGAATTAGTTTGAGATTGATTTCTCAATTAATATGCTGACATAAATGATTTCCTACATGTTGACTATATGCATGATTTCATTATATGCATGAAATGTATGTGCTTGAAGATTTACTTAAGTTGTACGTTATAACATGTGTTAACATCCTCACATGGTTGTATTTCAATTCCAATACTCTCATATGATTTGCTGATGTGATTCCATAATTGTTTGGGACTAGACTTAGTCCAGGCAGTCGGTAACCGAGTGAATTCGTGGTTGGATGATCTTGGCCACGAATGACGCGTCGATGAACGCGGGCCGTGTTCTGGAGTTGGCGGCAGTGGTTAGGCCACACGAAGTGTTTTACGCACTTCATGTCGTTCGACTTTAGATGCGATCACGCTAGTCGAGCCCGTCAAGTAACCCGACTGGCCGATGTGTGTTCACCCTGCATGAGTCATAACTGCTTGAACCTAGGGTACTGAACTTACCATTGTAAACCCTGTTAACCATGGTACCTTGATCCACGAAGACTCATGAGCCGGGCACGGTGGTATGGGACACCGTGGTCGAGCTGTCGGCCTACGCTGGGGCCACAAACCTCCCCGTAGTGACCAGTGAGCACCTAGTCTCGTGAGCAGATTATGGTGGTATGCGACACTATATTCTTGCTGTCGGCCTACACTGATCAGGCGACGAGTCCTTTGTAGTGACCGCGAGCGTATTCTGAGTCTACGGGAGGCGACGACCCTTCAGTAGCAGTAGAGTACAGTAGGCCTGTATTGATAAGGTGATGAGGGAGCGGTGCAACGAGTATGAGCAACAGCCCTGGCAGCCCTTGCAGCGACCTATAAAAATATACATCGTATGAGATTGCTAGGAGTGACGACCCTAGACAGGATCTGTGTTGGGATTGATACAAGGGAAGTACCTTAGTTTCCCAATCTTGCTGTTTAAATGGATTAATAACAACTCAAAAATCATATCACCATTACATTGCATGTGCCTGGAAGATGTGGAGCACTGAGCGGGATGCACGCATGCCGCGGACGAAGATGGTGCCGTATGAGGGAGAATGTCAGTGAGGGCATCTATCATGTCATGTCATATTGCATTAACAACAGTATTAGGATTGTCTAATTTACTGCTTTACTATTATCGCATGATTGATTTGTGAACATGCTAATCCTTGCTCTATGATTCCATTGAGTTGATCACTCACTCCCACGTTACGGGATGGTGTTTGCAACACCCACCAGACCCTGTTGTAGATGCAGGTGATGCTGAGATCCAGGAGGCAGAGCCAGACTTTGACGAAGACCAGGACGAGTTCTCGTACATGCAGTATCACGATGGCTTCGCTTAGGTGACCTGGGTTGATGGGACTTTAGTGGGACTATTTTGAACATTTGATTTTGTTCATGTATATGTATATGAGACTCAGTGATGTATTCATACTTTAGAGACAGATGAGATCTACTTTGTTTTTCCTTACAGTGATATATATATATATATATATATATATTGTTTAGTCTTCCGCTTGCTTTTATCACTGGATCTGAAGTATGAATTGCAGTTTTGGTATACTTTTACTCATGTAAATGCTTTAACTCAGACAACATTGAATCATAATCATTTTTGTTGCATAAGTGACGGTCTGGAACTTGGGAGTTGAGTTTATACACGACCCCCGATTTTTAGGGTGTTACATGTGTTTAGGGCCCATATGATAAGGCATATTGAGATGTATTTCTAATCCATATATTGCGGCCCATTTGATGTATACGAGGCCCGTTGGTGCGGCCCAATGATACAGCCCACTTGATGTATACGAGGCCCATTGGTGTGGCCCATTGATACGGCCCACTTGATGTATATGAGGCCCATTGGTGCGGCCTATCGATACGGCCCACTTGATGTACATGAGGCCCGTTGGTACGGCCCATTAATGCAGTTCACTTAATGTACATGAGGCTCGTTGGTGCGGCCCATTGATACGGCTCACTTGATGTACATGAGGCCCATTGGTGTGGCCTATTGATACGGCCCACTTGATGTATATGAGGCCCGTTAGTGTGGCCCATTGATACAGCCCACTTGATGTACATGAGGCCCGTTGGTGTGGCTCATTGATATGGCCCACTTGATTTATATGAGGCCCATTGGTGTGGCCCATTGATACGGCCTATGGTGATTGTATGAGGCCATGGGCCCATGACATGTTTGGCTCTATGCGGACTACTCCTTGGGAGCAATGATGGTTAAAAGTCCACATTGATGGGTGATGATGGTTAAATGTCCACATTGTGACCTTCCTTTAGGCCCTTTTTTATGACGATTGTCGAGGCTAAATCCAATTGTCGAGGCCGATTCTGATTATCAAGGCCAATTCTGATCATTGAGATCGATTCCGATTGCCAAAGCCGATTCTGATTGTCGAGGCCAATTCTGATTGTCAAGTCTAATTGTTGATTTTGATTCCAATTGTCGAGGTCAATTCTGATTGTCGAGGTCGATTATCGATTTCGATTATCGAGGCCGATTCTGATTGTCGAGGCTAATTCTGATTGTCGAGGTCGATTGTCGATTCCAATTTCGATTGTTAAGGCCAATTCATAGCATACGAGTAATGAAAGATGGCTAATTTTGGATGATGTATCACATGCCCTGGTATCGTTTTGCTAGCTCTCATCCCATCAATAATACTGGTAGATAATTTTGGATGTTATAGCATGTGCCCTTAGTCGTGGTATCATTTCCCTAGCTCACAGACCATTGACTATCGGCCCACTTTTGGTGAGTTTGGCACTATGCACGTACTGGATGTACTTTTGCTGGTGACTGGCCACATGAAAAGGGTTTTGCCCAAAAGCCAACTGGATGAGCATCCTCAGTTGATATGCATTCACCCATCCATTGTTGAGTGTGAAATATTGCATATTTTCCCATATTTATACCTTGGTTTTATTAATATGATTGTGCTTAATCGATTTAATTATACATATTTTCATGTGCGAGGTGATATTAAGAGTTTAAGGTGAAATTGATGCAAAAAGGAAGATTTATGCTCAAAAGATTAGTAGATGAAGATTTGAAGATTTGGAAGTCATTAATGAAGAATTCACATGACAAAGATCTAAGAAAACCAAGTGAGGAATGAAAAGAATCAAAGATTTAAAGTGAAGAAACTGAATCCTGAAATTATCTCGAAAATAAACATATTCCTGAAATTGTCCCAAAAAAGCATATTCTGAAACCCTAAGTTTATTTTGAAAAACTGTGTAGAGTGCATAAATTTTAGGTTTCTAGATTTTTCTAAATCAGTGCGAAAGTTGGAGTTCCACAACTATAAATAAGACTCCCTAGGATGCTCCGAAGCATCTTATAGTGTTTGGAAAGGTCTCAAGGAGCATACACAAGGGTAGAGCAGCCACCAAAGAGTTTTTCTTCTTCCCTAGTTTATTTTTCATATTTTGTATAAGAGATTTGGTTTCAATCATGTCTATGGTTGACTAAATCTCTTAGCTAGGGCTGAGAGGTGAAGCTTGTAGCACTTTTGGATGTTTATTTAGCTTTGATTCTTATTTTTATTGAACTTCATGGATTTCTAGTTTGATATTAAGAGAATATTTTCAGTTTTGTACGATTTATTGTGACTCAAATTACAATAGATGTAGTAATAGTTTTAGTTCTTTTCCTTTTTTGAGATAATGAGATTGGTAAATCCCGTTGTTCACCATCGTCTCCTGAGCATGATGGGGTGATGGAATCCCTTCCAATCATTACAATTCTCTTCCATTGAGAATTAGGTCAATGAAAAGTTTAGATTTGATTTAATTATTTTATCATCCAATTGTGTTCCAAGAATAAAGTAAGGTAGCATCTTGATAGCTACAAGTGGATCCTTGGCACCCTATTTCTCACCTTTAAATTCATAAGTTTTAATAAACATTATTCACCATTACTCTCAATTATTCAGATTTCAATTTAGATCTTTTTCTAGTTTAGTTTTAGTTATTTTCAGAATACGTACAAGTTTAGTCCCTGTGGATTTGACCTCGATCTTACCGAGTTATTACTACATCGCAACCCTACACTTGGGGTTGTGAACAAGTTTTTGGCGCCGTTGTCGAGGACCATGGCTGCATTTATTTTTAGATGAATTAGTTTAAGATTAGAATTAGTTCTTCTTTTGTGTTTCTAAGTTAAAATTTTTTGTATTTATTTCTAGAACTAACTTTGTTTTCTATTTTGTAGAACCCTAGCATAACAACCTTAATCAGGTAACTTCTCTCCAACTCTTTCTTATCTTTTCTAGATTTTTTATTTACTTTATTTACTTTTCTTTTTCTTAGGTTTAGTTTTGTTTAGTTGTTTAAGGGTTGTGAGTGTTTCATGCCCAAGTTGGTTTGTGACAACACTCGACGTCTCTTAAGTGAAGGAGGATCCATCATCGAATTAGACACCACTTGAGATCCTCTGAGTCAATTGAAGTGATGGCCGTAAATCAACCTCAACCTCCAATTGAGGAAATCCAAGATGAAAATGAGGTGCACAATGCACCCCTGCCTTGTACTCTATGAGATTATTTCCAATCGGCGGGGGTGAGTCCGCTTTCCTACACTGTCTTTCCACTTAATGCAGGAAACATGGACATCAAACCTAGAGTAATACAACTCCTTCCCAAGTTTCATGGACTAGATTCTGAAAGTCCATACCTGCATATCAAAGAGTTTGATGAAATAGTCGCTACATTACACTTCACAAATGTGTCTTAGGACACAGTGCGACTTAAATTATTTCCTTTTTCATTGAAAAAGAAGGCTGAGATGTGGATGCACTCCTTAAAGCCAAGATCCATTTTTACATGGACCGAGATGACCCGAGAATTTCTCAAAAAGTTTTTTCCATTTCATAAAACTAACACTTTAAGGAAGGCAATCATGAACTTTGCCTAGAAAGAGGAAGAGACCTTCTTCCAATGTTGGGAAAGTGTTGAGTGTCAAATATTGCATATTTTTTCCATTTATATCTTAGTTTTATGAATGTGATAATGTTTAATGGTTATTTTATACATATTTGTGTTTCAAGGTGAGTTTAAGAGCTTGAATTGAAAAGAATATTAAAAGCACGGATTTGATGCTCAAGAATCACCAAGGCAAAGAATGAATATTTAGAGACCAAGATTAAAAATTTTAAGACCCTAAGATTCAAGAAAATCAAGTGGAGAAGGAAGTGTAAAAATTCACAGAATTCGAGCTTAGATGACATCGAAGGTCGTTCGATGACATCGAAGAATTACAGAAAAATTGAATTTGGTTGCTGGACAAACTAGATGCATTCTTCGATGAAATCAAAGGTTGTTCGATGACATCGAACCCAGTCTTTAATGATGTCGAACACTGTTAGATGACATCGAGGAATTACAGGAAAATCAAGTTTAGCTGCTGGACAAATGGGACACATTCTTTGATGACATCAAAGGCTGTTAGATGACATCGAACCGTTATGCAAATTTTCACGAACTGCATAAATTTGATGTAGTTTTTCGATTTTACGTGAACAAGGCTATAAATATGGGTTTCCTAAAGACTTCTGGGGATATCCAGGGTTTCAAGGAGCAGAGAAAAGGGTGGAGCCGCCTCCCAAGAGTTTTTCTTCCTTTCTTTCCTAGTTTTAATGCTTTCTTTCAGAATTTTAGATCCAATCATGTCTATGGTTGACTAAACCTCTTAGCTAGGGCTAAGAGGTGAAGCTTGTAGCGTATTGAGATGTTTTTCTTGCTTTGATTCTTGTTCTTGTTGAACTTCTTTGATTATAATTTGATATTTAAGGAATACTTTTAGTTTTTAATGATTTGTTGTGACTCAAATTACAATAAATCTGTTATAGCTTTGAGTATCTTCTTTTATTATTTGAGATTGTGGGATTGGTAAATCTTGTTGTTAGCCATCATCCCTTGGGCATGGTTTAGTGATGGAATCCCTGCAAAAACTTCACAATTCTCTTCCATCGAGAATTAGGTCAATGAAAGTTTAGATTTGATTTTATTGATGTATCTTCTAATTGGATAGGATTGAACTCCAATTCCAATTGTGTACCTTGAATCAAATAAGAAAACATCTTGATAACTATAAGTGGATCCTTGACATCCTAGTTCCTACTTTTAAATTCACAAGTTTTAATCTACAATATTCACAATTACTCTTTCAATTATTCAGATTTAGCTTTAGATCTTCTTCTAGTTCTGATTCTAGTTACTTTTGTAAATGTACGAGATTAGTCCATATGGATTCGACCTTAGTCTTATTGAGATTATTACTACATCGTGACCCTACACTTGGGGCTATGAACAGAAAAGTTCAAAGATCTCATGAATTCATGTCCACATCATGGTTACGAAATATGGTGAACAATAAGTTTTTTCTATAACGGATTAACTTCACCAATGTGCCGGTTCATAAAGATGATGTGTAATGGTGAATTCATGAATAAAGAGGTCGATGATGTGTGCAATCATGGGACACCTCTCTAAGACTCACCACTTCTCAACCGACTCCATTACAGGAAATGAGAGGAATTTATGTTAAAGAAGAAGATGATATGAGTGCAAGAGTAGATAATCTCACGAGAAAAGTCGAGGCCATGGAACTTAAGAAGACAAAACTTGAAAAGGCTGAGGAAGTTGTTTGTTGTATTTGTGCTTGTAACATACATACAACTGAGAATTGTCCAACAATTTCTACTTTTTAAGAGATATTGAATAAGCAATCAAATGCCGTAAATAATTACCAAAGACCTTTCAGAGGACCCACCTCAAATATATACAATTCCAGCTGGAGAAACCATCCAAATTTCAGTTGGAGGAATGAAAAAAAATAGTTAACCCACAAGAGGACATTACTCAATTTTTAAATCAAAATAGACCTCAAGAGGATACTTTTGAGGGTCAAATATTGCATATTATCCCCCATTTTATCTTAGTTTTATGAACATGAAAAAGCTTAATGTTCTATTTTACTCATGTTTGTGTTGTATGGTGAATTTAAGAGCTTGAATTGAAAAGGGTGCTAAAAGTATGAATTTTATGTTCAAGAATCACAAAGGCAAGGGATGGATCATAAGAGACCAAGATTGAAGAATTCACATGCCAAAGATCCAAGAAAATCAAGTGAGGAATGAAGAGAATCAAAGTTTTGAAGTGAAGAAAAAGGAATCTTGAAATCATCCTAAAAAAGCGTAATCTGAAACTCTGGGTCATTATGTGAAATTGCGTAGTGTGAAGTCTATTTTGAGAAAATATGTAGAGTGAAGTCTATTTTAGCAAATTGCATAAATTTGAGGCAGTTTCTAGTGTTTTCCAACTAAGTGTGAAAGTTAGAGTTTCACAATTATAAATAGGACTCCCTACGATGTTCCTAAGCATCTTGTAGGGTTGAAGGAGTGGAGTAAAAGGGTAGAGAAGCCGTCACTAAGAGTTTTTCTTCTTCTTCCTTAGTTGTTTTCATATTTTTTTTTAAGTAACTTTGGTCCAATCATGTCTATGGTTGGTTAAACCTCTTAGCTAGGGTTAAGAGGTGAGACTTATAGCGTGATGGGATGCTTCTATTGCTTTGATTCATATTTATGTTGAACTATCTTTGATTCTAGTTTGATTATAAGGAATACTTTCAGTTTTTAATGGTTTGTTGTGACTCAAATTACAATAAATCTGCAATAGGATTGTGTATGTTCTTTTCGAGCTTTGAGATTGTTAAAATAGGAAATCATGTTGTTCACCATCATCCCTTGGGCATGGTGAGATGATGGAATCCCTTTTAATTTTCATTATTCTCTTATGATTGATTGTAGAAATTGGTATATCCTGTTTTTGCCATTGTCTCCAAGGCATGGCTAGGTGATGGAATCATTTCCAATCCTCATGACTCTCATCAATTGAGAATTAGGTCAAGGGAAGTTCAGGTTTGATTTTATTGAGATATCTTCCAATTGGATAAGATAGGACTTCGATTCCAGTTGTGTGCTTGAATCAAGTAATAGATTTCTCTGATTACTACAAGTGGATCCTTAGAAACCCTAGTTCCCACCTTTGAATTTCTTAAGATTCTAATTACACACTTTACACTTACTCCCTTTAATTCCTGTTGAGGGTCAAATATTGCATATCAGACCCCATTTATTGCCTAGATTTACAAACAAGATACTGTTTAATGGCCCGTTTTAACCGTGTTTGTGTTGCAAGGTGTAATTACGAGCTTGAACTGAAATAAGAGGCTAAAAGCATGGATTTAATGCTCTGACGACACTAAGGCAAGGGAAAGACTTCAGGGAACCAAGATCGACGGATTTACACGGTCAGAAATCTGAAAAAATTGAGAAACTGAAGCTCAAGTGGCCCGAAATGGGTCCAAAATGCAAGATCACAGGGTTCCTGCCATCCGATTGTCCTGAAACTTCATATATGGGATGAGGGCCATAAATTAACCGTACACGTAAAATTTCAGCCATTGGATCACTATAGAAGTGCCTCAACCGACAGATCAGCCCATAAACCGTTGATTCTGGGCTCACTTGATATCTGGAACTGCCTCAAAATTTTTCTTGACGGTTAAAATAACATGAGAAAAAGGATGAACGGTTCAGATTTTGTAAAAACATTACAGTTGGTCCCACAAGTGTACATGTGCATACACACTATATAAAGTGGCGAGGAGCACCAGCGCCTGCACGACTGCTAACCCGCATCCCATTTTCAGCAACTGCATAACCGACCGACGGTCGATTTTGCGAATGGTTGTGGGCCCCACCCATGATATGTATGGATGATCCAAGCCGTCCACCGTGTAGACAGCTGCGAGCACTACAAAACCATATTTACACTTTTCATCCACGCAAGCACATGTGTGAGATACAGGGGCCACAAAAGGGCTACCCTGTAGCGTTCAAATCTGGTCTTTTTGTGATATCTTCTCTAGAAAATGCCAATGGATATTCAAAACCACCTATTCTTGACTGAAATTTCGTTCTAAATCCAATGGACGGGGTGAATTTTTCAGAAAATACTTCTTTGGGTCCCAACGATCACAACAACGAAATGGTATAAAAGGTTTCTCACATCCGTGAAAATCGACCTTTCTAGGCAGTTTTGGCCCACCATCTTTGATCATATGGCAGATCTGAACCGTCTATCATGTAGAGGATCCAAGAAAATCGTAAAGGACGGTGTTTCTTTAAAATTTAAGCGAGGAAAGTGCCGTGTTTCGAGGCACCGAACTTGACTGCGAAAAAGCTTTCATTGGGCATGCATAGCTTTCCAAATCCGATTCAAATCCGATTTTCACCACTCCAGCAGCTATATAAGGAGGTTTTGGATGTGGGGAGCATGCATTCAACAGGGGGCTCGAGCTTGGACGTGGGAGAGGAGGAGAGAGAGATTTTTTTCTTTTTCTTTTCTTTTCCTTTCTTTTCTTCTTCTTTTTCTTTTAGTTTATTTTGGATTTTGGCCACATCATGTCAGGCTAAAACCCCTTAGCTAGGGCTAAGGGGTGAAGCTTATAGTGAGATGGGAGATTTTATTTTATATTTTTATTTTAATTTTAATTCATGAATTGACGTTGATTTTAGTTGATTATTAATGGCATGTTTTGTTTAGTCTTTAATGGTCCGTTGTGACTGAAATTACAATGGGTCTGCAATGGCTTGGAGCATGTGCTTTTTCTCCTTTATGTTTATGACGTCAGGAAGTCCTGTTGTTCACCATAGTCTCCTGGGCATGGTCGGATGTCGGTACCCTTCCTAACCTTCATACATATGATGGGTTGGTAATTAGTTTAATTCTATTGTTTGCCATAGTCTCTTAGGCATGGTTTGGTGATGGAATCCATTCTAATTCATATACCTCTCATCTTTTTGAAACTATATCAACGACAATTCAGTTAAATTCCATGATTCTTAAAGCTGACATAAGATCTCCCTGATCTCTACAAGTGGATCCTCTGAATGCCTAGTTTCCCTACCTCTGATTTTTCTTTAGTTTTAATTTAATATTTCACCACTATTCCTTCAAATTCAATCGATTTAGATTTCATCTTAGTCTAGTTATAGTTCTATTTAATTTCAGAATACGTACAAGTTTCAATCCCTTAGGATTCGACCTCGGTCTTACCGAGTTATTACTACATCACAACCCTGCACTTGGAGAGTGAACAAGTTTTTGGCGCCGTTGCCGGGGACTGACGGTTGCATTTCTGAAATTAATTAGTTTTAGAATTAGATTAAGATTAGAATTGTACTAACTTTAGGTCTAGATTTTTCTAATTTTTGAGGAATTAACCTAACTTTCCTGTTTTGTAGGATTCTGAGATAGAAACTTCTAATTTGGTGATATCTTTCTAATTTCTTTATTCTTTCTATTTTTAGAATTAGGGTTTTTAGAAATTTTTTAATCTTAGAGTAACTGTTTTAGAAACTAACTTGTTTTGTTTTCTTCTGTAGGATTTTAACATAGGAACTTCTTATTTGGTAACACCCTTCTAACTTCTCCTCTTACTTTCCACATTGTTGTAGGAACTTTTTCTCTATTTTTCATAGGATTAAATTCAGATTAAGGGTTTCATTATGTATATGCATGAGTGGTAACGTCAGTATGCTGAGAGGAATAACCTATTTTGGGATGATGATGATATAAATCAACCTATGTCTCAAAACTTTTCTGAAACTATCATTGAGAACCGATCAGAATATAAAGATCCACCGGCTAAGAAGTCCTTACGTGATTATATGCAGGAGAACAATTACAGCCCACAGATTAATAAAACAGTACGTGAGTGTTGGGGTTATCATAACTATGGTTGTGAGAATTATTATCACCCATCCGATAAAAAGAAAACACTGCATGATTATATCATGAGTGATAATAAGTATCACCAACCATCAAATTCTCCCACCTATGATTCGTATGACTATAACCAGTGAAAACATCAAAATTGGAAAAATGAACCAACAACATGTTATAATGATTATTCTCTTGCATCCCCTACCTTTGAGATCCAACCAAAAATGATCCAAGAGAATTCATATCAGAATGACATGACCTGTCTTGAGGAAATTCGAAACGCAGTAGAAACACTCATGTCACGCCTTGAAAAGATAGAGGAGGCTTGCTCATCCCAACCACAACCCAATCCAGAAATACAATGCAAGGAAAGTGATCCGCATTCACTTTTGAAAGAATCTGGAATTTGGAATGAGGAGTTGGATTCCGTTAATGAGCATGTGGTTCAATTTCTCGATGAGTTAATCTCGATGACTGTTCGAAAGAATGGTGAAGATACATGGGTGTCTTTTAAATACATTGATGATGACACACCTTCTTTACATGACACACATGATTTCAATGATGAGGAGGTTAGTTTATTCGAACCTCAACTGAATTTAGGAATAGAATGTGAGGAAGGCGATCCCATCCCAACTGTGCACTGCACGGAACTGGATGATGATGCGAATTGGGATGATGATCTTGGATGTGCAGTCACAGTCCCCCTAGAATCCATCTCAAGTTTGGTCCAGATCAATGATCAAGATGTACATGAAGTGGTCGGTCATAATGAGCCACTCTCATCACTTGACATGTCTGATTTAAAGGTGGAGGATGAGCCCCTTATGACCGACCCTTCTAACTCTTGTGAAACATATTCAGACCACTCCCCTGAATTGAATGATAATATGATTCGGGAGAAGGAGGAGTTGCCCGCTATGACTCTTGAATTTGAAACCACTCAGTTGAGGCCACCATCTGAGCTGCACATATTTGACAATTCAACGCCTCAATTGAGTAATTTCAATGAACAGAGTGATCACATTAATGCTTCACCTATTGATCTTCAATCTGTCTGTGTAGGACTGGAGCAAGAGAGCGTACCTCCATCTACTTTCAAGGATGATGAATTCTTTGTGCAGATCATCACAAGCCATAATAAGTCACATTCAATTGAACTTCCTAACTCTTGGGATTGCTTGACACACTTTGCAGTTTCAAACGATCCCATGTTAAGAGACAAAGCGGATGCCTTGCGAGACAACATCTCGGTAGTCATCACTGACTGAGAAAACCCTTATTCTGAGACCCGCTCTTCCCTTGAGCCTAAACGTCTACCAGAAAAGGAAGAGGAGCTGAAAATCCAACCGAAGTTTGGAGCTTCGGAATGTGTTGAGACTACATCACTTCTTAGAAAGTTTTCCAAACTTTATTTACTTGTAGTCTCTGATTCACCATGCGATACTAACGTTGAAACTTCTTCTGTCATAGGTGAATCGTATATATTACAGATACCTCAAGCAATTCAATGGAAGATTTCTTATGAGGTACATAACTCTCTCTGGAAAGTCATGCTCCAGGTCGCCCAAGCCTATTGCAAAAAAGGCTTTTGGATGATCCTGTTGAGGAACTTACTGAGAAACTTATCAAGATATTGGCCGGAAGAGGAACCTTGCGGCATGATCAATTCAATGTTTGTGGGTAACATTACTGCAAACCCTCACGAGACTACAACTCGTCCATTAGGGGTAACCTAGGGGTTTAAAGGCTTGTTGCATACGCTAAATGCAATCGAGAGCACCTACGAAAGTGGTATAGGTAGGATTTTATTTTTATTATTTTTATTTTGTTCTTTCTCTCTCATACTAACCTGCTTTCTCCCAGTGATCTCTTGAGAAATCTCTCTCGATTCGTTATTCAGGTACTATCCTTTCATCACTTTACTTTCGTTGTCCCATGTGCATTACATGTTTATATCTTTTACATTGAGGACAATGTAGATTTTAGGTTGAGGGTGGGAGATTAGGTAACCCAATCAATGTTTTCTTAGCCTTGAACAAAAATTGTGAAAATTTTTAAAATTTTTCTGAAAATTCCTATGAATTCGAAGTGATTTTGATAGATATCCCTAATTTAGAATTTCAAGATGGTGATGTTGATAATTTATGAATCTTGGATTCAGTGTCTGTTAAATTTCATAGTTATGTTTGAATTGTTAATTCAGAATTAGAAATTGTAAACATTGATTAAGCCATGATTTCACACATCACATCTCATTTTCACATTAAGGTTTTAGTTTGATATTGAAAGGTTAATTTGGTAATCAGTAAGTATGAAAGGAACTAGCCTAGAATATTTGCCTAAAAGGATTGATATGAAGAAAAAAAAAAAAAAAGATACCTTTGGAAAAGGCTGGGTGAATAATCTTCACCATAGGTTTGCTCCCTACAAGTGAAGATTTGTTTCCCCATGTATGATATGTGAAAAGGGTAGGGTGTACAGTCTTCACCATAGGTTTGCTCCTTATAGGTGAGGCTTTGATTCCCCTTCTTGATGTACTTTTAATGAAAAAAATCAAAAGTTGAAAGAATAACAAGAAGATTTGTGAGGCAAGTTTTTGTTTTCATAAATTCTCTTGCTGGTTACCAATGATATCCTGAAATAGAGAAGTGAATTTTAATGTCGATAAGCCGAGATTACACTATACACCCATGAAACTCAATGTTTAGAATTATTCTAATTGATGGAGTAATACTTTGAACTTGATTATGAAATCTACCGAGTGCTTAAGTCCAGGAGAAAGTAATATCTAACATTCATGAATTTTAGAATTCTGGGATTTGGATAGTTTTTCAAAAATCATTTAAGTTCATAGAAACCGTCCTATAATTCTCAACTTATTTTTTGCATACCTTGCTCGGGACTAGCAAGATGCTGGTTGGGGTTGTGTTGAGGGTCAAATATTGCATATCAGACCCCATTTATTGCCTAGATTTACAAACAAGATACTGTTTAATGGTCCGTTTTAACCGTGTTTGTGCTGCAAAGTGTAATTACGAGCTTGAACTGAAATAAGAGGCTAAAAGCATGGATTTAATGCTCTGACGACACTAAGGCAAGGGAAAGACTTCAGGGAACCAAGATCGACGGATTTACACAGTCAGAAATCTGAGAAAATCGAGAAACTGAAGCTCAAGTGGCCCGAAATGGGTCCAAAATGCAAGATCACAGGGTTCCCACCATCCGATTGTCCTGAAACTTCATATATGGGATAAGGGACATAAATTAACCGTACACGTAAAATTTCAGCCATTGGATCACTATGGAAGTGCCTCAACCGACAGATCAGCCCATAAACCGTTGATTCTGGGCCCACCTGATATCTGGAATTGCCTCAAAATTTTTCTTGACGGTTGAAATAACATGAGAAAAAGGATGAACGGTTCAGATTTTGCAAAAACATTACAGTTGGTCCCACAAGTGTACATATGCATACACACTATATAAAGTGGCGAGGAGCACCAAACCGGTCAGCAGCGCTGACCAGCGCCTGCACGACTGCTGACCCGCGTCCCGTTTTCAGCAACTGCGTAACCGACCGACAGTCGATTTTGCAAACGGTTGTGGGCCCCACCCATGATATGTGTGGATGATCCAAGCTGTCCACTGTGTAGACAGCTGCGAGCACTACAAAACCATATTTACACTTTTCATTCACGCAAGCACATGTGTGAGATACAGGGGCCACAAAAGGGCTGCCCTGTAGCGTTCAAATCTGATCTTTTTGTGATATCTTCTTTGAAAAATGCCAATGGATATTCAAAACCACCTATTCTTGACTGAAATTTCGTTCTAAATCCAATGGATGGGGTGGATTTTCCAGAAAATGCTTCTTTGGGTCCCACCGATCACAACAGCGAAATGGTACGAAAGGTTTCACACATCCGTAAAAATCGACCTTTCTAGGCAGTTTTGGCCCACCATCTTTGATCATATGGCAGATCTGAACCGTCTATCATGTAGAGGATCCAAGAAAATCCTAAGGGATGGTGTTTCTTTGGAATTTAAGTGAGGAAAGTGCCGTATTTTGAGGCACCGAACTTGACTGCGAAAAAGCTTTCATTGGGCATGCATAGCTTTCCAAATCCGATTCAAATCCGATTTTCACCACTCCAGCAGCTATATAAGGAGGTTTTGGACGTGGGGAGCATGCATTCAACAGAGGGCTCGAGCTTGGACGTGGGAGAGGAGGAGAGAGAGATTTTTTTCTTTTTCTTTTCTTTTTCTTTCCTATCTTCTTCTTTTTCTTTTAATTTATTTTAGATTTTGGCCACATCATGTCAGGCTAAAACCCCTTAGCTAGGGCTAAGGGGTGAAGCTTGTAGTGAGATGGGAGATTTTATTTTATATTTTTATTTTAATTTTAATTCATGAATTGACGTTGATTTTAGTTGATTATTAATGGCATGTTTTGTTTAGTCTTTAATGATCTGTTGTGACTGAAATTACAATGGGTCTGCAATGGCTTGGAGCATGTCCTTTTTCTCCTTTATGTTTATGACGTCAGGAAGCCCTGTTGTTCACCATAGTCTCCTGAGCATGGTCGGATGTCGGTACCCTTCCTAACCTTCATATATATGATGGGTTGGTAATTAGTTTAATTCTATTATTTTCCATAGTCTCTTAGGCATGGTTTGGTGATGGAATCCATTCTAATTCATATACCTCTCATCTTTTTGAAACTATATCAACGACAGTTCAGTTAAATTCCATGATTCTTAAAGTTGACATAAGATCTCTCTGATCTCTACAAGTGGATCCTCTGAATCTTTAGTTTCCCTACCTCTGATTTCTCTTTAGTTTTAATTTAATATTTCACCACTATTCCTTCAAATTCAATCGATTTAGATTTCATCTTAGACTAGTTATAGTTCTATTTAATTTCAGAATACGTACAAGTTTCAGTCCCTTGGGATTCGACCTCGGTCTTACTGAGTTATTACTACATCACAACCCTACACTTGGGGAGTGAACAATTCCAAATTTAGATTTACATCTTCTTCTAATTCTACTCCTAGTTACTTTCAGAATGCACACAAGATTAGTCCATGTGGACCTTGGTCTCACCGAGATTATTACTACATCGCGACCCTACACATGGGGTTGTGAACAGATACGATTTAAAAATTCATGCAAAACCAAGAGCTATTCAACTAGAATACGGTACAAGCATTCTAGGATATCAAAACAACAATGAGAATGTTTACGTTATCCATTCAAAGGATTAAGTCACACTTAGTGAGTAGGGAGAAAGGGATGCTTCCAGCCCAACCTCTATCCAATCCAAAACCATAATGTGAAATAAGTGACCCAAGCTCTTCAAATCAGATGGAACATGCTAAGTCTATCACCAGTCTTAAGAGTGGGAAGACAATTGACCAAATTATTTCGGTAAGGGCTGAAAAGTATAAGGACCTAGAAATAGATGAGAATGATAGACCTAGCAATGCTCCACATCATTTAGAACCAGAACCTCAAAGTAAGCCGATTGCATCATTCCCTCAACAATTGATTGTACCAAAAGCTCTTTCTAACTCTTAGGATATTTTAGAAATGCTTAAGCAAGTGAAAGTCAATATTCATCTACTGGATGCTGTGAAATAAATACCTTCATATGCCAAATTTCTGAAAGATCTATGCACTACCAATAGAGTGCAAAACATTCAAAAAAAAATTTGACTAAAAAAGTGAGTGTCATCCTTAAGCAAGATATGCCACAAAAAATACAAAAAGATCCTGATAGCCCAATTATCACTTGTATAATAGGGAATCACCAGATTGAGCACATACTTCTTAACTTAGGAGTGAGCATTAATTTAATTCCTTTCTCAGTATACGAACAATTAGGTCTGGTGAATTAAAACCCACCATGACCACATTATAACTTGCAGATCGCTCAGTCCATGTATCGAGAGGGATGATTGAGGATGTGTTCGTCCAGGTTGATAAATTCTATTATCCAGTAGATTTATTGTCTTGGATACTCAACCCATTGTAGATATGAGCACCTAGATTCTCATCATTCTTGGTCGCCTATTCCTTGCTACATCAAATGCTATTATTAATTGTAGAGTGGAATTATAAATTTATTTTTCAGAAATATGACATTGGAGCTCAATATTTTTTTCAAGAAGAGGAAATAGTCAAAGGACGTTGATGATATTCACAACATTAATTTAATAGATTATTTTATGGAAGATAGAGCACTTTTGACTCTATACTCTGACCCTCTAGAGACATGCTTGGCCCACTTTCCTAATTTAGATGATGATATGATTAGGGAGATGGATGTTGTGCTTGATGCTACGTCGGTACTTGAACCCGTGGAGGCCACAATTTGAAGAATGACCTCAAATTAATGTAGTGCCTCTACTGTCTAGCCTCAAAGCACCGAAGCTTGACCTAAAACCTTTGCCCTCTGATCTTAAATGTATCTTTTTATGTCAAGATGAGACATACCCGGTGGTGATTTCTTCCCACCTCGAGAAAGAACAAGAGAGTGTGCTTATCTCTACTCTTATTGAGTATAAAGGAGCCCTTGGATGGTCTATTAGGGACCTCAAGGGAATTGACCCTTTGATTTGTACTCACCGTATTCATCTTGAGGATAATGCCAAAACCTCTCGAAAACCACAATGTCGACTCAATCCAAACATGAAAGAAGTAGTTAAGGCTGAGGTACTTATGTTGTTGGATGTGGGTATCATATACCTTATATCCGATAGTCAATGGGTGAGTCCAACTCAAGTGGTTCCTAAGAAGTCCGGAATCACCATCATAGCCAGTGCTAATAATAAACTCGTACCAACTAGAGTCACTACTGGTTGGAGAATGTGTATTGACTATAGAAAATTGAATATTGTCACAAGGAAGGACCACTTTCCTTTGCCCTTCATTGATCAAATTTTAGAAAGGCTAGCTAGTCATTCTTACCTCTGCTTCCTTGATGGATATTCGGACTAAAAAGACATAGAGATAGCCCTTGAAGATCAAGAAAAGACAACATTCATATGTCCCTTTGGCACCTTTACTTACCAAAGGACGTCATTCGGTCTATGTAATGCCCCTGCCACTTTTCAGCGATGCGTGTTAAATATTTTTCCTGACATGGTGGGGCAATATTTAGAGGTCTTCATAGACGACTTCTCTGTCTTTGGTCCATTCTTCAGTGAGTGTCTGAAAAATTTTAAAAATGTGTTGAAGTGACGTGAGGAAAAGAATTTGATTCTAAATTGGGAGAAGTGTCATTTCATGGTTCCTAAGGAAATTGTTCTTGGACACATAATTTCATCCAAGGGAATTGAGGTAGACAAGGCTAAAATTGATCTTATCTCTAACATGCCTCCACCCAAGAGCATACGTGACGTGCGATCCTTCTTGGGACACACCGAATTTTATAGATGATATATAAAGGACTTTAGACATCTCTCTCGTCCTTTATGTAATCTTCTCCAAAAGGATACCCCATTCAAGTGGAGTGAAGAATGTCAGAGAGCTTTTTTTAAGCTTAAGGGCATGTTGACTACCGCTCCTATCATGTAGCCACCCGATTAGAGCATACCTTTTGAAAATTTTTTTGGTTAATTTGTTAGTACATCCTACTATCAGTTCACACTTCACTGTTGGCCATCCCCACTAGGGATCAATACCATAACCTCAGTGTTGAAACGAGGTATCTTTCACTTAATCTACCACTTGAACCATGGATCAGGGAGTCATACCTTTTGAGATTATATGTAATGTGTCTGACTATGTTATTGGGTGATGTTAAGCTAGAGAAAAGAGAAGAATCCCTACGTTATTCACTATGCGAGTAGTACTCTAAATTCTTCCCTAGTAAACTATTCTACTACGGAGAAGGAACTCTTAGCCGTAGTGTTCACTCTGGACAAATTTAGGTCTTATTTGATCAGATCCAAGATCATTATCTACACTGATCATGTGGCGCTGAAGCATCTTCTTTCTAAGAATGATGCTAAGCCCCATTTGATAAGATGGATCCTCCTACTCTAGGAATTCAACTTAGAAATATGAGATAAAAAGGGAGTAGAGAATGTAGTGGCTGACCATCTCTCGAGACTTGATCTTCCCAACCCCCTTGAGACAACACCTATAAACAACATGTTCCCTGGAGAACAACTGTTTAAACTCTCCCAACTACCTTGGTTTGCTGACATTGCAAATTATCTTTCCACAGGTTTCATGCTGACACATTAGATTGCACAAGATAAGAAAAAAATTTCACCGAAGTACGCAAGTTCTTTTGAGGCGATCCTTATTTGTTTAAATATTGCCCAGATCAAATTCTAAGGGGATGTGTGCTAGATAATGAACATCAGAGTGTCATCTCCTATTATTATTCTCAAGCTTGTGGTGGTCCCTTTTCTGCTAAAATGACCACAGCCAAAATTCTACAGTGCAGCTTTTACTAGCCCATAATGTTCAAAGATACTCATAAGTTTTGCAAAGCTTGTGAGTATTGTCAGAAATTGAGAGTTTATCCCATTGAAATATGATATCACTAAACCTAATTCTTATCATTAAGGCCTTTGACCTTTGATTGCTGGGGTATTGATTTCATGGGGCTATTCCTGTAATCCGTTGAAAATATTAACATATTGTTGGCAATAGACTATGTCACTAAATGGGTAGAAGTGATCTTAAGCCAGAACAATGATCATAAAATAGTGATTAGATTCTTAAAAAAATATATCATTTCCTAGTTCGAAACGCCTCGAGCTATCATTAGTGATGGAGGTTCGCACTTTTATAATAGGCCATTTGAGAACTTAATGAAGAAATAGGGCATCTCTCATAAAGTGAGCACTTCATACTACCTACAAACAAATGGGCAAGCCGAGATTTCCAATAGGAAAATTAAACAAATTCTTTAAAAAAACGGTTAACCCTAATCGTAAAGATTGGTCAATTTGCTCAACTGATGCTTTATGAGCTTACTGTACATCTTTTAAGACCTCCATTGGAATGTCTCCTTTTAGACTTGTCTATGGGAAAGCTTGCCACCTACCTGTGGAGCTGGAGCATTGAGCTTACTGGGTTATCAAATACTTAAACATTAATTTGGACAATGCTGACTCCCTGTGTAAACTTCAATTGAATGAACTCGAAGAAATCCGGAACGACACTTATGAGAACTCAAGAATTTATAAGGACAGGATGAAGGTGTTCCATGACAGGAACATCCTTCGAAAATCATTCATAACCAATCAAAAAGTCCTTCTGTACAATTCTCGGTTACTTATTTTTTCAGAAAAACTTCGATCTCGTTGGACCGGCCCTTTCACTGTTACTAATGTCTATCCTCATGGGGTTGTCGAGATAAAGAATCTGACAAATGGCAATATTTTCAAAGTGAATGAAGATCGTCTCAAGCCATTTGTTGAGAAGTTTAATTCATAGGACATGTCTATGCCTCTGACTGATCCTGTGTACCAGGATTGACCTCCTAGTCTGATGGAGGTGTAGTTAGGTTAATTGTTTTCATAGGATTTAGGATTAGGTGTAACACCCCATACCTTTCGGTACTCGGGTGTTACCATGAGAGCCTAATTTAGGATCACAAGCCCGATTTAGCGAACCATTTACCCTCACCTATTAAGGGTAAACTTTGCCCGTATATTAAGTCTTCCATCCGTCATATTCCAAAATGGAGCATCACATTACAAGACAGGTCTATTTTAGGGTTCAATCACCTTGATAGATAAATCAAATGTTCCTTGTCAATATCAAAAGTCGAATCATAAAAACCCACCATTCATTAGACCGACTACCTTCTGTAAGGCAACTATAAATTCATTGGACTTTGGGAGCATCGGTCTAAGTGTATCCAGATTAGCCTAGGAATGTTTAAGACCAACATGACCTAACCATTGGATTGTTGGGTATCACTAGATTGAATGCAAAACCACCAGATGAGGCCCACTTGGACTATGGGTTTGCCCCACAATTAGATCGGTGGCCCATAGTTGACGAACCGGCTAGATTTTGAGTAGACATCTTAGTGGACCATTGATGATCGGTGTTGAAGTGATCCGGCCATTCGAGCTCGCCACCGCAGCCCACATGATAAACCATTACTTGATTACACAATTCAACTATTAAATGGGAAATTATACAGTTATATCTACTTCAGATAGACAATACAATGCGTAGGGCTGTAGAGGAGTAATTCTGTGAGAATTTGACCATTAGGTTATAATATCTATCGTTAGATTGATCGTGGACATCAACTAAACACAAAAACCCATGTTTTGTGGCCCATAAAATGTTAGATCATGAACATTGGGCCTAGTAAGGGGTTATTGGACTAATGAACAGCCCCTGAGACACTTTCTACCACTGATGTTCAAATTTGGAACAATCGGACCGTTAAATTGACTAGAACCGATTGAATAATGCGAATTGATCAAGTATGGCCCACCTAAGCCTTAGAATTGCCCCACCTTCGACCAAATGTCCTAACAGGACCCACAAAACTTGATGAACAGAGTGGATGTCATCAAGACATCATTGTAGACCCCACATTCATTGCAAGTGCACAACGTATGCGTGTACCCGTGGAGCACCATGCTAAGGACTTGGTCAAATCAGGCACTGATCGAGCCCGCTTGAAGAAGAGAAAAACTCTCTCCTTTGAAAATCTCCCGCTCGCTAGTAGCTTGCGGATAATGTCCATTTTTGTCATGAGATGGCCCACCATTGACCATCGATCAAATGATTTGGACCATCCATCTTAAAGAACGGGAGATTCAGACCGAACCCCCATAGTTTCACCCTTGGTATCACACGTATAGATGCACAATCCTAAGCGCAAGCGTGCTGAGTGCAACTAATCCCTTTCAAAAAATAAAAAGTTTCTATTTTTCTTATCTTTACACATTGGCGATCCGTGTGAAATCTCTTCGTGCGATCCCAGCCCTCCACATCAACAAATCTTAGCCCTTCAAAGTAGGGTTTCCTCTACCACTGCTTGTGCTTAAACCCGTCACAGCTGTTGAAGCTAAATCCTTGAGAGATGTTAATCACCATCCATTCAGTGGCTCCCACAAGGACCATTTGAATGCATCAAATCGTTAGAATACCCATCCGACCCGAACTTGCCATTAGTAAGGAAGCCATCTCCTTGGTCTGAACGAAAAACCCACCATTCTCTAGTGGGCCCCATATGTTGATCTGAGTCATCCAGATGGTGGCCTCTAGCATCAGATGACCCTCTGCAATGATGGATTCTGACCATGTAATCTAGCTTAACTACATTCGAACCAAAATGTGCATGTTGTCCGATAATTAACCGAGCTCTTGTTCGGGTTAAATAGCAAAGCTACAACTAATCCCAAGGATTAGTGGCCTATTCTCCTAAACAACTAAGAGGCTATAAATAGCCAAGAATTAGGGCACCTTTCAAGGAGACTAAAGAAAGAAGTGGAAAATGATAGAGAGAGAGAGAGAAGGAAAGGAGCCAGCCGCTGGAATGAGTTCCAGTTGCGACCCAACTCAGTCCCGAACGGGAGTTGAGTCAGAATCAAATCTGGTCATCCATTTGGTGAGAATAAGGAGAGAGAAAGGGAGAGAGAGAGGAAGCTCCTTCTACCTTAATAGCCCCTACTTCACTCGGCATTTTCCACGACAACCTAAACTTCCAGAAAACTGGCCAGATGCATTGCAACTGCCTCTTCATGACAACCATCCTTAATCGACTAGTATCAGCCATGAATCAGTAGGACCCAAGGAAGACGCCCATCTAAATCGCATCCTAGGTAACAAATCTCTACCCAAACTGAGTTCTGGGTTGAGTCATTGGTGAGTTGGTAATGAATCTGCATTTCAGGGAGAACCCTGACTCAAATCGAATCTGGAAAATAGTCCGTTTCAGCCTCCTTACACCATTAGGTAATCAAAATCTGTCCTAACAGTTTAAAAATAACACCACACTCCACTCGATAGTGAGTTAACTCAGCGTTAACACATTGTAATGATACCTTCAAGAACGCCTCTTACTGGCTACGCTAGGAAGTAATCATCCTCTATAATAGCAGAGGAAAGGAATCACAATTTAGGTATGAAACTAAAATCTATTACCTAGTTTTAAAATCCCCTCAACTCAATGGCGGGTTGACTCTCCCAGTTTCCCAACTGAGTCAAGTTGACTTCAATGTCAGAGTCAACCGAGGAAGATTTGGAAAGCATTAGATCCAATGGATCGTTAATGTAACCTTGTAGTTAGTAGATCTCTTAAAACTAACTCAACTAGTTGTTAGTTGAAAACCCCAACTGATTCGACTTGGTCGTGACTCACTGGCACCTTGTGACAAATCATCTGGGTACAACCAACAACTAATTACCTTAGAAGACACTTCTTCCTTCAACCTGTCCAATCAAGTAAGTAAAAGTCAAGTTGTATATAATTAGTAGGCTATTTGTAAGTTAGAATTGGAAGATTAATCATATACTTGCTTGGATTTTAGGATCTTTACATCCACCTCATAAGAACATCTTAAATCAAGAGGAACATTCATTCAAGGTGAGGACTCACCCTTTGAGCTTCCCACTTAAATTCATTAATCTAATCATAAATGTTGCCTTAATCCCTTCCATTTAGTATCTCCTAAGCTACTTGATTAAGTTGCTTAACTTATTATGTGAATATGTTAATATGTTGTGCACCTGATTCCTGTGTTAGATAATGAATATATCTCTTTAATTATAATAAGCATAAATGATTGATGATAACATGTTATCTTTAGTTGTACATGGTTAATTAACTGTATGTTTGTATTTTTGATTGAGTGATGTAATGAATGAAACCTATCATGAACTCACCATCTTGCGGTCCATATTTGACTTATGTGACTTGGATGGCACATATGCCATACATGGCTTGGACCTCATATTTACCTTACATGGCTTGGATCGTTTATTTGCCCTTCATGGCTTTGATGGAACATTGACGTCATTTTGTGGCTTGTTGGCTATAGTTGCATATCTTGTTAATTTTTGGGTCATTATGCGGAGTTCGTTATGATTTTTGGGTGGAGGTGAAGTTTGCTTGTCGATTTTCTAGCCATCTTGGGGAATTCATACAATTTTTGAATGACGTCGGAGTTCCTATGTTGATTCTCTCTTCATCTTGTGGTGTTCAGTCGTATGGTGATTTTTGGGTTGAGCCGAAGTTCGCTTATCGATTTTCTAGCTATCTTGCAGTGTTCATATACAATATGATTTTTGGGTGAAGTAGAGGGTTATATGTTGGTTTCCTAGGTATCTTGTGGTGTTCAGTCATACCATGATTTTTGGATGAAGCTAAAGTTCACTTATCGATTTTCTAGTCATCTTGTGATGTTCACGTACGATATGATTTTCGAGTGGTTTAAAGTTTGTATGTTGATTGTCTCTTCATCTTGCGGTGTTCAGTCATACCATGATTTTTGGGTGGAGCTGAAGTTCACTTAACAATTTTTTAACCATCTTGTGGAGTTCGCGTACGATATGATTTTTGGGTGAAGTAGAGGTTTAAAGGTTAATTTTTTATTCACCTTACGGATTTCACTTGTACCATGATTTTCGGGTGGAGCTGAAGTTCGCTTATCAATTTTTTAGTCATCTTGTGGAGTTCACGTACAACGTGATTTCAGGTGCAATAGAAAGTCATATAATTGATTATTTAAATTATTTGGACATATTCCCTTATATTGTTATTGTTATTACATTTTGCTTATGGTGAGATTTTGTTGATTGGCTTAATTTTTGAGTATATGATCATGATTATAAAATGCCCTATTTAATATATCCATTTTCATGACTTGCGATCTATATTGGATTATGAATGATGAGTGTGCAATCTTAGAGGGTGCTCCTCATTGCGATAGCCATTAACGCTATCAAACCATAATAGTGGATGCAGGTGTAAAGCGACACGATACCATTCACTAGGTCGCTAGAGGTGATTGTGTAGCTGAGGAGCTAGATGGGGTCCCTGCGGCCCATACTGAGATCCACCATTAGATGATAGATTTCTATTTTTAATTAATGAACTTTGTATTTGGGATTGTATAAGTCTTGTATGGGCGATACATTTGAAATTTTGTGATGATCAAAATGTTTTTATGTAATGCATGGTTTACTCTAACTTCGTTGCCATTAACTCTTATTAATGATAAGCAGCTCAAATTTACACTGAATTTTATAGGCTAACACTCGAGTTTTGGAAGACGAGTCATATACTCGGATTCCAAAAACTAGGGTGTTACATTAGGATAGTTTGATTTCAGTTTGTTTAGTCTTTGTGTTAACCCATTTACATGTTAAGAACTTTGAAAAAGCTTCAATTCTCCTTTTTCAAATATTATCTTCCCATCACTTCCCATTTCTTTTCGTTGTCTCATATGCATTGCATGCTCATATCTTTTACATTGAGGACAATGTAGGATTTAGGTTGGGAGTGTGAATTAGGTAAACTAATCAGCGTTTTCTTAGTTTTGAGCAAAAATTGGGAAATTTTTTAATTTTTCAACCTAAAAATATGTTTGGGAAATGATAATTTGTGGAATTAAGATTACTTTGAGTATGATGATAAGATAAGAGATTGAATTTAAAATTGTTGGAGTTTGATCAACTGAGTAAGAATATCACTTAAGTTCTTTCATTTAATCGATTAAGAAGAAGTTTGAATATCATGTTAATCTAAGTCACAAGACACGTTCAATTTGCTTTCTGTAAATAATACTAGAATTTCTGATTGTTAGTATGTATATCATTGAAAGATATTAAGAATTAAGTCTAGAGAATTTTATCCACCTTAAAAAGATGAAAACAACCACTTAAAAAATAGAGAGATCGACAAAAAGGTCATGTATGATAAAAAGACTGAAAAGGAATGAAAAGATTGAAAATGAATGAAAAGTCTGAAAGGAATGAATGAATAAAAGAGACCGTCGATATAAAATCAAAATTGAAAAAAGAAGAAAAATGTAATAAGTTCAGAATTGGTACTTGATTAATTAATAAAACTTGAGGTAATGAGCATGGCTAATTTTATGGAAATAATATTATGTTATGGAAAGTAAATAGAATTCACTAAGCACATTAGAAAGTTTTGATATATGAACTTATGCTCTTAAATACTTGATAAAGAAATTGTTTGATTGATTGCTCGTGTGATTCGGCTCTAAGTTTTTAAAATTGCATTCTTGCTTCTTTAGGTTGTACTCATTCATACGTGATTGCACAAAAGATTATTTTTTAAAAGTGATTTGAACATTAAAGATCAAAGATCACTTTATGCATGTTTTACTCGGGACTAGCAAAATGCTGGTTTGGGGGTGTGTTGAGTATGAAATATTGTATATTTCTCCTATTTATACCTTGGTTTTATAAACATGATAGTACTTAATCAATTTACACTGAGTTGGCCACTCATTCATCAAATATATAATTGTACAGGTAGGTGGTTTAAATAAGATCCATATCCAGATTAATGAAGAGTAGGGTATAATTATCAGGGATGCATGGTTGTATCTACCAAGAGAAGTTGCGCGATCTTGCAACTCAAGTTTATATTCATTTTATTACTTCTCATGTGTTAAATTGTGTACTTTTTTATAATTGTTAACATAGAGACATTGGTTTGTATAAGCTCTATGGGCAGCCGCTCGTATACTCTGAATGTAAATCCAAAATTTCCTTCTCGCTTAATTTGTTCCCCTTTCGCTAAACTGCTAACTCTGAGAAAAGAATAGAAAGAAAAATATATATATCTCTGAAATTTGGCTATCTTTAAAAGTTAACACTCATGTTTTTGAAAAATGAGTCATATACTTGGGTTTCAATAACACTAGGCCTTACAGTTGGTATCAGAGCGGTGTTTAAACAAACCAGGCCTTAGGGAAATGAACTTATACAAATTATAAATATCTCGAGAAAGGATGTTTAAAATTAGAGATTTGAATATAAGTTAATCTCCCTTAGACTAGGGAAATTTTGAGAATGTATAGACCCAAACTTAGGTCCCCTTAGAAATTACTAGAATATCCATTCGAACTTGTGTGAAATTCCCTTAGAATAACGGAAAGTTGAAAACATAGAGACTTCAAACTTTGGGCTCCCTTGAAATTTTTAGGATAGACCTTTAGACTTTAACTTATGTAAAAATCTCTTAAAATTGGGAGGAAATGAGAATATAGAAACTCAAATGTTAGGCTCCCTGAAAATTTGTTTGGATAACTATAGAACTTAGAAATGATCTTAGGTTCCTTTGAAAATTTCAGGTTTAGTCATTGAACTTGGAAACTAAACCTAGGTATCATTACAAAACAAATATTCACTATGATGTATATAAGACTAAACAAGAACAATCCATATACTTAACTTCCAAATGAAAATTTTCTAAAAATCTGGGATATGAATTACTAAAAAATATATATTCATAATTAGGAATAACATTGTCACAATAATTAGCAAATGAATTGAACTTAGACTTCGTAGGAAATTCCTAACCCGATACATTGTACATTTTATCGAACATAAACACTCTTTGAACTTGGGGAATCATGTTAAGAATTGTACTTTGAATCCCCTAACACGTCTCTTTAGTTAGAAGTAATATTTCTCACAATTTTTAGCACTTATAATCAACTAGAGGTGAAGTATTAGAATTTTTGACTAAATTTTCAACCTTAAACTGAGTGTATCGGGATTAGATTGGGATCCTAAATAAATTTAGCAAAACTTTAAACTCAGGTTTCATGGAAAAATAATAATAATAATAAGAATAAAATTCTGGTCCTGAATTGTTTTTCATAGTTCTTAGATAATCAGAGTGCACAGTGGAAGCGTAATGGGTCACATAGACTTACCCTTTATGAGAATATAGGATTACATGATATTCCCTAGGAGTCTAGAATAATCGAGATCACGGGTTGATGGAAATCATATTTAAGCAAAGTTGCGTTGTTTGATCCAAATTTCATATCCTAGCAAATTCTAATGATCTCAACACCCTGATCAAACAGAAGATTGAGATTTACCAGGATTAGGAAATGATACAGTAAGTCCTCTGTTCTGCGCAGGCAAAGGATCAATGTATCGTGCTCAAACCAACTGCAACCATATGTTCGTGTTAGCTTGAATGCTGAAAATAGAAAATTGTATCGTACTTTAGACAATGAGGAACTAACATTAAAGGGAAAAGAAAATAAAGCGAATGATATAAAATTATTGGTTGTCACCTAAATAGACTTGCAACCTTAGGAAATATTACAAGGAATTGCGATGTCGTTAAGCATGGAAATAAATTTCTAGTTTTGATACATACTAAAGAGTTTTTAATCTTTATAAGGATAGATATACATTGGTCGATTTGTTAGGATGATAATGTAAGAGCATTGGAAATTTTTGGATAAAACTTGTCAAAACCAAGTTGCGACGACACACTTGGACATATCGAAAATAAGATACACCATTAGGACGATTTTGTTACTTGCAATATTAATAGTTGGGACGTACACTATCAAGTCTCAAGGAAAATTTTCTTTAAGGGGGGTAGATGAAATGACCCATGTTCTAGTAGTAAGTCATGGGCACCTGCGCATACAAATAAACCTAGAAAAAAAACTAGTGAATGCATAGAGATTCCATAAAATAGATTGGCATTCATGATTATAATCGAAGTGTTGAATTTTGGGGATGAATCGAAATTCTCTTTAAGGGGGGTAGTTTGTAACACACCGTACTTTTCAGTACTCAAGTGTTACCGTGTAACCTAACTTAGTATAAATACAAACCTAACTTATTCAAACATATATGTTCATTCTATTCTAAATCCAATTATTGGAAGCAATCCCATCCACATATATCAAGTTATCCATTTGATTGATTTTCAAAATAGTCCATCATATCTTCAGAGACATCTATTTTGGGATCTCAATCACTTTGATAGACTAATTAAACCATTCATCATCAATTGAAGGAACTAAATCCAAAGATCCACCATTCATCAGGTTTATGACCTTCCGTTGTACAATCCATCCTTTGAAAACACAAATCAGATTTATCTGGATTCATATTCAACTCCTAGATTACATGTTGAGGGTCAAATATTACATATTATCCCCCATTTATATCTTGGTTTTATGAACACGATAATGCTTAATGTTCTATTTTACTCATGTTTGTGTTGCAAGGTGAATTTGAGAGCTTGGATTGAAAAGAGTGCTAAAACATGAGTAAAATAGAACATTACGCATTATCATGTTCATAAAACCAAGATATAAATGGGGGATAATCTCGTGTGTATTCTGAAAATAATTAGAAGTAGAACTAGAAGAAGATGTAAATCTAAATTAGGAATAAAAGTAATTATGAAGTGTTTAATTAAAAACTTAAGAATTTAAAGGTGGGAACTAGGGTTTCCAAGGATCCACTTGTAGCAATCAGGGAAATATTATGCTTGATTTAAGGACACAACTGGAATCAGAGTCCTACCTTATCCAGTTGGAATATATAGCAATTAAGATCAAATATGAACTTCGATTGATCTAATTCTAAACGGATGAGAGTTGTGCGAACTGAAAGTGATTTCATCACTTAATCATGCCCTGGAGACAATGGCAAATAATAGGATATACCAATTCTTTCAATCAAACATATGAGAATTGTGAAGGTTAGAAGGGATTCCATCACCCAACCATGCCTAAGGGACAATGGTGAACAACAAGATTTACTAACTTCACAATCTTAATACAAGAAAAGATACTCAAACTATTATAGATCTACTGTAATTTGAGTCATAGTAAACCATTAAAAACTAGAAGTATTCCCTAAATATCAAACTAGAATAAAAGAGAGTTTAACATAAACATAAATCAAATCAATAAAAACATCTCATCACGCTACAAGCTTCACCTCTTATCCCTAACTAAGAGGTTTAGCCAACCATAGACATGATTGAATTAAAATCTCTTAAGAAAAGCATAAAAATAACTAAGAATGAAGAAGAAAAATTCTTAGCGACGGCTTCTCCACCCTTTTACTCCACTCCTCAAACCTTAGAAGATGCATAAGAACTCCTATTTATAGCTGGGGAACTCCAACTTTCGCACTGAGTTGGAAAAGTTTGAAAACTGCCTCAAATTTACGTGGTCCGTACAGAATTTGCGTAACCCTCGACTAGTCCAGGACAACCTTTGATTGGTTGAGGGTCACCTTCAACTAGTCGAAGATCGCGTGAATTTACAAGTCCATGTTACTGGAGTTCGAGTCGAAGTTTCTTCGACTAGTTGAGGCAGAGCTTCGACTGGTCAAAGGAGGGCTTAGACTAGTCAAAGCAGTCAGATTTTTAGGGTTCCCTTTCTTCACTTTAAGTCTTTAATTCTCTTCATTCCTCACTTTGTTTTCTTAAATATTTGGCATGTGAATTCTTCATTTTTGGTCTTCTAAGATTCAACCTTTGACTTGGTGATTCTTGAGTATTAAATCCATGTTTTTAGCATTCTTTTCAATCCAAGCTCTTAAACTCACCTTACAACACAAACATATATAAAATATACCATTAAGCATTATCATGTTCATAAAACTAAGATATAAATGGGGGATAATATGCAATATTTAACCCTCAACACAAAGCTTAATTCGGTGCCGCCTAAGCCAATTTTGGTACCACCTAAGTACTCTGCACATACAATTTTAGCAATTTCATATACAATTTCGGTGCCACCGAGCCAATTTCAGTGCTACTAAAATTGCGTAGTATAACGCGGTGTCTACGCAGATTGCATAAATAGAGTTTGTTTTAGGCTATAAATGGAGGTTTCCTACGGACTTTATAGCATATTTAGGATTTTTTAGAGAGCATATCTAGGGTTTTTAGAGAGCTCTCAAGTTTTATAGTTTTAGAAATTATTTTTTCTTTTAGATCTTTATGTATTAATTTCTTTTCTTGCTTTCTTGTTGCTTTCTATTTTGTAATTTAGTTATGTTTTTCTAATTCCCTCTAGCCTAAGCTAGAAGGGAAGCATATTGGTTTAATGATTTTATAAATTATGATGATTGATTATTTTTAACGATGAAATGAATGGTGTATGCATGTTATTAATTATCTAGGTTTAGATTTTTTATCCTCATGTAAGATCCATATGTTTCCATCATGTGAGATCCATATTGATGGATAGGCTAACCTGGATCAATTAGATTTCTTAAACGGGAGATATTCTCAACCTTTTACATTTCTTTGATTTATTATCTTATGGATATGGATGCTTAAAATCACCGGCGCTTAAGAATATATGTTAATGGTGTTAATCCGTGATCTCTAATCTTTTATATCATTTATTAGAAATATTTAAACTATTTTATTTTTTGATTAGGCCGACCATAGTACTCGAATCCTAATTGTGTTATCAAAGTCATCATAATTTATTGATCATTAACTTATGTGCAGAACTTTAAAGCTTAGGTGTTGTTTTAATTCAATTGAATTCCGTACCTTTAAAACTTTTAAAATAATTTTATTTGTTTAGTTTTTATTACTTAGTTTTGCATTTGGTTTTCTCATTCTCATAAATCATCTCCCTGTGGGATCGACCTTGTATTCACAGGATATTATTTACGAACCTCTACACTTAGAGGCAAGCAAACAAGGCAATGGCTCCTTTATGCTCAATGAGAGTAGAGATAAGCATACTCTTATATTCTTACTCAAGTTGGAAAGAAATCACCACCAGGTATGTCTTATCTTGACCTAAATAAATATATTTAAGATCAGAGGGCAAAGGTTTTAGGTCAAGCTTTGGTGATTTGAGACTAGACGGTAGAGACACTACATTTGTTTGGGGTAATTCTTCAAATTTTGGCCTCCAATGGTTAATTTCAAGTACCAGTGCAGCATCAAGCAAGGCATCCATCTCCCTAATCATGTCATCATCCAAATCAGGGAAGTGGGCTAAGCACGTCTTTAAAGGGTCAAAGGATAAGATCATTAAAGCTCTATTTTCCACGAAATAGTCTATCATATTGATGTCATGGGCCTCGTCATCATCCTATGCTTGTCCGCTCATGTTGAAAAAGATATTGAGCTCCAATGTTATATTTCCAAAAGACAAATTCATGACCTCATTCCTACAATTGATGATAACATTGGATGCAGTAAGAAAAGGGCGGCCAAGTATGATAGGGATTTGAGTGCTCATGTCTGTAATGGGCTAAGTATCTAGGAAAATAAAATTTACTGGATAGTAGAATTTATCAACTTGGACCAACACATCCTCAATCATCCCCCTCAGTACACGAACTGAGCGACCAACAAGTTGTAATGTGGTCCGGGTGGGCTTTAATTCACCTAAACGTAGTTGTTCGTAGACCGAATAAGGGATCAAATTCATGCTCGTCCCCAAGTCAAGAAGTGCGTTCTCAATTTGGTGATTTCCAATTACACAAGTGATAGTTAGGCTACCTGTATCTTTATATTTATGTGGCGTATTTTGCTTAAGGATGGCATTCACTTTTTCTATCAAGAAAATTTTCTTTTTGATACTTTGCCGCCTCTTGGTTATGCATAGATCTTTCAGAAATTTTCCATATGAAGGAATATGTTTTACAGTATCCAAAAGAGGGATGTTGACCTTCACTTGTTTCAACACTTCTAGAATATCCTATAAGTTAGCTAGAGGTTTTGGTACAATCAACCGTTGAGGGAATGGAGCAATCAGCTTACTTAGAGGTTCCAGTTCTAATCCATGTGGAGTAGTGCTAGGTCTATCATTTTTGTCTCCTCACGGGTCCTTAGACTTTTCAGTCCTTACCAAAATAGATTTGTCAATTATTTTCTCGCTCCTAAGAGTCGTGATAGACTTGGCTTGCTCCATTGGATTTAAAGAGCTTGGTTCACTAACTCCGTATTGTGGTTTAGGAGTAGGAATAGGTTGAGCTGGAAGGATCCCTTCCACCATAAACATAACACGTAAGTCTATCTTTCGTATAGCCTTTGTAAGTTCTTGTAAGACTCGGAGAGTACTTTGCTAGATAAGCTCTTGAGTTTGTGTGGGATTTTGAACCGATTCCTCTTAAGGTTTCCCTTGATTCAAGAATTGGTTAGGAATTCCTTGAGGAGTAGAAGTTTGTCCATTCCTCCAACTGAAGTTTGGATGATTACTCATTCAGTATTTCTTGAAAAGCAGGTATCATTGGACAATTTTCAGTTGTATGAACATTGCAAGCACAAAACCGTAAATAACTTCCTTACCCTTATCCTTCTTAAGTTCTATGGCCTCGAGTTTCCTTATGAGACTGGCCACTTTAGCAGTTATATCATCTTCCTCTTTCAACAAGTATATTCCGCCCTTCTCCTTTGATTGAGTAGGCTTAGAAGCGGTGTTAGGTCTTGGGTAGATTTTCCATGATTGTGTTGTTTCAGCGAGTTTGTCAAAGTAATTGTCACACCCCAGACTTGATAACCAGACTCATAAGGAACCCGATATCCAGTTCTGGCTACAACAGCATCTGTAGTACCCCATTCTCAGCTCTTGAGGCAAGTTTCGATCCTGGGATTCTACAAGGACGATTTCTATAATAGTATAATCATTTTTAATACGAGCATACCCAAGATCACAGTAAGTATATCTGAGAATAACAAAGGGACACATCATAAAATCGACTAAGAATTTGAATTTTTACAAGTTTTTATAAAGTTTAAAAGGACATACATAAGATAATAGAATAAGAAGAGAGAAAGTCTGCAACACTAGGGTCCTCAAGCTCAACTCTAATCCAAGCTCTGCCGATACGGCGCCTGCTTAGGATCTCCTGCACACATCAATCGTGCATAAGCTTATAGAAGCTTAGAGGGTGGTGGAAGTGTGTGATAATGGTGTGTGGAAGAATAATAGGAGATATAAGAAGGGAAACATGATTAATGACAATATCACTAGCCTTACCGAGGCTTATCATGAATACGATGTAATGAGTACTGGGCAGTTTACTAAGATGATGCATAAAGGGGGCTTATACAGCCGATACAAATGCAATGCAAAGTAACGTCAGTGCTGATATCCAAATCTACATATCAAGAAAATTTTCCGTCATAAGGAAATCACTGGGATCCATTACATGCTGGATGACTTTCGCTCTCTAAACTCGCACAGTCAAACGAGCGTAGGAGACCTCACTACCCATCTATGGACAACCAATCACCAATAAGGCTCGACGGCAGTGGACCTATTTACGAGCTGGTCAGACTCAACCTAGCAATTCCTTCTTTCACCAGGCAGGTAAGACCACACCCCTACCCAACCGACTACATGACAGTGGGAGTCACGGCCTAATGGTATAAGGCCCTCGTGCGCTCATAGTTTCTACTCGGTCATGACGTTGGGGTAGATCCTTAGTACCATAGAAGTTTTCGAAATTTCACCCATGGGCATCCTATGCACCCGGTATGCTCAAGTAATATTTCCAGTGTCCACATATATGACCATCCACGAACGTCCCTATTGAGGTAAGGCCCTGGTGAAGCAAGGGTGATATCATCATAAAATTCGATGCCAATGCATGAGTCACACATACAGATCATGCACAAGCTTCCGACACTCAATGTGTACAAGGGGAGAAACTCTATCCCTCTATGACCACCACAAAATGTAATCAATTCACACAGAAGATGCATATAGGTCATAATGAAGTAAGTGCACTACCTGTAGAATATATTCCTCCTTCCTAAGGAGGGACAAGGTCTAGATACATAGACAGGTACTCTAAGGAGAAGTGAAGTCCTCTAGTGGGGACCTAATACTTTGGGATGACCCACAAGCTAAGAGAGTCATAAAGCTTCAAGGAGGAAACGGTCCTAACAAGGTCCAAGGTGGGCTTTCAACCACTTATGAGGACCCTATGAGCCTACCTTAGGGCCACTAAAGAGGACATCCAACTTCAACTAGGTCCCAAAAAGGTAGCCCGCTATGCATATAAAGTAAAGTCCAAGGCCCAAGCAATCCATGGCCTGGTGGTCCATACACTAAGCCCAATACTTAGGTATCATGGTGGGCCCTTAAACAAGGTTTGGGCCCAACCATAAAGGTCATGAGTCCACTCATTGTGGTGGGACTAATGGGCAGCCCATTATTTCAAACATATGGGTAATCCTTACATTTAAAATAAGTAAGTTGGGCCTCACATCTCGGCCCAAGCATGGATTTATTTTAATGGGCAAGCAAAGGCCCAACTACTTGAGTATTTGGCCCATAAAACCCATCACAATAGTGTGCTATGTAGAAGCCCAAGGGCCAGGACCAGAAAATTCTAGGTCAATGGGCCTAGGAAACCCAACATGCAAATATGAATATTATTCTAATAAAATTTCAACTGAAGTGGGCCTTAAGTATGCACTAATTAAGCCCAAAATTTAATTAAAAATAGGACAAGACATGTGTAACATTATCTCCAAATTTGGTGGACCATGCTGCCCCAAAACATCCATTTGTGGGTAGCAACCATGGGCCTATTGCTGAAATTTCAGCCCACCCACAATCCGACATTGTTGGAAATTTAAAAAATTAATTAAATTATATGTTTATTTTAGTTCCTAGTGACCCATATATGTCACAGGGGGTCCACCAAATGAAGGGAGTATATGGAACACATAAATCAAATGTGCCATGTTGCTGGACGTTCAGTCCGGCAGCAGCCCAATGGGCTGGGCATCCCATGGTGGCAGCCTTATGGGCCTGGGTATTTGGCCCAAAAACTCATCCAAAGGGGCCCCAAAAATAGAAAACTATATAGGGATGATGATCACTATCCCTATGGACCCCACATGGATGAATGATGGGATATAAAATACATTAAGGTGGGCCCACAAAGTGGCCTGGACGGCCAGCCAAGGCTGGACACCCCAGCTTGGGCGTCTCAGCCTGATGGGCCACTCCAGGCTGCACTACAATTGGTACAAGGGATCGTTGACCCTAAAAATTCATAGGGTGGTCCACCCATGGGTGTGACATACCTCCACAAAATTTCAAGATTTTTGGACACTCAAAAATATTTTAATTTAATTCAGGATTCCAATTTATCCAAAAATTCTGGGTGTCCCAACCTAGTGGGCCGGTCCAGCCCTTTCCACGGTGTACATAGGGGTCTGTTGGCCCCAAAAATTGGTAGTTAGGTCCTACTATGGGTAGGTCACCTATTTATAAATTTTCAAAATTTTTGAATACTTAAAAATATTTTAATTAAATTCAGAATTACAATCTATATAGAGTGAAATGTTGCTGGAATTTTAGTTGTCCCTATGTTTGAGATCACATGGAGTGGGCCTGGACTCACCCAAACCCTTGGAAATTTGGAGGAAAGGTGGTCATATATTTGGTCAACAAATGGAATCCACTGGAGTGGCCCATTTCTTCCATAAATTTAGGTGAACAAGTTAATTTCTGTTATACTACATTGTTGAACTGTCCAGAAAATTCTAGACAGTTAGCCATCTTTGGCCCAACCCATGGGCCTCAATCATGGGAGGTAGGGTGTGGGCCCCATCCTACATCAAAGTGGGGTCCACACACTACAAATCTCCTAAAGAAATTTAGGGGAAAAGAATCTAGAAATGAGTATAATCATTAACCTAAAACACCTACGTACTCTAACTGGGCTGAAATCTGGACAATAACATATGCTGTCCATATTTTGGCCCATGCATAAAAATCAAAGGGCCCATGGCCCTAATTTAAATTGTGGGGTCCACCTTGATATGCCAGAAAAATTTCAGGCCCTTGGTTTCATTCAAACCTCTATAAAAAGGGAGGTTTGGAGATCACCCAAACCATGCATGCATGGTTGGGCCTGGACATCCATTCAAGTGGGCTTGGATGTCCACCCTACTTGAGGCCTGGGAGGTTGCTCACCTTCATTGGTGGGCCTCACCTCATCAGCAAATATGAAAAGAAATTTCAGACATATGAGAAGGAGAAAGAGTGAGATTCGGCCATATGTGGGTGGTCCCGCCACTAATGGACCACCCACACACCATCTACACCATTACCATCCTTACAAACTTCATGCACAACAATTTACATGAAAAATAAAGTGTTGGATGGTGGGGATTCCTCTCCCCACATGCATGTAAGGCGTATATGGCTCTTAATGTACAAAAAATGGGAAGAAGAAGAAGCCTTATGGTGGGTCCATGGAGAATGGCCCACCATGGCTAAGTTATACAAGATCTAGGCCATTAGCTCTACCTAGGAGCCATGTAGGCCTCCACCATGGATTGGTGGGTGCTACATGCTTCCATGCATGAGGCAAAAGAGAAAGGAAGGAGGGAGGAAGAAGAAGAAGAGAAGAGACCAAGGAGAGCACCCACCTCACAAGAACACCAAGAATCTTCTACCACTAAACTCCTTAGGCTCCAAGGTGAACACCAAGAATCTTTTACCACTAGACTCCTTAGGCTCCAAGGTGAACACCAAAAATCTTCTACCACTAGACTCCTTAGGCTCCAAGGTGCATAGATCTAAGGTTGAGATCTTTCTTCAAGGGTTAGATGGGGGAATTTATGAGTGAAAGTGCGTTGGAGTATGTTGAACAAGGTGGGAAGGTTTAGAGTTACTAGGGAAAGAAGAGAAGAGAGAGAGAGAGAGAGAGAGAGAGAGAGAGAGAGAGAGAGAGAGAGAGAGAGAGAGAGATGAGAGGGAAAAAGAAAGAGGGGGGGTTTTAAGGCAAGTAATCATTTCTCTGTTGCCTTGGTTAAAGAAGAGTGATGATTACAATAGGGAGTTAGAAACAATGTTGTAGGGTTAATAGGCTTTTTAGGTTTGTGGGTGGTGTTTTAGAGATAGGAGGTGTAGGAATAGGGCCTAGGTAGTGTGTGTGTGTGTAGTATGTGTTGAAAATAGTGTCAAGAGATGGGACCTACCTAGAAATCTTTATACACTATCCCTAGGTGGGCCACATGACCATGATCAAGTGCTTAGAAAATGAAATGTACATAACTTACGATATACATGTCGAATGGACATACAAGACACGGCGTCGGAACCGCAACGACAAAGCGGACAAGACGACACAGGTTTCAGCTAGATCCGAGTCGGGTCTACATGACCAGACTTAAAGATGATGTAAACACTATTCGAGGGTCATGGGTCACCGGGATTCGACCAGTAAGACTGCGAGACCAAGAGAAATGAATTGCATATCTACACACACATGCACACACAAGAACTCGAGTTGGGTCTTACAGTAATCCCACACATCATCGACATCTTTGTTCACGAATTCCTCATTGTACATTGTCTGAACGAATTGGCGCATGGAAGATGTCAGTCCCTCATGGAAGAAATTTATTATGCATCATGTTTCAAAACCACGTTTTGGGCATGGACTAACAAGATCCTTGAACCGCTCCCAACATTAGAAGAATGTTTCATCTTCCTTTTGGGTGAAGTTCATGATCGACTTTTTTATGGTGTTCGTCTTATGATATGGGAAGAATTTCTTAATGAACTCCCTTGTCATGTTATTCCATCTGCCAATAGATCGTGGACGTAGTGAATGTAACCATATCTTAGCATTTTCTTTTAAGGAGAAGGGAAAGAGTTTCAGCTTGATTGTGTCCTCAGACACATTAGGAAAATATAAAGTGGCTATTATTTCATCAAACTCTTTCAAGTGTAGATATGGACTTTCATATTCAAGTTCATAGAACTTTGCAAGGAGTTGGATCACTCCTAGGTTAATATTTATATTTCCTGTATTTTCTGAAAAAATCATATAGGAAGGTGTGCTCACCCCCGCTAGTAGTAAATAGTCTCATAAAGTACGAGGTGGGGGTGCATGATGCACCTCATTCTCATCCTTGGCTTCTTCAACTGGAGGTTGAAGTTAATTTGCAGGTTGATTAGCAGTCATTACTTCTATTGACTCTGAGGATTTCAAGTGGTGTCTAGTCCTATGATGGATAGGCAACCCTTCGATTAATCCTCCTTCACTCAAAAGACTTAGAGTTTTGTTACAAAGCCACTTAGGCATGAAACACTTAACTTTCAAGTACAAAATCTAACCTAAAATCTACAAATTGAAAATTACATAAAATAAGAAGTACAAGAGAGAGAGAGAGAGAGAGTTAGAACGAAGTTACCGGATAGGAGATGCTAGGTTAGGATCCTACAAAATAGAGAATAAAGTTAGTTTCTAAAAATAAGTTCGGAAAAATTCCTAACCTAGAAACAAACAGAAAGTTATACCTAATCTTAACCTAATTCTAAAAATAATGAAATTCATAAAAAACGCAACCGTAGTCCCCGGCAACGGTGCTAAAAACTTGTTCACAACCCCAAGTGTAGGGTCGCAATGTAGTAATAATCTCGATGAGACCGAGGTCGAATCCTCAAAGACTAATCTTGTATATTTTTGAAAATAAATAAAAGTAGAACTAGAAGAAGATGTAAATCTAAATCTGAATAATTGGAAATAGTAATTGTGAATGATGAAATAGAAACTTGTGAATTTAAATATGGAAACTAGGGTGCCAAGGATCCACTTGTAGCTATTGAGATGCTACCTTACTTGATTTAAGAGATCCAACTAGAATCAAAGTCCTATCTTATCCAGTTAGAGGAAAAGAGATGATCAAATCTCAGAACTTTCCATTGATCTAACCTCAATGGAGGAGAATTTTGAAGATTGGAAGGGATTCCATCACCCAACCATGCCCAAGAGACTATGGTAAACAAAAGGATTTATCAATCCCACAATCTCAAATAAGAAAAGAAGATATTCAAAGCTATCGCTGACTCCACTATAATTTGAGTCACAACAAACCATTAAAAACTGAAAATATTCCATAAAATCAACTAAAAACCAATGAAGTTCAACATAAACATGAATCAAAGCAAAATAAACATCTCAATCACACTACAAGCTTCACCTCATAACCCTAGCCAAGAGGTTTAACCAACCATAGACATGATTGAACTACAAACTCTTAAAGAAAGCATAAAAATAACTAAGGAAGAAAAAGAAAAACTCTTGGCGATGGCTCTTGTCACTCCCCAAACCCGAAAATCGGATTCATAGGAATTCCGATCGCCGAATCCGGTACCAACAGCCTCCATAGTACCCCATTCTCGGCTCCTAGCATTCATATGCCAGATTCCGATCCTGGGATCCTACAAGGGAGATTTTTTTTTGTGTACATTTAACTAGTAATTAGCATAACCATAAGATTACCCAATTCACAAAGGCAACATCATCATCACATATCCACTAATATAATCATTTGATTACAACATTGAAAGGAAAATACATAAATAGAAAATCAAGCTCCAGAAGACCACTGCACGCTCCAAGCTCAACACTGCTGCAACCTAACATCACCTGCACGCATCTATCATGCATAAGCTAATAGAAAGCTTAGAGGGTGGTGTAAGTGTGTGCACAAGGTAAGTGTCAAGTATTCAATATAATTCCATAATCATACAATGTCTGAATAAGCAGAAACACTGACAAGAGCAGACATAATCAGAGTAAGCAGAAATACTGACAAGATATAAATCATACGATAACAAAGTAAGCAGAAGTATGGATAAGTCTATAAGTCAGTCAATATCAGAATACGCAATATAGAATAACTATGCGATAAGGAGTCATAAAGAGCCAAATATCAGATGCCAAGTATGCAATGCAATACACAAATCTTACTAAGTCTGTCTAGGCCATATAAGTGTAGAAACATAGCAACCCAAAATGCCATATGCATGCAGATGTAATGCAATATGCGATGCGAATGAAATGACCATGCTGGAGTGTGAAGTCGGATGATAGTACGTAGTATCGCAAGCTACGGAGCCCACCACAAGGGACTTCCATCCAAATCAGTCCCATACCTAAATTTGGATAGTCAGACTCAATGTGGTAAACTCCTGATCTCAGGTTAGTCGCGCGCCCAACCGAAATCATTGCCATAATGAAGGTACACAAAAATTTATTATGCACCACCAGCCCGAGTGGATAGTGAATGAATGAACGAATGAGCATGCAACTCCTACTCAATAAGTCCACATATCAGTACGGTTCCTATCTGAAAAATCACCGGGGTCTATTACACTTCAAACCAGATTGTTGTCCCATCGCGCACAACAAGGTGAGTGGAGAGACCTCACTATCCACCTGCCAATATCGGGCCCGGCTCGTCAATAGCGGACCCATTCCTCAAGCTGGTCAGACTCAGCTTAGCATTGCCCCCTCCTCTCGGGCAGGTAAGGCCGCACCCCCTTCCAACCGACCACGACACAGTGGAGAGCGCAACCATCTGGTAATCGGCACTCGGCGCTCATCTACCCACTCGGTCTAGACGTTGGAGCAACCTGTGGAACCAAGAGGGTTTAGAAACTTTCACCAAGGGATATCTATAGCACTCCATGTAGAACAGATTTCTAGTGTCCCGTCTGGCCATCCACGATATGCCTGTGGAGGCTACGACCCTGATGTCGCTAGGGCATACAATAATCACAGCACACAATGCAAGATGCATGGATTATACAATCCAGTCATGCATCTATCCTGCGCATACCGCATGCTCATATGAGATAACCTCCGCCTATCGGGGAGTCTCATAACAACCTGCCCAATGACACATGCAATGGTCAACCACATCTCATAACAACATGCAGATGATGCGTATGAGCATGTATCATGATGCTATGCAGTCACATACTCGTAATTGGTATTAATAACCGACATCGACAATCGACCTCGATAATGTGGACATTTAACCAACATTGCTCCCGAGGACTGACCCTCATAGATCTTAATATATAGTGGACCCATGGCCTTACACAAGAGCCAAATATACAACACCATGGGCCTTGTCCAAGGGCCACAGATACATCATAATGGGCCTCAACTACCGGTCGCATATACATCATATAGGTCTCGACAATCGACCTTGGCAATTGAAATCAGAATCGGAGTAGGCCTTAGTAATCGGAATCTGTCACGATAGCCAAAATCGATCCATACTCAGAATTGGCAAATCGGTCATGTCACTCAAAATCACAATCGGTCAAGATAATCGGGATCGATCGATAGTCAGAATCAAAAAATCAGTCACGTTAATCGCACTAGTAATCAGCAAATAAATAAAACGGGGTCCATAAATGATCAGCTAATCAACTATAGTATAAAGATCAGCACTCGGCCATGGTTATATCAAATTCGATAGCATGGAGCCAACCGCCTACAGTGAATGAGGCCCACTTATTTGGGTTAACTCACTAAGGGAATGATAAGAATGGGCCTAACAAGGCCTAAGAGAAGGTCACAATGTGGACATTAAACCATCATTGCCTATGAATGTGGCCATTAAACCAACATCACTCCCAAGGAGTGGCTCACATAGAGCCAAACATAAAATGAGCCCATGGCCTCACATAAAGGCCTAACGTACATCGCAAGGGCCTCATACAACTACCATGAGCCGTATCAATGGGTCGCACCAACGGGCCTCATATACACAACAGGTGGGCCCTGCTCATGGGCCATAAACACACAATAGGTGGACCCTACACTTGGGCCTCAAATACATTACATGGGCCTCACTAAATGGGCCACATAAATATATCAAGGTAGGCCTCACAGATGGGTCACAAGTATATCAAAGTGGGCCTCATAACATGGGCTTCGTATATATCAGAGTGGGCCGAATCAATCATATGGGCTAAATCAATCAAATGAGCCGACACAAGCGTGCCAATCAAATAGGCGGATTCAAATGGGCCGGGTCAAATGAGCCAATTCAAATAGGCCGAATCAATGGGCCAATTATGCATCTGGTGGGCCACAATATATGGGCCACACCAAATGGGCTACACGGACATTACAATAGGCCTTACCCATGGGCCACAAAGTCATCATAGTGGGTTTAATCTCCTGGGCCTCAATTACATCATACTGAGCTACGACCCATGGGCCTTAAACACATTACGGTGGCCTCAATAATGGGCCTCATACACATCAAGGTGGGCCTCAAATAATGAACCTTGAATACATCACAATGGGCCTCAACCCATGGGCCCCTATACATCACAATGGGCCTCAACCCATGGGCCCTTGTACATCACAATGGGCCTTACCAAATGGGCCTCGAATACGCAATAGGTGGGCCCTACACATGGGCCTTATACAGCACATCGGGCCTCATACACGTCACAATGGGCCACATCACAGTGGGCCACATACATCATAATGGGCCGCATCACATGGGTCTAATATACATCGCATAGGTCGTAATCGCATCAAGGTGGGCTCGTACTAATAGACGACATGGATGAAATACGTACAACATGGTGGGCCCCATCCGCTGCCCAAAATAGACGGATGGTACGGATATAAACCACACGCATCATGGTGGTGGGGTCCACGTCCTAGCTAGACCGGATGGCGTGGTTAAAACACGTGCATCAAGGTGGCCATACGCCCATCAAAATGGACAAACGATGTGGCTATAGGATACATACAATCAAGGTGAGCCTATCCTTAAAATGATCTGGAAAAATGGATAGACGGCATAGATGTGCAATACATACATCACGACGGATCTCGCAAATGACCGACATTGATGCAAAATAGATGGATGGCATGGAATACACCACATAAATTGAGTGGGCGCCACGGAACTTGCTGACGTCAATACCTCAGCTGCCAAGTTGGTGTGAGGTACTCCAGTCAATCTGTATCCATCGTCCATGGATTGGACGGTGTGGATGAAGTACATTAAATCAAGGTGGGCCCCACACGCTGCTATGGTGGGGCCACATCCAACGAATGGACGAGGTGGAAAAACACATACATCATGGTGAAATCCCACCGTCCTTGTACTGGACGGTGAGGATATGTAACATTCCGAAAATTGGGGGGTCGAGCAAAAACCCAACTCCCGAGTTTCAAAATGTTATTTATGCAACATAGATATGTATGATCGAATGTTGTCTGTGATAATGTATTAAACATGAGTGAGATTAAGCCAGAACAGCATATCATACTCCAGAGACAGTTAAATTCGCAAGCGGAAGACTGTGATAGTGTGTATAACATATATAAACTGTTGTGTGTCTCTTGAGTGTGAACATATTACCAGGTTAAACATATACATGTATACCTCAAAATATAAAGAAAGTATATACATGAGTGCTCTGAAAATATAAAATGACAAGTGTCAAGACATCCAATCAACCTCCCTGTAATCCCGTCAATCAGAACACGCACATAGGAGGAATCCTCCTCATCATCATCAAATCCAGCTCCGCCTCACAGGCCGCGCCATCATCTGCAATCATAAAAAGGTCTGGTGGGTGTCCAGGAACACCGTCCCGTAACGTGGGAGTGAGTAGCTAACTCAGTGGAATAATAGAGCAAGGATTAACATGTTATCAAATCAATCATGCGATAATAGTAAAGCAGTAAATCAAACAATCCTAATACTGTTGTTAATGCAATTATGACATGACGTGATGTATGCCCTCACCGACGATCTCCCTCATACGGCAACATCTTACGACCGCGGCATGCCACACTCCCTAGAGTGCTCCACATCTTCCAGGCACATGCAATGCTATGGTGATATGATTTTCGAGTTGTTATTAGTCCATTCAAACAGCAGGATTGGGAAACTAAGGTACTTTCCTTGTATCAATCCCAACACAGATCCTGTCTAGGGTCGTCACTCCTAGTAATCTCATACGATGTATATTTTGTAGGTCGCTGCAAGGGCTGCCAGGGCTGTTGCACGCACTCGTTGCTCCGCTCCCCCATCACCTTATCAATACAGGCCTACTGTACTCTACTGCTACTGGAGGGTCGTCGCCTCCCGTAGACTCAGAATACGCTCGCGGTCACTACAAAGGACTCCTCGCCTGATCAGTGTAGGCCGACAGCTAGAATATAGTGTCCCATACCACCATAATCTGCTCACGAGTCTAGGTGCTCACTGGTCACTACGGGGAGGTTTGTGGCCCCAGCGTAGGCCGAAAGCTCGACCACGGTGTCCCATACCACCATGCCCGGCTCATGAGTCTTCATGGATCAAGGTACCATGGTTAACAGGGTTTACAATGGTAAGTTCAGTACCCTAGGTTCAAGCAATTATGACTCATGCAGGGTGAACATACAATGGCCAGTCGGGTTACTTGACGAGCTCGACTAGCACGAGCGCATCGCAAGTCGAACGACATGAAGTGCGTAAAACACTTCGCGTGGCCTAACCACTGCCGCCAACTCTAAACACGACTCGTGTTCATCGACACGTCGTTCGTGGCAAAGATAGGCTAACCACGATATTTCTTGGTTACCGACTGCCTGGACTACGTATAGTCCCAAACACATATGAATCCACGTCAGCGATCATCTGAGAGCATTGGAAATGAAATACAACCATGTGAGCATGTTAACACATGTTATAACGTACAACTTAAGTAAATCATCCTACACATGTCTTTCACACATATAATGAAATTATGCATATCGCCAACATATAGAAAATCCTTTCCATCTGCAAATTAATTGAGAATTCAATCTCAAACTAAATCATAAGGAAATCATCAAGCACATGTTATTACATATAACTTACATGAATCATCAAGCGCATGCATTTCATTCATATAATGAAATCATGCATATGGCTAACATGAAGGAAACCATTTACACCAGCATATTTATTGAGAAACCAATCTCAAACTAATCCATAACATCATTTAATTCAATACATACTAATACAAGCATTTATACAAAGACTTACACTACACACTTAAGTCTACATATAGTATGTCGACCCGAAGTGCGCATTTAGGCGAATCTCTTCGCCAAACTAACTATGCACGCATTCCTAACATTCTAATGCGACAACAAACCATGTCAATCACGTCAGCAAAATATGAATGTAGACCATACTTCTTACAAATGACTAAAATGCCCTAAATCTCATATTCTTCGTTAATTTACGAAACAGGAAACGGAGAGCATGTTGTACATGTCAAATGGCGATGCCGTCGATAATCTACTATTAAACGTCATTGAAAGCTTTGGAAACAGTCAATCAAAGCGTCTAAAATCCGCACCTTTTCCCTTTTAGGGGTGAGAGTTCGAACAGAGCGTATACGCTTCGTCTACGGCGACTAAGGAACCTGATTTACGAGATTTATCAACTAACAAACTATGGAACTAAAGAAGCATCAAATCAGCAACTTTCTAGGGCGTTTTCTTACCTGCAAATGCGGAGAAATCACCGGCAAAGTGATTGGAATACGCCGCTTAAGCACGTGCAGCAGCAGCAGGAAATGCTCTCCCACCTTCTCTCACAAACTCTCACCTTTTCTCTCTCCCAATCTAGGATTTTTGCAAATTCAGATGGGAGAGAGGAGTGAGGGTTTCAAGCCCTTTTATAAGCCCAAACTTGCCCGAAATAGACTCGGGAACAAGTTTCACTTGAGGGGTAACCAAATCGGGGCTGTTTCGGTCCAAAAGATGCTTTCTGGTGGTCCCCTGGTCGAATGCGATCGGACTTAAGCTCATGCGTACCAGATCTAGTGTGCATTAAGTTTTCAGTCCGGCAAGGTTCGCAGATCGCACGTGGCGGACCAGTTTCAGTTCAGCGGTCACCGCATGTAGATTAGGGCTGGAAGTCTCATAATAATAAATAGAAATTTTTCCTGATCCGAGGGTGTAATCTGGATGAATTCTGACGGTCAGAACGCTTAATACTGACGTGTCAAGTCATGTGCCAGATTTGAATTTGAAATTCCAATTCTGTCCCTATTCGTGGTCTCTTCAGTCCGGGCTCAATGAAATAGTCTGTGATTATCGGTTTGACTTGATTTTCGAAATGATTGTCAAGTCCAGCTGGGCGGTTCTAACGGTCTAAGATAGGAAGTAATGGACTTTCGACGCGCGGTCTAAATCCAATACAAGAATTCAAAGTGGTCCAGAGAACAAACCCGCTTAGAGTTTGATCCGAGGTTATAGAGTATTATGGAGTCATACGTTCTACTCGATTTGGGTCTTATAGAATGTATTTAAAGTGATCAGGGACTGTTTTCCAGCTCCTCCAGCGTTGCGCTAGCTAACTTACGCTAAATTTCCATAGGAATTAATCCTAAGTGGTTTCTTTGGCTATGAAATTGGGTTCTGAGCGATTTTCCAAGTGTTTTAGTTGACCCATTGCCTAAGGACGTCAAATACCAGATTGGCCAAAATTCGGGGTGTTATAATCTACCCCCCTTAAAACACAATGTCGTCCCCGACATTAGCAAAGAGCAAGGAGTACTTTCTCTAAGGAAGGTTCAAATCCTATTTAATAACCTAATCGTATGTATATCCGAACTCAAAGGTTTCGATCTTGGGCCAGTGGGAAAGAGGCCAACCACTCTTCTGCTGCGCCACTCTGATCAAACGGTAGCGTTGACTAACCTAACTGGATTGGACTCAATACGTTCTACCCCCCTTAAAACTTAGTTTTACTTAAGGTGGAAGAATCTTAGCATCGATCCGTATATCAGAACGAGGCGCAACTTAGGAGCTATCCTTGACCTAAAATGGAAACAACCTTTCTCTACATGGTTTTCCTTGCTAATGATGCGTTCTATGGCATTGGTATCTATGGTGATAGAGACGAGCCTAAGCTCTATAGTGGTTGAGTTCAGGGGTAGGTATGAGTTGGTGGCAAGATGTCTAATTCTCTACTAGCTTTAAGTCCTCGCCATTTCCCAAAGACAATGTGATCCTGTTTGGTTGTAGGTGGTCGAGCCAACACGGAAGAAAAATAGTATAGTGGGTCTGAGCCAGATACATAGACTTTCTGTCTAGCTAGGACAGAAGATTTATTGTATCAATTCTTAATCCGAGTCGATGCCGATCTTCTGCTTGATCAGAGCATTGGATTTATTGGTAACCACTAGGATTAGGAAGTCGATTCAAACCGCGAATACATCGCTTACATGTAGTTCCTTTATTCCGCGTTCCCGAATGCAATAAGCCCTTGGGGAAGGCAATTCTAAGGGACGTGCTAGTTTATTCTAAGTTCAATCTGAGGGAGTTATAAATGTTCCCTGAGAGTGTATGGTTCCTTCCTATGGGCAACAACAGAAGTCTATAAGTCGTAAGGGGATCTATCGAAGGAAGGGAGTCCCATTCCAACCAAATATAACCTACTATCCCTTAGCATATATAGGCCTTACACTGCCTAAGTCAACTAGTAGCCTAGTCTGTAACTCAGTAGTTATAATCCAAAGCCTAAGTTTATACGTTAAATGGTTCCATACTATTTCTACTACAGGGAAGTCTTCTATTGCTTAGGGTCAAGATTATCTAAATGGAATTGGATTTCTTATGTCGTCAGATCCTTCAAATCTAGGAGTACTATCGCTAGGTCCAAAACGCCAAGGGCCTATTGGCCAGTAGCATTAAGTTGTATTAAATGGGACCACATTCCTAATCCCATGTTGGGATAGGGAGTGGCATGCTTGGTAGGAGGGTGGGGTGGGATAAAAAATTTAATTTGTAGGCTAAATCCCGGGAGTTACAATACTCCCAATCTAGGGACAATACCTTACAGCGAAATGAAACGGCATGCATTCCATTCCACAAATTTCGGCTACATTATGCCCAAACCACAACACAAACATTCACACAACAAGTCGAAAAGCATCATGCATTTCATTAAACTAAAATTGTCATAATACAAGGGATATCTCCCTACAAGTATCATGACAAGAAGTGTCACGCCCCAAACTCGAAAACCGGGCTCACAAAATTCCCGATCGCCGAATCCGGCGCCGACAGCCTCCGTAGAACCCCATTCTCGGCTCCTAGCTCCCATTCGCCAGGTTCCGATCCTGGGATGCTACGAGGAGGATTTAAATACCAGTTTGTTTCGTAATAAGCATAACCAACGGCATAACCCACAAACAACAACCAAGAACTCCATCACATTTCCACTATGATCAAAAACTTTACAAGTACAATGAGCATAAAGGGAAATACAATGGTAAATAACAGAAAACTCCAAAATGATCAGCAACGCGCTCCTGCCTCAACGCTGCTGCAGTCCAACGTCACCTGCACGCAACGGTCGTGCATAAGCTTACAGAAAGCTTAGAGGGTGGTGAAAGTGTGTGCGCAAGGTAGTAATATGAATGCAATGTCAGAGTAATGCGGAATATGCAGATGGAACCAAAACGTCATGAGCCGTACCAAGGCTATGCAATGCAAGACATGAATGGTATCGGCCATCCCAAGGCCATGCAATGTACAATGCAACTCAAGCATACAGATACTCATCAATGTCCACACGTCAATACAGCTCAAAGTATGGAATATCACCGGGGTCTAGTACACTCTAAACCAGATTGCCGCCACATCGCGCGCAATAAGGTAAGTGGAAGAGACCTCACTATCCGTCTGCCAATATCGGGCGCGACTCGTCGATAGCGGACCCATTCCTCGAGCTGGTCAAACTCAGCCTAGTATTGCCCCCTACTCTCGGGCGGGTAAGGCCGCACCCCCTTCCAACCGACCACGACACAGTGGAGAGCGTAACCGTCTGGTATTCGGCACTCAACGCTCATCTACCCACTCGGTCTAGACGTTGGAGCAACCTCTTGGTACCATAAGGGTTTAGGGACTTTCACCCAGGGATATCTATAGTACCCCATGTAAGTCAAGATTTCCGGTATCCAATCCTGCCAACCACGATGCGTCTGTGGAGGCTACGGCCCTGATGTCGCTAGGGCGTACAACAACCATATCACACTAATGCGGAATGCATGAATCACTCCATCCAGTCATGCAACCAATCCTGCGCATACCGTGCGCTCATGTAGGGCAGCACCGCCTAATCGGGAGCCCATAAACAACCTGCCCGAAGGCAAATGCTATGATCAGTCAATCCTCATAACAAGCATACGTATGATGCGTATGATCATGAATCATGAAACTGTATTAGTCATGGTATAATGAAATGAACTATCTTAATATGCAGATGGTCCTGGACGGCCTAAATATGATAAGTACGGCCCAGCAATGGACCCAAGGAGAGTCGTAATGTGGACATCCAACCAACATTAGACTCGCAATGTGGACGTCAAACCAACATTGTTTCTCAGGTACGATCTTCTTAAAACACCGCTACATAATCGGCATTGGGTTTACACATTGCAATGGACCTTATGTTCCTCCCACTGGGCCTTACATATATATCAAATGGGCCATAGCTTATGGGCTCTTATTCATCAGATGGGCCACAGAAATGGGCCAAACCAATGGGCCTTAAGTGCATTGCAATGGGTTAAACCCGTGGGCCTTGGATTGCACCAATTGGACCTAGTCACATGAGTCTAATATGTATCAAATGGGCCACACCAATTGGACCCCCAAATGTATATCCAATGGGCCTCAATCCAGAGGCCTTATATGAGTCGAATGGGCCCAAATCCCTAGGCCTTAAGCAATTCAAATGAGCCTAATCCATGAGCTTGCACGTATGTCGAAGTGGGCCTAAACCCCTAGGCCTTACATATATCAATTGGCCTACCTCCATGGGCTTTAATTTCAGCAAAAAGGGTCCAATTACATGGGCCTTGAAGTACATCAAATGGGCCTAGTCCCAAGGACTTGCAACACATCAAATGGGCCTAGATCTAGGCCTTAAATGAATCCAATGGGCCTAGCCCATAAACATTCCATAAACCAAATAAGCCTAGCCCATAGCCCTTTCTAAATTCAATTGGGCCTAACCCATAGGCTAAAAATGATCATTTAAAGTGGATGGATAGTCTGGATGCGTCGTCTGTGACAATGGTGGGGCCCACAAGGAGGTGAACTATCGTATATATTATATAATATGTAAACTACATATAATATGATATATACAGTATTATATGTAATATATATATATATATATAATATAATTTATATATACACACACATGCGGCACCCAGCACCCACACGTGGGCGTGGGCCCCACCGTTCAGTGGGGACGGTGTGGATTCAGCAAAATCACCGTGGGCATCACCGTCCACGGACCGTGGACGGTGTGAATAAAATACATAAATCACTATGGGTCCCATGTACGTAGCCCACCGTGATGTTTATTTGAAATCCAACCCGTTCATAAGGTCACTCAACCTGGACGAAGGGAAAATATAAAATTTCAGCTTGATCCAACACTTCTGTGGACCCCAGGAAGAGTTTCAATGGTGGGTGCTCATTCACACTGTTTCTTGTGATGTGGCCCACCTAGAGTTTGGATTGACCTGAAATTTGGAGGGGGCCCACCTGAGAAGGGGACCCACCTAATGGACGGGGTAGATGAAACATGTACATCATGTGGGGCCCACGGCGGCAGCCGTGGGTTGCAGCACGGTAGCCGCCCGCCCGCCTGCACGCCAGCAGCGTGCTGGCCGCTGACAGGAGGCGGAGGCCATGCCTCTTTAACGTTTTCTTTTTTTTAAAAAAAATCGCTTTTTCCCCGGGTTTTTGTGCGTGGGGCCCGCTACACCAAAATCCGTCCAGACCATTGCATTCAGTGGCTCATCACCGTCCAAATGAGTCTAGAGTTTGAATTTTTTTGACGCTAGAAAAAGGATAAAATGAGAAAATGGATCCTTTAATGGTCGAGGTGCATTAATTGATGCTATGGCCCACCAGGTGATTGGATCAGCTCCAAACTTTTACCCAACGGCTAAAATGCCGTGGGTAAGAGGATGGACGGCTTGGATTGGACATAAACATCAGGGTGGGGCCCATGCAACGGAACCACCCAAACCCCTTCCTTTTTCTTTTGTTTTCTTTTTTTTTTTTTTGTGTCCAGGGAAGTCCAGCGTCCCAGACGCTGGACGGTGTCTCAAAAAAAAAAAAAATCGTGATGGGCCTCTTTGAAGTGGGCCACCACTTACAGATGAGAGGGAAACACATGCAAGGTGGGCCCCACTTGAAGGACTCTTGGGCCAAAATAAATACCTCAAGGTGAGGTCCATTCAAGTGGGCCACACAACCCAAAAAAAATAAGATCAAATAAAATAAAATAAAATGAAATAAAAGGACTGAAAGAGAGAGAGAGACATGGAGAGTGGGACACGGCTTGTGATGGAGGGACCCCGTCCTTATGGGCCCTCCCATACATGAAATCATACATCAACGGACCCCTTTGAACAAAGGACCATCAAAAATGTAAATCAACGGTGGAGATCCATTCTCCACCGTTATGGACGGTCTAGATGACCCTTTTTGCAATGAAATAAACATCATGATGGGGTCCATGGAGAATGGCCCCATCATGGAACGATCATGATGATCCAAGTGGTCCATCGGCTACAAATAAGGGTCCCAAGTGAGATCCACACCATTGATCGGTGTGCCTCACTTGGTCCACCATAAAAATAAAAAAATCTACCCTATAGAAGCACCCACCGTCCGATCTTCTCGCTCCTAGGGGTTCCTTGGCACCTTGGCTTCAACTTCAACGGTTAGGATGAAGAATGGAGGGTTGAGATGGGGGATTTTGGGGTAGGAAGGTGGGCCACTTGAAGCTTAGAGGGACTTGGGAAATTCCATACGTGGGAGCCCTTTGGAATTGTTGTTGCTTGGAAATTTTGAAATGAGAAAGAGAGAGAGAGAGAGAGTGATGTAAAGGGAGAGAGAGAGAGTGATGGATGGATGGGTGAGTGATGGTGGTGTAAGAGAAATTTGACTTTTGTGGCTTTTTGTGTAAGAAAGGTATGGGTTGAGAAGACTTTGTTGGCTTTTGTGCAAGAGAGGTATGGGTTTGGGAGACTTTTGTGGTTGCTTGGGAAAAAGGGATGGAAGTGATGTATACTTGACATGTGATGGCTTGATGGGTGATTGATTGATGGGATTGATGTGATTGATGTGACACATCGTTGAGATTCCCTTGGTTTTCACAAAGCGCGGCGTTTTCTCGCACCGAACGTTGGCTCATATCTCTTGATCAGGGTATCGCCTTGGCGCGTGAGTCGCGGTATCAGAACCGCAACGACGGCGCGGTCGCTATGGTATTGGTTTCGGGTTGAGTCGACTCGGGTTATCGGTACATGAATTCAGGTCGCGCGTCGATACTAGTTAAGGGTCGAAAGTTGCCGGAATTCGACCGGTAAGACCGCGGAAGTGTACGGAAAGGTACGGACCAAGATACGGGTCTTACAAGAAGTACATGGGAGCTATGTCAGTCAGCTACTACAGCAACATAGGTAAACTACTAGCCTTATCAGGCTTACAAAACACAACTTAAAACAGGAAATGACTAACTACAACCCGCGATACCTGGATCTAGATTACTAGTCCGAGTCGGGCGATGGAGGAGAAAATGCAAAGAAATCGTTGCCCAAATGGACAGAAGGAAATCTAGGCATTGTAGAGGGATGCTTCACGCTCTCCTAAGATGTATTTTCAAGGAGAAATGAAAATGAAAAAGGGGAATGGAGCACCTCACGATTTCAGCTCGATTTGGGGGTTTTTAGAGCTCCAAAAGATGAAATCTTCAAGAGGGAAAGCTGCAAACAGACATGGAATGAAGGAATGTGGCCATTTTTAGCAGGGAATGGGTCTAGGGGTGGTTTGGAACCACGGTTTTGGGTTAGGGCAGCAAGAAAATGAAAATGGGACTAGGGAAGGGGACTTTTGTGAAGGAAGTACATCTTTTAGGGAGTTTCAAGGTACGGACCGCATACCAAGGGACTACCCTAGCCCCCAAACTCCTCCAGCCCAAAGATCAGACCCATTCGAAGAGTTTGACCGGCGATGCATCGCCGAATCGGCGATGGCATCGTCGGTGAAGTTGCAAACTGGCCACTGAGGCCATATGAGATGGGTTCCCCTTGCCCTAGGGATTCCAAAAAGGTATGGTTCACACTTTGGTTCATTGTAGATTGCCCTAGGGAGGCCAAAACATTTGTAACATCCATTCGAAGCTTTTCGGGGCCAATCTTCAATCTCGAATACAAAACCCTATCATGCAGCATATGATTTTGGGGTAGAAGGATCTAGTACATCCATCTAGCCCATTAGTTGCTAAAGAAAGTGAAGTTAGAATGGCCTTATGTCCATTTTTCTACTATTCACTGTAAAATTTTATGAAAGTAGGATTTTATGTTATTTTCACATTAGTATTGATGCCTAACATGAAATGGATAAGAAATAATTAAAGATTGGGGTGGTGAGAGGAAGAATTTCGAAGATTTTCGGTGAAACGGGGTTTTTAAGCCCTGGCGATTGAATACAGGGGTCGTGGTTGTCCCACGGCCCAAGGATTCACATTAACGGGTTTAGAATCATTCAAAGAACAGCTCAACCCACTTACCTACAACCTAGGAGCTATTCGGGTTGCTTAACGCGACCCTAGGTGCGATACGGACTCGATCACGCGATCGAAATGAATAGACTTCGCCTATTGGCGAATCTGGGATCCTATGAGTGTTTCTAGACCCTTCTCGCACCCACCTAAGTCAAAGGAAGCGACAGCGTACGTCGCGTGACCATAACCCAGGCTCGGTTTAATCCAAATCATGCTCTGATACCATCTGTAACATCCTGAAAATCGGGGGGTCGAGCAAAAACCTAACTCCCGAGTTTCAAAATGTTATTTATGCAACATAGATATGTATGATCGAATGTTGTCTGTGATAATGTATTAAACATGAGTGAGATTAAGCCAGAACAGCATATCATACTCCAGAGACAGTTAAATTCGCAAGCGGAAGACTGTGATAGTGTGTATAACATATATAAACTGTTGTGTGTCTCTTGAGTGTGAACATATTACCAGGTTAAACATATACATGTATACCTCAAAATATAAAGAAAGTATATACATGAGTGCTCTGAAAATATAAAATGACAAGTGTCAAGACATCCAATCAACCTCCCTGTAATCCCGTCAATCAGAACACGCACATAGGAGGAATCCTCCTCATCATCATCAAATCCAGCTCCGCCTCACAGGCCGCGCCATCATCTGCAATCATAAAAAGGTCTGGTGGGTGTCCAGGAACACCGTCCCGTAACGTGGGAGTGAGTAGCTAACTCAGTGGAATAATAGAGCAAGGATTAACATGTTATCAAATCAATCATGCGATAATAGTAAAGCAGTAAATCAAACAATCATAATACTGTTGTTAATGCAATTATGACATGACGTGATGTATGCCCTCACCGACGATCTCCCTCATACGGCAACATCTTACGACCGCGGCATGCCACACTCCCTAGAGTGCTCCACATCTTCCAGGCACATGCAATGCTATGGTGATATGATTTCTGAGTTGTTATTAGTCCATTCAAACAGCAGGATTGGGAAACTAAGGTACTTTCCTTGTATCAATCCCAACACAGATCCTGTCTAGGGTCGTCACTCCTAGTAATCTCATACGATGTATATTTTGTAGGTCGCTGCAAGGGCTGCCAGGGCTGTTGCACGCACTCGTTGCTCCGCTCCCCCATCACCTTATCAATACAGGCCTACTGTACTCTACTGCTACTGGAGGGTCGTCGCCTCCCGTAGACTCAGAATACGCTCGCGGTCACTACAAAGGACTCGTCGCCTGATCAGTGTAGGCCGACAGCTAGAATATAGTGTCCCATACCACCATAATCTGCTCACGAGTCTAGGTGCTCACTGGTCACTACGGGGAGGTTTGTGGCCCCAGCGTAGGCCGACAGCTCGACCACGGTGTCCCATACCACCATGCCCGGCTCATGAGTCTTCATGGATCAAGGTACCATGGTTAACAGGGTTTACAATGGTAAGCTCAGTACCCTAGGTTCAAGCAATTATGACTCATGCAGGGTGAACATACAATGGCCAGTCGGGTTACTTGACGAGCTCGACTAGCACGAGCGCATCGCAAGTCGAACGACATGAAGTGCGTAAAACACTTCGCGTGGCCTAACCACTGCCGCCAACTCTAAACACGACTCATGTTCATTGACACGTCGTTCGTGGCAAAGATAGGCTAACCACGATATTTCTTGGTTACCGACTGACTGGACTACGTATAGTCCCAAACACATATGAATCCACGTCAGCGATCATGTGAGAGCATTGGAAATGAAATACAACCATGTGAGCATGTTAACACATGTTATAACGTACAACTTAAGTAAATCATCCTACACATGTCTTTCACACATATAATGAAATTATGCATATCGCCAACATATAGAAAATCCTTTCCATCAGCAAATTAATTGAGAATTCAATCTCAAACTAAATCATAAGGAAATCATCAACACATGTTATTACATATAACTTACATGAATCATCAAGCGCATGCATTTCATTCATATAATGAAATCATGCATATGGCTAACATGAAGGAAACCATTTACACCAGCATATTTATTGAGAAACCAATCTCAAACTAATCTATAACATCATTTAATTCAATACATACTAATACAAGCATTTATACAAAGACTTACACTACACACTTAAGTCTACATATAGTATGTCGACCCGAAGTACGCATTTAGGCGAATCTCTTCGCCAAACTAACTATGCACGCATTCCTAACATTCTAATGCGACAACAAATCATGTCAATCACGTCAGCAAAATATGAATGTAGACCGTACTTCTTACAAATGATTAAAATGCCCTAAATCTCATATTCTTCGTTAATTTACGAAACAGGAAACGGAGAGCATGTTGTACATGTCAAACGGCGATGCCGTCGATAATCTACTATTAAACGTCATTGAAAGCTTTGGAAACAGTCAATCAAAGCGTCTAAAATCCGCACCTTTTCCCTTTTAGGGGTGAAAGTTCGAACAGAGCGTATACGCTTCGTCTACGGCGACTAAGGAACCTGATTTACGAGATTTTTCAACTAACAAACTATGGAACTAAAGAAGCATCAAATCAGCAACTTTCTAGGGCATTTTCTTACCTGCAAATGCGGAGAAATCACCGGCAAAGTGATTGGAATACGCCGCTTAAGCACGTGCAGCAGCAGCAGGAAATGCTCTCCCACCTTCTCTCACAAACTCTCACCTTTTCTCTCTCCCAATCTAGGGTTTTTGCAAATTCGGATGGGAGAGAGGAGTGAGGGTTTCAAGCCCTTTTATAAGCCCAAACTTGCCCGAAATAGACTTGGGAACAAGTTTCACTTGAGGGGTAACCAAATCGGGGCTGTTTCGGTCCAAAAGATGCTTTCTGGTGGTCCCCTGGTCGAATGCGATCGGACTTAAGCTCATGCGTACCAGATCTAGCGCGCATTAAGTTTTCAGTCCGGCAAGGTTCGCAGATCGCACGTGGCTGACCAGTTTCAGTTCAACGGTCACCGCACGTAGATTAGGGCTGGAAGTCTCATAATAATAAATAGAAATTTTTCCTGATCCGAGGGTGTAATCTGGATGAATTCTGACGGTCAGAACGCTTAATACTGACGTGTCAAGTCGTGTGCCAGATTTGAATTTGAAATTCCAATTCTGTCCCTATTCGCGGTCTCTTCAGTCCGGGCTCAATGAAATAGTCTGTGATTATCGGTTTGACTTGATTTTCGAAATGATTGTCAAGTCCAGTTAGGCGGTTCTAACGGTCTAAGATAGGAAGTAACGGACTTTCGACGCGCGGTCTAAATCCAATACAAGAATTCAAAGTGGTCCAGAGAACAAACCCGCTTAGAGTTTGATCCGAGGTTATAGAGTATTATGGAGTCATACGTTCTACTCGATTTGGGTCTTGTAGAACGTATTTAAAGTGATCAGGGACTGTTTCCCAGCTACTCCAGCGTTGCGCTAGCTAACTTACGTTAAATTTCCATAGGAATTAATCCTAAGTGGTTTCTTTAGCTATGAAATTGGGTTCTGAGCGATTTTTCAAGTGTTTTAGTTGACCCATTGCCTAAGGACGTCAAATCCCAGATTGGCCAAAATTCGGGGTGTTACAGGATACAACACTTACATCATGGTGTGGTCCATGGATGATGTGGATGACACACTTACATTAGGGTGGGGTCCACACACGTGGCCGACCAGAGAATTGAATATGCTTCATTTGTCCAGAGTACTGCTGCTGCACGTGCAACAGCAGCTGATATAGACCACTAGCCCACCGTCAAATCAGATGGACGGGGGATTCAAAATGGATGGATGGCCTAACATGAACATGCATCAAGGTAACTCATATGCTGGATAGCACCTACATCAGGATGGTCCATCGTCCTTAATGGACGGTGTGAATACAGTACATGCAATCAAAGTAGGTCCCACAGAACCTGCTGACGGTGTGGATTAAATCCATACATCATGGTGTGTCCCACAGCAGCAGCCAAACATTGTCCAACACCGTTCAGCGCTGTCTGGACGACGTGGATGAAACGAATACATCATGGTGGTCCCATGCAGCACCGTCCAGATGGACGGTGTGCATAAACAACACATACATCAAAAGGTAGCCCCATCCACCAGGACGTCCCTAGTGGACGGCTGGATAGAGCAGATGAATGGCGTAGGTACAAAACATATACATAGGAGGTGGGTCCCACGGGACCATCCAGGTGCTACGGCCTAGACATAAAACACGTACATCTAGGTGGGCTCCACCGTCCACAGCAGTGGACAGTGTGAATAGAAACATACATCACTATGGGTCCCACGTAGGGCCCATCATAATGTTTATATGCCATCCAATCCGTTGATAAGGTCACGTGGACCCAGATGAATAGGAAAAACAAATTTCATAATGTTCCAAAACTTCTGTGACCCTGAAAAGGGGTTTCAATGGTAGATGTTCAATTATATTGTTTCATATGATGTGGGCCACCTGGGATTCAGATCGGGCTGATCTTTGGAGGGGTCCCACTTCAAACAGAGGCCCACTGAATGAACGGCATGGATGACAAACATACATCTTAATGGGACCCACAGCTAGGGCCGTGAGGCCCATCCTGCCCGTCCGCCAGCGTCCAGCGCAGGACGCTCCGGTCCTGTGGTGTCAGCGGCGGCAGCAAGTGCTGCTGCCTTAATTTTATTTTTTTGAAATCAGTATTACTATGGTTTTTCCCATGTGGGGCCCTGATCTGAAAAATCTAACCCATTCATTGGATTCTATGGCCCATGGTCTACCTAATGAGACCAATATGCGATGTATTTTTGGCAAATAGAAGAAACAGGGTGAGTTTTAAGGGTGATAATACTATTTCCTTTGGTATGGCCCGCTTGATTATCAGATCAGTCTCATTTTTTGGTTCAACGGCTAAAATGATCTGAGGAAGAGGACGAATGGGTTGGATTAAGTACATGCATCAAGGTGGAGCCCACATGAGCGGCCCACCCCAACTTTCTCCCTTTTTTTTTTTGGTTAGTTGTTAGTACACACCCATTACAGTACACACACTCCATGTTAGCCACGCCCGTCCAGCGTCGGCATGGATAAACACATGCATCGTGGTGGGTCCCACATGGGACGTAGTCAATACATCAAGGTGGGTCCCACATGAACGTGGCCTACCTGATTTGGATCAATTTGATGCTTGTCGATTCCCACCATCCAGATCCTCTAAGAGAGGTAGCAAAGTGGGTCGGTCCCCATGTTTGAACAGCCATAGGGTCCATGTGATGGACGGTTTGGATACCACTCATCGAATGGACCACAAAATAAAGGAAGGAGAGAGAGAGAGAGAAAGAGAGAGAAGCACCCACCTATCTTTCTTCTTCCTCCCTAGCCTTCCAATGCTCCAAAAGTGCTCCGTCAACGGTGGAGATGATGATCCAAAGGTGGAGATGGGAGATAGGGTGGTAGGGAGTGGGCCACACAAGCTCTATCCATGGAGCTTAGAGCTTGGACGTTTTTAGCTTTCATGGGTTGCTTGAGAATTGGTTTGAAAAAGGTAGAGAGAGAAGTGATGTAATAAATGAAGGGTATGGTGCTTGTTGACTTGTTGGTAAGAAAGGAATGGGATGAGTATGGGTGTTGTTGACTTTGGGTGAGAGAGGGATGGGTAAGGTATGGGTTTATTTGACTTGATTAATAGATAGATTAATGTGACATGATGTAAAGATTCTCTTGGGTTTTGCAACGCGTGGCGTTTTTCTCGAACTGAACGCGGGCTCACATCGTCTGGCTAGGGTATCGCCTCGGTGCGCGAGACGTGGCATCGGAACCGTAGCGACAGCGCGGTCGCACTGGTACATGTCTCGGGTCGAGTCGACTCAGATTGACAGGACTCAGGTTAGGATTGTGCGCAAACATCGGATAAAGGTCGAAGGTTGCCGAAATTCGACCGGGAAGATCGTGGAACCCTATGGAACGGTACTATCTAGGATACGGGTCTTACAGCTCTCCACCCTTTTGCTCCACTCCTTATCTAATGGCTTAAATTTTCAAGGCCAGAGTTTATACTCGTACCTGAGAAAACTGGGTGTTAATAATATATAAACTTGATGCTTTAAAATCACACCCTACTTTTTTTCATTTAGATCACATCCAAATACAATTGTGAAGGTAACATCCACAAGAATAAAATCGACTGTATTGATTATTTCATCAGAGTAACAGAATTCAATAAATAATCAAATGTCTTCTCAATGGAAGCTTATTACATTTATCGAGTTCGCAACGAAAGTATAAAATTAATTCATAAAACTATCTTCTGATTCTTTCAGTGTAATCTTTCATAAGGAAATGCTCCTCTAAGTCTTCAATGTTCTCTTAATCTACTTTTTCCATTGTTCTGCCGCTATTGGATTTGGTGTGCCTGAGAATTCGGGAGGCCATAGTTTCAGGAATTTTCCCAGCTAGGTGAAATCATCGTGATACTCTGATTGTGGTGGGACCAGTGAGGTGAGGCGAGCGGGTGATACGAATGGTGAGGTGATGCGAGCAGATGATACAGAAGGTGAGGCGGCCCTTGGAGTAGCATGGTGAACCTGTTGTCGCAGATCTTCCATGGTTTGTCAGGTCCTCTCCATGAATGCTTTTATCCGTCCCAGAATGGAGTAGAATGGTGCCCACGCTTGAGTATCAGGAGGTGCCAATCCCCGGGGCATTCCTGAAAGAGTGGTTTCTTGATGGACCCCGTCCTCGGTCGCGGGTTATGATGGTGCTTTGGTAGTCTTTCTCTTGGGAACCATACCTTCTGCAAGTATGGATGGTTTGGTTAGTGTGACGTTAGAATTTTGGGGAAATTTTCTGGTGTAGTAAAATTTCTCAAGCTGACAAGAATTCTTTTAAAAGTTTACTTTTCTGGTTAGTTACCCTTAAGGTTTCGAGGGTTTAATTCAAGGCGTCTAGGTTCATCGCTCCTAGTTTTCATGTCAAGTAAAATTAATGGAAGCCTTAAATGAGTTTTCCTAAATCCTTCTGCATTCTCTTTTTAAAGTGAGATCACTGTATGTATTCTTTTCCAGTTTCTTATTGGATTGTGGCGATGTAAGGTTTTCGTGGATCATATAACCTACAGGCCTAGTTAATCTTGTTTTCATGCTCTGATACCAATTATAATGCCCCGAATTTCCAATGTTTGAGTCTTGGTTCATCTTGGAAATTCAAGAGTTAATTCCATTCATACAACGTTCAGGTAGTGTGTTTAAATTTGCACGTTTTGAGTGTTCAAGCATCACTTCATGAAAAGGAAATTCTTTGCATTTATTATTTCAATTAGAAGGGAAAGAAATTCAACGAATTAATGAATGCTCACTGAGATGGGAGCTTATTACAAAATCAAGTTGCAGCAGAAACATAAATAAACTAAATCAGGAAACTAATTTCTTGTTTATTTAGCATAGTCTTCCTAAAGAAAGTGGCCTTCTGGATCTTTAATCTGTTCGTTACCTGCATCATCTATACAGTTGGAGAGGGTCAACGCCCTACTCATAGTGATGGTCGTTCATTTACCATTTACAATATATTCGTCATGAAACACAAGGATGAAAAAGGCATCGATACTCCTCATACTCCACATATATAAGGGCATCAATATGCACAGGGTTCTATATGACATGCATGCCTAGCTAAATATGTGTGGTCCATCACACTCAATAGTCAGAGTCACAATGTGGAAGGCAATTTGTAATATCTGGATCGACCCGCACTCTCACAATACGGATATTCGCCGGCGTGTCCCACGTCAACATGGATTTATGCGAGCATCTCAAGGCGACACAGCGACGCGGTTGGGGGATTTATGTAACACTATGTATTCATTGAGCAACTATTTACGACATTCATTCTTGAGAAGTGATGTAACATGCATGACATTTTACTTACATCGATTGTGCACCACGCCAACCAACCCATGGAATTACGTATAGACCAAGAGGGCTGCTACCCATAACGCATTACGTCCACGAATTTACAATGACTATTAGAAATGAGATGCCCGACACGATACTTGCATGTAGGAGAATAAAATACATGTGAATATCTATGGGGACAATTCATAAGGAAATTCAAATAGAGCAATGCCTTTAAAGGAAAACAGATAAAGAGTATGATCAAATAAATTGCATCTATGGTTTTGCACAATCGAGACATTTCGGTCTCAGACGGTCTCCCTCTTTCTTATCCGCACCTCTCTCTCTCTCTCTCTCTCTCTCTCTCTCTCTCTCTCTCTCTCTCTCTCTCTCTCTCTCTCTCTCTCTCTCTCTATTCTGTTTTGTAACGCATCAGATGACAGTCTTTTATAGTACCTCCAAAGCTTCTAGAGAGTCGGCTACGCACCTTGATTATGTAACGACATGCGCAACAACAACAACGTCATTGAGACAATGCTGCGTTGATCTTAGTCTGTTCCTTTGGAACTCATCCGCCATCGAGATCGCTTAGGTTGTTGGCCATCAGATGATCTATCGATGGGTCATCTTGTGCCCACAATTAATCAGTTTCTCTGCTAAGAAGATAACTCTCCTTTCATGGCGAATTCTGTTTTCCTCGATCATCTTCCTTTCTATCATCACCAGATGGATTAGATTTATCGTGGGACGATCCCTGGTCCGCAAGATCAATGGCAAACGTGAGATCGTTTGGTCCCTTGCATGAGACATGGCGGAACACGTTGGGACGCCGTTTTCTCTCCCACTTCCTTCCCTTATCTGGTTGGATTCCAAGAAATTCTCTATGGAAAGGAGTCGGTTTCAAATTAGGTGGAGATTTCCTTCACAAGATGAGTGCTAAACAGAGATTACGCCGTGAAAACTGGCCAGGTTTGGGAGTCTGTTATGTTGGCTGAAAATCCCAGTTTAGTTGCGTAGGTGGTTGCGCATAATATATGTCGTTTGTTGTAACGCCCACATGCCTAGTGTTTCTGGAGACATACTCATCGTCAGCTCTGATGGCGGCCACTGATAGACGGTCCAGATCTTCCAATCATCATCAGAATGGTGGTCCATTGCTGGATCGCCATTGCTGCCCTTTTTGAAAGCCTGCGTGCGGGAGAAGGAGATGAAATCTCTTGAATCGCTTTCGGTCAACTACAGTTTGACTGGCTTATTATTTACGGTGCTCCGCAAGAGCACTGTCCTTAGTGTTTGCATGTTCGGTCGTTGATCTTGTGTGGGGTTCTTTTGGATGGATCTATTCCGTCCATTTGATTCATTATTGTCTGTAATATCTTGGGCAATCAAGATAAGTCTTGGTTAGCCGTTATGAGGGTTATGTTTTATTCGGTTTAAATTTTGGTGTACAGTTTTCTTTAATCGGGTCATCCTGTTTGTGAGACCTGTATCCTAGCCCGTACCATTCTGTAGGCTTACACAGTCATCCCGGTTGAATTTCGGTGACCCGCGACCTGTAATCGGCAGTTGCGTGCGACCTTTAGTCGTATCCCGTATTATTAAGTTAGCTTGACCCGAGACTTGTACAAGTGCGACTGCGCCATCGCCGTGATTCCGATGTCACGTATTACACACTGAGGCGATACTCAGGCCAAAATATGTGGGCCCACGTTCAGTTTGAGGGAAACGCGACACATTTATAATCCTGAGGGAATCTCTACAACACGTCACATCAATCCATCAATCAAGTACAAGCAACCCAACCCATCCCTCTCTTACACAACCTTACCTAAAGTCAACTCTCACCCTTACATGTCAAGTACACATCACTCACCTTTTCACCCATCACTCACTGTAACGCCCGTGAAAAATCCATACTTGGGCTCGAGTACCAACTCGACCCGAAATTGCGTAGAATTTATTCCTTTAGAAAATATGACTAAGTTAGTTAGTGCAACGTTAGAATAGCTGGGAAATGGTCCCTGATTACTTTAAATACGTTCTACAAGGCCCAAAGCGAGTGGAACCAATGATGCTATAATGCTCTAAAGCCTCGGATCAAACTCTAAACCGGTTTATTCTCGGGACCTCTTTGAAACTTTGTATTGGATCTAGACCGCGCGTCGAAAGAACGATACCTACCATCTTAGACCGTTACGACCACTTAGCTGGGCTTGGCAATTGTTTCGAAAATCAAGTCCAACTAACATTCAGAGGCTATTTCATTGAGCCTGAAGTGAAGAGAGTGAGAATAGGGTTAGAATTGGAATTTGAAATTCAAATCTGGCACACGAATTGACGCATCAGTATTAAGCATTCTGACCGTCAGAATTCAGCCAAATTACACCCTTGGATCAGGAAAAATTTCTATTACATATCACGAGACTTATAGGCCTGATCTTGGTGCGGTGACCGTTAAACTGAAACTGAACCGCCATGTGCGATCTGGGAACCCTACTGGTCTGAAAACTGGATGTGTGCTAGATCCAGTATGCATGAGCTTAAGTCCGACCGCATTTGGCCAGGGGACCTTCAGAAATGCTCCTTTGGACCGAAACGGCCCCAATTTGGTTAGGCACCAAGTAAACATTGTTCCCAAGCCTATTTTGGGCATGTTTTAGGCTATAAAAGGGGTTGAAACCCTCACTCCTCTCTCCCATCCGAATTTGAGAGAAACCCTAACTTGGGAGAGAGAAAAAGGTGAGAGATTGTGAGAGAGAGTGGGAGAGTTCTTCCTGCTACTTGTGCTCCATGTTGCACGTGCTTAAGCAACGCACCTCTATCGCTTTTCCGGCGATTTCTCTGCGATTCTAGGTAAGTAAATACCCTAAATAGTTGTTGATTTGAGGTTCCTTTTTTTTCATAGCGATGTAGCTCATGGATCTTGTGTATTAGGTTCCCTATTCGCCGTAGACGAAGCGTATACGCTCTGTTTCAATTCACGAGTCTACAAGACATAAGGTGAGGATTTTAAACGCTTTGATTGACGGTTCCCAACGCTTTCAATGTCGTTTAATAGTAGATTATTGACGGCATCGCCGTTTGACATGTACAATATGCTCTCCGTTTTCCGTTTCATAAATTAACGAAGAATATGAGATTTAGGGCATTTTAGTCATTTGTAGGAAGTACTGTTTACATTCATATTTTGCTGATGTGATTGACATGGTTTGTTGTCGCATTAGGAAGTTAGGAATACGTGCATAATTAGTTTGGTGAAGAGATTCGCCTAATTGCGCACTTCGGGTCGACATACTATATGTAGACTTAAGTGTGTAGTATATGTGTTTGTATAAATGCTTGTATTAGTATGTATTGGATTAAATGATGTTATGAATTAGTTTGAGATGGATTTCTCAATTTATATGCTGACATAAATGAATTCCTACATGTTGACTAAGTTCATGATTCCATACTAAGCATGACATGTATGTGTTTGAAGATTTGCCTAAGTTGAATGTTATAACTTGTGTTAACATGCTCACATGATTGTATTTCAATTCCAATACTCTTACATAATTTGCTGATGTAATTTCATAAGTGTTTGGGACTAGACTTAGTCCAGGCAGTCGGTAACCGAGCGAATTCGTGGTTGGCTTATCTTGGCCACGAACGACGCGTCGATGAACGCGAGTCGTGTTTGGAGTTGGCGGCAGTGGTTAGGCCACGCGAAGTGTTTTACGCACTTCATGTCGTTCGACTTGAGATGCGATCGCGCTAGTCGAGCCCGTCAAGTAACCCGACTGGCCGATGTATGTTCACCTTGTATGAGTCATAACTGCTTGAACCTAGGGTACTGAACTTACCATTGTAAACCCTGTTAACCATGGTACTTTGATCCACAAAGACTCATGAGCCGGGCATGGTGGTATGGGACACCGTGGTCAAGCTGTCGGCCTACGCTGGGGCTACAAACCTCCCCGTAGTGACCAGTGAGCACCTAGACTCGTGAGCAGATTATGGTGGTATGGGACACTATATTCTAGCTGTCGGCCTACACTGATCAAGCGACGAATCCTTTGTAGTGACCGCGAGCGTATTCTGAGACCACGGGAGGCGACGACCCTTCCGTTGCAGTAGAGTACGGTAGGCCTGTATTGATAAGGTGATGGGGCAGCGGTGCAACGAGTGCGAGCAACAGCCCTGGCAGCCCTTGCAGTGACCTACGAAATATACATCGTATGAGATTACTAGGAGTGACGACCCTAGACAGGATCTGTGTTGGGATTGATACAAGGGTAGTACCTTAGTTTGCCAATCCTGCTGTTTGAATGGACTAATAACAACTCGGAAATCATATCACCATAACATTGCATGTGCCTGGAACATGTGGAGCACTCTAGGGAGTGTGGCATGCCGCGGTCGTAAGATGTTGCCGTATGAGGGAAATCGTCGGTGAGGGCATACATCACGTCATATCATCTTGCATTAACAACAGTACTAGGATTGTCTGATTTACTGCTTTACTATTATCGCATGATTGATTTGTGAACATGCTAATCTTTGCTCTATGATTCCACTGAGTTGATCACTCACTCCCACGTTACGGGATGGTGTTTGCAACACCCAGCAGACCCTGTTGTAGATGCAGGTGAGGCTGAGATTCAGGAGGCAGAGCCACACTTCAACGAGGACCAGGACGAGTTCTCGTACATGCAGTATCACGATGGCTTTGCGTAGGCGACCTGGATCGATGGGACTTCAGTGGGATCATTTTGGATATTTATTTTTGTTCATGTATATGTATATGAGACTCAGAGATGTATTCATACTTTAGAGACAGATGAGGTTTACTTTGTTTTTCCATACAGTGATATATATATATATATATTGTTTAGTCTTCCGCTTGCTTTTATCACTGGATCTGAAGTATGAATTGCAGTTTTGGTATACTTTTACTCATGTGAATGCTTTAAATCAGACAACATTGAATCATAATCATTTTTGTTGCATAAGTGACGGTCTGGAACTCGGGAGTTGAGTTTATACACGACCCCCGATTTTCAGGGTGTTACACTCACCCTTTCATCCATCACACCCATCCCTCACTTCTCTTACATCACTCTCTCTCTCTCATCTCTCTCTCATTACTCCCAAGCAACCCCAACGGAGAGCCAACGTCCATGGCCTCCCAAGGGAGAGAGGAGGCTATTTGTGGCCCACTTCCTAGCCATTCAATTTTCATCTTCAACCATTAAAAGGAAGCCAAGGAGCAAAAGAAGTCATAGGAGCCTAGAAGGAGGCTGATAGGTGGGTGATCCACCGTTGATTTTTAATTTAATGGCCCTTTTGTGATGAGACCTAATTTGATTTATGTGTTGTAATCTTATGAGGGGCCCATAATGGCGGGGTCCCTCCACTTCACCATGTCTCTCTCTTTCTCTCTCTCTATTTTTATTTCCTATTGCGGCCCACCTTGGAGAATGGATCAGATCCAAACCATGATCAATGGAAATCCCACCTTGATGTGTTATCCTCACCATCCTTCCCAAACGGATCTGGATGAAGGAAAAACGCTAGTATCAGTTTGATCCAAGCGATGGGCCACGCTGATGTGGACCCACCATGAATTATTTATTATACCCATGCTGTCCAACCATCTGTGGAGGCAACGCAAATATCAGCTTCATCGAAAGTTGCGGTGGGCCACACGTGTGGACCCACCTTGATTTTGTGAGTATCAACCCACACGTCCAGGCGTCCAGTTATAACATGTAATATACATATACATATGTACATATTTGCATAAGGTGGGCCCCATGTGGGACCCACCTGCTGGTGGATTGACTGGAGAACGTCCCCAGCTGCACTGACGCCAATAAATTCTGTGGGACCCCCACCATGATTGTATGTACTGTGCCGTCCATCTAGACGGTGGTCTGGTCTGGCCGTACACCCAGCTATACAGCTGCTGGTTGCTGAACGTCCTCAGTTATGGGGCCCATCATGCGGCATATATTATATTCCAACCATCCATTCAGCTGATGTCCCGGTGGGCCCCACTCTCTGATGCATGCGTGGGACCCCTGTGATGTATGGGTCTTGCACCACGCAGTCCATCCAAATTTCGTGTGGACCCACCATGATATATGCGTGATATCCCACCGTCCAGAACGTCCAGGGGGTCTGGACGGTGGGCACTTTAGGTATATATATATATATATATATATATATATATATATATATATATATATATATATATATATATATAGGCACTTTATGAGTCATGCTCCCCTGCGCACCTATGCACGTGCGCACCTTTGCACACGTGTCATGGGTGTCTAATCTGAACGGTCCAAGTGATGCGGAATCCCATGAAACCTCATATACCAAATTTTCACCCCGAGCTATAATTCTGGTGGGCCATAGAAAAGAGAAATAAAAATCAAGAGAGGAAACTGTTTTCATTTTTCATGGCCCATCAAAGTTTTAGATCAAAGTAAAACTTGGGCCCGAGAGGTTTCACGAGGTGCTGCTTCACATGAACGGTTCCGATTTTGGATCCACATCACGTCTGATGGGTTCTCAAATATATATATATATATATATATATATATATATATATATATATATATATATATATATATATATATATATATATATATATATAGCGGAACGCTTACCTGGGAACCGGTTCGTACGTACATAGTACGAACTTTTTTGAAAACCCATCATACGTGATTTGGATCCAAAATCTAAACCGTTCATGTGAAATAGCACCTCGTGAAACCCCCCAGGCTGAAGTTTTACTTTGGTCTAAAACTTGATGGGCCATGAAAAATGAAAACAGTTTCCTCTCTTGATTTGCATTTCTCTTTGCTCTAGCCCACCAGAATTTTAGATTGGGGTGAAAATTTGTCACATGGTGTTTCATGGAATTCCGCATCACATGAACAGTTCAGATTAGACACCCATGGCACGTGTGCAAAGGTACGCACGTGTGTAGGTGCGCAGGGGAGCATGACTCTCTCTCTCTCTCTCTCTCTCTATATATATATATATATATGGAAAAGGTACTATACGCTCCAGCTCATGAGTCCGTCCCATGAGGTCGAGCTGTATGGGCCCACCGTGATGCGTTTTGAACATCTACACCATCAGTTAGATGCACCATTCCATCGTGGGCCTAGGTCTCAAAAATCAAGTCAATCCGTGACTTGTGTGGCCCACACCACATACAAAAGTGGAGAGGGGTTGTGCACCATTAAAACATTCATAATCATGTTTTGGGCCCACCAAGATGTGGTTTGCAAATCCAGCCCATTCATTATGTGTGTCCCACTTGGATGAGGGTTCAGACCAAGTTTCAAACGCATGCAAATTTTAAGTGGGCCCCACCAAGTGCTTTTATATATTTTAACGGTGCCTTCACATGATTTTAGATGGTATGGCCTACCTGAGTTCCAGTTGATTTTTGGGATATCCCATAATTTAAAGGCAACCCATCAAATGCACGGTGTTGATGGTTGACACGCATCACAGTGGGGCCCACATAGCTCGACCTCATGGGAGCTTATCGTGAGTTCTAGCGCATAGTACCTTTTCTCATATATATATATATATATATATATATATATATATATATATATATATATATATATATATATATATATATATATATCATATATGTAAAGCAAGAGAGAGGGAAGTGAGGTGGCCCACGTACGTGGGACCGACCCACCTGACGGGTTAACTAGCTCCACACCATCCGTAGGCTGGGATCGGTGGGTCCCACCCTCTGAAGCATGTGTTTCATCCAACCGTTTATCCATTTGGTGAGCTTGTTGCCAGACTTGAGACTAAAAATAAAGTAGATCCAATATCAAGTGGACCACACTGCATTGAACAGTGGGATGAACGCCCACTATTGAAAACCCCTTTAGGATTATGGGGTTCTGAACCAATATGATATTTGTTTCCCCTCTGTATCCAGGTCTTTGTAACCTTATGAACATTATGGATGGGAAATCATTATCACCATTGTCATTTGTGGTATGGTTTAGATGATCCTTTACATATGATTCATTTTTTTATGCACTATAATGATTCTTAGCAATGGATGCATGGTGTATTGGACTCGGCCCATTAGTGCGGCCCATTGATTCAACCCACTTCATGTATATGAGGCCCATTATACATGAGGCCCATTAGTGCGGCCCATTGATGCAGCCCACTTGATGTTTATAAGGCCCATGTGTAAGGCCCACCTGTTATGTATATTAGGCCCATGTGTAGGGCCCACCTATTGTGTATTTGAAGTCCATGGGTTGTGGCCTGTTGTGATGTATTCGAGGCCCATGGACAAAGCCTGATGTGATGTGTTTATGGCCTATATAACGAGGCCCATTGATTCATCCCATTGGATTTGGTCCATTTGATATGGCTCAATGTGATATATATATATATATATATATATATATATATATATATATATATATATATATATATATATATATATATATATTAGCCCATGAGTGAGGCCCAATGTGATACGTATATGCCCCATAAGCGAGGCCCATGATGATGTATGTTAAGCCCTTGTGTGTGGCTGTGGGTCCACTATACGTTTGGTCTATATGGGCCACTCCTTGGGAGAAATGTTTGTTAAATGGCCACATTAATGAGCAGTAATGGTTTAAGGTCCACATTGTAACCTTCCCTTAGGCCTTGTTAGTCTCATTCTCATCATTCTCTTGTGAGTTAACCCAAACAATTGGGCCCTATTGATATTGCTTGATCCATCATCAGTCGTCCATCTATGAACCGCACCTTGCGTCAAGGCCGATTGTTGAGGTCGATTTCAATTTCGATTGTCGAGGTCCAATGTGATGTATACGCGGCCTGTATTTGAGGCTCATTATGATGTGCATTCGGCTCGTGTTTGAGGCCCAATGTGATGTATATGCGGCCCGTATTTGAGGCCCATTGTGATGTGCATTCAGCTCATGTTTGAGGCCCAATGTGATGTATATGTGGCCCATATTTGAGGCCACATATTTGCTACATGGTTATGTTTATTACGAGTTAAATGTATATTGAAAAATCCTCCTTGTAGGATCCCAGGATCGGAATCTGGCGTATAAACGTTGAGAGCCAAGAATGGGGTACTACGGAGGCTGTCGACACTGAATTTGATGATCAGAAATTTTGTGAGCTCAGTTTCTAAGTTTGGGGTGTAACACTGTTCTTATTGGTTTGATAAAGGTATTAGCAACACTTCGTGTCCTTAAAAAATCAGGTAAACCCAAGTTTTATGTATGGGGCGTTACACCTTAAATCTTAGAAGATGCCTAGGAATATCCTAGGGACTCCTATTTATAGTTGTGAAGCTCTTTCTTACGCACCGACTTGGAATTTCTTCAATCCGATCATGAAACCACATTAATTTACGTAGTCGCATTACACATCGGTCGGATCGAAGTCACCTTCGGTCAAACCAAAATCGAATTCGAAGTCAAGTCCGAATTTGTAAAGGATTCTGTTTCAGCAGTTGTCCGATTTCAGTAGGACTGAGTTGGGTTCAGTCGGACCGAATTGTCTGTCGGCTGAACCGAATTAGCTTCTGAATTCCATCTTTGGCTACTGGATTGTTTTGTGTAATTTCGGTCAAACCAAAATTACACAAAAATCGAGTAGCCAAAGATGGAATTCAGAAGCTAATTCGGTTCGGACGACAGACAATGTCGAACCAAACCTGTTTCTGCTCCAGATTCTGCGATCTTTCGAGTCCTTTCTTCAGCTTTCGTACTTGGTTTCCTTGAATCTTTGGCATGTGAACTCTTCATTCATGGTCTCCTAAGATCCATCCTATGCCTTGGTGACTCTTGAGCATTAAATTCATGCTTTTGGCATTCTTTTCACTCTAAGCTCTCAGATTCACCTTGCAACACAGACATGTATAAAATATACCATTAAGCCTTATTAGTTCATAAAACCAAGATATAAATAAGGGAGAATGTGCAATATTTAGCATGCAACAATGACAGTTCAAGTTCCTGCCTTAAGCTTCTCGAGCTTCACCTCAGTTTCCCCAAGCTTCGTCCTGGATTCCCTGAGCTTCACCCCAGCTTCCTCAAGCTTCGCCCCCAGTTCGGCCTCTTGCGGGGCCAACTTTGCGGAAGCCTCTTCAAGGAGCTTCTTCGCAGTCTCTAGCTCGACCTCTGCAGAAGAAGCATGAGCTTGGGACTGAGCAAGCTTCTAACTAGTCTCGCCTATTTGCCCCCGCAACTGCGTAATCTCACTACGCACCTTCAGCATGCACAGGGCGAGCTGCCAAGGTAAAGAAACATTAAGTGAAGCTGAACAATCAAAGAGAAAGATGAACTACTTATGGAGATGTGGTTACCCCAAGGAGACTTGGAATCGCAAATGCGAGGGTCGAGTCCACGAAGGAGTCTAACAAGTTGAGGAATTCCACCTTGGGCACGTGTTGATCTGCCCAAGGAATGATCTCCTCAATAGCTCGACAGAGGCCCCGACCTTCCTCCCCTTGAGCTCCTGGAGGACCAGCCGAAACACGATCGATCTCTTTCGCCCCTGCTAAACGAGCTTCCATGGTAAGCTCGGAAACTCCCTATGCCTAAGCAAAAGAAGCCCCTTCCTGAACGGTCGTCCCGACCATTGCAGCAGCAGCATCAAGGACGGGCTCCACCTCCACTTCCTCTCCTTCAACTTCCATTACCACGAGGAAAGAAGGATCGACCTTCCCCTTGCTCTTGGAGGAGGTCTTTTGCCTTTTCCTTTTCGGCGCCGCTATCTCTTCTAAGAAAGGCGCCTGGAGCTTGGAAGCGGGCCTTAGCAGAGGACGAGCTTCAGGCATTTATGCATCAAAACATGAAGAAACTCTATTATGGAAGTCCCTAAACTTTTTCTAAGTCTTAAGGCTCGACTAGAGGTCTTACCAAAGTTTTTACCGGTGAGAACGAGATCTAAGCCCGACTTAAAAAGCAACTCAGGTTGGAGAAGTACTCTCTAAGATCTTGCCTCTTCCCCTAACACTTTTGTCCCTCTAACCCAAGCAAGAGAGCCACTATCCAGTAGGGGAGAGTGCTTTTTTTTTTTAATTATTAAAAAGAGATTTTATATACCACGAAAGTAGGGGAGCGTGCTTGGGGATAACTGTAATAAAAGACACGTGCGAACAAGTTAAGAAAACTCGAAAACCGACCAACTAAGAACGAGCTAAAGAATAACTACATCTAAGGAACACTGACCTGGGTCGAAAAATGTTGTGGGGACCAGGTGCTGATCCAAGTGTAGGTCGACTACTTCCCAACAACTAGAAGCCCAGAACCACTTATCCCTCCAATTCTTATTGGATGACGGAGGGTCGGTAATAAGGCCCCCTTCAGTCCCCCACCAAGTGGAGAGATAATACCAGCTAGGATGTAATTTGTTCGGCTTCAGTTGGTATAGATGGAGGAACTCCTCAACGGTAAGCTCGGGCTGCTCTAGCTCAAACCATAAGACCGCGCAGCCGATCAAAGCCCTCCATCCATTGAGAATCATCTGCCCCGGGGCTAAGTTCAGGCAAGCAAGCACCCGCCTCACCAGACCTTGCAAAGGGAACCTCAGGCTGCATTAAAGAGAGACTTAAAAAATGGCAACTGCTCCCTCTCTAGGCCGATCAGGAAGCGCGTTTAGCGAGGAAATCTGAAGGATTACAGACTTAGGAATGTGATACCCCAGTCTAATCCAATTTAACTCCGCCTCAGTAAGGGTCGAAGGCACAAGACCTTTCGGACCCTCCTTGTCAGAGGACTCTTCTGCGTCCTCTTCACCGGACTGGTCACGTTCTACCCTAACCTGCCTTTCTGTCGGGGATCCCTCCATCGCCGCAAGGCCTAGAAATCGACGTTGGCCATCATCACAAACAGCGACAGTGGGTTCGACATTATCCGGAGGATACTTGCCCACTGTTGCCGCCGAAAGCCCCCTCCAATGAACTCAAAGAGTTCGACATGGCAGTTTTTACGGATGTTGAGAGTCGATGTTAAAGGGAAAAGATAGGAGGGGGCGAGTGAAGCTCACCAGGGAAGGAACAAATGCCTGGCCACTGGTGAAGACTGTCACCGAAAATCACCTATGTAAACTAATAAAGATGACTGGAAGGGAAAATGAGAAAATGTAGATGAAAACGGCTAGGGGTTAGGGCTTCCCTTATATATAGAAGCCACATGGCAACACTTGAATGTGCCCATCAATGCAGGGTTCGTGCGATGTCCCCTCAACTGCCCCGTTTCGATACGTGGCGGAACCCCACGTGCCACTCGACCCTTATATTGAGAATTGGCCACGTGTCACATTTTCATTGGTCTGACACCGAAATAGCGGTCTAGCGGACCACGTGACCTCAAGCCATGAAACATCACCTCGGATACGCCGTACATAATTACTAACACGTTTTGACTACCGTGTTAGCCGCCATAACTGGCATTTATGACAACATAAACTGACCTAAGCTATATGTGACTTACTTTTCGAGCCTCCACAAATCGTCTTGCAAGTAAGGGGGGCTTACTGTTGGGGGAAAAATAGATTGACTTATGGAATGGACTAACTTTACAAACCAGGACGGACCCAATCGGGTTAAAACCGCCTAAGAGGCAACTACTGGCGAACAAAGGTCGACCTTCAAGTAGGTCGATGCAATTGTAAGGCTACTCAAATAAGATGTAATTGTAACTCCACTCAAATGGCCGATTGCCAGCCTAAACTATAGGTCAATCATAGCTCGGTCATAGGTCGGCCATAACTTGGCATAACCTCTAAGCAAGGTAAATACTAATATGACTGAAGGCTCAATATTGCTTGCACCTGCTGTACCTGACACTTCTATCACCCGACCATTTTCCTGAACTTTCAGTCTGAGAATCCCTCCAACGACCCGAAGAGCTCTCCAAGATATTCAGAAGATAGAATCAAATCCTAAGGATCTTGGATAACCATAATCTTAGGAAGATCCTGGACAGATCCGAAAACCTGTGCGGGAAGATCTTCTACATATCAGGAAAGACCTCTTACGGCATGGTCTTTCTTCTCCTATAAATAAAGGTACCTCTAGCCAATGTAAGGTACGCACACTCTATCACAAAACATGACTGGTGACTTTTTTCCAAGGGATCATCTCCTACGAAAGACCCAAGGTCCTGACTTAGGCATCGGAGGGTCCCTTGTACAAGCCAAGGTCTCCTTTTTTTATTGCTTCCCTTTGTGCAGGTCCCGGAGAGTTAACCAAGGAGGGTCTACCAGAAAATCGCATCAACAGTTTCAATGATAGATGTCATTACCCATACTATTTTCTATGCATTGTCCACTTGATTTTTGGATATACTTCAATTTTGGAATTATGCACTAAAATGAGGTGAAAAAATGTATGGATGACATGGATTATGAAACATGTATTACAGTGGCCCCCATAGGGTTCTTCACTACACAATTAACATCCAGTTGTATGCCAAGCAATAAAAAATTAGAACAATCCAAACAACGGTTTTTTCTTTTCTTTTTACATGGACCAATCACAATTGAAAGTACGAAATGGATGGTTTATATTGAGAAACCGTAAAAATACCCAGAGACAAATCAAGCAAAGTACTTACAATCGCACAACCAATTCCAAACAAGAACAATTTAAATTTTACATGGAAAAACTCTTACGAGAAAAAAATCATGACACAAAGCAATGAGTATGCACTATGAAAGCAGAAACTATAAGAGATATAGTGTTACCGATTTGAACAAGCCTTGAATCCACTTCACAAGCCGTAGATATGCCCTTGAAACCCTTAGAAACGAATTAGAAAGCGCTCTTTATACCATAATCCTGATTACACCCGATATATATATATATATATATATATATATATATATACACACACACACACACACACACACAACCGGAATAAGAAATAAATTTCGCACTTATGCAATTCTGTGCACATCTTTGATGCCATTGACAACTCTTGGTGCCATTAAAGTAGCAACACTAAAATGTTTTAGCAACCAACATGAGATTTTCTGAATTTTCTCAATGGAATCTAGCGATGGCATTGACATCTGCTAGATGAGATTAAGTGGTGCGTCGATGACACCGAAAATGCTAGGCACGGAATAGATCTTAACTGAATTGCACAAATGTCCTAAGAGATTGTACACAGTCAAATATGATCTAAAATTAAACCGTCCAATCCCAACTTTTATTGTCCGAATCAAAATTATTTGAAAAATAGTCATGTCTGATTAATGTATAATTCCCCACCACCGTCCACTAAATCTCCACTGATTGAATATTTACATAGAAAAAACTGCGTAGACATTTTTTTTATAGTCTATCAAAATCGGTATTAACATTTTGGACGGTATAGATTTAAGATAAACATATTCCTCATGTGTATTTGGTTAGTGCCTGCATATCAAGCGTTATGCTCTTCCATATTATCGAAGTTTATTTTTAATTATGTTGCATGATTCTCTCCATGTCCCGCTCTATTGGATGGAAGTATCAAGTGCAATCGAGCGAGTGTATTTTGTAAATGTATTCGCAGGCGAACGTACCAAAATACATGATCCAAGCCGATCATCAGGTTGACCTCACCATTTTAAATAATAAAGAAAAAACAAGACAATATGAGAATCTTCGGTGCTACAGGTTTATATTCATGTGGACTTGTGGTTATATTTGTGATCGTCCGTATCTTTGGACGCATATAGTCCATTGGATGAATGGGCTATGTTGGAATTATTTATTATTATTATTATTTTACATACGCACACACACCCCCACACATTCACACTAGTGGAACTTCACCACATATGGGTACTCGAACCCATGACCGGGAGTTGAAACTCCGAGTCTACCACCAAAGGAAGAACAAGGACCCATGTTGGAATCCATGCTTCGGGTCTCATCTGGTGAGTGCCTTGAGTTGGTACATTGGTATGTGGAGCGGTTATAGGAGGGTCCTGATATTATTTTCTTAAAAAGGATTTGCTGTGGGTAAGGGCCAAATGAATGGGTGGCCCATCTGCCACCACCTGCCAGCGCAACAAGGACAAGGGAACGGATTGGCTACTCCCCCTGACACCAGCATATGGCTGATGGTCGGTGCTCTGTGGGCCCCACCATGATGTATGTGTTTCATCCATGCCGTCCATCTATTTTTAAAGATAATTTTACTGCATGAGACCAAAAATGAGATATATCCCAATCTGAAATGGACCACATTACAGGAAACAGTGTTGAATGAGCGTCAACCATTAAAAACATTTTGGGGGCCATAAAAGTTTTGGATCAAGATAATTTTTATTTTTCCCCTTCATCTGGACCTGTATGACCTAATAAACAGATTGGATGTCAAATAAAAAGTACAGTGGGCCTTAGGAGGATTTTAATGATGGATATCCAATTACTATTGTTTTCATGCGGTATGATCCCCTGAGATTTATATACCTCTCATTTTTTATATAAATTCTTAAAATGATCTTTAAAAATATGGATGAACGTAATGGATGAAATACATACATCATGTTGGGGCTCACAGAGAACCGACCACGAGCCACGGGGCTGATGTCAGGGGGAGTAGCCAATCCGTTTCCCAAGGACAACGACAGAAAACAGAAGCATCGTGACCTTGTCTTGGGTGGACGCGGATTACCTGCGCTGGGAATCTATGTGGGGTCCACCTTTATGTTGGTGAGAAATCCATCCCGTTCATCCGTTTTGCGAGATGATTTTAGGATATTCCATCAACAATGAACTGGATCCAAGACGTAAGTGGTTACATCATAGGGAAAACTGGGGAAAGAAATGCCTACTGTTGAAACCTTCCCCAGATTTTTAAACATCCGTCCAAACTGTTTATAAGGTCATTCCTACTGGGATGAATTGAAAACAAAAGATCTTAGCTTGATTAAAAACTTATGTGGCCATGCAAATATTTCAACTGCCTCTCACTGTTTCCTCTCAGATGGCCCACTTTGGGTCCTGGATCAGCTCATTTTTGTCACATATTGTAAAATGAGCTCGCAAAATGGATGGACGGGGTGGATTTCTTACGAACATTATGGTGGCCCCACCTTAATTCCCAGCGCAGAAATCAAGAAATCCGCGTTTTTTCAAAACCATCAACCAAAAGAAATATAAAACCCAACCTAACTAAATCATACCCTACTCAATTTTTAGAATGAAATGCAATATTTATGGCATATATAAAGTTGTCGACACACACATAAACTTACTAATACATCATCTCTCTACTATATATGATGCCAATAAATTCATAAATTTTTGCCCTTCCAATTAGTTTTCATAATATTAGTTAAGAGATGATATAGATTGCACCCGCTTAATAAGGGACAATGAGATTTTATAGTACAAGAGATAGATTGCACCCGCTTCCTTTTTAAGTGTTTATTATTATTAGTATTTTGTTAACACGAGGCTTTTGCTCACCTCCTCTCTACCTGTGACCCCCATAGAATGTTTAATTCTTAAAAAAAAAATAAAAAAATAAAAAATAAAAAATTGCTTTTGACTTTTCTTAAACACCTTCCTTCCTTTATCATAGTTTATCTATTAATTTTTTTTTTTTTTTTATGGTTAGGAATTAATTTTGAGAGGGGGAGGGGGAGGGGAAGGGAGAGATTAAGAGAGGGAGGAAGATTTGTTGTCACCATTGGACATAGGCCAATGGGGGCTCATTGGTGAGCAATCACTAGTGGGTGGGTCCCGTGAGTTTAGGCCTCTTCCGTTATGAGATAGGTTTCAAATTTAAGTTTGAATGAGATGAGGAGATATGGATAAGACTGGATAACTTCTGGTCTCATCCAAACTCCCACCCTTTCCTATAAATATGATGAGGTTCTCTCGTGAAAAATCCATTAAGGAATAACAAGAGTAAAAGAACAAGAAAAGTGATATATTGAATTTTGTCCATTTAGCTTGTCCTTGGGACGACATAAGCCATAGATCGTAATCCGGAGCCATCTATATCGTTAATTTAGAGGGGTGAATAGACCCATCTGCTCCAGTAGTAAATAGGCGAGTCACTGGATCTGAAGCATTCATCTTCAGCTTTGTAAAGGTTCTATATCGTGTAGACCGCCAGATCTTGAGGGCTCACACTTCTGCACTTCCTAACAGTCTTTAGTCCTAGAGAGAGAGAGAGAGAGAGAGAGAGAGAGAGAGAGCTCTGGTGGTTGTTGCTATAGTTGGGAGAGAGGAGAACAAGACAGAGAGAAGCTCCGACTTGGAACGATTTAGATAAGTTGATTTTTGGTGCCTTTATTTTATTTATGATAAATTATATTTCATAAAATTGAGCTAGTAGAGGCTTATTGTCTTCCATCGGGAAACCAAAGTACCTAGTTATTAGAAATTTATGTGTTCCTTCTTCGACCCAAAACTTGTATTCCAATGCATTCCAAAATTCTTTTATTGAAGTTTTTTTTTTTAAAAAATAAAAATAAAAATTAGCTGGTTAGTACACCCCACTATCAATTCACACTTCACTGTTAGCCACCCCCACTAAGGATTCATACTAAGACCTCAATGTTGAAACGAGGTATCTTTTATTGAAGTTGTTCCTCTGTAAAGGTCGTACAGCCGATCAGACGGTGTGTTGAGAATGTGACAGCGACACATCAGTTCATCTTCTTGTCGTTTGATTATAGCAGTGATCTGTTCTGAAGTGTCGTTGTTGGTTGCTTCTAATAAAGTTTATATGTTAGGGTCTAGAATGTAGAATATCTTCAATGCAGTGAGAAGAAACTTCAACTAGTCTTACCATATGGAGAAGTTAGTACTGTTGAATTAGTCTAGTTTGATCAGGTTATGGTTCATCAATTTGAATGATGCAACACTTTTGGTATTCATGAATTAAGCTTTAAAAATGCTGAAAAATATTTCACAAATAATATTGGAAATAGAAAAATAAAAATAAAAATAACATTAGGATTAATCATGTATGTAATACACTGTCCTTAAAGCTTAATTCAACCCATTCTCAATTAAAATTGAAATTGCTGATGGGTTACAGGGGAATTGTTTTTAAGATAAGACAAGTATTTTTTTTTTATTTATTAAGGTCTTGTAGGCAACAATCACAAAGGGATCTTAATAAAAAAAAATTATTAACACAGTTTGGAACTCTGGAAAATTTTGTTGAATGATCGAACTCAATGACTGAAATAAAGTTCAAGTCACTCAGCAAGTCCTCCTTTAATAACCTTAAAAAGAACCAAAAAATAATATAAAAAAAAAACTTAGAGAGATCAAATTGGATTGAATTTGTTGGACTTGGATAATTCTAGACCTGGAGGGTCAAGTTTATATCGCGTCTGGGGTGACCGTCCCAAGCCACTTCATATGGTATCACGATGGTTCGCGTAAGGTCATAAGGAAGTGAACATTTTATGATACGATGCACAAATGCGAAGTGTGTCATCTAGTGCCACTACAGCTACACTGCCCATGATCAAACCTAAGCGCGTGTAAGCATATGTAGCACTAGAACACACAAACCAATCATCTCTATCTATATTTCTCCAAGTAAGAATAATCCACACTCAAAGACTTGTAAACAAAAAGTTTTCTCCCACTCTATGCAACGTGGGACTAAACAAAAAACATTTTTACTTCGTTTGTTTCAAATTCATTTTTTACAATAAACAAAATTTCAAAGGTTTTTTTTTTTTTAATTTTTTTTTTTTTTAAAAAAAAAATCTCAACAAGGTTGAGTTGTTGTATGGAACAGGCTTTGGATCAACCGAGTCCACTGGATCACGACAAGTCGCATAGTACTATTCGTCCTCATCTTAAATCCTTGTGAGCGGATTAGTTGTTACCCTTAATGTGTGTGGGGCCCACATTGATGAATGTGTTTCACATTCAATTGGCCCATTCGTTTTTTCAGCTCATCTAAGGACGTTATCCAAATCTCTAGTAGACTATACCAATGGAAATAGTAGTGAATGACCATTAAAAGCTTCTTGTGTAAGAAGTTTTGGATTAATGTAATCTTTGTAATTTTTCTTCATCCTTTTTTGGTTGACCTTATCAACGAGTTGGATAGAAAATAACAATTATGGATCTACTTATAGTGGGCCTTGCAAAGTTTTTAACGGTGAGTGTCCAATCATCACCGTTTGTTGTGGTGTGGTCTGCCTAAGATTTGGATATGCCTAATTTTTCGCACTGTCCTAAAATGGGTTGGAAAAATGAATGGAAAAAGTGGATATACAACATATTATCAAGGTGGGCCATATGTTAAGAGTAATACCAACCAAACTGTTACCTAGGTAACACCTAATCAACGTCCTAAATCCATGATTTTGGTCCCCACCTAAAAAAAGACATATAAGGATTCTAGTGGTTAGAGCTAGGCACAATACAACTTGATTTGGCAGTTCGTTTGACTCATTCAAACCTAACTCAACCCGAACCGAGAGGGCGAGTCAATACGAACTGAGTAGACTTCATCCAATCCGAACTCAAACCGAGCTGAGTTCAGGTCATCCAATAACTCGACTCGACTTGACCCGAAATCCGACTCGGTACTAACTCCATTCCATCCAAAACCGGACTCATACATTAAAAAAGTAAATAAATAAATCAGATTTGAAGTTTTAGATCCAAGATGCCATGTAGCTGATGGAGAGGTTGCAATTTTGGCGGGTGCACTTACGTTTTGAGCTATGATTTCAACCCATGGATACTTGTTGCACCCAGCTCAACTCGGTTCTGGCTCGACCCAACTCGGTACATGTGATCAAGTTAGACTCAGTCCAAGTTAGTTTAGGCTAGATCCCAACTCATATTAGGTCAGGCATGCTACCGAGTCAGGTTGAGTTTGTGTCAAGTTTTTTTTTCAGAACCGAGTCAAGTCGGACCAGCCCTAACACGATCCAACTCCATTCGATGCCCAGCAATGTGGTGGTTCCTTGATCTACCAAAACGTGCATCTAACTATCTGATATACCTGCGGACCACACTCCCTCTACATAGGAAAAAACGTGTGTTTTGGACTCGCTGGTGTATAAGATAAGATATCTAGATGAATGTCGACCACAACGAGGCGTTTATAGGTAGTCCCCAAGTTTTGTATCAGCCGTTGATATGCTACAGGCGGCATCCCACAAGCGCATCTCCTAGAATCCTCCTTCAGAAAAACTTAGATGCTCTGCCGGTGTGATGGTTGATACGCAGGCACTAACTGTAAAGGTGGCATATAAGTAATTCAAATTGAACCGTCCAAAATTAGAGCCCTTATTTAGACAGATGTTAAGCTGAAATTTGTTATGGTTCGATTACAAAAGTAGCCGATTGTTTGATATTTACTGGACGGTACAGAAGAATATGAACTAACGGTTCACATACATCTGCAAGTGTCCATCAATCGGAGGTTACTATTGTTTAACTAATCTGATCTTGATTCAACAATCTATCTACTTCCTACAAATTGGACGGTTAAAAGTTAAATTCTGGCACTGTTCAATTTTTGAGTGCCTACGTACCAACCATCTGTTCTGTCAGAGTATCAAAATAACTAATATCCCATAGCGATCTGTAATTGCGTCCGAAGACACAACGAGAAAAAAAATGTGACATCTATTAATGTTTTGCCAATGATGTTTGGTGTATTACATCTCAGCATTGTAATAGGACACATGCAGATGTTAGCCGTTGTATCTTAATCATATCTATTGATCCAAACCGTTTATAAGACGTCCATCACTAACCTTATAATGTTTAGATGATTTTTATTTTTATTTTTATTATTCAAAATTTTAAGTTAAGCTTCCATATTCAAAGGAAATTAATTAAATTATTAAACGGTTGAAAATATTCAAAAAAATGAGATTTATTTTATTTTTCATCCCCCATCCAAGGTGAGGCCCATCATTTAAACGGTTTGGATCATTGAAAATAATACATATCTAAAGTCTATTGCAACACGTGGGATGTATTCTCGCAAATCTATATATTAGGAACAGAATCCGCAACCTGCTTGTGCGAGTAGGATAGAAACACTAGTCGCGGCACCATGTTGTTACACGTGTGAGATATCTGGATGATTCATCAGGAAGCCAGCCATTTAAGTGACTTCTCTTGACAATCAAGCTGGTCCATCAGGTGGGGCCACGCTTGTACTTGGGACATGAGTCACTGATCATTTCCTTTGGAAAATCAAAGTTTCCAAACGTGTGATGATCAGACCAGCCTGATTACAGGACAGTATACACAATCAGTGGGACCCACTTGATGAACGTCCACGTCTTCGCACGTGAACTGCACTGGCACATGTGTCCGTGAGTACAATTCTATTCCTACTCGCACGAGTAGCCTTCGCAGTGTCCCCATGTCAAAGCCCCCCCCCCCCCCAAAGAAAGTACCACATGTGCAATCACATCTTTCTTCCTTTTACAAAGGAGATCGTGAATTTTGCAGGCTTGAGTTTGTGTTGCAGAAGATTTTCTTCCTCCACCACCACCGCATACAAAAAGGAGAAGGAAAGGGAGGAAGGATATCCCACTCCCATCAAAGAATCCAAACCGTTGAATCGACCGGTCACCAGAAGTGACAATGATCAGATGGTGGAATTGGGCCTTTCCATTGTCTGAGCTCTTTGTGAGCTCTGTGGTGCATATGCTATATGGGCTATACATATTCAGCACAGCTGTAGCATCAGACATGTCACAAGCACTTAATACATGTTTTAGACCCAAAACCAATGTTGTGGTGAATGAGGTGCAATGCATGGGACGCAATTCAGATGGACCGCCTCCAATTGTTCTTGTTCATGGCATTTTTGGATTTGGGAAGGGGGTAATGTCTTTTATCTCACCATACATACGTACATACATACATGCATGCATGCATGGATACACACATATGTATGTACATTTGTACATGTACACATGATGATGAGTTGAATTGAATACAAGCATTTGATGAATTGAATTGTATTTCTATTATGATGATTTGATTCTTTGTTTGTTTGTAGAGGCTTGGAGGGCTGTCGTATTTCGCCGGTGCGGAGAAGAAGGACGAACGGGTCCTCATTCCGGACTTGGGTTCGTTAACTAGCATACATGATAGGTGAGTGGTGCCATGAAAATGCTGGTTTTTATATGTTCTGGTTTACTCATGTTCTGTGTTTGGTCGGGAAGTCCTTAATCAGTTTTGGGTTTCAGGGCGCGTGAATTGTTTTATTATTTGAAAGGTGGGTGGGTGGATTATGGAGAAGAACATAGTAGAACTTATGGACATTCACAGTTTGGGAAAATGTATGAACAAGGTGGGGAGAAGATGAACATGATTTGGTTGCATTGATTTTTATTTTATTTTTTGAGAATTTTGTGAGTTGAGTTGGAAAATGCAAATGATGGGCGAATTTTGGGCCATTTCATCAGGTGGGCCCATAATGAGATGCCTCGCCGGGTGATGAACTCTAGGCCATTTCATTAGGTGGGTCCATTTTTCATTTACATGAGTGGCACAAGACTGATAAGATTTTTTTTATTTTTTTCCTTTGGGTGTATACAGTTGGTGAGTGGACCAGCTGAAACATTTTTTGGGGCATGTTGATGAGCCCTTACCTGATGAATGGCCTGGATCTTGCACACATGTGCCCATCGGCATGTGTTCTGCAAATATCCTCTTCAATCCTCTTTGCCCAGATTTTCCTTCCATCTCCCTTTGAATTAAGCTCTGGTTTTGGTTTGCTTGGTATACAGGGCACTATCCCGAGTGGGACGAGCACCATCCAATCCACTTCCTGGGCCACTCGGCAGGAGCTCAAGTTGTTCGCCTGTTGCAGCAGATGCTCGCCGATAAGGTAGTCGATACGACCAGCCCAAATCAACATCTCCAAGGCTTAGAAAAATGCTATACTGTTTCTGGGCCTTAAATTTTCAAACTAATCACATTATCCCATTCTTCGTCGCAGTCATTCAACAGCTACGATGACACTTCCGAGAACTGGGTATTGAGTCTTACATCCTTATCTGGCGCACTTAACGGAACCACAAGAACATACTTAGATGGGATGCAGTGAGTGAACATGAATTGATCTTTTTCACGGAATTTCAAGCTCCAATATCTCCATGCATTGATTTGTTTCAGGACCGACGATGGAAGTTCGATGAAGCCTATATGTCTACTTCAACTGTGCCGTTTGGGTGTTATAATGTATGACTGGCTTGACCTCGCTTGGCTGAAGAACTACTACAATTTTGGATTTGACCACTTCAACTTGACATGGCGAAAGATCGGCCTCTTGGGTCTTGTAGATTGCTTGTTGGGTAATGTGGGTCCATTTGCTTCAGGCGATTGGATCCTTCCTGACCTTACAATTCAAGGGTCCATGCAGATCAACTCCAAGATCAACACCTTCCCTCACACATTCTACTTCAGCTATGCTACTAGGAGGACTCGAAACGTCATGGGGATCACGGTCCCTTCTAGTATATTTGGCATCCATCCATTGCTTTTCATTAGAGTCTTGCAGATGAGCCAATGGCGGTATCCATCCGATGTCCTGCCGCCTTTCAAAGGCTATAGGTAGGTTGGAATTTTTTGGGTTGCACTGAGGCCTTGTTTGATGTATGTAAATGTTTGTTCTTGATCACTTGTTTAACATGAGCAGGGATGAAGATTGGCATGACAATGATGGGGCCCTAAACATGATATCGATGACCCACCCTCGGATCCCAGTAGAACATCCCAGCCATTTAGTCGTAGACGATTCGGAGTGCCAACCTCTGCAACCAGGCCTATGGTTCGTATTTCTCCATGCTCCCATCACCACACCATTGCAGTTGTAACAGAGGAACAGAACTTGTTACTGATCTGAGTCCTTGATCACATGGGTCCCAAGTTGAATGTGCCATGGCCAAAAAACCAGGGAGGTTCACTGAACTGTTGGGCTGCACATGAACTTCTAGCATGGACATTAGCTTTGATATATATATATATATATATATATATATATATAACTCTCCACTTCTTCATACATATGCAGCCTACCAAATGAATGGACCGGCCTATCCCTGTGCCAGCGTACATTGACTCTAATGCCCACCAGATGAATGGCTTGGATCTCATGCGTGTCCCACTTGGAAACGTATAGAAATGGGATATGATTCTAGATAAGGACAGTTTTCTAACATCATTCTGATAATGGCATCCAACCCTATAAAAACATAGTTAACATCTTCATAGGAATTGGCACTATATCTATAAACAAATATCCAACCATGTTATTTGAGTTTTGAGATGGATGGCCAACCACCTCCAACTGCCACTCACATCATCGTAAATACAAGCAACACTATTTTCGCCAGCCTAGCACAACCTCAAAATCATCATCATTGTAATCCACAAGATATGATCCAATACGCAACCATGGCATTATCATCAATGAATGAGACAAAACACAACCACACCTTTCTACACCCTATTCGTCGGCTTTCAATTCCGACAAGTGGGGCCCAAGTTCCTAAATCTACCCCACTGGTGGGTTACACCCTACCTCGCATGGACCATGCACTCAAAACCCAAAATCTGCTCGATAGGACAACTGCACCTTTTCAATTTTACCGCCTACAAAAACAGCTAGGAACAGAATACAGTAACAGTCCACATTCTACCCAAAAAAAAAAAAAAAAATCCTACTTCAAATTGGTGGCCAGGATCTTCCCATCGAGATCATTGGGGCATGAACCATCCATGGCTGGGCGAAGCAGACCAGTTTTCTGGATTACCAAACCATGGTCCCATTTGATTTGCCCATGGAACCCTTATAAACTGTTCAAAGTGTGGGTGGTGAATCATATCATTACTCCATGATCATCATATTCGAAAGAAGATTAGCATCAGATATCATTTCTCCATGATCATTATATTTGTAGAGAAGATTAACATGGCCCCTACACAATGACAGACACACAAATCAACGAATGGTCCAAATATCATTCCTCCATGATCATCATATTCTAAGAATGGCAAGTGCTGACTACAGGTACTACAAGATCATGGAAGCAGACCACATTTTCTTCATCGTGAATCGTGAGAGGGCAGGAGTGCAGTTTGATATTGTATATGATAGCATCTTCCAACGGTGCCGAAAGCATGCGTTTCGGACCACTCCACCAACATTACCCAACCAAAGCAAACAGTAGCAGTTCACACACATGTTTAATCATACAAGCCATCTACGCACAACAAGAGAGAATGATAGAAAGCTACCCATGTAAATCAGGCTGTTGTTTGAGCACAAAGCTTCCCTGTTTCTAATATTGCGAGGTTTTGAAGCCTTAAGGTTGCACATCTACACAACGCACGTGCCAACCTGGCAAGCGTGTGGCATATCTGACTCAATTGCTACTAGCCAAATATAACATAATAATAATTAATGTAATAAAATGGAATAAAATATGGAAAATAAAATTTCTAAGCAAGCCCCATGTGTGCCCGCTGTTATGGACCGTAGATTGGTCTTGTCTGAAAAGAATAACCATGATTGGATAATCGTAGCCATACAATTGCAGTTATATACGAAATGGACTGAGAGAATAGTCTCCACATCTATTTTTGTATTCCCACATTTGAATAGTTGTAATAATTGGACTAGGGACACATGCAATCCATGATGAAATTCCCCCTATGCACTGCTCCACCATGATCGTAGGTGGGCCGACTCAGGCTCCACACATAAATCCATAGTAATAACAAGTGAAGAATTTGTATTCAATCATAGCTCTGAAAAATGATACATGATTTTAGCAGACTAAAGTGATGAACTTCCATGACAAAGCAATTCACAAACAACTTTGTTCGCCCAAGGGATCCCTGAAACTAAAGTAACTTCACAAGTACAAAAATATAGATTCACCTAACAACCCTTCCAATGGGGTTTTTCATTTTACAAGAATGTTACAATAACACTTCGAAGTACAGACAATTACCACCATAAACTTGGAGCTTCTCCGTCGCGTCTGAACCCAAGCTTACAACGTTAGGCTTATTTTCCAATGACTCCGTATGATGTTTCTGCATTTTTGAAATGGCTGGACCCTGTGGATTACCGTCATATAGCGCCAATCAGAACTGATCTTCTGCTCGATACTGATGGGCGAGGATAATGCCAGACCCAGGAAATATAACTTGGTTCAGTGCTGATCCAAACAATTGACTGAAAACAATCATATGGGTTCCTAATCATATATATGCAAGTGAGCTCCGGTCATGAGCGGGCTGTGGACGACCCCTTGTTGGAGTAGGCGGTCTTTGAATGTTAAGCTCCTGCAAGAACCCACGAGCAATGGCACAGACAGTGAGGCCTGAGTACATTGGCAGATTCAATGCCAGACAAACACATTTCCTACTGAATCTCACCTGCATCCATGTGCCTTCTATTACACGCTCGGGAGATGACTCCGGTGATTGAAGGGGAGGTGGGAGTGGATGAATTAGCTTTGGAACCACGACCAGCCCCCTACCAACGACCAATATCGCTCCAGCATTGTTGGCCGTTCCTGGTGCACTTTCTAAATTAGCATGAATAATCATTTAACAAACAAACCTTTAATTGAAAATTGCTCGCCATTTGTTGCTTGCACAGTAAGCCCTACGACAGATCCAGACCATCTGGATGGGACACTTGGAAAGAATCCTATTGATCAGATTCTTACCATCGACACAAGTGTTGAAATGTGACTGGTTTCTTCTTCTTTTTGTGTGTGTGTGTGTGGTGAAGATATCCAACCAGTGGGACTCTCGACACTTGGCCCTACCCATGGTGGGACCTACTAGATGAAAAGTCTGGATCACCACAAGAAACAAGCAACAATGTGAGAGCAACAAAGAGTGAGAAATCCTAGCAAACTGCTCTTTCGTTATACCACAGTAGTTGGTTGCTGAAAATAGCGTGATCAATTGCCCCTGAGCGAAGCGTTCAAAACCATCCATCACACATTCGTGAGCTCTAATAATGAGCTGCAACTTGTTCTTCTTACAGAAGTCAGTGACACGGTCAGGCTGCAAGTGGCAAAAAGACATCATGAATATCACGAATAACCTTGTAAATGAAAAATATTGTAGGAAAGACGTGCATATGCAAACACTACATAATCCTGCCAATCATATGAAGTTACTGCTAATAAACATGTCAAACCTTTCCAACTTTGACTCTTGAGCCTCGGTGCTTGTTCTTGGTTCTTTGATGTTGAAAATTGTAATTCTGTGTGCGTGTATTCAATGCATATTTGCATCAGTGTGCACATAAAAGGTGTTGGACTTGGATCCATATGTCACATGATAGAGAATTAGTCATTTCCCAATCATTATAATCATTTTTAATAGAATCACTGCAGTCACATTTTAACCCAAGACCCTCAAGTGTGATTCTAGGGCTATGCTCCACCCACAATAGGGCCCACGGTTTGGGTTGTGTGCACGTTCCATGCATATAGGTAGATGAGTTGACACAATTTAGTGAGTTCTGACAAACACACGTCTAGCCCAATTTTCAAATTTGAAGAAAATGTTATTGGATGAAATAAGGGACATTGCATCAACGGGAGAACTCTTCTTCTATCATTTATCGTTTATTTACTGCATTGCATCAAAGGGAGAGGCTTTTCTATCATTAGACATTTATTTATTTTTACTCCTTTGAGAGTAAGTTTCCTGTGTCGAACAGGGAATTTCACTGTTTTGCATCGACCACCTAGTGAACCAAGTTTTTGTACATGTGGGACCTATGATTGGTTTATGCAAGCCATTGATCTGATAGCCCCCTTCATGGAACATGCCAAAAAATCCCAAATTGGAAGATCCTAACCATCAAATATTTTGTATTTTCTTCATTGAATGTAGACTGTTGGTGCGTTTCTTCTGAACCATGTATTTTTATGTCCACAATGGAAAGGCTAGAGTAGATTAATTGAAGATACTTGCTGGGTATGTTTCATCCATGATGAGGGGCCAGCAGATCAATGGCTTGGATAAACCAACCATCAGCCCCCACATGGGGTATCAACAGGGAAGTTCCTGTAACTAAGAAAAAAGCAGGCAAAATGCAACATAATTGGAGTAAGAGTCAATAAATAACCTACTTTGACACTACATCTTTATTAATGCTCGCATGCAGTATGTCTGGTGGATGATGAGTTGTGTACTCATGACAAACACGAATTTGACTAGATGCCTTTTTTTTTAATACTTATGAAAATTATACTTAGCGATCTAAGGGCCTCTTTGATAGTTGGGAAAAGAAAGAGGGAAAAAAAAAATGAAATTGTAATAATTTTTTATGATGATTTCCATCAGTACTACTGAGAAATGGATTCAATTTTTAAGGGTATGCTTATTTGGCATGAGGAAATCTATCATCTATTAGACAACAGTCACCTTCAATCTTGTGCAAGAAAATTGAGATGGTGGAAAAGGCTAATGATTACGTCATGAATCAACAAATTTTTTTCCTTTTTTTTTTTTTTCCATATCAAACATGAGAAAGTGTCTTGTCAAAAGAAAACAGTTTCTTTTTCTTTCCCACTTTTCAAAAGGCTCTGTGGGGAAATTACAATATAGGAGGTTTTTTTTTTAAAAAAAAAATCATTTACATATTTATTTAACCAAATTTCTCAAATGTTCTTTGGAAGTAAAAGGTTCACCATCTTGCTAGCATGGTTGAGTCAATAAATCCACCAGCAAAAAGATCACAAGATTCAGAAAGCATTACAGCATAATGTGCATAAAACATTAGTGTAACGTATTGATTACATGCTTCGTATTGGGTGAAGTGGTTCTAACTCTAGGTCGATATTTGTGTCACAGAGTTTCATTATCAAGAACAAACAAAACTGTGCATAGAAATTTGGTGTCCAAGAACACGAATTGCAGATATCGATGCACATATATAATGAATCAAACTAATGAAAGAGAATCCAGGCTAAATTTACATCCTTAATTCCTTATAAATATCAGGTAAGGAACAATACACCGAAAGTGACGAGACCAGGCCCCCTTGCATTCGGCCTCAAACCCTCTATACTATCATTCTCAGTGGGGTCTGACCTGTAAACAGTACAAAGATAGTTGTTGCAGGACAACTTAAATGGAGAGGAAGATAGATATAATAAATGGTGGGAATGAGTTATGACATACCATAGAAGATCCATTAGAATAATGGAACCAGCATCCATCGTTATGGGCCTTTCAAGTTTCTCTATTTGTTCAACAGAGTTTATAGACCTCCCAATGCCACCATGCATGCAAAATGCCACCATGCATGCAAATAATTTTTTTCTCGATGAGGGCCGCAAGTGGGAGGTAGTTGAAAAGTTGATTGAACCGAGTCCATGCCCATATTCCATCATTCTCACCCTACAGAAACTTATGTGATCAGTTTCTGTGATCAGTACTACTAACATTGAACTCGGAAAGACACATACATGCCTTCATACCATTCTCTCAATGCATTCAAGACGAAAACCAAAAAGCGCATTTATGTCAGCTGCCTCATGGTTTCCCCTGATCAAATGGATATTCTCAGGATACTCAATCTGCATAAATAGATAAGAAATGGGTAAAGGAACATCAGAAAAAAGTGCTACCAATGTGAAATTTTTTTAGTAGAAATTTACCTTGAGAGCTAGAAGCAAAGTAATTGTTTCCAAGCTATGTTGTCCTCGATCAACATAATCACCCAAAAATAAGTAGTCAATATACCTGAAATAACAATTTATATGGTTGGTGAAAATATTCTGTTAAGTCACACAAGATCATCAGCTTTCTGAATTTAGGATGATTGAAATGAACACAGTTGAGAGAATCCTTTGATCAATTTACATGGTATACAAAATTAAAAAGTGCACTGAGTGCAAGCATAAGAATAACTTATAGAAGTACATACAACTGACTGTGTGATAGCAAAGTATCAGATCATCATTGTAAATCTAGCCTGTGATGTAACCTGTAATGAGTAAATGGAAAATTCTCAGCCAGTGCACATTTTGAATGGTTGGAGCTGTTTGGTGCATCCTGCGGAATGTGGATGGCAGCATGCACTAAGCATGAGATCTTCATATATCTCAACTTGTACTTTATCTGCGTGCTCATCATGCAAAGTCAAAGTGGATGAAATTTCTACAAAAAATATACTTCCCTTTTGCGTCACAAAGCTGGAAGTCAGAATAAAGCGACAGATGTTTTGAGTAGAAGGATGGTTCTACTAGGAACACTTGTCATAGAGGTTGTGGGATTCAAGGTATTAAAAGAACAATACAAGGATAACCTTATTTTGGCGGAGTGCTCGGCATTTGTGCGGACGGCCTAGATCCAAAGTGTGAATTCATCCCATACGATAGAAATTCTATCCTCAAACCATGAGGCATTGATATATCTCAACTCCTAAAGAAGTGAGTGCTCATCATGCGAAGATAATGGCATTTCTGCAACACACTTTCCTTTTGCGTCACAAAGCAGTAGATGCTTTGAGTAGAAAGGTACTAGGAACACTCGATGTGGAGGTCGTGGATTCGAGGAATTAAAAGAACAATACAAAGAGAACCCCATTATTGGCATAATGCTTGACAGTTGTGTGGATAGTCAAGATCCAAAGTGTGAATTCATCTCACATTATGGATATTTATTCGAGGGTTCTCGCATATGCCTTCTCAAGGATTGTTGCAGGAGAAAATCCTAACTTAACTACACAGAGGAGGATTGGATGGACACTTTGAAGAAGATAAAAACATTAGCCATGGTGGAGAAAAATACTATTGCCTCATATGCGTCGTGATGTTAAACAGTTTGTAGCATGATATCATTGATGCCAAGTCTCCAAAGGTCATATGCAGAACATTGGCCTTTATATGCCACTTTCCATTCTAGTCGCACCATAGGTGGACATTTCTATGGATTTCATTATGAGCCTTCCTAAGACTCAAAGGGAAGCAAATATGATTTTCTTTATGGGTGGACCATTTTTGGAAGATGAACCCACCTCTCTCTCTCTCTCTCTCTCTCTCCTCTCTCTCTCTCTCTCTCTCTCTCTCTCTCTCTCTCTCTCTCTCTCTCTCTCCTCTCTCTCTCTCTCTCTCTCTCTCCCTCTCTCTCTCTCTCTCTCTCTCTCTCTCTCTCTCTCTCTCTCTCTCTCTCTCTCTCTCTCTCTCTCTCTCTCTCTCTCTCACTCTCTCTCTCTCTCTCTCTCTCTCTCTCTCTCTCTCTCTCTCTCTCTCTCTCTCTCTCTCCTCTCTCTCTCTCTCTCTCTCTCTCTCTCTCTCTCTCTCTCTCTCTCTCTCTCTCTCTCTCTCTCTCTCTCTCTCTCTCTCTCTCTCTCTCTATATATATATATATATATATATATATATATATATATATATAGACATTGTGTGTATACCACCAACATATTCAAAGAATATAGACAACAATAACTTTAGACCGCAATTGAAAGTCTGTGGGGCACTTCTGGCAAACTTTATGGAAGCATTTGGGAACTAAGTTTCAATTCTCTTGTATACAGTGTTTTCAATAAAAACGATATCAGCCGATATATCTCACAATATATCGTGTATCCCACCTGGGTAATATGAAACCCCAAGATGGTACATGAAATTCTTCATATCGCAGAAGATATTGCAATGTATCGCATAATATCGTAGATATCGTGACTAGTCCATTTTATAAATTTCTTGATATCGCCAATATCAGTCGATAATATCGCATAGAATAGTGGGAAGTCCAAGGATTTCTTCAGAAAAGTCAAAAAAATACATTCTAAATTTCTTGTTCTTGATTCCTCTCCACTTTTTAACTAGATATATTGTGTATTTCAACCCTTCCTCTTGAATCCCTTTGAAGAAAAACAAAAATTTTGAGTCCAAATTAAGATCCAAGCCGATTTGGGGCCATTTTCAATCCGATTAGCATTTTCGAGTTTCAATCTTCTTCTTCTTTTTTTTTTCCTTTCTCTTTTGTAAAATCATGCGAAATCAGTGTCAAATGGTTTTAAAATTCATGATTCTTCATGTTATGCATGAAAAACATGGATTTAGAGCTTCAATTTCAAGATGTGGGAAAGATGGGCCGATTTTAAAAAATTGAAAAAATAAAAAATTTCCCAATTTCTCTCAAATCGGTTGCAATATTTAATGTCTAAACATGAAATCAAACATGTATATAACATGATATAGTGATTCTTAGTAATTTGGAAATTTTTCAAAAATAAAAATAATGTTTAATTAAAAATATTAAAAATAATTATTTTTTCAGAATTTCACTTCGATTAGCAGTCAGTTGACTCCCATTTTAGAGTATTTATGAGTGTTTGATGAAATCATCCTCACATACACTCTAATTTTAGGATTTGGGGGAAGATTGGTGGATTTGCAAAAAATAATAATAATAATAATGAAAATTAAAAAAAATAAAAATCAAAAATAAGAAAAATCAAAATTTCCAAATTGATTGTAATCTTAGTGTCCAAACGTGAAATCAAACATGTATACAACCTAATCTAGTGATTCTTGCTAATATGGGGATTTTTTTGAAAAAAAAAATAATTATTTAATTTTATATATATATATATATATATATATATATATATATATATATATATATATATATATATATATATATTCAAAATTCCACCTCGATGAGTGGTCAATTGGCCCCCATTTCAAAAAATTTCTTTTTAATTCCACTCCTAATGCACCCACAACTCTGTGGGTCTAATCCATGGCCACATAATCATTCACAGGTATATTTCTAGGTTTATTATTATTATTATTATTATTCTTTTGCTGTTAAATGTATTGCCTATGTTTCCAAACGTCTTCTTACATTTGCAAATTATATGAATTGACTTTGGATATTCTTGCACTAGGTAAGTCATACAATGCATAGATTAGGACCCTATACAAAGGAAGCCTATTATGTGTACTTATTTTTTGTGATGTTTTGATTTCTATGTGTGTATTGATGTCTTTTTTAACAATCTCAAAAGTTTCATTAAAAAATTCGACCAATTTCCCAATGTTTCTTCATGTTTCCCAATGACAACGATACATAACGTGATACAATTGATATATCGCATGCAATAACTGATATGTATTCATATCCCAAGGGTGTGATTCACCACACGATAACAATACAAAAAACATTGTTATTATATATTTCATCTTTAAACAGACAGCCAAATCAAGGTGATCAACAAGAACCTTGGCAACCTCTTGAAGAGTATCATGGGCGACAACGTATCTCAGTAGGACTTGGCTCTATCCAGTGTTCAAAATATAGGTATCACATTACGTATCGCACCCTTAGGCTACGGATATTAATTGGTTATTGCATGGGATATATTGGTTGTATCGTTGTTGTTATAAACATGGGGAAACCAATGTTTTAAATATCAATGATATCAGCCGATATATCTCACAATATATCCTGTATCCCACCTGTGCGATACGAAACACACAGGTAGTGCTGATATATCTCACATGTTCGACCCAGTGAGCATTTTCAATTTTCTATCTTTTTTTTTTGTTAAAATTATGTTAAATCGGTGTCAAATGGTTATAAATCCATTGGTTCTTCATGTTTTGCATGAAAAATCATGGAGTTGAAGCTTTGCTTTCGAGATATCCATTGGTTCTTTATGTTCTCCATTTTATTTTATTTTTTTTTCAAAATTTTCCATCAATCAGCTCTTAATTGAGACTAATTTCGAAGTATTTAGGAGTATTCGATGAAATGATCATCACATACACTAATTTTGAAATTTGAGTGTAGTTGGTCTAATTTGGGAAAATTTTGGGAAAATTCAAAAACTTTCAATTTCTCCCAATTTGTTTGCAATGTTACTCCAAACATGAAATCAAGCATGTATGAGGGCTGATCTACTAATTGGTTAAGTCCTTGTTAATTTTCGAGAAATAAAAATTTATTTTTAATTTAAAAAAAAATTTCTAAAATTTTTCTTCAACTAACTGCCAATTGAGACTAATTTCGAAGTATTTATGAGTGTTTGATGAAATGATCATCACATACACTCTCGATGTTATGCATTCGATTTGAATATAGTTGCATTAGTTCAGTTTGACAATGCATAGCTTAGGACCCTATACACAAGAAACCTATTATGTGCACTTCTTTTTTGAGATATTATGATTTAAAAGTGTATATTAAGATCTCTTTTAACAATCCCTGAAGTTTCATTGAAAATTTCAACCATTTTCCCAATATTTCCCCATGTTTCTCAAAAAGTGCGATAAATTACGTAATATAAACGATATATCCCGTGCGATGACTGATACGTATCCGAATCCCAAGGATGTGATACGAACACAATACTGATATTTTGAACACTAGGGGAAACATTGAGAAATTGGTTACATTTTTCAATGAAACTTCAATGATTGTTAAAAAAGACATCAATGCACACTTACAAACCAAAACATTACAAAAAAATAAATACACCTAATAGGTTTTCTTTGTATGGGGTCCTAATCTATGCGATGTCCAACTGAATTGACGCAAGTATATTCATATAATTTATAAATGTAAGAAGACGTGTGGAAACACAAGAAATACATTCAAAAGCAAAAAAAAGAATCACTAGATCAGGTTACATAGTGCTTGATTTTATGTTTAGACACAAATTACAACCGATTTGCGAGAAATTGAAATTTTTTTAATTTTTCAAAAGTCAGCCAATCTCCTCGAAATCGAAGCTCCCAATCCAAAACATGAAAAATCATGGATTTGTAACAATTTGACACTGATTTAACATGATTTACAAGGGAAAAAAAAGGATCGAAAATCGAAAATGCTCACCAGATCGAACATGGGGGATATATCCCACTACTCGTGTGTTTCGTATCGCACGGGTGGGATACAAGATATATCGTGGGATATGTTGGCCAATGTCGTCGATACTTAAAACATCGGCTCTATCCCAAGCCAACTTTGCCTGCAACTGCTCAATGTAGGAGGGAGGCATTCTAAAAAAATTTACAAACGAGTTTTCTTAAGTATTGTTGGAGAAGAAGTTTGATATCAATAAAAGTATTTCTCCCTCTCCACTCAAATATTCTTGCAGGTCACTTTTCCATATCAGTGATTCGGGTGTCAAGATCTTATTAACTCGATAACTCGATTGCAGTGTCAAGATCTCATTAACTCAATAACTGGATTAAACAAAATTTCAAGACTGAAGAATATCAAAGTAAATTACTATGCAGACGGCTAGTTTACATCCTGCCTACCAGAGTAACTGCCAATACCCTACCTTCCAAATCGAATAATGTATAAAGATTTTGAAAGCAAGTAAAACCCCATTTCACCATTTTAACTTAATTATTTCCCTCAATTGACCAGAAAAAGTTTAATGACATCCAAACTCAAACTTACGTTATGTCTCCAGCAGTTGAAGGAAATCCATATTCATCAAATAGGCGCATCAGGTCACCAAACTGACCATGCAGATCACCGAATACTTTAATTGGAGCCTTCAATTGCAAGACTGTGGGTTCGTGCATAAATATCTGCTCTGCGGCATAACAAAGTTCACCCACTTCGTATGAGTCCATAAAGAAGCTTCTATTCGTTGGAGCTTTCCAGTTGCGAGGCCTAAGCAACATAGATATAATCTGCAAAAAAGTGAATCGTAATAAACAGACTGCCTCTTGCTTAAGAGAGCCATAAAATTAGATATTTTCCTGATCATGCTTGCCTTCTTGTGCAGGCCCTGAGGAGACTTCTGTCTAGTGAATAGCTTTTTGTTAGGGTATGCCTGATCAGAATTCAACGGAACCATTCGTCTGCTTTCATTCTCGAACTGATCCAATGAAAGTTGCCTCACCAGCCCACCCAAGCTACCAGCAGCCTCTTTAGCAACCACCACCTGTAGCATCGTGATTGCAGCTTTGTTAACATGAAAAAGATGGAAGTAACTAAGAAACAAGCAAAATAGTGTATGATCCATGCTTCGCAGACATTGTGTGAAATGCCATCCACACCACACATGGTGTGGTTGGGAGTGTTGATCTAGTGACCATTATATGGACAGGCAATAGGATAGAAATCATAGTGATTGGCAACTCTTGACCATTGTTGTATGTTTTGCCCATTGACTGGCTTGTTTGAGCTAGCAATCCCCTTTTCAGGTCACTGATTGTATGGCTAGCACAGTTCGATTGATTTGCTTTTCAAGATACACGACACTCACATGGTAGCTCACCAGATCAACCATCCTGATCGTTACAATAAAGATGTTTTGTTGCACATTTTGTGGAACACCATTAAACGCCCATAATAGTAGCGTAGCATTACTTGAAAAATTAACAAATAAAATGAAAATAAAGACAACATACAGCTCTGGGGTGGAGGCGGACATCTGCTTCAAGGGTATCAGTGTCGCTGCTATCTGAGGAAGTTTCTGAGATCTGCATCTTATCGTTTATGCGAGTTCCAGATGCTTTCGCATCTGGAAGCTCCTCTTCTGCAGGGCCTGCAGAAGCTAACCTTGCAGCTTGCCAGACAGCACTAACTGCCTCAGCTTCAGCCGCTGAAGCCTCAGCCAGTTTCTCCATAGATTTCTTATCCATGCTGATAAAGATGAAAACTGGCAATCAGATTGTGTGAAATTGATCGACCTGGATAAGGAAGCTAAAAAGGAATTGAGTGAACTATAGGAAGACAAAACCTCAAGTTAGAGGAGACACACTCTGATCTGACAGCTGAAGTTGGTGGCACAAATGTTGACTCGGTCTTTGCAATTGACTGGTTAAGCTTGGAACTTGCCATAGTTGGAGTTCTATCGGAACTGAAGATGGGAGAATTAACTTCAGACTGAAGAGGTGAATTTTCTGCGATTAGAAGATCATCAAGCAGCACATCTGCGAAAATAGCATAACAGCATTGGACAGCAACTCAAGAAGAATGGTTAATATACAAATTTTCAAAACCAATGCAATTCAACAAAAAATAAATAAATGTGGAGACTAAATATCCAAACTGAGGCCTGTTGATTAGTTGATATTGGAAGCAAAGCCGGAAGAATGTAGCTATTATCTCATTGATGTGAAATAAAAAGAGAGAAAATTGTAAATCCATAGACCAATGTTTCACTTTGAAGTCTGTAATGGTATTTGCAGATAACGCTGGAAGATTTGGATGTGCAGAGTCCGCACCTTGGGAGAGTGGTCTTCCATGGAAGTCAACTTACGGGAGAAGAAACCTTCCTAGAAGTCATTTGAAAGTTGTTTGGTTGACAACTCTAGAGTTATATCAAAGTAGAGATTATGTGCGTGTGCGTGTTCATGGTGAACCCGAGATCTTGTGTGGATGCCAAAATCATGAAAGTCATCAGACCCGTTGATCATCAGAGGACAAGGAACTAAATGTCTATGGAATCCAACATAATAAGTGCATACTAAGACGCTGAGTTGTGTTTTCAATGAAGTAAGATAGGATCTACAGAAAAACTTGCATGCAAACACTTCGACTCAATGGAATACACAGTGTTCAGGTTCTAGGAAGAATGAATCCATGCATTGAAGCAACCCCTTATTTCAAGCACAGAAGATAGAAAACTAATTATTCCATACACATCTTTACTACTTTGGATAATTCAAAAGTCACATTCCCATTTGTGCACCAACCAGAAGGCATGGTACTAGACACGTATTGTTTTATAAGCAGCTGGAGATGGCAGTGCCATTTTCTAGTCTTTATCTTCTTTTATTCTTGTAATTGGAGTGATTTACTAAAAATAGGACAACCGAGACAAACAACAAACAACGGCTACACACACACACAAAAAAAAAAAAAAAATTAAAAAAAAAGCCCCATATGGTAGGACCACCTATAATACAAAATAAATCGGACAGAAAAGATGAAGATAGCTACGGCCTCCGTCAAGCCTCAATCAGCAACTATCCTCCATTCAATATCCCAAAAGATCTCCTAGTGGCTCCTGACTTGGCCACAGTACCGGCCTGATCATTTGCAGATCGACACACATGGACAAATGAAACACCCATTGAAGCGCAGATGTCCTTGACTTCCTCTCAAATGTTTTATCCAGCAGCCAGGGGAATCTGCCATACTTGATCCAGCTGAACATTCTTGGAATACCCCTCGAATATTATCAGAGTTAGGCTGTGATCTGCCACCATCCTAATGCCATATATCCATGTAACAATGCTGATGATTCCACAAAAAAGGAGACGTGAACCATGTCGGTCTACGAATTCAATTATAGTCTACCCCCTGTTGTTCCTGACAAGCCCACTAACACCCATTGAGCAAGGGTAAATCCAGCCTGCAGCGTTTAGCTGGCAGAGCCCTCCAGATTTCTCCGCTCTTCGCAGGGGGCCATCCACAACTGAGAATCTCCTCCCAGTTATATGATGTGATGACTCCAGTGATGCAAGCCATCACACTCTTCTTGTCTACTCTAGCGATCGCTAAGGATAGAACTATACATAATACCACTGCCTCAGATTTTTTGACCCCTTGAAAAATACTGGAATTCGTTTGGCCCAAACACACCACAGTAGAGCCTTCAAAGACATCATCCACAGAATTTGCAAATAGGATCCCACCTACCCATTTTCCAAGTCATGCAACCATCATTCACAAAGTGAGGCATCATCCACTGGATTCCAAACCTTACAAAGAATGCAGCCCACAATCTTTGAACAAATGTGGCAGTGGATTAATAAGTGTGCAACATCTTCTTCCTCCACCTTACACATGATGCATCTGTTAGGGATCATCATCTCTCTGTGTTACAGAAGATCCACAGTCAGCACCTTGCTGAAGCATGTCAAGCAGCACGGTGCATTAGGTTTCATAGGGATGATCCCATCCCAAATCACTGATGCCTACTCCACTTCATTGACCTCAAGAGCCCTTGGAAAAGATTCTGAAAGGCAATGAAGAGGAGCCATCTGCCTCTGAAGCCAAAATTCTACAATCCTTCCTGTACAAGCAATGGATACACTCCCCAGCAAGCTCAACTTAATAAGAGCTGAATTTCCTCGTCCTTCAAAGGACATCTGAAAGTAGGAGACAACGATAGACATCGAATTGGGTTCTAGAAGAACTGATCCACTTTGCAGTAAGGAATTGCAGCGATCTGAAACATCATTTGAAGATTGACTTTCAGATAACTAAACCCGTGTTGTTGTGGCCCATCATGATGTCCCACCCATTTTCTCCCATGCCATATTTGCTTTCTAATAGACTTCGGAAGGGGCAATTCACCATAGCCAAGCCTCCATCATTTAGCTAGAGGAGCCAAATTAGTCTCACGAATCGAATGATGCCTAGAACCCCTTGGATGGAAAGTTTGCACAACCGAGGCACCAAATGAAATTTCTGGCTACTTCCCATTTTTCCAGAGCAATCTTTTCTGGATTGACTCAAAGTGAGCCACCACTTTTGGATTCCACTTAAACAGGGATAGCATCTAAATCAGAGAGAGTTAGCCAAGACTGCTTTAACCAGAGTAGTTCTCTCCTTGAGGAGATGGCCTTTTCATGCAGAAAGCTTAGAGATACACTTTTGGATGACAGAGTCCCATGCAGCTTCTAGAGATTTACCTAAACCCAGCAGCACACACAGGAGCTTGATTGGTAACTTTTCCCTCTTACGGTCAAGATGCTCAGCCAGAGCAATCACCTCACCTACATCGAGATTAATCCCGGAAATTGAGCTTTTGCCATATGTTTATCCCTAGGCCGGAAATGATCTTGAGACACCACAGCGTAAATTTGAATTTTGAGCTTCTCTACTTCAGTTGCTTTCCCAACAATTTATTAAGAGGTCATAAATAACCATGAAAGGCAGCAACAACAAGAGTCCTCTCGATGAATGCGGTGAAATCCCTTAAAGAAAATGAATGGGATCCATTCATGAGAATAGATTACTAGGGTGTCGACATGCACGGCCCAATCCAGCTCCACTTTTTCCAAGTCCATCCTTTCCAACACGTAGTCATGGAAAAAACCAATTCAAGGTCTCATACACTCCATGCCTATTTTGAATAGAAAGTCCTTTCCACCAACTTCTTGAAAATCCTCAATTAGCTCATGCACAAAGGCCCATTGGCAATGAATCTGTAGGGAATGAAAGCAGATTGTGAGGGGGAGATGAATGAGCTGAGCACCTTATTCAATTCTCGTAGCGATGACATTAACAAGGTTTTCATAGCAGGTGTCGGTAAGTCTGATGGACCGATAATTTTTAATTTCTTCAGCAGCCATCTTCAGGATGAGCACAATAACAAAGCACTCGTATTGCAGCATATCCTGGCTGAGTAGTATTCTTTGAACACCACTGTGTCTTCTTCCTTCAAGAAATCGCAACAGCCGTGGTAAAAGGACGGTGTGAGACCAAAGGGACAGTGGACTTTATCCCCTTTAAGGCTAACTGCTGCCTGCTCGACCTCCACCATAAGAAGTGAGCTTCTAGCATTTCAGCTTGAACCTCAGAGATGTTATCGAACTGGAGTGGAACTCTTCGAACGTCACCATCAATTCTTTCTTCAGAAATCCTAAGAGTCATGATAAAAATCCAGCATTAAACCAATGGGGCCAGGGGCTTTATCCCCTTAAGGCTAAAAACTGCCTGCCCAACCTCTGCCATTGAGAAGTGAGCTTCCAGCATTTCATCTTGAACCTCTGAGATGTTATCTAACTGGATGCCATCTAGCTTAGGTCTGCAAGGGAATTCCTCCATTTTTATTTTTATTTTTTGAAGGGGAATTCCTCCAAATATAACCCCTGGTAGAAGTCAACAATCACTCCACAGATCCCAATTTTCTCCATATAAATCTCACATCAACCTTGATTATCAAGATCCTCTTAAGATCTTCTACAAGCATTAGCAATCATGGGAAGTATGCAGTGTTTGTTCCTTCATCAACTTGGAACTAGAATTATGCCACCAATGGATTTCATTTCTCCACAGAATCTCTTTCAAGTCTGATTTCCAGGACTCTGATCTACACTTCTCTAGAGACAACTGTTGGCACTCTGCAAACTTGTCTATGTCTACCATTTCAATGGAGATGGAATCCTTCCTAGCTTTAAGGACACTAAAAAACACCTCTACTCCAACTTCTTAGTCTGCTTTGAGAAGCCTTAAATTGTTGCTGAGATTCTTCCAAGAAATGAGATCAAGGAAGAAGATTGATGGTGGTCATGAAAACATTGGGTAACAAACATGAGGACTTCCAGTGGAGAGACAAGTGAAGGGTTGTCAGTGAACCTGTATCTTTTCGCATTGGTTATGGATGAGTTAACAAGGCATTTATAGGAACTAGGAAGAGGCCCCGCAGTGACATAGTTTTGATTGACAAGATGAGAGAGGGGTTGAATACAAAGCTAGAATTATGGAGGGAAGCTTTAGAATCTAAAGGCTTTAAAATTAGTTGAACTAAACTAGAGTATATGTAGTGCAATTTTATTAATAACGGGAGTGGAAATGAGGAATTAGTTAAGATTGCAGACTAAGTTGTACCTCAAAATGTCCATTTTCAATATCTTGGGTCGATGGCACATAAGATCAAAAAGATTGAGAAGAACGTTACTCTTAGAACTAAAGATGGGTGGATGAAGCGGAGATGTGCCTTGGAGTTTCATGCAATGTAGTCAAAGGCGCTAGAGCACTTGCCCCTGGGGCACCTAAAACGCTTAGGCGCACCTTAGCACGCCCTTGGAGTTTCCAAGCCCAATTTTAATATATAATGAATATTAATATTTATATTAGATATGGCTTTGCTAACGTCCCCAACTATATGAGAACGCTAGCAATGACCCAAACCTTTTAATGGCACATAGGCTGACCTATTGCCGATCCAAACCGTTCATTCATTCACACAACTAGGAGCCAGATATAGTGCACAAATCATGCCAATCAGGTGACTAAAGCTTCCAATCAATAGCATAAAAATGGACAGTCAAGATTGACTGGAGAAACACAAGTAGGTCCAATCATCATCTTGAAACATCTAGTAGATAGATCCACTTTGTATTTCTTATGATTTTGAAGTAATGCTTTGATTTGATGATTCCAACCATGCGATTTATGGCTTGTAAACAACAGCGGTTTGTAACAAACTGCCCCTATTCAAAAGGTTATGATGATTGGATCAACATGATTCTTGCACCAAGGCTTGCTCCTGGTTGTGTGAATGAATGAATGATTCATATCAACGATAGGTCACACCATGTGCCGTTTAAAAGGTATGGGGACGTTGCTAACACCCCATGAAATATAAATATTAATATATACATATTTATAGATATATGTTGATATTTTTAGTCAATAAAAATCAACACCACTTCAAATTTCAAAGGAAAACAAAAGCTAAAAATAAAATCAACTTACACAATAAACCATCTAATTATTAAACCAGTATATCAACTAATCAAATAATCATTAATCAAACCATCCATGAAACTGGTCAACTACTAAACTGATAACCGTCAATCAAAAGCTGAAGAAGAGAATTGAGGGAAGATGTTGAACTTCGGGAAAAGAAAAGACATTCTTAAGAGTTTCATCTCAAAAGAAAAGAGAGTTGTTGAAATAGTGTTTAAAATAGCCCTCTTATGTATTTAGATCATTAAAGGTTGGTAAAATGCCCATAAGGGTACCTCACATCAAATGGCCAACGTGACGCAGACATGGCGAGGTGCACCCATGCACTAGGCACTAGGCAAACACCTGGCTGGTGCACCCCTTCAGTAAACGCCTTTCTTAGGGTCCAAGAGAGGCCACCATGGGCAAATGCCTACGCATGCACTAATCTGGTTTTATGTGATTGCAAAATACAAATCAAACCAAAGGAAATTTTTATATGATATCTTGAAGACCATTCATGCTCTATGGGAAATGTTGGCTGTTAAGGAAAATGTTCATGGGATAATTGTAGCTAAAATGACAATGTTGAGATGGATGAGTGGCAAGACAAGGATAGAAATAGAAATTGAGGGAACTTATAGTAGCACTAATGGGTAATAAGATGACGTAAAGTAGTCTAAGATGGTTTCACCATGCAACCAAGACCAAGAACTACACTGGTTAGGAGTGAGAGTTGATTCAAGTTGAAGGCTCTAAAAGGGCAAGGGAAGGCCCAAACGGTAGTGGGGTGGACGTATTAAGAAAAGACTTGATGACCTGTACTTTGGTTGAGGATATGGTCCTTGATAGAGTGGGAATAGTAGAATGGGTTCATGTAACAGACCACAATTAATTAGGATAAGGCTTGGATGATGATGATGATCAACCTGATGTGAAGAAAGCATTTCTAAATGACGATCCTCAGGAGAGTTTATATGGCCCTTCTAATGTTTGTCCTTAGCAAAGTATTCAAGAAACGTTAGATAATGGCCGTTACATAACATGTAATGGTTATGGGGTTGCAACGGCCTGTACTGTATCACTAATGGCCAGTGTTCAAATTATCTTCAATATTATCTTTTTCTCTAGCTTAGCGATACCAATAACGTTAGTAGTATCAAAAATTCCAGGTATTAGTAATGTATCGCTAAGTATCGCCAACGTATCAATATCGCTAATGTAATCGTCGATATTTTCAACTATGTAAATCCTAGATGTCCCTTGTATTGCCAATGCATCAATATCGCCAATGTATCGCCAATATTTTCGACTATGTAAATTCTAGGTAATGCTTGTATCATAAGTGTATTGATGATATTTCAATAATATTGCCAAATATTGATATCATCAAAATTTTGTTTATTAGAAAAAAAATTATTTCATTTTTTTTTTCATGGGCACATGGTTGTATGTAGTGTTCAATTTTCCATTGATAATATCTTGATATTATCGATATCGCAACATGTGAGATATTGAGACCACAATCTTTCATTTCTTTTTCAATTGTTGATTATTTCTTGGTGAAATATCATGTGTTGTTGATATTTTGCAATATCAATGGATGTTTGGATGGTTAAATAGGCCGGAGGGGATGGTTGGATTGATTTCTTACACCAACACATGCTTTCAAGGCCCCGTTAAATGAAAACTTGTTATGTATGCATTCTTTTTGCAATTTTGTTTTATTTCTAAATATGCAAATATGTACATTTTAACATCTCCTGAAGTTTCCCTGAAAATTCCATTGTTTTTCCTATGTTTCACCGCATTTCCGGTTATCAACGATATTATCGGCGATATCGATATTGTTTCCATATCCCTGGCTAGAGAAACTTGTAGCGATACCGATACTTTGTACACTGCTAATGGCAGTTGCCATTACGGCCACTGTACTGTTATCGAATACCTTGGTCCTTAGAGGGAGAGTGGTAAAGTTTGTACGTTGAGAAAGGCTATCTATGGAGTGAATCAAATCTCCGAAAGCATGGCTTGAAAAATTTAGCAATGCCTCATCACAATTTGGCTTTGACTTATATCAAGTTGGCCTTCGGTAGAGTACATCTGACCATTTAATATTTTTAAAAAAGAAGAAATGGAACAATCATTGTGATGATTGTCTATGTTGATGACATAGTTCTTATGGGTCCATCTGGCATGTGTCGTGCATTATTTGCATAGGAACAACACTGTTGGCATAGCTTATCTCATGCTTGGCGCATTAACAAGTTATGCTCACAGCACACTTACCAAATAATGTTATTTCACGCACCTTTTTAAAGCCTTAATTGTGGTATTGTCCAAATAGCTGGATTCCAAGCATGCCTTTTTTAAGCCTTTATTGTGGTATCATCCAGATGACTGGATTCCAAGAAAAAGCTGCAATCCAGCTATGTTCATAACAGAAAAAGTAGAAAGGGACACCAATCTTAGTTTTGTACCATTTAAAAAATGCTGTCACGGTGGTGACACTTCATACAACATACTAGTATGTCAACCCAGACCGCGCAAATTGATAACTCAAACTATGGATGGAGGACCACTTGGTTTCAATCGTACCCATGTCATAGTTGTATGGGAACACAGACATAGTTGTATGGGAACACAGACCGTCTAAATCACCGACTCAATTATGGTGGTCCACTTGATCTCAACCATAAACATGGCATAGTTGTATGAAAATTCAAACACACCCATGGAAAATCTGTATAACAATCCAGACTGTCCAAATCATTAACTCGACTGTGGATAGTAGGGCAGTTGATCTCAACCATACACATGACATAGTTGTACGTCAATCCAAAACCGTCCAAATTACTAACTCAACTGTGGATGGAGCCACGCTTGGTACATAGACCAGATTTCACTCAATTGTACAACATGGGAGTGTGTGGCATGATTAATATATAACATGCTACTTCTATCAGATAGCGTAGTGTCACTTTCAAACACCATATATTCATTGTTGCCACAACTGTAATCATCACGAAATAACCATATCTAGGCAACATTATCCACATTGTTACTATGACGAACACCAAATGAACCATACATGGACAATGATAAGAAGATTCTATAAATCCAATCATATTTGAGAAAATGTCAGACATCTAGGATCTCAAGCATGATATGTCTTCCTAATCAAGGCATGTTCATTTCTTGAAGGATGTACTCCATACTCATTCAAGCATGCTGGGCGCAAGACTTGAAAAATCTCTGGTTGAAATCAATCACTGACTTCACGAGGTCAAAATTGCTTGGTGATCTAGGTATTTACTATAGGCCTGTGGGCAGATAATCTACTCGATTATTGCTAGACCAGATATTGCTTAGGCAGTCAATTTGATCAGTTTATGCATGCTCCCGTGTAGACCATCTTAGGGTTTGTAGATTGTATCCTTCGGTATGTAAAGTCTGATCCTAGGAAAGGCATACTATACTCTGATCATTGTCATCTAAAGAACAGCAGTTATTGTGACATTCATTGATTTGGTTTATCTGAACATTGGCTATCTACAAGTGGCTGTTATGCTTTCATGTGAGGAAATCTAATAACTTTGAAAAGCAAGAAGCAAAGTGTAGTTGCTCATTCATCTGCAAAAGCGAGTAGCGAGCAATGGCAATTACAACTTGTAAGTCCATATGAGTTTTTTTAGAAGAATTTAAAAATAATAATAATAATAAGCCAGTCTTCAATTCCCCTTCATTGCTACAATCAAGCCACCATCCAGATTACAAATAAGCCAATCTTCCATGAGGGAACCAAGCATATAGAAATCGATTGTTGCTTCGTTCAAGAAAAAGTGATGGCCAAATTGTTGACGGGGTTACCCGTCCGGTTAGAGAATCAATTGGCAGACATCTTCACAATGGCTTCCAATCAGGCACCAAATTAGAGATCTTGGAAAACCTAGGCATAGGTAATATATGCACCAGCTTGAGGGGAGGTGCTGGAAATTATATATGGTGTACATCATCTTTAGCAAACTTGCGGAGCACCAATCCCCTCACATTTCTCTCTTGTAACAAACCATCGTTATCTCTTTGTAGTCAGATTTTATTATAATAAGAGACCAAGGGGAGAAAACCTCTCTCTCTTGCAGAGCACCAATCCCCTCACATTTCTCTCTTGTAACAAACCATCATTATCTCTTTGTAGTTAGATTTTATTATAATAAAAGACTAAGGGGAGAAAACCTCTCTCTCTCTCTCTCTCTCTCTCTCTCTCTCTCTCTCTCTCTCTCTCTCTCTCTCTCTCTCCCCTTCTCTTTTCTTACCATGAATAAAAACACAAATAATGACATCCAAGATCAAGGAAGCGACAATGAAGACGCATTCATTAAACACAACTGAGACTCGCAAGCTGTTTTTTTTTTTTAGAATTGAGAAATTTTATTAGAAGCCAAAAGGCAAAAAAGGGAAAAGCGAAAAGCTACAACACATAAATACAAAGGACACGGCCCTACTCCAATGACTAAGAAGCCTATTATTCCCTTACAAAAAAATTCTACGAATAATGGAAGCAACTGGAGCCTTGCAATTCAGAAAGCACATGTTCTTCCTCTCCATCCAAGTTAACCACAAGACCGCCAATAGGGCTAACTGCCTCTCCCCTTTGGCTTTCAAGCTCAAGACACCTTCATGACAAGAAAAGAATAGCATCTCCATGCTATCTGGCAAAAATAAATCGAAGGAATATCAAGTGCAAAGAGGACACCATCCCAAATCAAGTGCACCACTGACTCCTCGTTCTTCATATAAAGAAGATGTGTTTGGATGAACCATACCCCTTTTCCACAAGGTGTCAACAGTGAGAACTTTGTTCCTACCAACCAATTATGCGAATCTTGCAACCTTCAACGGGCCCCATACCTCTAGGCCATTTGATGCGGGACAACTAACCACTTGCTCTAAAAGCTCGAACTAATAGAGTATGGCGAATCAATCCCTTTATCTCATAGCCCAAACCCCACATCTCATGAGTTAGGTCCTCGGTCGAACCCCCTTGTGGGCCCCACATCACCTGGGTTCCACCTCACGTGGGCCACCCGCCTTACATGGGCCGCTCACCCCAAGTGTGCCCTTGCATCCCACATACCACCCTACTCGAGCCCAGTGTGAAAATGCCCTTGCATTACCATCGCTGTATGAACACCCTCATTGTCGATGTAGAACCAGACACCAGTTCGAAGAAGGAACGAACAGAGAACCTAAATGATCCGTCTCTTCTCCAATATAAATAGTCTTTTGTTGCCAGGGAGGGGTTGACGCCTTCCAAACTCTCAAGGAGCTTTGACATCTCAATTTCAGCTTCGAAAAGATTACAATGGCAAGGTGGTATCCACACACCTCTACTGCCAAGACAGACAAGCACTTGGCAACCCAAATGTCTGGGATCGGAGAAAGCCTGGCAATTCAATGGAACAGAGATCGAAGTAAACCTCTCCCCTCCATGTGTCTCCCCAAAACCATATCCTAGTGTCATCTCCCATTAAAAGTCTTATTTCTAAGAAGATCTTTTAGGCTAATCCAGAGATTGATTCCAAAACACAGGAAGCCCAGTATAAAGATGATTCCTTTATACACCACCCCGTCTTAGAGATTCCATATTTATCGATTATAACCAACCTCCAAAGATTCTCCTCCTTGACCCCAAACCACTAGACCCACTTTACCAAAAGAGTCGAATTAAACATCTTCCAGCCTTCTTATCCTAGCCTCACCTTCTCTAAAGGGCCTACACACATCTCCCCATTAACATAAGATGGAAGATGGAATTTCCTAGATATGGCACCACCACACCAGAGAAAATCTCTGCGAAGCTTGTCAATTTTCTAGATCACCGACTTGGGCCATCGAAATAAGGACATGAAATAGTGTGGGCGATTAGATAGCGCTGACTTAATAAGGGTGATTCTTACCCCCACTGATAGAGGCTTTCCTTTCCAAGAGGAGAGCTTCCTCTCCATCCTTTCATTAACAACATCCTAGAGAGGATTAGGAGGCTTACCGCAACATAGCAAAAGCCCAAGATACAAGGACGGGAAGGAATCCACCCAACAACCAAACAACTCGACTAACGACTTAACTTCACCCTCGATCAAGTTAACCCCCAAAAGCTCGCTTTTGAAGAGATTAACCTTTAGGCCCAACACTACCTCAAAACATCAAATGATTTTACATGAGTTGTCTACTTTGGACTCCGCCTCACAGAAAATGAGGGTGTCATCGGCAAACTAAAGGTGACAAATAGGATTTTTTGCCCCTCGGAAACAAGCCCACAACTTGATCTTTACTAAGCATTCTACTCAAAGCCTCAGAAACAACTAGAAGGGAAGGGGGGGGGGGGGGGGGGGCGGCACGACATAGAAACTGGTTGAAGAAACACAATCAAATCCACAATCTCCACTTGTCCCCAAACCCTAACCTACCCAACATGTAATTTAGAAAAATCCAATCAAAACGATTGTAAGCAATATCTTTTGTTTCATTATCGCGTAATGTATCACACCCTTGGGATACAAATACATATTGATCATCGCATGGGATATATCAGTTGTATCACATAATGTATCGCTATTGTTGGGAATCAAGGAGAAACATTGGGAAATTGATTAAATTTTTCAATGAAACTTCAAGGATTGTTAAAAAAGACATCAATACATACTAAGAAATCAAAACATCACAAAAAACAGGTGCACATAATAGGTTTCCTTTATATGGGGTCCTAATATATCCATTATTTAACTAAATTAATGCAATTATATTCAAAGCCTATTCATATAATTTATAAATGTGAGAAGACAGGTATAGAAACACAAGCAATACATTGAAAAGCAAAAGAAGTAGAAAACTAAAAATATACTTGTGAATAATGTGTGGATGTGGCTCAAACCCACAGAGTTGCGCAGCGGCTCAAAATCATCATCTCCATCTCAACGAGGCTAGGTGCAATATAAGCCAACAATAATATGCTCATGTCATAGTCGAATGATACCATTGAAGATACTCTCTAACACAATACTATTACGCATCCTCTCCGATTTGAGAGAATTTGGAGAAATTTCGAATTTTCCACAAATCAGCCCATCTTCCCTTAAATCCCAAAATTAGCATGCATGTGATAGTGATTTCATCAAACCCTCTTCAATACTCTAAAATCGAGGCCAATTGACCGTTGATTGAAGTGGAAATTCAAAGAAATTTTTTTGACATTTTAATTAATTTTTAATTAAAAAATAATTATTTTTTTCCAAAAAATTCCCAAATTATCAAGAATCACCAGATCATGTTACATAAATGTTTGATTTTGTGTTTGGACATAGATTCGGCCAATTTGCGAGAAATTGAAAATTTTCAATTTTTCCAAAATTTCTGCAACTCGGCTCATCTCCCTCAAATCTCGAAATTGAAGCTCCAAATTCATGATTTTTTTATGCAAAACATGAAAACTGTGGATTTGTAACCATTTGAGACTGATCTAACATTTATAACAACAAAATGGATCGAAAATTGAAAATACTTGCCGAATCGAATAGGTGAGATACATCAGCACTACCTGTGTATTTCGTATCGCACAGGTGGAATACAAGATATATTGTGGGATATATCAGCCGATATCGTCGATACTGAAAACATTGATCATAAGCCTCCTCTAAGCCCAGCTCATAAACTATCCCCTTGTAATCCTCCTTATGGTAAGAATTGAGGCATTCAATAATGATCAGCGAATAGTCAATGATCTTTCTTCCAAACATAAACGCACATTGGGAATAAAACATGACCTTAAGTAAGATCAACCTAAACCTCTGAGCGAAAATTTTGGCAACAAATCTTGTAAGGACTGTTGATCAAACTTATGGGATGGAAGTTTTTAATATTGGTTGCCCCTACGACTTGATGAACGAACAACCCAGTTCCTTATACAGCCAACCCAATTCAAAAATTTCAGCAATGAAACTTAGCAGATCAGCCCTCATAGTTTCCCAAAAAACTTGAAAAAATGCCTTAGGGAACCCATTTGGAACCAGGGCTTTGTCCCTCCTAAGCGCCATAACAGCATCCTAAACTTCTTCCAACACGAGCACCTCGAGAAGCTTCGCATCAGATGGGGAGATGCGATCAAAGAACAAATTATCAAGGAACAAGGATAGGTCGGACCCAATCTTCCTTTTACAAGAGCCCCGAATAGAAGCTGACGACAACAAAACTAATATGATCTTTCTCTTTGGCATTCTTATTATCAATCGAAAGGCAAGAAATGTTGTTGCACCAAGCTCGGGCACCAGCAATACCATGGAAGAACTTCGAATTTCGGCCCCCCTATTTAAGCCACAAGGCCCTAGGTCCCATGTCTCTGGTGCCACTTGATTTCTTCCTCCAAACGCTAGCCATAAGCAAGCTAGATTCTCTCTTAGCCTTATCAGATTCCAATAGAGAGCCGTCTTCTTCTTTGATGTCCAAAGCTTGAATAGCCCTAAGTGCTTGCCGACTCCGCTTCTCTCTGCTCGAAGACTTCCTTGCTCTAAGACTTCAACTTAGATTTGAGAGACTCGAGCTTATGGAATAATCTAAACCCTGCCACTCCCTAAACCTGGAATGAATTCCACCACTCCACCACTTGGCCTGTGAAGCCTTCCGCTTCCAACCATGCTAGCTCAAACTGAAATAGCTTAGGGCTCCAGTTATCCCCGTCCACTTCGAGGATTATAGGGCAATGTTAGGAGTAAGCTTAGGAAGACTCCTTTGGATCACATGTGGGTACTTTCCACTACTCCAGGGAGACCGGGAACCTATGAAGCTTGGACATCGTAAGATCCTTTTTTGTTTTTGTTAAACCATTAGACCATGTGAACTTGACCCCTCCCATGGGTAGATCAATGAGCCCATGCTTCTGGACCCATTCGGAAAACCCACACATAACTAGCTCAAACCAAAACGGCTTAGCACCCCAATTACCCTCGTCCACTTCAAGGATTATAAGGCAATGGGTAGAGGTAAGCCTAGGAAGACCCCTTTGGATCACATGTGGGTACTTTACCCACCGAAGGAGAGACTGGGAACCCATCAAGCTTGGACATCGCAAGATTTTATTTTATTTATTTATTTATTTTAACATTAGACCAAGTGAATTTGACCCCTCCCATAGGTAGATCAATGAGCCCATGCTTATGCACCCATTCAAAAAACCCACACATACTACTAGCTATGCAAGGCCCTTTGAATTTCGCATGAGAAAACCTCACCACATTGAAGTCCCCTCGCACACACCACGACAGCCGCCATCTATCCCATATAGAAGACCCCCTAGAACGGCAGCCAAAGACCCAGCTGAATAAGCCCATAAACCCCAGAGCTAGTCCATCTGAACGACAATGCAACGTCTTTAAGGACTACTAAGACTAAAAAATTCATACAACAGCTATCCTCCCTAACCCAAATAGTCAGGTTCCACAGGTTCAGAATTCCACCAACTACTACAACCGCATTCAGGGCTTCCCATTTAAACCCTTTTAGACTTAGAAATGGACTCCACCACACCTTGATCAACTTTCTGCAATTTGGTTTCCTGAATAAGGATAACCCCGGCTTTCGATTTCCTATAGACCTCCCTAACTTTGAGACATTTTTCATGACTCTGGACTCCCTAAACCCCTAGGGGGTGTTTGGTGCATGGAATTAGATGGTATTAAGTGGGATTGAACTTTAAATCCCTTGGTTTGAAAAATCATCCCTGTTTGGTTCATCATAGGTTTCCAACGTTGGATCCTGTGCATGCAGTAGGGAGGGCTAAGGAGGGCTTTCCCCAATTCAACCAGGATTTACAAAATCCATGGGATTTTCTCCTAAAAGCATGAGCTATGAAGTACTTACGCTGGTAAGGGAGGTGGGGCCCGCCTTGATACTTGTGAGGAATCCACCCTATCAATCTATTTTACAAGATCATTTTAGGGTAAGTGACAAAAAATGAGCTAGATTTAAAACTCAAGTGGGCCACACGAGAAAACAATGGGGATTGAGTGACCACCATTGAAAAATTCATATGGCCACAAAAGTTTTCTATGTTGTCAATTCATCTCAGCAAGAATGAACTTATAAATGGTTGGGATGACATATAAACATCAAGGTGGAGCTCGGGAAGGTTTCAACAGTAGGAAATTCTTTCCCCACTCTTTCCTCTTGTATGGTCCACTTGCATTTTGGATCTGCTTGACTATTGGTAGCATGTCCTAAAATGATCTCACAAAACGGATGGATGGGGTGGCTTACACACAAACATCAAGGTGGGCCCCACCTTACTTCTCACTGTAGTTTTCAAACACAATTTTCGAGATTAGTGGTTGTTTTCCATGTACAACCAAACACTATATGAATCAAAACATGCATTTAAGCCCTACATCATACATGATCCAAACACCAAAGTGAATCTCTCTCCCATGGCATTAAGAGACAATCCACAAGCAAGTGCATTATTGCAAAAGAGCAATTTCATCCCACTTAATACCATCTAATTCCATGTGCCAAACACCCCCCCCCCCCCCCCCCCCCCTAATGTTCCAACTAAGAATCTTCATAGGGAAATGACTCTTACCCATCTACCTTTCTAATCCCCAAGGGGATGGATTCTAGAAACCCCAATTATGAGCAAAGGACACTTCTAGGAACCTCATTTCCTCGACCACCTGGAAAAAGGCCACATAATCTTCACTGCAATCCCCAAAGATCACCCCTAAGAGTCGCACCACGTGGCCCATAGCATCCCTAATCCACCTTTTACTAGGCACTAACGTAACCAGACCCCCCACATCTCTAGGAGTCACAAGTAAGGTTAGGACAAAGGATTTTGTCTGGAGCAAAGCTTCCACTCCCAATGCAACTTGCAAAGGAGACATCCAGAGCTTCGTCATCGAGGCGAAACGTCAAGTCACTATCACGAATTTCATCCCCACAAGACATGCCTTCAGATTGTTCTCGAAACACCACCAGACCGCATTCACTAGGCCCGACTTCCTTAGATCCGACCAACCATAAGTCCATTAGCAAAAGGGAGAGGATCTTCAATTGAGAGGGCAGCCAAGGAAAGGGGGTGGAAGCCTTTGGCAGAGGCCGGAGGAAGAATGAGGGAAGGAGAAAGGCAAGAGAGAGGGGAGTCTAACTTAGAGACAAGGGGGAGAGACTCGCCGCCTAGGGAGAAAAGGGCTATCCCAAGATTTGAATAGCCACATGTCACCATCTCCTACAACGAAGGGCACGTCCTCCAGAGATAACAACTTTTACCAGCCCACTGCCTCCTCGAGCACCCTGCCCATCCAAAAGCATAGCTAGGAACCATCTCACCAACACAGTTGTACAATGGAAAATCCCCCTCTGGCACACGCCTCCTCAAGAGGAGAATGGAAATAAAAAGTGGCTCTCCCTAAATGAACCCCCTTCTCTCTCATGTTAAACTCCAAACACCTATCCCATGCACGCCATTCCCACGGGAACAATAAAGAAGTTGCTTCTTGACCCTTTAAAAAATATCCTGCCATCTATCCCTCTCCTCTTGATGCCAACCGCTCGACTAAAAAGGGGGATGGACGCCCGGCGACCAATGACACCCCCCCTTAAAAGATATTTATCATATTCTCATTAAAGCCCTAGGATAGCTGTCTTCTTGGAAACATAGCACCTGCCTCCAGTGGCTCTTCTTCTACCGCTAATAGCACACGTGTCACCGAAAAACAATGCATTCCCTCCTCAAGGCCACATGACTCACCAACAGCCAACCACCTCACTACACCAGCAGCCCTAGAAACATTGCAGCGGGCTCTTGAATCAATGTTGCAGACACGCATAGCCTCTGCAAATGATTATCTCACTCCGTTAGCTGCTACCCTGCCACAAACCTCCATGTCTCCCCTATCTTCTGCCATGCCCAATACCATAATACCAACTGAACAAGAAGGCAGCTGGCAGCCTTTGCCTGAATCCCTCTTGAGATGACAAGACAGGGAAGGACATGTGCCCCCCTCTACCACCTTGTGATCCGGTCATACACTTGTAGGCTAATGACCTAATGTCAACCATGCCCGTTATTGTCGAAAGCTTCGTATCATCGCAGGAGCACGAAACACGTAGTCCATCATCCCTAGACACCACCGCTGCAATCTCCATAAGTCATCAGACTGCCTGCAACTATCGGCCTGCTATAGTGGCTTCAAATGCCCCCAACTCCTTGCCTTCTTCAAACACCCGAACGACGAAACGATCCTCTGTGACCACCATCTGAAAAGCCTTCAGGATAACTTTCGATTTCTTCCTCGTGACTCAAATCCTAGCCATTGTAAGGTTCTTCCAACCTTCCGTCTTTGAATTTTGAAACAATATCCACCAACTCACCGAAACAAGAAGCCGCTACCATAAAGACATCTTTAGACCATAGCTCCAATGGAAGGCCCCACAACTGAACCCAAACGTCGACTCGACCAAAGTGAGATCATTCTTCCCATCGTGAGATGGAAGAAACAAGCCTCTCCCTGCAAACATGGCTAGCTATGATGCAGCGGCTTGCACTCTCCTCGCAGTTCAGAGAAATTTATATTAACAATTCCCCCATGGATCGCAATATGTAGTCATTCAAACCTAATTCACAACACTCTTCTAACCAACCATCCAGCTCCTCCATCAAAGACCCTTCCTTCAGGACTGCTACCAGGCTCCATTATAGAGCTTACCAAGCATTGGCAATGACCTGAGGGTAAACCTCAACCTTAGGTCCCGAAGGAGAGTCGACTCTCCAGATCCACCTATTCTTCTTGAGATTTTGAAAGGTGTCCTCCATAGAATCTTCCATCAGCTTCTCCTTGATATCCAGCACAGCTTCCACCAGATTGGTTGAAGAAAGCAACACCAAGAACTGATAAACTGCGGACAAATATAACTGACAGAAGATCATCAATGAAGGTGATTCGGTTATGGTTTATTCACACAAAGAAAGGTCTCCAACTAAAACCTATATTAAGCTCAAGTCTATGAAGCTTGGACCATGCCATGTAAGAGGAAGTTGTATAACAACACATACAACAAGTTTCACGATGACCTCAATATCTTGCTGACTTTCAACATGAATGATTTGCTTTAGCACCTGGGAAGATGTCTGACATGCAAGAACTTGGTGATGAGATAGGCAAGCAGCTCCCCAAAAGAAGGGATAAGTTGAACAAGTGTTAGGTATGAAGGCAATTTGCACCAAAAGAGGTGGATAAACGAATACTTGGTGCAATAGAAGAACAAGTCCCAAGCCAAAGGTGCATGGATTATGAATGAATGACAAACTGGGAAAATTGGATGGGGACCACGGCAATTGTATCTTGTATGAAATATCAAACTCGCCAAAGTTGAGTTCTCTCTTCAAATATTCTCGCCTGATGTGTTTACTTCATTAAATATAGTGATTCACGCATCTAATTTTCTCCAATTTGAGAATTGGATTGCACCAACCAACTAAGAAATTCATTTCATTCTGCACAATGCTAAAAAAGATAACAATGTCTGTTGAGTTTTGGTTCTACCAATTGCAACTACCACTTCAAAAGTTCAGTGAAAAGCTAAGAGGCATCTCACTTGTATAAGAGGATTGTGATCTGTTGCTTTCAACAATAGGTATAACATATTCAACAAGCAATGCATCTCACATGAAGCACTCTGGAAGGCAAAACCATGATATTGTTTAAGATTCTCACTTATGTAAAGGATACTGCTGGTCAGCCCAACAGTTTGACAACAGAACCCAAGAAAAAAGTTGTTTATATCACTGCTTACCCAAAAGTGGTATTTACAGTTCAACATGGATGGATGGGACCTCAATCAACAAAACTTTAACTTACAAACCAAAATAAGCTTCTACAACAGTCCGATCACCAAACTTACACTGTTTGTGACCACATACATAATCACAACCTAGAGCCAACAATGTTATCTTCCACTCAATCAAAACAGTGCATCCTACCTCAACTACGTGAGGAATTTCATTTTGATACACCTTCTAGATGATTAGAGGCAATCAACAAATATACATAAAGAGGTAGTCAACAAATATACATATAGAGGCAGTTGATAGTCATTACCTCCTCGGAGACCACCATAGGTATATATTTGAACTCCAACAGAAGCAGAAGCATGGCGGCAACGACGCATGAGCTCCAACGAAGCATCAAACTCCACTGACGACTTGCTCATGCGAGAGGGGGAAGTAACTAACCCATTTCTGTCTAACCATACGCCATTTGCAGTGTCCAGAACTTCCGGAAAGAAAAAATAAATAAATAACCACAGAAAACAATGAAATTGCTATACTTCATAACAGGCAGAAGATCAATGCAAGAAATGCCAGAACTTACCTGCAATAGCAGCTTCACCTTCGACTGCCCGTCCTCCCTTAAGAGCACCTCCAGTGACATGCAACCGAGCACCAACAAAAACCTGTTTAACTTGCAAAGGAACACAAGACTAAGTTTACTGTTGAAATAATTGAGGAACAAGTAAAAGAAACAGAACAATTGCATGGATTATGCATGCACTAGGGCACATTCAAATAAGCCAACATACTCAACCTAATATGCATACACGACTGGCAGAATATAATTGGTATCACTGCATTTTTTTCCATCTCAAATTCTACCTCTGCTTTACTGAAATATGATAGCAAGGAAATCATGATTTTATAGTTCGTAACTTACCGCTGCATGTTGATACCTTGGAGAAGGAGACACCCCAGGAGCAAGAGTCCACTCCCATGAACCATCCCTATGCTTGAGTAGCCCATAAGCATCTGAGAGTGGCTGTAAATGTGTACAAAGAGTTAATCATCTATAATAAACAGTCAAGGAAATAATCATGAAAAGGCACATACAAAATCATGGATATGGAAGTAAACAACTATAATTTATTTTTTTATTTTTTTATTTTTTTTTTATCAGCAGTAAACACCCATCACTTGCTCTAACTTAAATATTAAAAACATGAATGTCAATCTCAAACTAAAGAAAAGTGAACATAACGACAATAGTAATACTATCTAATCTTCATTTTAAGAACGAACCTCTATTGACAACCAAGACAAGCCAGATGGGTGCTACAACTGTATCCAAAATTCAAATTTTTAGAGCACAAAAGTTGCATCCTTGGCATACCCAAGGTACCCATATGCCATCCTTGATGGCATATCATACCAATTCCCATTACCAAAAGTCAGAGATGATGCTTGGTCCTTTTAAGTACCCGTGTCAGATATGGCATGATGTGGTTTGGGCATGCAGTATGTGTTGGATATGGGCTATATCACTCAGCCTTATTACAATTTCATACTAAAAGCATGCAAAATATGAAAACATGCTTCAAATAAAAATAAAATAAAATATCTATAGAAATAACAGTATCATGTTCAATATATTGCCTAGTCCCTGTACATGCTGAGATTTAGGGGTCAACTGAGTTCGACCCATAGACCTGTAACTGTACACAACACCTATACCCCAATAACAAATGTCAGAGAAATTAAATACCCTCCCATTGTCCTTACAGTAACTGTTTCAGCTTGGTCTTGTGAAAGGTGGCAGATAAGCAAACTGAACAACTACGAGAAACATGGCAATGGGCACAAACAGGGTACATGTTTATGAAAAAAGATCTTACATTACATTTATCACAAATCCATATTAAAGATCTCGTAAAACTGAGAAACACGAAACCCACGTTCAAAATGGTATATGCTCTAAGAATGGATATAAATTTACATTGTACACAGTCAATATAAATGGCTAGCAAGTGACTAATTCTAAACCAAACAAGAGTGAAAATTTATACTGTGCCCGAAACGTCTCTTCCACCACAAAGCAGGAGCATGCCATCTGAGCGTGAACTAGCTGTTGCATACCTGAAAAGCAATTTTAAATAATGTTAACTTCCCCCAGAGCACTAGTGTAGAAACAGAAGTAAATACCTAAATACTAGAATGTCATTACTGATTTATTAAAATACTGAATACTCATCCAATGATAGCTTGATGAAATAGGGAGAGGGGACCAGAGCTAATGCTTTCAACTAGAAAAATAAAAGGCCAACATGGTGGGAAAAATACAGTAGCATAAAATCTTGAAATAGAATGGGAGCCACTGTCCATCCCCCCACTTTATTTGCACACATGGCCTTTCCATTTCGGTAATTTAAATAGTACAAAAGTTTACTTTTCAGTTCTCAGACAGGAAAATTGGTGAATGCAAATCAATCAGGTTTAGCAAGTCTGCATGTGCAACTGAACCTCCAAATGGACCTTCCGCCATATGAACATACACAAAAGGTTTACTTTTATACAATTAGACCTGATTTTCATCATAGTTTCAGATTATTTTCTCCTCCAAAGGTATTTGTTGGCTATATAAGAAATTCTATTGAGAGTATAATAGATAATATACAGGGATCACAAGTCGTGCCCCCAAATGTAAGAAATGCCCAACCTTCTAAAATAGGAACTTACCAATAAATAAATAAATAACATCGTTCAGAAAGTTTGTACAGAATCAAAAAAAAAAAAAAAAAAACTTCTTATTTAACACTCTAGATGCCAACAATCTCAAGCACCATTCGGACTTAGCACCAAATAGCGGCAGACTTTTTTCTTCTTCTTCATTTTTTTTCAAAAATTTCTAAGATGAATGGGAAAATTTTATTAGAAAGAAAAGCGAAGCAACAAACCAAAAAGGAATACAGACGCACAAACCGGATTACAGACAAACGAAAAAAGGTCAAATGAAGGCAAGAAAAAAAAAAATGATAGTCAAATGAAGGCAAGAAAAAAAAAATTGATAGTGTCATTAGACCAAGGTATCCCATATCGGTATCAGCCGGCGTAATGGTGCCCTCTGATAACGGCCCGTAACAGTGCATTTTTTTTTTTTTGGCCAAAAAATTATGAAAAAATATGAATTAAATCTGGAATATTCTAAGCATTCCAAATATGCATTCATTTATAAATTGGAACATGTTTATGGTGGTGTAACGGTCCACTCTTTGGTGAGAAGTTGTATCGGACTGTCTGATTAATTTTTGAACTAGGTAACCTAAATTTGACAACAAAATTCATATATTTAATTTTCTAAATATCTAATTTATATACTTAACAATTTGATATCATTTCTCCCAATAGTTCTTTAAAAAAATGAAATTAAATTCAGGTAGATGGCGTTGTCAATTTGGGGCTAACTTGGAGGACCAATTTATGCCCCAAATCAACCTCAAATTCATGCAATTTATTGCCATTATCCCACTTATGAATTGGTGGACATTTATTGGATAGTGAATCATGAAAAAAATCAAAAGGCCCTATTTTAAAAAATAAAAGTCCACAAATTAACAATTAAAATTATTCAAACAATTTGATTTTGGCATTGTGAGTTAGCAATTGCAGTCCATAATTTAATTGGTAACTTTAAGTTAATATGTCTCGTGTACAATTTTTTAAGGGCCAGAATTAGGCGGGACTCGGATTGTGAAGTGTAGCACACGTGTCAAAGTTTTTTGGGCCCCACCCGTAATAAATGCATTATATCCACACCGTCCATCCATTTTACCAAATAATTTTAGGGCATGAGCCCAAAAATGAGGCACATCCAAAGCTCAGGTGGACTGCACCATAAGAAACAACAATAATTAAACGTTTACCATTAAAAATTTATTGGGGGCTATAAAAGTTTTACATCAAGCTGACATATGTGTTTTCCCTTCATCCACGTCAGTGTGACCCAATTAATGGGTTCGATTGAAAATAAACATTACAGTGGACCCTAAGAAATTTTTAATGGTGAGCATTCAATAACCACTGTTTCCTATGGTGTGGTCCACCTAAGATTTGGATATTACTATTTTTTCGGATCCTAACCTAAAATGACGTGGCAAAGCGGATGGACGACATGGATAAAATATATACATAATGGTGGGGCCCACTCGGGTCTGATCATGAGGTATGTGTTATATCTAAACCGTCCATTCATTTGACGAGCTTGTCTTAAGGCTTGACACGAACAATAATACAAATCTAATTATCAAGTGGACCACACTGCAAAAAGCAGGGGGGATTGAACATCTACCATTTAAACCCTTCTTGGGATCATAGAAGTTTTGGATCAATATGAAATTTGTTTTTCCTCTTCATTTAGGTCTTTTTGACCTTATGAACAATTGGATGGAAAATAAACGTTACGGTGGGCCCTACGAATTGTTTAACGGTGAAAATCATTATCTCTGCTGCTATTTTTGGTGTGGTCCAAACGATCTTTGGATATAATTCATTTTTTTGGTAGTGCTCTAAAATGATCTTTGAAAATAGATGAACTGTGTAGATATAATAAATACATCACTGTGGAGCCCATGTAACTTTGATCTCCTTTGAACCGTTCGTACAACTCGGAGCTCGAGTGTCAGCGCTCGTCTTAGCATGACACATACCTACAGCAGCTAGCTGGTGTGTGGTACACCTGCAAATAAAAAAAAGAAGGGAGAGAGGGAAACCGAAAAGAAAAAGGAGGGAAAGAAGAGAGAAGGAAAAAGAGGGAAAGAACATGATAAGTAGGGCTATAAGAGGTGCGTAGAATCGGGGGGTGCCCATTTTGACCCCGTATCGCGTAACGGTGTCAGCCGTTACCGTTACATATCGACCGATACGGCCGTATCGTAACGGATACGAGACAACTTGCATTAGACTCTCCTAATCTTCAACTTGGAGATCAATACGGATGGCACCCATCTTTGCTTGTCCATCTCGATTTTGACCTATCCTGATTCTCGTAGAGGTCGATGACTTCATACAGCAGATTCGATGCCTTCAAAGGAAAAACTTTAGAGTCCATCTATAAGATTGCCTTGTTAGTGCAATTATTGATGAACCTTGCTAGTCGATCACGTGCGTCAGTTGAGCCCTTGGAAGCTGAAGACGGAAGACACATGAAGACTGGAACATTAAGGAGCAAAGAACATGTATAGGAAGTGCCTTGGTGACTCTAACCTTAACCCAAAACAACCCTTGAACCTCTAAATGATCATGACCTAATAGGTAAACCTTTGATTAATCATTCATTAACCTTAAGAGGCCCGATTGAACATGATAAGTAGGGCTATAAGAGGTGCGTAGCTGCTGTGAAATCATATACCCAAAACAATAGTTTTCGAGTGGTTCTCAATCCCATCAACAGTCAATCGATGGCATCGAAGATCCCCTTGATGACATTGAGTAGGTAATTCAAAACTGTTCAACAAGCATTGACCTATATATTTGAGTTTCTCAATGGCATCAAGGTCTCATTTGATGGCATCAAAGACTACTTGATGGCAACAAGTAGAAGTGTGTAATCTGTACAACAACATTTTAGCTGAAATTTTGAATTTCTCGATCCCATCGAGGATATGCTCAATGCAATTGACGGAGCCGTTTTCTGCCCCCTTTTATAGCGTTAGAGCCCAAACCTTATATAAAGCGAATTTTATTCATGGGCATGGATATAGGTTTTTAGTGCAATAGAAGCTTAGGAAATTCCTCACTCATATCCCACATTCCTAGCCTCTAAATCCATGAGATTTTATTCATCTTCTTCAGCTTAAACACTCTAATGAAGATTCCAACATCAATGTTGAAGATGAAGTCAATTTCGACCTTGTTCTAGAGATTAGACCCATGCTTATTGGCAAAACCCTTGTCTAAATCCTCTATACTACCCATCTAGGTGAATCTCCTTGGATTTCAACTATCTCATTAATTGTAAGAGATTCCATCACCCTCCTATCACCTTGGTCACCTCAAATGAAGCATTTCGTGCAAGGTGTTTGATCATAGAGTTGAAGCACTAGCAAGCATCAACATTAACGATCGGAGGAGCAATTGAGGAGCAGATTCAAGCACGGGGGAGCTTTGAAGAAGCAACTCAAGTACGGTGCGTCAAAGGAGCTCAATTCAACAAGTGTCATATATGAGTCCATACTCTCTTTCCTTGTGTAGGATTGAGGATAAGAGTTTGTTCCCCAAACTCGAATAAGTTCTTGTGTAGGACCTAAGCTCTTGTGTATGGTCGAATTTACCGAACACAAATGCATGTGAGCCTCCAGTGGGAGTAAACGTAGGTCATTGGACTAAGACTGAGGTTATTGGTTAGCCGATAGAAAACCAACTAAAGTCTCTTACGGGAGCCTCCGGCAAGTGTGTACGCTAGGTCCTTGTGTAGGGCCATATAGGTTAGAGGTGAACCTGATTTAAAACCTCCGATAGTGAATACTGGTGCACTCAAGGAAAGTGCATCCGTCGAGAGTGGAGTAGGGAAACTTAACTATACATGCTTGTGTTTGTAACTGATTGAGCACAATTTTATTCATACTTATGTGATTGTTTAGTTAACTATATGATTGCTTGAATTGGATTGTATGCTAGGCGCTTAATTTGCAAAGCACACATAAGCTCTCTATAATGTTTATAGACTAGTTGCTTGATTGGTATATCATTTATAGCCTATGTGATTGGACCCACTATTGGTTTTGAAGCCTTGGTGTTAATTGACTTAATTAGTTTAATTACGCAATTCTGTTTTGAATTGGCACAATTGTTTATAGGTCATATTCACATCTCTCTCTCTCTCTCTCTCTCTCTCTCTCTCTAGGACAACCATTCATTTTATAGCTCTGTCAAGCTTCCGCGTGTCATGGTAGACAATCCACGCAATTTCATGCCTTTCGGAATCCCCCCCAAAGATTACTAGGAATAAATTAAATGCAGTTGACACTCTAATGGCATGAACAAGTGCCACTACCTCCACAGTGTTGGAATCATTGATTCCTATCGGCTCATAAAATGTTTCCAAAACAATTCCATTGTGGTCCCTGGGAATGCCACTAAAACCTAACGGCCTAGGATTCCCCAACAAGCAACCATCGCAATTGATTTTCACACAACCTGTCAGGGGAAAGGACCATTGAGCCACAAGTGACTGCTTTGCACACTTAAATTTTAGAATCTGTTCCCAATTTGAAAAGAAGAACACATTTGTAATGCCGAGGAATTTCCCGTTTGCCTTGACCTAGAAAAAGAGCATTTTTTTTCTTATTCTTAATAACGATAACAGCCATCCCCCTGACTTTGCCAGAGATGATTCTGTTATTCTGGACAACTTTCCTCCAAAGCATGCAGCCAAGATCCATCCACTCCTATCGACAATCCCTCAATCAGACCAACCCAATAAATGCCCGACTTTGAAATCACTGCCGACCAAATTACCCTTCTTGTGTTGCAATGAACCAAAAAAAAAAATGATTTACTGACTCTTTGCTGGCACAACACATTGGACATTGGTTAGGGATTGCCATTTCGCAATTTCTATGGTGGCAAGTAGTTAAAATCTCGTCCAAACATGCTTCCCAAACAAAATCATTCACCTCTAGCAGGAGTCTAGCAAACCATATCTTTAAGGGAAAAAAAAAAAATACAATCCCACTCACATCACCACCCGACAAATAGTGCAAGAAGCACTTAACCAAGAATTCTCCATTCGCTTCCAAAAACCAGATACACCTATATGACCCCAAGTAAGGAATGTAAACTCCCTTAAGAGCTGTTAGCAAATTGGATAATTCATCAATCTCATAGTCCCTCAGATTTCTGCAAAAAGGACTGCAAACTGTCTGACTGCCCTGCCACTAAAAGAAACAAGACACATTTGCCCCTTTATCAACCGACAGGCAGTATATAATTCCATGCATCTCACATAAAGTTGTTAATCAGCTGAGGTAGATGGGAAGCCAACGGTTTAAAGAAGGAGAAAGGAACCATAAAAAATAGGGTATCTTGAGAATAACCATCCAAAGAAGGAAGGTAATGGTTCACTGTCTACGGGGCACAAATCGTTTCGAGATGCTCAAATTCAATCACATCCACAAGTGTCCTTGACAGGGTTTTCTAAGTCAATAGCTAGAGAGACCAGAGAGCGGGAGAAGAATAGGAAAATTGGAAGTGAGCTTGGAAGGAGTATGCGGGCCCAATGCCCAAGGTTCAGGTAAATCCAGAAGTCATTTCAATCACGCGGAAGATCTTGGATGAAGTGTTGTCACCTCTGTTCGGGGCGGATCTCAGGCATTATCAAGAAATGGTTAGCAGAATTTTGCGGGATTCAGGAGGAAGAATGTATCCTAAAATCTCTATCTCTTAGTAACGAAGCCATTTGGATCAACTTATACCCAAATGCAGGTCTGGAGAAAATCATCGCTACCTGGGAGCTTTTTAAAGATGATCCAATTCTCCTCGCTGTCCATAAATTGAGAGATTGGTATGTTCATGGTTATGAAGATATATGGATTCTAGTGTGTGATCTCCCCCTTGAACTCTAGATTGAAGATGTTTCCTTTGGTGCGATCCTTTTTAGGAGAGATGCTTGCCATTGATCCTACTATTGAGAGTTGTGGTACGTTATGTGAGACATCAGGTGAGGAAGAAGCAACCTGATGCAATGCCAGAAACCATATAATTGGGGGTGGCAGAGGCAAAGATCCATTTGAGGGTCTCCAAAGAAGAAGAGCTAAGAAATCCCTCGAATCTCTCCAGCAGAGACACATACACCACCTTCCCAGCAAGATCAATAGCTTCGAAGGGCCTGGGGGCCAAGAAAAAAAGGGGAAAGTGGATCTGTATATCCTACATGTCCGGGCGTTGCCATGGTTGACGATGGTCAGAGTCAACCAACAGGCAAGGAAAGTGGGTGCTCTCGAACAGAATATGAGTGTTCACCCAATTTCGTGCCCCACAAACCATAGAAATTCAAGGATGCTACGTGGCAAGCTGCTAGTGGTGGTGTGTCGATGCCGAATGCAAAGGGAGTTCACATTTCAAACTCAAATATTATGAATGCGGGACAGCCGGCAATTGAAAAGTCATGCATCATCTCATCCCAACAGTTGGTAGGAGTCACATTTGAGAGGCAAGGAAAATATCCTCATGCATGCGACATGGTAGTGTGTGCGGGGGAGCTCAATGAAGACTGTAGAGGTGTTGGATGCTCTCCCCCCTCTAGATGGGCCTTCGCTTGCTGAGGGCTCTACAAGCAGCAAGGATGTTGACATTTAATAGCCCGGATTGCTTCCTTTTCTTCTTCTTTTCTTTTTTTTCTTTTTAGAGAGAGAGAACAAAGATTTTATTAAAAGAACAAAAAAAGACCTACAAGAGGAAAGGGACACCGAGAGGACGAGCCAAAATCTACCGAAGAAAATCAAAATTACAATCTCTTAGCTTGGAAACACAAGAGGCCCATTAGATGGTCAACATCTTGGCCCCATGGGACGTGCCTTCCACCAATTTCCTCATTATTAAAACACATAGCATTTATTTCTTCCCATATGGCCCACCAAACTGCAAGCAACGCCATCCTCCATAACACGGTCTTCACTTTCCCAAGCCTCATCCCGCATTGCTTCCACCCCTTAATTCAATTGATAAGCTAGTTCAAATCTGGTTTAGTTATTAGGGAGATGAAGATGTTTCTCCTTTTCTGCCTAAGAGAGGTATTGTTGTATGGGAGCGTTCAAAGATCAAAGGGGAGCTGGGTGAATAGCCAAGATTATGTTTGAGGGATAGCCCCGGGGGTGTCATTGTTGGGTTGAGTGGGGTGAGTGGGGTGGGGGATGGGGCCAAGGGTGAAGATGTAGGAATTAAGGGGATAGGGAGCCTTGTTAGCCGGATAGAATAAGAGGGTTTTAAGAAGTTGGGGGTTAGGATGAGGAAGGAGTAGTTGGAGCACAGAGGTGGGGATGGAAGAGATGTTAACTGAGGTGAGGATGGAGAAGCGACGGTGGCTCTTAAGGCAGTAGAGGGTAGAGTCGGGCGAGATTGGCATGAGTTAGGCTGTGTGGTCCCTTCTTATCCTGGCCAGACGGTAACTCTATGTGGATAAAAATGAAAATGGAAAGGCTGGCTAAGGAATTAGCTGTGGGGATTGTGGGTGAAGAAAATAACTTCAGAGCAATAGAAGAAAGAAGAAGTGGAGCAGTAGCAGCGAAGAAATCACCTAAATTTCAGAAGGATTTCAAGGAGCTGAAGAATCTAGAGTACGAAGTGAATTATGAAACCTCTCACAGTCTAGAAAGGAAGCGACAAAGAGCAGGTTGGGGATGGAGTTTGTGGCAAAATGATTTTCCAATCATAGAATGTGAAGGGGTTGGGTTGTGCAGATAAGAGAAGGGCAGTCAGAGACATGATCTTGTAGAATAAGGTGGATTTCCTGATCATCCTAGAAACAATTAAAAAAAAAAAAAGATATCATAGATGCAACATTAGTCCAGGACCTCTAGAGTAACAAAGACTGAGTCGGAAGGGATTAGGGTGAAAGGAAGGTATGAGAGGATTTGGTCATTTGGAATGGGAGAGTCATGAAAAGGTTGATAGGATGACTGGGTGGTGGTCATTATCAATCATTTTTTAACATATAGATAACGGGGCACTTCAGTGGATTTTATCTGCAATTTATGGGCCCAATGTAGCTGCTCTACGGCCAGCATAGTGCAAGGAGTTGAGTGGGCTTCCAAAGAGATGGGAGTGTTCCCTGATGTTTAGGGGGAGATTTTAATGTGATTTGTCCAAATTAGAAAAGAGGGCAGCGTCTAAGATAACAAAGAGAATGAAGAGGTTCAATGAATTCATTGAGAAGTGGAAGCTAATAGATTTCCCTATACACAGCACAAAGTTTACTTGGTTGAATAAGCAAGAAATCCTTGTTATGAGCAAACTCAATCATTTCTTAATTTCAGCCTCATGGCAGGCCTTCCCTGGAGTTCATCTGAGAGCCCTTCCTAGGAGATGCCTTCCCTGGAGTTCATCTGAGAGCCCTTCCTAGGAGATTGTGAAACCACAATCCCATATGTTGTCCTCAAAGATGGAATCCTGGGGCCGAAAACCTTTCATATTTGAAATTATGTGGCCGGGTCATCCTTGGTTCCCAGAATCTGTTAAAGGTTGGTGGTCAAACTTCTTTGTCCAAGGGAGGACAGGATACTGGTAAGGCAAAAAGCTGTCTTCAGAAAGACAAGCTTAAAGCAAGTCTGCCTTTGAAGTTGGCAGGGAGTCCAAAATCAAGCTGCATGAAGAGCTACTAGAGCGAGTAAGAGAAGAGTTGAATCGAGTAAGAGAAGAGTTGAATCGCCTTTCTCCAGACAAAGCTTCTCACATCAATGAGATAACAAACTCTCTCGAGGAGAGGAAATTTAATGGAGGCAGCACTCCGGAGATAAACGGATCAAAGAAGAAGATGGCAACAAAGCCTACTTCCATAAGGTGGCGAATATTCAAAGAAGGGCTAAATTCGTCTCCTCCATTCAAGGTATTTCATAATGGTGGCCGTTAGGGCCACCATTGTTACCATCAAGATACGGGCCGTTACAGCTTTTTATCTGGAAATATATATATATATATATATATATATATATATATATATATATATATATATATTTCAGCCCTGTAATGGACCATTATGGTACTGTCAAGGGTCATTTTTTGTCAATTACAGCTGTTATGACCCTATAATGTATAATGGTTACCACCATTACCGTTATGTAATGGCCGTTAACGTTTTGGAATACCTTACCTCCATTAGCATAGGAGAAAAAATATCCACAGCAATGGAAGAAATACATGCCTGTTTTGTTAAATATTTTCAGGACCTTTTATCCGAAGAATTCCCCGTGGGCCTCAGCTTGATGGTATTCAATTTAATGGAATACCCAAAGAGCAAGCTGATCAGCTAGAAAGAGGGTCAAAGAGGAAGAGGTAAAAGAAATCTTTCAAACCAATGGACATAGGGCCCTAGGTCCAGGTGGCTTCTAGATTGTCTTCTTTCAACATTGCTAGGAAATCATAAAGGGAGACTTGTTGATGGTTTTCAAGCAGTTCTATGAGAATGGGATCCTCTGCAAATCGGTCGGGCCAACATTCATCATGCTAATTCCCCAAAAGGACTGGATTGAAGTAGTATCTGACTACAGACTAATCAGCTTGATTGGGAGTGCATGGCATGCAAGATCACTAATTGTTCCAAGATCTAGGGTTTTGGAGAGAGAGAGAGAGAGAGAGAGAGAGAAGTTGCCGGGAGGAAGAAAGAAGAAGAAGAACGAACACTTTTCCAGGAATGTCTTTTTTTCTTTCTCTAATCTCTATAGAAGAACCCCTTTTTTATCCTTTAAAAATAAAAATAAAAAATAAAAAATAAAAATGTAGAAGAAGAAGAAGAAGATAAAACCAGCCCTTTTTTTAGTTTATTGTACATAATGACCCTGGGCCAGGGCCGTTATGTTGGTTTGTTATGGACAGTTTCAGGCCCATAATGGCCGTTACAGTCCTTTTTTGGGGGGAACGGGCCATTACAACCCCATAGCCTGTAATTGCCCAAACCATTTCCATTATGTAACGGCCATTACATAACCATTTTTTAACACCTTGCAATGCATTGACAACATATTGATACCTTGCAATATTCCAAAATTATCGATGTTATGAGTTCCCCAATGTCGTCAATGTGGACGTATTGATGATATTGCACTTGCATCAGACCCTTCCAAAAAATTGGGGAATTTCACCAAAAATCCATTAAAAATAATAATTTTTTCCGAAATTTTTTGTTAGGATTACGTTGCTAAGGGGATTTCGATAAATCAATTTCATTTGTTTTGACAAAGAGATTTAGGAGCGGAAATTGAGATCGGAGAATGTATGGTAGCGGAAACTCAATCAGTGAGTTTTTGCTAGTTTAAACTGTTTTCTCTTATTGGGCTCCTCCCAAAGTGCTTGCCTTCACTTGGCTAGTTGGCAGGAAGAAGGTTTTGACAATTGATAACCTTCAAAAGCGAGATATGGCTAGAGGCGGGCATGGGATGACTCGATCCGGCTAACTCGACTCGTCCGACTTGTTCAAATCTGACTCGACCCGAACCGAATGGGTGAGTCGGTCTAAACCGAGTAGGCTTCACCCAATCCGAACTCAAACCGAGTCGAGTTCAAGTTACCTAGTAACTCGACCCGACCCGATCCGACTCAATTCAATTAGACTCGACTCTATCCGAAACCCGACTCGACATGGGTTTGGGTATATATTAAAAAATAATAATAAATAAATAAACCTAATTTCTATCATCTCTAACCCTACCCACGGCACCCTACCCCGACCCGATCCCAAACTCTCCCTCTCTCTCCCTCCCTCATCCTCCTCATTTTCCAAGCCCGACAACCACCCACCACCATCACCCTCCTCCTCCTCTCTCTCCTCTCCACCCTCTCGGTCTCTCCCTCCCTCATCTCTCAATCCGACTCGATGCCAATTCGACCCGACTCAATACTTCTAACCGGATTGGACTCGGTCCAGATCAATCCAGGCCAGACCGGACTCGAATAAAGTCAGGCATGCTGGACTCGGTATCGAGTTGGATTGAGTTCAAGTTAGGCCTATTTCAAAACCAGATCGAGTCGAGTCAACCCTAACTCGGTCCGACTCGATTCAATGCCCAGCTCTAGCCATGGCCATCCCAAACATGCGTTCTTCATGCATGAAAGATGCGGAATCTATTAACCACGCGTTCTTAACATGCCCATTTTCATTCAAAATTTGGGTGTATTTCTTATCTCGATTCCAGATGCTTGGGTGTTGTCAGGTTCAGTTTCAGCCCATCTTTGGGCTTGGCAAGGTGGAAGCATGTCTAAAAATCTTAGGACTATTTGGAACCTAGTATTTCCGGCAATTTGGTAGGCCGTTTGGGGAGAGCGTAATAGACGTTGCTTCCGAGACTCTATGGAATCGGTTGAAGCTCTATTGTTGTCCATAAAAGTGAATATCTTTGAATGGGCTTCTAGTATAAACGCTGACTTAGATTTTGTGAAGTTTTTGTTAGGGTTGTAATTTGTTTTTCGTTTTCCTCATTGTATTCTTTTCTTGCTTGTTTGCAAGCGGGCCTTTAATAAAATTCCCATTAACCTTTAAAAAAATTGTCTTCTCTTATTTAAATTGCCTGGAATTTGTGAAATGAAGTTAATAATCCATGATTTTGCATGTTCAATCATGAATTTTGAACTCCAATTTTGAATTTAGGAAAAATTGACGAATTCAAGGAAAATCCAAAAACAAAAAATTGATTTCACCCATTTAACTTGCAATTAGTGTGTGAAAAAATCATGTGTCCCGTATCGGTATCGGTTGGCGTAACGGTGACCTCCAAAACCGATACGGATACGGAGGCGTAACGGCGATACGGGGGCATAACGGCCCGTAACGGCGCAATTATTTTTTTTTGGCCAAAAAAATATGAAAAAATATGGATTAAATCCAGAATATTCTAAGCATTCCAAATATGCATTCATTTATAAAATGGAACATGTTTATGGGGGCATAACGGTCCACTCTTTGGTGAGAAGTTGTATCGGACTATCTGATGAATTTATGAACCAGATAACCTGAATTTGACTACAAAATTCATATATTTAATTTTCTAACTATCTACTACCAATGATAGATATATTAGAATGAATGTAATATGTAAATATCTTACATTAGGTGTGTGTTTGCAATTATTTTTGAGGAATTTCTCGAACATACCTGTGCAGTGTGCAGGTGACTGTGATTTATGTCTATGACCTGTCATCCTCAAGTCAAGAATATTAAAAAAATTAAAATTAGTAGTGTCTGATATACTCCCCTGCAACTTGATTAAGGATTACTTGATTGGTTGTCAGGGGAGCTATTTTAAATACAAGTTCGGCAGTGTCAAATGTGTGCATAATTGCATGGTTTTTTGCAATAATACTTGTGAGCTGTCTGCTGCAAAATGCAAATACTTACCTTAATACAAATATATACTCACAATCACAAGTCACCACCAAAATGAAAATCTGCTTTTTTGTGGTTGCTCGACCTCCACATCATCGTCATCGTCACCATCAGGCTGAGGCTGTCCAATAAGTGTAGGTTCCGCGTATCCATAATATCCAGTGCCAGAAGGAAATACTAGATCAACGAAACCAGAGGATGACTGATCCTGACTAGGTAACGACTCTGACCCTGAATAAGGATATCCACCGGTGCCCGTCGAATAGCCATACTGGTAACCATACTCAGGCTGTTGAGAATCTTGAGATTGAGAGTGCCTCTGCTGTGATGAGTAACTTGGATTTGGATCTGGATATCTATAATCATATGGATATTGATCGGGAAGGCTACTCCAACATGAATGTGATGGAACGGGCTCATTATAACCATCATAATTATAATCCAATTGACCATAAGAATATCCATCATAATAACCAAGACTATGAGCCTGCTGATGTTCCGGACCTCCCGGACGCGGTGCACCACTAGATGTACCCTCCTGCTGGCTGTATCGTGACTCGGTACACTCGTAGGTTCGACCTCGTGTACCATCTCGTTGATGTTCATCGGCATCGCGATCTGTAGACGGCTGAATAGGGCGTTGAGCAACACCAGAAGTGCCAGCACCAGAGGCAGGGGGGTCATCGTCACCATCATCCGACACGGACACACTACCACTACTCGTACTCTTTTGTTGATCTCGAGCCGTTTCCGTACGTGGCATAAACGCTGCCCCTCTTACTAGGTCCAACACATCTGCACGACTCTCTTGTTGTGCTTTGCGTATTTCTGGGTCATCAATTTTCAATTCTTCACTATCCTCTTCAATTTGTTTTTCCCTTGTTTCCAACCAAGGTAGAAGTGGGTCATCCTCATCATAAATATTGTCCAAGTTTATTGGACAGTAGTCTCCGTCATCGGCAGCTGTAATGCTCCTATGATGTCGTCGCATTCTTAATTTTATATTGTAGTGCATGAAGACAAGTCTATCTAATGTTCTAGTCTGCAATCTATTCCTATTCTTTGAATGAATGAGCGCCAAACAACTCTAATTCCTTTCGCAGCTAGAGGAAAATGTTGTCTGGCTCAAAACTTTTACTGCGATTTTTTGGAGAGCCTTCGTACTCTCTCCGAAATTAATCCACCATTCGACCGGTTGCAACCTAGATACTGCATGCTATGCAAGAGCATCTCCAAAACTACCAAGGCGATTTCCAAATATATCTAATTCATTCAACGCCTTTATTTGCAGATCTAAGTCAGGTTCTAATCTCTTTATCACATTTTTTAGCCCGACACGAACTTCATCATCCGCAACAAATGATTGGGCATATCTATACCTAGGATTTAAGTAATAACCTGCTGCATGAAGATCGTGATGGAGTTGTTTTGTCCATCTCCTGTCGATCATCTTCCAATAAGTCTCCCAGCTTCTACAATCACGTTGAATTGCAAGTTTTGCCTTATCCATGGCATCATATAGGAAGCTCATGGTAGATGCTTCATCGGTTTCAACAAGACGGAATACCCTCATTAGTGGCTCCATCACCTTTAGGATCGCCTTAACCTTCTTCCAATATTTGTTGTCCCGTATGGTGTTCACAACGTCGACCGGTGTCCCTGATGTCTTCTTCCCATGTTTTGTGTTGAGCCATTGTTGGGAAGCGAACATTTCACTCAACTCTCCCCTATGCTGGAATAAACTCTCTAATGCTATAAAGTTTGTTGCGAATCTAGTCGCCGCAGGCCTCAACAATTCTCGTCCTTTCGTGAACTTTCTCATTATTGCGACTACTTGATTATGGTTGTAAATAAACGTCGTTACTTCCCTTGCCCTTTCGACCATTTCCTTAACATTCTTCTTCTTCCCAATATCTTCCAATATAAGATCAATACAATGGGCAGCACATGGTGACCAAAAAAGATGTTTTCTCTTATTCATCAACATATGTCCTGCAAGCTTATATGATGCTTCATTATCTGTCACAATCTGCACTACGTTCTCCTCTCCAATCTCATCCACAACTTTATCCATTAGTCCAGTAATATAATTAGAATTTTTTGTTACTTCTGAGGCATCAATTGACTTGTGATATATAGTTCCCAAGTGGCAGTACACCATGAAGTTGATCATGCTGCGTCTGGTTAGGCCAGTCCAACCATCGCACATAATCGTGCATCCTCTGGCTTACCATACAGATTTAAAGGTAGCCACGTATGTTTTCACATCCATATACTCTTCATCTGTCCATTTCCCCCTAATCTCCTTAGCCGTGGGAGCTTTTATTCCTTCACCTGCTTCTGCTGCTGCATCAATTACCACCTGCCAATATGGAGAATTGGCCGCGTTGGGAGGTATGTTGGCATGTATAAATAATGTTGCTGCTGCTCTACCTAATTTCTCAACGGAAGTTCTACTCCACATTTGTTTTATCTTCTTTTGTTTAGTTGATTCTTTCCTAAACAGAATTGGATCAATAGAAGGTCTCCTAGGCTCATTTACTTCTTCATCCAAATGTATAGGGGCATCACGTGAAGATGTCCGTCGTCGGCTCCCAAATACACGTCGTCACCCACCAAACCTACCCCCTCTACCCTCAGTCTCAGCTGCAGAAGCAATTGCACTTCCTGTCCCACTCCCACTCCCACTGCCCTCTCCTGTATCACGCACTGACCCATGCGTGCCAAACATGCGGTGACGTTCTTCTTCTTCACGAGCTAGACGCACGCTCTCTCCTAGCTCTGGTTAATTCCCGATCTGAATCTTCGTCAGAATCAATAATATCTTCATCACGAACGCTCATATATTCAGGACCAAACACCTCCTGTCGAGCTGCTTCTAAAATATCATCTCTTCTTTTGTACAGCAGCACGTTTACCCTTCGACTCATCCAGACTAGCTTGCATTAATAGCATTATCTCTCTCAGTACTCTGACACATGGCGCAACTTGACCCTTTCGATGTGCTAAATGTTGTTTGAGACGGGTAATTCCACCAGACACTATCCTATCACAATACTTGCACTTTATTTGGTGCCTAGTACCACCAACCCTCTCACAATGTTGCCATCCAATATCCTCACTTACTTGTTGTTGGACAGACCCAGACATTTCTTTAGGTTTAGGATATGAGTATGAGTGTATGACCTATGTTAATAAAGATAATTTTATGTTCTAACTAAACCCTAAGAAGCTCCAAAACCTGTCCAATATAAGCAAATAAAAATATAAAGTCACTAATTCGAAAATACAAAGAAAAATTTATAAAATGACACCCCAAATATGTAAAATGCACATTAACATATTCTACTATGATTAACACATCATATGGCATGATTAAAACAGCAAAACAACCATTAAAAGTTGTTTTTTCGAATTTTAAAAAAAGGGGCCAAAATTCATGCGTAAAAAGAAAAAAATATAAAAAAAAATATAAAATGGCACCCCAAATATGTAAAATGCACATTAACATGTTCTACTATGATTAACACATCATATGCAATCATTAAAACAGCAAAACAACCATTAAAAATTGATTTTTCGAATTTTCAAAAAAAAGGCCAAAATAAATGCGTAAATAAAATAAAATATATAAAAAATATAAAATGGCACCCCAAATCTGTAAAATGCACATTAAGCTGTTCTACTATGATTAACACATCATATGGCATCATTAAAACAGCAAAACAACTATTAAAAATTGATTTTTCGAATTTTAAAAAAAGGGCCCAAAATTCATGCGTAAATAGAAAAAAATATTAAAAAAAAATATAAAATGGCACCCCAAATATGTAAAATGCACATTAACATGTTCTACTATGATTAACACATCATATGCAATCATTAAAACAGCAAAACAACCATTAAAAATTGATTTTTCGAATTTTCAAAAAAAAGGCCAAAATAAATTCGTAAATAAAATAAAATATATAAACAATATAAAATGGCACCCCAAATCTGTAAAATGCACATTAAGCTGTTCTACTATGATTAACACATCATATGGCATCATTAAAACAGCAAAACAACAATTAAAAATTGATTTTTCAAATTTTAAAAAAAGGCCCAAAATTCATGCGTAAATAGAAAAAAATATAAAAAAAATATAAAATGGCACCCCAAATATGTAAAATGCACATTAACATGTTCTACTATGATTAACACATCATATGCAATCATTAAAACAGCAAAACAACCATTAAAAATTGATTTTTCGAATTTTCAAAAAAAAGGCCAAAATAAATGCGTAAATAAAATAAAATATATAAAAAATATAAAATGGCATCCCAAATCTGTAAAATGCACATTAAGCTGTTCTACTATGATTAACACATCATATGACATCATTAAAACAGCAAAACAACTATTAAAAATTGATTTTTCGAATTTTAAAAAAAGGGCCCAAAATTCATGCGTAAATAGAAAAAAATATAAAATGGCACCCCAAATATGTAAAATGCACATTAACATGTTCTACTATGATTAACACATCATATGCAATCATTAAAACATCAAAACAACCATTAAAAATTGATTTTTCGAATTTTCAAAAAAAAGGCCAAAATAAATGCGTAAATAAAATAAAATATATAAAAAATATAAAATGGCACCCCAAATCTGTAAAATGCACATTAAGCTGTTCTACTATGATTAACACATCATATGGCATCATTAAAACAGCAAAACAACTATTAAAAATTAATTTTTCGAATTTTAAAAAAGGGCCCAAATTCATACGTAAATAGAAAAAAATATAAAAAATATATAAAATGGCACCCCAAATCTGTAAAATGCACATTAACATGTTCTACTATGATTAACATATCATATGACATCATTAAAACAGCAAAACAACCATTAAAAATTGATTTTTCGAATTTTTAAAAAAGGGCCCAAAATTCATGCGTAAATAGAAAAAAAATATAAAAAAAATATAAAACGGCACCCCAAATCTGTAAAATGCACATTAAGTTGTTCTACTATGATTAACACATCATATGGCATCATTAAAACAGCAAAACAACCATTAAAAATTGATTTTTCAAATTTTAAAAAAAGGGCCCAAAATTCATGCGTAAATAGAAAAAAATATAAAAAAAATATTAAATGGCACCCCGAATCGGTAAAATGCACATTATCATGTTCTACTATGATTAACACATCATATGACATGATTAAAACAGTAAAACATATTAAAGAAAGTAAATACCTATTTTTGAAGAATTTCTGAAAAATGGCCCACCGAGCTTTGATTCAACCAAATCCGTAATATAATGTGTTTTTGTCCCAAATAACCAGCCAAGGTTGGTCGAAATTACTATTAGAAGGAGTGAAAAACAGTTTAGAAGTAAGAAGTTTGGAAAAAACAGCAAAAAAAGTACTTAAAAAAAAAAAAAAAAAGACCCGTTATCTGACCGTTACGGGTGACCGTTACGCCCCCGTAACGGTCCGATACGCCCCGTATCGGACCGTATCGGCCGATACGGCTACAAAAATCGGTAACGGCCAATACGGAGCCGATACGCGTATCGGCCCTTACTGATTCCGTTACGTATCGGCCGATACGGCCGATACGTAACCGATACGGGACTCCCTCACATGCTTAGAGGCTGATCTAAAGATTGATGGGAGATTTTTGAGAATTTTTTTAAAAAAGAAAATATTTTTAATAAAAAAATACACAAAAATAAATAACTAATAATTTTTTGGAAAAAAAATTACATTGACTAGATGTTATTTATGCTGTATATTTATGTATTTATGAAATACATAAATGTATATTGATGTTAACATCTGCCGCACTCATTTATTTATTTTAAAAAATAAATTTAATTTTCTCAAAAATTATTAAAATCATTTAAAATCTAGTTTATGAAGTAAATGCTTGTATATTGTAGGACATATTTGGCTTTTAAATGTATTGGTTATGTTTTCATACATGTCATCTATAATTTAAATTATATGAACTGATTTTGAATATAGTTGCAACACTTTTGTCAAACAGTGCATATTTTATGACCAGTAGTTATTTATGCCGTATATTTATGTATTTATGAAATACATAAATGTATATTGATGTTAACATCCGCCACACTCATTTATTTATTTTAAAAAATAATTTTAATTTTCTCAAATTTTATAAAAATCATTTAAAATCTACTTTTTTAAGTAAATGCTTGTATACTGTAGGACAGATTTGGCTTTTAAATGTATTGGTTACGTTTTCATACATGTCATCTATAATTTAAATTATATGAACTGATTTTGAATATAGTTACAACACTTCTGTCAAACAGTGCATATTTTATGACCTTATACAAAGGAAATTTACCATGCGTACTTGTTTTGTGATCTTTTGAGTTCCAACTTCTAAGTGCCTATTAATGTCTTCTTTAACGCCCCCTGAAGTTTCAGTGAAAATTTTAACCAATTTCCCAATGTTTCCAAGAACCGTTATACATTACACGATACATGATATACTTCCCATGTGATACTAATATGTTTCCATATCCCAAGGGTGCAATACATGCTTTGATACCAATACTGGAATTATTGATCTCTACACAAAACCAAGCCCAACTTTATGTCCATAATAACCCCTAGTTTGTATCAAAATCCCCTACTGTCCCTAATCCTGCATTGAAATCCACCAAAGATCCATTTTTTCCTTTTCACCAGTCCCTAAGCCTGAAATATAGCTTACACAACCATTTTCCCAACAAGGCAACAACCTACTAGAGACTCCACAAGACCATTGATTTGTTATTTTTATATATATATAATTTTTTTGAACGATACCTCAAGACCATTGATACAAAGATCCCCACAAAGGATAATTCAATATTCTCTGATATTCGAACCAGGTTGGGTTGAGTGTGCATATTTGGGTCGGTTCTTGTAAGGTTACGACTCAACCGAACCTAACCTTTGGGTTATAAAAATCCAACCCAATCAAAAGCTTGGGTTGAGTGTGCATAGAGTGTAGAAGATCAGGTTGAGTGTGCATAGAGTGTAGAAGATCCCTCCGTGATAGGGAGATTGAAGATTACACAGCCCTTCTCACTCGGATTTACGGCATCTATCAAAATCAACTTGCGGCTGACAGTCTAACATGGCGTCTGGATAAGCATGGCATTTTTTCAGTGAAATCTCTCTATATGGCCAATTACTCAACAGCTCTACTCCAATCGAAAGGTTTTTGCCATATCAAGGTTGGAACTACCACGTTCCTCCTAAAATTGCGGTCTTTGGTTGGTTGGTTGACAAGAACAAGGTTCTTACAGTTGATAATCTGAGAAAGAGGGGAATGATGATCGCTGACATTTGCTTATGTTGCATGGCTAAAGAAGAAACGGTGAACCATCTTTTTATTCATTGCAAATTTACTTATCAGATTTGACCGGCATTTCTTTCTCATCTCAAGGTGTCCTGGTGTTTTCTGGAATCAGCAAATGGTCTTCTTCAAACGTGGCATGGTGTAAGGTGTGGGAAGAATAGATCTATTTTATGGCGAATGTCATTATTGGCTGTTTGGTGGGCAGTTTGGGAAGAAAGGAATGGAAGATGCTTCAATGATACCTCTAATTCAGCAGAGGCTACTTTCCTTAGGGCAACCCATCTAATGGTCGAATGGGCCAGTTTTTCCAACAAAGCTATAGACTGTAATTTTGCTTATTTAGGAGATTAGCTGTTCTGCTACCTCAGCAGTTTAGCGCTCTTTTTTCTCTGTTCTATCTTTTTTTTCAATAAAATTTTCTCTATTATCCTTCAAAAATAATAATAATAAATATAAAAATATAAAAAATAAAATTCCAACCCAAACCGAAACTTAAATCAAGTAACAAAAATTCAATTGAACCAAACCCATATTTAAATCAGGTTACAAAATATCCAACCCCAACCCCAATGAGAACCTAACTAGCCCAACCAGACACGTAAAAACTGCGCTGCTGCAGTCAGGGTCAAGTGGAGACCAGCTCAAGTTGCAAGATCCCTACCCCTCATCTTTCTGCAGCTAAGCTTATGAGCTAATGTAAGGAGGGAATGATCCTGAAGAATCATAATAGTGGTAGTTGTGGTAGGGGCGAGAGGAAGTTTGGGGTGGTAATAAGAGCAAGAAAGACGCCTTTTCTAGAAGATCCCCTACAACTAAGATCCATATTCCTCCAAAGATTAGGGGATTCGGCTGGTTAGTTGGTAAAATGAAGGTATTGACTGTTGATAATTTGAGGAAAAAGTGAATGATTATCACCCATATGTCTTTGTTGTATGGCTGATGAAGATTCGGTGGATCATCTATTCATACATTTTGCCCTTTCATCAATCAGATCTAGCCAGTTATCTTTTCTTGGTTCGAAATGTCCTGGTCTCTTCCGGATTTGACGGGTTGGTTGCTCAAAGTCTGGCATGGTGTTACTCTTAGAAAACAAAAAACCTTGGTCTGGAGAATGGCCCTTCTAGCCATTTGGTGGTCGGTGTGGGAAGAAAGGAATGGCAGATGCTTTAATGGCGATTCCAATGCAGTGGGGTCCATAGTGAAAAAAATTCAACATTATATTATAGAGTGGACTTCCAACGTAGCTCAGTTAAAGGACTGTAATCTGTTTTTGTTCAGAGGGTAATTGATCCACAATCTCAGCAGGTTGATTTACTCCTTGTAATCTTTTCTCCTTAATGCAAGTTTCTATTATCTTTCAAAAAAAAAAAAATCTATATTCCAACTAAATTAGTGGTTTCAGAAGCATGACGTCTCAAAAAATCCTTGCTAATATATAAACACTCATGCACAGTTCTCACCGGTGTGATTAAATAAGGATTATATTTCACTTTGTTCAAATGATGAGTTGATTCAAAAGAGCAAGGATAAAAGGTATCTAAAGAAATATAAACGCATTCTTCTTAAGATTATTCTTGTTACTACTACAAATGCAATCTGTGCCTCGTGATTTAATAAAATAAAAGAAAGAATAAAACGATTGCTTCTGAGTAAAAACTTTTTCTATTGATATGAAACAGAAATTCCAGCAAAGTTGTAACTTGTAATCTGCAGCCTATACAAACACTGACCCAACCTCCCATTTAACCACCCAGTGCCGAATGGCAACTCCACAGTTCAGAGAACATAATCTATTTTTATCCAGCCAACCCCAAACTGCCAGAGAAGGCTAAGATGATGATGATGATGATGATGATGATGTATCTACTTTTTTTTTCCAAATAATCTGAATTGAAAAATATGATCTCACATTCTAGCTGACGGTTTGTCGCCTTCTGGACTAAGCTTCTGCCATCTGTATGGTTTTTGTGCAGTATCCAGAGCCCAAGCGTCAGGCAATACTCTCTTGCCTATGCAACAGATATGCATTAAAAGACTATTTATGACAAAAAGCTGCCAAGAAAAATAAAAATAAAAAAGCATGTCACGAGATGATGAAGCAGAAGGTAAGATGATGAAAATGATGAAGGGAATAAAGGTGATGAAGCAAAAGGTAAAATTGTATGCAAAAACTTGGCACATATTCTACAGTAAAGTTGTGACTGGTCCATACATGATTTGATTTGGCCCAGATATTGCACCAACTGGCATGCGCCTGTTTTTTATTTCTTCATCTTTTAGACCAAAAAATGTTATTAAAAAGAAAATGGCCTGGGCAGCCAAGCTATTCAAATTTTGGTTCCTCAGCATAGGCCCAGGACACATGCAACCTATTTCCATATTGTGTGAGACAACTATAAAATGAAAAGCAACCGGGTAGCACAGGGATCACTTTGGTACCACTGTTTTTTGACTGGGGAATTTGAGCTCAACAGGTGCAGGAGTTCTCCCAAAGTCTAGGACAGTAATAAAGGGGAAGCACAATGAGAATATCATCACCAGCTACAATACACAAATAGATACAATCATAAACAGGGACGACTCTACATTTCTCCAATCTACATATCCTCCTCCCTGCACCTGCTCTAGGAATGCTGATAATCTAGGTAACTAAGCAAACAAGACATTAAGCAATCGCTTTTGTCCTTAATTTTCCCCTGATGATGGCACATTTGAATGTAATCATACCACCTTTGAATCTAATCGTAGCAAATTACAAAAACCAGAACTTAGAAGCTTGCCACAACACCATTTGAAAAGGGATATTCCAATCTGCCTGCTTCTATACTGACCTTAGACCTAGTTTTTCTACAGAGATGAGTGTAGTTTTTTTCACTCTTAGGGCATGTTTGGATTAGAGGATCCAAAAACGTGAGATTTGGGAGGAAAAACATTACATCTAAGAAAAACTGGGGATGAAGAAATTCACGGAAAAGAATAGAGCTGGGCACGGGACGCCTCGAGTCGCCTAACTCGACTCATCCGACTCGTTCAGACCCGACTCGACCCGAACTGAATGGGAGAGTTAGTCCGAACCGAGTAGGCTTCACCCAATCTGAACTCAAACCGAGTCGCGTCCGAGTTACCCAGCAACTCGATCTGATCAAACTCAACTCGATCCGAAACCCGACTTGACTCAAATTCGGATACATATATATTTATAAAAAAAAAAAACCTTAATTTCTAAGTATCTCTAACCCTACCCACCGCACTTGATCCTAGACTATCTCTCTCCCACCCTCATCCTTCCAAGCCCAACAGCCACCCACCACCATCACACCCTCTCTCTCTCTCTCTCTCTCTCTCTCTCTCTCTCTCTCTCCCCTATTCCAAGCCCGGCAGCCACCCATCACCACCCTCCTCTCCACTCCCTCCCTCCCCCCCTCCCTCTCTCATCTCTCGATCCAATTCGGTGCCAACTCGACCCGACTCTATACTTTTGACCGAGTCAAACTCAGTCCGGATTAGTCCAGGCCAGACCCGGACTCGGATCGGGTCAGGCATGCTAGACTCGGTACCGAGTCGGGTTAAGTTTGGGTCAGGCCTATTTCAAAACCGGATTGAGTCGGATCAGCCCTAACTTGGTCCAACTTGACTCAATGCCCAGCTCTAGAAAACAATCCTAGAAAGATCATTTGTTTTAGTTTCCATGATTTCCAAGGAAATGTGGAATTGTTACTTGGTCAAAAGGTAAAATTTGTCCCTTAATGGTTATCAAGTTTTTTAGAGGAAAAGAAAAATGCGCATTTTTAGGAAACCCATGGAAAGGAAAATAGTTTTCACAAGTTACTTCATTGTCACAATCGATAGAAAACATCTCATATGTAGAAACCGTTTCTTCTCCACTGTTGCTTTTTGGATTCCACCAATTCAAACAAACCCTTAGTTGGAAATATTGCTAACATATCTTGTTGACGAGTGAGTTCCCAATTACTATAGGCTTGCACTAGGGGTCAGTATTGAGCCCATACCTTTTCACGTTGGTTATAATGAGTTAATAAGGCTTTTGTAAGATAATCATAACATAGTCTTGATTGATAAGACGATGGAGGGCATAAACACAAAGCTAGATTTATGGTAGGGTGCTTTAGAATGTAAAGGATCTAAGATTAGTTGGACTAAAACGGAGCATATGGAGTACAATTTTAGTAACAATAGGAGTGGGAACAAGGAATTAGTTTCTTTTTGAGGTTGGAACGAGGAATTAGTTAAGATTGCTAACCAAAAAAATTCCTAAAATGACCATCTTCGATATCTTGGGGTGATAATTTACTAGAGTGGAAGAGATTGAGAAGGATATTGCCCATAGAATTCAAGCGGGGTGGAAGAAATGGAGATGTGCATCTGTAGTTTTATGTGATTGTTGTATACCACACACACTGAAAGGGAAATTTTATAGGATGGCTACAAGACCAACCATGTTTTGTGGGAAAGAATGTGGGGCAATTAAGGAACAAAATGTTCATAGGATGAGTGTAGCTGCAATAAGGATGTTGAGATGAATGAGTGGCAACACAAGAAAGGACAGAATTTTAAATGAATGCATTTGAGGGAATTTAGGAGTTGCACTAATAGGTAACAAGATGAGGGAATGTACACTTAGATGATTTGGTCATGTGCAACAGAGACCAAGAACTACGCTAGTTAGGAGGAGTGAGTTGGTACAAGTTGAAGGCTCTGAAAGGGCTAGGGGAAAGCCTAGAAGGACATAGGAAGAGGCAGTAAGAAAAGAATTGATAACATATGGTCCAACTAAAATTATGGTCCTTGATAGAGTGGAATAGCATAAAAAGATTTATGTAGCCGACCCTAATTAGTTGGGACAAGGCTTAGATGATGACAATGATATTTCAAATACTGCAAGGTTGAAGGAGATTATCAGACAATTTGGGGCTTTTCCAACTGCCACCCTTGATACCATAAGAGATATTTGGACCTTAGGTGCATGAAGCAAGAGCAATAGTAGGAGTCGACTAGGGTGTGGGAGCAAGAAAATGGTACTTTCTCATAATTTAGGAAGCAAAGTACTAAGAAAAGCCATAATAAATAGTCTTAAAAGCTAAAATCCACATTTCTATTTTTAGTGTGTGTGTGTATAAAGAACTGAATGGTGATGGTTTGTAAAGGAACTTATAGAGTTACAATATCAAAGGAAATGATAAAACTGCATATAACTCCAACATTGATGGAGATAAATGCAATACTTATTTATTGATCAAGACAAAAGTGGCCTTCATAGAATCATGATAGTGCAATTCAATGTAGGAGCAAGAAGAGATCTATTGTGAGAGTGGATCTTTGGGAGTAGGACTGACACTGAGTAGAAGCTTCATGAAACTAATATTTGGGGTAGTGCAGCCACAAAATTGTGGTGGTGGGCCTCAAGAATAGATGGATTCTTTTTTTCTTTTCTTTTCTTTTTTTCTTTTTTTCTTTTTGAAAGGTATCACTACCAGGGATTGAACCCTGGATCACTGACACACACTACACTGTCTCTACTAGCTCATCTAACGAGCAGGAGAGTTGCACCATCACGCACCACACCTCTGTGTGTGCAAGAGTTGCATTGAAAACTTAACCTCAAATTGTTTTGGCAGTCAAGAGGACCCCAACCTAGCCAATTCAAGCATAGATCCTTATGATTACAATATGTTCATGTGATGTTCAATGCAGGCTAGCAAGTGAGATAAATGTCATGAAGGCACAAAGTCACTCTCTTAGGCGAGCCTTGTGACCCTTTTTTATTTAAATGGCACTCCAAGGCCCTCTTATGTTTGACTAAATTTTATTGAAGTTGTTGGATGGTCTTCTTGCAGAACCCCAATGTTACTTGAGCAAAATTTAGGATGAGAAATTTAACATTTTGCATTGCATAATTGTCAACAACTTCTTGCGTGCATAGGAAAGCTTTTTAAGTGAGAGGAAAATTAATAAACGAAAAAGTCAAACATAGAGGGAAATATTCCCAATACAAAGGACAGTGGTAGCACACATAACCATTCTCTAGCTAATACTTCATCCATATCATTGGCCTCCTACCCAACATACACAAACAAAATGACTATCCACAGCCTTGTAGATCTACAAAAGCAAGTCTCCAAGGCATAGTACACTTTTTCTAGAATGTTTAGCCCATCAATAAGCTCATATATCTACAAAAACAAGACTATGCTTCAACAGTGCCCAAGAGATGTTCCAAGAATCCCCTTCAACGATCAGATTTGTGGAGAGGAAATTATTCTCAACCCTTTTCTAAGAACTTCCGCCTCTAAATCATCTAACTTATAGGATCACCCACTTGACAGCCTCGAGAAAGTCATAGTGTCTCTAAGTTCACCTTTCAATTTGGACAACCTGCATTGCCAATGAATAACCAAACAAGGCACAGTTTCCAAGGAAGGCTTTTCCACCTCTCATTCTTCCCCCCCTTAACTCTGGTTTCAACCACAGCTTTCCAATCCTCCAGAGAAGACCAACACAAACTCCATTTGGTGTGGACCCATTTGACAAAGTGACCCTTTAGGGCTGCCAAAAACTTTTCGGAATGTCGAAAAAATGAGTTCCACATCCTTTTCCAGGGTTTTGAAAATGTTCTACATTGGGATGTATATGTTGACTACCAACTCAACTCTCTCTCTCTCTCTCTCTCTCTCTCTCTCTCTCTCTCTCTCTCTCTCTCTCTCTCTCTCTCTCTCTCTCTCTCTCTCTCTCTATTTAGTTTGTTTTTATAATCGTTATGAATTTTTATCTTTCTTGCACAAACACGCTAAAACGGGTCTATGCACATGGCCAATGCTTCAATTTTAATGGCCTGTTAGGACAGGAAGAATTCAAACCTAACATGAATTCACTTTACGTTGTTTGTTTTGAACATTCAATTTACATGAATGTTGAAAGGTCGACAATCAAATGGTGAAAGTTGTCTCTCATAACCATGGAAGCGGCCATGAAATAGGCTTTTACAGGGAAATCAATTCACTCATTCCTATGGAAAAGCGTAATAACAACAACCAATTCCCACAGCTACTACTAAAAATACAGACAGCGGAAAACACAATATCCATGGAAATTGATCTCATTTCCAACCATTTCCAGCATCCCAAATAGCCCCTAAAGGTAACCCTAATACATAACATAGACTATGCTGGGAATGCATCAATTTGTCAATCTAAAAGAAAGAAAGAAAGAAAGAAAGAAAGAAAAAGAAAAAAAAAAAAAAAAGGTGATCAAGCATAGAAGTATGTCCTCACCATCATTGCCACTGACTGTAACTAGATAGCGTTGAGCAACCAAGTCCATGGCATGTCCATACCGAGGTCCGGGACCTGCCCCTTGAACTACCACTCTACAGTGAAACCCAATTAAAATCACATAACAATGCCAAAATCCAAATTGAACGAAACCCAAATAGGAAAAAGAAAATAATTCTTCCAACCTGTGCCACTTAAATTTATCATTCGTCAGGTCGAGCACATAAAGGTCATCTGTGGAATGCCCCGCTGGACCGATGCCACCCTAGCATGACGGCATCACCATGTAATACAAAAATAAATGAATAAAATTCAAAAGATAAATAATTAAAAGAAAAAAGAAGAAAATAAGAGAATAATTTCTTTTTCTTCACCTGGAAAACAACCATCGTTCCGACGGCTGCAGCAGCATGCGCAGCCCTAGGTGAAGGTGGCTCTCCAGCCGGTCGCATCCTGTAAATTCGACGATGGCAATTGTTCAGATAGGTGATATGTAGCATTTGATCAAGCATCTTCCCACCCAACAAACTACAAATGTGGGTCCTAACATATGGTGACCAAATGTTTCAAACTGCAGCCCCAACATTCAATGGCAGATACCCACATAACTCGTCCATCGGATTATCCAAACTAATCAGAACATTGGTTATGCTCGTCTACTTCATCAGATGGTGAAAATCCCATGATGGTGGGCCCCACAGTAACATTTCTTGACCAAACAGAAAAAAGAAAAAAAAAAATCAAATAATCAGAAGTTGGGAGTGAAAGAAGGAGCATGCCTGGTCCATTTCCCCGTGAGCACATCGTAGGAATGAACAGAGTTTGTAACACCCGCCAGCCCTGCAAAAGACCAATTCAAAAGAAGAGGGAAATCAAATTGATGAAAATTCCCACAAATGAGGAGAAACAACAAACCCTAAGAAGCTGCAAATTCTGAAATTTCTATTGGGAATTGAGGGTTTTAACTGATGCCGGGGGCGTTCGAGGAGCCGCCTTCGATGGCGGTGGTGCCTCCAAAGAGGATGAGGCGGGTACCATGAGCTTTCGTGGCGGCGACAGCTGTAAGAGAGTGGCTGCAGCGCGGGCCCGGAGCGTCGTCATCAGTGTCCCAGCTCGACTCGAGTGCGCGGTACGTTGGGGCCGGGATCAGCCATGGCTTGGAATCCATGGCTGCTGCTCTGAAGAGAGAGAGAGAGAGGGAGAGAAGGAGAAGTGAGCCCTAGATGGTTTGATGGGGGTTGTGATGTGTGGCCCACATAGAGGAGACGAGGTGGGTCGGCGTAGGTGAGGAGAGCGGACGGAGGTGGGCCCACAACGGTGCTGGCGCCTGAGTACAGAGTAGAAAATGGTAAAGAGGCAAAGGTGATGGAGCATGGGCATGACATACCCCGTTCCTGGTTACAAGTCAACCCGTCCCGGGATGCTCTGCAGTCACCTGCTGCACTTGCGTCGCACAGGGGAATGCACCACACGTGTGTAAGATCGGACTCCTTCACCAGGAAATCCTAGTTTTTTACATCTCATGAATTTAGAGCTAAGCACGTGTGGTCAGCGAGTGGGTCACATTGCAAAGGGTAAATTAACACCAGTGGTTAGTTTAGGGCCCGTTTGGCCGGCCGGATTGGAAGTGAAATCCCAAGAATAATCCCCAATCCCAAATAGAGTGGGTGATCTGATCCCAATATATAAATCTTAAGATAATTTATTGGCACCACTATTATTACATTTAAATCTCATCCAATCTACTTTAATCGGTTTAAATTTACCTAAGACCTATTTAGTTAATAAAATTGAAAGGATGGAAAGGTTTAATCCTTGAATTGACGGGCGTGCCAAGCAAATTAGATTTAGCAAGCCAAGCAGATTGGATTTAGCAAGCGAGGATACAGCAAACCCATGCATTTTAAGACAATAAACTGACAACACATCATTACCTGGAAATCCACTGCATCCACCCTAATACCGTTCAATCCCTTTCAATCCCCCACCAAACGGGCCCTTATGGTGACCGTTCGTTTGTCTTGCACCAGTCTGGCCCACCTGACGATCTTACAAGCCTGCAAAAATCATACTGATGGGATGATCCGATCCATCCATTGATTGATGTAGACTGTTGATCTGATTTAGTGCACATTTCATGCGCTAGCCTGCAAAAATCGTTCTGATCGGCTGATCCGTTCCGTCCTTGATTTTGCCTATGTGTATGGCCATCGGTTTTTTCTGTCCTTGGTTTTGATGGTTATAGATACTTTTACAAAAGTGAGTCTTTAGAATCCCAGGCAATCAATGATGGCCCCATCAAATAGAAAGATTGAATCGTTGGTTGGACTTATTTTTTTTATAACCAATCCTTACTGTCCATCTAATAAAAGGCATTGATCAAATAATTAACATTTATTAAACTGGCATGGTACTTGTATACGAGCCATCAAACATGCAAAGTAATAAATGAATGGTTTAAAATGCATGAGCGTGCCAACGCAACTAGAGCTGCCCAGGCACACGAAGTTCCAGTAGTCGGAAGCTGCGTGGGGCCACAGAGATATTAGTGACAAATGGGCTCCGTTCATCAGTTCTGTAAGACCACGCTAGGACAGGAATATAAAAATCGGAAGCGGGTTGGCTGATGTACCACACACCAGCTAAATAGTTGTAGATACGTCGAGCTCCGAGTCGTATCAACGGTTCAAAGGAGATCAAAATTACATGGCCCCACGATGATGTATATATTATATCCAAACCGTTCATCCATTTTTCGAGATCATTTTAGAACATTAAACAAAAAATGAATCATATCTAAAACTTAAATAGACCACACCAAAAATAACAATAAGAATAATGATTTTTCCCATTAAAAAAATGGGAGAACCATTGTAACTTTTATTTTCCATGCAATCTACTGATAAGGTATAAAATATATCCACGAAGAGTAAAAATAAATTTTATATTGATCTCAAACTTCCGTCACCCCCAAGAGGGTTTCATTGGTAGATGTTAAATCCCCGCTGCTCCTCTTGATCTTTATATCCGTCATAGTTTACGGCTCAAGTTTATGAAGAGCTAGCAAAATGAATGAATGGCCCAGTTATAACACATTTCTCGTGATAAGAACCACAGAACTTGTTGACGCCGATACACAGGCTATATAGCTCGTGTATGGTAGGCCCCCCAATCCGCTTCCATACAAATCAGGCGGATCAAAAAACCTGTGAGCTACGCCACACGAAGAGCACGGTTTGAATGCTCACAATTGAAAACTTTATCGGGCGACAACAGCTTATGTCAGGATGATATTTGTGCCTACAGTCCATCTGAACGGCAGTAACCATATGAATAGCTAAGATAGATTATGGCCGGTTCAAGAAGGTTTCAACGGCTGTAGATGTTTCTGTTTTCACTGTTTTATGTGGGGTGGCCAACATGAGTTTTGGATCTGATTATTTTTAATTATGTGTCCTGCTGTGGTCTTGCAGAATTGATGGACGGAATCGATTTGTGAGAGGAATCTCTGTGGCCCACGTATCTTCCGACTGCAGCTGGGCAGAGTGCCTGCGACCTAAGTATGACTTATGGACGCGGTTTGGCTAGTGACGATGCCATCAGCCAGGTGTCCAGTGATCGGTGCTATGTGAACCCCACCATGATGTATGTATTTTATCCACGCCGTCCATCTATTTTGAAAGATAATTTTAAGTGTTGACCCCAAAAATGAAGTATATACAAATCTCATGTGGACCACACCATGGGATAGCATTAGTGATTGAATGTTCAGTATTAAAAATCTCTTAGGGCCAACTGTAATGGTTATTTGACCTCTAAACTGTTGATTAGGTCATAGAGACTTGGATGAAGGAAAAAAAATATTTATCAGCTTGATCCAAAACTTTCGTGGCTCCAAGAAGTTTTTAATGGTGTGCGTTCAATCAACACTGTGCGGTCCAATTTAGATTGGATCAACCTCAGTTTTGGGCTCATATCATAAAATGATTTGGAAGAATGAGTGGACGGAATGGATGAAACACATACATCATGGTGGGGCCCAAAGAGTACCGACCACTAGCCAGTGGCTAGTGGCAGGGGAGTAGCCAATCCGTTTCCTCTTACAATGCTCTTGCAGTGCTCTCACAGCGCTGGCGCATTTCGAACGTTCCCTTTCATGCCACCTCAGCAACCCATCTAAACCTTTTAAATAGCACATGAGCCTGACTTATTGCCAATCCAAACCGTTCATTTACTCTCTACCCATGTACAACATTTGGGGACGTTGCTGGTAGCCATTAAGGTCGACCCATATGTGCGTCTATATATACTAAGGTTCTAGTTTCGTGAGATGTGTTTGGCTCTTTCACACGCGTGCTTTGACTTATCCATGTGTGACGCGTGTGCACTTACGTACCGTAGAGGGAGAGCGCAATTAACATTCCTTCAACCAGCTGGGTAAAATCCCACTAAATCTGAATCCACTGGAAACACGAATGTTGAGGCAACCCGCGCGAAGAAAGATCAACCGTGAAATGTGTGCGAACTTTGCACACGTGTATGATACCTGGACCCATCCTTACATGGAATGAACATAGAAATATCACAGCCGTAGATCAGGTCAATAAGTTCGTGAAGTGGTCCATCTGCGTATGAAGAGGGAATACTACAAACTCTAGATTTTTATAATATGTTCACCTACAGCTCCACCTAGATGGCTCGGAACTGGAAGCCTGGAACACAGATCCAGTTTGGCACCTTTAATGAGGTTCATCTCTTTGATCTCTTTTCCTAGCATATCTCAGCTGACAGGTACTCACGTGGCATGTGAATAAGAGATCAGCACCATCCAGATCGTGGGGCCCACAATGGATATAAAAGGGTCCAAAAGTAGATGAGGATCGTTCATCTTTGGGGCCTCACATAAGCATATATTAATTTTACAGACCCCTGGCTTTTTTATCATATACATGCAGTCTAATAGTGGAACCGGTTGATTTGGATCATGTATTGAAGGGCAGCTCCACCAAATGGACGCCGGTGAGTCTGGATCCTCTACTTGCCACCAGCAGAAGAACACCCTCTACTTGTCACCAGCAGAAAAAATCTGCTTGATTTTTTTCCCGTGGACAAGATTTCTAACGACTGCCGGCGATGCCCACTCCTACACATTTTCAGTAACGAAAGGCATGTACGTTTGTGAAAATTCCAACCCGCTCCTGCACATTTCCCATGACAGAAGGCATATGTTTGTGGAAAATCCAGCCTTCCTTCTGTTTTGCTAGGAATAATTCTAAAATTAATAATATTCAAAATTTAAGTGGACCGTAGGACAGGAACCATGAGAATTGAGTCTACAGTTGAAATATTTAGAGCATCACATAAACATTAAATCAAGCAAATATGTGTATATTTTCAATTCATCTAAGGGCCTGTTTGATTTTCTAATTACATAGGTAATTCAAAGTAAATGGGTAATATTTATTTACCTATGTATTTCTGGCAGGATTTCCAAAGTGACGTTGACCGCGAGCTTTCATTTATAACACTCCTTATGTTGACCGAGGAGAAAAATATTAAATTATGAGGCCCACCATAATGTGTGTGTCTTATCCACACTGTCCATCCCTTTAGCCAACTCATTTTATGGCATGTGCCAAAAAATGAGGCAGATCCAAAGATCAAGTGGACCACGATATAGGAAACAATGGAAATTAAACTCCTACCATTGAAAGCTTCTCAAGGACTCCAAAAGTTTTGGATCTAACTGATATTTTTGTTTTCACTTTATTCATGACTGTGTGACCTTATGAACAAGTTCGATGACAAATAAACATTAATGTGAGCCCTAGGGAGAAAACAGCTTTTAACCATTAACGTCTTAATAATCATTGTGGGGCCCACATATTTAAATCAGTAATAAAAGGTATTGTATGGACCGCTTTTCGAAACATAATTCCCTATTAATTTCGGACACGAATTTCTGCGAAAGGCTTTTGAAACGTAATTCTCTGCTAATTTCGGACACGAATTTCTTGTGAAAGCCTTTCACAGGAAGTTCCTGCGTTGGGAACCTAGGTGGGGCCCACTGTGATGTTTGTAAAAAATCCTCCCCATTCACCCCTTTTGTGAGTTCATTTTAGGACATGTTGCCAAAAATGAACCATATCCAAAGCTCAAGTGAGCTGAAAAAGTGATAATTAAACGTCCACAGTTGAAATATTCATGGGGCCATAGAAGTTTTAATTTATGCTAATATTTTTGTTTACAGTTCATCCTTGTACGAATGACATTATTAATAGTATGAATGGCATCTAAACATCACTATTGAACTTAGGAAGGTTTCAACAGTAGAAAATTTTCTAACAACATTTTCCTTTAGTACGGCTCACTTGAGCTTTGGATATAGTTCATTTTTAGTAAAATGTCCAAAAATGAACTCACAAAATGAAAGGACGGGGAGGATTTCTCACAAACATCACAGTGGGCCCTACCTAAGTTTCCAACGCAGGAACTTCTTGCAGAAAGCTTTCAGGAAATCCACATCCACTAATTTCAAACAAGGTGGAGTAAGTAAAACGGATGTATTTCTCTATATTTACCAAGGAAATTAAAAATCAAACAGCCCCTAAGTAAAAATGACTTTATGAACAGTTTGGCTGACAGGTAAACATCACAATGGATGCTAGGAAAGTTCAACGGCAGGCATTTCCCTACTCATTTTTTTCTATTGTGTAGCCTACTTAAATTTTAGATCAGTCTCATTTTCATGCTCATGTCCTACCTTAATTTGACAAAATAGATGGACAAAGTAGATTTCTAACGAACATAACAGTGGACTCTACTTAGCTTTTTAGTGCATAAACTTATTATAAGAGGTTGCTTCCCCACCAGAGAAACCATGCAGATTCCACGGGTATTGCCACAGTATAGTGTGTCCCAATCAAAAGTTTATCCATCCTGCGTGAATTGCTCTTTTTATTCTTTAGTGGGATTTTGTCGTACCCTTTTGCAAAGTGTGGTGGGATGTACACTTACCCACACGTTGCTACATACTGGGGCGTGGCTTTCATGGATCTTAGATCCACTAGGAGTGGATTCGCTGAGCCCCAGGATCCACTAAGGTGGGTGGGACCCCTTAATATGATATATATGTGCCTTAAATCCACACTGTCCAACCATTTTAACATATCATTTTAGGGCATAATCCCAAAATTGAAGGTGACTGAAATCTTAGGTGGACCACACCACAAGAAATAATCAGTGATTGAATCCTCACCATTAGAAACTTTAGGGATTCCACCATAATATTTATTTTCCATCTTAACTGTTGATAAGTTCAAAAACACCTAGATGAAGAGACCACTCAAATACCGCCTTGATCCAAATCTTTTGTGGCCCACAATAAGTTTTCAATGGTCAATCACCACGATTCATGTACAATGGTCCATTTGGGATTTGGATCTACTTCATATGGGAGTGAATAATGTCTTAGGGCCGGTTTGAATTACCACTTTTCATGGTAATGTAATGGGTCTTTATAATGATTATTACGATGTGAAATAGGTATGGTGTAAGACCATCACATTAAAAAAGGAAATAAAAAAAAAAATATCAAGTAGACTTTTGTCTTCACCTGCAGAAACCGGTGGGTGCCACTTATTCTCTGACAAGTTATTTTCTAGAACGTGTATCGGCTATACACTTTGGTTCTATGCGACCCCGGACTGTTGGATTGACCACGGTACATATGTTTCATCCACATCATCCAACTTTGAGACTATCCAATAGAACATGGTGATACCATTATGCAATGCGTGAGTAAAAAAAAAAATATTATCACACATTTCACACTTAAAACCTATCTGGTGTACAACAAAAAAAGAATACCAACTTAAAACGTAGATACCACCCATCATCTATAGCTAAAATTCCATACAAGCAAGAACCAAGATCATGAGAATCACATAGGATGTGCTACATGATTGTCTACAAGCATCTCAAGCCAATCCATTATGCGAGAGTGCATTAGATTGAGTAAAAGTGCAGAGTAATGTACATCCGTTATTAGGATGTTGTTGGCTCTTAGTAGGATATTGTTCCTTTAGCCCGGCATATCTTTTAATGCTTTCATGACTTTGTTCATTTGGATCATTGCCCTCCCTTCCCCACAATTCAGTCCCAATTTGTTCAATGCAAATGCAACACTGTCCAATGATACCCCAGGAACGTTACATGGGCACCCTACCTTGATCTTCTTCTTCGAGTTTCTGGTGCTCCTTATGTTTTCAAAGATAAGGGGAGAATGAGGAGAGCTCATGTAAAAGAAATTTCTAGCATGAAGACTTTCAGAAGACCAACACGTGTTTGGTGCACTTTCATCATAGTCATCCAAGTCTAGTTGCATTATATCCTCATACAATGGTGGAGAATCAGATAAAGTATCAATCATCTCTACACCTCCGCATCCCGTGATGTTCCAGAGTCAGTCTAATATCTTGGTATTTTCCAGTTGCCTGATCATTGCCTATAATGAAGGCCAAATCATCATATCGATCGACTTTCTTTCCCTAGACATGTTTTGAATATGAATGAGATTGTTTTAACATATCAAATTTTAAAAAGAAAGAAAGATGTTGAGTAAAAAGTAGATATGAGAGATTGGAGAATAAATCCTATTAGGATAAAGAGGATTATAATATTTGGATGTATGTTCCCATACCTTAGGAGTGGTTGTAACAACCTTCAAATCATTATCTCATCCAAAACCGTTGGCATTGAGCATGTCCCAAATTGTATTGAAAAGTTTCTTCAACATACATAAACGATTCAATACTTTGCAAGTTGTCAAGGACATACCCAATTGCTTTTGCATTTCATCCACCATGGTGTTGTATGCATCATTTCTAAAACCATTATCGCCTCACCTACCCAATCCTACTTGTTCCATTAGTGCTATCTATTAGCGCATTGTCCATTAGGTCATCCTAATTGATAATAGAGCTTCCAGTGTTTATCTGGATCATAGCTATATTTGCATGATTCTTTGGAGACTTCCTATGAGTCATTCTAGTCTCCACTGTTTGTATTTTTGTGGGGGAGTTGGTTGGAGTGGATTGAGAGCTCCAAAACCTTTGTTTCATTATCCCTATTTATTAGTGTAACGAGAAAATTTGAATAAGACAAATCTATATGGGACAAAAAGCATTATCAATCACAAACACAAATTATAAGCAAAACACTTGATAAAGGAAAGTAGGATGCGGATAGGGAAGCATGAATATTTGTTGTTAGATAGTGTGGCATCCACAAACAAATAAGTTAATAGAGAGTGAAAGTAGTTATATGATTAAAGGTCTCAACCATCTCTATCAAATAGATATTACAATATTGGATTAGAAAGTATTTAATTATGTCGTAGATGATGAGATCCATTCTACATCCTTGGGGCAATCTCATCCCGAAAATGAAATCACTCATATTTTTCAACGTATGTCAGATTAGCTAGCAATCTTCCATTGTGACATCAGTGGAAAAATGAGTTATGTCCTCCAAATGATTTGTCTAAATGCCATCATCTTCTACGTCATAACCCTCATTAGCTGGCTGTATGAAGTTGTGTAAGAGGCAACATGCGATGACGATCTTCACTTGGGTTTAAATCAGATATTATGGTGCAGTCTTTAATATGAGAAATCTTGCCTTAACAACTTTAAAAATTCTCTAGATCACATTTCACAGTTAAGCATACTGATAGTTAAATAATCCCCTTTTATTACTTGGGTCTCGTCTTGTGCGATATTCACTCAAGTAGTAACACACACCATGAAATGGTGCCATTAAGCCATATGAATGAGCATAGCCAATGTCCATTACATAGTTCTTGGCTACATAATTGTCACGTCCCAGACTCGATAACCGGAATCCCAAGGAACCCGATGACCGGTTCTGGCCGTAACAGCCTTCATAGTACCTCATTGTCGGCTCCTGAAATAGGTTCTGATCCTGGGATCCTACAAGGAGGATTTTTATAACAATGTAATCATTACCAATATAAGCATATCCAAGATCACAGTAAGTGCATATGAGAATAACAAAGGCACACATCGCAAAATTCACTATAAATTTAAACTTTTACAACTTTCAGAAGGTCCAAAAGGACATACATAAGATGATAAGAGAAGGAAAGGAAGATCAGCAAGGAACCTAAGGAACCCGATGGCCGGTTCTAACTATAACAGCCTCCATAGTACCCCATTCTCGGCTCCTGAGACAGGTTCCAATCCTGGGATCTTACAAGGAGGATTTTTATAACAATGTAATTATTACCAATATGAGCATATCCAACATCACAACAAGTATATCTGATAATAACAAAGGCACACATCACAAAATCCACTATAAATTTAAACTTTTATAACTTTCAGAAGGTCCAAAAGGACATACATAAGATGATAGGAAAAGGAAAGGAAGATCAGCAACACCGGGTCCTCAAGCTCAACTCAACTCTGCGCCCTGCAGCTACGACGCCTGCCTAGAGTCTCCTGCACGCATCAATCGTGCATAAGCTTATAGAAGCATAGAGGGTGGTGAAAGTGTGTGATAATGGTGCACAGAAGAATAGTAGGAGATGCAAGAAAGGAAATATACTCAATGAAAAAATCACTAGCCTTACCAAGGTTTATCATAAATACGACACGATGAGTACTGGATGCTATACCAAAACAATGCATGAAGAGGCTTGTACAACCAATGTTAATGCGATGCAAGTAATGGCAGTGCTCATATCCAAACCATAAGTCAAGTACATTTTCAATCATAAGGAAATCACCGGGGTCCATTACACTGTTGAATGACTGTCGTTCTACAGACCCCGCACAGTCAAATGAGCGTAAGAGACCTCACTACCCGCATGTGGATAGCCAATCACCAGCAAGGCCTGACGGTAGCGGACCCATTTACGAGCTGGTCAGACTCAGCCTAGCAATGTCCCCTACACACCGGGAAAGTAAGGCCACACCCCTATCCAACCAACTACACGACAGTGGGGGTCACAGCCTAATGGTATAAGGTCCTCGTGTGCTCATGTATTCCATTCGGTCACGGCATTAGAGCAGATCCTTGATACCATGAAAGTTTTGAGAATTTCACTCATGGGCATCCTATGCACCCGGTATGCTCAACTAATATTTTCGGTGTCCACATATACGGCCATCCACGAATATCGCTATGGAGGCAAGGCCCTGATGAAGTAAGGGCAAATATTTACATGCTATGCAATGCCAGATGCATGAATCACACAATCACCCATGCATCAATCTCAAGCACCCATCCTGCTCCAGAGGTGAAAACTCCACCCCTCGAGGAGATACCAACATGTCCTACTCAATGGCACAACCATGGCCAATCATACATCAACCAAGCATGCATATGATGCGTATGAGAGTGAGCCATGGAGATGTTTAGGGGTGCCAACGAGGTAAAGATGAACTCTCTACCTAACTATGAATGGTCTAGGTACTTAACCAATTCCTCATAAGAGATACAACCTTTAGTGTGGGCCCATTTACCTGGGGTAGCCCACGAGACTAAGGATACAAGCTATAGGCTTAAATAATATAGAGATGGGCCTAACAAGAAATTAAGGTGGGCATTCAACCACACTTAGAGGGGTCCATAATGGAGACATTTAACCACGATTTTCCCAAGGTATAACCAACCATAATCCATTTAGCTACAAGGCCCAAGGCCCACATCCAAACCACATACAAAGCCCCACAAAAAGGCATGAGAAAAAGGGTCCTATACTACCTTCAACAACATGGGCCCAAGGAGAGGAATCAAGGCCCAAGGCCCAAGCCCCAATGGTCATAAGACTCATACATTTAGTTGAACTTAATGGGTAGCCCATGAGCACAAAAACACGGCTTAAAAATAGGTTTAAGTTGGGTAAAATGGGCCACACTACATCAGCTTAACAACTAGCAATCTAAGTGGGCAACCAAGGGCCTAATACTACCTTTATCTCAGCCCATAAGTCCATCAAAATGTGGAAGTCAGCCCAACATATGGCTAGGCCAAGCTGGGACGTTCCAGCCCAATCTGGGATGTTCCAGCCCAATCTGGGCCCACTAAGAAGTCCCAAAATGTGGTTTATATTTGGGTCCTACAAATAATTATCAATGGAGACCCAAAAAGGCATTAATTAAGCCCAAGAATTTTTTAAAATATAAGGGAGCAATAAATACCCAATTTTCTCAATATGGTGGGCCCTACAATCATAGCTTCAATGGGCTTTAGAATATTAGAGATGGGTCCTCAACTAATCATAAACAAAGCCCAATGGACTGGGGCCCAAAAGTTCTGAAATAACAAGGGACAATAATATACAGGAAGTTTTTGCAATGCATGCTGTTGTCCTAAATTTGGGCACTCCATTGGGGTGGGTCCAGGGCCTCTAAAATTTTAAAAATTAAGAGCCAAGGTCCCTCATCATGCATACAATAAAAGGAAATCCAAAAATGTGGCCCACCATCGGAGAAAATATTTTTAAACTATGGTTTTTATCAAGGCATATTGCTGGACTGCACAATAGAAAAATTTGGCAGTCCAACCATCTTGGCCCATTCTTTAGGATGCCCAAATGGGGTCCTTTGGGGCTAAAATTTTACAAGTGACACTTTCATAGGTAGGTCACATCCTCATATAATTTCATAATTTATGAATATTCCTAAGTATTTTAATTAATTTAAACAAAACAGTCTGTCCGTAAAATCGGATAGACCTGGACATCCCAACGTAGTGGGCCAGTCCGGCCCTTGCCACGGTGTGTACAGGGGTCCATTGGCCTTGAAATTTGGTAGGTGGATCCTACCATGAGTGGACCACACCCCTAAAAAATTTTAAAATTTTTAGACATCTATAAATATTTAATTCATTTAGAGAATCAATCTGTCCTGAAAATTGGACTGATCTGGACACTATATTATCGTGGGCTAGTCCAGCCACCACTATGGTATGTATAGGTGTTCATTGGCACCCAAATTTTGTAGGTGGGTCCCACCATGGGTGGACCACCTATCTATAAAATTTTATAATTTTTTGATACTCATAAAAATTTTAATTAAATTAAGAATTTCAATTTGTCCAGGAAGGGATGTTGCTGTCCATGCATTGTTTACCCAATAAGGTAGGTTTAAACTTCATCCATGAGGGGAAAAATGGAGGTTTAGTATTTTCTTCATAAAATACAGTAAGGTGAGGTCCACAAAAGTGTCCCATCCCTCAGAAAAACCATGTTAAAGTGTATGTTTACCCTCCATACATATGGGCTGGACAGCCCAACAAGGTAGACCGCCTACCCCTATGGGCCTCCTTTTTGGGTACCATTTCATGGGCCATCTGAGGTATGACCTGCCACACCTCAAGGTACGGTCCACACCATCTCATTATACCCCATAATCACAAAGAAAATAAGGGAAATTATGATCCAAAAATCCATACCAAAGATTGAACATGACAGTCCATGCAACAATCCAGATTTTTGGACAGTAATACATGACTGGACACATCAGCCTATATCTCAATAATCTCAGCCATAAAAAAAGGTGTGTGGCCTTCCTCAGTGGGCCCCACATAATTCTAGATCACAAACTAAGACTAGGACACTTATATGCATTAAATAAGGTATCCAAAGATCATGGAGTTAGGTGGTAAGGGTGTCCCACCTTGCTGGATTTTTATTTTTATTTATTTTAGGACATCCTAGGCCCTCTAAATGGGCCACACATACATCATCACCCACACATCAGAGGAAAGAGAAGAAGAAAAGAGAGTAATCCGGCCATGGGGGTAGGGCCCCGCCACTAATGGGCCCTCCCAAGAGTCAATCTCAACCATACAACAATGTTACTTCAACATGCAACATTATACCAATGCATGCATGATTTATGATTAGAATGAGTGGTTGGGATGCCATCCCAACATGACTTATAGGGTCTAGATACCCTTGAAATAAAGTGAATGATGCAATACATCATGATGGAGTCCATGGAGAATGGCCCCATCATGTTTCATGATGTGTATGAAGGATGGGCCAAAAGGCCACATCCATGAGGTCAAATGGGGTCCCCACCATGGATTAGTGGGTCTCATATGATCCATCTAAGAAGAAAAAAATAAGATCAAGGGTAGAAAAGAAAATCAGAAATTAAAATCACCCACCTTAATGGATTCCACCCAAAGTTATATTAATCTACTCTTCATGCTCCAAAGGACATGTATCAATGGGTGAGATGGATTGTTTGAGGTTAGATGGGAGAGGATTAGAGGGAGAAGGATCTGGAGAAGAGAGGGAGATGGGAAAGCAATTGGTGGAAATTCTAGCAATGGAGGGAAATGAGAGGGAGGGAGAGAATAAAGAGAGAGAAAAATGTCATAATTATTTTGTAAGAAAAGCCATCATGACATAGGGAGGAGATTACAATGTTTAGGCCTTTAGACTAGGTTTGGGTGGTGTTTGTTGAGATGGGTGGTGTTTTCATAGGATTTGTGTGGTGTGTGTGTACAGTATGTATGAGGACTTGTGCCATGGGTGATGTGGTCCACATGCATTCCTCTTAAGTGGGCCATATGATCAATGGTCATATAATAAAATGTACACAACTTTTGATCTACATATCGGATTTATACACGAGATGCAGCGTTGGAACCGCGGCGACAATGCGGTCGCAATGGCACAGGTCTCAGCTCGATCCGAGTCGAGTTTATGTGACCGGACTCAAGGATGACTGCAAGCACAATCCAAAGGTCGCGGGTTACCAAAATTTGACCGGTAGGACCACGAGACCACAAGAAATGAAATGCACACTCACACACGCATATGCACACATGCGAACTCAAGTCGGGTCTCACAATAACGGTAACAAAAATCTTCAGTTATGTCATCATTGACTACATTCCGCCACAATTTATTTGGATAATTATGGAGAGATACCATCAAGAATGAGCAATCTATCCTCTACTCTAGTCAGAGCATAGTTTTTCACTCGAGCACCTGATGCAAACCCTTTCCTAACCAGCCAAAACATACGTGAACTTCATGTTCAAGGTACATGCGACCAATACATTTTTTAGAGATGAACCATTTTCTATTATGAAACATTGAGCTCTCATCCATTGGTACATATGCAAGAATGTGAGTGCCAATAACGACACTAATACAATCGTCTAATCAGTATTTTTATTTTATATATTAGAGCAAAAAGTTTGTCTTAAAGGAGATATTTTGTTGAAGGAAGTAATAGCTATTGGGTTTTACTTGAAAGTATTCATTTGATGATAAATTGGAATTTATCTCAGATAATAGATCTATACCTAGTTACTTGACAAAGTCAGGATACAATTGAATAATAGCATTCGATACTCGATTGAAGTATCGATTAATGGTTTCGCTAGACAGAATGAATCAATGACCTATCACTCTATTTCGCACATTATGTTCAAGTGTGTTTAGGAACATGATGACTTGTTCTTCCAATGTGACCCTCCTAGTATCATTGAGTATGCCCATTTCTCGAAGTAGTGTGCAAAGTTGAAAGAATGTATTCTTACTCATTTTGTAGCTATGATAAATAATACATGTCCTGGAACTAATGATCTCGTTGATAAACCTCATGCAATCCAAATGTCCAAACCTTGGTAGATCTTTGATCATGTATTGGTAGCAGTACTCTGCAATAGCCATGATAAACAATACATGTCCTAGAACTAATGATCTCGTTGATAAACCTCGTGCGACCCAAATGTTCAAACCTTAGTGGATCTTTGATCATGTATTGGCAACAGTACTCCGCAATAGTCATGACACATGTTGTCGCCACAAGTGACGTGGTGATAAGTATATTTTAATTTCATCCCAATATTCTCATTCCATTTTTGAGATGTATGATTATTTCCTAACTTAAGTTACCCTATGCCGAGTAAAGTAATGGTGGTAGATACTTTTACAACTATTGCTATTGACATCTTCTTATATCTCAATTATGAAAAACACATAAACAAGCATACATACAGGTAGCAATATGTCATTTTCAACGTAGGTGAATGTTTGTAGAGGGAAATAAAAAATTTAAAAAACCATTAACTACTATATATCATGGCTATTATATCTACAGTGGAGCCCCTAGTTGTTTGCCTCATAATTAAAAATTCCAAATGACTTATCCCAAGTAGTAGTTGAAATTTTTTGTTACCATCCTACTTGTTGATATTGTTGAGTAGACCTACTTTAAGGGAAGTTAGAAAGATCATTGTGATATCAAACTTTAGAACCGTAGTAAAAAAATTTCAAGGCCATTCATCTACACGGCCACTGGTATGTTCTGCCAAACGTTTTGATCCTATGAAATTTTAGAATTGCATCTTACTAGTACATTAGAACAATGACGGACGGTGTAGAACTATAAGAAATACAGGAATGTGGACCCCGCCATTTTGGACAATATTTGAATATGTAATAGATGTTGCCCATAGACGCCTTCATATTAGGCATAAAATTAACCTTATAGTGAATCAAACAAGGAAATAAATAAATGAAAAAGATGAGTAATCACAGAGAACACAACGATTTATGGAGAAAAATCCTTGCGAGAAAAAACCACGACACAAAGCAACAGAATCCACTATGAAAATGAAGTCACAAAAGACAAAAGCAACTTACATATCAATTCCTATAGTAGAAAACCCTAGATCCCCTTCCTTCAAACCTTAGAGATATTTTTTCCTTCTTAGAATTACCTTAATCACATATTAACAAGCTCTTATATAGTGTTACACATGAATTAGGAAACAAGTCGCTTAAAATCGTAAATTTACGCATTCTATCGATATGACCTTCGATAAGATCAACAATCATCGACAGCCAGCCCTTGATTGAGTTAAATAATGCCTAAAAACTATCTAGTGAGTAAATTAGGATTTCGAGAATTTTCTCGATAGTATCAACTAGACTATTGATCCTCACGAAGAACTCTATTCAACATAGATTAAAGGCACCCAATTTTCAACAATCTCCACAGTGGCTTTAGTCTCCATGTTACACTGCTCCAAACTGCATCCTCCATCTTTAATTGTCTCCACCATAGTAACACCATCTTTTTTTTTCGTGCATACTTCAACTTTATTCAAGTCTTTGCCAATCCTAGAGAAGTCGAGTAAAACCTATACTTCTCTACAGGAACCACTTTTGTAAGCATGTCGGCTAAATTTTTAATTATATGAATCTTTTAAAGAGTAACATCTCATTCACTTAACATTTACTAGATAAAGCGATGATGCACATCAATTTGCTTGGTCCGCGATTGATAAACTGAGCTCTTCTCAAGTTGATAGCACTCTCACTGTCACAATACACTAGTACGACTTCCTATTAAAGCCCCAACTCATTCATGATTCCTTTCAACTAAACTGCCTTTTTGAATGCCTCTGTCACCACCATGTACTCAGTTTCGATTGTGGAAGGAACAACCATAGACTAAAGCTTTGACATCAAATAGATTGCTCCACCTGATAACATGAACAAGCAACTGAAAGTCAATATTCTGTTATCCATGTTTCTAGCATAATCATCATCCACATAGCCTACTATATTTTCCTCAGACTTACTAAATGTCATGACATAGTAAGTTGTACCTCATATGTAATGAAGTAGTCATTTCATAGCCTCCTAGTATTGATTGCTGGGGTTCGACATATATCTGCTCATAACATCCACTGCATGTGAAATATCTTATTTAGAATAGACCATGGAGTATATTAGATTGTTCACTGCGCTCAAGTAGGGCACATGAGACATATGCTACTTTTCTTTATCTGTAGTAGGACATTATTATGAAGAAAGTTGAACGTGAGCGACATGGGGGGTTCTAGCTGATTTACCTTTATCAAGTCCATACTTAACCAAGACTTTCTCAAGGTATTCTACTTGAGACAACCATAACTTACTCCTTTCTCTATCCCTGTGTATATTGTAACACCTCGTACTTTTTAGTGCTTGGTATAACTTGATAACCTAACTTATAGAACTGCTTATCTTCATTCCAGCTTAAATCTGACGTTAGAAGTAATCTTCATCTATGGGTGAAGCCATCCATTCGTAAATTTTTGAGTTAGACCACAAGATCATCAGGTCCACCGTTTATTGGGATCTTAAATCATCTTAAAGTAGGATCTAATTTGTCAAACCTACCGATCATTAGGCCTACAATGCTCAAGTTCACAGCCCATTACTTGACCATCCTTATCCCAACTTCTAATAATTGAATGTACAGTTGGGATTCACGTAAATAGGCCATGAGAACCTATAAACAGTTAATGATCAAATCAAGTAACTACTCGACCGTGTTAAAATTTTAGGTAATCATTAATTAGACACATCAATTAAGAATTGTAGACCACATGTTAATATGTTACTTGGTTGCATAATTTGGCCATAAAACAGAAAATATATCCATATATTTACATCTACTCCAGATAATCAGTATAGTAATTAGGACCATAGAGGAGAAATTCTATTATGATCTAGCCATTTGATTATAAAATCAATCATTGGATTGTCCGCGACCATCAACTAAATATTAAAATCCTCATTGTATGGCCCACTGAACTTCAGATCTACATCATCCTTGGACTGTTAACCATAATAATAGACGTAAAAGCAATTAAGCGGAGTGGATTCCTCAAGAACTCATTGTGGGCCCCACGATCATGGTGCGTGTGCACCAAGCCCACAACACATCGATTCGAAGACCTGGTCAATCGGGCACTGACCCGATGGGGTTTTGGAAAAGAGGATTTTCCTCTCTTTCTCCGACTTTTCCCGCCCACGAGGAATTTGAACGGATGATGTTCATGGGTGTGGCGAGTGGCCCATCATCATCGGTCGAGCTGTTAATCCAAACCTTCCATTGTGATTGGTTGGGGACTCTGATCAAAATCCCACTTGATCCGCACGGCGGAGAACTCGAACGCACACACAAACATGAGCTAGATCTAAATATCACAAAGTTGTTATACTGATAGCTTTTCCTGGCACGTTTACCCCATCTCATCCTTTCATTCCGTCAAACCCTAGCTGCGCTTACGAATTCTTAGGGCAAACTTCGCCGCGGATGCAAAAGCAGAGGGAATCTTTTCTGTTTCCGATCGCTACGACATCTCAGCTGTTAAACATCTTCTAGAAGCATCCCTAATGCATCTTGGGCGTTAAATCTAGGACATTCTTAAAGCCTCCTCAATAGCCACTGTGAGTTCTCACAAGAGAACTTATTATCGCGAGAAAACGTCTGAAAATGGATATCTCGGAACCCATCGAGTTTCGTTGCTGTCCACGAAAAATTTGGGTCCCACAATGGTTAAGAGGCCCATCTAATCTGTCCAGAAGCACTGGATCAAAGAGTAAGGCCCTGGATAAGAAATCACCATGATCAAGCCGATTAGCTTCCTCAATCAGCTAAAAAACCCATCACACTCTAGTGGGTCCCATTCACTGATCTGAGATATTCATCATGTGGCCCATGGTCCCAAATATCTATCCATTCATTTCAATCACAACCATGCAAACATGTATCAGCTGATATTCCATTTAAACCTCGGGCCGAACCATTTTCATGCCACACACCCAACTAATCCCTAGATTAGTTACACTTTCGAACCCTCTAGAAACACGTTAATACAACCTATAAGAGGCTGCCCTTTTAGGGCGACCATTGCTAAAAATAGAAAATTGAAAGAGTGAGAGAGAGGGCATTGTTTTCCCTAGTTGCACTTAGTCAGTCAACTCGGGTCGAGTTGCTGCAAACCTAGGCCGAGTCCAACACTACTTCTGGTCTCCCTAATAAAGCAAGAGAAAGAGTGAAGCAGAGGGAAGAAAGAGAAGAAAGAGAGAAAGAAAGAAAAGAAAGAAGATGGAGGGAAAGATTGGAGCTGATTTTGATTAGGTTGCTGTCGAGTTGGTTGCCTCGATTCATTAGGTCATGGACGATGGTTAGGGCTACCAGTTTGAATAGAGAAGAATCAGAGAGAAGGTAGAAGGAAGGAGAAAGGAAAAACAAGAGTTGATTGTTGTGGGAGTTAAGTTTTGAACCGAGTTTAATCGATGCACTCTCAAGGACGACTGAGTTACTGTGTCGAGACTCACCTCTGTCCACCGAGTTTTGAGTTGAGGTTGGATATGCTCTCATCCAGGCTTTGCTATATGATTACAATAGAATAGAGAAGAAGGAAGAAGAAATGGAAAAGAGAGTAGTGGTGGTGCAGCTGTATCGCTACCAAGAATTAAGCGATTTAACTCGATCCTCGTCGAGTCCAGATCTAGACTGTGCCAAACTTAGGCACAGTTTCGATCCAACAACCTAAACTGGTGGATGTGCAACATAGTTACTGCTGTCCTAACAAGTCAAAAACTCAATTTTAAATCAAGCTATGTGAAATCCATTCTCCATTGAGTCAACTCAGGTAGTTTTCAATGAGTCTTGGAGTAACTTCTCATCTACTTGTAGTAGTGTCGATGTGGCGAGCCATGTGGATTATGTTAGTTGAGGATTTTTAATTCTAGATGCAAGCTCAACTAGTGGATCCTCTTGAAACGTATTCCAGGTGCACATGTTAGGCCATCCCAAAATCGTAAGGTGATCAACCCCCTTAATCATTCAATCAATCCTTTCTTGGACATATAAATGTTTCCTGCTAATTTGAATATGTAAGATTAATTTTCTCCAATTCTTCATATTTCAATTCCCTCTGGATAGAGTTCATTAGAATCTAACTAAGCCTAATCCTTTGTGTGTAACCATTTGGGTTTGATCAGGTGTTAATGCTCCTTAGTGACTTTTATCAAGTTAAAAGGTAGTTCGTTTTCCAAATGTGAGGATTACCTTTAATATTTTTCTACATCACGGTAGTTAGCTTATTTATTCATTCTTGTTCATTAATATTTTTATTTCTTAATGTTGTTCATTACTCTTGTAGATTTTGATTACTTATAATTGATTGATAAATTGGATTTAAATTCATATATCTGAACATGCTATGGATTTTAAATATCCCTATTATGTCTTATAACGAATATCTTATATGTGTAAATGTCATTGATAATGTTCATAGCTTATTTGACCACTTGTGATTACTTTATAGGATATTTAGAGGTCCTCGAACTGGTGGCCATTCTATCTAATAAATTAAATCAAAGTTTATTATGGACCTACCATCTAAAGAATTGTTGTGCTTTTATGGCTTTTAGAGTCAATCCCTTTCATCACATCCTAGAATGAACTATTTACCCTATGTGGCTTCAATTGGCTAGTTGCCCTTGTGGCTTTGATTGTATGTTTGTCCTGGTGGCTTGATGGAATAATTGTCCTAAGTGGCTTTTATGAATGATTTTCTTACAACCTCATGATAGTAAGTTTCACTTGTTTAATTAGTACTAGCCACTAGTTGTGTAGGTTACCTTTAAATGTTCAAATTGTTAGTCTCATGAGCTAGGGATGGTGGAATGGGACACTATGCCTAAGCTGTCGACCTATGCTGGGTGACAAACCCCCCATAGTGACCTTTGAGCTTTCTTAAAATGATTGTTTGAAATTGAAATAATAATGGTTGGGCTAATCATACATTTTCATGGCATGTAGACTTTTTCGGGTGACTAGTTCTCCTTGGGCGTACCTTTGAGTACTTTTTCAGGTGGCTAGTTCACCTTGGGCGTCCTCGTTGCATGGTCTTTTTCGGGTGACTAATTCTCATTGGGCGTACCTTTGAGTACTTTTCTGAGTGGCTAGTTCTCCTTGGGCGACTTCGTTATATAGTCTTTTTCGGGTGGCTAGTTCTCCTTAGGCATACCTTTGAGTACTTTTCTAGGTGGCTAGTTCTTATTGGGTGTACCTTTGAGTACTTTTTCGGTTGGCTAGTTCTCCTTGGGCAACTTTTTACTAGCTGGATGTGTATCCCTAAGTCTGTGAGCCTAGGGATGCACATAGTTCGGTTTGATCCGATTCTAGGGTGAAACTAGAACCAAACTATTTCTTACGGTTCTAGGATTTTTGAAACCGGAACCGGACCGTTAGCACCCTAGAACCAAACCGAAACCAGACCATTAGCACCCTAGAACCGAACGGAACCGGACTATGAAAACCAGATCAATTCCACGATTCTAAGCTTTTTATAATCTGGCCCAATTGCATTTTTATTTTATAATTTAGCCCATGTCCATTCATGTTGTGATCCACTTGATGAATGATTTAGATATTGTATATAGTGTGAAAAAATACATTTATGAAAACAAACAAAGGGTGTATTGTAAACCATAAATCATGAGTCAAATATACAACTAAAATATATTGTAAACTCACGGTTCCACGTTTGGTTCCACAGATTGGATACATGGTTCGGATTCATAATTCAAATCACGGTTCGGTTCGGTTCTACATACCCCAAGACCGGAACCGAGCCGAATTAAATGGTTCTTTAATTTTTAGAACCGGTGCACTCTAGAATTGGACCAAACTGGACCGTTTGGTTGGTTTCGGTCCAGTTCCACGGTTCTACCGGTTCAATGTGCACCCCTAGTGAGCATGTGCATGCATTCATGCATTTAAACAAGACTATCTTTTTATGTTTTATTCAATGAATGCGTATCTGATGAAATTTGTCTGAATTCTATGATATACATGGTGAAATAATTGTTAAACACTGTCTCTATAACTATGTTTAATTATCTTGATGATATGATAAATCTTGGGGGTTATACCTCACTAGATAGCCATTGACGCTATCAAACCGTACTCAGTGTGTAGGAGACGCAGATAATGCGCATGCTGGCATTCATATAGAATAGGAGGAGCCAGAGGGTCTTGCGACTCTCTATTCCTGACTTTATTTGTATTAGAATGGTATTGTCATGTTTTGTATAACGTTAAGACATTAGTTTGTTTAAGTTTTTGGGTAACCACTAGAAATTTGGATTATGTATATTTGGACTCCCTCTTACACTTGAATTATTTATATTTTGTTAAAATTGTTAACTCTGATAATAAAAGAAAAAAATGTATGTGATATTTGAGTCAACGTTAAAGGTTAATGCTCGGGTTTTTGGAAAATGAGTAGTATACTCAGGTTCTGAGAACCGGGATATTACATATATCAATACCGAGAATCTTCTTTGCAACCCCCATATCTTTCATCTCGAATGTCCTTGATAACTAAGCCTTTAGTATGTTGATTTCAGATATGATATAGCTAATGATGAACATATCATCAACATACAATACCGAGATAATGAATTCCTCATCACTTGATGTTTTGAAATAGACATAGTGATCCAATTCACTTCTGGTAAATCGCTGACACACCATAAAAGAATCAAACTTTTTTTTCCACTACTTAGGCGACTGTTTCAAGCCATATAATGATATCTTCAACCTATAAACCTTATTCTTAGCTTCATTTACCTCGAACCCCTTTAGTTGCTTCATGTAAATCTGCTCTTTTAATTTTTCATGTATAAAAGTAGTCTTTACATCTAATTTTTGTAGTTTAAGACTGTATTGGACAACCAGTTCTAACATGAATCTGATTGATATTTGCTTGACCACGAGCGTGAAAATGTCACTGAAGTCAACACCATTCTTTTACACATAACCATTCACTATCGATCTAACCTTATAACTATCATGTTTCTTCCTGAAAATCCAGTTGCACTAATCACTTTCTGACTAACGAGAAGTTCCACTAGCTCTTGTGTCTTGTTCTTGTATAAGGAGTTCATCTTATCGTTCATCGCCATCATCCACTTCTTAAAATCAGTATCGTCTAATCCTTCCTAGAAGGTAGATAGATCCCCTTCATCCAAAATAAGGGAAAACATAACATTTGAGTCATCTCTATATTGCAACAATTTTATGCAATTTCTCTATACATTTCTTCTGACAGGTGGTTGCTTCATCTGCTCATGTATGTCTTCTTACAGTTTAGTTTCTTCAGGTGCTCCACCTCTATTTATTTCAACATCAATTATCGCTGACTTTTTCATTTCCTTATGTTTATCCTTACAAAATAATGAATGCTCATCAAACTTGACGTCATGATTAATTGTGATCTTCCATATAGCCCGATCATATAACCTATATCCCTTTACATCATCATCATAGCTAATAAAGGTACATTTTTAATACTTTGGTATAACTTATCTCTCTTAACTGACGGTATATAAGAGTAAGCGTCACAGTCAAATACACGCAACTCTAAGTAATCAACTTCATGTCCACTTCACGTTTCATCTAGAATTTTGCAATCAATAGGCATAGAAGGATACTAATTTACTAAGTAGCAAGTCATATTTACAGCTTCAGTCTATAGCTTGAAAGTGCCCTTGTTTGTCAATATATGTGAGTGTTGAGTCTGTCAGTCTAAGTGAGTCCTTAGAAAAAGACATCAAAACCGAGCCTCAACAAAAGATAAAGGCCATGATCAAGCTTAAACTTGTTAGTCATAGCATCATTATCACATAACAAATCCTAGCAGGTATATGACCCCATATAATCCCAACTTGCCCTATAAAATGAATTAAAACATCTTTTGGTATAATTGGTATATAATGCACCAAGAGTATAAATAGAAGAAAAAAATAAAAGCTGAAAAATCACAAATCTTGGTCGAGTGCATCGAACTGCAATCGAGAGAATCTTCAATACATCAACCTCGTTCAATATTATCGAACGATCGCATATTTTGTCTTGCAAAAAAATGAAAAAAATGCTGAAAATCTCGATAACATCGATTACTATTTGATATCATTAAAGTCCATACTTCAATAACATCGAATGACCCTCGATTACTTTGACCTTGAAATTCTTCTGAAGAAATAGAAAATACTCTAAGTGCTCCTCCACGACATCGAAGCTTTCTCAATGTTATCGATAGTAAGTTGTCAATAGCATTGAAGTCTATTCGATAGCATCGAAACTTACTCGGTTTTGTCCAACAAGTTTTTTCAAAGAAAACCTATTTTCTTCGAGTTCATCGACGATCATTCGATTTCGTCGAAATTCAAACTTCAATGGATCGAAGGGTTCTTTAATAGAATTGAACATGAGGCAAAATTGTCCAGCAACCTTTGTGTATTTTAACAAAAGAAATCTCGATGTAATCGAGTGTCCCTCGATGAATCTAAGTGCACATCGATATCATCGAAAGATGCTCGATTAAAAATAGCCAGAATCTATTATACTCTCCAATGAATATATTAAGTAGAGAGTCAATGTAATCGAAGGTGTTTCAATGGGATCAAAATTCAAATTTTGATAACATCGAACACCCTTCGACGGCATTAACGATTTTAAAATTCTGCTTATTTTTTTACCGTTGAGATTTTACTTTATAAATACACTAGTATTGCTCTTGGTAAAAATAAGCTCGAATCCAAGAGAGTTTGAGTCTGTTATTCTAATATTTATATATCCTCTTACTCACTCTCTCTTTCCCATTAGATTCATCATTCAATCCCTTGCTTAAGTATTAACTCATCATCTTATATGCTTAGATTAAATTATGAACTCTAGCATTCATGGAGCTTCCAACTAGGTATACCTATCTTTGGAACTCCTGAATGCATAGCTCATGAGAACCTTCTCTATTGATTTACATCTTATTTTTTAAATAGAGAAGATAAAAAAATCCTAAACCTCACAACCTCGGAGCATTCACGAAAGTATCATCAGTAAGTTGTGGTTTAAAGGGAGTGAAAAACTCTTTATCATCATTGAAGATCTTCACATTGTGTGAGAATGAGACTCATCCACTTACCTGTAAGTATTCAGATTCTACTATGTTTGAAGACCTTTCCTTGTAGAGGATTGAGATTCAGAATTTGAGTGTTCCTAGTTGTAGACTTCTGATGGGAGAATACGTTGTGTCCTTGTGTAGGACGTGTAGCCTTGTTTAGGTCATGCCTTGTGTAGGCTTGGGTTGCCTTGTGTAGGCTCCCAATGTTGTGTCTTTAGGTAGGATGAGTTGTCTTGTGCAGGCATTTAAGGGAACCTTATGTAGGTCCCTTAATTAACCTAGTGTAGGTTGTGAAGGTTCATGGTTAACCTGATTTAAAACCATTGGATAGTACAATCCGGTATAATCTAGGAGAGAGTGTGTCTGCCTGGAGTAGAGTAGGCAAGTAGCTAAACCACTATACATGATTGTGTTTGGGATTGTTTTGAGTACATTTATCTAATTATATTAATGTTCATCATATGTTCACAATGGTACATGATTTAGTTAGTGTATAAGTGTTGATAGAAGTCACATCCCACAGACAATATACATTATCCTTATAGGCTTTTCTTTTATATATAAATCTTGTATAAGCCTATGTGAATTGGATCCTCTATTGGTTTAGAAGCCATAGAGTTACTTTGCCTTACTTATTTTGTTTTAAAAGTTAGGCATAGTTTGTTATTAATAGATAACAAGTTTGAAAAGTCTTATTCGCCCCTCTTTAGGACATTTAATCATACTTCATACTTCAATACTAACGGTTCAACTGTAATTTCATATCTCATTGCCTAATCTAGCATTGCTCAACATACTTCGGGCTCTCTCCAAAAGAATCTGATTCATACGTTTTTCCACATCATTCTACTTTAGTGTGTGCCTGTGTTATATATAATCTTTATAAAACTGATTAAATTTTGTAAAAATAAACTCTCTGCCATTGTCGGTCCTAAGTGGCAAAAATATTAGGTTTACATTTTCAAAAAAATGAACTTATACCTTTCTAGAGCAATCATTTATGAATGTGATAAAAAATGATTACAGCCCTTTAGAAGTAACGAGCGATTGCTCCTACACATCAGAATACACGTAATCAAGCAATCATTTACTATTATGTTTCCCAGTTTAAAAAATAAATTAAATGTCTACAGTATATGTAATGCACATATACATTCATATCAAAAATCTTAAAAGCATGAATTAAACTACAATTAAGTAATACCTCATACCACACTCGTTCATGTGGCCTAGCCATGCATGCCACAAACGTGTTGAGGTGGAGTTTGCTACAACCACTACAACTTCACCTGATACAGTGCTATCGATCAACTTTTAAAGGTTTTCTCTTGTGTACCTTCATTACAATGAGTGCCCCTTTAGAAACTTTTAGATTAGGAACGTATCTCATATGTTAATGTAGGCTCCACCCCATCAAACATTCGTATGTAAATTAAGCCAATCCTAACAATCTCATAAGAATGATCGTTGCCCATAAGTACTAGGCCATCATCATACTCATTGTATGTGGTGAACCAACTTTGATGGACGCATGTGATATGATGCCCCCGTATGTAAAATTTACTCATTATGCAAGTTTCCAACCTTGAAAATAGACAATACATCACAATCACTAACCTCCTCACTGAATTTTGCTAAATTAGCTTCTTTGGGAGAAGTATTTAATTTCTCATCTTTCTGAGTTGTATGGTTTATTCAGTCCTTCTTCATGTAGCCCATTCTTCCACGATTTTAGCACTTTAACTTCTCTTTGCCCTTCGACTTGTACCTCGATCGCGATTTACATTTCTCTCACTCAAACACTCTTCCCCTTGTAACCAATGTGCCTGAGGATGTACCTTCTTTACAAATTTTCTTTCTTAATTACCTTAACTGAAGCAATGAGATAACAATGTCTAAGTCAAAGGTATCTCTACCATTAAGATTCTCATATGACTCTAAAAGGGATGTCAACAAGATCATGGCTTGATCTTCTTTGTCAATCTTCACCTTCACGTTCATCAGTTTGCAAATTAATTGGTTGAATGTATTGGTGTATTTATTGATATCCAACCATTTTGTCATCTCTATATTATATAAAAGTTTATTCTAATATAAATGATTTAAGAGCAATTTCATCATATAAATGCTCTCCAACTTCACATAGAAGCTTAAGGTAATCGTTTCATTGATCACATTATATAGAAAATTATCTGCTAAGCACAATTAAATTATGCTTATTGCCTTTCGATATAAGTCTTTTCAATCTTCTTTATTCCCCGTTTCAGGACATCTTGCTTTGCCAAGAAGTGCATGCTACAGTCCTAGCAGAATCAGGAGGGCTTTCATCTTTAACCTTCATAATTTAACATTATTATTTCATCTAAATTTCTGTCTTATATTTAACATTTGATCATTTAGAAGCCATGTCTCAAATTTGATCTAAACCCCAACTTAATAACCAACGCTAATGCCACTTGTTGCGCTCAGTGATCGAACCCAAGGGTTGATAAACCCCAAGTGTAAGGCTATGATGTAGTAATAGCTCGGTGAGCCCAAGGTCATACACATAGGAAAATATAATTGTGTGATTTATGGAACACTTTAAAATTAAAACTAGAACTAGAACTAAAACTAATGAAATTTAATTTGATTTAAGAAGTAATGATGTAATCGAAAAGAAAATCAATAAAGATAAAACATTAGAGTGTCAATGATCCACTTATAGTCATTCTTAATGTTTAATTCACTTGATTAAATTATATAACTTAACTAGAATTAAAGTCATATCCTATCTAGCTAGATAATAGAGTGGTTAAAGTATCATTCATATACCAACATATATTTAAACTTCAATTAAATTTGTTCCTATATAAAACTTCAAAGTATTGATCATAGGGAATTTAAAGCATTTATCATGCCCTTATTCTATAATAGATCAATGAATTTTATAGATCAATCTCTTGCAAAATAGATAAGAAATCATTCTTAGCTTTCCTAAGCATCTAATTGTGCCAAGAATCGACAATGGATAAAAATAAATTAAAAATATATCTTTATTCAAACCAATATCAATGAATTATTTAACAATTAAACCAATAATATGAATCAAAGTAAAAGAAGACATTATAAATAATGATAAGCTTTACCTCTTAGCCCTAGTTAAGAGATTTAGCAAATCAAAGACATGATTGAAATAAATTCAAAAGGAAAACATAAAAACTGAAGAAGAATCGAAAGATTGGAGAAGGAATAGGAGTCTGTAGAAGCTTCGCAACTCCTTAATCTTCCTCTTTTATCTTAATTCATGTTTAGGAAGGCTAGATTCACCCCCTTTAAATAAGAAAACATTCCACTGACTTCAAACCGACTTTAATTTTACGCGCTTTTGTTATGCTTCAGTCGCACCCACTGCAGTGATTGGTTGTAGCCAAACATACATTCATTCGCATTAAATTTCCTCTCGGTTATAGCCGAATTTCTTTAAAATAGATCTGAAGTCTCTGTCTTCCTCATGTCACACCGAACTCTAATTCAGTGGCACCGAACATGGCTTGGGTCGTACCTATGTGTCAATTCGAATTATCTTCGAAATCATAATTTCTTGTTGGACTATTCTGTGTACTTTTGGTCGGATTAAACTAACCTCAGGCGGGACCGAATAGTTTGTTATTTCTGTTAATGTACTTTGTTATTCTGCTAACCTTTTCTCTCTTTTGCACTTAGTTTTCTTGGATCTTTGGTACTTGAAATCTTCATTAATCACCTCTAAATCTCTAAATCTTTACTTAGTTATTCTTTGAGCATTAAATATTCTCTTTAATTGTTCTTTTCATCCAAACTCTCCAAATCACCTCGCATAGGAAAACATATGTAAATAGATCAATTGAACACATCTATGCTTATAAAACCAATACATAATAAGGGAAAATATATAATATTTCACACTCAACAAGTAATCACTTTCACGTTAGGCATGGAAGCAACCTTAGAGAAAATCAATTAAGCAAATAGAGAAATGAAAAGGATGATCAATCAATGATTTACATGGAATAACCCTCGCGAGAAAAAATCACAGTACGGAATGATGGAATCCATATTGAAAATGAAGTTACAAGATATGAAAGTAACTTACAGATATATTCCTAAAGTAGAAACCCTAGTTCCCCTTCCTCTAAATCCTAAAAATATTTTTGCTCTCTATGAATTACCATAATTGTGTATTAACATGCCTTATATAATGTTACACACAAATTAGGAAATAAGTCGCATAAAATCATAGACTTATGCATTTTATCGATAGGACATTCAATAGGACCAACGATATGATGATAGGATCGAAGCTGTAAGACTGGTATCGTACACCGTACTGTTCTATAGATTCCCGCGGTCTTTCCTGTCAAATTCCGGTGACCCGTAATCTGTAATCAACATTTACACACGACCCTGAGTTGCATCCTGTCGATCTGAGTTGGCTCGGTTCAAGACTTATATAATTGCGACCATGTCGTCACCACGATTCCAACGCCGCGTCTCACGCGCCGATGCGATACCCAGGCTAGGAGATGTGAGCCTGCGTTTATTTCTAAAAAAATGCAGCACAAAAAAATCTCTACCAAATGTCAAATCAATCCCATCAATCAATTAAAGTACATAACCCATCAAGTCAAGTATCTATCCCATCCCCAAGTACATAACCCATCCCTAAAGTCAACTCTCTCTTTCTCTCTCCACCTATCCCTTCCTTACACCCATCACCCATCACTTCACCCATCATCCATCACTCCTTTCTCTCATTTCTCACTCTCCCAAGCAACTCCTAAGGAGAGGAAACATTCAAGCTCTCCATGAGAAGAGCCATGTATGGTCCACTCCCTATCACCCTATCTCCCATCTTCACCCTTGGATCTCATCTCCACCATTGAAGGAACACTTTTAGATCATTGGAAGGCTAGGGAGGAAGAAGAAGGATAGGTGGGCGATCCACTGTTGATTTTCAATTTGATGACCCACTTGTGATAGGATCTAATTTAATGTATGTGTTGTATTCATGAGGGGCCTATAGTGGCGTGGTCCCTCCACTACACCATTTTTCTCCCTCTCTCTCTCTCTCTCTCTCTCTCTCTCTCTCTTTCTTTTTGTTCTTGATGATGATGATGATTGTATGGCTCACTTGATCCACGCCATCCACGAGATGGACCCCACGTTGAAAGTTGATTGGCCGGTGTACCGTATAACAGCTATATAGCTGCTATTTTGACATCAACGAATTCTGTGGGTCTGTAATGAGGCATGTGTTATACCATCCGTCCGTCCAGGGTGTGGTCCACCCCGCACGTGTGGGTGGGACCCACTTGGATATATGCATTTACTATTCACACCGTCCGTCCCTGAACAGTGTGCCACAGACCTCACTGTGATGTATGTGTTTTATGCACTGTCCATTTCTGGACTGTGTAGTGAGGGGCCCATGATGTATTGGTCTTATTCCCATCGTCCGTATGGGTGGGGCCCACCTAGTATACAGTTATTGTATGCCCAGCCGTCCGTTAGGATGGTGGGTCCCACCACTGTAGTGACGTCATCAAGTACCGTAGGCCACCATGATGTATGTGTTTTCTCCAGCCGTCCATGTATCTGGACATGGTCCACCCCACACGTGGTGGGACCCGCCTTGATATAGTGTTCTATATCCATCCGTCCATCTGTCCTAGATGATGGACCCCACTGCGATGTATGTGCCTCTCCACACCGTCCGTCTGGACGTGTGGGGTACTCCATGAGGTATTGTTATATTCAAACCATTCATCGGGTTTGAATCCCCACCATCCATCTATTTTGATGGTGGGCCAGCAGCTGCTGCATGTGCAATAGCATCTTGGGGTCACCGTGATGTATGTGCAATCCACTCCATCTGTCCATCCATGTGCCTTCTCCCTCTCTAATGATGTGTGGGTCTAATCCACACCATTCAGACCTTGGACTGTAGGACCCACCATGATGCATGTGTTGTATCTTGAAAAGGCCGAGCAAAATGTCCTAGAGAGGAGGGGGGGGGGGGGGGGGGGGGGGGGGTGAATCAGACTATGCCAAATAAAAAATAATAAGTAGAATATAAACAACAGATAGCCAAATAAACTGCAAATAACCAAAGGAAATAATAACTTCAAAAATCAAGTATTGAGAGGTGGATACAAACTTGGTTCTAAGGACAACCTAACACTAAAAACTAATGGTTTATGGTGGGACAACCTTACTTGAAGATGGGTGAGTATCAAAAACTCAAACTTAAGAGGATATGAAAGAAATAGAAAGTAATCTATTATCATATTCACCACACAATGCTGAAATATAAAGATTATAACATTCACATCCACAATACATCCCACAATCTTACACTATAAAAGATAAAGAAATAAACCACACATCTACCTAACACAAAGAATTATAGTAGTTCGCTTATGTGTACACCAACTGTTAAACAACAGCCACACAACTACTCCACTCCTAATATCCACTCCCTCGGGATATTAGCGTTCGCTGATCAAAATAGATTTTTCAAGCTTCACCTAAAACCTTCACAATTGTGTCTTTCAAGAGGGCTTACACAATTCAAAAACCCCACACTCTGAGTTTTCTGAATCACCTTAGATAAACTGAAAAATAGAGATTTTCTAGAACAATCTCACAAACCAAAAAAGAATTGAATTATAGAAAAGAAAATACTTGTCTGTATGACGATTCTGAAGCAGCCTGGTAGAACTAACTTGATGATGACGTAGATGTTCAACGTTTAGTCTCACAAGCATATAAGGTTCTATGTCTAAATGATTTTTAATTGAATCAACAAGAGCTTTGTATTGATTTTGATCTCGAGAAAGGGTAAAGCAAATATCCCTTTTCAATATAAGAATAGAATAGAGATTCAAAATCAAATTACAAGAGCTACTTTAAAGAATCTAAAATATGCACAAAATAGCTTAGAATGTACTCAAAATTATCTCAGACTGATTACATAAGAAGAATAAGAATTAAATAAAAACTTTAAAATTTGAGCACAATTTATAGGTAAAAAATCGATTCGCACGACTGGCCTTTGGTTAGCTACGACTGGCCTTATCCAAACAGATTTTTAAAAATTTTTTCGCGATAAGATTTTTCAACTACACGACTGGCCTTGTGAGTCCCATGACTGGTCAAGTGGCCTGCTCGACTGGTCGTGGACACCACACGACTGGTCATGTGAGTCTAAAATACTCGCTGAAAAATGAGTTGAGCACTGCACGACTAGTTGAGTACTATTCACATGACTGGTCGAACAATTTTCAGGACTGGTCGTAGACCAATAGAAAAATTTCAAAAATTCATAATAAATCCTGAACTAGTCGAGGAAATACTAGGACTGGTCAAGCCAGTGCTAGGGCTAGTCGAAAGAACAAAATTTTACACTTATAAAATAACCAAAATGACCGACCAAAAGTATGAAATGATCTAATCATGATATAGGGTCAATCTAGGTCAATCATACCTTACTTGTGAGATAGAACATTTGAACACTTAATCTATTTATCACTTCAGTAGCTTTAATTATTGCGATCTTCATAGCTTGAACTTCGTGTACCAAACATAATATTCAACTAGGTCTTGAGTTCTTGGACTTTTCTGGTTCCAGATCTTGAACCTCAATGTTCTTGAAAACTAAGTCTTTACTCAATATATGAAAGTCTTCACTTTCTTCCAGTTTGAAGATCTCGGTAAGTTCGTCGTATATATCAGCAAAATAGATTCAGTACAAACAGAACGAACGTCAAAGATTCAATGTGAACTGATGCACAAGCTTGATACGAATTAAGATACAAACTTGAATTGGTTTGTCACACCAAAATTTGACAATTTTAGGGTTTATCAACATAGCACTTTCATATCCATACCGTCCAACCATTTTGAGAGATCATTTTATGGCATTCGAAAAAGAATGAGTCAGATCTGAAGTTCCAGCGGACCCCACCACTCAAAATAGTGGGGACAGTGACATCCACCGTTCAAAACTTCCCAAGGGCCATGGTACTTTACAATCAAGATGATATTTTTATTTTCACTTCATCTATCTCTATGTTAACTGATGGATAGGTTGAATCTCAAAATACATCACGGTGGGTCCTATAAATGTTTTAACGGTGGGTGTGACTGCTCTCACGGTTTTCTGTGGTGGGCCCTGTAAGATTTTAATGGTGGAAATCATTATATCCACTAATAGTTGTAGCATGGTTAAATGATCTTTCGATACGATTCTTTCTTTTAGGAATGTATGTGGCCCACTTGATATTTATGAGGCCCATTGGTGCGGCCCATTGCTGCAGCCCACTTAATGTTTATGAGGCCCATTAGTGCGGCCCGTTGATGTGGCCCACTTGATGCGTATAAGGCCCATTGATGCAGCCCATGTAATGTGGCTCACTTGATGTATATGAGGCCCATTATGATATATTTGAGGCCCATGAGATGTGGCCCATTGAGATTGTATATGGCCCACTATGATGCAGCCCATTGAGATTGTATGTGACCAACCATGATGTGGCCCATTGTGATGTATATATGTCCAAAGCTATATATTTATGGCCCATTTGATGAGGCTTGATGTGATGTTTATATTAGGCCCGTTATGTGAGGCCCATTATGTTGTGTATGAGGCCCGTGTGTGAGGCCATGGGCCCACTATATAATTGGCCCTATGAGGGCCACTCCTTGGGAGTAATGTTGTTTAAATGTTCACATTGATGGGCAATGATGGTTAAATGTCCACATTGTGACCTTCCCTAAGGCCATTTGTTAGTCCGATTATCGATGCCGATTATCAGTGTCGGTTATCGATGTTGATTATTGGTGCTAGTTATCGAATCATGATACATGCCCATATGTATCATCCAATGTTTGTTATGAGGTGTGGTTGACCATTACATATGCCATAGGGCAGGTTGTTTATGGACTCCTTGATAGGCGGAGTCGTCCTGCATGAGCGCACGATATGCACAAGATTGAGGCATGATTGGATTGTGTGATTCATGCATCATGCATTTTGTGCTATGACCACTGTATGCCCTAGCGACATCATTGTCATAGCCTCTACAGGCATGTCGTGGATGGCCAGATAGGACACTGAAAATGTTTGATTCTAGTATACGGGTTCCATAGATGTCCCTAAGTGAAAATTCTTAAACCTCCATGACCAAGAGATGCCCCAACGTTTAGACTAAGTGAATATATATGAGCACATGAAGGCCATATATCAGTGAGTCGCGTCTCCCACTGTGTCTTGGTCAGTTGGGACGGGGTGTGACTTTAGTCACCTGAGTGAGGGGGCAATATCTAGGTTGAGTTTGACCAGCTTGAGGAATAGGTCCACTATCAACGAGCCGGGCCCGATATTGGCAGACAAATAGTGAGGTCTCTTCCACTTACCCAGTTGTGTGCTCGAATAGGGGCGACAAGCTGGTGTATAGTGTAATAGACCCCGATGATGATCTCAGAGATGTACAGTACTGATATGTGAACTTAATAAGCAGGAGTTGCATACTCATTCATTCATTATCCACTCGGGCTGGTGGTGCGCAACTAATTGTTGTGTACCTTCATAATGGCCAGGATTTCAGTTGGGGCACATGACTAACATGAGATCTAGAGTTTAGTACATTGAGTTTATCTATCCAAATTTAGGTATGAGACTGGTTTGGATAGAAGTCCCTTGTGATGGATCCCATGGCCTGCGATACTACGTACTATCATCTCGACTTTACACTCTAGCTTGGTCATTCCATTCGCACTGCATATTTCATTGCATCCTCAGTATATGATTTTTGGCTTACTATGTTTCCGCATTACATAACTGATCTACATTGCTTCCTCAGTATATGATATTGGCTTATTATGTTTTTACATCGTATACCATGGATAAGGCTAATGGTATTTATAGACTTATCAGCATGTTTCCTTATTACTCTGATATTGTACGATTTATGGATTGTCAGTATTTTCATTTACTCTAACATTTATATGCTTGGCACGTGCATCGCACACACTTAAACCACCTTCAAAGCTTTCTATAAGCTTCTGCATAATAGATGCGTGTAAGTGGCGTCAGGTCGTAGCAGCATTGAGCTTAGAGTGTGCAGCTGTCTTCTAGAGCTTTGATTTTTGATATATGTATATTTCTCTTTCACCACTGTATTCAACTGTTTACATTAGTAGATATGTGATGATGATGTTATCTTTGTGATTTGGGTAAACTTGTGGTTATGCTTGTTATGAAACAATTGTACGTTAAAAATCCTTCTTGTAAGATCCTAGGATCAGAAATCTGGTGCATGGGCTATGGAAGCCGAGAATGGAGTACTACGGAGGCTGTTGGCACTGGATTCAGTGATCGGAAATTTTGTGAGCCCAGTTTTTGAGTTTGGGGCATAACAGAAGCCACCCTCGATAGGATCAAAGAACGCCTAAAAACCGTCTAATAAGTAAATTATGATTTTTAGAATTTTCTCGATAGTATCGACCAAACTATCAATCCTATCAGAAAACTTTATCCCGCATAGATTAAAGACACCTAGATTAAAGACACCCAATTTTGAACAATAGATGGGTTAACATTTAATCTAGTAGAAATAAAATTACAATAAATAGTGCGATTTCTTTTAGGACCAACTACAAAATGAAATCCTTAACCAGAAATAAGATCATATGACGGGTTCATAATCCACCTTTTTCGAAAGAATATATAAATGAAAACTCCATCAATGAAAAAAATTACTTGAAATTGGCGTTATCACTATAAAGCAGATTAGGGTTTTCGCGCATGGGGAAGGGAGATTCTCTGTCCATTCCACTTCCCATTATTTTTATTGGAAAGAAAATCATTTTAATAGAGCTTCTATTCATTTGATGTGGGGATACATGGTGAAGACATAAATATTAAAGAATTTAGGAAAATTGATGGGGAAGATGATGTATCTTCTTTGTGAACCAGAGAGAAAACGACTCTTCCTGGCAGTCGTCTTCCATGCCTGCTTGTCATTGTTGGGAACACAGATCCTGGCTCAACAATAGAAGATGATTGGATGATGAACACATGCATGTGCATGTAATAACTCTTTTGACAGAATCTACCTTATAGATAATAAACCCCTATTTCCCAAAAGTTGAAATATTGAACATCATTCCTATTACAAAGAAATCAAGTGGTTAAAGAAAGATTATGAGAAGGGGAGAAGGAGAAGTATGGATGGTTGTATAGACCTCACCGTGTGGATGGAGGTAGCGCTAGGAGGGGAGAAAGAAAATGGTGGCGTGAGTTTCAAAATGATATGGTGTATTTATAAACCTAATGAAGTGGGCGCACCGAAATATGTACACAAGTGGAGCATGTGAGCTCGAGACATCACTTCTCATTTACTTCATGAAGGTTCGAAGGATTTTCCATATCTGGGTTTGATTACACTGACGTCATTAACATAGACATCAGCTTCACAATTATACAATTTCCCAAACAAAATGCGGGAAATAGAATATCAAAATTCCTAGTATTTCAAGTGAAAATTTGTTATCCAAACAGGCCCTTAAATAAAATGACTCTGTAATGCAACTTGAAGCCATTTTACTTCTATTTAATTTTTATTCTACCTATAATTCTTCCAATAACCTTAGAACAATACTTTACAATTTTTTTTAAAAATATAATAGCCTAAACTTTTATTCAAGTCATTAAGCCTGACATCTCCAAACTTGATCAATTTAATTATACTAATTTTAAGCAATGAAAATAGAAAATGCATCTTTATCTTACAACTATTGATGTTGCCTATGTTCTAGCTACACCAAAGCCATCACCGGTAAATAATAAGTCACTCAAACTAGCCTGATAATGGAAAAGTGGGAGTTGGACAACTACCCATGTAGGGGACACATTTTGGACGCATTGTCAAACTTGCTTTCTGTAATACCCGTATCTTAGATCGTATCATTCTATAGGCCTCTGCGATCCTCTCGATCGAATTTTGGTGACCCGCGATGTGCAGATAGCATTTGCGCATGACCCTAAGTCACATCTCATATATCGGAGTTGGCTTGACTCTATACTTGTATCCTAAAGACCACGGTGTCGCCACAGTTCCAACGCCACATCTCATGCACTGATGTGATACCTAGGCCAGGAGTTGTGGGCTCGTGTTTATTTCAAAGAAAATGCCACGTGTTGTGAATCCCAAGAGAATCTCTACAACCCATCACATCAATCAATTAAGTGCACATCCCATCACAAGTAAAGTACCGACCCATACCCTACCATCTCTCGCCCATTCTCGAAGTCAAATCTCTTTCTCTCTCTCCACCCATCCCTTACACCCATCCCATCCCTTTTCATCTCATCACATTCTCTCTCCCCCTCATTCTCTCTACCATTCTAAACGACCCAAAGAGAGCAACCGTCCAAGCTCCAAGGAGAAGCTAGGTGTGGCCCACTTCTTACCACCCAATCTCCCATCCTAGCTATCCATACTTCATCTTCCACCATCAAAGAGAGGGCTTAGGAGCTTAGCATTCTAAGGAGCCAAGAAGGAGCGAAATCGGTGGGTGTTCATAGCATTAGATCTTAAATTTTGATGTAAGGCCCACTTGTGATGGTACTCATTTTGATGTTTTTAGTTATAAACAAAGAGGGGCCCATAATGGAAGGGCCCCTCCACTACGCTGTCTCTCCCTCCCTCTCTCTTTCTCTCTCTATATATTTTTTTATATTTATTACAACCCACCTTGATGAATAGATTAGATCCACACCGTCTATCAATGACAGCCACCTTGCTGCCCTATTGGGCGGGCCTTGTTTGAAGAGAAAACACGAATATCAGCTTTCCAAGGCTGGTGGGTCCCACACGTGTGGACCCACCTCAATGGATGCATCTCAGCCGTCCATCTGCTCGACGCTGCTGTTGATGTCAGTAAATTCTATGGGCCCCACCGTCAGTGGGTATTGAATCCAGGCCGTCTGTCCATTTGGGGACGTGGATTGCATCACCTTTGTGCATGTGTTTTATACAAACTAAAAAGATGAAGCAGATTCAAATCTCTAGTGGGCCACACACGTGGGACCCACTTAATTTGGAAGAAGATTGGCTGGGTACCTCACACCAGTTATTTAGTTGCTGTAGCAGCGTCAGCAAGTTCTGTGGGGCCCACCGTTGATGTACGGGTCTTATCCACACTGTCTAGGTGGTTGGACGGTGGGACCCACCTTTGATGTATTTGTTATCCATGTCATCCATCTATGTGGACCCCAACAGCAGCTTTGTAACGCCCTGAAATTCGGGGGTCGAGCATAACTTAGCTCCCAAGTTCCAAAACACCACTTATGCAACATTTTTTATGATAGATGAATGTTGTCTGTATTAGTGCATAAAACATGAAAATGATTAAGCCAAATCAGCAAATCATAATCCAGGGACAATTAGAAAATGCAAGCGGAAGTCTAAAATACATATATACACCAGTACAAGTCTCCAAAATATGAGTGCTCTGCCAGGTCAATAAGTACAGGCCTTGTTTCAAAATACATATGACAAAATGTAATAGTCCTCTATAAAGTGTAAACCCTGAAGCCCCATGAATTCAGAACGGTCTAAGTGAACCTGCTCGAATACTGCATAAATGAGAAGGCCTCCTCGTCATCCTCGAACTCCGGCTCTGCCTCACAGGCATCACCATCACCTGCAGCTAAGTCAAAGTCTGGTTGGTGATTAAGCACTGTCCCAAAACGTGAGAGTGAGCGATCAACTCAGTGGAACTATATAACAAAGGTTAACATGTTATCAATTTGATCAAGCAGAAATGATAAAACAGTACAATCAAATAAGTCTTAAATACTCTGTTTAATGCAAGGATGATATGCCATAATGATGTATGCCCTTGCCTGCACTCCCTCAGTGTCTTCATCTTGCGGCGCACATGGCAACCACCCGAAAGTGCTCTTCCATGCCAAAGCACATGCAATGTAGTGCATAGACGTGATTACCAAGTTCTTATTAGTCCTTTTCATATAGCAGAATTGGGAAGCTAAGGTACCTCCCTTATATCAATTCCCAATCAATGATCCATTCTAGGGTTGTCACTCTTAATAAATCTCATACGATGTTATGGTTCTAGGTCGATGTAAAGGGCTTGTTACCAATCAATACAAGCTTAATCATACCTTAGATACTACGTTAAGGCTCATCGTCTCAATGCAGTCTCAGGATATACTTGAGGTCACTACAGAGGGCTCGTCACCAATTAGTATAGGCTGACACCACGAATACCATGTCCCATACCAGTCTGAGTTGCTCACTGGTCACAATGGGGAGGCTTGTTGCCCCAGTGTAGGCCGACAGCACGACCAAGGTGTCCCATACAACCATGTCCGGCTCATGAGTCTTAGCGGATTGAGGTACCAAGGTTAATAAGGTTCCACTGGTGAGTTTGGTACCTTAAATTCAAACTGTAACGTCCAAATATGGTGAACATACATCGGGTCAATCGGGTTAATTGACGAGCTCGACTAGGGCGCACGTTGAGTTGATCGACATGAAATGAATAAGTACTCCGTGTAGCCTAACCACTGCCGACATCCTTGAACACATCTTGCGTGGCGAAAATAACCTCAGCCACCAGTTTGAGGACTGTTACCGATTACCTGGACTGTGATACAGTCCTAACTATGTGCAATCATAAGAGTGAATATTTAACTCAAATTCTACCATCATATGAACATGTTAAGGAATATAACTTAAACATGGATACACAGTACATGAAGGAAATCATACACATAGTTAACATGAATAAGTTGGCTAAACAATTTATGGAGGAAATCATACACACAAGTAAGGTAGTTGGGATTTCATATCTCAACTCCTTCATAAATCACACTTCACTAACTACTAACTTATTCAGACATTTTTACAAACACTTAAACTATACTTTTCAACATACACCACGTATGTCGGCCGTATTACGTATTAGGGAAAATCCTTTTGCTAAGGAGTTGTCGCATACATAACAATCATATACCTACGACAATTAATCATGGCAATCACAACATCAAATTCCAAATGCATACAAACATTTCAACAAGCACATAAAATACTCTATTTACAACGTTGGTTATACATATATGTAAAATAAAACAGATAGCGCATTTAACATGTGTAATAGCACCCCCGTCAGTAATAAATCATTAACTGACATTGAAAGTCTTAAAAACCATAACCTATATGTATATAGTCCGCACCTTAAACCGATAAATGCGTAACAGATTTGATTTAGACGTCTTCGTCAACGACGGATTGGCAACCTAAGGCATGAATTAGGTTAGCTACATCAACACTTAGATTATTCTAAGCTCTAAAATAGGTTAGGGTTTGATTTTCTTACCCAAATATAGAATTAGAATTGCTGAAATAATGATTCGGATAGGTGGATTAGGCACGTAGTGAAGTTAGGAAGAATCTCAGGATAAATCGCCAACTTTTCTCTCACTTTCTCTCTCTTTTCTTCTCCTTCTTACCTAGGGTTTGAAAATTCGTATGGAATATGTGAGAGAGGATTTAAGGCCCTTATATAGGCCCAGAACTAACAAAAATAGCCCCAGGGCCAAGGTATACTTAGGTTATAACCAAATTGGGCTTGTTCCGATCCAACGGAGCATTTTTGGAGGTGCTTTACATGAGCGACCACTTCTACCCGGCAATGCAGTGCTCTACACGGGCGACCATACAGTGCCTCATAGGGAGCCATGCCAATACTCGCCTGAAAGTTGTTATTATACGCTAACTTTGCATAAGGAAGACAGTCATCCCAACTGTCCTTGAAATCCAACACACAAGCTCACAACATATCTTCTAGCACCTGATTCACACGTTTCGTCTGCCCGCCTGTTTGCAGATGGAACGCGGTACTGAACGTCAACTTCACTCTCATCGCTTCCTGGATACGAGTCCAGAAAATAGATGTGAATCACGTGTCTCAGTCTGACACGATCTCTAAGGAAACTCCATGCAGATGTACAATCTCCTTGATGTACAACCTGACCAACTCGTCTGCAGAGTTCGTAACTCTGATCGGTAGGAAATGAGCCAATTTCGTCAATCGGTCGATGATCACCCAAATGGAGTCATGTCCTTTTCTCGTCTTAGGTAGTCTTGAAATAAAATCCATAGAGATAAAATCCTACTTCCATTCGACTATGGGCATGGGTTGAAGTAGTCTAGGAGGTCGGCGATGCTCTACCTTGGCTTGCTAGCACGTAAAATAACGGGACACAAATTCTGCAATGTGAACCTTCATATTATCCTACTAGTACGATCTTTTCATGTTTTGATACATCTTCATGCTATCACGATGTAATCCAAGCCTCGAACTGTGGGCTGTCTCAAGAATCTCCCTTCTCAAGTCAGGAACATCTGGGATGCATAGGCGGCATGTTAAAGTAAGCCCCCATCCATACCAACACTCCACTCGGAGTCCTGATTTGTACAAACCCGCTCTCTCATCTTCGCCAATAACTCATCGTCTGCCTGAGCTACAATAATCTTATCGTCAATGAGGGGTTGTACTCGAATATGTACGATAACCTCATACAGCTCCTCCACCGTGAGTTTCTGCTCAAAGTCTCGCACAAACTCCACCATGTCCCATTCTGCTATCATCAGTGGAGCCACAACCTCTATGGTGTTCTTGCGGTTCAATGCATCTGCCACAAGGTTTGTCTTGCCCGAATGGTAGGAGACCTCGAACTTAAAGTCCTTCAACGTTTTCATCCATCGGCGCTGCCTCATATTCAAGTCCCGTTGAGAGAATATGTATCTAAGGCTCTTGTGGTCACAAAAGAGCTCAAAATCCTCTTCGTAGAGGTAATGTCTCCAAAGCTTCAGTGGGAAAATAAGGGCTGCCAACTCCAGGTCGTGTGTAGGATAATTCTTCTCATGCTTCCTCAACTGTCTCGAGGCATAAGCAATCACCCTGTCCTTTTGCATAAGGACACAACTTAAACCAACGCAAGATACGTCAGTGTATATAGTATACTTGACCCCTTGCTCTGGTAATACTAGCATAGGGACGGACGTCAACTTGTCCTTCAGCTCCTGAAAAGCTACTTCAGCCTTCTCATTTCAGGCAAACTTCAAATCCTTCCGTGTCAACTGAGACAACGGTCTGGCAATCTTGGAAAAGTCCTGAATGAATCGTTGATAGTACCTTGCCAGACCAAGAAAGCTCCTCACCTTAGTAACTGAAGCAGGTTGCTTCCAATCCTGAACCGCGGCTACCTTAGCGAGGTCGACTACTATCCCTTCCTTGGACACCACATGTCATAGGAACTTGACTTCCTCTTTCTAGAAGTCGCATTTCTTGTACTGTGCGAACAACTAATTCTTCATGAGAGTGTCGAAGACAGCTCGCAGATGCTCTTCATGCTCTTCCTGAATCTTGGAATATATTAAAATATCGTCAATAAACACGATGATGAATCAGAACAAAAACGGTTGAAACACTCTGTTCATCAGATCCATGAATACGGCCGGGGCATTTGTGAGTCCAAACGATATCACAAGGAACTCGTAACGACCAAAACTAGTCCTGAAGGCTGTCTTCTGCACGTCCTCATCCCTGACGCGCAACTGATGATAACTCAGACTGTAAATCTATCTTTGAAAAATACCGTGCCCCCTTCAACTGATCAAACAGATCATCAATCCTGGGCAAAGGATACTTGTTCTTCACCATCACCTAGTTCAACCTGCGATAATCAATACATAATCGTAAGGAATCGTCTTTCTTCTTCGCAAACTATACAGGCGCTCCCCAAGGGGACACACTTGGTCGAATGAAGCTGGCCTCTAACAATATATCAATCTATCTCCTCAGTTCCTTCATCTCACATGGAGGTATACGATACGTCGGTAAGGAAATAGGTGTTGCACCGGGCACAAGATCGATGGTAAAGTCAATCTCGCGCTGAGGAGGAAGTCCTGGGATCTTCTCAAATACGTCTGTGAAGTCCTGAACCACAGGCATATCTCCCAACGTCGGATCATTAATACTCTCTAACAAAGAAGGGTAGCTACTAACTTGACAGGACCAACTGGCCTGAACTGGAAATATAAAGACCGTGCCCTTAGGTCTGTAGGCTGTCACGACTCTGGCCTCGCAATCAATCTCTACTCTCATCTTGGTGAGCCAATCCATCCCTAGAATAACATCATAGTAACATAGTGGAGCGACAATCAGGTCAACAACCACTGTCCTGCTACCCAAATCTACTGAGCACTCACAGGTCCGTGTAATATCAGAAAAGGTCCCTGTAGCTATAGTGAGTCTCACTCCCTTCATAAGAGCAGTATCCAATTCTAGTCGCTTGACCGCTGTGCAAGAGATGATTGAAATAGTGGACCCAGTGTCCATCAATAAGAAGACAGGCGTACCTTAGATATGAGTCGAAACCTCAAAAGATCTCGATGTAGAATCTGCCTCGGGCGCCTCAGCTGTAAGCCCATGAACCCGAGCCTGCTGTGGACGGCTCGGTTGAGGTATCATGGGTTGATGTGGTCGCCTGAAGCGAGGTGCGGGTGGCCTGAAAGATGGGTGGGCTGGTGCTGATCAAAGGGGTGGAGCGGAAATACCCTGAGGACGGTTGATCCTCTGAGGCAACGAGAAACCACTATCCCGCATCCTAGTAAAGTAGTACCGATCTGAATGTCCGACCTTCCCGCAATATGAGTAGCGTAAGTCAGAACGCCCCAAATGAACCAGTGATGCTGCGGCCTCGGAGGAGAATCTACCCGTGGCCTCTTGCCAAGAAATGGTCCACTCGAAAGATCGGGTTGTGGCCTAAGAGCTATATGTGCTCGCATACGGGACAACCTATCCCTATCCTGCTCAGCTCGCAGGGACATGCTCACCAACTCAGCATAAGAAGATATGCTAACACAGCACATATTCGACAGAATCTCGGGTCGCAGACCCTCAGAAAAATACTTGTAACACCCCAGATTTTTTCCTACTAGGAATTAGACGTCCTTAGGCAATGGGTCAACCATTTCACTCTCAATGATCAATCCCAAGGTCTAAAAATCAATTTTTCCCTATTTCCTTCAAAATCTCACCCTTCACCACCTCATTCTTCGAATTTCTCTAAGTACTTCCATATTAGACACAAATCCTCAAGTCTAAATAGTAAAGACCACTAATCCTAAGGTCTTCATGATGAAGAACCTAGAAACACTAATAGGATCGCAGTTTCGCCAATAGGCGAAGTCTACACAACTCGTTCATTTCGATCAAGTCCATAATGCATCTCAGGTCGTGTGAGGCGACCTAAGTAGCCAGTAGATTGTTAGGAGGTGGGTTTGTGATGATCCTAGGAGAATTCCAAACCCTAAAATGCATGTTCTTGGGTTGTGGGGCAACCACGACCCTTACATTCAATCGCTAGGGCTTAAAAATTCCGTTTCACCTAATTTCTTCAAAATTCTTCCTCTCACCACCCCATTCTTCAATTCTTTCTCATTATTTTCATGTTAGACATAGATTATAATGTGAGAATAACATAAAATCATACTTAGGCAAATTTTTCCAATGAATAGTAAAAATACGTGAAAATTAGCCTTTTGGCCATTTCAAATTTGAAATCTTTTGTAACAGACATGTTAGTTAGATGGATTAGCTCATCCTACTCCAAAATAATATGTTACATGATATATAAGTTCATTCTGGTTTACAGACTGGCCCCGGAACACCCCAAATAGAGTTTTGAGCCTCTATAGGCCAAACCACAATGAACCAAGGTTCGCCCCATACTTTTTTGAGACCCTGGGGGCAGGGGGAACCCAGTCCATATAGCCACCATCACCGGTTTGAGATTTTTTCGGCGATGCCATCGCCAATTCCGCGATGTATCGCCGGTGAAAATCACCGGTTGGGTCCATCCTTTGGGCTGGAGGTGTTTGGGGTATTGTATAGCCCCCCGGTATGCGGGCCGAACCTTGAAACCCCCCAAAAGAAGTACTTCCTTCACAAAGTGACCCTCCAGGCTCTCCTTTCGCTCCAAATGTTCAAGTTTTCATAAAAATCACCCCTCCAAACTCTTCCTTCTTTCGTTTCTAAATACCCTCACCCCACCCTTCGAATATCATCTCAAACAGAGATCATTATAGGCTACTTCCTTTAGAAATCTAATGAGAATCACTTAGCGTTGCACTAGATGACCTGTGAAATTCGCACCAATCACTTTCAATACGATCTGCTAGAGCCAAAACGTATAGGATAGGTGATGCTACGATACCGTAAAGCCTGGGATCAAACTCTATTCCCGATTGCTCTCTGGACACCTTGGAAAATTTGTATCAGCTCTGGACCGCACATCGGAAGTCCGATTATCCCGAACTTAGACAATCCTGACCGCCTAGTTGGACTTGATATTCATCTCAAAAATTAAGTCCAACTGATGTCCTGACGCTATTTTATTGGGTTCAGAGTGAAGAGAGTGAGAAAGGGGTTAGATTTGAAAATTTTAATTTAAATCTGGCACGTGACTTGGCGCATTATTATTAAGCATTCTGACCATCAGAATTCAGCTAAATTACACCCACGGATCAGAAAAAATTTCTCTTTCATATCATGAGACTTGTAAACCTGATCTAGGTGCGATAACTGCTGAACTGAAAATGGACCGCCACGTGCGATCTACGAACTCTACCGGACTGAAAACTGGGTGTGAGCAACATCCAGTGACCATGAGCTTAAGTCCGACCGCGTTCGGCCAGGGGACCTCCCGAAATGGTCTTTTGGATCGGAACAGTCCCGATTTGGATATAACTTAAGTATACCTTGACCTGGAGTCTGTTTTGAACATGTTTGGGCTTATAAAAGGGCTTGAAACCCTCTCATATCTCTCCTATCCGAATTTGGAATAAGCCCTAGATTGAGAGAGAGAGAAAGTGAGAGATTTTGAGAGTGTGGTGGGAGAGATTTTCCTGCCACCTGTTGCTGCTACTGCACGTGCTTAAGCGACGTATTCCAATCACTTTGTTGGTGATTCCGATGCTTTTCTAGGTAAGGAAAACCCTGTCCACTTGCTGATTTAGCATTCCGTCAAATCAAATAGCAAAGTAGCTGATATAACTTGTGAAATAGGTTGCCTGTTCGCCGTAGACGAAGCGTATACGCTCCGTTCGAAACGATACGCCTCTAGGGTAAAAGGTATGGATTTTAGACGCTTTGATTGACGGTTTTCAACGATTTCAATGTCGTTTAATAGTAAATTATCGACGGCAACGCCGTTTGACGTGTACAACATGCCGTCCGTTTCCTGTTTCATAAGAAGACGAAAAATATGAGATTTAGGGCATTTTAGTCATTTGTAGGAAATACTGTTTTCATCCATATTTTGCTGATGTGATTGACATGGCTTCTTATCACATTAGGATATTAGGAACGCGTACATAATTAGTTTGGCGAAGAGATTCGCCTAAATGCGTACTTTGAGTCGACATACTATATGTAGACTTAAATGTGTAGTTTAAGTGTTTGTACAAATGTTTATATTGCTATGTATTGAATTAAATGGTGTTATGAACTAGTTTGAGATTGAATTCTAAAATAATATGCTGATGTAAATGATTTCCTACATGTTAGCTATATGCATGATTTCATTATATGTATGAAATGCATGTGTTAGATGATTTACTTAAGTTGTACGTTATAACATGTGTTAACATGCTCGCATTGTTGTATTTCATTTCCATTACTCTTATATGATTTCTAATATGGATTCATAATTGTTTGGGGCTATACTTAGTCCAGGCAGTTAATAACCAAATCAATTCGTGGTTGGCTTATCTTTGCCACGAATGACGCGTCGATGAACGCGAGTCGTGTTTTGGAGTTGGCGGCAGTGGTTAGGCCATACGAGGTGTTTTATGCACTTCATGTCGTTCAACTTGAGATGCGCTCGTGCTAGTCGAGCTCGTCAAGTAACACGACTGGCCATTGTATGTTCACCATGTATGTGTCATAACTGCTTGAACCTAGGGTACTGAACTTACCATTGAAAACCCTGTCAACCATGGTACCTTGATCCACAAGACTCATGAGCCGGACATGGTGGTATGGGACACCGTGGTCGAGCTGTCGGCCTACACTGGGGCCACAAACCTCCCCATAGTGACCAGTGAGCACCTATGACTCGTGAGTAGATTATGGTGGAATGGGACACTATATTCTTGCTGTCGGCCTACGCTGATCAGGCGACGAGTCCTTTATAGTGACCGCGAGCGTATTCTGAGTCTACGGGAGGCGACGACCCTTTCGTAGCAGTGAGAGTACAGTAGGCCTGTATTGATAAGGTGATGGGGGAGCGGTGCAACGAGTGCGAGCAACAGCCCTGGTAGCCCTTGCAGCGACCTACAAAATATACATCGTATGAGATTACTAGGAGTGACGACTCTAGACAGGATCTGTGTTGGGATTGATATAAGCAAAGTACCTTAGTTTCCCAATAATGCTGTATGAAAAGGACTAATAATAACGCGGTAATCAAATCAACAACACATTGCATGTGCCTGGAAGATGTGGAGCACTAAGCGGTACGCAAGCATTCCATGGACGCAGATGGTGCCGTATGAGGGAGAATGTCGGTGAGGGCATCCATCATGTTATGTCATATTGCATTAACAACAGTATTTAGGAATGTTTGATTTATTACTTTACTATTATTGCATGATTGATTTGATAACATGCTAATCTCTGCTCTATTATTCCACTGAGTTGATCACTCACTCCCACGTTACGGGACGGTGTTCCTGGACACCTACCAGAACCTTTTGTAATTACAGATGATGGCGCAGCCTGCGAGGCGGAGCCGGACTTGATGATGATGAGGAGGATCCCTCCTTTATGCGTGTTTTGATCGACAGGATTATAGGGAGGTTGATTAGATGCCTTGACACTTGTCATTTTATATTTTCAGAGCACTCATGTATATTCTTTCTTTCTATTTGAGGTATATATGTATATGTTTAACCTGGTAACATGTTCAGACTCTGGAGACTTACAATCAATTATATATTATAAGTATGTATCACAGTCTTCCGCTTGTTAATTTAACTGTCTCTGGAGTATGATATGCTGTTCTGGCTTAATCCCACTCATGTTTAATACATTAACACATACAACATTCAATTATACACATTTATGTTGCATAAGTGATGTTCTGGAACTCGGGAGTGGAGTTTTTACTCGACCCCTGATTTTTCGGGATGTTACAATACTGCATCCGCAACGGCTGGTCTTCCAGAAGCAAAGGAGCATACCTGCCCAGCTCCGTAAACTGGTTCTCATATTTTGTCATCGACATCCTTCCCTAATGGAGGTGAAGGAACTCACTCTCCTTCTCGTGTTGGTAGGTGACCGAAAAATACTTCTCGTGGAAGCGAGCCTCATACGCCTCCCACGTCTAGAAAAATTGCTTCGTAATAGTGCAAAGAACACTATCCCACCACAAACTGGCCTCCTCAAACATGAAGGTGGCAAGCTCAACCTGCTCTGCCTAAGAACAGTGTAACGGCCTCAGCATCTTAGAGATGCGGTCAATCCAGTAGTCGGCTTCCTCGGGTTTGTGAGTACCTGCTAAAGTGGGAGGCCGCAAGCGCTGGAATCGCTCAAATATGTCGCTGGCACTAGCGTTCCCAACAGGGTGCATAGGTGAAGTAGGCGGAGTCGCCCCTATCGACTAATTAAAGATACCAGCCATGGATGTCAAGAACTGCTGCTGCTGCTACTGCTGCTGCTGTTGTTGTTGCTGTATCTGTTGCTGTTGCATCAACAACATCATCTGCTCTAGCGTATCAGGAGGTGGAGCGAACTGAGATGCATGAGTTGTCGATGTAGACGCACGGTTCTGCTCAAGAACTAAAGGTGTGATAGGTGGGACCACATATGGTGTCACAGGAGTCGGCCTAACAGTAGGGCCAGAAGCTGGCTGAGAATTCGGTATAGGATTAGAGTGAGACAAGCCAGAATGGGGGTCCGTATAGTTATCGCTCAGGGGATGGGCCCCATCAAGCGACTCACCCAAAGAGAGATGGGCCGAAGTCATCGAGCCCTTAGGTGGCATACCCTACATACAACAGAGGGTGTAACCAGTGAGATTAAGCATACATACAGTCCATCCACACAGCATTAACAACACAACTTAAGGAAACAACATGCATTTCATTTAACAAAATTGTCACAAAACATGAAGTGCAGCATTACATGGATCGCGACAGAGAAAGCATGTGAGCTAATACAACCAAGCTTCAAACACTAAAATAACTACCAAACTACTACGCCTATAAAGGCTACATACAAGAACAAGCAACGAAATGAACAAACAATGACTACATATACGACTATTCATCGGAATCTGGTGATGGAGGAGGGGCACCCTTATCCTGCAGAGAGCACATGATAGACTTCAAAGTGCGAGTTATTTTCTTGAACTTGTGCTTCACGAGGCCCCACATATCGATAATATCCTGCCATAGGGTGGCCTGACCCTCCTCAAGTCTAACTAAACAATCTTCCCTATCAGCTCGATTAGGGTCATGCTCTCGAGTCGTAGGGAGGGCTCTCATCCGTATCCTGGGCCTCCTCTTCTTCTTCGGTCTGCTCTTCTTCTATTTTAGCTCCACCTTCTCCATTACTATCTTTCTCTTTACTTTCTGTCTCATCCTCACTCTCCTCAAGTAGGGCTTGTCATTGTCGAGGCCCGATATCCATTTGATTGAGAGTAATCTCGGTGATGTAATGATCGGCGATGACAATTCTTCCCCAAGTCTGTAGCTAAACTCAAGTGCAATCCTGCATATGAGTCAGCCGAACGGGAGGGATTCGGTCCTTTTATTAGATCGTGCGATAAAGACTATCTGTCGTAAGACATACGTAAGCACACACAACTTCTCTCCCTGCCCCACCTGATACAGGAAATCCACCATCAGGCGCGTGCACTCACTGCGATTTCTCCACCTGTGGTAGACGTTGAACGTGCAAATGTGGTAAAGCAGGAGGAAGTCATCCATCATATTAGTCGCTAAGAGGCTTTTGTTAGGCTGCCATTCAACCGAACGACCATAAAGGAACCGTGTGCATTGATCCTTTTCACGTGCACTACTCAGATTCTTCTCACTAGCATGCACCTCACCAAGTGACACATTTAGAAGCCGAGATATGAAAGCAACATTGATTGTGGCCTCCTGATCTCTTCCAAATGGAATTTTAAACTGCAAGGGCTCCAATGTTAGCTCTTGAATGTAGGTATAGAAAGCTCAGACAGTGCCCACATTTGTACGGTGCTCACCCTTAAATAGCGAACCCCACTTGGCTTCAACCAGGCGCTCGAACAAGTATTCTCCAAATAGCCGCGCATCTATATGAGCTTCAAAAAGGACCCTATGGCCCTCATAAACTCCATGAGACAACTCCGCCAACAAAGCCCTTCTTATGTGAGCATGGGGATCTAGATCCCGCTTTGTTTACAACTCTTGAGTGGCGCTTGAACTTGCGCCCCCACCTCTCAGCCTTCTAGAACGGATGGGGCAACTAGGCCTGACTTCATCTACGAGAGCTCTCTTCTTTCCCGTGAAAGAGAGAATGGTGGAAATCGAAAATATGGTCATAACAAGCTGGAATAGGGCCATGGAAAATGAAAGAAATAAGAAGAATGGGATGAGATAAAGGGTTCCCACGATTTTGAGACTTAAAGTAGGGATTTGAGTGCTCAAATGGAAAGAAAAGAAAGAGAAATCAGCAATGGAGGTGGGTTTTGAAATGGGTAGAGAGAGGTGCACGAAAATGGAAGAAGAAAAGTTTTAGAGAGGGATTTTTGTGGAGTTTTTGAGGGTTTCTTTAGAAAAGGAAAGCTAGGGAGGGTGATTTGTGAAGGGAAGATACTGTAGGAGGGTCTTTATTCGACCAACCTTGGATAAGTGGGCCACACTAGGCCCTAGGAGCATTGGCCTGAGCCAGCCCGCTGGGCGATGAGGCCTCACCGGTTGCTGGACTATCCGGTCATGGCTCGCTAGTGGGGCGAGGTCCTCCCCCCCCTCAAGTCTAAAAAAGGTGTGGGTCCCACCCTAGGTCCCCTTGGAAGTGCCCCGATTGGCCCCCTACTCCGTTTCGACTCGTTTCTAGTCATTTCGAATAGAATCTGATGTATATTCACGCTTACCGATTTTAAACGGCTGGGATGGGATGAAACACGATCTAAACCCATCAATTAACGGTCTATAAGTGGATTAGGGTCGTTGTATATGATCAGAAGTGTAAACGGACTCAATCTCGGCGATCATTTTCAGTAATCTTTCGCCAATTGGAGAAACTGGGAAACTTAGACTTATTTCTAGATTTTTCTCACACCCTCCTATGTTATATTAGCGTCAGCGTACGTTGTGTGACCATAACAGCGGCCCGGTTTAATTCAAATCATGCTTTGATACCAACTTGTAACGCCCTAAAATTCGGAGGTCAAGCATAACTCAGCTCCAGAGTTCCAAATCATCACTTATGTAATATTTTTGATGATGTATGAATATTGTCTGTATTAGTACATAAAACATGAAATAAATTAAGCCAAATCAGCAAATCATAATCTAGGGACAATAAGAAAGCACAAGCGGAAGTCTGAAATACATATATACACCAATACAAGTCTCCAAAATATGAGTGCTCTGCCAGGTCAATAAGTACAGGTCTTGTTTCAAAATACATATGACTAAATATAATAGTCCTCTATAAAGTGTAAACCCTGAAGCCCTGGTAATTTAGAATGGTTTAAGTGAACCTGCCTGAATACTGCATAAATGAGAATGCCTCCTCGTCATCCTCGAACTCCGGCTTTGCCTCGCAGGTATCACCATCACCTGCAGCTAAGTCAAAGTCTGGTTGGTGATTAAGCATTATCCCAGAACGTGGGAGTGAGTGATCAACTCAGTGGAACTATACAGTAAAGGTTAACATATTATCAATTCAATCAAGCAGAAATAAAAAAGTAGTCCAATCAAATAAGTCCTAAATACTCTGTTTAATACAAGGATGATATGCCATAATGATGCATGCCCTCGCCTGCACTCCCTCAGCGTCTTCATCTTACAGTGCATATGACAACCACCCGAAAGTTCTCTTCCATGCCAAAGCACATACAATGCGGTGCATGGACGTGATTACCAAGTTCTTATTAATCCTTTTCATACAGTAGGATTGAGAAGCTAAGGTACCTCCCTTATATCAATTCTCAATCAATGATCCATTTTAGGGTCGTCAGTCCTAGTAAATCTCATACGATGTTATGGTTCTAGGTCGCTGTAAAGGGCTCGTCACTAATCAACACAGGCCTAATCATACCTTGTATACTACGTTAAGGTTTGTCGCCTCAATGCATGTCACGCCCCAAACTCGAAAACCGGGCTCTCAAAATTCTCAATCGCCAAATTTCGTCACCGACAGCCTCCGTAGAACCCCATTCTCGGCTTCTAGCTCCCATTCGCCAGGTTCCGATTCTGGGATGCTATGAGGAGGATTTTCAATGTCAGTTTGATTCGTAATAAGCATAACCAAAGGCAGAACCCACAAACAACAACCAAGTACTCTATTACATTTTCACTATGATCAAAAACTTTACAAGTAGAATGAGCATAAAGGGAAATACAATGGTAAAGAACAAAAACTCCAAAATGCTCTGCAACGTGCTCCTGCCTCAGTGCTGCTGCGATCCAACGTCACCTGCACGCAACGGTCGTGCATAAGCTTACAGAAAGCTTAGAGGGTGGTGAAAGTGTATGCGCAAGGTAGTAATGTGAACATGCAATGACAGAGTAATACGGAATATGTAGATGGAACCATAATATCATGAGCCGCACCAAGGCTTTTGTGATGCAAGACATGAATGGTATCGGCCACCCCAAGGCCATGCGATGTGCAATGCGACTCAAGCATACAGATCCTCATCTATGTCCATACATCAATACAGCTCAAGATATGGGATATCACCGGGGTCTAGTACACTCTAAACCAGATTGCCGCCACATCGCGCGTAATAAGGTAAGTGGAAGAGACCTCACTATCCGTCTGCCAATATCGGGCGCGACTCGTCGATAGCGGACCCATTCCTCGAGCTGGTCAAACTCAGCCTAGTATTCCCCCCTACTCTCGGGCGGGTAAGGCCGCACCCCCTTCTAACCGACCACGACACAGTGGAGAGCACAGCCAACTGGTATTCGATACTCAGCACTCATCTACCCAATCGGTCTAGACGTTGGAGCAACCTCTTGGTACCGTAAGGGTTTAGGGACTTTCACCCAGGGATATCAATAGCACCCCATGTAGAATAAGATTTTCGGTATCCAATCCTGCCAACCACGATGCGTCTGTGGAGGTTATGGCCCTGATGTCGCTAGGGCATACAATAACCATGTCACACAAATGTGAAATGCATGATTCACGCTATCCAGTCATGCAACAGATCCTGCGCATATCGTGCGCTCATGTAGGGAAACACCGCCTAACCGGGAGCCCATAAACAACCTGTCCGAAGGCATATGCTATGATCAGTCAATCCTCATATCAAGCATACATATGATGCGTATGATCATGGGTCATGAAACTATACTAAACATGTAAATAAGTGATGAACCATTCTTACAACGCAGATGGGCCTAGACGACCTATACATAGCAAGTGCGGCCCAGTAATGGGCCCTAAGGAGAGTCGTAATGTGGACATCAAGTACGGCCCAGTAATGGGCCCTAAGGAGAGTCGTAATGTGGACATCTAACCAACATTACACTCGCAATGTGGACGTCAAACCAACATTGCTCCCAAGGCACAATCTTCGCAAATATTGTTACATAATCCATGTTGGGCTCACACATTGCAATGGACCTTAGGTACCTCCCATTGGACCTTAGATACATCAAATGGGCTCTATTATATGGGCCTTTTATTCATCAATGGGTCACGTCAAAGGGGCCACACCAATGGGTCTTAAGTGCATTGCAATGGGTCAAAACCCGTGGGCCTTGGATTGCATCAATTGGGCTTAGCCTCATAAGTCTAGTATGTATTAAATGGGCCACACCAATTGGGCCCCCCCACATGTACATCAAATGGACCTCAATCCATAGGCATTATATGAGTTCAATGGGCCTAATCCCCTAGGCCTTATGGTGCATCAAATGGGCCTAAAGCTGTAGGCCTTGTATAAATCAGATGGGCCTAAATCCCTAGGCCTTAAGTAAATTAAATGGGTCTAACCCATAGGCCTTTAAATAGATTAGATGGGTCTAACCCATAGGCCTTTAAATAGATTGAATGGGCCTTTCCCAACATAGGTGGCCCACCCAATCATCACTCAAGCCAAAAATGACCTTACCAAGTGGATGGACGGTCTGAATGCATCACATGCATCATGGCGGGTCCCACTGCCGCTGAACAGAGGGAAAAACACATGCATTACGGAGGGCTCCACCGTCCGCTGGACGGTGGAGTCAATACATCATCAGGGTGGGCGCCACCGTCCACTGGACGGTGGACTTAAGCACATGCATCATTTGTGGGTCCCATGTGGGGCCCACTGTAATATTTATTTGGCATCCAACCCGTTGATAAGGTCAAACAGACCCGGTTGAAGGAAAAGTACAAATTTCAGCTTGGTTCAAAACTTCTGTGGGCCCCAGGAAAAGTTTCAATGGTAGATGTTCATTCACACTATTTCCTATGGTGTGGGCCACCTGACCATTGGATAGGGCTGAAATTCGGAGGGGGCCCACTACTGGGGGCGGCCCACCTCGCGGACAGCCTGGATATAACATATACATCAAGGTGGGGCCCACGGCTGGAGGCCGTGGGTCATTGACGCCCGCCTGCCGCTGGCAACAGCGCAGGCAGCGCCTGCGCTGGTCTGACACGAGCAGCATGAGCTGCTCCCTTCCATTTTCTCTCTCCTCTCCCTTTGTATTTTTGTGGTTTTCCACAGGTGGGGCCCATATTCGAACAATCCATCCCGACCACGGGACTCTACAACTCGAGATGAACAAAATGAGTCCAAAGTTCGGGAATTTTGGACGCGTAGAATCATCAGGAAGTATTTATAAGGGTAACCACCCAAGTTTCAGATATTACGGCCCACTGGATGATCACGTCAGCCTCATTCTTTGGCTCAACAGTTAAAATGTTGTGGGTAAGGGAATGGACGGCTTGGATCGAATATCAACATCAAGGTGGAGCCTAAACAAGTGGGCCACCCCAAAAGTACTTTTTCCTCTTTCCCCTTTTTTTTTAAATTTTACGAGCAGGGACGTCTAGCGTCCTAGACGCTGGACGGTGCAGACCTCACATTGCATTGTGGTGGGCCCTGTTGAAGTGGGCCACCACTAATGGATGATGCAGTTACAATATTTAAGGTGGGCCCCACTTGAAGAACACTTGGACACAATGCCTAAAGGTGGGGTCCATTCAAGTGGGCCACACAACCTTATTGCATAAAAATAAAATAAAATAAAATAAAATAATGGAAATAAAAGAGGGAGAGAGACATGGAGAGTGGGACACGCCTTGTGATGGAGGGACCCCGACATTATGGGCCCTCCCTTACAACGAATCATACATCAAGTGGGCCTTAAAGCATGAGGGACCATCAAAACTTAAAATCAACGGTGGGGATCCTTTTTCCACCAATATGGATGGTCTAGATGACCTTTTTGTAATGGAATAAACATCATGATGGGGTTCATGGAGAATGGCCCCATCATGGAGTGATCATGATGATCCAAATGGGCCATCGGCCACATTTTACGGTTCCAAGTAAGATCCACACCATTGATCGGTGGGCCTCACTTGGCACATCATAAAAATAAGAAAAACTAGAATGATCTAGCACCCACCGTCCGATCTTCTTGCTCCTACGAGTTCCTTGGCACCTTAGCTTGGTTTTCAACGGTTAAGATGAGGAATAGAGGGTTGAGATGGGAGATTTTGGGATGAAGAGGTGGGCCACATTTGGAGTTTAGGAAGAGGGGGAGAATTCCATACGTGGGCTCTTTTGCTTGGAGATTTTTTTTTGAAATGAGAAAGAGAGAAGGAGAGAGAGTGATGTAGAGAGAGATGGATGGATGGATGAATGATGGTTGTGTAAGAAAAGCTTGACTTTTGAGGCTTTTGTGTAAGAGAGGTATGGGTGGTGAAGACTTTCGTGGCTTTTTGTGTAAGAGAGGTATGGTTTTGGGAAACTTTTGTGGTTGCTTGGGAAAATGGAATAAAGTGATGTGTACTTGACATGTGATGGCTTGATGGATTGATTGATTGATGGGATTGATGTGATTGATGTGACACATCGTAGAGATTCCCTTAGGTTTCGCAACGCGCGGTGTTTTCTCACACCGAACGTTGGCCCACATTTCTTGATCAGGGTATCGCCTTGGCCCGCAAGTCGCGGCATCGAAACCGCGGCGACGGCGCGGTCGCCATGGTATTGGTCTCGGGTTGAGTCGACTCGGATTGTCGGCACAAGAATCAGGGTCGTGCATCGATATCGGTTAAGGGTCGAAGGTTGCCGAAATTCGACCGGTAAAACCGCGGAAGTCTACGGAACGATACGGACCAAGATACGAGTCTTATAATGCAGTCTCAGGATATACTCGAGGTCACTACAGAGGACTCATCACCAATCAGTGTAGGCTGACAGCACGAATACCTTGTCACATACCACCATATTCGGCTCATGAGTCTGAGTTGCTCACTGGTCACTACGGGGAGTCTTGTCACCCCAGCGTAGGCCGACAGCACAACCACGGTGTCCCATACCACCATGTCCGGCTCATGAGTCTTAGCAGATTGAGGTACCAAGGTTAATAGGGTTTCACTGGTGAGTTTGGTACCTTAGATTCAAACTGCAGTGTCCAAACATGGTGAACATACATCGGGTCAATCGGGTTAATTGACGATCTCGACTAGGGCGAGCGCACGTTGAGTTGATCGATATGAAATGCATAAGCACTCCGTGTAGCCTAACCACTGCCGACATCCCAAGTACAACTTAGATTCGTCGAACATATCCTGCGTGGTGAAAACAACCTCAGCCACTAGTTTGAGGACTGTTACCGATTACCTGGACTGTTATACAGTCCCAACTACGTGCAATCATAAGAGTGAATATTTAACTCAAATTCTACCATCATACAAACATGTTAAGGAATATAACTTAAACATGGATACACAGTACATGGAGGAAATCATACACATTATTAACATGAATAAGTAGGCTAAACAGTTCATGGAGGAAATCATACATACAAGAAAGGTAGTTGGAATTTCATATCTCAACTCCTTCATAAATCACACTTTACTAACTTCTAACTTATTCAGACATTTTTACAAACACTTAGACTACACTTTTCAACATACACCACGTATGTTGGTCGTATTACGTATTAGGGAAAATGCTTTTGCCAAGGAGATGTCGCATACATAACAATCATATACCTACGACAATTAATCATGAAAATCACAACATCAAATTCCAAATGCATACAAACATTTCAACAAACACATAAAATACTCTATTTACAACGTTGGTTATACATATATGTAAAACAAAATAGATAGCACATTTAACATGTATAATAGCACCCCCGTCAGTAATAAATCATTAACTGACATTAAAAGTCTTAAAAACCATAACCTATATGTATATAGTCCGCACCTTAAACCGATAAACGCGTAACAGATTTGATTTAGACGTCTTCATCAACGGTGGATTGACAACCTAAGGCATGAATTAGGTTAGCTACATCAACACTTAGACTATTTTAAGCTCTAAAATAGGTTAGGGTTTGATTTTCTTACCCAAATATGGAATTAGAATCGCCGAAATAATGATTCGGATAGGTGGATTAGGCACGTAGCGAAGCTGGGAAGAATCCCAGGATAAATCACCAACTTCTCTCTCACTTTCTCTCTCTTTTCTTCTCATTCTTAGCTAGGGTTTGGAAATTCATATGGAATATGTGAGAGAGAGTTTAAGGCCTTTATATAGGCTCAAAACTAACGAAAATAGCCTCAGGGCCAAGGTATACTTAGGTTATAACCAAATCGGACTTGTTCCGATCCAACAGAGCATTTCTGGAGGTCCCTTAGTAAATGCGGTCGAACTTAAGCTCACAAATATTAGATCTTGATCAAGTTAAGTTTTCAGTCCGATCGGGTTTCCAGATCGACCGTGGCTGACTAGTTTCAGTTCAACGGTCACCGAAACTCAATCAGGGCCACAAGTACATTGGCATGTGTAGGACATTTTCTCTGATCTGAGGATAAATTTGGGTCAAATTCTAATGGTCAGAATGCTTATAATCGGTCTGTAAGTGACACAACTCAGATTACTTAAATTTATATTTAATTTCATAAAAACCTTCATGTTCTTACACACTTCACTCTGAACTCAATAAAATAGTCTCAGGACATCATATGGACTTGAATTTTGAGGTAATTGTCAAGTCCAACTAGGCGATCATAATTGTCTAAGTTCATCGCTATCGAACTTTTGACGTGCAGTACAGGTCCGATACGGAGTTTTCGAATGCTCCCAAGAGCAATTGGGTTTAGATTTTGCTTCTAGATTTCAGGGTAATATAGCGTTACTAATTCTATAGATTTTGTGTCTTGTAGATTGTATTTAAAGTAATTGGTGCTAATTTCACAGGCAATCTAGTTTAGCACTAGTTAATTCTCGTTAAATTTCTAAAGGATTTATCCTAAGTGATTTCTGCTCGAGGTGGTACTTAGTTCTTTGTACGGATTTTTCTAAGATGTTACAAGCTTGCTACTGCAGATGTCATCAGCAAGTTCTGTGGGCCCCATTTGAGGTATGTGTTATATCCCAATTGTCCATCTAGACGTGGGACTCCATCGTGATGCATCTGTATATCCAACACCATCTGTCCTTTTAATGGGTGTGGGGCCCACCCACACGTGTTGCACGTGTGTGGTGGGGCCCTACCTCGATTTATGTATTCTATGCCCACACCCTCTAGATCTGGATGATGCTGTGGGGCCGGTAGTGATGTATGGGACTCATCCATGCCGTCCATTTGCTGGACGGGTGGGGCCCACCTTGATGATATGTGTTTTATCTAAACTGTCCATATGTATGGACGTCAGCAAGTTCCGTAGGTCCAATCAGAGGTATGTGTTTTATCCCTACCATCCAGAGATTTGGAACAGTGGGGCCTGATGGTGGTGTGATTGTCCATGCTGTCCACACGTGGACAGTGGGACCACATGATCTAGATATTGTATCCACACCATCCACCCTACTTCCAGATCATTTTGAGGCCCACCATGATTTGTATGTTTTATCCTTGCCATCCATCCGTGTTCAGTCCCATATTGAGGCCCAAATGAGATGTATTTGAGGCCCATGTTTGAGGCCCAATATGATATATTTGTGGTCTATTGGCGTGGCCCAAATGAGATGTATTTGAGGCCCATGTTGGAGGCCCAATATGATGTATTTATCGCCTATTTGGTGAGGCCCAATATGATGCATTTGTGGCCCATTTGACGGGGCCTGATGTGATGTATATTGGCCCACATGGTGAGGCCTGATGAGATGTATACGTGGCCTTTAAATGAGGCCCATGGTGATGTATATAAGGCCCCTATGTGAGGCCATGAGCCCACTATATGTTTGGCTCTATGTAGGCCACCCCTTGGAAGTAATGTTGGTTAAATGTCCACATTGATGGGCAATGATGGTTAAATGTCTACATTATGACCCTTCCTAAGGCCCATTGTTAGACCTATTTTCATCTTTTCTTAGTGGACTAACCTAAACTGTTGGGCCCCCATGATTATTAGGCCCACCTTGACATAAGGAGAGTACATCATCATCGTATGAGTATGCTTAACATAGCATCATGATACATGCCCATACGCATTATTTGCATGCTTGATGTAGTTGACCATTACATATGCTATTGAGAAGGTCATTTATGGGACTCCCTAATAGGTGGTGTTGTCCCTCATAAGCACACGGTATAGGCAGGATTAATGTATGACTAGATTATAGGACTCATGCATCTTACATTGTGTGATGTGGTTACTATATGCCCTAGTGACATCAGGGCCGTGGCCTCCACAGGCACATCATGGAGGGCCGGATTGGATACCAAAAATACTATTATTAGCATCGGGGTGCCATAGATGTCCCTAGGTGAAAATTTTTAAATCCAATGGTACCAGAGGATGACTCCAACATCAAGACCAAGTGGATACATGAGCTCACGAGGGCCGAAACCAGGAGGTCGTATCTCTCACCGTGTCGTGGTCGGTTAGAAGGGGGTTTGGCCTTACCCACCTGAGGGTAGGGGCAATTGTTAGGCTGAGTATGACCAGCTCGTAAATGGATCTGCTATCGACGTGCCAGATAGGTATTAGTAAGTTATTAGCACGACGAATAGTGAGATTTCTTACGCTCACATGGACTACGTGCCTGGGAAAGGAGCAGTGCCATTTGGATTGTACTAAACCCCGGTGATTATCTAGAGTGAGATCTGTACTAATATTTGATGCTCTAGTGATGAGTTGCATTGATATTGGATTCGGATGAGGATTGGTATGCTTGAGTTGCATCTCGCATCGCATGGTCTTGATGTGGTCGACATTATTCATGCCTTGTATCGCATGGCCTTAATTTGGTCGATAGCATTCATGCTTACATCGTATAGTCTAGGTACGGCTGATAGTATTCATGGATTCTCTAACATATTCTGCCTTACTCTGATATTACATTCTGAGCACGTTTATATTACGCACACACTTTCATTATCCTCTAAGCTTTTTATAAGCTTATGCATGATTGATGTATGCAAATGACACTAGGACGCAGCCATAGCTTAGTAGGAGTAGGAGCGTGCAGTCGAGCTTCATGAGTTTCCGTTATTATTATCATTGTATTTTCCTTTATGCGCATTATACCTTAAAGTTTTTTATCATAGTGAATTTTATGATGGTGTTTTGGTTATTGTTCGTGGATTATGTTTATAGTTATGCTTTTTACGGAATAAATTCATACTGAAAAATCTTCCTTATAAGATCTCAGGATCAGAACCTGGTATATGGGTGTCAGGAGCGGAGAATGGAGTACTATGGAGGCTGTTAGCGCTAAATTCGACGATCAAAAATTTTGTGAGTCCGATTTTTGAGTTTGGGGTGTGACACTTTTTATGTGTATAAACTAATGAAGCATTTGTGGTGGGAAATGACAAAATATGACATGATTGCTATGATCTTTGAAACTCATCAAAACTCCTATGTGTATACAAAATGACAAAATGACAATGATTGCCGATATAAGAAACCATATCAATTTAAATATACTTGTTAAGACCTAAATACTTCATATTTATCCCCTATTTTGCAATACTTTCCTATGTAAAATAGTGGTAGAATGGTTTAATTAGACGCATTTTCAATGTACAAGAAAGATTAGAAGGTACGAAATTATATGAGCTAAAGGTTAGGATTTAAATTCCAAAAGTAATCTGAAAAGGCCGAACTCTTCCTAGAAGGAGGGGGGGGGGGGGGGGGGGGGGGGGGGTGAATAAGACTATACCAAATAAAAATTAAATGCGAAAAAGAAATGTAGATAGCTGAAACAAATAACAACCTCAAATGTAATAGTATTGAGAGGTTGATATAAACGTTGTTCAAAGGACAACCTTATACCAAAAACTAAGGTTTATAGTAGGATAACCTTATTTCTTAAACGCAGTAAGGATCAGAAACTCAAACCAATGCAAGTAGCAATAGAAACAAATCTAGCTATTACAACATTCACCACAAATACATGAAATAGATACAAGCATTCACCACATACAAACCACATAAATCATCACCATCTAAACTCTAAGAATTACAATGGTTCAGTTTGTACACCAACTGTTCTAAAATAGCCACACCTACTCCACTCCTAATAATTACAACCCTCATGATATTGGCTTTCACTAGGAAAGAAGGTTTTACAAGGTTCACCTTAAAACCTTTGCAATTATGTTTTCAATGGTCTATCACAATTAAAAACTCCACATTAAGATTTTCTGGCTATCTTAGTCAAAATCGTAATAGAGATTTTTTGGCTATCTTAAAAACCAAAAGCTATAATTGAAAATACTTATTTGTAGATTTTCTTAAATGTAGCCTGAAAGAACAACTTCTTGATGATGAAGATGTCCAATGTTCAATCACTAAAATGGAAGGGTTCTAGGTCTAAATGAATTTTAAATTAAACCAATCTTGAGCTACTTTGATTCAATTTCTTAGATCTCAAAAAGGGTAAAATAAAATTCCTTTTTATCAAATAAGATGGGAGTAGCAAGAGATTGAGAAATTAGAAATAAAAAAATTTATAAGAAGAATATTAAATTACCATACATGTAAGGCCCGTATCATAGTCTGTATCGTTCTTTAGGCTTCCGCGGTCCTCCCGGTTGAATTCCGGTAACCCTCGACCTGTATCTGATGTTTGCGCGCAATCCTAACTCGAGTCCTGCATACCAATGTCAGCTGAACCCGAAACTTGTATCTTAGTGACTGCACCGTCTTCGCGGTTATAACGCCGTGACTCGCTCACCGATCCGATACCCAGGATAGGAGTTGTGGGCCCATGTTCATTTCAAGGAAAATATTGCGCATTGCAAATTTTGAGGGAATGTCTGCAACATGTCCCATCAATCAATCAATCAATTAAGCAAGTACACTCCATACCTTAAGTACCAACGCCCATCCCTCCTTTTTCCACAAGTTAACACTCTCTTCTCCTACCCATCCCTCTTTTTTCAAATTTCAAACTAAACCTTGCCTCTCCATCTCCTTTCCTTACAACAACCATTCCATCCATCCCTTTCATCAATTATTTCTATATCTCTCTCTCTCATTTCTATCTTTACTCTCTAATTCCATGAGAGCTCCAACATCAAAGCTCTTTACCAAATACTAAGTGTGGCCCACTTTCTCATCTTCCATCTCAACCTTCCAATTAACATCAACCTCCATCAAAAGTGAAGGCAAGGAGCATAGGAGTCCAAGGGATCAAGGAGGAGTGCGATAGGTGGGTGATCCATCGTTAAATTTTATTTTTTTGAGACCACATATGGTGGGACCCATTTGAATTATGTAATGTAAGAAATGGAGGGCCCATAGTGGTGAGGCCCTCCTCTTCATCACGATCTCTCTCCCTCTCTCTCTCTCTCTCTCATTTCCAAGTTTTGTGGCCCATATTGTGATGTATGGTTCATATATTTGATCTAGACCATGCGTGAGCCACCATGGTGCACGTGGTGCACGTGTGAATCCACGCCATTCAACACCTTGATGTGGGGCCACCTTAACGTATATAGATCGTGGGCCACATGTATGTCGTCTAGCCATGGAGCGTCCAACAGCTGAGGCTGTTGGACTGCATGCTGCTGTGATGCATACGAAAGGAACCCCTCTCCTTCTTTTAATAATAATAATATTATTATTATTATATTATAAATACTATTGTGATGATGGCCCTACGTGGGATCCACCTTTAAACATGATATTTGTACCGTCCAGATGCATCTGGACAGTGAGTATGGGCATTCTAAATATGTATATGCTATTACAATATATCTTAATTTATATATATTAAATTATATTATATTATATATATTTTCACATATTGAGCTGACGTCTGTAGCATATGTGAATCCCACCAGGATGTTATAGTAAGCCGTCCTCCAAATCACGTGTGGACCCACCATGGATTGTGCGTTAGATCTACACTGTCCAGAGCGTCCACACACTGGACAGTGGCCCTTTTTTCTATTACAGGTATATTATGTATATTATAATATAGTATATTATATGACATGATGTCAGATTATATTATATTATATAATATATTATACAACAAGAGAGGGACGAAAGTTGGGTGGCCCATGTACGTGGGACCCACCCAACGAGCTGATTGCTCCATACTGCCCATCCATTAGAGTGGCCCAACCATGATGCGCGTGCTGCATTCCTACCATCCATCCTCTTGGCAACCTCATATTACGACTTAAGAGCGAAAATGAGACAGACCCAGTTATCAAGTGGACCACACTACAGAAAATAGTGGTGTTGAATGCCCACCCTTGAAACCCTTTTTGGGTTACAGAAATTTTGGACCAATATGATATTTGTTTTTCCTCTTAATTCAGGTCTTTGTGACCTTATGAACCGACTGGATGAAAAATAAATGCTATGGTGGGCCTCTCTAAATTTTATTAGTGGGAATCATTATCACCACTGTTATTTGTGGTATGGTCCAGATGATCTTTTGATCTAATTCATTGTTTGGATAATGCTTTAAAATGATCTCTATAGATGGGTGAGTGGTGTAGTTGTTGTGGCCCAATTGATTCGACCCATTTAATTTGATACATCGATTCGGCCCATTTGATCAGCCCATTTAATTCAGCCCATGCGATTCGGCCTATTGAATTGGCCCATTTAACTCGATCATTTGACTCGACCCATTCGACTCGGCCATTTGACTCGACCCATTCGACTCGGCCCATTCGACCCGACCCATTGATTCGACCCATTCGAATCGGCCTATTTGATTTATATGAGGCCCAATGAGACATATGTAAGGCCGTTGTATGGGCCAAATGTGATGTACATGAAGCTCGTTGCGATGTGAGATTCCACCATGATGTATGTAATAATGTTTTTGGTAGCTGTACCTTGGGAGCAATGATGGTTTGACGTCCACATTGTAAGAGCAATGATGCTTAAATGTCCGCATTGTAACTCTCCCTAGGGCCCATTGATAAGCCCATACTTATAGTGTGTAGGCCGTCTAGGCCCATCTTCGTTATGAATAGAGTCCATCACCATATAACATGTTTAGTATAACTCTATTATTTATGCTCATACGCATCATATGTATGCTTGATATGAGGAGTGACTAAACATGGCATATGCCTTTGGGCAGATTGTTTATGGACTCCTTAATTGGCAGAGTTGCCCTACATGAGCATGTGGTATGCGCAGGATTGTTGCATGACTGGTAGTGTGATTCATACACTTTACATTTATGTGATTGTGATTACTATACGCCCTAGTAACATCAGGGCTATAACCTCCACAGGCACATCGTGGATGGAAGGATCGGACACCAAAAATGTTACTAAGCATCGGGGTGCCATAGATGTCCCTAGGTGAAATTTTTAAACCCGATGGTACCAGAGGATGACTCCAATGTCAAGACCGAGTGGATATATGAGCGCACGAGGGTCGAATACTAGGAGGTCGCGTTTCCCACTGTGTCATGGTCGGTTGGAAAGGGGTGTGGCGTTACTTGCCTAAGGGTAGGGGCATTGATAGGCTAAGTTTGACCAGCTCGTGAATGGGTCCGTTATCGACGTATCGGATAAGTATTGACAGACTATTGGTCAGGTAGATAGTGATGTTTCTTACACTCACTTGGATTGCACGCCTGGGAAAAGGGCAGTGCCATTTGGAGGGTACTAAACCCCAGTGATTATTCAGAATGAGAACTGTACTGATACTTGATGCTCTAGTGAGGAGCTACATTGATATTTGGATAAGGATTGACATGCTTGAGTTGTATCTCGCATCACATGGTCTTGATATGGCCGATAGCATTCATATCTTGTACTGCATAGCCTTGGTATGACTGATTGCATTCATCTATCCATTAACATGATTCCGCATTACTCTGAACTTACATTCTGAGCACGCTCATATTGTGCACACACTTACACCGCCCTCTAAGCTTTCTATAAGCTAATGTACGATCGATGCATGCGGGTGACCCTAGGACGCAGTCGTAGCTTTGCTGCAGTTGGAGTGTGCAATCAAGCTTTAGGAGTTTTTGTTATTATCATTATCTTATATTTTCCTTCATACGCATTGTACTCCGCATTTTCAGGGCAAGCCAGATCTAATTGCAGTCGAGATATGGCGCTCTAATGTGAAAAATATTTTTGATACTATGACATGTACAACCTAGCAGTGAGTCTGATTGGCTGTATTTCTTCTCCAAGGAGAAGCTGAGCACTTGTGGACCTCTGTTACCCGTGTTGCAGGGCCTGATTATGTCTGGACATCGGAGGATTTTATTGATCAATTCGAGAAGCAGTACTTCCCTGACCACAATAATCATCAGAGAGCATTAGAGTTCAAGACTCTGGTGCAGGGGGGTATGTCTGTGGCGCAGTACACAGCTTGTTTTGTAGCGCTATTGAGGTTTGTGCCGTATTTGGTTGATGATGAGGGGCGGAAGGCCTACCGTTATGAAACGGCTTACGTTACGGTCTTTAAGGCCGTGTTATTGGGCATAAGCTCTCGACCTTTCAAATGGTAGTACGAAGGGCCCAGATTTACGAGACTGAGTGGGCTGGCTCACAGAGCGATTAAGATCAGAGGAGAGGCTGGAAGAGGTAGGCCTCCTTCAGTAGCTCCCAACAGCATCGATGGCCATAGAGGTACATGAGACACCCACCTGCTACAGCACCAGCAACACCTCTAACGCCACTCCAGCAGCCGTTTACATAGACTTTTATGGATGTGGTGAGATAGGGCACTGCGTGTATGAGTGCCCTCGCCCTCATCTACAACAGCCAAGAAGGCTGCAGTACCCTCCAACACAGCAGCGACTGCAACAACAACCTCCAATGCAACAGCGACCGCAGCTACCTCAGCCGTCGAGGCCCTAACAACAGCAAAGACAACAGTATAAGCTGCCACAGAGGCAGCAGTAGCACCAGGGACCTCAGAGGGGACATGCACCTCCCCAGCCAGTTAAGGCTAGATTCTATGCAGCTCAACAGGACCCGTAGACCTCCTGAGGAGTCGTTGAGGGTATACTTCCAGTCTCTTCATGCATCGCCTGAGTGTTATTTAATTTCGGTGCTTCACACTCATTCATATCTTAGGATATTTATCGATCGACTGGATTGTTGATAGAGTCTGCTAGTGAGGAATTGACCGTATCGACGCCCTTAGGGAAGACTACAGTATTAGGCCACTTCTGTTCGTCTTGCCCCGTGTTAGTAGGAGAGATTTTCTTGTCCACTGACTTGTACGTACTGCCGATGTTAGATTTTGACGTTATCTTGGGTATGGATTGACTTAACGAGTATAATCCCATTTTGGACTGTTTCACAAGGATAGTCACATTCTACATATTAGGCTTGCCGCAGTTTCAGTTCGTTGCCGAGCCTAAAGAAGAACCGTTGTCTTGTTTGATGTCGTACACTATTGAGGAGCCTGTTATCGCTTGTATTGATCAATTGCCAATTGTATGTGACTTCCCAGACGTATTCCAAGAGATTTCGGGGTTGCCGCCTTTTTGGCATATCTTCCAGATTGATCTTGTGCCAGTACAACGCCTATTTCGAAGGCCCCGTATCGCATGGCACCGATGAAGTTAGGGGAGCTGTAGCGACAGTTGGACGAGTTACGAGAGTTGGGATTCATCTGTCCGAGCAGTTCTCTGTGGGGGCGCTGGTACTCTTTGTCAGGAAGAAGGATGACTCATTGAGGCTCTGCATGGATTACCACGAGCTTAACCGGGTAACGATCAATGTCACACCCCAAACTCAGAAAACGGGCTCATAAAATTCTCGATCGCCGAATCCAGTGCCGACAGCCTCCATAGTGCCGCATTCTCTGCTCCTGACAATCATATGTAAGATTCCGATCCTGGGATCCTACAAGGAGGATTTTCAAAATGAATTTTTTTATAATGGAGCATAACCACAAACATAATCAAGTCACAAAACAACATCATCACATATCCAGTATATCAAAAACTTTAAGTACAATGCGAAAAAGGAAATACAAGGTGATAAAAAATCTCTAAAATAGTTAGATGCAGACTCTTGCCTCAGCATTGTTGCTGTCCAATGCTACCAGTACACAACGGTCGTGTAAAAGCTTACAAAAGCTTAGAGGGCGGTGTAAGTGTGTGTGCAAGGCAAGTGCCAAGTGTACAATATCAGAGTAATGCGAGAATATGCGGTAAGTCCATGAATGCTATCAGCTGTACCAAAGTTATATGATGCAAGACATACATGCTATTGGCCATATCAAGGCCATGCGATGTGAGGCTTATGTGCCAAATGTCATATGCGAGATGAAAAGCAAGCATGCCAGTCCTCATCAACTACACATATCAGTACAGTTCCTCTCCGAATATCAATGGGGTCTAATAACCTCACACTGATTGCCTCCTCCCTAGCTGCATAGTCAAGCAAGTGGAAGAGACCACACTATCCTCCTGACTAGTAGTCTGCCAATACTTACCCGGCTTATTGATAGCGGACTCATTTGTTAGCTGGTCAAACTCAACCTACCTTATAGCCCCCTCGCTCGGGCGGATAAGGCCACACCCCATTCCAACCGACCACGATGTAGTGGGAGACGCGACCTACTGGTATTCGACACGTGGGTGCTCGTGTATCCACTCGGTCTAGACGTTGGAGCATCTCCTAGTACCAAAAAGGTTCTAAAATTTTCATCCAAGGACATCCAAAGTGCCCATAATGCTAGAACTAATATTTTCAGTATCCGATACGACCATCCACGATGTGTCTATGGAGGCCATGACCCTGATGTCTCTAAAACGTGCTATGATCAAGTCACACAATTACGGGATGCATGAGTTACATCATCAAATCATGCAGTAATCCTACGCGTACCACGCGCTCATGTGGGGGCACTCCATCTCATAAGGAGTCCTGTAAATATCTCATCCCAACGGCTTATGCTATGATCAAACATTCCTTATATCAAGCATACATATGATGCGTATGGGCATAAATCATGGAGCTATAATAAGCATGTTATAAAGTGATGAATTATTAACAAGTATGAGCCTATCAATGGGCCCTAAGGAGAGTTACAATGCAGACATTTAACCAACATTGTACTTACAATGTGGACGTCAAACCAACATTGCTCCCAAGGCATGGCCCACCATAAGACATCATTACACAAACCATGGAGGAATCACCCATTGTAATGGCCTTGTATATATCTCAAAGGCCTCGACCCATAAGCCTCAAATACATCAAATGGGAAGCCTCATATGGGCCTTAGATAAATCAAGTGGGCCACATCAATGGGCCGCACCAATGGACCTTATGTACATTACAATGGGCCATAACCCATGGGCCTTAGAATGCATTAAAATGGGCCTCGTAACATGGGCCTTATATATATATCAAAGTGGGCCTCAATCACGGGCCACAAATACATCGAATGGGCCTCATAACATGGGCCTTATGTACATACCAAGGTGGGCCTCAACAATGGCCATAAATAAATCAAAATGGGCCTTATACATATACCAAGGTGGGGTCCACTTGAACTATAGATCTATCTTATTTTTAGTCTCAAGCCTATTAAGACAAGCTTGCCAAATGGTTGGACCATTTAGATGCAACACACGCATCAAGGGTGGGGCCCACCGAACTATGAATCTGGCTCATTCTTGAGCTCATGCCATAAAATGAGCTTTTAAAATGGTTGGACAGATTGGATGCAGCACATGCATCATGGTGGGTCCCATATAGATGGAAGGCATGAGTGAAATAGGTGGGGTCCCCTGCCGTCCAGCAGCCCAGCCAAATGGCAGGACAACATGGGTAAAAACACATACATCATAGTGGTCCCACCCTCCAACGGGGTGGACAGTGTGGGTAAAACACATACACCATAGTGGGTCCCACGTGGGGCTCACCATAATGTTTAGATGTCGTCCAACCTGTTGATAAGGTCACGCTGACTTGGATGAAAGGAAAATCAAATTTCATATTGAATCCAAAACTTCTATGACCCAGAAAAGGGTTTCAATGACAAACATTTAATTACCGTTGTTTCCTATGATGTGGGCCACCTGAGCTTTGGATGTGGCTGATTTTTAGAGGGGGCCCACTTCAGGAAGGGGCCCACCATATGAACAGGTTGGATGGAAAATACACATCATGGTGAGGCTCACGGCTGGGACCGTGGGTCCCTGCCATTCGTCAGCCCGCCCTCCATGCGGCAGGTGTTGCCTGCGTGCCTCTGGCAGCAGCAGCGTCTGCTGCCTTATTGTTATTATTTTTTATGAAATCCCATATTTTCAGGGTTTTTCATGCGTGGGGCCCGCATCGGAAGAATCCAACTCGCCCATTGGTCCCAATATTCAAGACAAGCTAAACAAGCCCAATATTCAATATATTTTGGTGTATAGAAATGACAGGTTGATTTTTAAAGGTGAAAGCCACCGTTTGCTATGCTATGGCCCGTCGAAACATCAGATTGGGTCCATTTATCAGCTCAATGCCTAAAATGAGCAAGGGAATGGAATGCACGACATGGATTGAATACATATATCAAGGTGGGGCCTACACCAGTGGCCCACCCCAAATGCTTTACACCAAGCTAATATTTGTGTTTCCCATTAACGTCCAGCGTCTTGGGACGCTAGACGATCTGGCCATGCAAAGGTGGGCCTGCTCAGGTGGGCCACCAAATGATGGATTGTTGTGGGTACAACACATGAAGTGGGCCTCACCTACATATGGCTTAGACAAAATACATGCTTCATGGTGAGGTCCATCCGGTGGGCCACATGGCCACATCAACACACAAAGAAAATAAATGAAAAAGAGAGGTAGAGAGAGAGAAAGAGAGAGATCGAGAGTGGGACATGTGTGATGGAGGGCTCCGCCACTATGAGCCCTCCCTTGTATTCAATCATACATCAAGTGGGACTTATTGCTTGTGGGCCCTTTAAACCAAAAATCAATGGTGGAGATCCTTTCTCCACCAAATGTAAGGTATAGATGACCCTATCCATACAAGAAAAATAAACATCATGATGGGGTCCATGAAGAATGGCCCCATCATGGAATGATCATGAGGATCAAGTTGGTCCATCGGCCACATCAAGGGTCCAAAGTGAGATCCATACCATCAATCGGTAGGTCTCACTTGGCCCATCATCAAAACATGAAAAATCTATCTTAATAAGCACTCACCTTCGATCTTCTTGGTCCATTGGAAAGCCAATCTCCTTGTGTCTCACTTTGATGGTGGAAGATGATGTTTGAATGGCTAGGATGATGGATTTGGGATGGGAAAGTGGGCCATACACAAACTCATTTTTCTCTCCATGGGAAGAGTTTGGACGTGAGTTTGTTTTTTGTTGGAATTGTGTTGGGAAATGAGAGAGAGAGAGAGAGAGAGAGAGAGAGAGAGAGAGAGAGAGTTATAAGTGAAGTGAGAGATGGGTGTGATGGGTGAAAGGGTGAGTGATGTGTGATGTGTACTTGATATGTATGGTTGTGTAAGAGAGAGGGTGAGAAAGAGTTGACTTGGTGGTTGCTTGGGGATGGGGTGAAAGGTGATGTGTACTTGACATGAAGTGATTGATTGATGGATTGATTGATGGGACATGTTATAGAGATTCTCTTGGGATTGTAAATACTTGACGTTTTCTTCGCAATAAATGCCACCCCACATCTCTTCGCCAGGGTATCGGATCGGTATACAAGACGCGACATTAGAACCGCGGTGATGGTGCAGTCGTAATGGTACAAGTCTCGGATTAAGCCGATTTAAATTTATAGGATACGACTTAGGGTCGCGTGTAAACATCGATTATAGGTCACAAGTTGTCGAAATTCGACTGGAAGGATCACGAGAGTCGACGAAATAGTACAGAATAAGATACGGGTCTTACAGCTCTCCCCACCTAATAAAAATTTCATCCTCAAAATTTACACTACCATCGCAACTAAGGCATAACTCATGAGGGAATAGAGAACATAACATCATATATAATTAAAACACCATACATCATGTAATCAAACATCGAAAAGATGGGGATAATGCTCTTGAATCTCGGCCTCGTGCTCCCAGGACGCCTCATCCACACTATGATGGCCCCACTGCACCTTCACCAAGGGAATGACCTCGGTCCGCAGGACTTGCTCCTTTCGATTGAGGATACGAACTAGCTGCTCAATGTAAGAAGCGTCCTCACGAACATCCAAAGGCTGCCAATCAATAACGAGAATGATATATGACCCACACTTCCTCAACATAGAGACATGGAAAATGTTGTAGATGCCAGACAACTGAGGTGGCAAGGCAAGCCGATAGGCCATGGCGCCAACACGCCTGGTGATCTCGAAAGGTCCTATGAATCTCAGGACAAGCTTGCTGGTGTTTTATTTAAACCAATCTGATTTAAATGTTTTTAAACTCGCAAGTATACGAATTAGATGTAGATGCAGTACGTATTACGAGATCGTTTCCACAAGGATTGGTTGTCACAATTCTAAATTTAAGACTCTTCTTAACTAATCCAACAAATATTTGAACTAGTGATTAGATAAACTTAACAAAAATCAATGAAAAAGTAACCAAGAACAGTAGGGAAAATTCAATCAAAGAGAAGATTAGGACTTTTGAATCCACCCCTAATTATCCTAACCCTTGTTTTACCTGTTGATTCACCTTATTCAGATTGATCTAAATTAAATAAATCACAAACTATGTCCTTGGTCACTCACACAGAATGTATAATCCCTTAGAGCATATGGATCACATCTTTCCATCCATGGTCAGGCATGGAGAGATGTAAATTCCTATTTCTTCCTCTATAGGAAACCTGTTCATGGTCAGACACAAGCACCTAGTTAAGATTCCAAACAACATCCATATCTAGACTTTGGTCAAGCTCATATAATGGAGAAGCATGAAAATTACAGTTAAGCACACTAGAGAAAGAAACAAATTAATCAGATTAAAATAAATTCAACATAGACAAGAGTTATTCAAATTAGGGACTTCATCTCAGCCCTAGCTGAGAAATTAGCCATTCATAAATTCAAATAGAAGGAAAGAAAAATAAAATTGATAAAAGGAGGACGTCCTTCTCTCTTCTTTCTTCCTCTCTCTTTCTCTCTTCTCTTTCTTCTCTTTCTTCTCTCCAAACCGAGCTCTGGATCTGCTCTCCCTTGCTGCCTCCCCTTCTTGCTTCTGACGTCTGTCTCCTTTTATAGTTGTCAAAGGTCGGCTAAGAGTGGCTGAGTCAGTTGAGAGTCGGTGAAAAAAATCTTTACGCACCAAAGTGCATAACTCCTTTACGGAGCCAAATTCGGGGTATCCAAACTCCTGCTTTCCTTGCATGTTGTCTGTAAAATCACCGTCCCCTAGGACTGTTTTCGATGGCCTACATGATGGATGGCTTGGATTAGCCATCTAATCGATGTTTTGATCGTGCTATGACCGAGAAAGATGGTCAACGTTCGGCGCTAAAACAGGGATTTTGCACCTGTTAACGTTGTGGTGCTCGGTGGGGCCCACATTGATACTTTCTACAAAATCCAGTCCGTCCATTAGATTGCTCTTGAAAAACTAGTCGGACAGGGATAGTTTTGGGTGTCCATTGATGTGGTCCACAGAGTTTTCTGCTCTACTGTCCAACCTGTGTTTGGATGGTTAAAAACCAATCTTCATGATGTCTTCAAATTCCGTTAGCTAGGCGTAGGTTATGGCTGCTCTAGGGAGTGAATGAACGGTGTGGATCACCAGTACGGACGATGGGTGTGGCCCACAACTGCAAACCGACGGATGCCTACGAAAGTCGCTGTTTAAAAAATGGAAACTTCCATTTTTAATGAAGGAAGTTGGTGGGGTCCACTCCGACGTCTTGTGGAAAAATCCACGCCGACCATTAAATTCCCAACAAAAAAAACCCTCCAGTTATGGCATGTTTTGGATCCTTTCAGGTGTGGCCCATTAAATTTTAAACCGGCCGTCCGTCCTACTTTTTCCAATGATCCACATGTATAAGTGTGCAAGGGGTCAAAATGCCACTTAGGAGAGTGTCAAGCCTCACCTCTGGAACGAATGGACGGTTCAGATCTTAAAAATACATAATGGGTGGGGCCCACAATAAAAAAATGGACCTGTGCGTAAGACGCTTTTGAGAAGAAGGGTCGGTCAGCCCATGCTGACCGACTTTAGGATTTCTAGTGCACGTCCGGTGCACTTGTGCGCCTTGCACATTCAATGTACGTATGGGTCCCACGGATATGTATTTCTGAAATCCTCTCTGTCCATTCATTTTATCAAACTATTTTAACCGTCGAGACCAAAGTTGAGACAGTTTCAAATATCAAGTGGGCCTCAAATTGGAGATTAATGGGCTGATCTGTCCGTTGGCCCACTTCTCAAGATCTTCAATGGCTGAAAGTTAATATGTATATTTAATTTATGGCCCCCATCACATGTATGAAGTTTCGAGTTGAATGGACGGCAGTAACCCTGTGATCTTGCATTCTGGACTATTTTCGGGCCTCTTTAATGTGAACGGTTTGATTTCCTCGGATCCCTGGTATGTAAATTCGTCAATTTTGGTCCTCTAGAATCCGTCCCCTGCTCTGATGACTTTGGAGCATCAAATCCATGCTTTTAGTACTCTTTTTAGTCAACACTCCTGATTATACCCTGCAACAAAAACACTATTAAAATATTCCATTAAGCATTATCATGTACGTAAAATCTGGTAATAACTAGGATCTGATATGCAATATTAGACCCCCATCACTTGTCCTTTGCTCCAAAATGAACCACACCCTTCATGGGTGAGACCTTGAGATACAAATGGTCCCTAATGGCAAACTCCAAGGGACGACGCCGATGATCAGTAAAACTCTTCTGCCGGCTCTTAGCTATGCGCATCCTCTGCCTGATGATGTCGATAACCTCTGACGTCTGCTGCACAAACCCGGGACCTAAGAGACGTCACTCTTCAACCTCGATCCAATAATTCAGAGATCTGCACGGTCTGCCATATAATGCCTCAAAAGGAGTCATACCAATGGTTGCCTGGTAGCTGTTGTTGTACACGAACTCAGCGAATTACAGGTGCTCATCCTAACTACTCGAGAAATCAATCACGCTGGCCCGAAGCATATCCTCAAGGATCTGGTTGACCCTCTCGGTCTGGCCATCGGTCTGTGGATGATACACGGTGCTGATGTGCAAATCAGTCCCCATCGCTCTCTAAAAGCTCTCCCAAAACTAAGATATGAACCTCGGGTCTTGGTCTGAAACGATTGAGACAGGAACACCGTGTAGTCTCACGATCTCATCAACAAACATCTTGGCGAGGCGGTCCGTATGCCAAGTATCATGAATCGCAAGAAAATGTGTTGATTTCGATAGACGGTCCATGACAACTCAAATGATGTCATGATCGTGCTGTGTCCTCGGTAAACCCATAAAAAAATCGATAGATATGTGCTCTCACTTCCACATCGGGACGCTCAACGACCATAATAGACTAGGGGGTTTTTTATGATTGGCATTGACACGCTGGCACGTGTCACACTTGGCCACAAAACTGGCTATTTGGCGCTTCTTTCCCTCTCAAAAATATCTGTCTGACTCTTAGATGCTGCCTCTGCTCGGTAATCCTGTAACGACTCGTCTATCTGCCGAGCCTCAATCATCCTTGTGACAAGAGAGGGTTGAATCGACAGGCTCGATAACTGAACGATAGATGACTGCAGAACAAACTCAAAGTCATACTCTTCTATATCCTCAAGCATCCTCCACTCCTGAACCATCATGTGTGCTACCAGGCCTCGTGCCTGACAGCTAAGGGCATCTGCCACCACGTTCGCCTTGTCCGGGTGGTACTGGAGGTCAAAATCATAGTCCTTCAGGAGCTCCATCGAACACCTCTGCCTCATGTTCAGCTCGGACTAAGAGAACAGATACTTCAAGCTTTTGTGGTCGGAGAAGAGCTCGAACCTTACCCTATAGAGATAGTGCCTCCACACCTTCAAGGCAAAGACAACTGCTGCAAGCTCCAAATCATGCGCGGGGTAGTTCAACTCATAGACCTTGGGCTGACAAGAAGCATAAGCCACCGGCTTCCTGTGCTGCATCAGGATAGTACCTAAGCTGACGCGTAAGGCATTGATAAATACAACAAATCCATCACTCCAAGAGGGAAGAGTGAGGACAGGAGCAGACGTAAGGTGGTCCTTCAGCTCTATAAATGCCTGCTCACAAGCGTCGCTCCAAATGAACTAGGCACCTTTCGGGGTTAACCTGGTCAATAGGGCTGCAATACTAGAGAATCGCTCAATGAAACATCAGTAGTAGCCCGCTAAACTAAGAAAGTTGTGGATCTTGGATGCGTTCGTGGGCTGACCCCACTGACGCATGGCATCGATCTTTGAGAGGTCCACTGCGACACCCCACCTCGTCACTACATGACTAAGGAACTTCACCTCCTCCTACCAAAACTCATACTTCTCTAGCTTCGTGTAAAACTAGTGTGCATGGAGGGTCTACAAGGTAATCTTCAGATGCCACTCATTTCTTCACGAGTCCTCGAATATATCAGAATGTCATCGATGAACACCACAACAAACTGGTTGAGATACGGATGGAAGACCTTGTTCATCAACTACATGTATACTGCGGGTGCATTGGTCAGTCCGATGAACATGACCTGGAACTCAAAATGACCGTAGTGTGTCCTGAAGGCTGTCTTCTGGATATCCTCATCTCGAACCCAAACCTGATGATAACCGGATTGTAAGTCTATCTTCGAAAAGAACTGCGCATCCTATGACTGATCAAACAAATCATCGATCCTCGGAAGTGGGTACTTGTTCTTGATCGTAATCTTGTTGAGCTCGTAGTAATCTACGTAAAGCCTCAACAAGCCATCATTCTTCTTCACGAAGAGTACCAGCGCTCCCCATGCGAACTGCTCGGACGAATAAAGCCTAGCTCGCCTAACTCGTCTAACTACTTTTGTAGTTCTCGTGACTCCAATGGTGTCATAAGATACGGGGCCTTCGAAATAGGCACGGTACCGGGCACGAGATCAATCTGGAAGTCAGTGCCGACGAGGTGGTAACCTCGAAATCTCCTAGAATACATGAGAAAACCAAAAATAACCAGCAGCTGATCGATACTCAAAGCAGCTGACTCCTCAACGGCATACGATAACAGGCAAGAAACCTTCTCTCCTCTGGGCTCGGCAACAAACTGGAACTCTAGTACACTGGATATACAAAATGTGACTGTCCTTGTGGAGCAGTCCAATATGGTGTGGTACTCTGCGAGTCAATCTATGCCCAGAATGATATCAAACTCGGACATCGACAATACGAATAGGTCGGCAGGTAAGAAGATATCCCCAATCAGAACGGGATAAGACGAGCAAACTCGGTCTAATACTGCAGTTTTCTCTAAGGGCGTCGATACTGACAAACCCTCGTAGGAAAACTCCATCAGTAAACCGGTCGATCGACAGAAATCATCGGCCACAAAGGAATGCGATACACCAGAGTTAAACAATACAGGTGCAACGCATGCAGAAACAGAGAGAGTACCCTCAACAACCCCTCCTGATGACTGAAGGTCTTGCTGGGCGGTATAAAATCTGTCCTGGGCATGCTGGGGAGGTGCAGGTCCCCTCTGAGGTCTCTGCTGATGCTGCCGCCACTGCAGAGGCCTGATCTGCTACCCCTGCTGCTGTGGGGGAGGCCCCAGAGGCTGGTGTTGCGGCTGCTGCTTCTACTGTGATGGCTATCATGGAGGTTGATGTGGTGTCCTCGGCTGCTGCCGCTGCTAATGGGGACACTCGTGCACACGATGTCCTGTCCTACCGCACTCAAAGAAAGTACCTGTAAACGGTCTCAGAGGTGGTGCTGGGGGTATTGCTGGTGCTCGGAATACTGGGTGGATTGTGCGTCACTGTTATGAACGATGCTGCTGCTGCTGGGAACTACCAGAGGGCGCCTCCTCTTCTGATCTCCCCTCTGGTCATGGGCTCTCTCCAAACTAGCCCAATCTGACTCATAAATCTGTGCCCTCTCCACGATCTGCTCAAATGTTAGAAGCATGGTCCGATCACACGGCTCCAAAGGGCAGGATGTAACCCATTATCAAAACAGCGGGCCTTCTGCCCCTCATCATCAACAAGATACGTCATGAATCTCGATAGTGCGACAAAAAGAGCCTCATACTGGGACACATTCATGTCCCCCTGGACCAGAGTCTCAAACTCTAATGCGCACTGCTATCGCACATGCTCGGGAAAGAACTTTCGGTCGAACCGGTCTACAAAGTCCTCCCAGGTCCACTCAAAATCGGTCGCCATCGATTGGGCTACAGATGCCCACCAATGCTGAGCCTCACCCAGGAGAAGAAATACAACTAATGGGACTCGCTGCTGGGTATTACATCTCATGGTGTCGAATATCTTCTCCACTTCGGAGCACCATATCTTTGTTGCAGTAGGGTCTGGCTCGCCCCATAAATGTGGAGGATTATGCGGTCGGAAGTCCTTGAGAAGGGCGCTCACACGCTCCTGCTCAGCCTCGGCCGGTGTCATAGTGAGATGCCTGCTCTACCCCTGAAGAATAGCGGTCATCGCCTGCAGCATCTGCTGAAGCTAGGTGGCACTCACGGGTATGGTCGGATCCACACCGGTCTCAGGTAAAGGAGTAGCATCCTCAGGTTGGAAAGCAAGGATATCTGGTGGTGGAACGGGAGTAGTAGGTGGTAGAGTGGGAGTCACAGGAGTCGCTCGGGTCGCTCTTCTAGGTGACATGTCCTACAAGGAGGAACAAGGGCTTATCAGCCTTAAGAATTGTCAAAGACATAAACGTTAAGGGTCTATGTCAAAAAATTGTTATGTCATTCGGACTTGGAACCTATTTATAGTAGATATGTGATGTGATCCTCAGGTATTCCTAAGTTATACTCTGATACCAACTTCTGTCACACTCCAAACTTGAAAAATGGTATCACAAAATTTTTGATCACCGAATCTGGTGCCGACAACCTCCGTAGTGCCCCATTCTCGACTTCTGACAATCATATGCCAGATTTCGATCCTGGAATCCTATAAGGAGGATTTTTAGAATGATTTTTTTTTATAATGGAGCATAACTACATACATAATCAAGTCACAAAATAACATCAACACATATCTACTATATCAAAAACTTTAAGTACAATGCGAAAAGGGAAATACAAGGTGATCAAAAATCTCCAAAATAGTCAGATGCACACTCCCACCTTAGCGCTACTGTTGTCCAGTGCTACCTGCATGCAACGGTCGTGCATAAGCTTAAAATGCTTAGAGGGTGGTGTGAGTGTGTGCGCAAGGCAAGCGTCAAGTGTACAATATCAGAGTAATGTGAAAATATGTGGTAAGTCCATGAATGCTATCAGCTGTAACAAAGCTATATGATGTAAGACATGCATGCTGTCAGCCATACCAAGGCCATGCGATGTGAGGTCTATGTGCTAAATGTCATATGTAAGATGCAAAGCAAGCATGCCAGTCCTCATCAAGTACACATATCAGTACAGTTCCTCTCTGAATATCAATGGGGTCTAATACACCTCACACTGATTGCCTCCTCCCTAGCTTTATAATCAAGCAAGTGGAAGACACCACATTATCCGCCTGACCAGTAGTCTGCCAATACTTACCCGGCTTATGAATAGCGGACTCATTTGTGAGCTGGTCAAACTCAACCTACCTTATAGCCCCCTCACTCGGGCGGATAAGGCCACACCGCATTCTAACCGACCATGATACAGTGGAAGACGCGGCCTACTGGCATTCGGCACTTGGGTGCTCCTGTATCCACTCGATCTAGACGTTGGAGCATCTCTTGGTACCAAAAAGGTTTTGAGATTTTCACCCAAGGACATCCTAAGTGCCTACAATGCTAGAGCCAATATTTTCGGTATCAGATACAACCATCCATGATGTGTTTGTGGAGGCCACGACCCTGATGTCGCTAGAGCGTGTAGTGATCAAGTCACACATATATGGGATGCATGAGTCACATCGTCAAATCATACAGCAATCTTGCACGTACCACATGCTCATGTGGGGGAACTCTGTCTCATAAGGAGTCCCATAAATGTCTCAGCCCAACGACTTATGCTATGATCAAACATTCCTCATATCAAACATACATATGATGCATATGGGCATGAATCATGGAGCCATACTAAACATGTTATAAAGTGATGAATTATTAACAAGTATGATCCTATCAATGGGCCTTAAGGAGAGTTACAATGTGGACATTTAACCAACATTGTACTTACAATGTGGACGTCAAACTAACATTGCTCCCAAGGCATGGCCCGCCATAAGACATCATTACACAAACCATGGAGGAATCACCCATTGTAATGGACCTGTATACATCTCATTGGCCTCGACCCATAGGCCTCAAATACATCAAATGGGCCTTAGATAAATTAAGTGGGCCACATCAATGGGCCGCACCAATGGACTTTATGTACATTGCAATGGGCCTTAACCCATGGGCCTTAGAATGCATCCAAATGGGCCTCGTAACATGGGCCTTATATATATATATATATATATATATATATATATATATATATATATATATATATATATATATATATCAAAGTGAGCCTCAATCACGGGCCACAAATACATCGAATGGGCCTCATAACATGGGCCTTATGTACATACCAAGGTGGGCCTCAACAACGACCATAAATAAATCAAAATGGGCCTCATACATATACCAAGGTAGGGTCCACTTGAACTATAGATCTATCTTATTTTTAGTCTCAAACCTATTAAGAAAAGCTTGCCAAATGGTTGGACTGTTTGGATGTAACACACGCATCAAGGGTGGGGCCCACCGTACCATGGATCTGGCTCATTCTTTAGCTCATGCCATAAAATGAGCTTTTAAAATGGTTAGACGGATTAGATGCAGCACATGCATCATGGTGGGTCCTATATAGATGGAAGGCAATAGTGAAACAGGTGGGGTCCCCTGCCGTCCAATAGCCCAACCAAATGGCTGGACGACATGGGTAAAAACACATACATCATAGTGGTCCCACCCTCCAACGGGGTGGACAGTGTGGGTAAAACACATACACCATAGTGGCTCCCACGTGGGGCCCACCGTAATGTTTAGATGTCGTCTAACCTGTTGATAAGGTCACGCTAACCTAGATGTAAGGAAAAATAAATTTCATATTGAATCCAAAACTTCTATGACCTAGAAAAGGGTTTCAATGGTAGACATTTAATCACCGCTGTTTCCTATGATGTGGGCCACCTGTGCTTTGGATGTGGCTGATTTTTGGAGGGGGCCCACTTCAGGAAGGGGCCCACCATATGAACGAGTTGGATGAAAAATAAACATCATGGTGAGGCTCACGACTAGGACCGTGGGTCCCTGCCATTCGTCTTCCCACCCTCCATACGGCAGGCGCTGCCTGTGCACCTCTGGCAGCAGCAGCATCTGCTGCCTTATTTATTTATTTTTTTGAAACCCTGCATTTTCAGGGTTTTTCGTGCATGGGGCCCGCATCGGAAGAATCCAACTCGCCCATTGGTCCCCATAGCTCAAGACAAGCCCAATATTCAATATATTTTGGTGTATAGAAATGACAGGTTGATTTTTAATGGTGAAAGCCACCGTTTGCTATGCTATGGCCCGTCAGAACATCGGATTGGGTCCATTTTTCAGCTCAACGCCTAAAATGAGCTAGGGAATGGAATGGACGACGTGGATTGAATACATACATCAAGGTGGGGCCTACACTAGTGGTCCACCCCAAATGCTTTACACCAAGCTAATATTTGTGTTTCCCATTAACGTCCAGCGTCCAGGGACGCTGGACGGTCTGGCCATGTAAAGGTGGGCCTGCTCAGGTGGGCCACCAAATGATGGATTAGTGTGGGTACAATACATATGAAGTGGGCCTCACCTACATATGGCTTAGACAAAATACATGCTTCATGGTGAGGTCCATCCGGTGGGCCACATGGCCACATCAACACACAAAAAAAAATAAATGAAAAAGAGAGGGAGAGAGAGAGAGAAAGAGAGAGATCGAGAGTGGGACATGTGTGATGGAGGGCTCCGCCACTATGAGCCCTCCCTTACATTCAATCATACATCAAGTGGGTCCCATTGCATGTGGGCCCATCAAATTAAAAATCAACGATGGAGATCCTTTCTCCAGCAAATGTAAGGTTTAGATGACCCTATCCATACAAGGAAAATAAACATCATGATGGGGTCCATGGAGAATGGCCCCATCATGGAATGATCATGAGGTTCAAGGTGGTCCATCGGCCACATCAAGGGTCCATAGTGAGATCCATACCATCAATCGGTAGGCCTCACTTTGTCCATCATCAAAACATGAAAAATCTTTCCTAATAAGCACTCACCTTCGATCTTCTTGGTCCGTTGGAAAGCCAATCTCCTTGTGTCTCACTTTGATGGTGGAAGATGATGTTTGAATGGTTAAGATAATGGATTTGGGATGGAAAAGTGGGCCATACACAAACTCATTTTTCTCTCCATGGGAAGAGCTTGGACGTGGGTTTTTTTATTGCTTAGAATTGTGTTGGGAAATGAGAGAGAGAGAGAGAGAGAGAGTTGTAAGAGAAGTAAGGGATGGGTGTGATTGGTGAAAGGGTGAGTGATGTGTGATGTGTACTTAACATGTATGGTTATGTAAGAGAAAGGATGAGAAAGAGTTGACTTAGTAATTACTTGGGGATGGGGTGAAAGGTGATGTGTACTTGACATGAAGTGATTGATTGATGGGACATGTTACAGAGATTCTCTTGAGATTACAAATGAGCAGTATTTTCTTTGAAATAAATGCCTTCCCACATCTCCCCGCCAGGGTATCGGACGGTATACAAGACACGGTGTTGCAACCGCGGCAATGGTGCGGTCGTAATGGTATAAGTCTTGGATTAAGCCGATTCAAATTTATAGGATATGACTTAGGGTCATGCGCAAACATTGATTATAGTTGTAGGTTTCCAGAATTTAATAGGAAGGATCGCGGGAGTCGACGGAACAGTACAGACTAGGATACGGGTCTTACAATTAAGAATAAGTACCTGCTCACGAGGATAGATGATTTGTTTGATCAGCTACAAGGTGCACAGTTCATTTCTAAGATTGACCTGCGTTCTGGTTATCATCAGATTCGAGTCTGAGAGGAGGACATCTTGAAGGCGTCTTTTAAGATGCGTTATGGTCATTTTAAGTTTCAGGACATGTCCTTTGGACTGACCAATGCACCCGTGGTCTTCATGCAGTTGATGAACGAGGTCTTTCGTTTGTATCTCGATCAATTTATTGTGGTCTTCATTGACGACATTCTGATATATTCGAGGAACTGTGAGGACCATATGCAGCATCTGGAGATTGCATTGCAGACTTTTCGTGCCCACCAGCTGTATGCGAAGCTGGAGAAGTGCAAGTTTTGGTAGGAGAAGGTGAAGTTCCTTGGTCATATGGTGACGAGACAGGGTGTTGCAGTGGACCCCTCGAAGGTTGAGGTAGTGCGTCAGTGGTGTCAGCCCATGACTGCATCTGAGATTTGCCGTTTCCTTAGTTTAGCGGGATACTATTGACGTTTCATTGAGAGCTTCTTCCATATCGCAGCCCCATTGACCAGGTTGACTTGGAAGGATGCAGAGTTCGTTTGGAGCGACACCTGTGAGTGATCATTTATAGAGTTGAAGGACCGTTTGACGTCCATTCTTGTCCTCACTCTTCCCTCTGGGAGTGATGGATTTGTTATATTTACTGATACTTCACTATTGGCTTGGGTGTTGTCCTGATGCAGTGCAGGAGACTAGTGGCTTATACGTTTCGTATGCTCAAGGTCCATGAGCTGAACTACCTCACACACGATTTGAAGCTGGCAGCAGTCATCTTCGTACTGAAAGTGTGGAGGTACTATCTCTATAGGGTTAAGTTTGAGCACTTCTCCGACCACAAGATCTTGAAGTATCTATTCTTTCAGTCTGAACTGAACATGAGATAGAGACACTGGATGGAGCTCCTGAAGGACTATGATTTGACCTCTAGTACCACCCAGACAAGGCAAACATGGTTGCGGATGCCCTCAGCCGTCAGTCACGAGGCCTGGTGGCACACATGATGATTCAGGAATGGAGGATGCTCAAGGATATAGCAGAGTACAACTTCGATTTAGGTCTACAGTCTTCTATCGTTCAGCTATCGAGCCTGTCAAGTTAACCCTCTCTTGTCACAAGGGTGATTGAGGCTCAGCAGAAGATGAGTCATTACAGGATTACCAGGCAGAGGCAACATTAGAGAGTCAGATAAATTGGCAGATTGGATCTGATAGTGGACTTCACTTCAGAGGCCGATTATGTGTCCCGAATATTCATGAGTTGCACAGAGACCTTATGACTGAGGAACATCGATCGCAGTTTTCTATCCACCCTGACTCGACGAAGATGTATCATGATATGAGGAGACTGTATTTTTAGGTGGGGATGAAGTGTCAGATTACCAGTTTTTTGGTCAAGTGTGACACATGTCAGCGTGTCAAGGTCGATCATTAGAGACCCCTTGGTCCATTGCAGTCGTTGAGGTCCCAACGTGGAAGTGGGAGCAAGTGTCGACAGATTTCGTTATGAGTTTGCCGAGGACTCAGCGCGGTCATGACGCCATCTGGGTCGTCGTTGATCATCTGACAAAGTCGGCACATTTCTTGCAATTCATGCGACTTGGCCTTTAGACCGGCTTGTGAGGTTATTCATCGAGTAAATTATGAGACTACACGGTGTTCCAGTCTTGATCATTTTTTACCGAGAACCGAGGTCCACATCTTAGTTCTGAAGGAGCTTTCAGAGAGCGATGGGGTCTGTTTTTAGCTCAGCACCGCGTACCATTCACAGATCGATGGCCATACCAAGAGGGTCAACCAGATCCTTGAGGATATGCTTCGGGTATGCATGATTGATTTTGGGCATAGCTAGGATGAGCATCTGCGATTGACTGAATTCGCATACAACAATAATTATCAGGCGACCATTAGCATGACTCCTTTTGTGGCATTGTATGACAGACTAATTACATCTTCGAGTTGTTGGACTGAGGTAGGAGAGCGGCGCTTCCTAGGCCCCGAGCATGTTTAGTAGACATCAGAGGCTATTGATATCATTAGGTAGAGGATGCGTACATCTCAGAGCCGGTAGAAGAGTTTTGTTGATTACCAGCGTCGTCCCTTGGAATTCACTATTGGGGACAAGGTGTATCTAAAGGTCTCGCCCATGAAGGGCGTAGATCGATTTGGAGCGAAAGGCAAGCTTGTCCCGAGATTTTCAGGAACTTTCGAGATCACTGGGCATGTTGGCGTCGTGGCCTATCGATTTGCCTTGCCATCTCAGTTATTTGGTGTCCATAAGTTTTTCATGTCTCTTGCTAAGGAAGTGTGGGTTAGACATCATTCTAGTTATTTATTGGCAGCCATTAGAGGTTCGTGAGGATGCTTCTTATATTAAGCAGCCAGTTCGTATCCTTGATCGGAAGAAGCAAGTCCTTCGAACCAAGGTCATCCCCTTGGAGAAGGTGCAATCGGGTCACCATTCTATTGATGAGGCGACTTGGGAGCACGAGGCCGAGATTTGAGAGCACTATCGCCATCTCTTTGATGATTGATTACATGTTGTATCTTCTATGTTGTCTCTGATTTTATATGATGATGTTATGTTTCCTGTTTTCTTATGAGTTATGTCTAGTTGCGTTGATTGTGTAAATTTTGAGGATAAAATTTTTATTTAGAGGTGAGAGTTGTAAGTCCTGTATCATAGTCTATATCGTTTCATAAGCTTCCGCGGTCCTCCCAGTCCTGTATTCGACGTTTACGGGCAATCCTAAGATGAATCCTGCATACCGACATCGGCTAGACCTGAAACTTGTATCTTAACGACTGTGTCGTCGTCGTTGTTTTAATGCCGTGACTCGCGTACCGATTCGATACCTAGGTTAGGAGTTGTGGGCCCACGTTCATTTCAAGAAAAATGTCACGTGTTGCGAATTTCAAGGGAATCTCTATAATATGTCCCATCAATCAATCAATCAATCAAGTCAAGTAAACTCCATACCTCAAGTACCAACACCCATCCCTCTTTTTTTCACAAGTCAACACTCTCTTCCCCTACTCATCCCTCTTTTTCCAAATTTCAAACTAAACCTTACCTCTCCATCTCCTTTCCTTACAACAACCACTCCATCCATCCCTTTCATCAATTATTTCTATCTCTCTCTCATTTCTATCTTTACTCTCCAATTCCATGAGAGCTCCAACATCCAAGCTCTCTCCCAAATATTGTGGCCCACCTTCTCATCTCCCATCTCAACCTTCCAATCACCATCAACCTCTATCAAAAGTGAAGGCAAGGAGCATAGGAGTTCAAGGGATCAAGGAGGAGTGCGATAGGTGGGTGATCCACTGTTAAATTTTATTTTTTTGGGACCACATGTGGTGGGACCCGTTTGAATTATGTAATGTAAGAAATGGAGGGCCCATAGTGGCGGGGTCCCTCCTCTTCATCACGATCTCTCTCTCCCTCTCTCTCTCTCTCTCTCTCTCTCTCTCTCTCTCTCTCTCTTTCTCTCTCATTTCCAACTTTTGTGCCCCCTATTGTGATGTATGGTTCATATATTTGATCTAAACCGTTCGTGAGCCACCATGGTGCACGTGGTGCACGTGTGAATCCATGCCATTTAGCACCTTGATGTGGGGCCACCTTGACATATATAGATCGTGGGCCACCTTGATGGATGTCCAGCCATGGAGCGTCTAGCAGCTGAGGCTGTTGGACCGCATGCTGCTGTGATGCACATGAAAGGAACCCCTCTCTTGCTTTTATTATTATTATTATTATCATAAATACTATTATGATGATGGCCCTACGTGAGACCCACCTTTAAACATGATATTTGCACCGTCCAGATGCATCTGGACGGTGAGTATGGTCATTCTAAATATGTATATGGTATTATAATATATCTTAATTTATATATATTATATTATATATATTTTCACATATTGAGCTGACGTCTGCAGCATATGTGGATCTCACCAGGATGTTATAGCAAGCCATCCATCCAAATCACGTGTGGACCCACCATGGATTGTGCATTAGATCAGTACCGTCCAGAGCGTCCAGACTCTGGACGGTGACCCTTTTTTTATTACAGGTATATTATGTATGTTATAATATAATATATTATATGACATGATATCAGATTATATTATATTATAATATATATATATACAGTAAGAGAGGGATGGAAGTGGGGTGGCCCATGTACGTAGGACCCACCTGATGAGCTGACTGCTCCTATCGTCCATCCATTGGAGTGGCCCAACCATGATGCGCGTGCTGCCTCCCTACCGTCCATCCTCTTGGCAACCTTGTCTTACAGCTTGAGACCGGAACTGAGGCAAACCTAGTTATCAAGTGGACCACACTGCAGAAAATAGTGGTGTTGAAGGCCCACCCTTGAAACCCTTTTTGGGTTACAGAAGTTTTGGACCAATATGATATTTGTTTTTCCTCTCAATTCAGGTCTTTGTGACCTTATGAACCTACTGGATGAAAAAAAAATGCTATGGTGGGCCTCTCTAAAATTTATCAGTGGGAATCATTATCATCACTGTTATTTGTAGTATTGTCCAGATGAACCTTTGATTTGATTCATTGTTTGGATAATGCTCAAAAATTATCTCTATAGATGGGTGAGTGGTGTAGTTGTTATGGCCCAATTGATTCGGCCCATTTATACCAACCCATTTAATTCGTTCCATCGATTCGGCCCATTCGATTTGGCCCATTTGATCGGCTCATTTAATTCAGCCCATGTGATTCGGCTCGTTTGACTCGGCCTATTTGACTCGGTCGAATATTTGACTCGGCCCATTCGACTCGGCCATTCGACTCGGTCCATTTAAATCGGCCCATTGATTTCGCCCATTCGAATCGGCCCATTTGATTTATATGAGGCCTAATGAGACATATGAGAGGCCTTTATGTGGGCTGAATGTGATGTATATGAGGCCTGTTGCGATGTGAGATTCCACCATATATATGTAATAATGTTTTTGGCGACTGTGCCTTAGGAGCAATGATGGTTAAATGTCCACATTATAACTCTCTCTAGGGCTCATTGATAGGTCATACTTATAGTGTATAGGCCGTCTAAGCCCATCTTCCTTATGAACAGAGTCCATCACCATATAACATGTTTAGTATAACTACATTATTTATGCTCATACACATCATATATATGCTTGATATGAGGAGTGACTAATCATGGCATATGCCTTTGAGCAGATTATTTATGGGCTCCCTGATAGGCGGAGTTACCCAACATGAGCGCGTGGTACGCGGAGGATTGTTGCGTGCTTGGTAATGTGATTCATGTACTTTGCATTTGTATGATTATGATTACTATACACCCAAGCGACATCTGGGCTATGACCTCCACAAGCACATCGTGGATGACAAGATTGGTGTAAGACCCATATCCTAATCCGTACTTTTCTGTTGCTTCCCGCGATCCTTCTCGTCAAATTCCGATAATCCGCGACCTGTAGTCGACGTTGCGCACGATCGTAAGTTGTATCCGATACATTTAAGTCAGCTTAATCCAAGACTTGTATCATTGCGACCGCATCGTCGCCGCAGTTCCAACGCTGCGACTCATGTACCGATCCGATACCCTGACTAAGAGATGTGGGTCGACGTTTATTTTGAGAAATTACCTCGCGTTTACATTCCCAAGAGAATCTCTACAAAGTGTTAAATCAATCACTTTATGTCAAGTACACATCACCGTTCACCCCATCCCCAAGAAACCACCAAAGTTAACTCTTTCTCACCCTCTCTCTTACACCACCTTACATGTCAAGTACCACATCCATCACTCACCTCACCCTTTCACCCATCACACCCATCCCTCATCTCTCTTACAACTCTCTCTCTCCCTCATTTCTCAACACCAATTCCAAGCAACCAAGAGATCCCACGTCCAAGGCTTCCCATGAGAGAAATGTGATTTTGGTGGCCCACTTTTCCATTCCAAAACCTCTCATCTTAACCATCCATTTCTCATCTCCACCATCAAAGTGAAGCATAAGGAGTAGCTTTCCAACGGACCAAGAAGATCAAGTGGTGGGTGCCTCCATAACCTAATTTTTCATGTTTTTAAGATGGGCCAAGTGAGGCCAACCGATCAATGGTTTGGATCTCACTTGGGACCCTAAGATGTGGCCGATGGCCCATCTTGATCATCAAAATCATTCCATGATGGGGCCATTCTCCATGGACCCCATCATGATGTTTACTTTCCTTGCATTAAAGAGGTCATCTAGACTATCTATTTTTAATGGAGAAAGATCTCCACCGTTGATCTTTGAATTAGTGGACCCACTTGTATTAGGGCCCACTCGATGTACGATTGAATACAAGGGAAGGCTCATAGTGGCGGAGCCCTCCATCACGCGTGTCCCACTCTATCTCTCTCTCTCTCTCTCTCTCTCTCTCTCTCTCTCTCTCTCTTTTCATTTATTTATTTATTTTTGTTGTGTGTGTGTGTGACGTAATGGACATGTGAGCCACTTAGATGGACCCCACCATTAGGTATGTATCGACCCAAGCCATTTAAAAGTGGGGGCCCATCTTATAAGTATTGAACTCACACCATCCATCATGTGGTGGCCCACCTAAATGGGGCCCACCTTGAATATATTGACAGGCACAAAAACGTCCAGCGTCTGGACGTTGCTGGGCTTAAAATGCAAAAGAGCTTGGCCTTTCTAAGTATTTGTAAAGGGCTATTCACATAAGCCCCACCTTGATGTATGTTTCTAATCCATGCCGTCCATCCTCTTTCCTGACTCATTTTAGGCGTTAAGCCAAAAAATGGTGTCGATCCGATATTCAGGCGGGCCATAGCATAGCAAACATCGTCTTTACAGTTAAAAATTGACTAGGGCCCACCTTGAGTCAAAAAAATACCATATATTAGACTCGTTTGGTTTGTATTGAGCCATGCAATCTAATGGCTGGAGTAGATGCATCAGATGCGGACCCCACGCTTGAAAAATCGTAGAAAAATCATTTTCAAAAAAAGAAAATTAAAACCAACAGCAGCATGCTGCTACTGTTGTCAGGCGCAGCAGGCCGCGCTAGCAGCGCTGGCGAGCAGACGGGCAGCAGACCACAGCCCAGCCGTGGGCCCCACCTTGATCTTTATTTGTCATCCAATCCATTCATATACTGGGCCCTCAGCACAGTGGGCCACCCTCCAAAAATCAGGTCCATCCAATGCTCAGTTGGCCCACGTGAGAGGAAACAGTGTGAATTGAACTCTACCATTGAAACCCCTTCTAAGGCCCACGGAAGTTTTGAATCAACCTGATATTCATTTTCCCTGTTCATCCAGGTCTTTGTGACCTTATCAACGGGTTGGATGGCTTATAAACATTATGATGGGTCCCACGTGGTGCCCACAATGATATAAGTGGTTTATTACCATCGTCCGTACGGACGGTGGAGGCCACAGCGATGCATGTGTTTTCCCATACCATCCAGCCATTTCTTGACTGCTGGACAGTCAGTGGACCCTCACCCTTGATGTTTGTATTATATCCAAACCATCCATTCAATTGGTGGTCATATATGTGGACCCCACCATGATGCATATGTTGCATCCAAACCATCCATTCAGTTTATAAACTCATATTATGGCCTGAGTTAAAAATGAGTCAGATCTATGGTGCAAGTAGGGCCCACCTTGGTATGTGTATGGGTCCATATTGACTTAATTGTGGCCACTCATTAAGGCCCACCTTGGTGCACATCTAAGGCCATGGGATTAAGCCCATTTGGCACATGTAATGCCCATGGGATTAAGCCCATTTGGCATATGTAAGGCCCATGAGTTTAGGCCCATTTGACATATATAATGCCCATGGGATCCGACCCATTTAATATATATAGGCCTATGGGAATTAGGCCCATTTGATAAGGCCATAAGATTAAGCCCGTTTGATACATATAAGGCCCAAGTTGTGAGGCCCACTTTGATGTATTTCAAGGCCCATGGATCATGGACTATTGCAATGTACATAAGGCTCATTGGTGAGGTCCATTAACACAGCCCATTTAATGAATGAAAGGCCCATGTGATTCAGCCCATTTGATGTATCTAAGGCCCATGGGTCGAGGCCCAACGGGATGACCTTAGGGTTCATTGCAATGTGTGATTTCCCATGGTTCATGTAATGATATTTATGGCGGGTCGTGCCTAAGGAACAATGTTGGTTTGACGTCCACATTGTAAGTACAATGTTGGTTAAATGTCTGCATTGTAACTCTCCTTAAGGCCCATTGGCAGGCCCATACTTGTTACTATTCATCGCTTTATAATATGCTTACTATAATCCCATGACTCATGCCCATACGCATCATATGTATGCTTGATTTGAGTAGTGACTGATCATAGCATATGCCATTGGACAAACCACTTATGGGACTCCTTATGAGACGGAGTGCCCCACATGATTCCGCAGTACGCGCTGGATTGCTGCATGATTTGACTGTGTGATTCATGCATCTCGTATATGTGTGACCTGATCACTACATGCCCTAGCGATATCAGGGCCGTAACTCCACAGGTACATCGTGGATGGCCGTATCGGATACTGAAAATACTTGGTTCTAGCACTGTGGGCACTTAGGATGTCCTTGGATGAAAGTTCCAGAACCTTTTGGTATCAGGAGATGCTCCAACGTCTAGACCGAGTGGATACACGAGCGCTCAAGTGTTTAATACCAGTAGGCTACGTCTCCCACTGTGTCGTGGTTGATTGGAAGGGGGTGTGGCCTTGTCCGCCTGAGAGAGGGGGCTATAAGCTAGGCTGAGTTTGACTAGCTCGTAAATGAGTCCGCTATCGATGAGCCGGGTAGATATTGGCAGACTACTGGTCCGGAGGATAGTGAGGTCTATTCCGCTTGCTTGACTGTGCAGCTAGGGAGGTGATAGTCACTGCGATGTGTATTAGACCCCGGTGATATCCATAGAGGAACTGTACTGATATGGGTATTTGATGAGTATCGACTTGCTTGGATTACATTTCGCATATGATATTTGGCTATGTAGGCTTTGCATTGCATTGGTATGGCCGATCGCATTCATGTCTCGTATCGCATGACCTTGGTATGGCCGATAGCATTCATGCCTTACATCACATAATGTTAATATGGTTGATTTTATTCATGGACTTACCGCAGGCTTCCGCATTACTCTGATATTATGTACTTGGCGATTGCCTTACGCACACACTTACACCACCCTCTAAGCTTTTGTAAGCTTATGCACGACCGTTGCGTGCAGGTAGCATTGTACAGCAGCAGCGCTGAGGCAGGAGCGTGTATCAGGCCATTTTGGAGTTTTCTTTTGATCGCCTTGTATTTTTCTTTCCTATTGTACTTAAAGTTTTGTTATAGTGGAAATGTGGTGATGTTGTTTTGTGACTTGGTTATTCTTGTGGTTATGCTCTATTATAAAAAAAATTCATTCTGAAAAATCCTCCTTGTAGGATCCCAGGATCGAAATCTGGCATTTTATTGTCAGGAGCTGAGAATCGGGCACTACGGAGGCTGTCGGCACCGGATTCGGCAATCGGGATTCATGTGAATCCGATTTTCAGGTTTGGGGCGTGACAATTAGACATCGAAAATATTGTTACTAAGCATCGAGGCGTCATAGATGTCCTTAAGTGAAAATCCTTAAACCCGATGGTACAAGAGGATGACTCCAACATCGAGACTGAGTGAATATATGAGCGTACGAGGCCCGCATACCAAGAGACTACATCTCTCATTGTGTCATGGTTGGTTGGAAAGAGGTGTGGCCTCACTCGTCCGAGGGTAGGGGGCATTGCTAGGCTAAGTTTGACTAGCTCGTGAATGGGTCCACTATCGACATGCCGGATAGGTATTGACAGACTATTGGCTAGGACGATAGTGAGGTTTCTTATGCTCACTTGGACTGTGTGCCTGGGAAAGGGGCAGTGCCATTTGGAGGGTACTAAACCCTAGTAATTATCCAGAATGAGAACCGTACTGATACTTGATGCTCTAGTGAGGAGTTGCATTGATATTTGGATGAGAATTGGCATGCTTGAGTTACATCTTGCATCATATGGTCTTGATATAGCTGATAACATTCATATCTTGTACCGCATAGCCTTGGTACGCTGATCACAGTCATGTATCCATCAGCATGATTCTGCATTAATTTGACCTTGCATTCTGAGCACGCTCATATTGCGCACACACTTACACCGCCCTCTAAACTTTCTATAAGCTTATACACAATCGATGCGTGCAGGTATCGGCAGGACGCAGCCGTAGCTTTGCCGCAGTTGGAGTGTGCAATCAAGTTTCAGAGTTTCCGTTATTATCATTATCTTATATTTCCCTTCATACGCATTGTATTCAAAGTTTTTTATCATAGTGGATTTTGTGATGATGTTCTTGTGGTTATTGTTTATGGGTTATGCTTTTGGTTATGCTCATTACAAATCAAAATCATGTTAAAAATTCTCCTTGTAGCATCCCAGGATTGGAACCTAGTGTATCAGTGCCGGGAGCTGAGAATGAGATACTATGGAGGCTGTTAGCATCGGATTCGGTGATCGAGAATTTTATGAGCCCTGTTTCCGAGTTTAGGGCGTGATAGTATAACAGCTTCACAATCACGGGGATCTTTTTCTCAGAGAGATGGTTTGAATTAGCTTGGAATGAATGAAAAAAATCTGAGAAAAGAGCTTTATTTATAGGCTGAAAAATAGTTCCCTCGATTGGTCTAAGGTCAACCTTGACTTGTCCTCGGGGCAACCAAATTTTAAAAATTCTGGCACGATCGGATAAAACTGACCCTCGACTAATCAAGCGGCCTGCTCGATTAGTCGAGTTGGGCTCAAAATAGTTGCTGGAGTTCGAGTTGAGCCCTGCTCAACTGGTCGAGCCAGTCTCCACGACCGATCGAGTAGGGTACTTAATTGGTCGTGACCCTACCAGAAAAAATCTAAAAAATTTGAATTAAAACTTAGACTGGTCGAGAATAACCCTGGACTGCTCGAGCCAATCCATGGACTAGTCGAACATTGACTAGGACTTCTCGAAGAAAAGCTTATAGAAAGCACAGTGACTCATTTAAAATATGTAATACGAATGACCTAAACCTAAGGTCTTTCTAGGGTCATTTATACCTCAAATGTTGAATATTGAACTTGTCACTTCGGTAGATCCGGTAGATCTTCTTCTTAAAGAATTTGCGGCTTGATCTTGTGTACTTGAAACCTTGAACGTTTTCTAGACCATGAAGAGTACTTGAACTTGATCTTAAACTTAAAGTAGCACTCAACCTTGGTCTTGAACTTGATCATGTACTTGAGCTTGGTCTTTGAACTTGAATATGAACTTTAACTTAACCTTTGAGCTTGATGAAGTACTTGAAGTTGATGTAGGACTTGAAGGTGAATTTTTCATCACTTGAAGAAGTCCATCATTCCTAAGTGGTTTGTCACTACAAAATTTGACAATACAGGGTGCTAGACATATAATATAGCACTTACAATCTCCCCCTTTGTCAAATTTGTGACAAAACAACTTAGAAGATTTCACAAAAATGCATAACACATCTTCATAACATGATACTCTTGCAACAAGAATACTCCCCCTCAATCTATTCTTCTTGCTGCCCCACAATCTGAGCTTGGTGACTTGTAGAATACATGTATTAAACAAATACATGTATATCCAAACAAAAATGCAACTCTACACACCATACACAGCCACGAACCTTACAAAATTCTCCCACCTTTTGTCATAACATGACAAAGGAAGATAAGTAATTGAACACAAATATGGTAGTGATTATGATAAATAACAGAGAGTAGTAGATAAAGAGGTAAAGTTAAGAGCATGATTCAACAAAGTATCAACATCAGTAAGTTATAGATAACAAGCCCAAAAAGCTAAAGTTAAAGTTAAACATTAATACATGCCCAAAATATCAAGTAAAACTAGTCTTATCCAGATGAAGAAGGAGGTGGAATGGATGGATTAATCTGATGCAATCCCTTAGTTATGCATCGAAAGTACTTACGCATATATTTCATTTGACTATCCTGGAATTATTTCAATGCATCTACTTTCTCCTCCAATGAGCGAAGATGCTCATCATACTCAGGTGGCTGATAATTAGGATCAGCCTCAAAATCATCTGATTCTAACTCATCAAAAATATCTTCCATCATGGTCTCGATTGGTAATGCATCATCTTCTTCAACTTCCTTAGCTTCCCCATCCCTTTGACCTAGATTGAGTTTCAAGTTCATCTTGTTTATGTTTGAATTATTGAATGGAAAAAGCAAAATCAGATCCTCACCAGGCGGCATGACCACATTGCAGTGCAAAGATAGGGTGGTCATCAAATAGGCAAATGGAATATAGTTGTGGCCCGAGTGAAGACGAAATTGAATAATAATGTAATAGATCAAAGAGGGAAGACACACAGAAATACCCGTTACAACGGAGTGAATAATACAAACCATAAATGATGTCAACTCAGCTTTGTTGTCGAATCGGGATAGACATTTGAAATAAAAATGTGATGCACCACCCTATATTTGGGCAACATTTGGTTGGCCTGGAGAGCATTTTCGGCACTCCATTCTAAGTCCATGTTACAAAATTTGCAGGTTAGTGTCCATTTTTCCAACTCAATCATCCTTTCGGTTAGGGTCAGAATCGGAATGCCATCATCATTTACATTAACATTAAGTAAACTTGAAATTAAGTAATGATCGACTTTGAAAGAACCTTCTCTAAAGACAATTGTGAAGGTCAATTCATCAAGTGATATATCGTTAATGCAAGTGTACATTCCTTGAGCAATGGAACGGTATGCCGGTCCGCCCCAATTCAATATGTTCTCCCATCCTAGAGCAGTAAGGAGGGGAAGAATCTAAAATTGAGCAACATGATTGAAATTGATAGACCGCTCAATAATAACCTCATAAGTACAAAAATCTTGCACATATTTGGGATCTTCTTCGGGTGGACAAAGGGTTCGCACCCTAAGAGGTGTGGCTTGAGTAGCTTTCTTCTTCGTTCTTCCTTCCATATTAAGAATAAAAGAAAGAAATGCAATAAAGGAGGTAAGGGTTTCAAACCTAATAGATTTTTAACAAGAAAGCCTTAGGAATCACAAGGAAAGATCAAATAAATTCAAGAATCAAGCAATGTAAGACTCAAGGAACCCAAATATGCAAGGAAATAAAAAATGGAGCACTTATCAAGAACTATTCAAAGATGGGTTCGATGAGTCAGAGAAAGGGCCAATGAGGAAGATGAAAAAAATGGTGAAAAAAGAATTTTTATCACTCATAAAGGGCCTCCAATCGCGTAACTCGATCGGTCGAGTACATGCTCGACCCGTCGAGCCACAACTGGTCGAGTAAGTGCTCGACCAATCGTGCAACCTCTATATATATATTGATTCAATTTTATTCAAAATTATTTGCATAAAATATATAAAATAAAGTATGCAAACATGATAAATTCAATTCGAATTACACATACCAATATCCATTTTTAATTTAGAAAACCTATTCCTGTCAAGTGGTTTAGTAAATATGTCCACAAGCTGATTTTCCATTTGAACATATTCTAATGAAATGATTTCTCTTCTACTAATTCCCGAATCTAGTGATACCGAATGTCAATATATTTGGTACGAGAATGTTGGATGAGATTTTTAGAAATATTAATTTCGTTAGAGTTATATCAATACAATATCATTTTATCTTACGCAATACCATAATCATTGAGCATTCTTTTCATCCACACAAGCTGGGTATAGGCATTTCCAGCTGCAATGTATTCAGCCTCAGCTGTGGATAATGATAACAAAACTCTATTTCTTGTTATGCTAGGAAACTAAACAATTCTCAACATAAAAACATCCACTGCTGGTAGATTTTCTATCATCTATGTTTCTAACCTAGTCAACATCCGTATATCCAGTTAATAGAACATTAATATCATGCGGATATAGAGGCCAAGATTATCCGTACTTGCGATATATCTAATTATACACTTGACAACAATAAGATGAGATTCTTTAGGATTTGATTGATATCTAACACAGATACCTACACTGAATGCTATATCAGGTCGGCTTGTGGTTAAGTATAACAAATTGTCAATCATACTATGATATAACCGTGGATCTACACTTTTACCTGTTGCATCCTTAGAAAGCTTAAGAGTCATACTCATAGGAGTATCAAATTTTTAACCACTCACAAATCTAAATTTCTTAACCAGGTTTAAAGCATACTTTGTTTGAGAAATGAAAATATCGTCTTCTAATTATTTAACTTGTAAACCAAGAAAGCAGTTCAATTCTCCCACTACACTCATTTCGAACTTAGATTTCATCAACTCTGCAAACTCAATGGACATGTTAGAGCAAGTAGAACCATAGATAATATCATCAACGTAGATCTATACTATTAGTATGTGTTCATTGTATTTTTTAATAAAAAGAGTTTCATCAACACTCTCCATAAAAAAATTATGACTTAGTAGGAACTTAGTCAATTTCTTATACCATGCCCTAGGAGCTTGTTTTAAACCATAAAGTGTCTTTTTAAGCTAATACACATGATTAGAGTGTTTAAGGTCTTTAAAACCCTTATGTTGTTCAACATGAACCTCTTTATGTAGATTACCATTAAGAAATGCACTTTTAACATCCATTTGATAGATCTTAAACATTTTGAAGCATGCAATGGATATGAATAATCTGATGGATTTAAGACGGGCTACTAGGGCAAAGGTTTCATCAAAATCGACTCCTTCTATCTGAGTGTACCATTGTACTACCAGTCTAGCCTTGTTTCTTATTATATTCCCTAACTCATCAGATTTATTTTTGAAAATATACTTGGTTCCAATTATATGTTTATTAGTTGGTCGTGGAACCAAATACCACAAATCATTCCTGATAAATTGATTCAGTTAATCTTGCATGACAACTATCCAATTTTCATTAGTTAGTGCCTCTTTTACGTTGACTGGTTCGATTTGGGAAGTAAAACACACATAATTACATATGTTTTCCAGTTGTTTTCAAGTACGCACACCAGTGAGAGGGTTACCTAGAATTTGATTAGTAGAATGATCTTTAACTAATCGTAGTTTAGTGTTGATTTGATAAGATGAAGAGTAAGGTTTATCAAATACAGTGACTTCATTATCTTCTGAGCTAGATGTTGGAGTGTTCAGGTGATCATCAATTACAACATTTATAAATTCTTGAATAACACCAGTCCTCTTATTAAGAACTTGGTGTGCTCGACTATTCAAAGCATAACCTAAGAATATCCCTTCATCACTCTTAGTGTCGAACTTTCCTAAATTCTCCCAGTCTCGTAAACTATATAGCACTTACTTCTAAAAATTTGAAAGTATTTAACTATGGGTTTCTTATTAAACCACAATTCATAAGCCATTTATCTTTTGATTTTTGAATGTAAACACGATTTATAATATAACATGCAGTATTAACAGCTTTAGCCCATAATTTTTTAGGTAACTTCATGCTATTTAACATTACATTGGTCATCTCTTGTAGCACTCTATTCTTCCTTTCAACAATCCCATTTTGTTGAAGCGTCATAGGAGTAGAAAACTCGTGCGATATACCATGATCACTATAGAACTTCTCAAAATTGCTATTTTTGAATTCCGATACATGATCACTTCGGATCTTAACAATATTCATTTCTTTTTTGGTCTGAATATGCTTAAGTATTTTTTTTACTTCATCGAGAGTTTCGGAATTTTCTTTTATGAATGCTACTTAAGTAAATATAATAAGTCGTCTACAATTACCAAGAAATGCTTCTTACCACCTCTACTCTCCGTTCTGGTTGGTCCAACAAGATCCATATGGAGAAGTTCAAGAGATTTTGATGTGGTAGAGGAGTTCACTTTCTTTTGACTACTCCTTATTTATTTTCCAATATGACATGTGCTACATATCTTATCCATTTTCTTCAATTTGGGTAGACCTCTAATAAGATCGGCTTTGCTCAAACTATATAAATTTTGGTAGTTCACATGTCCAAGAGGAGAAAGAGCAAGGGCGAAAGCCTTAACGACACCTTCCTTCTTCGATATTTGATTTTTTTTTTTTTTTTTTTTTTTTTTATAGATATAAATATGTGTAGCTAATCTTTTAGCTAAGGCTAAGGGTGAAGCTTTTAATTAGTTTATGATATTTTAGTTTATTTGATTCAACGTTATAGTTTGAATGATGATATTAGATTGAATGAATTTGAATTCTACTTTATAAGCTTGTGAGTTATTTATTCACTGATTTGTTGTGAATACTGGGTAAATCCTATTTGTAATTAATTAACTTGATTAGAGAATGTATTGATCTGTAAAATTCATTAATCTATTATAGACTCTGGCACAATAGATCCTTTTATTCTCTACGATCATTTATGGAGTGCTTCATGAGAGAATCATTCAATTGAATTCATATATTATTTGTATGTTCTAAATGGATTAACTGATTGATCTTTAAATTGGAATGAATCTTCATTCAATTCCAATTGAGTTATCGAAGTTGAATTGCTAAGTTATGCATTGTAGATTAATTAAAAGTCGATACATGGATCCTTAGGTGGTTTTAATTACTGTTTTTACCCTAAAACACTTTTGTAGATTCTTAATTTTAGAAGTAGATTAGTCTTAGTATGTTCTTAACCACATAACTGTCCCTATGTATTGACCTCAATCTCACCATGTATATGCTACTGTGGATCCCTACACTTGGGGTTACCCATAACAACATTTAGTAATGCCACCTCATACAATCTTACCTAAATGGAAAACTTTTCATAAATGATTGGTGCTTTCATGGCAACTACTATGTTTTGAGAAGTGAATTTCTCCAAGATTAGAAGGAAGTCAAAGGGTGTAATGAGGAATTTGAGTCCGTTTGGTATACAAATTGATCCCATAACCTTCGAGGATCCAATGTCAACATGAAAATCTAATATACTTGACGCCTCCTGATCTATAAAAGGAATAAACGACAAAGAGCTTAAGGCATCAACTGAGCCATCACATACAACATCTCACAATGCAATATTGTCTTACCCCATTTTAACCTTTAAATCCCTCCACTTCTATTGAACCTCGTTGCAGAACGTCTAGAGTTTAGAGTTGTTTAAATCGCAATTGTCCAGCACCTTTGTTGTAGTACACTTAGGAGCAATGTAAATATCCATGACCTACCATTGTCAGATCCTGATCGATCGAGTCCATACGTGGAAGATCATCCCGGTCATATCCTATTAAACATCTGCCTCGATTGTTTGTCTATATAGGCGTCACATGTATTTATTTTTTATTTTATTTCTCTACTTATTTTATGATCTTGCTGTTTGTATTGGATTTCATCATAAATCAATAAAATTAATGATTAGCTTTTATTTTAGTTCTTTTCATCCGTTATTGCATCATTGAGAAATCCAAAGCCCGCGATCATTGTTGAAAGAAAAGTCCTTAAGTTAAAAAGAACTCATTTAAAAGGACTAACAATCCCCTTCTAAATTGCGTAATCGCTACACATTAGTGGTTGGATAATCAGGTCAATCTTCACAGATCCAATCTTATGACTAATGTGGTGCTTAGGGTCACAAGCGTTCAATCAAATTTGACTAAGTGTGCCTTTAGTATACTCAACATTATCCTAATAACATATGTTTGACCAAATTTATGCCATTCATTAACACTCATGGCCTTGTGTTCAATTGAACTACAACAAGTGGTTTTGAAATCCATTAAAAAAAAAAAAAAAACTACATCATATAATGGCTCAATAATTTTATTTATGCATGAGAAAGTCTAATTTCATATTTATATATTGTGGACGTAAACAATGATTATATACATATTAATTTATCTGCTATGTCAAATGAATCATGTATATATAAATTCATAAAATAAAGTACCATGTGAGAAAGGTTTGTATGATAAAAATGGTTAGTTTTTATTTATTAGTTCCTTTATCAAGGGTTGGATGGTTAATTTAATTTAATTTATTAAGCTCATTATTCAAGATTCATCGGCTATTTTAGAGACACCGCGTGTCCAAAACTTTAGACCATCTATGTCCTCTCTTCTCTTACGTTCCATAAACCTTTTACGTTACATTTCCAATGCTTCAAGCATGATGCCTACTGATATATGTATGCCTCGTGAACATTGTGTACGTGATATAAGGGACAACCATGAGTATCATGCAATTCATTTCCGTTCAAACTGGTGGGCCTGCGTATGACTCAAAAATTTAGATGAACGGTCGACCGGAAAAATAGCCATTGATCATGGTTAGCGGAAGTGGATTTGGCTGGTCTACCACACACCAGCAACCTGCCTGGTGTAGGTACCTGTTGTGCGAAGACGAGCGCTGACGCTCCTCGAGCTTTGAGTTCCACCAACGGGTCAAATGAGATCAAAGTTACATGGTCCCACGATGATGTATTTATCATATCTACACCGTTCATCAATTTGACGAGATGATTTTAATTATTGATCCCAAAGATGAGTAATTTCCCAGGCTCAAGTGGACCACACAATAAAACATTCATAGGGCCCACCGTAACCTTTACTCACCATCCAATCTGTTCATAAGGTCATAGACCTGGGCGAAGACGAAAAAAATAAATAAATAGCATATTGATCCAAAATTTCTGTGACCCCAAAAAAGATTCCAATGGCAGGCGTTCAATCCTCCACTACCTTTTACAGTGTGGTCCACTTGATATGTATATGTCTTATTTTTAGGCTCAAGCCAAACGACGAACTCAGCAGGTGAAAGGACCGTTTGGATATAATTAATACCTCATGATGGGACCCACAGAACTTGGTGACGTCAACACATAGCGACGGCGGTGTGTGGTACGCCAGCCAATCCCCTGGTTATCACTGTTTGCTCAGTGCAATTTCTAGTCAATGTCATGACGACAAACAATTCCAACCATACAGTGGTGCAGGCTACGTGTACGGTTGGCATGCGTACGACTAGGCCATGATTTTGACCTTTTGCTCCGAAATGAAAGTCGCGGCAGAGTATGATATGGAGTGGTGGGCCCATCTCATGACTGCCATTTGATATAGAGTCTGATAGAGAGTGGTGGGCCATTATCCTTGATGAAACATCACATACATCGGGCGAGTATGATAAGGAGTGGTGGGCCCATCTCATGAATGCCATTTGATCGGGAAACGGATTCGATGGTGACCCATGTTTGTGTTTTGCCCATGCTAATCACCACCAGTTTGCTCATTTAAGGACATGAGTCCGAAAAAAAAAAAAACAGATCTAAAGTTCAAATGGACAACATGAAACAGTGTGATTGAACGCCCACGGTTAAAAACTTCGTGGGTCCAAAAAAGTTTTGGATTAAGCTGATATTTGTGTTTTCCCTTCATCCAGGTATGTATGACCTTATCAATAGGTTTGATGGCAAATAAACATTAAAGTGGGCCGTAGGAAGCTTTCAACGGTGAGCGTTATTTTTCCCACTGTTTCTTTTGGTGTGTTTCACTTGAGCTTTGGATCTGCTTAGTTTTAGGAATTATACCTAAAATGATCCAGCAAAACAGATAGATGGCACGGATATATATCTTAAATATCAAGGTGGGCCCCACAGCGCCCAACAGAGTGAGTATAAATGTGGAATCGCGCCACCTGTGCGTGCATTGTCCGTGATCTTGGACAGACATCCATCTTCCACATATGTGGGCCCACCTTAAGCAATGGTAACCATCAAACATTTGCACTCTTTATTGGAAGATCCTAACCATTTAATCCATACCTTCCAAATAAATGATTAAAACTGAATGGTCCCAGTGGTTCAACGCTAAGATAATTCCACATGTACAGTGCTGGTTAATCTATGATCGTTTGGATGAGAATTTTAAGGCTCCATGGCTGGAGATATCAGATCAATTGTTTCGATCTCAAAAACTTAGGTCCCGCTTGTTAGAACTGAAAACCTGAGCACATATGGAGATGGTGTCGAGCATCACCAAAGGATTTTTGGCAAGTGAAGACGTTACCGTGGGACGAGGATTGCATCCTACCCCCGGCCCGTCTCCAGCTGGGAACGGGCAACAGCTTTGAGTGGCCACCGTGACGTATGCGTCTTATCCACACCGTCCATACATTTTTTGGTATCATTTTAGTATATAATCCAAAAAACTAGTCATATCCAAGGCTCTTGTGGACCATACCACATGAAGAAGCGGAAATAGTGATTCTCACCATTGAAAATTTTCTAGGCCCACCGTGATTTTTATTTGCCATCCAACTTATTCATAAAGTTACGTGGATCTGGATAATGAGAAAAAACATATATCAGCTCCATCCAAAACTTCTGTAGCCTCCAATCAGTTTTCAACGCTAAGAGTATAATCACCATTGTGTAGTCCACTTAAGCCTTGAATCTGTCTCATTTTTAAGTTTATATCCCAACGTGATTCGAAAAAAAATGGATGGACCGTGTGGATGAGACCCAAACATGACGGTGACCACTCGAAGCTGCTGCCCGTTCCGTGTAGGACGCAATTGGCGTCCCGTACTGTGGCCTGTGGGGACGTGGATTGGTCAGTCACCCTGCAACGGTACCATGTGGCCCACCATGATGCATGTGTTTCATTTACGCTGTTCATCCACCGTTAAAAACTTCTGGAGGGTTATAAAAGTTTCTGATGAAACTAATATTTGTATTTTTCCCTTCATCCAAGTCCTTATGATCCAATCAGCAGGTTGGATGTTAAATAAACATTACAGTGAGCCTATGAGGTTTTTTAACGGTGGGTATTCAATCACTACTGTTTTCCTGTAATGTGGTCCACCTGAGATTTAGGAATACCTTTTATATATATATATATATATATATATATATATATATATATATATATATATCAAACTCTAAAACAATCTGAGCAAATAAATGGACGGCGTGGATAAACACATATATCATGGTGGGGCCACCTAGTACTGACTACCGGCCACCTGACTAGTAGCAGCGTAGCTAGCCAAACCGCATCGGTGACCGTGGAGCTGTTAAAACTGAAAAGCAGAGCCATTTCTCCAAAGGACACGTGGCAGGTTATAAGTGGGTTGGGGCCACATTAATTAAGTATACTTTCACTGAACTAATTTATGTTACCAGGGAAGGGCGGCATCCCATAAATCTTTCCAGCCATCAAGTCGGCCATTACACTGATCGGATTCGGTAGTCAACTCTCCAGTACGGATGTTGGTGATGGAAAAGCTGTGGACCTGTGTATGTATTTTATCCGCACCATTCATCAATTTAATAGTTATTTTAAGGCATGAGCTGAATCAGACCCAAAGGTCAAGTGGACCACACCACAGGAAATAGTGTTGATTGAATGCCTACCACTAAAAGCTTTCAGGGCCCACTGTAATTTTTTAATTTATTATTATTGTTATTATTTTTGCATCCCACCAGTTGATTAGATCACAAACCTGGCTGGAGGGAAAGTGCAAATGTTGGCTTGATCCAAAACTTTTGTGCAAGTTTTTAATGGTGGGAATTCAATCACTGCTATTTCCTGTGGTGTGACCTACCTGAGATTTAGACCGGCTTCATTTTGCACCAAATGAGTGGAAAAAAAAAAAAAAAAGGATGGACAGAGTCGATGAAACATATATATCATGATAGCACCACCCAGAGGTGGATTAGGTAAGACCCCGGCCACACCCAGGCCAGTGGGACCCTTACCATAGGGCCCACCTTGATGTATCTATCCTGTATGCAGGCCGTACGTGCGTTTTTCCATATCATTTTAAAGCAATAAAAAACTCGTAAAAGATTCAAAACTCAAGTGGACCATAATCTAGTAAATAGCAATGATTAATTACCCGATTATTAAAAACTTCTTAGGGAGCACCAAATGTTTTTATAGTGTTTATTTTCCATTCAATCCGTTGATAAGGTCACATGACCCTGGATGAAGGGAAAAAACAAATAACAGTTTGATCGGAAACTTTTATCTCCCATTAATGGTCAATCACCACTATTTCCTATGGTATGGTCCACCTGATAATTAGTTTTGCTTCATTTTCGAGATCTTACAGTAAAATGTGAAAATTCACTTGTGGCATGATAAAATTATCATGGTTACATGTGTGGAAGCTTGACGGAATTAAGGAATGAAGACTATGTTGTAAAAAGTTAAGTGATTAGAATTAAGTAAAATTTTTATCTTTTTAAATCACGGTTACCTACTCAACCTAATATGCAAATTAAGCTAAGCAAGGTAATTAACTTTAAGGCTTTCAAGCCAAGAAAGGTTTCAATTATATAGACTATAAATGATATACCAATTAAGCAACGAGTTTATAACATGATAGTGTACATGTGTGTATGAGATATACTAACTATCAAGTTCTACCATTCATCTAATCATACATATAAATAATTAAACATTCAATTACATAAACATAATTAAACTAGTGCACAAATGACAATCTCAAATACAATCATGTATAGTGGTTCGGTTTCCCTACTCCACTCCTGTCGAACGCACTGAACCCATGAGTGTATTGGATTTTACTATCGGAGGTTTTAAATCAGGTTAACTTCTAACCTTTACAATCCTATATAAGGAAGGGCTCCCATAAAAGACTTTATGTGGTTTTCTATAGGCTCACCACAAACATATGTCCTACACAAGAACCTACTGATGTACACTCCTGTCGGTGGCTTCCTCAAGAGACTTTAGTTGATTTTTCGTAGGCTAATCAACAACTACAATCCTAGTTCAGGGACTTGCGTTTACTTCCGTTGGAGGCTTCCACGAAGACTAGCACGTGTACACTTGTTTTTGGTGGTCTAGGCAAGGAGTTGATTTATGTCATATACAAGACCCAATGTCCTACATAAGAACCTAGGTTTAGTCCCTACATAAGAGCTAAAACCCTACACAAGAACCTAAATTTAGGCCCTACACAAAAGCCATTGTCCTATATAAGAACCTAGCCAAGTTTGAGTTATAAACTCTTATCCTCAATCTTATATAAGGAAAGATAATATACATACTCTTATAATTAACAACTTATCAGATTGAGCCCTTTTTTAGTCCTTCTTGGGTAGCTTGATCGATGCTCTCCTATGGTTTAATCAACTCCATTTTGCTCTCCCGATCACGATGTCGATGCTTTGCCAAGGCTCCATCTCTAAGATCAAACACCTTGGATGTAATGCTCATTTGAAGTGAGCAAGGTAATGAGAGGTTGGTTGAATCTCTTACAACTAATGGAAAGTTGTATTTCCTAGGAGATTTACCTAGATGGGTCTTATAGAGATTTTACACAATGGTATGCTTATAAAGGTTGACTTTAATCTCTTCAAAATGAAGGAATTCAAGCATATTTTTAAGATGGAGGTTGGAATCCTCATAATAGTATTAATCTCAAGGAAGATGAATTAAAACTCTTCAGTTTAGAGAGTTAGATGAGGGATATGATCACAGAATCTTTTAAGATTCTATTGCACCAAAAACTCATCAAAATGCCCAAAAACTGAATGTTCTTTATAAGAAGTTCAAATTCCAATAGTAAAAAAAGGGCAATAACGGCTTTGTCGATGCCATCAAAAGGTCTTCAATGTCATCGAAGCGACCTTTGATGCTATCGAAGGGTACCTCGATGTCATAAAAAAAATCAGATAATATGATATATTTCTTACTGGACATATCAGAGTTACCTTTCGATGCCATCGAGAAAATCAGATAAAATGTTCATTTCTTGCTGGACATTTTTGACTTTCTGTTCGATGTCATCGAATGGTCTTTGATGTCATCGATGTATTGAATGAGACCTCGATGCCATCGAGAAAATCAGATAAAATATGAATTTCTTACTAGACATACTTAAATTCCCTTCGAAGCCATCGAGGGGATCTTCGATGCCATCAAAGAACTGCCGAGGTCTACTTGATGGGATCAAACACCACTCGAAGTCTGCTATTTTGGGCGTATGTTTTTACAGCAGCTTCGCACCTCTTCTTGATGCTCTTGTACTCTTGTGTCTTCGTTCTTGAGCTTTCAAAGACTCAATTGACTACATGACACAAGGACTCAAGTGATTGACAAACAAGATGTATAAATCAGTGCATTAACAATCTCTTCCTTTGTCAATTACATGACAAAAACCTAGCCTAGACTATGTTATAGTTCATACCAATGACACATCAAAACAACTCAAATATTATATGTCAAATATAAATGATTTACAACTCGATACACTAAAACACGTAACACTTGCATTGCTCCCTCATAATTACTCCTCCTATCTCATTAATCCTTGCAATAACAAACAAACCATGCAAGACAGAACTCATTGTTTTGGTGGAACTTGATCTTTCTCTCCATTTTTGTCAGTATTTGATGAAGAGTTAGTTTTAATAAATATACTAATAAAAATATATATGAAACAACTCTATAAGTCATTGATTTACCAATTATGAGGCACATAATAACAAGAGTTAAATGGTGCATATTATCATTAAAAACATTTAGCATGCTAATTATGGTCATTCAAAATATATACCAATTACATTGGGAATGACCAATGATAGCCTAAGCTAAAAGACATGTGATATTTAAAGTTTGGAAACTTTAAAGCTTAAACTATCAATGCAAATGATGCTTAATCCTCAGTTTTACCAATATGCACAATATGAGGCTAAATCCTCTGATATTTCAATTAGGCTAATAGATGAAGCTAAAATCCTCAGATTTAAATATATAGTACTAAGGTAATGCTAAAATCCTCAAATTTACTATTAGGCTCATAAATCAGACTTAATCCTCTGACTTAACAATCCATCCCAAATGGACCTTCTAAGGTCACCTACTTGAGGTGTTATGGTCTCCGTATCATCTTATAATGCTCTCATAGCCTTGACTTTAGATATTGTTTTGCTAGGGCAATTGGGGGCAAGATGTCCATAACCCTTACAATTGTAACATTGGACTTGCTTAGGTGCTTTGATAGATTTACCTTTGTGCGTACCATCTTGTCCTTCTTGTCATAACTATTCCCTCTACTAAACTTGAGCAATTTCTTAAGCTTTTTAGACAATTTCTAATATTCATCCTCATCTTCACTATCACATTCAGATTTTATTTCTTTATGTTTATTTAAATGCCTATGAGATGTTTTAAGGATGGGTAATTTTTTTCTACTAGGTACGGTTTTAAAATGTAGTTCGAATGTTTGTAGGAAACCTAAGAGTTCTTCTACTTGCATTTCATCTAAATTCTTATACTCTTCTATTGAGATTATTTTATGAGTGAACCTATCTGGTAGGGATTGAAGTATTTTCCTATATATATACCCTTCCAGATTCCTCTTTCCTAAATCGTACATGGAATTGCAAATATCATTTAGTTTAGAGTAGAATTCCATGAAAGTTTTAGGCTCTTCCATTTTAATTTTTTCGAAATGGATCATTAAGAGCTGAAGCTTTGATATCTTTACTGTGCAGGTTCCATCGTGGGAAACTTTCAATACATCCCACGCTTCCTTCTTAGTTTCACATGTGTAAATAAGTTTAAATTTATTGGAGGAAATTGCATAGTAAATAACGTTGAGAGCTTTGACATTATAGGCATACCGCACTTTCTCATCAACACTCCATTTGAATTTATTTTAAAGAGCACTAATGGTTTTACCATCGACCATGACATGTTCCATGGGCGCATTTTCCATCCTTGTTCAATAAGAGCCCAAACCATAAGGTTAATGGATCTTAGAAAGACCCTCATCATTGCCTTCCAATAGGCATAGTGTGAGACCCGTATCCTAGCCTGTATTGCTCCGTAGACTTCCGCGGTCCTCCCGGTCGAATTCCGGTGACCCGCGATCTGTTATTGCCAGTTATGCATAACCTTGAGTCGTGTCCCGTATTATAGAGTCGACTCAACCCGAAACTTGTACCCTAGCGACCGCGCTGTTGCCAAGTCTCGCGTGCCAAAGCGATACTCAGGCCAAGAGATGTGGGCTCGCGTTCAATTCGAGGAAAATGCCGCGTATTTACAATTTCAAGAGAATTTCTACCCAATGTCACATCAATTAATTAATCAAGGGTCAAGTACATGTCAAGTATACATCACTACACACCCCATCCCCAAGCAATCCCAAAGTCAAAGCAACCCATCCCTTACATATCAAGTATACATCACCCATCACTCACCATCCCTCTTTGTAACACCCCGAAAATCGGGGGTCGAGCATAGACTCCACTCCCGAGTTCCAGAACATCACTTATGCAACATTTTCAATGATGGATAAATGTCGGTTGTCATAGTACATGAAACATGAAGTGGATTAAGCCAAAACAGCATATCATACTCCAAAGACAGTTAAATTAACAAGTGGAAGAATGTGATAGATATATAGAATATATGAACTAATGTAGGTCTCCAGAGTGTGAACATGTTACCAGGTTAACCAAATACATGTATACTCCAAAATAAAAAGAAAGAATATACATGAGTGTGTAAATAAAAGGGAAAATACTAAGTGTATTGACATCTAATTAGTAACCCTGTAAACCCGTCGATTAGAACCAGCATATAGGAGAAATCTTCCTCATCATCAAACAAGTCCGGTTCCGCTTCACAAGTAGCATCATCATCTGCAACTAAAACAGGAACTGGTTGGTGTGCACGACACCGTCCCGTAACGTGGGAGTGAGTGATCAACTCAGTGAAATCATAGATCAAAGACTAGCATGTTATCAAATCAATCACGTGATAATAGTAAAGCAGGTAATCAAACATTCCTAGATACTGTTGTTAATGTAAGCATGAAATGACATGATGGATGCCCTCACAGACATTCTCCCTCATACGGCACCATCTTATGCCCGGGGCATGCTTTCTTCCCACAGTGCTCCACATCTTCTAGGCACATGTAGTGCGATGTGGATATGATTATCAGGTTCTTATTAGTCCTTTTCATACAACAGGATTGGAAAACTAGGGTACTTTGCTTATATCAATCTCAACACGGATCCTGTCTAGGGTCGTCACTCCTAGTAATCTCATACGATGTTATATTTGTAGGTCGCTGCAAGGGTTGCCAGGGCTGTTGCACGCACTCATTGCTCCTCTCCCCCATCACCTTATCAATACAGGCCTAATGTGCTCTTGTCGCTACGGAAGGGTCGTCGCTTCCCGTAGACTCAGAATACGCTCGAGGTCACTACAAAGGGCTCGTCACCAATCAGTGCAGGTCGACAGCTCGAATGTAGTGTCCCATACCACCACAATCGGCTCACGAGTCAAATGTGCTCACTGGTCACTACGGGAAGGTTTCTGGCCCCAGCGTAGGCCGACAGCTTGACCACGGTTTCCCATACCACTATGCCCTGCTCATGAGTCTTTATGGATCAAGGTACCATGGTTTATAGGGTTTTCAATGGCAAGTTCAGTATCCTAGGTTCAAGCAGTTATGACTCATACAAGGTGAACATACAATGGCCAGTCGGGTTACTTGACGGGCTCGACTAGTAGGAGCACACGTTGAATCGATCGGCATGAAGTGCACAAGCACTTCGTGTGGCCTAACCAATGCCGACGACTCTAGTATGACTCGGGTTCGTCATACACATCCTTCGTGGCAAATAGAATCCAACCATGAATACAAAATCTGTTACCGACTGCCTGGACTAGAGTATAGCCCCAAGCACATGAAACGTGAATCAGTAATCATATGAGATAGACATAATTGAAATAAAAAGAGATTCAAGCATGTTAGCAACATGTTATAAGATACAACGTATGCAATTTAACCATATACAAGCATTTCATATATATAAGGTAATCAATTCAAATAAACATTTATACAAACACTTAGACTACACAACTCCAACGTACTTGACGTATGTTGATTTCAACATGTAATATGACAGATCCTTATATCAAGAAGATGTCTAATACACAACAATCATGTTCTTACATTCAAAACATATGGCAAGCATAAATCATATTGATTTAGGCATTTCCACAAACACTTAGTCTATACACATTAGTCTACATAGCATATGTCGGCCAATATGTACATTAGGGCGAATCTCTTCGCTAAACAGATCATACATCCATAACTAGTACAAATACACAGCAAATACTCATGGCAATCATATCGCCAAAATACGTATGTATACAGTATTTCCTACAAATACCTAAAATACCTTAAATCTCAAATTCACCGTACGTATATGAAATGAAAAACGGACAGCATGTTCTACATGTCAAATGGCGTTCTCGTCGATAATCTACTATTAAACGACATTGAAAGCTTTGAAATCAGTTAATCTAAGCGTCTAAAATCCTCACCTTTCGCCTTAGACGTGTATCGATTCGAATATAACGTCTATGTTCGTCAACGGTGTTATGGCGACCTAGTGCACAAGATACATAAGCTATTTCGATATTTGAATCGAAAGAATCCTTAAAACAGCTATAGGTTAGGGTTTTCTTACCTACAACGAAGTTAAAATCGCCAGAATAGTGATGCAGGTGGGTGGCTTTGGCACGTGGAGCAGCATGGAAGAATCCCTGGAGAAATCACCAGCTTCTCCCTCACTTTTTCTCTCTTTTCTCTCCTCTCTCCTAGGGTTTTCCCCAAATTCATATGGGTTAGAAGGCTAAGGGTTTAAGCCCCTTTTATAAGCCCAAACATGATCAAAATAGACTCCAAGTCAAGATATACTTGGGTTATAGCCAAATCGAAATTTTTCGATCCAAAAGAGCATTTCGGGAGGTCCCTTGGCCGAACGCGGTCGGACTTAAGCTCATGTATATCGGATCCTGCTCACACCAAGTTTTCAAACGGGTAGAGTTCCCAGATCGCACGTGGCGGTCTAGTTTCAGTTCAGCGGTCATGGAGTCTCGATCGAGGATTCCAAGTACACTGACCTGAGTGAGAAATGTTCCCTGATCTGAGGGTGTATTTGGGTCAGATTCTGAGGGTCTGAATGCTTATACTGATTCCGCAAGAGAAATGTGTCAGATTTATTTAAATCCCATTTAATTTTAAATGAATTTCACTCTTTCTCACACTCCTCGCTTCAGGCTCAATGAAATAGCTTCAGAACATCGGTTGAGCTTGATTTTCGAAATTATTGTCAAGTCCAGCTAAGCGGTCCTAACAGTCTGAGATTATAGATATCGGACTTCCGACGCGCGGTCTAAATCCAATACGAAGTTTCAAAGGGTTCCTGAGAGCAAACGGGTTTAGAGTTTAATCCTAGATTTCAGGGTATTGTAGCGTCATTGGTTCTACAAGTTTTGGGTCTTGCAGATCGTATTTAAAGTGGTTGGTGTTAATTTCATAGGTATTGTAGTGTAGCGCTGGCTAATTCACGTTAAATTCTAAAGAATTAGGTTCTAAATGATTTCTTTGGCTTTAGAATCAAATTTTGAGAAACTACCAAGGTGTTATGGTTGACCCATTGCCTAAGGACGTCTAATCCCAGGTTGGCAAAAATTTGGGGTGTTACAATCTACCCCCCTTAAAATAAAATTTCATCCCCGAAATTGGCTAAGGGTAATGAGTCCCTAAAGAGACTTTAGTATTGGCATTCTAAGGATGATTCAAATCCTATTTAATGACCTAGCCTTACGTATAACATAAATCAACTGTTTCGTTTCAGGGCCAGTGGGGAAGAGGCCAATCACGCTTCCGTTGCACTACTCTGATCCAACAATTGTATTAGCTAATCCTAAGTAGATTGGGCTCAATACGTTCTACCCCCTTTAAAACTTAGTTCTACTTAAGGTTCAAGAATCTATGCCTCGATTCGTATATCGGAACGAGGTGTAACTTAGGGCCTATCCGTAACATAAAATAGAAAACAACTTCTCATTACATTGGTCTTCCTTTGCTAATAATGCACTCTATGGTATTAGTACCTATGGTTATAGAAAGAAACCTAATCTCTATTGTGGTTAAGTTCAGGGGCAGGTATGAGTTGGCGGGAAGATGTCTAATTCTCTACTGGCTATAAGTCCTCGCCATTTCCCAAAGACAAAGCGATAACTTTTGATTGTAGGTGGTTAGGCCAACACGGAAGAAAAGTTGTGTAGTGGGTCTAAGCCGGATATATAGACTTTCTGTCTAGCTAGGACAAAAAATTTGTTGTATCAGTTCTTAATCCGAGTCGATGCCAATCTTCTGCTTGATCAGAGCATTGGATTCATTGGTAACTACTAGGATTAAGAAGTCGATTCAAATCCTGAATACATCGCTAATATACAATTCCTTTACTCCATGTTCTCGATTGCAATAAATCCTTAGGAAGGCAATTCTAAGGGAAATTCTAAGGGGCGTGTTGGTTTATTCTAAGTTCAATCTGAGGGATTTATAAGTTTTCCCTGAGAGTGAATGGTTCTGAGTTAAAACAACTTCCCTAAGGGTTATAACAGAAATCTATAAGTATTAAGGGGACCTATCGAAGAAATGAGGTCCTACTCCAACCAAATCTAACCTACTATTCCTTAGCATATACAGGCTTTACACTACTTATTATAACTAGTAGCCTAGTCTGTAACTCACTAGCTGTAATCCAAAGCCTAAGCTTATATGTTAGATGGTTTCATACCATATCTACTACAGGGAATTGTTCTATCGCTTAGAGTCAAGATTTTCTAATTGAAATTTGATTTCCTATATCATCAGATCTTCCAAATCTAGGAGTACTACTCCAAGTCCAAAACTCTAAGGGCATATGTGGCCAGTGGTCTCAAGTTGTGTTAAATGGGACTGCTTTCCTACTCCCACCCAAGAATTGGGAATGACATGTTTAGTAGGTGGGTGAGTTGGGATTCAAATCAATTTCGTAGGCTTTGAAAAATAGGCCCTGTGTTGGAAAGCGTGAGATGTAGCATAGCAATACACAGTCCCTCAAGCATTCCACACACTTCATAGTAAAAGGGACTGCATGCATTTCATTAAATCAAAATTTGTTACAATACAAGAGATATATCCTTACATGCATCATGACAAGAAACACATGGAAAACTAAGTTAGCCAAGGCTACAACTGCAACATAAAGCAACTACTAAGCCTTCTCAGGCTCTCACACAGAAAGCAGGAAACAGAAAACCCAATCACTAGTCCGAGTCTGGTGATGGAGGAGGGACACCCTTATCCTGCAGACAACACAGGATGGGCTTCATGGTGCGAGTCACCTTGCCAAATTTTTATTTCATAACGGCCTTGGTATCCTCAAGATCTTGTTTCACCTCGGCCCGGAGTTCTTGGACTTCCTGTCGCAAGGCAACCTAACTCTCCTCAAGTTGGGCTATGTGAGCATCCCTATCAGCCCGCGTCTCAGTAGGAGGACTCTCATCAGTATCCTGAGCCTCCTCTTCCTCTTCTTCCTGAACTTCTTCCTCTATTTCTGCCCCAGCTTCTTCTTCACTAGCATCCTCTTCGCTATCATATTCTCCTTCACTGTCATCATCAAGCTGAGCCTCACGCTGCCAAGGCCCTATCTTCATCTGGTTCATGGTAGCCTCATCAATGAAGTGAATCAGCACAGGCATCTCCGGCCCAAGTCTGTAAGCAAACTCAAGCGCGATCTTGCATATGAGCCGGCAAAGGGAAGTGACTCAGACATTCTTCTTAACTTCGCTATGAGGACGATCTGTCACAACACAAAGGTGGCCATACACACATTCTCTCCCTGGCCCACTTGATACAGGAAATCGACCATGAGACGCGTACATTCATTGCGGTTGGTCGACCTAGGATACACATTGAACATGCAAATGTGGTGCAACAGGGGAAAGTCATCCTACATGTGGGACGCTAAGAGGCTCTTGTTACGTTACCACGAAATCAAACCACCACATAGGAACCTAGTGCGGCGATTTTGCTCACGAACACTCTTCAGATTCTTAGCACTTGGATGTACCTCGCCAAGAGGCACTTTCAAAAGTCGAGCTATCAACTGAACATCGATCGTGGCTTCCCAGTGTCTATCAAAGGGAATCCTGAACTGCAATGGCTCTAACGTAGGAGCTCGAATATGAGCATAGAAGGCACGAACAGTGCTCACGATCGCACGAGACTGGGCTTCAAAGAGCGGACCCCAACTGGCAGCTTCGATGCGATCAAATAACAGAAACTCACCAAAGAGCCGCTTCTCCACATGTGCCTCAAACAGAACCTTGCGATCAGTATACGCGTCATGGGCCAAGTCTGCCAACAATGCTCTTCCTATCTGGGCATGGGGATCCAAATCTCACTTCGTATGCAGCTCTCTCCCAACACTTGGACTAGCGGCGGCGCTTGAGCTAGCGGCGCCACCTCTCGGCTTCCTCGATCGCAAAGGGCGACTAGGCCCAGCTTCATCTGCGACGGTCTTCCTCTTTCCCATGAGAGAGAGGATGGTGGAAGGAAGAAAAAGGCCAAAATAGCCTCAATAATAGCCATGAAAAATGGGGAAAAGGGGAAGAAATGGCTGCCCTAACGGACTGAAACGAATTTAGGCTCTATAGAGGGGTAAATCAGGCCCTCAAAGGCTGAATTTTCAAAGGAGAAAAAGCAAGATAAGTTGGAATGGAGGCTCACCCGATTTTCAGCCTTCTATGGAGGTTGGGAGAGCTCCAAATGATGAAAATGGAGAGGAAAGGGAGTGCCAATAGCTGTGGATGATGGGTTGGCATCGGTTGTGACCGAAAATGGGATTGGGGGTGGTTTGGAGACGGGATTTGAGAGGGAGGCAGCAAAAAAACTTGAAAAGGGAGAGCTTGGGAGGGCTGTTTGTGAAGGAGGTAGGCCTTTGGGGAATTTTTAAGGGACGACCCACATATAGGAGGGGTGCCCTACCCATCAGAGGGCGTCGGCCCGAAATACGGCCTGAGTGGGGCCCACCGTACGGTGAGGCCTAGCCGAACCGACGAGATCCTCGCCAGTGAAAGTCATTTTCGGTGAGGCCGGCCATATGGGCTGGGTCCCCCCTGCCCTAGGGGCCCCAAAAAGGTGTGGTTCCCCCCCTGGTTCATTGTATAATAGCTAGGATTGGCCCATGACCCCGTTTGAGGCGTTTCGGAGCCAATTTACAAAATAAAATGCATTTATGTGACATGTAGCATATGATTTTGGGGTAGGAGAGGCTAATCCATCCAACTAACCCATTTAGTACACTAGATTCCATAATTGGAATGGTCAAAAATTTAATTTATACATATTTTTACTATTTATAGTAAATTTTTGCTTAAACATGATTCTCCATCATTTATACATTAATATTTATATCTAGTATGAACGAACTTAAAAGAAGTTGAAGAATGAGGTGGTAGAAGGAGAGATTTCGAAAGAATTGGATAAAAAAGGGGTTTTAGGCCTTGAGATTGAATGTAAGGGTTGTGGTCGACCCACGAACTAAGGACATCTATTTTCAGGTTTAAAATTCTTTAGGGAACGACTCAAACCCGTCAACTGATGACCTAGAGGCGACTTAGGTCGCTTTACGCAATCAAAGATGTGTTATGGCCTAAATTACCGTATAGTCTCACCTGTCGGGGAAACTTGGGACTCTAATGTGGTTTCTAAGTTTTCATAGCCCCCTTCCTAATTCAGAGTGCGTCAGTGTGCGGTGTGTGACCATAACCCAGGTCTGATTTAATCCAAATCATGCTCTGATACCATCTGTAATACCCCAAAAATTGGGGGTCGAGCATAGACTCCACTTCCGAGTTCCAGAACATCACTTATGCAACATTTTAAATGATGGATGAATGTCGGTTGTCATAGTGCATGAAACATGAAGTGGATTAAACCAAAACAGCATATCATACTCCAGAGACAGTTAAATTAGCAAGTGGAAGAATGTGATAGATATATAGAATATATGAACTGTTGTAGGTCTCCAGAGTGTGAACATGTTACCAGGTTAACCAAATACATGTATACTCTAAAATAAAAAGAAAGAATATACATGAGTGTGTAAATAAAAGGTAAAATATCAAGTGTATTGGCATCTAATTAGTTACCCTCTAAACCCGTCGATTAGAACCAGCATATAGGAGAAATCCTCGTCATCATCAAACAAGTCTGGCTCCGCTTCACAAGCAGTGCCATCATCTACAACTAAAATAGGGACTGTTTGGTGTGCGTGACACCATCCCGTAATGTGGGAGTGAGTGATCAACTCAGTGGAATCATAGAGCAAAGATTAACATATTATCAAATCAATCACGCGATAATAGTAAAGCTGACAATCAAACATTCCTAGATATTGTTGTTAATGTAAGCATGAAATGACATGATGGATGCCCTCACCGACATTCTCCCTCATACGGCACCATCTTACGCCCGGGGCATGCTTTCTTCCCACAGTGCTCCACATCTTCCAGGAACATGTAGTGCGATGTGGATATGATTACCGGGTTGTTATTAATCCTTTTCATACAGCAGGATTGGAAAACTAAGGTACTTTGCTTATATCAATCCCAAAACGGATCCTGTCTAGGGTCATCACTCCTAGTAATCTCATACGATGTTATATTTGTAGGTCACTGCAAGGGCTGCCAGGGCTATTGCACGCACTCGTTGCTCCTCTCCCCCATCAACTTATCAATATAGGCCTAATGTACTCTTGTCGCTACGGAAGGGTCGTCGCCTCTCGTATACTCAGAATACGCTCAAGGTCACTACAAAGGGCTCGTCACCAATCAGTGTAGGTCGACAGCTCGAATGTAGTGTCCCATACCACCACAATCGGCTCTCGAGTCAAATGTGCTCACTGGTCACTACGGGAAGGTTTGTGGCTCCAGCATAGGCCGACAGCTCGACCACAGTGTCCCATACCACCATGCTCGGCTCATGAGTCTTTATGGATCAAGGTACAATGGTTAACAGGGTTTTCAATGGTAAGTTCAGTACCATAGGTTCAAGCAGTTATGACTCATACAAGGTGAACATACAATGGCCAGTCGGGTTACTTGACGGGCTCGATTAGTACGAGCGCACGTTGAATCGACCTGCATGAAGTGCACAAGCACTTCGTGTGGCCTAACCACTGCCGACGACTCTAGTACGACTCGGGTTCGTCATACACATCCTTCGTGGCAAATAGAATCCAACCACGAATACAAATCTGTTACCGACTGCCTGGACTAGAGTATAGCCCCAAGCACATGAAATGTGAATCAGTAATCATATGAGATAGATAGAATTGAAATAACAAGAGATTCAAGCATGTTAGCAACATGTTATAAGATACAATGTATGCAATTTAACCATATACAAGCATTTCATATATATAAGGTAATCAATTCAAATAAACATTTATACAAACACTTAGACTACACAACTCCAACGTACTTGATGTATGTTAATTTCAACATGTAATATGATAGATCCTTATATCAAAGAGATGTCTAATACATAACAATCATGTTCTTACATTCAAAACATATGGCAAGTATAAATCATATTGATTTAGGCATTTCCACAAACACTTAGTCTACACACATTAGTCTACATAGCATATGTCGGCCAATATGTACATTAGGGCGAATCTCTTCGCCAAACAGATCATACATCCATAACTAGTACAAATACACGGCAAATACCCATGACAATCATATCAGCAAAATACGTACGTATACAGTATCTCCTACAAATACCTAAAATACTCTAAATCTCAAATTCACCGTACGTATACGAAATGGAAAACGGGCAGCATGTTCTACATGTCAAATGGCGTTCTCGTTGATAATCTACTATTAAACGACATTGAAAGCTTTGAAATCAGTTAATCTAAGTGTCTAAAATCCTCACCTTTCGCCTTAAACGTGTATCGATTCGAATAGAACGTCTGCGTTTCGTCAACGATGTTATGGCGACCTAATGCACAAGATACATAAGCTATTTCGATATTTGAATCGAAAAAATCCTTAAAACAGCTATAGGTTAGGTTTTTCTTACCTAGAACGAAGTTAGAATCGCCAGAATAGCGATGCAGGTGGGTGGCTTTGACACGTGGAGCAGCATGGAAGAATCCCTGGAGAAATCACCAGCTTCTCCCTCACTTTCTCTCTCTTTTCTCTCCTCTCTCCTAGGGTTTTTCCCAAATTCGTATGGGTTAGAAGGCTAAGGGTTTAAGCTCCTTTTATAAGCCCAAACATGACCAAAATAGACTTCAAGTCAAGGTATACTTGGGTTATAGACAAATTGGGTCTTTTCCGATCTAAAAGAGCATTTCGGGAGGTCCCCTGGCTGAACACGGTCGAACTTAAGCTCATGTATATCGGATCCTGCTCACACTAAGTTTTCAGACCGGTAGAGTTCCCAGATCGCACGTGGCGGTCTAGTTTCAGTTCAGCGGTCACGGAGTGTCGATCGAGGATTCCAAGTACACTGACCTGAGTGAGAAATGTTCCCTGATCCGAGGGTGTATTTGGGTTAGATTCTGACGGTCTGAATGCTTATACTAATCCCGCAAGCGAAATGTGCCAGATTTATTTAAATCCCATTTAATTTTAAATGAATTTCACTCTTTCTCACACTCCTCGCTCCATGCTCAATGAAATAGCCTCAGAACATCAGTTGGGCTTGATTTTTGAAATGATTGTCAAGTCCAGCTAAGCGGTCCTAACGGTCTGAGATTATAGATATCGGACTTTCGACGCGCGGTTTAAATCCAATACGAAGTTTCAAAGGGTTTCTGAGAGCAAACGGGTTTAAAGTTTAATCCTAGATTTTAGGGTATTGTAGCGTCATTGGTTCTACAAGTTTTGGGTCTTGCAGATCATATTTAAAGTGGTTGGTGCTAATTTTACAGGTACTCTAGTGTAGCGCTGGCTAATTCATGTTAAATTCTAAAGAATTAGGTTCTAAATAATTTCTTTGGCTTTGGAATCGAATTTTAAGAAACTACCAAGGTGCTATGGTTGACCCATTGCCTAAGGATGTCTAAACCCAGGTTGGCAAAAATCCAGGGTGTTACACTCTCCCCTATCCCTTCTCTTATATTACACTCTCTCTCATCTTTCTTATCTCTCTCATCTCTCCCATTCTCCCCAAGCAACTCCAATGTCTAACATTTCTAAGAGAGAGAGGAGAGCTAGTGTTGTAAGATCCGTATTCTATACCGTACCGTTTCGTATTCTTCCGTGGTCCTTCCGGTCAAATTTTGGTAATTCTCGACCTGTATTCAATGTTTACGCTCGAAGCAAAGCCGAGTTCCGCATATCAGAGATGACTCGACCAGAAACCTATACCTTAGCGACCGCGCCGTCGCCGCGGTTCTAGCGCAGCGACTCGCGCACCGACCTGATACCCAGGGTAGAAGATATAGGCTCACGTTCAATTCGAAGAAAACTCCACGCATTACGGATTACGAGGGAATCTCTACAAGATGTCCCATCAATTAATTAATCACTCATGTCAAGTACAAGTCAAGTCACTCCATACCCAAGTATATCAACCCATACCTTTCTCTTACACAAGCAAGCCCAAAGTCAACCCTCACATCACTTCATCTCTCTCTCCACCCATCCCTTCTTACAACACATCACTCCACCCATCCCCATTATACATCATCCTATCACCTCATTTTCTCTCTCACTTCTCAAATTTCCGAAGCAACCCAAACTCCACACGTTCAAGCTCTCTCCCTCTCCCAAATGCCAAGTGTGGCCCACTTTCCCTCCATCTCTCATCCCCACCATTAAGATCCCATCGTCCACTGTTAAAAGTCAAGCATAGGAGCTTACAAGCCTACGGGAGCAAGGAGAAGGCCTAGAGGTGGGTGATTGACTGTTAGATTTCAATTTTTATAAAGACCCCTTGTAGTGGGGCCCACAATGATGTACGTATTGTAGTGAGGGGCCCATAGTGGCGGGGTCCCTCTATTTCACCGGTGTTCTTTCTCTCTCTTTCTCTTTCTTTGATTGATTTCTTGTGGCCACCATGTGCAAGGTGATCTTGGCCGCTTGATCGTGAGGCCCATCTTGCAATGGGATAATTTGGACGACCAAGATGATGGGAAAACACAAATATCATGTTGATCCAAAAGGTGGGCCACGTTCATGTGGGACCCACCTTAATTTGTGGGCCACGTATATGTGGGGCCCACCCTAATGTCTGTGTTTATCCACGCCGTCCAGCGTCCCTAGACACTAGACGTGTGGGTTGGCTAACATGGAGTGCGTGTACAGACGTGGGTGTGTACTCACAGTGAAGTGTGAAGTGACATGGGTGTACTAAGCATGGGGTGGGCCACTCATGTAGGCCCCACCTTAATGCATGTACTTAATCCAAGCCATCCATCCTCTTCCTCGGATCATTTTAGGCGTTGAGCCGAAAAATGAGACCAATCTAATTATTTGGCGGGTCGTGGTATTAAGAATGCTAGTATTTTTCGTTAAAACTTGGGAAAATGATTGCTGGGGTCGACAAGAAGCTTGGACTGACTTGAAACTTGGTTTGGACCCCTAATTTTCTGAGACACATCCAATGGACGGGGTAGATTTGGTCAATGTGGGTCCCACATAGGATAAAAAAAATAAAAATAAAAGTTTACATGCATGGCATGCCTTTGCTGCCATGACGTCCAGAGGACGTCCAATGTATATAAAAAAAGGGGTGGCCCCCATTGGCTCGAGTTGTGGACCCTACCATGATGTATGTTCTATATCCATGCCGTTCATGTAGTAGGTCCCCTTTAATGATGCATTGGCTCTAAAAATCAGCCATAAAAAGTTCTTGGACGGCCCACACCATCATCATTCATGTGATGGTATGCCAAATCACATGGAATCAAATGTTGGGGTCCACATGCAGCTTAGACCCACCTGAAACTCGATTTGAACGATTAAATTGGTGGGACACATACAATGAATGGGTTGAATTTTCCTAAGGCGGGCCCCACCTACCAAAAAAACAAAACACAGGATTCCCTTAAAAAAAAAAGAAAAGAAAGAAGTGACGGACGGACTGGCTGGGGCTCACGGCCCCAGCTGTGGACCCCACGTGATGTGTTTCTAAAATCCATGTCGTTCATTAGGTCGCCCCTTAGGGCAGTGGGCCCCCTGCCAAATATCAACCGTATACGGATCTCAAGTGGGCCATACCATCTAAAATCATGTGAAGACATGCCTAAGACATATAAAATCACTTGGTGGGGCCTACCTGAAATTTGGATGCAGCTGAAACTTAGTCTGGACCCTCAACCAGGTGGGACACACATAATGAGTGGGCTGGATTGGTGAACCACCTTGTGGTGGGGCCCCGACTGTGGCCTCATGAATTGGTTAAATGGCTAATAAACATTACGGTGGGTCCCTGGTCCTACGTGACCTTATGAATAGGTTTGGATAACAAATAAACATTCCAGTGGGCCCCATCGGATGGCCCTACTGTGATGTGTGCACGACCCCACTTTGGGGTGTGCACGGCTCACCATGATGTATGATTTGTATATATCCACGCCGTCTATTATGGTGGGCCCAGAAACATGTGACCCTATGAACAGGTTTGAATGACAAATAAATATTACAGTGGGCCCTACCCTAGTCCACGTGACCTTATGTACAGGTTGGATGGAAAATAAATATTATGGTGGGCCCTCCATGCCCCAATCAAAGAGCTGGATGGAAAATGAATATTATGGTGAGCCCCCTATTTATGTAGCCTTATCAACAGATTAGATAGGAAAATAAATATTTTGGTGAGCCTCATATGAGGCCCACTTCGGTATATATGGGCTGATGTATTTAGGCCCATCTTAACATGTGATTAGGACCATCTTAATGCATTGTGGCCCATTGTTGGGGCCCACCCACTTTGATATATATAAGGCCTATGTGATTAGGCCCATTTAATACACATAAAGCTTATATGATTAGGCTCATTTTAATGCATTTTAAGGCCCATGGGTGATGGCCCATTGCAAAGTACCTAAGGCCCATTGGTGAGGCCCATTGAGGTGGCCCACTTGATGAATATAAGGCCCATGAGATACGGCCCATTTGATGTATTTAAGGTCCAATGGGATGTACCTAAGGCACATTGCAATGTGTGATTCCGCCATGATTTATTTAATGATATTTAAGGTGAACCGAGCCTTGAGAGCAATGATGGTTAGATGCCCACATTGTCAGGATGATGTCGATTAAATGCCCGCATTGTCACCCTCCCTAAGGCCCACTAATAGGCCCATACTTGTAGTAAGTAGGCTGTCTCGGCCCATCTCAGTTATACGCAGAGCCCATCTCTATATACATGTTTAGTATAGATTCATGATTCATTATCATACGCATCATATGTATGACTGATATGAGAAGTGACTGATCATAGTATATGCCTTCGGACGAACTGTTTATGGACTCCCTGATAGGTGGAGTTTCCCTAAATGAGTGCATGGTACACGTAAGACTGTAGCATGACTGGTAGTGTGACACATGCACTTGCATTTGTGTGATTGTGATTATTGTATGCCCTAGCGACATCAGGGTCATACCCTCCATAGATGCATCGTGAGTGGCTGGATTGGATATCAGAAATATTTGGTTTTAGCATACGGGCGCCATAGATGTCCCTGGGTGAAAATCCCTAAACCCGATGGTACCAGAGGATGACTCCAACGTCGAGACCGAGTGGATACATGAGCGTGTGAGGGCCGTATACCAGTAGGCTATGTCTCCTACTGTGTCGTGGTCGGTTGGAAAGGGGTGTGACCTTACCCGCCTGAGTGGGGGGCAACTTCTAGGTTGAGTTTGACCAGCTTGAGGAATCGGTCCGCTATCGACGAGCCGGGCCCGATATTGGCAGGCGGATAGTGAGGTCTCTTCTGCTCTCCCAGTTGTGCGTTCGAATAGGGATGGTAAGCTAGCGTAGAGTGTACTAGACCCCGGTGATTATTTAAAAATGAGAACTGTACTGATATATGATGAGGATTGACATGCTTGACTTGCATTCTGCATTGCACGGCTTGGATGTGGCCGATCGCATTCATATCTTGCACCGCATAGCCTTGGTACAGTTGATTACGTTCATGTACTCATCAGCATATTACAGCATTATTCTGACCTTGCATTCTGAGCACGCTCGTATTGCACACACACTTACACCGCCCTCTAAGCTTTCTATAAGCTTATGCACGATTGATGCATACAGGTGACGCCAGGACGTAGCCTTAGTCTAGCCACAGTTGGAGTGTGCAGTCGAGCTTCTGGAGTTTTTTGTTGTTGTCACTATTTTGCATTTTCCTTTCCTACGCATTGTACTTAAAGTTTTTAATTATAGTGAATTTTGTGGTGGTGTTCTTATGGTTATTGTTCGTGGGTTATGCTTGTGTTATGCTCATTACTAATCAAATGGATATTAGAAATCCTCCTTGTAGCATCCCAGGATCGGAACCTGATATATGGGTGCCGGAAGCCGAAAATGGGATACTACAGAGGCTTTCAGCGCCGGATTCGATAATCGAGAATTTTGTGAGCCCGGTTTCTGAGTTTGGGGCGTGACAAGTGTGCGCCCACCTTCCTACCTCCCATCCCTACCATCCAAGCTTCATCTCAGCCGTTAAAATGCATTCCATGGAGCTCTAGGACGCATCAATGGGAGAAGAAATCCAAGAAGACGATCGGTAGGTGTTTCTATAGGCCTAGATTCCATATTTTTATGATGGGCCAAGTAAGGCCTACTGATTGATGGTAAGGATCACACTTTAGACCCTAGATGTGGCTAATGGCCCACTATGATTCTCATGATCATCTATGATGGGGCCATTCTCCATTGACCCCATTATGATGTTTACTTTTATAAGTTGAAGGAGGTCATCTAGACTTTCCATTTTAGTGGAGAAGGAATCTCCACCGTTAATTTTTTATTTGGTGGGCCCACAGGTATTGGGACCCACTTGATGTACTGTTGAATGCATGGAACGGAGGGCCCATAATGCCGGGGTCCCTCCATCGCAAGTGTTTCCATCCCTCTCTCTCTCTCTCTCTCTCTCTCTCTCCTTCCTTTATTTTGTGGCCAACATGATGAGTGTATGTGATATCTAGACCGTCCATTCAACGGACCACATGACGGTCTAAACCATGTGGGCCCTACCCTTTGGTAATGGAAAATATAAGTATCAGGTTGATCTAAATCAAGTGGGCCACGTCTATATGGGACCTTCCTTGATTTATGTATTCACGCCATCCGTCCAGCATCCAGGGACGCTGGACGTGTTCTGTGAGTGTGAACGGACAGTCGGTTGTACTCAAAATAGCAAACAAATATATATATGTATATATATATATATATATATATATATATATATATATATATATATATATATATATATATATATATATATATATATATATATATATATATATATATATATATATATATATATATATATATATATATATATATATATATATATATATAAGCCTTTGGGTGGGACGCTCATGCAGGCCCCACCTTGATGTATGGGTCCAATCCACGCCATCCATTCCATTCCCCATTTCATTTTAGGCGTTGAGCTAAAAAATGAGGTTAATCCTATTATCTGGCGGGCCATTGCATAGAAAATAATGGTTTTACCATAGAAATCCACTCTGATATTTCTACACACCGAAGCATGCCAAATATTGGGCTTATTTAGTTTGTCTTGAGCCATAGGAGCTAATGGACGGGGCGGATTCCCCTGATGCGGGCCCCACCTAGTAAAAACATTTGAAAAATAAAAAATTTAAAATTTTAAAAAAATGCGAGCAGCAGGCGCTGCTGCTGATGCCGAAGGATGCGCAGCAGCATCCTGTTGTTGCGTGCTAGAGAGGCAGGGATCATGGGTCCCTGCTGTGGGCCCCATTGTGAGGTGTGTTGGACATCAACAATGTGCATTTGGTAACCCCCTTGAGGGCAGTGGGCCACTCCAAAAATCAGCCGTATATGGAACTCAGGTGGCTCACATGGCATGGAACAATGGGATTGAGCGTCTACCATTAACACCCCTTGTGGGTTGCCTCAAAAGTTTTGGATCCTTATGAAATTTGTTTTTCCTCTTCATCCAGGTGTGTGTGACCTTATTAACAGATGGATGGCAGATAAACGTTATGGTGGGCCCCACGTGGGACCCACTGATATAAGTGTTTTACTCACACCGTCTCTGTGGGTAAAGGTGGGACGACTGGTGTACATCACTCCAGCTACATAGCTGCTGTAGTGGCGTCACCAAGTTCCGTGGGGCCCACCTGTTTCATCCATGCAGTCCATCTATGGGACCCACCATGATGCATGTGTTGCATCCAAGCCATCCAACCATTTTGAATGCTCATTTTAAGGCTTGAGATTAAAATAAGACAAATCTAGTATCACATTGACCACATTATAGAAACAATGGGATTGAACATCTACCATTGAAACGCTTGGATTCTAGAAGTCTTGGACCAAAAGGGAAATTGTTTTCCTTATAATTTAGGTCTGTGTGACCTTATGACCAGATTGGATAGAAAATAAATGTTATGGTGGACCTTGAGAATTTTAATGGTGGAAATCATTGTCACCACTGTTATTTGGAGTGCTGTCCGGTTGATCTTCTAATATGATTCATTAATATATATATATATATATATATATATATATATATATATATATATATATATATATATATATATATATATATATATATATATATATATATATATATATATATATATAGACACACAAACACATCTTGATGTATTTGTGGCTGTCTGTTGAGGCCCACCTTCATATATATATGAGGCCCATGTTATGCGGCCCATTTGATGTATCTAAGGCCCATGGGTCGAGGCCGAATGGAATGTATATAAGTCCATTGCAATGTGTAATCCTACCATCGTTTATGTAATATTATTTATGCGGGCCCTGCCTTTGGAGTAATGATGGTTTGATGTCCACATTGTAGGAATAAAGTTGGTTAAATGTCCACATTGTAACTCTCCCTAGGGCCCATTGATAGGTCCATACTTGTTGTGTGTAGGCAGTCTAGGCCCATCCTCGTTGTAAGGATAGTTTATCACTATATAACATGCTTAGTATAACTCCATGACTCATGCCCATACGTATCATATGTATGATTGATATGAGTAGTGACTGATCATAGTATATGCCATTGGGCAGACTATTTATGGGACTCACTGATAGGAGTTACCCACACGAGCGCGTGGTATGCTTAAGATTGCTGTATGACTGGATAATGTGACTCATGCATCTTGCATTGTGTGACTATGATTACTGTACGTCCTAGCGACATCGGGATTGTGACCTCCATAGGCATGTCGTGGATGACCAGATGGGACATCGAAAATGTTTGGTTCGAGCATTTGGGCACTTTGGATGTCTGTGGGTAAAAGTCCTTAAACCTCTAAGGCCAGAAGATGCCCCAACGTCTAGACTAAATGGATACATGAGCGCCCGAGTACCAAATACTAGTAAGCCATGTCTCCCACTGTATCATTGTCGGTTGGGAGGGGGTGTGATCTTATCCGCCTGAGTGAGAGGGTTGTAAGCTAGGTCGAGTTTGACTAGCTCACAAATGAGTCCGCTATCGACGAGCCGAGCAGGTATTAACAGACTACTGGTTTGGTGGATAGTGTAGTCTCTTCCACTCTCTGGGTGGTGCGGCAGTCAGTGTGGAGTGTAATAGACTCTGGTTATTCCCTAAAGAGGAACTGTACTGATATGTGGACTTGATATGAGGACTGACATGATATTATGACACTCCGTCACTGTTGCACATGTGACCGGATGCTGATGTGGGCGGGTGTGATGTGGGCGGGTGTGATGTGACCGGGTGTGAGACCTAGGCGAGTTACCACAATGGGTGAGCTACTAGTGGTTGGTAGGCTATTGTGCTGACAGGATACTAAGAAGGAGTTGCATACTCATTCATTCATCCATCCATTTACCATCCACTAGGGCTGATGGTGCGCAACTATTTTTTTAATAGCTAGGATTTCGGTTAGAGCGTGCGACCAACCTGAGATAAGGAATTTATCACATTTTGTTTGACTATCCAAATTTAGGTATGGGATTGGTTTAGATAAAATTTCCCTGTGATGGACCCCATAGCCTGCGATACTTCGTACTATCATCCCGACTTCACTCCAGCTAGGTTGTGCGGCTAGGGAGGTGGCCCTCAGTGTGGAGTGTAATAGACCCCGGTGATTCCCCAGAGAGGAACCGTACTGATATATGGACTTGATATGAGAACTGACATGATATTATGATACCCCGTCATTGTTGCACATGTGAGTGGGCGCACGTGGGTGAACGCTGATGTGGGCGGGTGTGACATGGGTGGGGCTGAGGCCTGGGCGAGCTACCACACTGGGCAAGGTACTAGTGGTTGGTAGGCTACTGAGTAGGAGTTGCATGCTTATTCATTTATCCATTCACTATCCACTTGGGCTAGTGGTGCATAACTATTTGTTATGTGTACCTTCACAATGGCCAGGATTTCGATTGGGGCGCGTGATTAACCTGAGATCAGGAGTTTACCACATTGTGTTTAACTATCCAAATTTAGGTATGAGACTGGCTTGCATAGAATTCCCTTGTGATGGAACCCATAGTCTGTAATACTTCGTACTATCATCCCGACTTCACTCCTGCATGGTCATTTCATTCGAATCGCATATTGTATGTCATCCACGGCATATAGTATTTTAAATTGCTACGTTTCTGCACTTATATAGCTTAGACGGACTTGACAGGATCTATATATTTCATTGCATCCGTAGCATATGATATTTGACTTATTATGTTCTTCATTGTGTACTCTGTTATTATATGACTCATGGACTTACCGGTATATTTCTGCTTACTTTGATATCGTATGATTCATGATCTTGTCAGTATTCCGCTTATCCTGATGATCAATGATTTATGGGCCTTATTGAATACTTGACACTTATCTTGTGCATACACTTTCACTACCCTATGAGCTTTCTATAAGCTTATGCATGATAGATACGTACAGGTGGCGTTAGGTTGCAATAACGTTGAGCTTGGAGCATGCAGCTGTCTTCTGGAGTTTTGATTTTGACATATGTATTTCCCTTTCAGCGTTGTCTTTAAATGTTCATATTAGTGGATATGTGATGATGATGTTGCCTTTATGATTTGGGTATACTTGTGGTTATGCTTCTTATGAGATAAATGTACGTTCGAAAATCCTCCTTATAGGATCCCAGGATCGGAACCTGGCGTATGGACGCTGGGAGTCGAGAATGAGGTACTACGGAGGTTGTCAGCACTGAATTTGGCAATTGAGAATTTTGTGAGCCCGATTTTTGGGTTTGGGGCGTGACATGTAGTTAAACCTATCAAAATATGGTGGTCATTTGATGACACATCCCTCTTGGTTAGACATCATTCTTAAACCCATTGAACTAACTCAAGGCGGTTAAGCCCTTCAAGAGCTACCCTCTATGATACCAATTTAAAATTCGCCAAAGGTGTAATGTGATTATAACGATTGCATGTGCGAAAGCTTAACGTAGCAAAGAAATGAACGCTGTCTTAGAGGGGGGCTGATTATGACCAAATAAAATTTTTATTTTTTTAAATCATCATTGTAAGAGCCGTATCTTAGTCCGCACCGTTCCATAGGATTCCGCGATCTTTTCGGTCGAATTTTGGTAACCTTCGATCCTTAACCAGTAACTGCGCGCGATCCTGCATCACATGCTGTCAACCTGGATCAACTCAAACTGAGACTTGTACTCTTGTGACCACGCCGTCGCCGCGGTTCCGATGCCGTGACTCGCACACCGATTTGATACCCTGGTCAGGAGATGTGGGCCAGCGTTCGGTTTCAGAAAAACGTCGCGTGCAGTAAATCCATAGAGAATCCATCACATCAATCACTTCACTTGTCAAAGTACACCCATCAAGTCACCCTATCCCATTCCTCAAGTACACAACACCATCCCCAAAGTCAACCTTTCTATCCCATCTTTTACACACCCCATCACTCCTCTCCCATCATCTCTTTCTCTTTCATTCTCTCTCTCTCTGTAACCCACGTCCATGGCTCTCCATGGGAGGAGCTTTGTGTGGCCACTCTCTACCATCCAATCCAATCCTTCAAATCCGATTTCAGCCGTTGAATCATACCCATTCGAGCTCTAGATCGCATTGGCAGAAGAAGGAAGAGAGGATCAAAGGTGGGTGCTTCTTTCTTTCTTTCTCTCTCATTTTCTTTTGTTTTGTGTGTGAAGATGTGATTGTGTGGCCCACTTAATGAGTTGTGAGATGTCCAAACCGTTCATCAAATGGACCTCACTTTGATGTGTGTATTACCCACACCATCCAACCATTTAGGTGGCCCACCTAGACAACACATTCTATGGGTGGGGCCCACCTTGAATGTGTTTCATGCAGCCGTCCAGTGTCCAGGGACGCTAGATGGGCTTCCCAGTGAAGTGTGTGCTGACAGTGGGCGCACTAACGCCGATAAGAAAAAAGAAAGGAAAATTTGGGTGGGCCACTTGTGCAGGCCTCACATTGACGTATGAGTTTAATCCAGCCCGTCCATTCCATTCTCCAGGTCCTTTTAGGTATTGAGCTGAAAAATGAAGCTGATCTGATTTGTCGGTGGGCCATAATATAGAAAATAGTGTTTTATACCATTGAAACCCACCTTGATGGCTTTTGTACTCCGAAATATGCTCAATATTGGACTTCATGGATTTGTTATAAATTTTAAAATCTAATGGGTGGATCGGATCCATCTGTTGCGGGCCCCTCATGGGAAAAACCATGAAATTTCATATTTCAAAAGAAAAAAAAAAGAGAGCAGCAGCAGCAGGCGCTGTTGCTGAAACTCCCGCGGCACTGACGGACAGCCAGCAGGGACATAGGTCCCCTGTCGTGGGCCCCACTGTGATGTATGTTGAAAATCCACCCCATCCATTTTGATGGCCCCTTAGGGTAGTGGGCCACCACAAAAAATTAGCCATTTATGGGACTCAGGTGGTCCACACTTCAAAGTAACAGGGGCTGAACTTCTACCATTGAAACTCTTTTTTTTGAGTCCCAAAAGTTTTGGATCATCATGAAATTGGTTTTCCTCTTCATTCTAGGTATGTGTGACCTTATCAGTAGGTTTGATGGAAAATACACGTTATGATGGGCCCCACGTGGGACCCACCCCTGCGTTGAAGTAGCCGCAGCTTGGCTGCATCGTATAGTAGCTATATTGTTGCTGTACTGACATCCCAGAGCCATTGACGTGGGACCCAGCTACTGTATGGATGCCATCCACACCGTCCATCCGTCTGACGTTGCCATAGATGTTGAGGGTCAAATATTGCATATTAGACCCCAATTATTGTCTGAATTTACGAACATGATACCATTTAATGCCCTATTTTAATCGTGTTTGTATTGCAAGGTGGATTTACAGACGTGGACTGAAAAGGGTGCTAAAAGTTTGGATTTAACGCTCTGATGATCACCAAGGCAAGGGACGGACCCGAGAGGACCAAGATCGATAAATTTACACATCAGAGACCCAAGAAAATCGAGAAACCGAAGTTTAAATGGCCCGAAATTGGTCTAGAACGCAAGATCACATGGTTCTAACCATCCATTCGGCTCGAAACTTCATACATGGTCTTAATACTATAAATTAACCGTACACAAAAATTTATCCGTTGGATCCTTATGAAAGTGTCTCAACGGATAGATCAGCCCCTTAATTCCTTAAGTGGGGCCCACCTGATCTATGGATACACTTCAATTTTGTTATCAACTGTTAAAATGATGTGATAAAATGAATGAACAGAGCAGATTTCTTAAGAACATCAAAGTGGACCCCATATGGGGCTGTGCGTGCACCGCGAAGGTCCAAGTCGGTCAGCGTCGAGCTGACCGACGCTTCTTCTTCTCTTTCTCGGTTTTAAATAATGGACGCACCAGCATCCGCCGTTTTCGTGTAGTGGGACCCACACATCTCAACTTTCAAAAATCTGGACCGTTCATAGCATCTAGAGGAGGGGTTTAACCTATGCCTAGGTGTCATTTTGACCCCATGCATGCACTCAGGCAACCTCTACCGTCAAACGTCAAATGGACGGCGGAGGAGAAAAATCCATGGGCCACACCGAATTTGACTCGAAACCAGTCATTCCCAGATGGTTTTTCTATGCCGATCTAATGGACAGTGTGGATTCCTCATCTGACGCCGATCATGGGCCACCATTCATCACAGTGCAACGTCTGTGCAGGCTCTATTTCGCAGCAGAGCTTGCAGTTGATCTTAGTGGGTCACCATCAGGGCATATCGGCCTAATCGGGGCCGTTCATTAGGAGCCCACGAGTTCTATATGGCTTGCCTAAGTGACATTACTTCAAGAAGATGGCTAGAATGGTCTCCCAACCATTCTAACACAAGATTAATGGCTGTAAGATGGATCAGATGGGCCACGTTGAATGCAAGAAAAATTCACCTTCTTGGCTGGTTTTTTGTTCTGCATCAAATAGACAGATTGGATTTCTCTGGAGACATCAATTTTGGATCCCACAGTTAACGCAGATCAAGGCTTTTGTAAGTTATGTAGTCCGGCTCTATTACACGCGGACGCACCGACTTCAACCACAACGAAAAAGGAAACCTTTATTTCCGCTGATGTTATACGCGCAACATAGCTGCGTAAGGAGCTCACCGACTGGCTGCCAATAAGGAGGGTCAGTTGAGACGTGAATCAGACCACGGCTTGGGAGAGTTCACGTGAAGAGAAGAGAAGGAGACAAGGAGAGAGAGAAAGAGTTTGAGTTTATTTATTTTTCCTTTCTTTTCCTAATTTCTTTCTATGAATTCCATGGAGTTTACTCTATCCATGCTCGGCTAAACCTCTTAGCTAGGGCTAAGAGGTGAAGCTTGTAGTGAGATGGGAGAATTTATGCTTATGCCTTTTGTGTAAACTGAATGGATTTTGATTTAATTTCATTATAGGAATATTTTTAGTTTTTAATGGTCTGTTGTGACTGAAATTACAATGGATCTGCGATGGCTTTGAGTATTTCTATTTTCTTTCCATGTTTATGACGTCAGAAAGCATTGTTGTTCACCATAGTCTCCTGGGCATGGTCGGATGTCGGTACCCTTTCTAACCTTCATGACATGTGATTGGTTGGTAATTAGTTTAATTCTGTTGTTTGCCATAGTCTCCTGGGCATGATTTGGTGATGGGATCTATTCTAATTCATATACCTTTCATCTCTTTAAAAT